>CM060903.1:1423015609-1424333109 GCA_030737815.1 Allium fistulosum | reverse complement strand
GTACATATACCATACTTAGGCCATCGTGATATGGTAGGTACAAGTGAATAATTTTGTTTCGATTTGTTGAGCAGACTCAAGGTCAAAACAGAATTAGGACAAAATACCAAAGGGTTAGGAGTTGTATATGATACAATCGATAAGGACGTCCATGGAGCTATGACTTGTTGAGCAGACTCAAGAATATAATTCCAAGACGAACGAGTCATAACACATACTAGTGAAGTCAAAAGACTTATATGTTTTGACTTAGGGATTGGCGAAACATAAAAGACTAGTGGGACCTTATTAGAAAAATAAAATGATAACATTTAACCTCTCTAATATTGTAAGAACATAAGCTATATAATGTTCTAATAATCTACATTAATAAATTTGTGCATTTAATAAGATTGATAAAATGTTTATCATTTAAGATATACAAATGAATTGAAGATTGACAAATAGAAATATAGCATATACCTACCAATAAAAGATTATTGCATGTTAATGTTTCAACACCCATGCAAGTGCTTGATATTACAAGTACTAAATACATTCGTATTTTGGTCACTTACGCATTTATTTGGTCTAGACCATGTATTGCATTCTAAGAGTTTCGAACTCTAAAGCAATACAAGAATATGGATATTTGATCTATGTAAATTCACATATAAGTTTTATATAGTGAACGGTTAAAGTTTGTATTGTACAATATTTCAATGAAATTAGTTCATTCAAAAAACCAAATAAACCTTAAAGCAAGATAAAGTATTCAATTTATTTGATTACAAAAGGATCGCAATGTGTTAACTATAACACTAGACCAAAACTACAAGATAGATCTAAGAACTCGATCGTTGAAATGTCTGTTTGATCAGTTTACACAAAGGACAACAAATTTAAATGTTAAGGATGATCGAGTGCGCTTTTGCAAAGAGTTTGTTATGATATTATAGTAAGAGAACTCTTTTGAATGGTTCGACCATTTAAAAAGAAAAATGAATGTACAAGAGTAAAAATGATTTAAGGTAACGTTAGGATGAAGAGAGTTAATAGTCATTTCTACTTCATAAAGAAACAATGGAAACGAGAATTGTAATAATAGTGATAGATACTTAACATTGGAATAAGAAATATGATTTCTATTATGCAATGTATTTTCATATAGAAAATTGTTTTCTATGAGATTTGTTTCTTTGAGTTCAAGATATTTGATCAAAGAACTCCCAATGATAAACTAGCTATAGCATATGAAACAAACAAATCTATATTAAGTGAATGGTTGATCTTCGAAATTAGTATGCTATTGTAGTAATGGCAGAAATAGTGGAAACATGTCATATTGCATTTATTGTTTGCATCAAATTGCAAAAACTATTTTTGTAAAACATACCGAACATTATTTATGAAATAATGAGTATTTTTCGGTATCGACTGAAAAGTAGACATAGCTATATTTCAATATGAATATTATGAATGTTCGTTATGAAATAAAACTACAATGTGGTATTTGTTTTCATAACAAAAGTGATGCATTGGAAAATACAAAAGTATCTATTATTATTTATAATTATTTTGGAATTATAAACTAAGCCGTAGTTTCGAGAAATAATTTTATTATATGATTATGAATCATGTGATACTGGTGATTATATCTCAAAAAATTAATGCCTATGCGCCATTCAGTGGAAGCATCATAAGAGTTGATGAACTCTTCGGATTGATACATTTAGATGTATGCAATCGTAAGTCCATTAATACCAATACGGTTCCATTTACTTCATCATATTCACCGGTGAATTATCATTGACATGGACATGTGTATTTGATACACATGTAGTATGTCTATGATAAACTCATAGAGTATAAAATAAAAGTAAATAAAATAGCATGCGATAAAAATGATTCGATTTGATCGAATGAGTGAATTTATTGGAAAAGATTCTGAATGTACCTAAAAATGAATAAAGGTTCAATCTCAAAGGTAACTCTTCCCAACAACACATAATGAGGTATTAGTAAAGAGCAATCGAACTTTATTGGACAAAGCATGATTAATGATGAGTAAAGCCGAGATAAGTTCTTTCTTAAGGTGTGTATTTAAGAGTAGTGCACTAGGTTAAAACTAATATCATCCAAAGAATAGTTTAAAAAATCATACAAGATAAGGGTTTATAAGAAACCCCCTCATATCCTTGGTCAAGAAGTTGGCGGGTTGTGCGAGTCAAAAGTATGCACGTGATAAATGTTTATGAGGAATCTTGTATAAATCTCCCCAAAGGAGTTTGGGAAAGTTTGTCATTAGATGGTATATTTATGTTTTGAACATAAGTTTCGTAAAATGAAAACTAAACTAGTTTTATATAAAAGGCAATTCATAAGGTGTTTATGAATACCTATTCCATTGCATTGAGAATCAATTGTTGTTTCAAGAAATACCAACTTCATTATGAATGAATTTCTTTGAGAAATTATTGGTAGTAAAATGGAATTAGATACGATCCAAAGATAAAACTGATTATGTGGGATGCAATGAAATTAACCTAACCTAAATGAACACATCGCATTAGAATGTCTAATAAATATTCTCCCATACTGAAGAAAAACTTTGAGTTTCTTATCAACGTCGATAATAGATAATCCTTAGTTGTCAATTAATCCATTAAGAGCAATGACTCTATGATATGGTATGATGTGCAAATCCGAAGGAATTCCAAGTACATGATCAAAATACGATTTTGGTAGTCGTATCCAAAGGGATGCGATCCATCAGCCACGATTATGTCTTTAAGAGACTAATGCAGTTGGAATTTAATGAGCAACATTGATAAGAATAACCTCGTAAATTTCAATTGTTGAAATTAGAGTAATAGATTCGTTATTCAACGTACTCAAGTTAATTCGGATTCACTCACAAAATTATCGCCTAGTATGACTTTAGGTTTTGGTATATATATGTCAAAATAGAAAGTTCTAAATATAGATTTAAACTAGACTGTTTGCACATGACAACCAAAGTGTCTTGAAGTCAGTGGGAGCGATATTGAGTTTGTGAGATTTTGGGTATAATCCAGAAATGATAGATAATATCATTTTATAAGTATTAAAATTGGAAAAATATTTTGATAGAAATATCAAATAGTTTGTTAATCAATCAAATTCCAGATAAAGCGTGTGTTCATAAGAAAGAATGTTAAAAGGAACATCGATATTTCTAAACCATAAGTAAACATTACACTGCTAATTGTTAATGATGTATTTGTGTTAAAATAAGCCTTTGTTGTAATACTCGATATTGGGTTAATAAATGATGTCTTTTATAGCAAGCATAAAAGATGCTGGGAATGTCCCAAACGCTATGTGTAACGACCCGCCAATCCGTACAATTCAAGTTGACAATATACCATACATGTCCAAACCAAATTGAAGAAGGACTGATAGTTATGGCAAAGAAAGAAGAAAGAAAAAGAGAAGAGAAAAGAAATTTAAAATAACACAGAATCTCACAATCGCAGCGGAACAATATATAATATAAAATCAATAATCTTTACAAAGGAGAAACTATTATATACCTACATCCATTAGAGTACAACAACAATCATAATCATCAGCTTGGACAGTTATAACAACCACTTGGCCCTACTGCATGCCCGATTTTGGTCATTTACCAATTGATGAGGCTTGAGGCTACATTTTACCTTTTATATAGCACTTCCCACTTGGAATGCTAATACTGCCCTCCAGGCAACAATGCAGTACCAACATCCATCCATCCAAGTTCGTTCTGGGGTAGAACGAAACACTTGAGAGCTCTGTCTCCAATTCCATCATCTTCAAGATGTCTTCACTTCAAAACGCATTCATTGGATCGAAGTGGTTTTCAGATAACATACCCGATCCCGGTCGAAATAACATTCAATAATTCTCGATAAACTCAACCCCGGTTCTTTAGAAAATAATCAGTCAAAGATAAGATCATTGATCACCTCCTAACCGTTAGTGGACGGATTTCCTTATCATTGTCCTAGGAGAACGAAACAAGATTTATATGCAAAGTACAGCATCATCGGAGATGACTGTGCTATATAACTCATGTGTTTCCCCTAGATATTTCCAAAGTTACGTTTGGACCCATTTTAGATAGCGGTTATTTAACTATCGAATAACAAACATTCAATCATGGATTTAATTCCATAGGAAAAACCCACATTGGTTAAGCACCAAGCAACACTAGGCCTTTATTAATTAATCTTTTATTAATTTATTTCACTTCGTAAGATTCATCTCAAAAACCTTTTTCAAAGATACACACACACATCCACAATCCCTATATTTTTAATACTTGGAGAATATCCGTATATTTATCTCAACGCTATAAGTATATCCACAAAACTGAGAAAGGTTTCCTTTCTATATGATTCAAAAATCATTTACAAATCCCTTACCCATCTCAAAAACCATCTATAAAACCATTTATAACCTTTTAAAACCATTTATAAAAATCATTTCTCCTGTCATTTGTAAACCTTTTTATAATCCATGCAATTATTTATAATGCTCTTCTTGTAAACCTAGAACCCATTTATAAATCTCCTCTATAATTATCTAAAACCATTTGCAAAGCTCTCTTCATACATTATAAATGGTACTCCTTTAAGTCTCCAAAACATTTACAAACTTCTCTTATAAAGCCCAAATCTATTTATAAAACCTTGTTTATAAATCTCGAAAACATTATAAATAAATAATAATCATTTACTTTAAAACACTATTATATAATAATAAACATTATAAATGAATAGGAATTAACTTTAACATCTTAAAAATAGTAATAGATAAATTTCAAATTTTTAAGAAATAATAATAAATTATCTTCAACATTTTTATAATTACTAATAAATTATTTCCAAATCTTTATTAATAAATAATTAAAATTAATTCCAAACCATATTAACAATTTGAATAATAATCTTTTCAAAATATAAAATACTGATAAACTACTTTTAATAAATATTAATATAAATAACAACTTTTAAAACATAATTATATTCCTTTGATAAAAATCCATACTTAATTTCCAATATAATCATTTCCATATTTATAAAATTATATTTACAAATCTCTTCTATTTTATGAAACCTCCTTTCATAAAAATCTCTTTTATTTATGAACCCTATTTATAACTCCATCCATTTATAAGTCTCACTCATTCATAAAATCCATTCAAAACATAATTTTAACCGTTTTAACCTTGCTTCTATAGGTATGAATTTCTTTTATGAATTTATTTCAATTTATAAAATATCGTTAACAATCCCAAATTTACCCTCGTCTTAAATTTCAAAAATAGAATCAACTATTTTCTAAATATCATTCCACATCTTATAATAAATCCAACGTTCGATTTATTTCTCCAATCGATTAAATGATAATTGTTTATTTTATGATTTATAAAACATCGTTTATAAATCTATCACTGTTATCCCGCCTTTTGGCAAGGCCGTGACACCAAGGACTTGGCTAGATACCGGTGACAGATCGTCTCGGAAGTCGGTTACGCGTAAGGATCGCTACGGATATCGATGAAATTTGTTCGAGTCCGGATCGGGCTACAACTGATAAGGCACGTGTGACGACTCGGGTTTTGCCCGCTCGAAAATCAACATCTGTACTTCACATTGTACTAGAATGCCGCAGATTCGACCGTACAAATCCGATTCGCCGGAGCTATAACACAATTAAGTAAATAACACAGCGGAAGAAATGAATAATACATTGATATACAATATCTGATACAATATCTGATACAACAGAGTGATACAATGAATATCAATATACATCAGAGATATGATACAAGAAATAGCAGCGGAAAAGAAAAGATAACAACAGCAGTGAAACAATATCAATGGAAGTGATAACTTCAAAATGATCTTCAGACAAGAATGAATCCACAACTCCAAGATAAGCAACTCCGATGAATGAACTAGCTCCAGATAATCTACTAAACCTGAATATCTGAAAAGAAACCCAACTCTAGACTGCTCGTGTGGAAAATTATGAGCACCCAGAGTTTAGGAAGGGAACAATAAACTCCGGATCAGTCATGGGACTGGTGTGAGCAACAAAAACAGTTTATCTTTAAACAACAACAAAAGGTTTTAAACATTGAAATCCGCAATGCTTTTGGAAAATGAAACTACCATAAGACCTCCCGCCACACACACAATGCAAACGCAGAATTGGAGGAGATTTCTTCTTATGATAGTCAAAGATGCTTACTACGCAAATCATTGGATATTATTATTAGTGCATAGTATAGAAAAATATTTCGAAAGTATAATATTAATCTTAGCCAACATACGACCAGTATCGTATGCCTACTATAGCTACTATGTTCAATAGCAGGTTACCGCCACATTCCATAGCAGGTAATACAACTAAAACCGTACAAGGCTCGTATTGTTTCTTTGGATTTCCAACAAATGGTCAGGCTAAGGAACTTCCTTCCGCCGCATGGGATCGCCTCTGGCAGGACATCCCGAGAGACAAACTGCTCTCTGCCAAACAAGGCCGGGTTACCCCTGTAACAGGTAACTCACGAATATGCCACCTCCCGGTCCTTTGGGACCTTTATCCGAGCGCTCGATATCCAACATCACACATCATAAAGAAAGTGTATCCACATGAGTAAGTATCAGGGCTCCATACCATAATACCACCCCTTTCCAGAAGGAAATGACATACCCTAAAGGGCGCGACCCTCATAACCTTGCCGCAACGATCCTGTTTCGACCATTTCCGGGTTGTGAGGCCCTGACGAAGTCTCGTCCACAAAGCTACACTTTGTCACAAAGCCATGCTTTGGGTCAACAGATGATCAACCTATGATCACAAAGATAAATGATCAAACAAATGATCATATCACAAATGATCAAACACTGATCATCACACAGCAACACTCAGCATGTCACATTACCAAATTGGGATATATCGCTGATAAATTTCAACTACATAACCTCTGAGCTCGTACGTCTCAGAGAAGGGTGTTAAGCTAAGAGAATAAATTCTCCGCCACCAATAGAAATGTATTTGAAAGAAATCGGCTTTATATCTCAAAGTGTAATGTCAGACATACAATCCATATAAGTCTGTTCCGGGATCGAACAGAACCGAAGGCACTTCTCACGAAGCCCTTGCAATTCCGGATAATTTCCAATCACGTCCGGACTTCCCGTCACTAAGGATGATAAAACCTCTATATCGGGGATCAGCCGATGTAGAGTAACTCGACGGTAATCCTTCCGTTTTCAAAAATATCTGGTCTTCAACACCGGTCTTCAAATGCTATCCATATACGACGTATCACATATTCGGAATTGGTTATACGACCCAAAGGTCCTCTCCCGGCTAAACCGAATAGTGAGCGAAATATTTAAAACATATGGATATGGGATTTCAATTAAGTCACAACTTAATAATTCAACTTCTTTTTAAATGGTTTCAATCGATTACCATTTCAAATCTTTTAAACAAAAAGATTTAACCTTTACGGTTTAAACAGTTTCCACACTTTAATGTTTTAAACAAAAGATCCATTCACAGATTTTCCAAATTAATTTCCATTTCAATTTGATTAACTCGTTAAATCTTTAAATCAAAGATTTAACTTGTAGCTTTCAAAACAATCCCATTTCAAATGATTTAAACAAATCGTCATTTTAAATCTGTTAAAGATAACAGAATCAATTCATAGCTTTCAAGAAGAATTCATTCATAACTTGGAAAACCATTTTTTCAATTCAGTCTTGAAATTCCTTTAATTAAATTGGAATTTCATTTCTTATCTATATGAAAGCTTTTATTCTGTTAAAACAAACAGTTTCATTTCAGAAAATCTGATTCATTCATACGAGTGGAAATCCTTGGGTTAAATCCAAATTCTCAAAATTATACTTTTAAATGGTTTAACTTCATATAAACACATTTATATCATCTTTAATCCCTAGTTTCAAATCATAGGATTCAATTCCAAACTTGAATTCAAATTTAAATCCAATTATTTAAATTTCAAAACTCGATTAAGTTATTCAAAATAACTTTTATCTTGAAATTCTATTTCAAAAGCTTTTCACTTTTAAACCCGAATTTCCAATTTCAAAATCAATTGAAATTAAAATTTCAATTTCAAAAAAATATCAAATTTAAATTATCTGTGACTTAACCGATTTCCACGTGAAATCCATATTTGTGTGTGTATAAGTGTGGTCCAGGGGTTTTACACACAATAGTGCAACATCAATCATCACAGATCAAAATACAGGATATAGTTGATAAGCGATATAACTATAACGCTCATCTTCATTCACAGATCACAGATATATATCATAGATAAGTAAATTACAGATCACAACATAAATCAGGGTATATCACAAAGCATCATATATCAGGAAATATCAAACAATTCAATTTTTCGGTCAAGTCCAAACGTTCATAAGTGAATTTATTAATCAACTAATTAATTTAAATCAGATGTATTATTAATCCAGGTTAATTATTATAAGTCAATTACAGATTATTTGAAATAAATCCTCTTTTCAAATTTTATTAGTTAGTCTTCTACTTATAATTCATCAACCTTTAATTATTAAATAATTACTCTTTAATTATTTAATTTATCAACTTACTTGATCAATTTAATCATTTATTTAATTGCCTTCAATTAAGTAATTATCTTTAATTAATTTTCCTTAACCATTCACAGTAATTCAACATTAATTACTTTTAATTAATATTCATAAATCTCAAATCAGCAATTAATCAATCATAATCATTAGTTAATTAAATTAATTAACTATTCTTAATTAATTCATTTAGTAATTACCCTTTTATTTATTCATTTAATAATTAATGAACTATAGATCATCATTATATTTTCATTACTTAAAATATAATTCATTCATACTCATGATTTAATTATTATCCACAATATGTTTGAAATCATTATAAATTTTATATTTATCTTAAAATTAATCTCTTAATTAGAGTAATAACTGCGAGTTAAACATTTAAAATATTAACTAATAATTAACTCGTATTTAAGTTAACTTAACTGTCAAACATTATAAAGTTTACAGTGCTCAAAGACTTAAGAAGGATGGTTATCTTAACTTAATTTTTGATAAAAATAATTGCAGCTGAGAACTCGTGCCTTCCCCATATAACTCGAGTGTTGCTCGAGTACTTTTCACGTATTACCCGAGACACTTTCCTGATTTCACGCAATACCCTTTCTTCCTTACTCCTTGTTCCTTTCTTCTTATATTATTTTTTTTCTCAGTTTAAATTTTAAGTTAAACAACCTGCTGAGAAAACTCACGCGCCCAGTTTTCTCGAGTCACCTTCCCGTCTCCCTCGAGTTTCACTCGATACAAATCGCAATGGCCTCACTGGTATGTGCACGTCACCCAACAAAGCAGTTTCGAGGCCTACACGAGAACGACTCGAGACAGAACCCGGTTCTTCGAATGTCATTTTCCACAGACTCGACTGTGCACGTGTGCTCAGTGCACCACTCTCCGATCATCGCTGGACATCCCCTCAATCACTGGCTAATCCAAATCGATCATCTCTACGCGATCGACCACCCAGACCAACAAATCAATGCTCGAATCAAAATTAACACTTCCAGTCGAAAACTGGAACATTCAAGCTCACCAAAATCGCCTCGTTCACGAAACTCCGACCACTGGCGCCTCTGAAATTCCGGCCTCGACCTCGTCTACTACCCAACTACCCTTCCACAAAAACCGGTAGCACTCGATCTTCTATAGGAGACGTGGTGATCGATGCATTATTCACAGTAAAAACTAGGGTTCCAGACTTTCCCAAACAACCACCATCGCCATGGTCGACTACACCACCTCCGGCCATTTTTCCACTACTCTCCGATCACTCCTCCACCTCCAGGAAGAGTCCCGACCCCCATCATCAAGTAGATCGCGAGAAATCATCACATTCCCATATTCTGTTCAACCTAGAACTGCACTCCCATGCCCAAACTAAAAATAGTGATTTCATTCTTAAAAATCATATTTTGGTTTAAGAATTTAGATTAGGTTCCTCAATTCCTGTATCATGATAGTTGCATTTTTACTTATTTCAACTTGCACAGTTGTTTTCTTATTTCCAGAGGCCATACAAATTATTTAAATCTTAAACAAGTTTTAATCTAAAATCTATGGTACAATAAACATAACTTGTCCAAGACTTAAGTGTAAATAAAGATTGGATCACGAGAATTTGTTTTATGAATTGATTTAAGAACCTGGAACTAAAACCAGTGACAACATCAAGACATAAAACATACACACAACAATATATTCACACAAATATATACAGAGGTTAAAATATATTCACAAAATACTTGTTTTCAGGGATGATCAGGCAACACAACTATATACTTAAATTTTTTTAAAATAATGTTACTCACTTGGCAAAAGTTTTGAAACAGAGGAGACTCAGGCTTTGCATTTGCTGTTGAAAACCTCTTCTTCTTAAATCCTCTTGGTTGAGTTGAGTAATATTGTTGTTTAGATTGAACTTTTGTTTAAGTTTTAAGATGAAGTTTACTTTAGAGGTTACTCAGTTTCGAAAGATAAAAACTGAAATGAAGATGTTGATAGATATAAAAAGAAATGAAGATTACATGCTGATATTTTCTTTTTTCTAGTTTGTACAATACAAGTACATATATATTTTTATTTTTCTTCTAAGTCAGAGATTTTCCATTGCTTGGTGGCTGAAAGAAGTTTTTATGCCAATTCGAACAGATTTGTTGGCTGCAAGGATTGAAGGCATTTAATGTTGTGTACTTTATGTCTTCATTTTGTACATATCTTATATTTTCTTTTATATACTTGCTTGGCTTCATTGACAAGCTTTGCATTTCGGCTGGGAGATTTGTTGTGGAGGCTAAAGATATGTTTATTTGTTTTATTACTTTGTATCTTATTTATTTGTTATCTCTTCTTTGCATTTTGTTTTACTGATCCACTTTAGTTTGTACATTTGCTTGTCTTATAGCTTTGTAATATTAGTGAGATTCTATTTTTTATATGTTGTTTTAATTTAACTAATGTGTTATTTAATATCATTACATAGTTTATTAACACGAGATTAAGATATATATCTTAACTTTATATTCTAACATCTTATATATTTTCATTTCTTAAACCATTTACTTACATTTTAAATTCAAATCAAATACATATTATATTATTTCAAATTTACTCAGATATGTTCGAATACATATATATTCTCATATATACAAGAATTTAAATTTTTAAATGATTTATTTAGATATACTTGGATACCGGGGAAACTCGCATCTATTTATCGATAAATTTAACAATTTTAATTCAAAAACTGAATAAATTATCAATTTAAATATTCATAAAATTCGGGGTCGTTACAGCACGTCAAGCAAAGCCGTGGGAACCAACGTTCCAGATCTCAAGTCAATCCGAGTTCGTACACTCAAGATATCATCGATGCAATTTGGAGTAAATAGTCATAAGTTCGAATCGATAGTAGGAGCTTGCATTCAAATCCGTCTGGTGACCAGACTTCGTGTCCACGTGATCGTCTTTGTTCGACTCCATCGAACTTCTCTGCTTCGAATCGATGATAAAGGAGCCTGCGTTCGAATCCATCAACCATATATTGGTTCGAATCCATCCTTAAGGCTTCGCCTCGAATCCATAAAGAGAAGGAGCTTCGAATCCAGGAGATGTACCTCTGCTTCGATTCCATGCCACTATTGTCTTCGAATCCCAAAGACAGAAGACGCTTCGTATCGATCAGTCATGACCATCCACAATCGATACGAGGGAACGCAATTCAATCGATTCGAGGAAAGCACGTCTTCGAATCGATAGTCTCGAATCCACATGGTCTACGCAGCTAGAAACCCGGGTACGACTTGGTAGAACTCGGAGATAAAAGAGGGATGACCCGAAGCATGCGCGCCACACCATTGCCTTCGTGCGCAGGGAGATCGATTCGAACGAATCGATTCGAACTAAGGTCGATTCGAACTAGGCTGGTCAACCAGAAACGTGATTTTGAATCGATCATAACTCGAGTTCTACAAGTCCAAATGCCATGAAATTTTCACAGAAGCTTAAACACATGATGAAGAATGTTCACACCAAATTTCAGCTCGATTGGACGATTTCTTGATCGATTCGAACCAAGGGTCGAATCGATCCCAAAGTGGGCCCGGATCTCCAGATTTCGGCCATGTGGGCCCCCTGACGTACCAGAACTGGTCTCCCCTCATTTTAGGCGAAATATCAGCCTCCTACACCTATAAATAGAGCCCCTGGTCATTCAGAAAAGGGGTCGGAGAATTCTAAGTACTGAAGAGCGCCCAGATTCTGCCAGATTTACTCCAGAACACCGCCGCCGCTTTAGATTGACACTTAGCATTTAAATTAAGTTGTATTGCCTTATTAACTGCTGTAATCTTCAAGTAATCGAGCAATAAAATCATCAAATTTCACAGTGGACGTAGGCAAAACGCCGAACCACTCTAAATCGCTTGACTTTGCAATTTACTTTCTGTTATTTGGAGTTTTTGTTAGATAATCCACAGTTTTAATTTTCATTCTTCACTTTTATCTCTTCAAAAACTTTCGAAGAGTGTTGTGCCCAATTTTGGTACAAACACTTTGGTGCTTTCACTGAGAAAAAACCAGCTTTTTTCTCCTGCTCCTTGGATCTACCATCGATACCGGATTGCACAAATCCAAGAGGAAGATCCAGATCTCTAATTCACAGTCCTTCCATTCTACTCAGATTTGCATAAAATCTAGGAAAAGGATTCATCAATCAAAATGGTTAGCACGAGAACCACTTCTACAGCGGCTGGACAAGAAGGTAGGGATGGAAAAAATCCTGCTCAACAGCAGCCATCCAACCAAGACAACACTGCCCACTCAGATCCGTCTGGGGCAGTCACCAGACAAGAATTCCAAGTATTGCTACAAGAGCTGACTCAGAGTCGGCAGCAATTAGCCGAACAGTTGCGTGCCAATATCGAATTGACAAACCAACTGAACCGCCAGGGCCGTAGGAGGTCCAGAAGGGATGATGTTTCCCGCTCATCCACTGAAAGTTCTGCTTCATCAGACTACTATCACAGATCTACCCGTCCTCGATTAGACGGGAGTCATGCACAAACGACCGGATATCAACCCGCTTTAACTGTTGGACAGTTGAGGGCAGGACCGTCAACCATCTTTCAGGCCGGGCCCTCCACATAAGGAGGCCCTACTACACAGCATACCACGGACAATCATGCCGCAGCTGCCACAATAGAAACAAGGATTGATACCCGAAATCTTTCAGAGCCAAATAATCGGCAACGTGGGCGTACTCCTGAACCGTACGTCTTAGAGGACGCTGAGCCAAGGAGGCAAAATTTGGATCGTCGACAGCGCCCGGTCCGAGCTCGCGCTGTGGAACCCGACCACGCCTTAGCTCGGCAAGCTCAAAATGTAGCAATGCCAGACATCTCGACTATGATACGTCAGATGATCCGCGAAAGCCAAGGCCTTACCAACGATGACTGGGGACTTTCCCGTAGTCACACTCCCTTCACAGACGAGATACTGAGTGCTGAACCTCCCCGGCGATTCAGAATGCCAACCCTTCCTATGTACGAAGGAAATTCTGATCCCAATCAATACATCTTGAAATATGAGTGGTCAATGAGCGCCGCAAGGGCCGATGACGCAGTAAAATGTCGAAGTTTCCCCATCTCTCTAGGTGGAATTGCAACGATGTGGTTCACGAGATTGCCACCTAGGTCTATCTCTTCATTTGATCAACTGGCTAAGAAATTTGTGGAACAATTTCGCATGCATGTCGCTAGACCCAAAGATGTCAACACCTTATCCAGTGTTACCCAAGCTCGAGGGGAAACGCTAAGGCGTTACTTAGAGAGATTCCATGCGGCATGCGTGGAGATTAGTAATCCCAACGACAACTCAATCTTAATGGCATTGAAAAAGGGGATTGACCCTGATTCTGAGTTTGGAAACTGGTTAGCCGGAAAACCACCCGCATCGTTGGACCGTTTCTACTCCAAAGCCGCACAATTCTTACGGCAAGAGGACGCGAAACAGTCTAGGAAGCAGGACGATGAGGGACCCAGGAGCGAAGGAATACAGAGCAATGTAGCAGTAAAACAGTCCGGCGACAATTCCGGAAAAGTTCAGTTGAACATACAGAACAAGCAAACGCAGCCAAGAGGTAACAATGGTCAGAATAAGAAAAGAGATCCAAATCGGGGTCCACGACGTGAGGCTCCAATGTTCGATAATTACACACCATTGAATACATCGTTGGAAAATGTGTACCTACAGACTTGCAATACTATGCAATACAAGAAGCCGGCTCCGAAGCAATCGTCGGAGAGGCAGATTCAAACAGGGAAGTTCTGTAGATTCCACGAAAGTTATGGCCACAACACCAATGAATGTCGGCACTTGCAGGACCTCATTGAGAAGTTGATCAGAGAGAGGAAGTTAGATCAGTTTGTGCGGGCACCGCAGTCTGAAGGGGCGGGCCCCTCAAATCAAAATCATGTACAGAATCCAGAAAGACAGGAAGAACCAGGTCGTGTCGGAGGAAGACTGGTAATTAATGTTGTAAGTGATAGTCCTCGTACAGCGAAGCGAAGCTGGGGAGAAATGAAATCATATAACAACTTGGCTAGACGGACAGACTTTGAGTACGATGATAACTTGGACAATAAACCTTCGACCAAACGAAAAAGAGTGACAATTAACGACATCACTTTCCGAGACAACGATACTGATTATGTCGGAAGCCCGACTACGGACCCACTCGTGATATCGGCACAAGTAGGTCCAGCTTGGATGAAGAGGATACTAATTGACTGCGGGAGCTCTGTGAATATCCTTTTTATACATGCTTATAATCAAATGAGGATGAATCCCAGGGATTTGGAACCTTGCCAAACTCACCTCCATGGATTCAACGGTAGCTCTACCGTACCTATTGGGGGTGGTGAAGTTACCAGTTAGGTTGGGATCTAAGGAACATAGGAGAGTTCGAACATTACAGTTCACTGTGCTGAACATAGTCTCGCCATACAACGCTTTCTTAGGACGACCTGCCCTTACTGAATTCAGAGCCGTAATTGCCCCGTGGTGCTTGACCTTAAAGTTCCCTACCGTCAACGGAGTTGGAGTCGTCCAGGGCGATCAGGTTGACTTGAGAACAGTCATACGCCGAAAACGAGTCGCCCGATTACGCAATGCCGAGGACCGACTTAAAACTTTTGAACGCAATGAGATTGTCATTAAAAAAGAATACCCAGCACTACTACACATGAAACCAACATGGAAGGGATCACATGAGATTAAGCAAGAGCTCGGGGATGATATATATGAGTTAACGACCGCTGATGGTCCAGCTTCACCAAAGGCCTTGGATGGCGAAAGTCCTCGTCGCTATTGCACATAACAGGCTATGTTTATCTATTTAGTTTAAATTCTGTTTTAGAATTTGTTTCTGCATTTCGAAATTAGAATTTGTAATAAGGCAACTGACTTTGCCATGTTCTCTTGTTTCAGCAATAAAATGCCATCTCTTTGAGCCAGAGCTGTGATTCATTAAATACAATGTACAACATCACGATGCACGAAGAGCTAAATTCCATCACACAATGGGATTTATTCAAGTAGGGAGTGGCTATGAAGCAATCAACCACTCTCCAAATGGAACCCGAGCTCGGGGGCAAGCCATCACATCAGGCCGGAAATGGGTTGATACACGACAACCTTTTAATTAACTCCGTACTCCCAGAGTGCGAGGCGGAGTATAAACATTTTCCTAAATCCCAGAATACTCCGAGAGCGCGAGCTGGGTATAAATATCAACAAACTCCAGCTTCCGAGAGCGCAAACTGGAGTATAAACATTAACTAACTCCGTACTCCCAGAGTGCGAGGCAGAGTATAAACATTTACAAAATCCCAGAGAACTCCGAGAGCGCGAGCTGGGTACAAAACCTTTTTCCTAACTCCGTACTCCCAGAGTGCGAGACGGAGTATGAACTTTTTAACTAACTCCGTACTCCTAGAGTGTGAGGCGGAGTATAAACATTTTCCTAAAACCCCAGAGTACTCCGAGAGCGCGAGCTGGGTATAAATACCAACAAACTCCAGCTTCCGAGAACGCGAACTGGAGTATAAACATTAACTAACTCCGGATTCCGAGAGCACGAACCGGAGTATAAACATCAACAAACTCCAGCTTCCGAGAGCGCGAACTGGAGTATAAACATTAACTAACTCCGTACTCCCAGTACGCAAGGCGGAGTATAAACATACATCAATTCCACACTAATCCCCAATACTGGGGGCAGAACCATAACACATAACAAGTTGGAGACAAAAGTGAATACATTCTCATTTCCACTATCAACAAAAAGAATCTGATTACAAAATGGTTCAAGGAATTGCTACTAGTGGGAGCCGAATCCACATCTATACACGGCTATAGAAAAATCAACAAAATGCTACCCTGCGCAACAGAGATTTAAAGAAAGAGTTCAATCTTTCTTCTTCCTTATCTTCTTCTTCGGGGTAGCTCCACCCGATCCGCTGCTCGATTTTCTCCTCAACCGCTTACTCTTTTCAGGCTTGCCCTCCGGCAGCGATATGATGTCAACGTCTTCCTCAGAACTGGAGGCGACGGAAGTTCTTCTAGGAGGTCGGGCTGGAGGCATGGGAGTAGTAGCAGGAGGAGGGACAGGAGCAGTTTCAATCACTACGGTACCGCCCGGTGAAATCACCATTAACGGGGCAGGCCCGGGCGGATTCATACCAGCATTCCCTGCTGCCATCTCGGCATCAATCTCAGCCATAACGTCGTCCTCACGGGATACTTGGGCCGCATCGGATGTGCCAATAGCTGGCATGGATGAACTAACGGCCGGAACAGCCCCACTCATAGCATCGGACGGGTTGACAGAGGGATCGATGGGTTCATTGAGAAGCTCCTCAATCATTTGAGCGCTGAAAGAAAACATATTTGCATCTCCCTCTTCGCCGATCAAGGTAGAAGTCGTGATGGCTTCAGTAAAAACAACCCCTTGTGTTTGATGTGGAACTGATAGAGCAAGAGGCGCAGAAACAACGACTTCAGTCACTGAAATACGGCAAAACGAAGATTGTTAGCCAAGTGTGTTGCTTAAAGTTCTCCACAACTAAACTACGAGAAGCTCTCAAATACCTTCCTTAGTCTGGACCGGAACGTGGGTGGAATCATCGGCGGAAGATAATAATGGTTGGTCAGGATTATAGGCAGGAACAGACTGGGGATCTACCGCACCAGTGGTCTCGGGCAATGTTGGAATTACGGCTCCAACACTTGTCCCGTGATGCGCGATCCCCGAGCCTTCGCCTGTCTCTAAAGATTGAACGCCAAGCTTTTCTTTCGCCATAGAGATCACCACCTCATGAAGGGTCTTCCTCTCATCCTCGGTGAGCAAACGCATCTCCAGCTCAAAGTCGTCAAATGTTTCATCTAGATGCACTGCTTTCTTCTCATTCACCAGCCGGGTCCAGGCATTGTACAAAATCATAGAGTCATCTCCCAGCCACGCTAAATTTCTATGTTCCAGCACATTAGCGTTGTACGTGACAAGGAGATCGTCGAACTCAGCGTCCAGCCTGGACCTCTCCTCCAAAATCTTTTCCTGGATTTCTGCTTCCGCAGACTTGGACTTGACCGCCACCGCAGCAAGTTCGGCCCTGAGAGATATTGCTTGGTTGCAAGCCTCTTGAGCAGTGGCGTTCGCATCATCCTTCTCCTTCACCATTTCAGCGAATTTGGCCTTGAGCTCGTTCAGCTCTTTAACGGCTAAGTCTCGCTCAGCTGCAACGGTGGTGTTGCGGTGGCCCATCTCTTCTACCGTGGCGCAATGTTCCTGTTGCATCCTAGCCATTTTGGCCACGGCGTCCTCGTGTTTCTGGAGAGCTTGAAGTTCAGAATTCCGGGACGTCTCCATTTCATATTGAAGAACTTCAATGATGCGTTTCTGTTTAGCAATTTCAGCATCGCGTTCAGCAATAATCTTCGCCCTGTCAAAAGCCACTCTAGAAGCCTTCACGGCTGCCTTGTACCACTCCTTGTATTGAGCGTAGAAGTCGTGGATATAACTATGAGCGGTGGTCTCAGCTTCCGGAGGAATTCTTTTAAAGTTAGGAGGGAAGATATAGCCATCCATGCAAATTTCAGGGTAGTCATTTTTCATTTGGGCGAGTTTAGCAGCTCCCTCGCTTGTCAACTCAGCCGGAGCTTGTTCAATTATAGCGGCTGCCGTCGGTTCCACTCTTGGCCGTTGAACATCAGGCCGAGAAGATTGAGAAGGCAACTGTTGCTGATGAGATGGCCCTGGGAGGTCTACTGAAGCCCTGGGAGGCGGAGGAGAGCGAGATCGGGGTCGGTACTGGTATCCCCGGTCTCTGTCAGAGTAATCATAGCCAGAACGGCTACGCGAGTAATCTCTGTCTCTATCATAACGTTCTTGACTCGAATAGCTTCGCCCATGATCCCTGTCAGTTTCTCTCCTGCGGGAATCATAAAATGGAGAGGATTGGCGCACATTCCGAAGCCTATCCAGAGTAGAGCCACGTCCTGACATCTCGCCTGCGATAAGAAAGAATTACGAATTGGGGTCTCTTAAAGCAATGTTTACTATGCAAGAGTCATGAAGTGCCGTGGAAGTGTGTGTAAATGTGTAAACCCCCAAAACCGACCGGAAGTGTTGACCGCACTTAAGGGAAAGGGCTCGTTCATGTTTAGAACATCTTGAAATTCCTCCAACCCAGGATTATGAGAAATCGATATATAATCTGGGATAGGAATATCGTCCAGCCCTTTGAAAGAATCTCTCGAATGAGAAGGGGCGGCCTCGGAAATCATGACCCCGGAAGCGGGAAGAAACACATCTACGGATTTTCCCCCCTTGGACTTAATTTTTTTGGAAACGGCGGCCTTGCCTTTCCGTTTTTCTCCCGATTCCTCTAGGTTTCCCGAAAGGTCAGCCATCGGCTCTGAATCTGTGTGGGTTCTTTCTTCATCACCCGCCTCGATTATTTTGATTCCGAGTGACCTCTTCACTTTTTTCTTCTTGATTTTCTTCTTGGTCTTCTTATCTTCCTTCCTAGAGGCAGACTTTGCAAAACCCTCAACAACTATGCTTTGATTGATGTCGATCAAACCAAGAACTCTTAAGTTGTAATCGTTCAGCACCGAGTCAATATGCCTCAACTCGCTTGGGACTTCTTGAAGACTCCGGACGGTACCCTTAAAACGCCCTCCATCGGGCCTAGAGATAATAGCTGTAAAAGGAATGAAATGTCAATTTTAACACCGAAGAGCTATTGGTCAAGGAAACAGGTTAAGGCGCTTACGTCTAGACAACCATCGCCTAGCGAAACCCGGAGGGCACCGAACATAGAACCACTCGTTCTTGAAATAGCTTAGTCGAGTCCAAGCTCCAACTACAACTTGGCAATTCCTGACTGCCTCCAAAAATGTAAAGGACGGGCTATCACCCCTACTCTTGAAGTGAAATATGTGTCTGATCTCGGAGGGCCTCGGCGGGCGAAAGAGACAGTCCATAAAGATTACGAAGGCACTGTTCAGCAACGCGTGCCCGTTGGGATGAAGTTGTGAAGGAGCGATTCCTAAATATGATAGCATCCCTCTGATATATTGGCTGAAAGGAGGAAGAGTTCCAGCCGCACAAGCATGACGGTAGAATGCTGTATATCCTTCAGGCGGGTTGTGCGGTCTATCAGTGGCGTTGGGCAATAATACGTCACCTAGAGATATGTTATGCTTTAAGCATATTCGTCCCAATAAGGATTCAGAGAGGTTAGACTGAACCGAATCAACAGGGTCCTCAATAAATATCGCCTCCGGCAATTCATCTGGAGCTGGATCGATTACATCGGCAGGGATATCGGGAATCTCAAGAACCGGAGGAGTCAAGCTCTGTACCTCTTGTTGTTGGGAACTCGAAGATTCCATAATTAGCTAACTCATCAGAAAGCAACGTTAAGTTCATAATCAGCCCGTGCATGCCCCAGTGTAGTGTGTATGAACGTGTCGTGCAGTGCAAGTGTTGTGCATTACTTAAGCAGATTTAACAGATTGAAGCAAGATGTTCGTACAACATAACTTGGGAATTTGAGAATGAAAATGACCGTCATCGCTGACCGTCGCTTCCACACCATCCAAACGCTACACACCAACTTCAAGTATAAATCAGTTGTATTATTGGTTAAGTCATAGTTCCATCGACGAGCTTCGAAGGAAATTCAAGTTCAAGTCTTTCAGTCAAGTTCGATTATGCAAGGCCGAAGCTCGTCGGAGTCAAGTATGCTAAAATTCATTAAGTTCATCAGAGAATAACTTGAAACTGGTCGTAGTTCATATGATGGAGCAAGTCAAAAAGTAATGGTCTCAACTTCCGAAGACGTTCGAATCCATCAGCACGAATCGATGCAGGTCGAATCGATGAAGTTAGGTTCCAGGTGCTTCGAATCCATATGGTTCGACTCGATGCAACATTAGGAAAGAGGAACACTTCGAATCCATGATCTATACATGACTTCGAATCGATCAAAACTGAGATCCTTCGAATCGATCGGAGTATCGCTACCTCGAAACGATCGCCACGAGCCTTCCTTTTCTCTTAAAACCATCGATTCAAAGCTATGCATTCAAAATCGATTCGAATGACTCGTGCCTGGATCGATGCGAAGAAACGGAAAACGACACTCTGACCAATATCACTCGAAAGGTTTCATTCCTCGATTCCATCGAGTCGACCCACTTCGTTCAGATCTCATCACTTCTCAGAATTTTCTAAAGACGAAGATAGTTCTATTTTCCTCATCTCGAATCCTTTCCTTGAATACCTGATTTGATTACGAGTGGAAGCGTGAACGTGTTCGATCGATTCGTGGTAAGCACGTCGGTTATAGCTCTGGGAAGACGATTCGAAGAAACAGCTGAAGCAATGATAAATAGTAAAAAGTAAGAAGTGAATAGTACCCCGGTATATATAGGAGAAATAAGACGATTCGCCTCCCGGTACAACTGACCGGCTCTAACAGGTAGGGGCATCGACTCGATTCGTTACGGCGACTTCGAATCGATTATAACCCACCACTTCGAATCCATCTCCTGCGAATCTTCTTGCACGATCGAATCCATCTCAACAACATCGATGCGAGACAACATCGACTCAAAGCACGAACCCCACAGTATCGATTCGAAGAACCATCGATTCGAAGCAGTCGACAGAAGATGAACCTGGGTCACTATGCCCCATCGATTCGAAGTGTCTACTTCGAAACCATCAACTCGAAGCGGATCCAGAAACATTGCTTCGCATCCATCAAATACCATCGATCAAATGGACGAATTGTTTCCATATGAAAGATTGCTTGTCCACTCTTGTACCGATTCAGGAGAGGATCAATACGAGAGAATGATCATAGACGATCATAAAAGCAATGTTTTAACTCAGATCTCAAACCGGTTCAGGAGAGGACCGATGCAGATTCCGATAGCAAACCAAACTGACAACAACTTGCGATCACGCAACAAAATAATACACGTATGCACGCATTCCTGACTAATGTTTGATCTTTATCATCAACAGGAATCAAATATTCATCTCGTCATGGCTCAAAAGCCCAAACAGCCAGTCACAATTATACGACAGTCGATTACTGCAATACAGAATGCAACTTCCGATAAAGCATGTTGTAGCTATCTAATGAGAGACTGCAGCTTCTCAAAGCACGTCATGTTTACACAAGACGTACTTTGGGGGGCAAATGTTATCCCGCCTTTTGGCAAGGCCGTGACACCAAGGACTTGGCTAGTTACCGGTGACAGATCGTCTCGGAAGTCGGTTACGCGTAAGGATCGCTACGGATATCGATGAAATTTGTTCGAGTCCGGATCGGGCTACAACTGATAAGGCACGTCAAGCAAAGCCGTGGGAACCAACGTTCCAGATCTCAAGTCAATCCGAGTTCGTACACTCAAGATATCATCGATGCAATTTGGAGTAAATAGTCATAAGTTCGAATCGATAGTAGGAGCTTGCATTCGAATCCGTCTGGTGACCAGACTTCGTGTCCACGTGACCGTCTTTGTTCGACTCCATCGAACTTCTCTGCTTCGAATCGATGATAAAGGAGCCTGCGTTCGAATCCATCAACCATATATTGGTTCGAATCCATCCTTAAGGCTTCGCCTCGAATCCATAAAGAGAAGGAGCTTCGAATCCAGGAGATGTACCTCTGCTTCGATTCCATGCCACTATTGTCTTCGAATCCCAAAGACAGAAGACGCTTCGTATCGATCAGTCATGACCATCCACAATCGATACGAGGGAACGCAATTCAATCGATTCGAGGAAAGCACGTCTTCGAATCGATAGTCTCGAATCCACATGGTCTACGCAGCTAGAAACCCGGGTACGACTTGGTAGAACTCGGAGATAAAAGAGGGATGACCCGAAGCATGCGCGCCACACCATTGCCTTCGTGCGCAGGGAGATCGATTCGAACGAATCGATTCGAACTAAGGTCGATTCGAACTAGGCTGGTCAACTAGAAACGTGATTTTGAATCGATCATAACTCGAGTTCTACAAGTCCAAATGCCATGAAATTTTCACAGAAGCTTAAACACATGATGAAGAATGTTCACACCAAATTTCAGCTCGATTGAACGATTTCTTGATCGATTCGAACCAAGGGTCGAATCGATCCCAAAGTGGGCCCGGATCTCCAGATTTCGGCCATGTGGGCCCCCTGACGTACCAGAACTGGTCTTCCCTCATTTTAGGCGAAATATCGGCCTCCTACACCTATAAATAGAGCCCCTGGTCATTCAGAAAAGGGGTCGGAGAATTCTAAGTACTGAAGAGCGCCCAGATTCTGCCAGATTTACTCCAGAACACCGCCGCCGCTTTAGATTGACACTTAGCATTTAAATTCAGTTGTATTGCCTTATTAACTACTGTAATCTTCAAGTAATCGAGCAATAAAATCATCAAATTTCACAGTGGACGTAGGCAAAACGCCGAACCACTCTAAATCGCTTGTCTTTGCAATTTACTTTCTGTTATTTGGAGTTTTTGTTAGATAATCCATAGTTTTAATTTTCATTCTTCACTTTTATCTCTTCAAAAACTTCCGAAGAGTGTTGTGCCCAATTTTGGTACAAACAATCACTTTTTAATAAAATAC
This sequence comes from Allium fistulosum, assembly GCA_030737815.1. Classification (NCBI taxonomy): domain Eukaryota; kingdom Viridiplantae; phylum Streptophyta; class Magnoliopsida; order Asparagales; family Amaryllidaceae; genus Allium; species Allium fistulosum. The sequence goes on along the minus strand of CM060903.1, from coordinate 1,424,309,748 downwards.
AATTTTACAATTCTTCACTTCCTTTGTAAAATATCACTTTATAATTCATCACATTTATAAATCTCACATTTGTAAATAATCTTTAATATATGTACATATACATATATTATATTGATTTAAATAAAATGGTTAATAAATATTTATATTAAAGTATTTCTATTTTTTTAAGCCCATATCTCTTATTATAAAAGACAGACAAGACTTTAATATTTTGAAAATCTCCATTTGAAATATTTATAAAATTATTAAATTTAAATGTCCAAAAATCATACCTTTGATTTTAAAATAAATCACTTCTTCAAATAATTCAAGAATAATGATTTAAAACATATATAATTTTCAAAATAACTTTGAAATCCCTATTCATAATTAATCACTATTTTATGTATTTTAAAATACCAAAATATAAGGTCTAGTGCAACTAAAGCACTAAATAAACAAAATCGTGTCCATGTCATGCAATATAACATCCAAATATCATATATTACAATATATATGAAAATTAAAATCAACAGTGTGAGGAATCCCGTTGGATCCCTCCAACCCGTTCCCCTGCATTACATACTGTATATAATCATAAAAATATAAATCAACCGCATCGAGGTGGAATTCGTATATAAAGGGTCATCCGCTCTTACACGGGAACGCAATAGGGTCTCATCCGCTCCAATAGGCGGAAATGTATATCCAAACCAACAATATAATTTAGTATATTATCCAAACAATCAATAATTATCAAAAATAAATATCCATACATCTAATAAATGATATTTGTTGACTATATAAATTTTTTGATTAACCAAAAAGCTGAGATTAACTCACATTGATTTCTAGATTCATCGAACATTCCGTTTTGAATTAAAATTGAACGAACATCCAATTTTAACCCAAAATTCCAACCAGCTCTGAACCGTCCAATCCAATTCTATAGCGTAGCCTTCGTCGACATGATCGCAATACAACTCGCCGTGTTCCATTTGGACCTCGTACGAGTTTATACGGATTAATGAATATTTATATTAATTAAACTATCATTAACATTTACTTATATTAAATTTAAAATTAATTACCTCTACCTTCCCTCTCTCACGTCACGCTCCAAAAAATATGACCGCGACCCATTCCCCATCACGCCGCCTACCACCGTTGTCGTGCGCGCAGCGCCAGTCACTGTTCACCCTCGCCGGCCCTCCCCTAGACCTTACGCGTCGCCGTTGTTTGCCCTAAATCGTACCCAAACCATCATACCGTTTGAGGCGAACTGCCGCCACCTCGCTCCACATCTCGAAAATCCAACCGTTGCTAGCTATCTGGGGTCGAGCTCTACACTTTTGCTTTTGAGGTCGAAGGCCAGATCGCCCTCTGGTGGTCCCTGTAGATGTGGGTCGTACGATTGCTAAGGTTTAAATTTAAAAAAAGAGAAGAGAATGAATTCTCAGATGAACGCAGATTATATAAGGGGAACAATATGGGCAGGCTATGAGCATGTGTGCTTAGGTATAGCTCTTTGAACATGGGGTATGGCTGCTATATATTATATATATTTAAATTATCAAGCTATAAAATATCCGAAAATCCCGAACTCCAAACTTGCCTGGCGTTCTATACATTATATCCCTAACCAGAATACAATGGAACTAAACTCGAGACCTAATTCGATCATATGCAGAAGATAGCTTTTAAAACCTAATTATTATATAAATTCTTTTAATTAATTTCTATGCGTTTCGAACTCGCAAGACCAAACAATATGTCTAATCGTCACAGATTAAATGAAACTGGTTTCGTCGAAATCCGAGACAGTGCCCTGGAAGGCTATTTTTATACGTTAATTAAAATGAATAATTATAAAACCAAATAAATCACTTTTAAATTTACCTTAAAAAATTTACTATCTTCATTCTTATTAAATAGAATTTAAATAAGCTTTTTTTATCCAACTTAAAACCCAAGATTCGATTATTTAAACAATTACAATTATTAAATTCAACAATTTAATTATCAAATAAACCGATATATTTGAAATCCAAGTTATTTAACTTAAAAATTAACTTTCCAATATTTAAAATTAGTTAAATATTCCAAATTCAAATGACTAAAATTCTGAGTCATTACATTCTCCACCCCTTAAAAGAATTTCATCCTCAAAATTACCAAGTAAGAAAAATGCCACGAACCCATTAGCTTTCCCAAACAATTAGTTGAAATGGATTACCAAATTCTTAGTCATTTAATTTTTCAAAATCAAATAGTTGTAACTTCTTATAAATTTTTTTTCTAAGTCTTCAAATTTATTTCATAGTTATTAACTAATACCATTCCTAGATATAAAACCAAAATCCAAATTTTAGTTATCAAAAATTTTCTAACGCCTTAAATTTACGGAAAATTTTGCCAAAGTCTCCTTTGCGCGGTTTAATCGTAAATTTTTTTACAATGTATATATAATTAAAAATATACATCTCACCTTCGAGGATGAGGCATCCCATAGGAAAAAAATATAAAAATATGATATGTAATACGAGATGTATACTTTATTTTAGTATTAGCAAGCATATACAACCAATAATATGCGAAAGCGAGCTCCAAATGCGAAGCATACGCCATCCGCACCTACTAATCACTCAACAAAAAATGCGAATATGTATGTAAAAAGTAATATCAATATATAATATGAAATATGCAATAACTATATGCAAATATATTTTTTTGAGAAAAATGTGTGATCCTCTATAGGAGAGGAGAGCACACAATCACATATATATAACAACAGAAGTAAAGGAGCTGCCAACAAGCCTAGCAGGTAGCAAAAGAACCCCACATACAGAAAAGAAAAAAACAAACCCTTCCAAACTCATAAGAAACTAAAAACCAATCCTAAAGAGACAACACCATCCAGATACCAAGACCAAGAGCGAAGCCAAAAGAGCAGCAACCATCTGAAAAAATTTCCATAGCCGTAACCGCAACCTCAACAACTAAGCTGAACTATCACAAGAAACAACATCTATACAAACCACAGACAAACTCCAAAACAACAAAAATCACAATAAACCCCCAAAAACTCGACAACGGGTAGCCAAAAGACTAAAAGACTTTACGATTTAAACGAGGACTTCTCCTAATATTATTAGTTGAATATCTCATTTTATTCCTTCTCTTCAATTTGGCTTCACGAATTAATTCTCTAGCATGAGCAGGAGAACGAGGAAATTTACCTATAGCCGCAAGGCAACAGTACATGACAAATTTAAAACCCCCTGTCCAATAATAGATATCTCGATCGGAACCTACATCCCCGGTCAAAGAAGAACACACATCATACTTAAAATCCCCCAAAATTTCCTCATCCAAATCACTATTAACCAATTTAACATCAGCCTTAGAATTAAAAGAGACAGTGGCGATGGGAAATTTTTTAGAGCTCCAATGAAGCCCAGATTTCCTGTCTATCAATTGCAGATAAACATGATCATTGGTGCCACAACTACTCACTAAAGTGCACGAGTTCCCTTCATTAATGAACTCATTACCCAAATCATCAGTATCAAGAGATTCCTCAAAACCCGAGAATACCTCTACCAGATTATCAACTCCACCCAATCGCTCAACAGGGGATACTACTATATCATCACCATTATCACAAGCATCACTACCTTTCAAGGTGTTAGGAACTACATTAATTCCATGAAAACTCACCACAGATTGATTATCCACAACCAGAGAGGGAATTGAAGAATTCTTATCATCGATAAAAGCCTGAGCCTGCGCATCATGCACAAATGTATCAGTGTGCATATCATCTAAAGAAGCACTGATCAAATTTGTGTTCTCAACAGCAACATGATTCTCTAGTTCAACGATATTATCCAACTCCTTATGCTGCTCAAGGGACAAGAACCAGTCATGAAAGTCATCTAGCACACACGGCTATTCACCACCTGAATAAGCAGATTCATCTGATTCAATTGATACCTCCAGTTCGTCCATCAACACACTATCACATTTACAGAAATCCAACAATGTGTTTTGATCGAATAGATCAAATACAAATGGCAGATTAACTACTGACATTGTTGACCACAAATCACTACCCAGATTAGAAACTTGATCTACCTCCATACGATTATCCTTTCTAACATCTATCAAGCCATTTTGATGATCAAAGTCGTGATCGAACAAGAACTCGCTAACAACATAACAATCCTTTAGACTGTCACCTTCATTATCAATAGAGACATTATTACAAACAGTCTCTCTCGATTGATTTTCCATCAAACAATCAGACAAAGAATGAACACACTTATCTCTATCCACTTCTTCCTCAATAAACTCAGTGAAAGATGCCGAATCTAGATATTCAAATCTGTTAGCAGTAGAAATCACGAAGTTCTCCAATCTTCTAGTAAGATTTTTGCCTTTTTTGGTCTTAGTATGAGTAAAACTATCTTTCAACTCGATTCCAGATTTTGAAATTGAAGAATGATACAGAGCAACAATAGCGGGATCAATCAACATAGGGTCGAAACTTGATAATTCCTCTTTCTTGACAGAGTCAGGAAAACCTTTTCCTGTTACACCATCAAGATTTTCCTTTTTCGAAACTTTAGGACGAGAATCAGACTTGCCAAAATATAACTCTGGATCACCAAATTTATCTCTATACCCTTTACCGATGTTCGGCTCGTTTATAATGTTGAAGTGAAACAGCAAATCCTCTAAATACTTGATACCTTCATATCGATTTTGCCATAAATGATCAATTAGAATCCCCTTCAGCATCATACACTTTAAAACGAACTGGAATCCGTGTTCAACCAAAGAATCAGTAGAAACAGATTCGATTGATCTAGACGAACAAGCATGTTTCTTGTGCCCAGATTTGCCGCAAGCGAAACATATGATAGGCTCGCGTTGAAAGGCATAGTGATTATAACCACCACACCTAAAGCAGAAGTCTTTACTTTTCCTTGAATCGATCCAATTCTTTTTTAAAGAATGCAATGGAGATCTTTGAAATCGGTAAGAAGGCTGACGATCTTTTACCACTTGCGCATAAGAACGATAGGGGAGAGATTCACGATGAATATGATCTGAGAGGAGGAAAGAAGACGGATATAACGAGGAAGAAGAGTCACGAGAGAGAGATACAGACGCCATTTTGTGTGGATTGATTTCATTTATTAACGTAATTATAAACTAATAACTATATGCAAATATAACAAGAGAAACCATCGACACATAATATCTATCCAATTTTACTTACCATCGTATCAATTTTGCATTTCCAAGTGTCAACACCATATACTTTCATTTCTTATTAACTTAAATTGATTCCCACTCAATTTATTTTCATTCAATTTACTCCCATTCAATTTCTCTACTTACAATTTAAATCAAATTCAATTATTCACATTAAATTTACTTACACTCATTTATTCTCATTTCCTTGAATCTCATTTAATTATTAACATTCTTATTTACTCCCAATTTATTCATATCCAATTTGTTCATCCAATTTATTCACATTCAATTAATCCACATTATGTTTAACAACATTTCATTCCATGTTTACTTTATTTATGGATCATTTTATAAAATCATTTCATTTTAACTCTTCCTAAGTTAAATTTTATTTTATCTTATTTTCACTTAGTATATTTTTCAATACTAATATTATTTATGAACCATTCCATCAAATTTTTATTTAAGTTCATTATAACATTTTATACCGCACTCCAATACTTAAGCTCATATTCGATTTTATCAAGCAACATTCCAACACACATTCAATTCACTTTACAACTTAACTGAATTTCATTTTATAACTCAAATTCTCATTCATTCCATCACTTCACTTAATTCATTTCAAATCCAATTTAACTTCATTTCATTTAATCCATTACTCAATTTATTTAACTTTATTTAAGTTAATTTCTACTTTCATATTTCAATTCCAATTTTCTTTTCATATCCATACCATTTCCAAATTTTAAGTTCAAAGACTTATTATCTTATGTTTCTTAACATTTAGATAGAATATTCAGGATTTTAAACACCCGGTTTATTTCAAATCATTTTGAAATCATATATATACATAACTCCTTTATATATATAAATATATCAAATATCACTTGGTAGCAATCCCTTACTTAGAAACTCGAAAATAAATACTGATGATGCGGCCATCATCACCATAATTATTTTCCAGTGACTGGGGTAAGTTCAGTGCTTTCTATTTCTTTTATATTCCATTAAAAATATTTCTAGTTAAAACATTTTCCTAAAATAATACTATTATTATTTTTCCAAACCCTTTGAAAAACAATTTTCAAACCACTGAAATTTAAATCCTTACATTTCTTGTTTTATATCCATTTCCATTTACAAATCATACTTATAAATATACTTATGCAATTTCATTCACAAACGTTGATTATTTTAATTATAATCGATATTCTATAATTCACTCTTATAAATTCACTTCCTTATATAACTCAATTTGCAAATGTTTATCTTTGGTTAGATTATAACAATAACAACTTTTATTTGAACAACAAACAACAAACAAACAAATGATAATAATCAAATATTGCCATTCTCTAACAACCAAACAATCCATATATAACTATAATAATTTCTAAAAAATTATTCCTTTATATATAAAATATAATTTAGGTAAAATTATTTCATTTACTAATTCTCAAAACAATACTGTGTCGGTTTGCCTTGTTTAAGTGTTTAGAAACCCTTATCGATATCGTGGCGTCCCACGTACCGACCAGAATTCATATGCCACTCAACAGATAAATTAACATAATATAAAATATTTTTATATCATTAACAAATACGCGCTCATATCTATAATACTCTCAAAACTCATAATAAGTCATTCAATTACCTTATCTCTTAATGAGTTTCCCCACCAAAGCCAAGGTTCTCGCTTAACTTGCACTCTAATACCAACTGTAACGACCCGCCAATCCGTACAATTCAAGTTGACAATATACAACACATGTCCAACTAAAATTGAATAGAAAGACTGATAGTTATGGGAAAGAAAGAAGAAAGAAGAAGAAGAGAAAAGAAATTTAAAACAACACAGAATCTCACAATCGCAATGGAACAATATATAATATAAAGTCAATAATCTTTACAAAGGAGAAACTGTTATATACATACACCCATGAGAGTACAACAATAATCATAATCATCATCTTGGACAGTTATAACAACTCGTACTCACAATTGCTGATGATTTCCAAAACAAAATAGTGAAAATAAAACATATACGTGAATACGACTTGAAGACCTCCAACTTGTCTCCTGAGCTCCAATGTATCCAATACAATATGTAAATATGCTCGGTCTGACCTGAGCATTATAATAAAATAACACCCGAGTCAGTCTAGAAACCAACATTAGAAAAACACACACAATTGGATATTTAAGGTTATAGAAACCTGTGGAAGCAAATGTATCTCATAAGACCATGCCGCACATAAACACAGACGGGTTTTTTCCTTACGATAAACAAAACATTTTATATGAAATTCTCTGATATTATAATAGTGTATAGATACAAATACTTATTAATCTTAGCCGAAATCGTTACATTAATTAAATTTCAGCATACTAGGTTCTACAATCAAAACAGTAAAGGCACGTATTGGAGATTGAATTCCATACTATGACAAGTTAAGGAACTACCTTCCGAAGGTACATCTTTAGATAAATGCGTCGGAGTTTGACAAGAACATCTTGTACCCCTGCTACTAAGGACTAGCCTACCACTTGACTAGTAGTACCGAATATGATCACCCTGCTTTGGGCCCTGAAGCATACAAGAATAGATAGTAACCGATCTAGATTTGAAATGACCACACCCTACTTGGCAGCTACCCACTTGAACCTGCTACATGCCTGATTTTTGTCATTTCCCGGTTGATGAGGCTTGAGGCTACGTTTTACCTTTTATATAACACTTCCCACTTGGAATGCTAATACTGTCCTCCAAGCAACAATGCAGTACCAGCATCCATCCATACATGTTCGTTCTAGGGCTGAATGAAACACTTGAGAGCTTCCTCTCCAATTCCATCATCTTCGAGATGTCTTCACTTCGAAACATATTCATTGGATCGAAGTGGTTTTCGGATAACATACCCGATCCCGGTCTCTTCGAAACAACATTCGATAATTCCCGGTAAAATCATCCCCGGTTCTTTAGGAAATAAATAGTCAAATATAAGATTGGAGATCACCTCCTAACCGTTAGTGGATGGATTTCCTTGTCATTGTCCTAGGAGAACGAAACGAGATTTATACGCACAGTATGAATTTCTTCCAATTTATAAAATATCGTTAACAATCTCAAATTTACCCTCATCATAAATTTCCAAAATAGAATCAACTATTTTCTAAAATATCATTCCACATCGTATAATAAATCTAATGTTCGATTTATTTCTCCAATCGATTAAATTGTAATTGTTTCTTTTTGATTTATAAAACGTCGTTTATAAATCTATCCCTTTGTAATAAAATACGATTTTACAATTCTTCACTTCCTTTGTAAAATATCACTTTATAATTCATCACATTTATAAATCTCACATTTGTAAATAATCTTTAACATTTGTACATATACATATATTATATTACTTTAAATAAAATGGTTAATAAATATTTATATCAAAATATTTATATTTTCTTTTAAGCCCGTATCTCTTATTATAAAAGACAGACTTGTCTTAAGATTTAAAAATCTTTATTTTACAGTTCTAAAATCTCCATTTGAAATATTTATAAAACTATTAAATTTAAATGTCCAAAAATCATGCCTTTGATTTTAAAATAAATTACTTCTTCAAATAATTCAAGAATAATTATTTAAAACATATATAATTTTCAAAATAACTTTGAAATCCCTTTTCAAAATCAATCACTATTTTATGGTATTTTAAAATACCAAAATATAAGGTCCAATGCTACTAAAGCACTAAATAAACAAAATCTTGTCCATGTCATCCAATATAACATCCAAATATCATATGTCACAATATATATGAAAATTAAATCAATAGTGTGAGGACGTTGGATCCCTCCAACCTGTCCCCCTACATCATACACAATATATAATCATAAAAATATAAATCAACTGCTTCAAGGCGGGATTCGTATAAAAAGGGCCATCCGCTCTTACACAAGAACGCAATAGGGTCTCATCCGCTATAATAGGCGGGAATGTATATCCAAACCAACAATATAATTTAGTATATTATCCAAACAATCAATAACTATCAGAAATAAATATCCAAACATCCAATAAATGATATTTATTGACTATATAAATATTCCGATTAACCAAAAAGGTGAGATTAACTCACATTGATTTTTAGATTTACCAAACGTTTCGTTTTGAATTAAAATTGAACGAACGTCCAACTTTAATCCAAAATTCCAACCAGCTCCGAATCCGTCCAATCCAATTCTATAGGGTAGCCTTCGTCGACACGATCGCAATGCGACTCGTCAAGTTCATTTAGACCTTGTACGAGTTTGATACAGATTAATGAACATTTATATTAATTAAACTATCATTAACATTTAATTATATTAAATTTAAAATTAACCACCTCTAGCTTCCCTCTCTCACGTCACGCTCCAGAATATATGACCATGACCCATCCCCCATCGCGTTGCCTACCATCACTATCGCACGCAGCGCCAATCGCTATTCACCATCGCCAACCCTCCCCCTGACCTTACATGTCGCTGCCATTTGTCCTAAATCGTACCCAAACAATAACACCGTTCGAAGCGAACTGCCGCTACCTCGCTCCACATCTCGACAATCCAATTGGTGGCTAGCTTCATGGGGTCGAGCTCTTCACTTTTGTTTTTGGGGTCGAAGGCCAGGTCGCCCTCTGGTGGTCCCCGTGGATGTGGGCCGTACGATTGCTAAGGTTTAAATTTAAAGAAAAAGAATAAAAGAAGAGAATGAATTCTCAGATGAACGCAGATTATATAGGGGGAAGACATGGGAAGTGTATGGGCACGCGTGCTTAGGTATGGGTCTTTGGACATGGGGTATGGCTGCTATATGTTATTATATATATATTTAAATTTAAATTATCAAGCTATAAAACGTCAAAAAATCAAGAACTCCAAACGAGGCGTGTCGCTTGGCGTTCTATATGTTGTACCCGTATCCTAAACGCGATGGAACTAGTCTCGAGACCTAATTTGATCATATGTAGAAGATAGCTTTTCAAATCTAATTATTATATAAATTCTTTTAATTATTTGCTACTTGTTTCGAACTCGCACGACCAAATAATACGTCCGATCATCACGCAATTCGACGACATATAATAATTCACTATTACAGATCAAATGAAATCAGTTTCGTCGAAATCCGAGACAGTGCCCCAAAAGGCTATTTTTATACATTAATTAAAACGAATAATTATAAAACCAAATAAATCACTTTTAAATTTACCTTAAAAGTTTTACTATCTTCATTCTTATTATATAGAATTTAATTAAGCTTTGAAATCCAACTTAAAACCCAAGATTCGATTATTTAAACAATTACAATTATTAAATTCAATAATTTAATTACCAAATAAACCGCTATATTTGAAATCCAAGTTATTTAACTTATAAATTTACTTTCTAGGATTTAAAATTTGTTAAATATTCCAAATTCAATTGACTAAAATTCTGGATCGTTACAATATACGAGGATACTTTATAAAAATGTTTAATATGGAACATGTAAGATTGATTCCTTTGCATTGGCAATAAGAATTATCATACATGTTATATTGTCTATGATATCATGATTTTTTTATATATTTGATATATAAAGAAAATATCAAATCCAAATTGATACCACTAAATGGTCGTTTGAAGTATTCTCGTGTATTTATGAAATACTGGAGAATTGTTTATAAAAACTCCTTATGAAGGAGTGTTCGGACTCAAACTTTATAAGTGATATTAAGTATAATATGTCAAATAATAAATTCAAGTTAAGAATCTTTAAGCTAGAAATGTTCCAAATGAAAGACCATGGCTGATTCAATGAAAAAGGCTAAGTACATCGTCTAGAATAGCACCACAATAAAAGCCATAAATATTTAAATGTGCAAAATTTATAATTGAGCCAAGAGTGATTCCAAATGTTGTGAATCCCACAAAATTGTTATATGATGACAATGTCACTATACAGTTCATAACAGAACTACGTGCTCACTGAAAGTCGAGAGACATACATCGAATTGTTCCATGTGATAAAGGCAGTTTATCAACATCCGAGATAGTTAATCGACAGAGTAGATGATTAAAACATAATAGCATACCCGTTCACTGAAGGACTGACCCAATGGGTTTAGAGAAAACCGAATAGAGAAGTTGGAATAAGATTCTTTAATTGACCTCAAGTGCAAGTAGAAGATTGATAGAGTAAGGGGTATGCCCTAAGGGAAATTATGTAATTTGTTACACATATCTAACTCATTGGAAATCTTGTTCAAAATAAAGGTGTTTTCTTTCTCTTATATACTTGATATAATGTGATATATTAGTTAATTAATTTAATTAAAAATATATTTAATAGAAAATCCATAAATTATTTGTTTTGTGATAGTAGTTCCAAAGTGTTGTAACCGTCAGTAATTTATCACAATAAAAACAAGTATACCATTTTAAATGTTCCTAGTCAAGATACATCTAGACTGGATATCGATGTACCCATTGAGAATAGAGTACATAACGCTCTCCAGATGCATGGCAATGTATTACTCATGACTGCTGGGGGCACTTAGGGTTACGTACTAATAGTTATTGGATAACTATAGAATGACTCATTCGATAGTTTTCTGTTGGTTGATATAACTAAGGTCAAACATAAAATATCAATGTAAATAATTTACACAGTTCTTTTGACTTGAGAATACTGTAAGTTTTCAATATGAAAGCTCTGCTTGGATTACAGTAAAATCATAGCAAAGCGTCCATTGAGTGACTATACTTAGGTCGAGTGGAAGTATTAAAAGTGAAGCACTATTCAAGAGAGGATTCGTCTCCTCGGTTATATGAGGTTAGTATCACGGTCAACTCAAATCAACCCAAGGTCAAAATCTTTGGCCAGAGTAGTGCGGTTAATAATAATTGTTATTATTGAATAAAGGACATTGTGCTTAGACTATAGAGTTGAATGTGGATGATGTTGGAATTTTGACCATTACCAAATTCAATAAGTCCAAAGTGATATAGTTTTGACAAAGAGAATTGGTGTACATAATTGTCACAACTGGGTAGCACTTAATAAAGTGAAATTAGATTTTACCGAAGCCGTGTAAGTAATAAATTTGGCCATAATGCCACACCACCTGCTAAGTGAAGTGCGAACGTTAATATTCGAATAGTTCGATGTTAATCGTTAACCAACACCCAAGAGCCATACAACCGAAATGATGATTTCTCTTTAGACCAAATGATTTAATTTGTTATATTTATTATAAATTATTTAAATTAATTAATATTTATGAAATTAATTATGCAATTTGAATGTGATTTGACAAATAAAATTGTTGCATATATTCATAATAGTTATGAATATATTGTTCAATATGGGACATCGATAACAAAATAGGTTAAATATGATTGTACATATTTAATTTGGGTTAAATGAGCTTACAACCCATGGTGTTTGGAGATAATAGGCGCTGGTTTGGCTAGTGTAAGAGGCGGCTACAACAGAGGATTAGGGCTTAGAGATATATGGCTAAGATATAGTGAGAAACTTACATAGTTTGCTCTCTTATCCTACGCATATAAATACTAATCTCAAAACCCTAATCTAATTCTAATTCATTTTTGAGCTGTCATTTTCTTCTTCTTCTTTTTAATGGAAGCAACCATTCTCTAAAATCATCCCAAAATTCTCAAATCCAATTCAAATTAAAACACAAAGCTATTTGATAATGATTGGTCGTCGATTCTAGATTAGCAATCCGTAGAATCGAGGAATTTTAGAAGAAGAGGAATCATTGTTTCAAGGTGGACTTTAGGGCATCTAGTCTGGGTAATTTTATTTGTATGATAATCCTATTATTGTGTTTTCATGATTTGTTAATTAGATAATCTTATGCACATGATTAGATTGTTGTTATTTCATTAGTTATGTGAGATTTTTGCTCGTATTGTTGTTGTCACAATGGAAATTGAATTTGTGTATGAAATTTGGAGATTTATCTTCTAATTTATGTTTCAGATCAGATTTTGGATCTTAAAATAAATTTGGATTTGAAATCATATATGTTTATATTTATATATGTATCGGTATATGATTCTGATGTTCACATATAATTTAAATTAGAACATATATTTTCATATACAATGTATAATGTTAATTTGAAAGTTTTCAAACACCTTTTTATGTTTATTATGAATTTTAAGTTCTAAGAATAATTTTTATGGTATATATGTAAATAGTATTATTAATATTTAATGTCTATATGGATCAATAAAATCATATAAAATAATCTATACTACTGAAAATCAGTTTTAGAATTTTTAAAATTAATATTTTATGTCAAGAATCTTCAGAAATTTTTTCATATTTTTTGAACTTAATTTAATATTTTTTAAAATTAATTTATTTTCAACCTGAAATAAATTATTTAATTAAAACTATAATTTCAATTGAGAAAATTCTAAAAAAATTTATTAAGCCCAAATTTTGTCCTACGTACCTTCACAAATTTTTTTAGATTTTTTAAACTTAATTGTTATTTTAAAAATTAATTTACTTTTGGTCTACAATTAATTATTTAGTTAAAAATAAAATTTAAATTGTGAAAATTCCATAAATTTTTTCGAAGCCCAAAATATGTCTAAAATACCGTTAGAAAAAGTTTTAGAATTTTTCAGCTTTATTCATATTTTTATGAATTAATTTGATTTCAGGCTGTTATCAATTATTTAATAATAAATATTATTTTAATCGAGAAATTTCAAAAAAAAATTTCCAAGCCCAAAAATGTGTTTTTAGATTTTTAAAAATTATAAAACCTATAATTTTATCATATATTTATTTTACATTAATTTGTTATGGCAGAAACTGTTTAATTCAATAATACACACACACACACTCAAATAATCATTTGAAATCTATAATTATATGTTCATGCACATATTTGACAACATACAGTACATTCAAAATGTGCTAATGTGTCCGTTGCGATGTAAATCTCATCATCTGTATACAGACCTCTTATTCTCTACACGGATTGCTATGTTACACATGCACACATACATATATATGTGTGTGTGCGTGTGTGTGTATGTATATATATATATATGATACATACATATATTGTAACGATTTGGATTTTCGCGTTCGAAAATCGACATCCATACTTTACATCGTACTCGAATGCCGTAGATTCGACCGTTCAAATCCGAGTCGCCGGAGCTTATAACAACATTAAGTAAATAACACAGCGGAATAAATGAATAATATATTGATATACAATATCTGATACAATATCTGATACAACAGAGTGATACAATGAATATCAATATACATCAGAGATATGATACAACAAATAGCAGCGGAAAAGAAAACGATAACATCAGCAACGGATAATCTCCATCTTCAAAGCAGCAATCCAGATATAGTTCGAACTCTCAATAACGGGGCACAAAGATAAGCAAGTGCAATCCATATCCAAAGACTGAACTAGCTCCAGAAAATCTACTAATCCTGACTATCTGAAAAACCCAACTCTAGACTGCTCGTGTAGAAAAATTATGAGCACCCAGAGTTTAGGAAGGAAACAATAAACTCCGGATCAGTCGTGGGACTGGTGTGAGCAACCAAAAACAGTTTATCTTTAAAACAAAGTAAGATTGAATTTCGCAATGCTTTTGGAAAATGAAACTACCATAAGGCCTCCCGCCACACACACAATGCAAACGCAGAATTGGAGGAGATTTCTCCTTATGATAGTCAAAGATGCTTACTACGCAAAAATCAAATCATTTTCTATTATTACTAGTGCATAGTGCAGAAAACATTTTCGAAAGTAGAATATAAATCTTAGCCAGCATAGACATTTCGCACTTATGCCTACTATAGCTACCATGTTCAATAGCAGGTTACCACCACATTCCATGGCAGGTAATACAACTAAAACCATACAAAGTTCGTATTTGGAAGATGGATTTCCAACAAATGGTCAGGCTAAGGAACTTCCTATTCCATGAAAGAAACGCCTCTGGCGGGACGCTCCGAGAACCACACCGTTCTCTGCCAAACAAGGCCGGCAACCCCTTTTCCCAAGGGATAAAAGAAACCTCAGATATGCCACCCCCGGTCCTTTGGGACCTTTAACCGAGGCGCCTCGAAACCAACATCACACATAATAAATAAGTGTATCCACATGAGTAAATATCTGGGCTCCATACCATGATACTACCCTTTTCCAGAAGGAATGGTCATACCCTAGGGGAGCTACCCCTGAAAACCTTGCCGCACAATTCCTGTTTCGACCATTACCGGGTTGTGAGGCTCGACGAAGTCTCGTCCACAAAGCTACGCTTTTTCAAAAAGCCACGCTTTGGGTCAATAGATGATCAACCTATGATCACAAAGATAAATGATCAAACAAATGATCATATCACAAATGATCAAACACTGATCATCACACATCAACACTCAGCATGTCACATTACCAAATTGGGATATATCGCTGATAACTTCAACTACATAACCTCTGAGCTCGTACGTCTCAGAGAAGGGTGTTAAGCTAAGAGAATAAATTCTCCGCCACCAAACAGAAATGTATTTGAAAGAAATCGGCTTTATATCTCAAAGTGTAATGTCAGACATGTAACCATACAAGTCTGTTCCGGGTTCGAACAGAACCGAAGGCACTTCTCACGAAGCCCTTGCAAATCCGGATAATTTCCAATCACGTCCGGACTTCCCGTCACAAAAAGAGTGATATAAATCTCTATACCGGAGCAACTCAGTGCAGAGACATTCGACAGGTTGTCCTTTCATTTTCGAAAATATCCGGTCTTCAAATGCCATCCATATACGACGTATCACTATTCGGAATGGGATATATGACCCAAAGGTCTTTTCCCGGCTAACCCGAATAGTGAGCGCAATATTTAAAAACATATGGATATTGGGATTTCAATTAAGTCACAACTTAAACCCAAACTTTTTTTTTCAAATGGTTTAACAAATTACCATTTTAATCTTTTTTAAACAAAAAGATTCATTTACAGATTTTTCCAAATAAATTCTCATTTCAATTTGATTAACTCGTTAAATCTTTAAATCAAAGATTTAACTTATAGTTTTCAAAACAATTTCATTTCTAATGGGTTAAACAAAACATCATTTTAAATCTGTTAAAAATAAACAGATTTAATTCATAGCTTTCAAAAAAAGAATTCATTCATAGCCTTTTAAAACATTTCAATTTCATTTTAAATTTGAAACCTTTCAACACAAATTGGAAGTTCACTTCTTATATGAAAGCTGTTATTATTTGAAAACAAATAGTTTTCGTTTAAGAAAAATCCAATTATATTTACACAAGTTAAAACCCTTTAATTTTATTCACATTCCAAAATCAATACTTTTTAAAATGGTTTAACTCATATATAACAGGTATAAAATCTCTAATCCCTATTTTCAAATCATAGAGTTCAATTTTCAAATCTTGAATTTAAGTTTAAATCAAATTATTTAAACTTCAAAACTTAATCAAGTTATTCGAAAATAAGTTTCATCTTTGAAATTCCATTTCAAAAGCTTTTCACATTTAAACAGAAATTTCTAATTTCAAAATCAATTGAAATTTAAAATTTCAATTTCAAAACATCAAATTTAAATTATCTGTGACTTAACCGATTTCCACGTGAAATCCATATTTGTGTGTGTATGGTGTAATCCAGGGGTTTCACTCACAATAGTGCACATCATACAATCATTACAGATCAGAATACAGAATATAGTTGATAAGCGATATAAACTATAACGCCTATCATATAGATCACAGATATATATCATAGATAAGTAAATTACAGATCACAACATAAATCAGGATGTATCACAAAGCATCATATATCAGGGATATCAAACAATTCATATTCAATAGAATTCAAACATTCATAAGTAAGGACAAGCATTCAATAGTCATTTATAAGTAGGATTAATTAATGGTTTAATCCTAATCAATCAAATTTATTTCTAAGTAAATTTATTACTTATGAATTGATTATCAAATTTTATTAATTTAACCTTTAAACCAATTCCATGATAAATTAACCCCTTAATTATTTTAATTAAGTAATTAACAATTTACAATTGATTATCTTAACTAAGAAATCCAATAAATTATCAAAATTTATCACATTAATTTAATTACTTAATAATCTCTAGTTAATTATCTTCATCAACTAATAACATTTCCTTTCACTTTTAATTAATCTCTAATTTCAACTATAAAGTAATTATCCTTAATTACTTTCCAATTTAATTACTTAATATTAATTATTCATCTTAATTAACATTTAAAAGTCTTCTTTAAACTTGAAAATCAATTTATTATTATTTACATATCTTAGTTGTTAATTAATTTAGTACTTAACTTAATGATTACTTAATTTAAATCATTAATTAAGATTTTAAAAACATTTTAAAATAATTAAAACTTGTATGAAAGTCTTAACTCAAATTGTTAAACACTTATTAAATCTACAATGTTTAAAACTTTTTGAAAGATAATCGGCTTAATTAACTTTTCTTAAAATATTGCCGTTTGAAGAAAATCACCCGGGAACTTCTTATGTTTTACTCGAGCGTCACTTCGAGTTTCTCTCCAACTTTCCCGAGCCCCCCTCTCTTCCTTCTCGTATGCTTCTTCTCCTTCCTCCCTTGTTCTTTCCCAGTTGAAACTAGCAAAATCGAAAAACACATTGCAGTGCAAAACTCGAGTAACACCCGAAGTAACCCACGCAATACTCGATCCCCTGAAACTACTTTCTGCTCGACCTGAAACCCACCGGCACACGACACCACGTGCACGTGCACGATCACCGCAACCAACTCCGACCCCTCGCGACCATCCACACAAGTCGGCGACCATCTTCCCCGACAAACCCACCACTCAGATCGCCGGTATCCCCATCGAAATAAAATCGAACCCTTCGAACGAAACCTGGAAACACACTGGAACCATCTCCTCTACAAACCTATCAACACTTCGTACACTAAGCTCCGGCCACTAGAAAAATTCACCGCTCCGGCGACGACTACGACTATGACCTAACTACCGTTTCCCAAAATCTAGGAACACTCGATCAATCGTAGAATATGCGGTTGATCGAACAACTAAACCTAGTTAAACTAGGGTTAAAAACTGGAAACACCCACTATCATCACTACAGTGATCTTCCATCCCTTCTACCATTTTTCCTAGATTCTCCGATCACTTCTCCATCATCTGGAGGAATCCCGACCATCCCAGATCAACACGTCGCCTGAATTCGATCAAAATGCCAAATTCGAACATCATCAAATTGCTCATACAACAGCCCACTAAAAATCCTCAAATTCATGTTAAAAATCATCATTTTCAGTTATGATCCGAGATATATACTTGAATCAAGGTTTTGTTATATTTGAATTTTTCAAGTTTTACCGTTCATCAGTAAAAATATGATTTTTTTTTCTCCTGGATATATTTATACTTCATAAAATTATTTTTAAAAATTAACTGACCCTAACACACGCACTTTTTCTTTTGAACCCAAGGCCTAACAAAGATCAAGTAAGTAGATATTGATTTTTTTTTTCTTCTTTTCAAACTAAATACTCTGAACTAAAGAACAGAGGAGTTTTCCACAAAACAGATCTGTATTCTTCCAATATCTATACACAAGGAGGATATATACTTATATATGCATGAATAAGAAATTCCAAATCTCAGATATAACAACCAACAATCAAATATTCGTAAATTTCTTAAGTTGTTTACTCACCGTATTTAGTTTTAAACAGAGCTTCATCCATATCGAACTGGCTTTGCAATTTGCTAGCTGTGATCTTTTAATCTCTGGTTTGATTCGTTGGGTTTTAAATGGAATCTTGTTTTAAGTTTAAAAATGATGCTTGTTTTTTTTTTCCAGCTCAGTTTCAAAATCAATTGGAATTCACATATTTAACTTTTATTTATAGAATAAATTTTCTTTGATTTTAAATTTAAAAACCAAAATTTAAAACTGTTACAGGTTTTAAAACCTGAACTAACTCCTACCCGAGCCTCCCTCTTCACACTCGAATCAAAACGACACTTCCTCGCCAAAAACAGCTACCTGCTTCGAGTTCCCTCATCAAAATTCGAAACACATCAAAAAGAAAACAGCCTCACGAGATAACCACATCCCCCGTGCACGCACGAGAATTTGCTTCAAGCAAATTCGAGAATTCCCCGAGTCGCCTCCGAGTTCCTCCTCGTCTTCTCCAAAACTCAAAACCACGCCAAACTCTGACTACTCCAACCGTGCACGTGCACGTGCACCACCCATCCGATCACCTCCGATCCTCGCCGAAGCCTTCAGCAAATCAACGTTCATCTCGCCGAAACTTCCAACCATCCACCACCTTGAATTGGCGACGAAAACAAAATCGAGCTGTTCAACACCACATGGAACCCAAACTCCAGACCACAAATCTACACCACGCCAACGACTCCGGCCATCTGGGACCCCACCAGTCAACCCAAAGCTGCACCACATCCCAACGCATCGATCCCCCCTGGTCTCAATGATTCCGATCCACCATGGACGTAGCATGATCTCGAGATACGACAGCGACCAAAAAGCTTTCAAAAACCCTAAATCGTCTACAACCAAGCACATCGACGATCTAAAAATTCTCCCATTATTTTTCCCTTAATCTACATCCTTCAGACTACTCTCAACCTCGAGCACGACATCTCCGAGTTCACCGATCACCAGAAAAACTCAAAGATCCATTTTCTGGTCAACTTCGAATTATACCCTCGATCCCAAACTAAAAATCGTGATTTTAGTTTTAAAATTCATGTTTTTAAATGTTGTTTCAGATCCTAACCCTGAAACAATGAATCGTGATATTTAAATTTCACTTATTTTTAAAACTTGATCATTTAGTCTGGTTTCCAGTTGAAAATCTAAAGTTATTTTAACATAAGTATCATTCTAAACTAAAGTTTGTGATTAAACAAACGAGTTTCACTTGAATCTTAAATTTAAACAGAGTCAAGGAAAAAAAAGGTTTTGAATTTAAATCAAAACTAAAAAAACTGTAAGTTATAAACAGAGAGTATTCTGGGAAACAACATGCATACACATCCAGGAAACAACATTGTAAATACACAAACATACTTACGAATATACTCGATACAATATTTAAAACAGAGATTAACAGACAACCAGAATCATACTTAAGATTTTTAAAAGAATGTTACTCACCTGAACTTAGATTGAACAGAGCCTTCTTGTTTTGTTGATGATGATTGTTTTGAACTAGTGGCTGTTGGTTGTTTTCTAGTTGTAGCTTTTCTTTTCTTTCTCTATATTGATGATGATTGTTTTCATTCTTTTCTCAGTTTTGTAATGGACGAATTATGAGAAGGCTGATATAGAGGAGAGAGTGTACAGGCTATATCATATTTGTACAACATGTTTTGCCTTACGAGCATTAAATGACTTTGCCTATATTGTACACTTACATACCTATTTAAATATTTTTTTTGTTTACTTTGTTTCCTTTACTTTCGACTGAGAGATGATATAGGTATGTTGCATTAAATGAAATGGTCCTTTTATCTTTATGCTTTTGTTCTTAAGTTTAAGATGTTTTACTTATTTGTTTGAATGTGTTCTACTCTCTACTTGAATATATTTTATATTTTGTTTAGTTGCTAGAATTTATTTTTAAATGTGTTTTTGTTTTAATGTGGTTTATACTATTTATATTGCTTTGTTACTTTACAATATAATTGAATTTCTAATTTATTCTATTTCGAACATTTACTTCTATTTTAACTTAAATATTTTCTAAACCATCAATAATAAATTCAAAATTATTTATTATTATTATTTATATTTTAAACCATTTATCTAAGATTCAAATCACCTATATATATATAATATTTTAAAATTAAATGGTTTAACAAATTTTAATTTGGATCCGGGGAAACTCGCTCCAATATTCTAATTAAATTAACAAATTTTTATCCAAAAAATTATTTTAATTACTCAATTTAATTCAAAAATCCAATAAATTATTAATTTAAATAAATTTAAATTTCGGGGTCGTTACATACATATATATATATGTTTACTTATATAAATAAAACAAAAATTAAATAAATCCCAAGCTACAATTATAAATTTAATAAAATCTTTGTAATCAATTTGTAAAGTTAGAATACATATATGATGTAAAGACCCGTAAATTTATCACTTTGATAAATGATATTAAATTTTGAAATATTCAAATACAAGGTTTTATAATACTAGCTATAAATATTTAAACCCTAAAATTATGATAAGAAACTTGTTTTAAAATATAATTGTGGAATATAGTTTTATAAATAAAGCACGTGCTTCGTACAAAAATTTTCATCGATAAATTGATTATCAATAGAAAGGAAATTTTCTCAGTATTTGAGTGCACAAGTCTAGATACATACACTAATATATCTATTTAAACAAGATTATAAAATAAAATTATTTATTTTATCTTTGGGAAATAAAATGTATTTACGACATCATCAATAATGACATCATATTTAATAATTGATTTATGAATTTAAATTAAGATTTAATAATTTAATAATTATTATAATTATTCAAATAATTGTTTTTAAATGAAAATACTTCATTTTAGTTAGTTATAAAGTGATAATAAATCATTTAAAATAGTTTTATAAAGATATATACTTGATTTTAAAATATAAAAAAATTCGTATCGCTT
Organism: Allium fistulosum; assembly: GCA_030737815.1. Classification (NCBI taxonomy): domain Eukaryota; kingdom Viridiplantae; phylum Streptophyta; class Magnoliopsida; order Asparagales; family Amaryllidaceae; genus Allium; species Allium fistulosum. The sequence continues at coordinate 1,424,287,688 of CM060903.1, read as the reverse complement.
TATCGACATAATAACACTTTTTTTAAACAATTGTTTAATATTAATTTATATGGTTTTATAAATCAAATGTGATTAATTAATTAAAAATGATAAGAAATTAGTTTTCAAATTTTTTTTACATTTATATGTAATTTAATTTATAAGTGAAAATGTGATCGGGAATCGGCTTTCCGATTTTTTACGGTTTAACGAATGAAAGCTGTTCAAAGTCATTGCAACATTGTTTGTTATCTTGTGCACATACATATACATGCACATACATGTCACATGCACACATATACATATAAATAAACAAACATATATAAATGTATGCATATGATACAAATATCATGATATTATGAAACAAATATGATGATATTTTCATTTATCTTCACCATTAAGGCTTTTAAAGTCAATGCACATGGCATGGAAGAGAAGTGAAGTGATGAAGCCACATGGGGAAGTAGATCAACTTGTGGAATGATGGGAAAGGAGGGATGTGGGTTGAGGGTACAAAAGGAAATGTACATTTAGACATTTATAACACATTTTTTCCTATAAATACAAAGCTTTAGCTTTCTCATTTCATCATCCATTCACTTCTTCTTCCTCCTTATTAAAGCACTAAGAGCTCTTCTTTAATGGCTTCCATGCCTTGAAAAAATATTAGCAAAGCAATGGAAAAATATTCCAAAATAAAGTAAAATATACACACATGTATATACCATGTCAATCCACCTCTAAAACTAAGTCAAACACCTCCTCTCCACCTTCCAAACTCATGGCTACCACCTCCTACCACCAAGGCCAAGCCCATCTGTAATATCCCGGAATTTTTGGACAATATCAATTTAATAATCTGTTTAAATAATTAAATTGATTAATAAATTTTTGATAATAAAATTTGAATTGGTTTAATAATCTGATTAAATAAATATTTACTGAGTGAATGTATCTTTTAAAAACCAATAAAATGATTTCTATTTATAATGTATATATGTATAAGTATATATATTGTAAATAGATTAGCTTTGGGTTGAAATATAATAAATAAATAAAATCTTGTTTTTAAATTTCTAATATATATATATATATTGATAGTTTGGAAATTTTAATATTTGCTTTTCAAAGTTAATTAAACAAAATATCTATATGGTTTTAAATAAGATTTAAGAGTATATATATATAGGTAAGTTTAAAATACAATATTAATAGTGTATTGTTTTATTTATAGATATAAATAGACTTTAATAAAATAGTTATTTTCAAATTAAATGTGTAGTTATATATGTATGTATATAAATTGACTTTAAATTGGATTTTAAATATAATTTGAATTTGAATGTAAATTAGTTTTGAAATTCAAAGATAGATATTTAAATATTTGGATTTTAAAATATATGTATAAGCTTTTATTTATAAGTATAATTAGTTTATTTTCTTTAAAGTAATTTATATATATTTAGATAAGTATTTAATAAATAAGAAAAGGGCTTTTATTTACTTTTTAAATAAATAAAAATAAGTAAAATACAAATGTCATCCTATTAGGCTTAAATTAACATGTGTTAAGCAATGGATTAAACAATGTGACAAGTGTCTTATTCATTTTTCTTTTTCTTTTATTTTTTTTAAAATCACAAATTCACTTATACAAACACATACATTTCCTTCACTTCATTTCTTTCTATTCTTTTTCAAAACCAAGAGAACTCAAAATCTTCTTCTCTAAATACAAATCTGAAACAAATCAGATCAATACCTTTCTCAAACATTCTCTAAATTAAAATCTGAAATCAGTAAACATCTTCCTCAAAACCAAATTCTTCAATCTGTAATTCTTCTCTTTCCAAATCAAAGAATCAGCCTGCAGCCTTCATTTTCTCAAATCTGGAATCAACTCAGAACAACTGCTGCATTCTTTTCAACTCTGGAAGCAATTCAAACTGCTTGCAGTCATTTTTCAACCTGGAAGCCAACATGCATGTAGATTTAAAGCAATCTAAAGCTCCAGCAACTCCAGTTTTTAAATCAATAAGGCATTCCAGTCTTAAGCAAAACAGTTTCAAAAAGCTTTTCAAAATAAGGCTCTGCCTCTGTTTCATCTTTAATCAAGTGAGTAACATTTTTACTTAAAATTAACTTAAGTAATTATGATGCATGTTTAACTCTGTGATAAATATTGTTTTGATATGGATGTTTATAGATGACTCTGCATGTATATGAATGTATATAGATGTGTATGTTATTTGTATCAGTGTGACCCTGTTATCTTGAATTCTAGGCTACTGTTTTTGATATAAATCATATCTCATGATCTAGTTTTAAGTGTAGATCTAAGGTTTAAGTAAAATTAGTTGTTCCCTAGTAAACTAAAGATTAAAAGATTTAATTAAGACAAAATTTAGTCTGAGTGCCTCTGTAATCTAAAACAACAGAGACATGTTGTATAAATGTAAAAATTCGAACTGGGTAATTTATAGATTCAGGATTATATATGGAATAGATAGGTGATAATATGATTTTTAGCATGAATATCATAGTTTTTAGTTTAGTTTAATAAGAGCAGTTCTGGTTTTAACAAAAAAGGGAAAAACTTGAAATTCTGGTGATCTAGATGGTTTGGGAAGTCGAGTTTCTTTCTGAGGATAGTAGAGTGATCGAAGATGCAAGAAAAATTATTGGAAATTAAAATAGAGTAGTGAGGCAGTAGTGATTTAGAGTTTAAATTTATAAACCTAGTTTTACTGGGTTAGGGAAAAATGATCACCACGGTTTATTCTAGTGATCGAGTGTTTCAGGGCTTTGGGTAAGGGAAGGTTTGGGTTTGACGAAGATATGGTCGGAGTTGCAGAAGTTCTGATGGTTGAGATTTTGAAGACGAGGCAGTTCCAGGGTTTGAAGATGTTCCAGTTTTGGGTTCGAGTGGAATGAGTTTTGAGGTTATAGGCGATTTCTGGTGATCGAGTAGACTAGAACGTTCGGGGTTCACTGTGGTGATGGAATAGTGAACGGAGAGGCAGGGAAAAATAAAGGAAGGCGCTGAAGTTCGCCGTGGTGGCAACGGCGATGGAATTCTGTCTGTAAACCTAGTTTATGGGTTGGACGGAAATTAGATCTTCGCGGCTACCCTAGTGAATCGAGTTCCACTATATTCTCGAAGATGGAAGAGGAGATGTTGGTGAGGTCGTGGAAGGAGGCGCTGATGCTCCAGTGATCGGAGGAGTGTATTCGAGATGTTTCCAGGTCGAAGTCTGTTTCAGGTGATGTTCGATTTGCTCGATTTCGATTGATGAGGCAGTTCGTGGTTCTGATGATTGGGAGCGTGAGTGGGTGTCGTAGACGACATGCCGGAGTTGGGAGTGATGGTCGGAGGCGATCGTTATGCCTGTGCACGTGCACATGTACGTTTCGTACATCTGGAAGTAATAGAAGTTAGGAAAGAAGAGATGGGTACGTGTTTGGCTCGAAGTTTCTTCGTGTGTGACTCGGAGCATCGAACTGGCGAGGTTGGTTTTGGCAGAGGAAAGCACTCGAGTAAACGCGTGAGTGACTCGAAGCTTATTAGGGTTTGTCTCGGGTAATTTTAGTTGGTCTCGAGTAGATTTTGGGGATTGCAGTTTTAAGCCTGGCAGTGTTTTAAATTTTGAATGAGTTTTTAAAAGTTGAAACAGAATTTAAATTATGTTTAAATCAAGTTTTCATACAGATTCAAGTTTAAACTGGTTTTCTATATTTAAGATAATAAGTTTGAAAAAAAAAATTTATTATGTTTAAACCTCTTTAAAATGTTTTAAAGTATATTTTAAAAGGGTTGAATGAATAAATTAATTTAAAACCTTATAAAATTCTTTTATAAATATTAGTGTTTCTTAACATTTGAATTTAAGAAGATTTTATAAATTTGATTTAAATTGGTTAAAGTTAAATTGTATCTATTTTAAATCTTTTAATTTAAAATGATTTAAAAGAAAGATTTTAAAGTTAAATCTTTTAAAGTCTTGGGTAATAATAATTAAAGTAGTTGAAAGGTAAATACTTTAATTTAGATGTCATTAAAGAATTATTAAATAATTAACGAGGGATCATTAATTAAGGATTTTTAAATAATTTATGAATGGGATTAATTTTGATAATCAATTAAATTAATTAATTAATGATAATCAATTATAATTGGTTAAGTATAATTTATTTAATGGAAGTAATTAAAGAAATTAATTACATAAGGTAATTAATTAAATTTATTTGATTAAGTTAAATTAATTAGTTAAATTAATGTAAGATAATGATTTGGTGATTTGATAATTACTTAAATGTAATTAGGAAGTGCAATTACTTAGGAAAGTAATTAAAGTTAATTAGTGGATTTAATTAACTGAAGATGATTTGAGTCTATTTACTTGAATAATTAATCAGGGATTAATTAAAGAATAATTAATTAAGAAGTAATTAATTTTGAAGTGGAGTAATTAAGAGTAGTTAATTACTAAATGTGATTAATCAAAGGTGATTAATAAATGTGACTAATTAATTATTAAATGTAATTAATTTAAATAAGATAACTAATTAAAAGTAATTAAGGATCATTAATTAATATAATTAATGATGTAATTAAGGATTGATTAATTAAGATTAGTAAATCAATAATGAGTGATTAAAGTAAGTAATTAATTATAATTAATTAAAGATTAATGTAATTAAGTATAGTTAATTAATTATGAAGTAATTAAGGATTAATTACTAAAATGGTTTAGATAATTAATTTGTGAAATTAATTAAGTATTAATTACTTAAAGTAATTAAAGAGAAATTAATCAGGAATGATTAATTAAATAAATACTTAGAGTAATGATTAATTAATTGGTTTAATTAAGTAAGCAGGATTTATAAGATGAAGTAATTAATTTAATTCACTTTAAATTAATTAGAGATGTTAAATCATTACTTAAGAATGGATGAATGATATTGAATGCTTTGCATTGTTGATATCTCTAATGAGATATGATTGATCTATGATATAGATGCTTTGGTTGAATTGAAATGATAATATGAATTATTTGTTTGGGATAATGTAGATTATCTATTGAGTTATCTATCTGTGTGTATATAGATAAGAATTGGATTGTTTTAACTTTAAAACAACTTGGCCCTTAAAAGACACGTTTTGGATTTCGATGAGACCGGGATCGGGTTTCCGTATACCGGATTTCCAGGTCTGGAGACCCGAATACCACATCGATCCAAATTAACGATAGGTCGTGAATCAAGTGAAGATGAAGATTCAGAGTGCAAGGGTTATTGTCGTTAACTCTGAGGGTGATTCCAAAACGAGTGTAACAAGATAATGCCTTCGGTTTCGTTCGAACCCGGAACGAACTTGTATGGATTGAATGCTTTCAGAACATCGTCAGGTGGACGATGAGCATTCTAAGTGATGTGTTCTTTTCTAAGGTAATCGTGACCTCAAGCCTCACAAACCGGGAATGGCTAAAACAGGGGAGGTGCAGCAAGGTTAGTGGGTAGCACCCAAGTAGGACAAGGTTACCTCTGTCTAGATGTCCCTTTCTATTTTCGACTTAGTGGTGCGGTTGCTGATCCCAACCGTGAGGTATCTTGTGCGGGAATTATCCAGTAAGGGATGTTCCGACCTTGTGTTGCAGGGGATTGGGAGTGATCCTCGGTACGGTGATCTAGGCCACGTACTGTGACGGGCGGTACCCCAGTAGCCCTACCATTGTATGGAATCCAAACTCCAATAAGTGCCGTACGTATTAGTTGTGCCCAACTATGTTGGAATGTGAGATGTAAGCATTTCAGCTATTTCTATATTTTACTTGAAAACCCTAGACCCTATTATAATAAAATCAGATTTCCTATCAAATGTTTTGGTTAGCGTAAGGTAAAAACTTACCCATGTTTATTTGTGGGGAGTCTTACGTGATACCTTTTCTTTCAAAAGGTTTTGAAGTTAAACAAGTTTAACCTGTTACTCACACCAGACCCATGTCTGACCCAAGTTGTTTATTTCTGTTTTATAAACTCTTGGGTACTCAAATTTTTACGAGTAGCCAAGGGATTCAGGTTAGCCTTGACGAATTGTGGTGGAGCAATGGAGCAGGAGGCTTCAGCGTTGTAGATATAGATAGTAGTTTCCGCTGTGTTGATCTTGTTTAGATCTTTGTTTTGTATTGAGATGTAATAACTAGACAGATGTTTATAACTGTCTAGTATATGAGATGTAATCTGTGTAACTCTGATAAGTGTTGTATATGATACTATGTAATAGTTATGTGATATATTATATTTTGATTCGTTCCGCTGTGAGATTCTGATATTGTTTAGTTCTTTCTTTCTCTTCTTTTCTCTTTTCTATCCCTTTCTTTCTTATTAGCGATACGACTTTCTATGGAGAGAAAGTCGTGGTCGTCACACCATCTCTACTTGCAAGCATAAGATGAGCTTTTTAAAGGTCTTGAACTCAATTCCATGAGCTCTAGTTTGATCGTAGCGAAGTTATAGTCCGTTTTCCTAAGTTAAATATCCAATAAAGGCAAGAAAACTCTATAAAACTTTATATATATATATATGATAATGATGATGTGATATGTTTGCCATGAATGGTTACTATGCTTTGATCACCAAGTTTGGTTGTTTCAATATAGTTGTTTAAATTATGTAAACAAATCACGTTAATACCCGTCAAATATCAGAAAGGAAATCACTTCCCTTTATTAAATAAAATGGTGTATATGAGCTTGTTAAACCTCTTTAAAATGATTTAAAATAATTTAGAAATGTTTTATAAACATTTAAAAGTGTTTCGAAAAAGTTTGAAAATCATATGAAAGTCGAGTTAAAATAGGCGCGTCGCGTAACGGCAGTTCGCGATTTCGCGCCATAGAAAGTTAAATCCATTTATACGTTGGATTCGGTTTCAGAATTATTTGGAATAAGAATTTTATGAACCCCTATAATCATAGTTTTCAAAAAAAAGAAAAGGATCTAGATTTTGAAATTTGAGCAAAACAAGTTTTCAAAATAGTCGCGGTTTGGTAGTTCGGAAACCAAAGCGATAAATTGTTTAAAATTGATATTTTTAATTCTTTAAAAATATGGAATAAATTCTATAAGTATGTTAAAATGTTTCAAAGTGACTTTAGTTATAAAAATGGATTTCTAAATGATAGAAAAGTTGTTTTGATCAAAAAGTTTAAAAACACTATTCACAGCACTTTTTGCAGCACTTGTAATAACTTTTGAATTATGCCTTTAAACTTAAGTATTCTTTCCCAAATATTTAAATATTTTCAAATAAATAATTAAGTATTTTGAATATGATCTGTAGGTTTTATAATTTATTTTACAGAGTTTAAATAAATGATTTAAAGAAAAGCTGTTATAATCAAGTGATTTAGTCTTGGCTCCAAAAGCCGATGAGTAGAATGGATTTTAATATTCATGGGATCCAGATGTGAGGTGCTTAAACTAAGGAGATGATCAGAAGCAACCGGCGCCTTGAATCACATGGCCTTTTTCCTAGGCGAGGAATAGATAAGTTCGAAATGTCAGAAACGAGACAAGTATAAAAGATTCAAATTTACAAATTTAATTTCATGCAACTTGGATTCTATAGAAATAATCTTCTTATACTTGGTATAAAAATCCGACGTGGGAACTCGTACTATCCATGTGAATTTAAAAGGTGATGTCAACATTATTTGATGGATAGTAAAGGTTGAATACAGAAATTGATATCGAGTAGAATTAGTTTAATTTCTATGGATCCTTTTCTGCTTAATACTAATTGGTTTGAGTTTATAGTAAATGACGTCTTAAATAATTTTGTTTTTGACCTGTTTAAAAAGTTATAATTTGGAAATAAGAAATTTTTGTTAAGGTTTAAATATATGATTTGGAATTATTTTAATTCCTATGGATCCCTTTTACTTAAAATTAATTGTTTTGGGTTTATAGTAAATGATGTCTTAAATAACATTATTTTTGACCCGTTTAAAAGTTATGTTTTGAAAATAAGAAATCTTTGTTAAGATTTAAGTAAATGATTTAGAGATATTTTCCAAGTAAAGGATGAAATGATTTGGAATTACTCCAAGATTTTAAAAGGTTTTAATTAAACAAAGATTTGATAAATGAGGTTTAATGATTCCATGTATGCTGAAGAGAAATGGTTTTAAAAGATATATATCTTTAAGAAGATATTTTGAATAAAAAGATACTAATTAGTGGAATATTAATCACTCACCTACTTAACATCTTTTTATCGATGATTGGTTTGTAGGAACCGGGATCAGATATACTTGCTCTATGCAATATGATAGAGGATTCTTGCTTGTGTTTGGTGGCGAGTAGATGACTCTTACTCCTACATGTCTAGTTAGAATTGGTTGGTGCAGTCGAGAGGCTAGCCGTGAAAGCAAATCGCGAGGTACCAATGTGTGCCATGGTGGTTGTACCCACTGCCATTGAAAGTGATAAATTTGCGGGTCATTACAAACTTCCCTCCTTAAAAGAATTTCTCCTCGAAATTACGACACAAAACTATGATGTTTTGAACTATTCAAATATAAGTTTTTCTAGCTTAGACTATGATGTTTTGAACAATAAATAATAACGGTAATCTAATTTTGAATAAGTATTTACAAAAATATACACTGTGGAAAAATATCGATAAAATGACCGAAAACCGTTTTATCGATAAACAGCTCTATAATTATCAGAAGTCGCACATGGAGCTGGATACATACACTTATTTATCCGTTTAAACAAGATTATGAAATAAAATTATTTATTTTACTTTTGGGAAATAAAATGTACCTATGACATCATCAATAATGGCATCATATTTAATAATTAATTTGTGAATTTAAATTGAGATTTAATGATTTAATAATTATTATAATTATTCAAATAATTGTTTTTTAAATGATAATAATTCATTTTAATTAGTTATGTAGTGATAATAAATCTTTTATAATAGATTTATAAAGATACAGTTGAAAATATAAGAAAATTTATATCGTTTTAACGATATAACACCACTTTTTATAAACAATTGTTTAATATTAATTTATATGGTTTTATAAATCAAATGTGATCATTTTAATTAGTTAAAAATGATAAGAAATTAATTTTCAAATTTTGTTTACATTTATATGTAATTTAATTTATAAGTGAAAACGTGATCGGGAATCGGCTTGTCGATTTCAACGGTTTAATGAACGGACGTTGTTCAGAGTTGTTGCAACATTATTTTTATGTCTTATGCACATATATAATATACACATGCACACCATAACATATACATGTACATATATACATACAAATATACATATACACTTATATATATACATATACACTTATATATATATTACAAAAGAACAAAGATATTTTACATAAACTTCATCCTTAAGCAAACCAAAGTCAAAAGCAAAGATCAACTCACTTAAACACCGTCATCACCACATACATAGAGGATGACATGGGAGGAAATAGTGCACCTTGATGGTGATGAAGGCTGTGTGGGCAAGGGCATTTTGGTCCTTACATATTTGGATATTTATTTCCAAAGTTTTCCCTATAAATACCCACCTACATTCACACATTGATTCATACAATTCACTTATTCTTCTTTCTCCTTCTTATTAAAGCTCTAAGAGCTCTTCTTTAATGGCTTCCATGCCTTGGAAAAATATATTAGCAAAGCTATGGAAAAATATTCCAAAATAAAGTAAAATATATACATATGTATATACCACGTCAATCCACTTCAAAACCAAGTGCAATTACCTCCTTTCCTCCTTCACAACACACGACCACCACCTTCCATCACCAAGGCCTAGCCCATCTCCACTTGCAAGCATAGTACGAGCCTATCCAAAGATCCAAGGCTCGATTCCATAGGCTCTGATTAGATTGTAGTGAAGCTATAGTCTGTTTTCCTAAGTTTTAATATCCAATAAAGGTGAGAATATATATATATATATATACACACACACACACACACACACACATGATAATGGTGATGTGATATGTTTGTCATGGATGTTTACTATGCTATAATCATCAAGTTTGGTTTCTTAATATAGTTGATTAAATTGTGTAAACGATTCACGTTTAATACACATCGAATATCACAAAGGAAATCACTTTCCTTTAATTAATGAAATGGTGTATATGAGATTGTTAAACCTCTTTAAAATGGTTTATAAATGTTTTATAAACACTAAATTCCAATTTGGTGAAGTTTTGACTAAGCTATAAAAATTAAGTCAAAAATATGCGCGTCGCGTAACAGTAGTTCGCAATTTCGCGTGGTAGAAAGTTCAATTCATTTATACGATGCATTTAGAGTCAGAATTCTTTGGAATAAGAATTTTATGAACTCTTATAATCATAGTTGTTAAACAAAAGAAAAGGATTAAGATTTTGTATAGTATATTTTGAAATATGAGCAAAACAAGTTTTCAAAATAATCGCGTTTTAGCAGTTCGAAAAACCAAAGCGGCAAATTCTTTAGAAAATGATATTTTTAATTGTTTAAAATATGAAATTTCTATAGATAATTTAAAATGTTTAAAAAGAGATTTGATTTTAGAAATGGATTTCTAAATGATAGAAAAGTTATTTTGATCAAATAAGCCTTAAAAGCACTATTCGCATCACTTTTTGAAGCACTTTTAATAACTTTTGAAATATGGCTTTAAACTTAAGTATGCTTTCCTAAATATTTTATAAATATTTTCAATAAATAATTAAGTATTTTAAGATAATGTGGAGGTTTTATAATTTATTTTAAAAGAGTTTAAATAAATGATTTAAATAAAAGTTGTTATAATTAACTAATTTAATCTTGGCTCTAAAAGCCGATGAGTAGACAGGAATTTTCTATTCATGAGATTTGGATGGGAGGATCTTAAAGTAAGGAGATGTTCAGGAGCAACCAGTGCCCTGGCTCACCTGACCTCTTTCCTGGGCGAAGAATAGATAAGGTTGAAATTTTGGAAACGAGGCAAGTATAAATGGTTCAAATTTCCAAATTTAATACAACTTGGATTGTATAGAAATAATCTTCTTATACTTGGTATTAAATTTCAAGGAGGGAACCCATACTATTCGTGTGAATTTAAAAGGCGATTTCACCATTATTAGACGGATAGTAAAGGTTGAAAATGGAAATTGATGTTGAGTAGAATTAGTATAATTTCTATGGATCTGTTTTACTTGAATACTAACTAATTTGGATTTACCATCACAAATAACATGGTTTCAACCTATTAAAAAGATATGTATTGGAAATAAGAAATCTTTTGTTGAGATTTAAATAAATGATTTGGAATTCTTTTAATTCCTATGGATCCTTTTACTTAAAATTATTTGTTTTGGCTTTACAGTATATGATGTCTTAAATAACACTGTTTTTGACCAGTTTTAAAAGTTATGATTTGGAAATCTTTGTTAAGATTTAAATAAATGATTTGAAGATATTTTCCTAAGTAAAGGATGAAATAATTTGGAATTGGGTAATTCCTATCCGAAAACCACTTTGAACAAATTTACGAGTTCAAAAGTGAAGATATGTTGAAGACAATGAAGTTGAAGGCGGGGGCCTTCATAACGGAAGGACTACTTGTTGATAATTTCAGAGTAGCTCTAAATAAATAGCAGTGGCCCCTTCGTTCTGGGATCTTCGTATGCAAAGAATACTCGCTACTAATCCTAAGAGTAATTCCCGATGGGATATGGCAGGGAGTGCCTTCGGTTTGTCCTGTTCCTGGACAACTTGTATGGATGAATGTCTGATATTGGATTTCTAAGATTACAGTGCATTGATCCCTACAAACGTACATTTGTTTGGTGGTGTAGGAGGTAACCCCTCTTATACTTAACATCCTTCTCTGAGACGTACGAGCTCAGAGATTATACTTTTGTGAAAATCAATAGCGTGTTGTTGGAATTGGCAATGTGGCAATTTAAGCTACAATGTTCTAAGAAAGGTAAACGTTACCTCTAGCCTCACACCCGGGGAATTGTGAAATAGGGGTTGCTTTAAGGCTAAGTGGATCACAACAATTAAGGTATGATAACGCCTTTCTAGATTTATTTATTTTTACCCACTATAACTTCGGGTTTAAATTTTGTGGTATATGCTATGAGACGTCTCGAAGAGGTCGGGAACCGCCGGGGTGGTATCACATTCGGTTCTATCCACCATCAGATGGGTCTATGGGTAGGTCGGTCTTAATTCATAGAGGTTTCGAAGATGTCGATCCTTGGTACATTCCTCTAGAAATGTACTGTACAGAAAGTAGTGCCTTACCTTTCTATTCATTGGAAATCCATTCTCTAATAAATGCTTTTGGACTTAGTTGTAAACCTATTATGCCATTAAATTTAACCAATGTAATAATTTCGGCAATTTGAATATGTTTATTTGAAAGGTTTTCAAAGAATGTCATTAAAAATAATATCATTGGATTTTATGTAGAAATGATTTGGTTACCATAAGGTAAAAACCCATTACGTGTTCATGTGCAGCATGGTCTCATGAGATACCCTTTGTTTTCAAATTCTCATATTTTGAGTTTCTCACACCAACCCTATGATTGAACCGGAGTTTATTTTCTTTCCCTTAAAATTTGGGTGCCCTATTCTCCCAGACAGCCTAGTAGTCAAGTTTAGTTTGGAGCATTTTGAAAGAGCTCGGAGCATGGAGCTAGAAGATTCTTCTGAAGGTTGTTATCCATTTCCATCACACATATGTACTATTGTATTCCGTATTTGTAAGAATAGAGATTTATAACTATCCATGTTGATGTTAAGTTAAACTCTGATAAATATATTGTAATTTTCCACTGTAAAGATTATTGTTGAAATAATATATGTTATTCCATTCATGTAAGATTCCGTTCTATGTTTTTATTTTCTTTTTCCTCTAACTATCAACATTTTCCTTCAAATTGAGTTGGACTTGTATGGTTTATTGTCAACTTAAAATGTATGAAATTGTGGGTTGTTACATTTGTCGATGTTGATGTTAAGTTAAACTCTGATAAATGTATTTAAAATCTTCTGTTGTAAAGATTATATATTGAAATAATATATGTTATTGCATTCGTGTAAGATTTTGTTCTAAGTCTTTATTTTCTTTTCGCCTAACTATCCACCTTTTCATTTAAATTGAGTTGGACACGTGTGGTTTATTTTCAACTTAAAATGTATGGAATTGTGGGTCATTACATTTGGTATCAGACTTAGGTTAAGCGAACACCTGAGCCTAGTTGGGGGTGTGTCTCATCAAAGATAGGATTAGTAATACCCTATGTTGAGTTACTCATTAGAGATAGGGTAAGTGACACCCTAGAATGAGATGAGAGTATTATATATGAGGGTGATTTGTTAATGCTAAAAATGATTTTTTTTTTGAAAAATTTGGGTAAATAAAATAATTTTACCTAAGATGATATTTTATATATCAAGAAATAACTTTCGAAAATGTATAGTTATTTATAGTGTGATATTTTGCAATGAAGGGAATAATAATATTCAGTTATTATCATTGATTGATCGATTATCTGATTTAAAAGAAAAACACGAAAACCTAGTGAATTAGGTTACACGATTTGACTATATGGTGTTTGGTAATAATATTGGTTTAAAGTTAAGAAATTTTTATGAGCCTAAAAATGTAAAAATAAGATGATCCTAAGAAATGAATGTATAAATCAAGTTTTATGAATAAAGGAATTGAAAAGAAGAATCTTATGATGACTAGTTCGAGTGGCTTGGAAGTAACTAAAAATGGACAGGAGATATATTCAGATGGTGAACACTTCTCTTAAGTATTGCCCTTTTGGTTAAGGAGATATATGATGCTATTGGTAGTACCCAGTTCCTTGGTATCAATTTGGAGTTACTCAACAACAACAACATTAACAAAGCCATTATTCCCAAACAAGTTGGGGTCGGCTAGAGATGGAACCCAAAACTAAATGACAAAGTTAATTTAAAGGTTATAACAATAACAATAGCAATAATAAAATAAAGTCAAATAAGTAAATTAATAATAATAGTAACCAAGTAAAGTAAAAATAAAGATTTAAATACATATATATGTAAAAAATAAAAAAACAAAAAAACAAATAAATGATGATAATAGTATAAATAGTAATGATGGTGCTGGTACGTGAATCGCTAACTTCCAGGCGCTATGGCTTAGGCTCCTTTTCCCTAGTCCTATAATCTAAAACTTATAAAACTCATAGCTTATGGTTCTGGTACGTGAATCGCTAACTTCCACGTGCTCCTATCCATTACTAGCTCTTCAGATATATTCCAATCCTTCAAGTCCTTTTTTACTACTTCCTCCCATGTCAACCTTGGTCGACCACTACCTCTCTTTGTGCATACGACGCGGCCTATAATTCCAACGTGCACAGGTGCCTCGGGCGGCCTTCATTGGAGATGTCCAAACCATCTTAAGCGATGTTGAATTAGCTTTTCCTCAATTGGTGCTACTCCAAGTTTTTCACGTATATCATCATTCTAATTCGGTCTCTTCTTGTATGACCGCAACTCCATCGCAGCATACGCATCTCTGCCACACTTATCTTCTGGATGTGTTGGTTTTTAGTAAGCCAACATTCTGCACCACACAACATCGCAGGCCCGATTGCCGTTCTGTAGAACTTCCTTTAAGCTTCTGTGGGACTTTTCTGTCACAGAGAATGCCAGATGCTTGTCGCCATTTCAACCATCCCGCTCGAATTCTAAAACTAACATCTTCATCAGTCTCACCATTACACTACAACATTGATCCTAAATATCGAAAGGATTCCTTCTTAGGAACTATTTGTCCGGCCAGAGTGAGATCTCCATCCTCTGACCTGACACCGCTGAACTCGCACTTCATATACTCTGTTTTAGTTCTACTAAGCCTAAATCCCTTTGATTCTAAAGTCTGTCTCCACAGCTCAAGTTGTCTATCAACCCCAATCCTACTTTCATCAACTAGCACAACATCACTAGCAAATAGCATGCACCAAGGAATTTCCTCTTATATACCCTTCGTAACCTCATCCATCACTAGGGCAAAAATATAGGGGCTCAAAGCTGACCCTTGATGTAATCTTATGTTAATGGGAAAGTCACTGGTTACACCATCGCATGCTCTGACACTAGTCACAATATCATCGTACATATCCTTGATAAGGGTAACATACTTTGTTGGGACTCTCTTCTTTTCCAGAGCCCACCACATCACCTTTCGCGGTACATTGTCATAAGCTTTCTCCAAATCGATAAATATCATGTGTAGATCCTTCTTTTGCTCCTTAAACCTCTCCATAAGTTGTCTTATCAAGAAAATCGCCTCTGTGGTCGACCTCCCAGGCATGAAGCCAAATTGGTTTTTTGAAACGCTTTTCATTCTTCTTAATCGATGTTCAATGACTCTCTCCCAAAGCTTCATCGTATGACTCATAAGCTTAGTTCCTTTGTAGTTTGCACAACTTTGGATATCTCCTTTATTCTTTAAAATTGGAACTAATATGCTTCTCCTCCACTCATCTGACATCTTGTTTGATTTGAAAATATTATTGAACAACTTAGTTAGCCAGACTATCCCTGCATCTCCAAGGCATCTCCACACCTCAATGGGGATGCCATCAGGCCCCAATGCCTTGCCTGCTTTCATCCGTTTTAGTTCCTCTTTTGCCTCAAATTCTTGAATTCTCCGAACAAAATGCCTGCTGGTGTCATCAAAAGAGTCGTCTATCTCGATCATAGTGCTATCACCTTCTTCATTAAATAGCTTGTCGACGTAATCTCTCCATCTATTTTTTAATCTCGGCGTCCTTCAACAAAAGTCTATTATTGTCATCTTTGATGCATTTAACTTGGTTGAAGTCTCTTGTCTTCCTCTCATAGAGCTTAGCTATCCTATAGACGTCTTTTTCACCCTCCTTCGTACCTAGCTTATGATACAGGTCTTCATACACTCGACCTCTTGCTTCACTCACCGCTCTCTTTGCATTCTTCTTTACCACTTTGTACCTTTGCATGTTGTCCTCGCTCCTGTGATGATGCAAGAACTTATAACATTCCTTCTTCTCTTTGATAGTCTTTTGCACATCACTGTTCCACCACCACGAATCTTTAGGTTCGCGTTTATTTCCTTTCCTTACCCCAAACACCTCAGTAGCCACTTTCTGAATGCGCGTTGCCATCTCATCCTACATGTGATTTGCTTCTCCTTCCAAATTCCATGCCCCTTCTCCCATCACCCTATCCTTAAACACCCGTGAAGTATCTCCTTTGAGCTTCCACCATTTCGTCTGACTAATCTTGGCTCCTTTATCCCGTCGAACACGTATTCGAAGTCGAAACTCGGATAGCAGAAGCTGATGTTGTGAGGCGACGCCTTCTCCAGGTATGACTTTGCAATCTACACAAGCTTGTTTGTCATCTCTTCTAGTAAGAACAAAGTCAATTTGGCTAAAGTGTTGACCACTACTAAAAGTAACTAAGTGTGACTGTCTCTTTCTAAAGAAGGTATTAGCTATCTTGAGGTCATAAGCAATAACAAAATTCAGTATTTCTTCTCCTTCTTGGTTCCTATCGCCATATCCAAAATCACCATGCACTCTTTCAAACCCACCACTAGTTGTACCAACATGCCCGTTGAAATCTCCTCATATGAAAAGTTTTTCGCTACTAGGCACATCTCTAACCATAATATCTAGCTCTTCCCAGAAATTCCTCTTGACGGCTTCACTTTGACCTACTTGTAGGGCATAGGCACTGATGAAGTTTAGAATCATATCGCCCACTACCAGCTTGACTAGGATGATCATGTCCCCTTGTCTCCCAACGTCGACAACTCCATTTCTAAGGTTCTTGTCAATTAAGATGCCTACCCCTTTCTTTTTACGTTCTTTTCCCATGTTCTCCACCTCCTTCTTCTTCTGGCCCGTCCATTTGGTCTTCTGAACGCATAAGATATTTACACGTCTTCTAGTCATAGTATCAACTATCTCTCTTAGCTTTCCTGTTAATGATCCTACATTCCAACCACCTAACCGAATCCTACTTTCATCGACTAGTTTTCTTGCTCCTTGCACCCACCGAGTAAAGTGCGAAGACCCTTGCTCATTTATCACTACATTGAGGCATCGACGCAGTGAGCCACTAAGGGAGTGACGACCCAGCCCTTGCATATTTATCACTATACCCGAGCCTCGATATGGCGCGCCACTAAGGGAGTGGCGACCCAACCCTTGCTCACTTTTCACCATACCCGAGCCTCGATATGGCGCGTCGCTAAGAGGGTTACGCCCTAACGAAATATAATTAGGTTCCATTTCCATAAGAGAGGCTGTGGTTATTACGTTGGTCGCCAAGCCTATCACAACCCTCCTACTTTATCCTGGCTTGGGACAAGCTGCATAGAAAACTACACAGGCGGAGTTAAAAGATTTTTAAGTTAAAAGATAATGTGAACCATCAATTGATTAGTAATTATAAACATCTTTATAAAAGTATTAAACCAAACATAATTTGTATCACTAATTGATAGAATAAAACATAATTTTCGATGATTTTGGACAGTCGAAAATTTTCGAATCACGCCTAACTCAGAACTAAGAAATTTTGAAACTATAAAAGATAAACAATTGTGAAATGTTTTGGGTAAATAAAATTATATAAGTATAATTTTTAAATGTGACTTATAATAAAAAAGATTTAAAAGCTAAGAATTTGAATCCTGGTAATTTTGAAAATTGTTCTTCAAAAATGAGAAAATAATAATAGTATTATTTGGAAGTATTTTTGAATAAAAATATAAGAGATAAGTTTTATAACATATGAATTTGAGATGATAGTAAATTACAACAAGTTTTAAATTTGTCAAACACCCTGATATAAGTAAAACCAATTTGAAATTTGGAATTTGCATATATACTCTTAGGATGTAATGGAGTATTATACAAATATAGACTTAACTCGTGAACTATTTATACCCTTAAGTAATGTTGTAAGAGGTAATTCAATAATGGATTTAGTATGAAGTGAATGGTTATGAAACTTAAAAGTGTTTATTAAACCAAAGTTATGTTTTATAAGTGTTTATAAACTTAAGTAATAGTTTTATGAAATGGTTCATAAATTGATAGTGATGTAAAATTTATTGTGAATTGGTATAGATAAGAAAACCAATTGGAATAAATACGTAAGTTATACAAAGATCATTTTATTCGCTTAACTGTTTGACCTAAGATTCGAGTACAGAACTTTAAAGTATTTACACCAGTCCAAAAAAGGATTTATCACTCGATTCTTTACGGCGAACATTGATGAAGGTTTATAGTCAGATCCTTACATTTTCTATCATAGTTGAGAGCTATGTAAGGAAAATAGAAGTTTCTGAGCCCGATTAGAGTCCGCACTAGAGGATCGGGGATTAATACTAATTCGGAAGCAAAGTGGTATATTTGAATTTAAGATCAAATAAGATGGTGCATACAAATAATCTATAAATATTAGAACAATTTTATATTTGAAATTTCAAAATTTATTTTTAATAAAGTACTACCTGTTTTTACGTTGTAATTTCGGGGATGAAATTCTTTTAAGGAGGGGAGTCTGTAACGACCCGCAAATTTATTTAATAAATTAATTTTGAAATATTCAAATACAAGGTTTTATAGCACCAACTATAAAGATCTAAACCCTAAAATTATGAAGAAACTTGTTTTAAAATATAATTATGGACTATAGTTTCATAAATAAAGCACGTGCTTCGTACATAAATTTTCATCGATGAGTTGATTTTCAATCGAAAGGAGATTTTCTCAGTATTTTAGTGCATGAGTCTAGAAACATACACTAATGTATCTATTTAAACAATTATGAAATAATAAAAATTATTTTATTTTTGGGAAATAAAATGTATTTTTGACATCATAAGCAATGGCATCATATTTCATAACTGATTCATGAATTTAAATTTAGATTTAATGATTTAATAATTATTTGAATATTTGTTTTTAAATGATGATAATTCAATTTAATTAGTTATGAACTGATAATAAATCATTTATAATAGTTTTATAAAGATATATACTTGTTTTGAAAATATAAGAAAATTCGTATCACTTTATTGATATAACAATGCTTTTTGTAAAAAATTGTTTAATATTAATTTATATGGTTTTATAAATCAAATGTAATCATTTTAATTAGTTAAGATAAGAAATTAGTTTTCAATTTTTTTAATATCAATATACACTTTAATTTATAAGTGAAAATGTGATTAGGAATCGGCTTTTCGATTTTCAACCATTTAACGGACAAAAGTTGTTCATAGTCATTGCAACATTGTTTGTTCTCTTATGCACATACATATACATGCACATACATGTCACATGGACACATATACATACAAATACACATACATATTTACATGTATACATATGATAAAAATATCATGATATTATGAAACAAATATGATGATATTTTCATTTATCTTCACCCTTAAGGCATTAAAGTCAATGCACATGGCATGGAAGAGAAGTGAAGTGATGGAGGCACACAGGGAGGGGGATCAACATATGGAATGATGGGAAAGGAGGGGTGTGGGTTGAGGTAGAAAAGGAAATGCACGTTTAAATATTTTTCACACATTTTTGCCTATAAATACAAGGCCTTAGCTCTCTCATTTCATTCATCCATTCACTTCTTCTTAAAGCTCTATGAGCTCTTCTTTAATGGCTTCCATGCCTTGAATTTTTTTTTAGCAAAGCTATGGAAAAATATTTCAAAAAAATAAAAATATACACATGTATATACCATGTTAATCCACCTCCAAAACCAAGTCAAACACATCCTCTCCACCTTCCAAACTCACGGCCACCACGTCCTACCACTAAGGCTGAGCCCATCTCTGCTTGCAAGCATAGGCTAAGCTTTCTAAAGGTCCTGGGCTCAATTCTATAAGCTCCGGTTTAATCTTTGCGAATCTATAGTCCGTTTTCCTAAGTTTAATATCAAATAAACGTGAGAAAAATCTATAAAACTTTATATATATATATGATAATGTTGATGTAATTTTCTTGTCATGGATGTTTACTATGCTTTGATCATCAAGTTTGGTTGTTTCAATAGAGTTGATTAAATTGTGTAAACAAGTCACGTTAATACACGTCCAATATCACAAAGGAAATCACTTTCCTTTATTAAATGAAATGGTGTATATGACTTGTTAAACCTCTTTAAAATGGTTTAAAATGATTTAGAAATGTTTTATAAACATTTAAATGTGTTTCGACAAAGTTTGGAAAGAATATGAAAATTGAGTTGAAATAGGCGGTTCGCGTAACGGTAGTTCGCGATCTCGCGCCGTAGAAAATTAAATCCATTTATACGATTGATTCAAAGTCAGAATTCTTTGGAATAAGAATTTATGAACCCTTATAATCATAGTTTTTAAACAAAAGATAAATATCTAGATTTCGTTTAGTAGATTTTGAAATATGAGCAAAACAAGTTCTCAAAATAGTCGTAGTTTGGCAGTTCGGAAACCAAAGCGATAAATTCTTTGAAATTGATATAGTTAATTCTTTAAAAATATAGAATAAATTCTATAAGTATGTTAAAATGTTTTAAAAGTTATTTTAGCTATAAAAATGCATTTTTAAATGGTAGAAAAGTTGTTTTGATCAAATAAGCTTAAAAGCACTATTCGTAGCACTTTTTACAGCACTTTTAATAACTTTTGAATTATGGCTTTAAACTTAAGTATTCTTTCACCAATATTTTATAAATATTTTCAAATAAATAAATAAGTATTTTCAAGATGATTTGGAGGTTTTATAATTTATTTTATAGAGTTTATATAAATGATTTAAAGAAAAGCTGGTATAATCAAGTGATTTAATCTTGGCTCCAAAAGCCGATGAGTAGACTGGATTTTTCTATTTGTGAGATACGGATGTGAGGTGCTTAAACTAAGGAGATGTTCAGGAGCAACCAGTGCCTTAGCTAACTTGGCCATTTTACTGGGCGAGGAATAGATAAGGTCGAAATGTCGAAAACGAGACAAGTATAAAAGATTCAAATTTACAAATTTAATTTCATACAACTTGGATTGTATAGAAATAATCTTCTTATACTTGGTATTAAATTTCGAGGAGGGAACCCATATTATCCGTGTGAATTTAAAAGGTGCTTTCACCATTATTCGACGGATAGTAAAGGTTGAATATGAAAATTGATATCGAGTAGAATTTGTATAATTTCTATGGATCTGTGACGACCCGACTTTCCACTCCCGGAAAATCGCATCGACAGAAAGAAAGAAAGGGGTGAGAAATAGAAAAGAGAAGAAGAGAAAAGAAAACAACAACAGATACTCACAGCGGAAACGAAACGAAATATAATATATCACATAAATATTACATAGTATCATATACATCATCTATCAGAGTTACACAGATTACACATCACATACTAGACAGTTATAAACATCTGTCTAGTTATTACATCTCAACACAATACAGATCAATACAAAGATCAACACAACGGAAAACTACTATCTATATCTACAACGCCGAAGCCTCCTGCTCCATTGCTCCTCCAGATTACTCGTCAAAGCTAAACCTGAATCCCTTGGCTACTCGTAAAAATTTTGAGTACCCAAGAGTTTATAAAACATAAATAAACAACTTGGGTCAGACATGGGTCTGGTGTGAGTAACAGGTTAAACTTGTTTAACTTCAAAACCTTTTGAAAGAAAAGGTATCACGTAAGACTCCCCACCAATAAATATGGGTAAGTTTTTACCTTACGCTAACCAAAACATTTGATAGGAAATTCGATTGTATTATAATAGGTCTAGGGTTTTCAAATAAATATGAAATAGCTGGAATGCTTACATCTCACGTTCCAACATAGTTGGGCACAACTAAAACGTACGGCACTTATTGGAGTTTGGATTCCATCAATGGCAGGGCTACCGGGGTACCGCCCGTCACAGTACGTGGCCTAGATCACCGTACCGAGGATCACTCCCAATCCCCTGCAACACAAGGCCGGAACATCCCTTACTGGATAATTCCCGCACAAGATACCCCACGGTTGTCATGATTCAACCGCACACACTAAGTCGAAAATAGAAAGGGACATCTAGACAGAGGTAATCTTGTCCTACTTGGGTGCTACCCACTAACCTTGCTGCACCTCCCCTGTTTTAGCCATTCCCGGTTTGTGAGGCTTGAGGTCACGATTACCTTAGAAAAGAACACATCTATCTTAGAATGCTCATCGTCCACCTGACGATGTTCTGAAAGCATTCAATCCATACAAGTTCGTTCCGGGTTCGAACGAAACCGAAGGCATTATCTCGTTACACTCGTTTTGGAATCACCCTCAGAGTTAACGACAATAACCCTTGCACTCTGAATCTTCATCTTCACTTGATTCACGACCTATCGTTAATTTGGATCGATGTGGTATTCGGGTCTCCAGACCTGGAAATCCGGTATACGGAAACTCGATCCCGGTCTCATCGAAATCCAAAACGTATTTTTTAAGGCCAAGTTGTTTTAAAGGTTAAAACAATTTAATTCAATTATTTTTATACACTTAGAAAGATAATTCACAATAGATAATCAACATTATCAATATCATCAGATAATCCATATTATCACAATTCAACTAAACATCCATATCACATAGCATATATCTCATCAGAGATATCAATCAAATGCAAAGCATTCAGTATTATCATCCATCCATAAGTAATGATTTATATCATCTCTAATTAATTTAAAGTTAATTAAATTAATTACTTTTATTTTATAAATCCTGCTTACTTAACCATTACTTAATTACAAATTAATTAATTATCCTCTAATCACCTTTTTCAATTAATCATCTTTGATTAATTATCTTTTAATTACCTTCAAGTAATTTATCCTTAATTAATTACTTAAATTAATTATTCTTAACCACTTATAGTAATTAACCTTTAATTACTTCATTAATTAATTAACTAAAATTAATTAAATTAATCAACTATAATTAATTATATTAAACCTTAATTAATTACATTAATTAATCACTTCATTTATTAATTATACTTAATTAATCAATCTTAATTACATCATTAATTATATTAATTAATGATCCTTAATTACAAATTAATTATTAATTACTTAAATTAAATTAATTATATTAAGTAATTAACCTTTAATTAAACAACATTTATTAATCACCTTGATTAATCTTCAATCAGTAATTAACTATCCTTAATTACTTTATTAACTAATTAATTACTCCTTAATTAATTTCTTAATTAATCCTTTGATTAATTCATAAGTAATTAAACTCAAATTACTTTCCTTAATACATAACCAATCAATTAATTACTTCTAGTAATTATCTTATTATTTACTTCCTTAAATAATCATACCTTAATAATTACTTTAAGTAATTATTTATCAATCATCTCTTGATTATTCTAAATTAATTAAACTTAATTAATTAACTTAACTAAATCAAATTAACTTAATTAATTACAATAAGTAATCAATTCTTAATTAAGCAATTCCATTTAAAACGAATTCTATAATTGATTATCTTTAAATTAATTAATCTAATTAATTATTAAAATTAATTACATAAATTAATTATTTAATAATCCATAGTTAATGACTTTCATTAACCATTATTTAATTACTTTCTTAAGTAATTAACTTGGATTAATCATTATTAATTCCAAATTAATAAATCTTAATAACCAATTAATTAAACTCTAATTATTTAATTAATTAAGTGTTAACCATAACTTAATTAATATTTAATTACTCTATTAATTAATTATTAATCATTAATTAATATCCTAATTCATAATCCTTAATTATAAATTAATCATTCCTAATTAATTTATCTTTAATCATAAATAAATTTGTTTAAACCATTAATTACCTATTTAATTAATCCAAATGATTAGTTAATCAATTAAATTAATTTTTCATTAAATTTCCTAATTAATTTAATGAACCCAAATCTTTGATTATTTTAAGATAAAACTTGTTCTTATTAAGTTATCATTAACAAAGTATTTTAAATCCATTTACTTAAATTTTAACTTTAAAATTTCCTTTTTAAATTTAAAGATTTAAATGAATACACATTATCTTAAAAAAAAAAATGTTTTAACCACATTTCTAAAATTCTTTTATTTACAAGTTAAAAATACTCATCTTATAAAAGAACCTAAAGAATTTAAAACAAATTTACTTTTAAATTCCAACCATTTAATATACATTTTAAACCATTAAAATTATTAAACAATTTAATTTAAAAACTTCCTTTTATCTCAAATCTGAGATACAGATTTAAAATTGATTCCAGATTAAACTTAGATTTAAAATTCTGTTTAAATATAGCTTTACAAATTTAAATCTAGTTTAAACTTTAAACAGACAGCTTTTTTTTTAAAAAAAAAAACTGGCAACAACCAAAGAACTCGAGCACAATCTCTAAAAACCCGAGACAACTTCCTTCTGCTTCGAGTAAAATACTCGAGCAACTCGAGTAAACTCGAGTTCACCACCCTCTGTTCCAACTCAGATGTACACCAGAAATGTAAGGTGCACGGTGCACATGCACCACGACTCTGACCAACTTCAGGCGACACTACAACGTTGAATACGTCGATGTGCACCCCCAGACCTATCTTCAACCACCTGGACTTCACCAACACCACGAATTCGAAAACGAGCACAAAGCTAGGACCTGGAAATGTATCTGGTCTCACCACCCAATCCCTGTCAATCACGTCGCCCCCGCAACCTCGTCCATCAGACGACTTGAAATTCCGGCCATAACTCTGTCTACACCTCCCCTACCACTTCCCAAAAATACATGGCACTCGATCAAACTATGATGACGAACGAAACATATTTCGCGACCTTACGAAAACTAGGTTTCCAGACAAAGAATCGCCACCGCTGCCTCCTCAATGAAATGCAACATTATCCGGCATTTTTCCTATGAACTTCGACCACTCCTCTATCAATACCCAAAACCCCGGCTACCACAAATCAAAAGATCACCATAATTTCCCAAAACTCCATATTTAGTTCATCACAGAACTGCACTCATTTTACTAAACTAAAAATTTTAATTTCAATGCTAAAAATCATATTATAGTCTAAGTTTTCCATTTATAAACCTGGAATTACAAATTACAAAGTTTAAATTTCCACTTTTAAATCACCTTACTGATATTATGGTTACAGAGACACTCAGACCCAAAGGTTTGTCTTAAATTAAACTTTTTAACATTTATATGTGATAAATCAAACCAATCTTGTTTGTAAATTAAGTTATTACAAAAACTAGATCCAATGGTAAGAGATTTAAAAAGAAATTCTCGAGTCTGGCAACAAACAGAACAGAATTCAAATATAACAGACATGCACACATAACTACTCATCCATGTATACATAGAAACTCAGATATAAAATCATATATCAATACATAGATATGCAGAACCATTTATAAATATTCACATGCAACCATCTTTCATAACTTAAATCCTAAGAATAAAATGTTACTCACCTGTTTTGATGAACAGAGGTAGTTTAAATTTTTGAAAAGCTTTTGAACTGAAAACTTGAAACTGAGAGTTTGAATGCTTTTTCTTTTTGCTTTAAAACTTGAATTGCTGGACTTTATATTTGCTTTAAATCTACATGCATGCTTGCTCCAGGTTGAAGAAATGAAGGCAGATAGACTTGAGGTGGTTCCAGATTGCAAAATGAATGCAGACAGTTTTCTTAAGTTGATTCCAGATTGAAAAATGCATACTGGCCTTTGTTTTTGATTTGAAGAAGAATGTTACAACAAGTTGATTTGCAATTTAGTTTGAGGAATGATACAGATTTGTTTTTGAAGAAGAAATGTTGGCTGATCTGTTTGATTTGGAAGATGAATTACAGAGGTCTTTGGTTTTGAATATGCAGACAGCTTTTTGAGATGATTTGGAAAATGAATTATAGATTGTTTGAATTTGGTTTTGTTTTGAGGTATTTCGAATACTGATTTCAGATTTTGTATTAGAGAATTGTTTTGGGTTTTCTTGGTTTTGAAATGAAGATTTTTAAAAGAAAATGAAGTGGAGATATGCAAATGTTTATATATGTGAATTTATGATTTATAAAAATAAAATAAAAATTAAATGAGACACTTGTCCTTATAGTTTATCTTTTATTTACACATGTTATAATGAAGCTTTAGGCTAAAGACACTTGTCTTATAAGTATTTATTCATAATTCTATTTATTTTAAAGTAATTAAAAGCCTTTTTCTTTACTTATAAAATACTTATCTATATATATACAAATTGCTTTTTAAAAAAAAAAAAACTAAATTTTATTTATAACTAAAAGTTTATACAAATATTCTAACATCCAAAACAATTAAATATTTATTCCTTTGAATTTCAAAGCTTAAATTCAAATTAAAATTAAATTAAATCCTAAGATTCAATTTAAAAGTTAAGTTATATATATACATATATAACTATTCATTCAATTAAATAAAAATTCCATATTCTATAAAATCCATTCATCTTAATAAAAATAATACATTATACTTATTATCTGAAATTAACATATTTGATATTTAAATAATTTATATAAGAGATTATATTATCAAGTGATATTTTAAAAAGAAACAAAACAAACCATTTTTGTTAACTCTTATATATTTTAACTTAAGTAAAAATATCTTAAGCAATTAAAATATTTACCTAAAGTATATTTAAAATTATAAAGTTACTTATTTAAATAACCTTGAAAAGTCATATTAAATTAAATCTAAATTCCCAATTTACCCAAAGCTTCTATTTACAATATATATAAATAAATATATATATTCAAATAGAAAATATCTTATTAACTTTTAAAAGATAAAATCACCAATTAATTACTAATTTAATCAGATTATTAAATTAAATTCAAATCTTATTATCAAAGATCATCAATATCAATTTAATTATTTAACAGATTATTAAATTGATATTGTTAAAATTTCCGGGATATTACATTCCTTCCCCCTTAAAATAATTTCGTCCCCGAAATTTAAACAAAGGTAATTTAATAATCTTATTAAAGATTTTAAATTTTAAAACACAAGCATATACTATCATCCATATGCTAACAACCATAGCAACCAATTCATCCAATCAATCAAATCTAACTATCCAGACAAAATTCTAGATAGAATTCCTCGAGTTTCCCCAAGTATATATATATACCGGGATACTCGCTCTACAACAATCTAAACTACTAAGATATAGATCTCCTACTCATCTAGATCTACAGAACTAAACAGAATATCAGACTACAGACGAGTCTGACTCAACAACCAAGTCTTCCAGAACTGCTGATTCCAAAACCAGAGATAGATCTTACACGTACCTCTCAGAGATACATAAAACTCAATGAATTCCAATTATCCAAACTGGCAATTCAATCAAGTAGACCAATTACTTATCCAAATCAGAACACCGAAGAGATCCAAAACACAACTCTACTTCACAACTATCAGTAGATTCCAGACTTATTTCCCCTATCCAGAGATACACTCCCAACTGCTTTCGCTGCTCAACTCTGATCTGAGGTAGAATACAAGCACCGACTGGACAACTCATTCCAGAAATATGGTTCACTGAATCTATAAAGAAAACTCAGATACTCCATCAAAACTTGAGTTGCTGCACCAACTCCATCTCTAGGAAACATCCTTCAACTAGACTGAACTACCGGTACTACTCCTGGAATCCAGTCGATAAGAAAACTCAACCTTCAGATGCGGACAACTCCTGACTTCTCTGAAGACACTCAGAAAAACTCTGATAACCCAAGAGAACCCTCAAACTATCGCAAGTCACTTTTGCGATCAACCCAGCCTATTTCCAAAGAAAACTGTTCCTCTTAACAAATCAGAACAGCCCATACTTAACTATCCAATCCATCGAAGAAATGGATGCACCCTGCTGCTTCTGAATTTCACCTCCAGAAAAAACTACTCAGCCTGACAACTTCCTGCCATCACAGAATACTCCGAGCTGCACTGCTGATACTGATGCCAAGGACTTTCTATCCAAAGATCTTTGAGAAACTCGAACTCCAAACCAAACAGAAATATCATGCTGAACTCAGCCACAACACCGAAACATTCACACTTCCTTAAACTTGTTCCAAAGAAAACATCTTCGGGAACATCCATCGTCACTGCATCTCATCACACAGCTACTATTACCTGAGGTATCAAGATACCATCACTTGCTTCTGTTCAACCGATAGATCCAAACTCTACTCATCCAACTTTACAGATAAACTCCGAACCTTAACAGGTTTCCTTCAGAGATTCAATGAAATCCTTCATCACAGCAAAACTTACTCGAGACAGTATTGGGTCTACAGTCTCGATAAATACACTTCCAACCTTAATTCCAACCATTGGTAGTCGTGTTTCATACACTACTACCCTATCTACCTTTATATCTTATATTGGAGAACCTGTACGGGTAACCCAACAATATAGGTAGAATATATATATAGTTATATAAAAATTACAAATACGCTCTCTCAAGATAGATACCACTCCAGAGCTAGGTATTCACTCAACCAATAGCTCTGATATTCACTTAACCAAAAGCTTAGGCATTCGCTCAACCTAAGCTCTGATACCACGTGTGACGACCCGACTTTCCACTCCCGGAAAATCGCATCGACAGAAAGAAAGAAAGGGGTGAGAAATAGAAAAGAGAAGAAGAGAAAAGAAAACAACAACAGATACTCACAGCGGAAACGAAACGAAATATAATATATCACATAAATATTACATAGTATCATATACATCATCTATCAGAGTTACACAGATTACACATCACATACTAGACAGTTATAAACATCTGTCTAGTTATTACATCTCAACACAATACAGATCAATACAAAGATCAACACAACGGAAAACTACTATCTATATCTACAACGCCGAAGCCTCCTGCTCCATTGCTCCTCCAGATTACTCGTCAAAGCTAAACCTGAATCCCTTGGCTACTCGTAAAAATTTTGAGTACCCAAGAGTTTATAAAACATAAATAAACAACTTGGGTCAGACATGGGTCTGGTGTGAGTAACAGGTTAAACTTGTTTAACTTCAAAACCTTTTGAAAGAAAAGGTATCACGTAAGACTCCCCACCAATAAATATGGGTAAGTTTTTACCTTACGCTAACCAAAACATTTGATAGGAAATTCGATTGTATTATAATAGGTCTAGGGTTTTCAAATAAATATGAAATAGCTGGAATGCTTACATCTCACGTTCCAACATAGTTGGGCACAACTAAAACGTACGGCACTTATTGGAGTTTGGATTCCATCAATGGCAGGGCTACCGGGGTACCGCCCGTCACAGTACGTGGCCTAGATCACCGTACCGAGGATCACTCCCAATCCCCTGCAACACAAGGCCGGAACATCCCTTACTGGATAATTCCCGCACAAGATACCCCACGGTTGTCATGATTCAACCGCACACACTAAGTCGAAAATAGAAAGGGACATCTAGACAGAGGTAATCTTGTCCTACTTGGGTGCTACCCACTAACCTTGCTGCACCTCCCCTGTTTTAGCCATTCCCGGTTTGTGAGGCTTGAGGTCACGATTACCTTAGAAAAGAACACATCTATCTTAGAATGCTCATCGTCCACCTGACGATGTTCTGAAAGCATTCAATCCATACAAGTTCGTTCCGGGTTCGAACGAAACCGAAGGCATTATCTCGTTACACTCGTTTTGGAATCACCCTCAGAGTTAACGACAATAACCCTTGCACTCTGAATCTTCATCTTCACTTGATTCACGACCTATCGTTAATTTGGATCGATGTGGTATTCGGGTCTCCAGACCTGGAAATCCGGTATACGGAAACTCGATCCCGGTCTCATCGAAATCCAAAACGTATTTTTTAAGGCCAAGTTGTTTTAAAGGTTAAAACAATTTAATTCAATTATTTTTATACACTTAGAAAGATAATTCACAATAGATAATCAACATTATCAATATCATCAGATAATCCATATTATCACAATTCAACTAAACATCCATATCACATAGCATATATCTCATCAGAGATATCAATCAAATGCAAAGCATTCAGTATTATCATCCATCCATAAGTAATGATTTATATCATCTCTAATTAATTTAAATTTAATTAAATTAATTACTTTTATTTTATAAATCCTGCTTACTTAACCATTACTTAATTACAAATTAATTAATTATCCTCTAATCACCTTTTTCAATTAATCATCTTTGATTAATTATCTTTTAATTACCTTCAAGTAATTTATCCTTAATTAATTACTTAAATTAATTATTCTTAACCACTTATAGTAATTAACCTTTAATTACTTCATTAATTAATTAACTAAAATTAATTAAATTAATCAACTATAATTAATTATATTAAACCTTAATTAATTACATTAATTAATCACTTCATTTATTAATTATACTTAATTAATCAATCTTAATTACATCATTAATTATATTAATTAATGATCCTTAATTACAAATTAATTATTAATTACTTAAATTAAATTAATTATATTAAGTAATTAACCTTTAATTAAACAACATTTATTAATCACCTTGATTAATCTTCAATCAGTAATTAACTATCCTTAATTACTTTATTAACTAATTAATTACTCCTTAATTAATTTCTTAATTAATCCTTTGATTAATTCATAAGTAATTAAACTCAAATTACTTTCCTTAATACATAACCAATCAATTAATTACTTCTAGTAATTATCTTATTATTTACTTCCTTAAATAATCATACCTTAATAATTACTTTAAGTAATTATTTATCAATCATCTCTTGATTATTCTAAATTAATTAAACTTAATTAATTAACTTAACTAAATCAAATTAACTTAATTAATTACAATAAGTAATCAATTCTTAATTAAGCAATTCCATTTAAAACGAATTCTATAATTGATTATCTTTAAATTAATTAATCTAATTAATTATTAAAATTAATTACATAAATTAATTATTTAATAATCCATAGTTAATGACTTTCATTAACCATTATTTAATTACTTTCTTAAGTAATTAACTTGGATTAATCATTATTAATTCCAAATTAATAAATCTTAATAACCAATTAATTAAACTCTAATTATTTAATTAATTAAGTGTTAACCATAACTTAATTAATATTTAATTACTCTATTAATTAATTATTAATCATTAATTAATATCCTAATTCATAATCCTTAATTATAAATTAATCATTCCTAATTAATTTATCTTTAATCATAAATAAATTTGTTTAAACCATTAATTACCTATTTAATTAATCCAAATGATTAATTAATCAATTAAATTAATTTTTCATTAAATTTCCTAATTAATTTAATGAACCCAAATCTTTGATTATTTTAAGATAAAACTTGTTCTTATTAAGTTATCATTAACAAAGTATTTTAAATCCATTTACTTAAATTTTAACTTTAAAATTTCCTTTTTAAATTTAAAGATTTAAATGAATACACATTATCTTAAAAAAAAAATGTTTTAACCACATTTCTAAAATTCTTTTATTTACAAGTTAAAAATACTCATCTTATAAAAGAACCTAAAGAATTTAAAACAAATTTACTTTTAAATTCCAACCATTTAATATACATTTTAAACCATTAAAATTATTAAACAATTTAATTTAAAAACTTCCTTTTATCTCAAATCTGAGATACAGATTTAAAATTGATTCCAGATTAAACTTAGATTTAAAATTCTGTTTAAATATAGCTTTACAAATTTAAATCTAGTTTAAACTTTAAACAGACAGCTTTTTTTTTAAAAAAAAAAACTGGCAACAACCAAAGAACTCGAGCACAATCTCTAAAAACCCGAGACAACTTCCTTCTGCTTCGAGTAAAATACTCGAGCAACTCGAGTAAACTCGAGTTCACCACCCTCTGTTCCAACTCA
The DNA here is from genome assembly GCA_030737815.1 of Allium fistulosum. Classification (NCBI taxonomy): domain Eukaryota; kingdom Viridiplantae; phylum Streptophyta; class Magnoliopsida; order Asparagales; family Amaryllidaceae; genus Allium; species Allium fistulosum. Next base: position 1,424,255,598 of record CM060903.1, on the reverse strand, counting down.
GATGTACACCAGAAATGTAAGGTGCACGGTGCACATGCACCACGACTCTGACCAACTTCAGGCGACACTACAACGTTGAATACGTCGATGTGCACCCCCAGACCTATCTTCAACCACCTGGACTTCACCAACACCACGAATTCGAAAACGAGCACAAAGCTAGGACCTGGAAACGTATCTGGTCTCACCACCCAATCCCTGTCAATCACGTCGCCCCCGCAACCTCGTCCATCAGACGACTTGAAATTCCGGCCATAACTCTGTCTACACCTCCCCTACCACTTCCCAAAAATACATGGCACTCGATCAAACTATGATGACGAACGAAACATATTTCGCGACCTTACGAAAACTAGGTTTCCAGACAAAGAATCGCCACCGCTGCCTCCTCAATGAAATGCAACATTATCCGGCATTTTTCCTATGAACTTCGACCACTCCTCTATCAATACCCAAAACCCCGACTACCACAAATCAAAAGATCACCATAATTTCCCAAAACTCCATATTTAGTTCATCACAGAACTGCACTCATTTTACTAAACTAAAAATTTTAATTTCAATGCTAAAAATCATATTATAGTCTAAGTTTTCCATTTATAAACCTGGAATTACAAATTACAAAGTTTAAATTTCCACTTTTAAATCACCTTACTGATATTATGGTTACAGAGACACTCAGACCCAAAGGTTTGTCTTAAATTAAACTTTTTAACATTTATATGTGATAAATCAAACCAATCTTGTTTGTAAATTAAGTTATTACAAAAACTAGATCCAATGGTAAGAGATTTAAAAAGAAATTCTCGAGTCTGGCAACAAACAGAACAGAATTCAAATATAACAGACATGCACACATAACTACTCATCCATGTATACATAGAAACTCAGATATAAAATCATATATCAATACATAGATATGCAGAACCATTTATAAATATTCACATGCAACCATCTTTCATAACTTAAATCCTAAGAATAAAATGTTACTCACCTGTTTTGATGAACAGAGGTAGTTTAAATTTTTGAAAAGCTTTTGAACTGAAAACTTGAAACTGAGAGTTTGAATGCTTTTTCTTTTTGCTTTAAAACTTGAATTGCTGGACTTTATATTTGCTTTAAATCTACATGCATGCTTGCTCCAGGTTGAAGAAATGAAGGCAGATAGACTTGAGGTGGTTCCAGATTGCAAAATGAATGCAGACAGTTTTCTTAAGTTGATTCCAGATTGAAAAATGCATACTGGCCTTTGTTTTTGATTTGAAGAAGAATGTTACAACAAGTTGATTTGCAATTTAGTTTGAGGAATGATACAGATTTGTTTTTGAAGAAGAAATGTTGGCTGATCTGTTTGATTTGGAAGATGAATTACAGAGGTCTTTGGTTTTGAATATGCAGACAGCTTTTTGAGATGATTTGGAAAATGAATTATAGATTGTTTGAATTTGGTTTTGTTTTGAGGTATTTCGAATACTGATTTCAGATTTTGTATTAGAGAATTGTTTTGGGTTTTCTTGGTTTTGAAATGAAGATTTTTAAAAGAAAATGAAGTGGAGATATGCAAATGTTTATATATGTGAATTTATGATTTATAAAAATAAAATAAAAATTAAATGAGACACTTGTCCTTATAGTTTATCTTTTATTTACACATGTTATAATGAAGCTTTAGGCTAAAGACACTTGTCTTATAAGTATTTATTCATAATTCTATTTATTTTAAAGTAATTAAAAGCCTTTTTCTTTACTTATAAAATACTTATCTATATATATACAAATTGCTTTTTAAAAAAAAAAACTAAATTTTATTTATAACTAAAAGTTTATACAAATATTCTAACATCCAAAACAATTAAATATTTATTCCTTTGAATTTCAAAGCTTAAATTCAAATTAAAATTAAATTAAATCCTAAGATTCAATTTAAAAGTTAAGTTATATATATACATATATAACTATTCATTCAATTAAATAAAAATTCCATATTCTATAAAATCCATTCATCTTAATAAAAATAATACATTATACTTATTATCTGAAATTAACATATTTGATATTTAAATAATTTATATAAGAGATTATATTATCAAGTGATATTTTAAAAAGAAACAAAACAAACCATTTTTGTTAACTCTTATATATTTTAACTTAAGTAAAAATATCTTAAGCAATTAAAATATTTACCTAAAGTATATTTAAAATTATAAAGTTACTTATTTAAATAACCTTGAAAAGTCATATTAAATTAAATCTAAATTCCCAATTTACCCAAAGCTTCTATTTACAATATATATAAATAAATATATATATTCAAATAGAAAATATCTTATTAACTTTTAAAAGATAAAATCACCAATTAATTACTAATTTAATCAGATTATTAAATTAAATTCAAATCTTATTATCAAAGATCATCAATATCAATTTAATTATTTAACAGATTATTAAATTGATATTGTTAAAATTTCCGGGATATTACAGGATCCATTTTTGCTCAATACTAATTTGTTTGGGTTTATAGTAAACGATATCTTAAATAACATTGTTTTAACCCGTTTAAAAAGTTATGATTTGGAAATAACAAAATCTTTATTAAGATTTAAATAAATGATTTGGAATTATATTAATACCTATGGATCCTTTTTAGTTAAAATTAATTGTTTTGGGTTTACAATAAACGATGTCTTAAATAACATTGTTTTAACCCGTTTAAAAGTTATGATTTGGAAATAAGAACTCTTTGTTACGATTTAAATAAATGAGTTGGAGATATTTTCTTAAGTAAAGGATGAAATGATTTGGAATTACTCCAAGATCTAAAAAAGGTTTTAATTAAACAGAGATTTGATAAATGAGGTTTAATGATCCCGTGTATACTAAAGAGAAATGGTTTTAGATAGATATATACCACTAAGAAGATATTTTGGATAAAAAGATACTAATTAATGGAATATTAATCACCTACTACTTAATATCTTTTTATCGATGATTGGTTTAGAGGAACTGGGATCAGATTTGGGCAAATTCCTATCCGAAAACCACATCGAACCAATTTACGAGTTCGAAAGTGAAGACATGTTAAAGACAATGATGTTAAAGGCGAAGATCTTCATTACGGAAGGACTGCTTTTGATAATTTTGGAGTAGCTCTCGAGATAAATAAATAACAATAGTCCCTTCATTTTGGGATCTTCATATGCAAGGACTACTCGCTTCTAATCCTAGGGGTAATGCCCAATATGATGTGGTAGGAGAGTGCCTTCGGTTTGTCCTGTTCCTGGACAACTTGTATAGATGGATGTGTGACATTGCATTTTTAAAATCATAGTGCATTAATCTCTACAAACATACATCTGTTTGGTGGTGTAGGAGGTAACTCTTTTATATTTAACACCCTTCTCTAAGATGTACAAGCTCAGAGGTTGTACTTCTGTTGAAATCAATGTTGGAACCTGCCTTCTTCGATTTTAATGCGACAACTATATATTTCAATCTATATACTATAATGTCAAATATTCTTGCAGGAATCTACAAAAGAAGCTATTATCATATCATCAACAAGATTAAAGTTCTCAAAATTCTATTTAGATATCTATGTACAATCTCTGATATGATGATGAAACACACACACACACAAATATACTTTTGAAAATCATGTTTTAAAATAAATATCTTTTATTATTTAAAAGATATAAAAAGGTATTTTCAAAATTATATATTATCTCAAGTTCAAAAGTGCTAAAATAAAGGAAGGAACACAACAGTACAGAATTAGACGTCTGTATATTAATTCAGACGTCTGACATCAATATCAGACGTCTAAAAATAATATAACAGACGTCTGAACTCTATGCTTTTGGTGCCTCTATTTCTATATGAAATAGACGTCTGTCATCCTAGACAGACGTCTGAATTAAAAGACAGACGTCTAAATTGACTGTTTTTGTCTTTCTTTTATTTTTTGAATTTCAAAATTTATTCAGACATCTGTCACTTTTATCTCAGACATCTGAACTTGACGAACTGAAGCATCTCTTCATGAAATATCAAAATCTGAAGAGTTGTTTTCTTCACCAAGAGTTGCACTTCTTCAAATAGTTGCAACTATTAAATTAAGACTATTCAATACTATAAATAGAGATGAAAATTCACTATTTCAATTACCAATTCTTTCTAACTATACTTGCTTTGTATTATCATAATCACAAGCGATTTTCAATCTCTACTTCCTACAAATTGCACGTTCAAATCATCATATCAAGAAGATTATAGGAAGGGTGTACTACATTGACTATATTCGTGTTATTCAAAGAACACACAAGTCAAGAAACAATTTACCAAATTGTATTTGAAGTCCTATTCGGTTGCTTAGGCGGAAAAGTCCAGTTCGGTTGCTCAGGCGGTGTAATACCTGTTCCTCCGGGTTAAGTGAGGGTTGTTAGAGAAATTCCAGAAGGAGTCTGGGACTGGACGTAGAACGAGAAGTTCGAACCAGTATAAAAATCCCTGGTGTCATTTTTTACTGCTATTTACTATTATTTATAATTCCGCACTTGCTAGTCGTAGTTTAACTATATTATCGATCCATATACACTTTCATTTGGTATCAGAGCAAGGTCATCACATAACTATAACATAGTTATCTGATATATTTTTTTAATATGGACAATAACACTAGCAACAGTTTCACTGAGGGACAAGCCACTACACGACCACCATTGTTTAACGGATTAAATTATAGTTATTGGTCAACTAGAATGAGAATTTTTATGCAAGCAAGTGGATTTGAAACCTGGAATATCATTCAAACTGAATATCATATTCCTACTACAGAGTATGCTACATGGTCTAATACCCAAAAACTAGATGCTACTGCAAATGCAAAAGCAATGAACATGTTATTTTGTGCTTTAGACAAAAATGAATTCAATCGAGTCAGTATCTGTAAAACTGGATATGAAATTTGGAATACTCTTAAGGTTACACACGAAGGAACAAATAAAGTAAAACAAAGCAAGATCTCTATGCTTAAAAACCAATTTCAAAACTTTAGGATGAAACAAGGAGAAAGTATTAGTGAAATGTACTCTAGATTCCAGGATATTTATCACTCACTTTTAGCTATAGAAGTCACCTTTACTGAATCTGATGTTGTATCAAAAATCCTTAACTCTTTAACTGATGAATGGGAACGAAAAGTCTTAGCTATCGAGGAAGCTAATGATATTTCAACCATAAAAACAGAAGAGTTAATAGGAAATCTAATGTCCTATGAAGTAAATTTGCAGGCAAGACGAGCACAAGCACAGGACAAGAAAACTATCGCTTTTCAAGCAGAAAAAGAAGACTCTGAATCAGAAGACGATATGGCATTTATAGCTAAGAATTTCAAAAAGTTTTTAAAATTCAAAAAGGGTAATAAATTTGGAAATAACAAGGGTTTTAATAATCCATCAAGCTCATCTCTTGAATGCTACGAATGTCACAAGAAGGGCCACATAAAGAAAGATTGTCCTGATCGGAAGAAAGAAAATAATCTCAAAAAGGACAAATATAAAAAGAAACAAGCCTTCTCAGTTACATGGGATGATACAGAATCTTCTTCATCAAACAGTGATAATGACAGTGATTCAGAACAAGCCAACGTTTGTTTTATGGCAACAAATTATGATGTAAGTGATCTAACTTTTGACGATTTAATAGAAATAAACTCTGAATTGTTATCTTTAAAATTGGAATCCTAAAGAGTAAATATAAAGATGCTTTAGGAAAATTAAATAGAACTGAAATAGAAACTGACATGTTAAAAGATGAAAAGAAAATATTAGAGGAAGAGTTAGTAAAATCTCAAGAATCTTATGTTAATATAACATCTCAATTCACTGAGTTAAGCAGTGAAATAGAAAGACAGAAATATGAGAATGTAAAATTAGCAAAAGAGAATTATGATTTAAACTCTAATATTAAAACACTTGATATAGAAGTATCAAATCTTAAAACAAAACTGGAAAATATTTCTAAAAATGTTTCTAAATTTAACAGTGGAAGAGAGAGTCTCTCTAAAATAATTGAGAATTCTCAAACTTGTTCAAATAAAAAGGGGTTAGGATATAAAAAACCAATACAAAAGCATTCTAAAAATAATGGTTCTTTATATACTAATTTTAAGAAAAAGGAATCTATATCTGCTCAAAAATCTTCTTCAAAAATTATTCATCCAAAATCAATTATGATTTGGGTTCCAAAAACTAATAATAATTTGATTAGGAAAAACTACATTAATTCTTTTATTATGTCTGTACATAAGAATGAAAATTTTATTTTTAAAGGGAACTCTAAACCCAACTGGGTTTGGCTTCCTAAGATTTAACCCTTAGGACCCTATAGAGGAAGTGGGTACCAATAGAATTTCAATAATTTTTTGCAGGTACCGATTAAGAAAAGAGGAAAATGGATTCTAGACAGTGGTTGCTCAAAACACATGACAGGCAACAAAAATATGTTAACTAACATTATCTACTCAGATGGAGGATCTGTCACTTTTGGAGATAATTCCAAAGGTTACATCATCGGCAAAGGCGATGTGAGCAATGACGGTACATCTAAATTACCTCTTATTACAAATGTCTTATTAGTTAAAAATTTAAAACATAACTTACTAAGTATTAGTCAATTATGTGATAAAGGTTTTAACATAGTATTTTCTGAAAATAAATGCAATATTTTTTATCATAACAAAAATATTATTTTGGAAGGAGTAAGAGATCATAATATTTATATTTTAAATATGAAAATAAATCATAATACAAATATGTGCTTATTAGTCGAAGAAAATGATCCTTGGCTATGGCATAAAAGATTTTGTCATATAAATTTCAAAGCTATTAATAAATTATCCAAAAATAATTTGGTAAAAGGATTACCTAAAATGAATTTTAAGGTAAATAGCATTTGTGATGCTTGTCAACTAGGAAAGCTAACTAAATCTACTTTTAAATTCAAGAAGATCATCTCAACTTTGCAACCTCTTGAATTGTTACATCTAGACTTATTTGGACTAACTCAAACTCAATCTATTAATCACAATAGATATGTTTTTGTAATAGTTGATGACTTCTCTAGATATACTTGGACTTTATTTATGAAAAACAAAAGTGATACTTTTGAAAATTTCAAAATCTTTGCTAAACGTATTCAAAATATTAAAAATCTAAAAATTAAAAATATTAGAAGTGATCATGGAGGAGAATTTGAAAATGAAATGTTTGAGAAGTTTTGTAATAAGAAAGGAATATTTCATAACTTTTCATTTCCAAGAACGCCTCAACAAAATGGAGTTGTTGAACGTAAAAATAGAACACTTCAAGAATGTGCTAGGACTTTATTGAATGGAACCACTCTTCCAAAAATTTTTTGGGCAGAAGCCGTTGCTACTGCTTGTTATGTCCTAAATCGTGTCTCTATTCGACCTTTAACTAAACATACTCCATATGAACTCTTCATCGGTAGAAAACCTAATATATCTTACTTTAAAGTTTTTGGTTCTAAATGTTTTGCCTTAAATACGAAAGATCAATTAGGAAAATTTGATCCAAAATCGGATGAATGTATATTCATCGGATATTCAGAACGAAGCAAAGCATATAGAATCTATAATATAAGAACTAAATCTATTGAAGAAACACTTCATGTATCATTTGATGAAAATTTCAAAATTAAAACAAATGATGATGAAGACATTGTAATAAATTCAAACTCTACTTTTGACAACAGTACACCTGACAATATCACTTCTATAAATCAAATTGAAACCGAATTAAAATCTCCACCAAGAATTTTAAAAGATCATCCAATTCAAAATATAATAGGAGAAATTGATGAAAGAGTTAAAACAAGAAATCAACTAAATCAAATGGGTCATATAGCGTTTCTTTCTAATATAGAACCTAAAAATATAAAGGAAGCCTCAACTGATGATTATTGGATTATTGCGATGCAAGAAGAACTAAACCAATTCGAAAGAAATGACGTTTGGGATTTAGTTCCACGACCGAATGATCAAACAGTTATTGGCACTAAATGGGTTTTTAAAAATAAAGCTGATGAAAATGGTAATATCACTAGAAATAAAGCTAGATTAGTTGCTCAAGGATATAATCAGGAAGAAGGAATTGACTATGAAGAAACATTTGCTCTTGTCGCAAGATTAGAAGCAATACGAATTCTATTAGCCTATGCTTGCTTTCATGATTTCAAATTATATCAAATGGATGTTAAAAGTGCTTTTTTAAATGGATTTATTAAAGAAAATGTTTATGTTGAACAACCTCCCTTGTCTATACACGAACAATTTCCAGAACATGTTTATAAACTTAAAAAGGCTTTATACGGTTTGAAACAAGCACCTCGTGCTTGGTATGATCATTTAAAAAGTTATTTAATCAATTCTGGTTTTGAAATTGGAAAGGTTGATCAAACTCTTTTTATTAAGAAAAAGAAACATGATATCTTAATTGTTCAAATTTGTGTAGATGATATTATTTTTGGATCAACTAATGATAAATTAGGTCAAGAATTTTCTAAAATAATGACAAATGAATTTGAAATGTCTCATATGGGAGAATTAACATATTTTCTTGGACTTCAAATTAAACAAGTTAATAATGGTATTTTTATAAATCAAGAAAAATATTGTAATAATTTAATCAAACGCTTTGGTATGGAAAATACTTCTGCCAAACCAACTCCTATGAGTACAACCATACATCTTGAAAAAGATGAAAATGGCAAGAGTGTAGACCAAAAATTATATCGAAGTATGATTGGATCTTTATTATATTTAACCGCTAGTAGACCCGATATAATGATGAGTGTTTGTTTGTGTGCACGATTTCAAGCCGATCCTAAAGAATCACATATTAGAGCAGTGAAACGTATTTTATGTTATCTCAACAAAACCAAAGATTTTGGACTATTTTATCCGAAAGAATGTCCTTTTGAATTAGTATCATATAGTGATGCTGATTTTGGAGGAAGTCGGACGGATAGAAAAAGTACAAGTGGGACTTGTCACTTCATTGGACGGTCTCTAGTATCTTGGTTCAGTAAGAAACAAAATTGCGTATCACTTTCTACTTGTGAAGCAGAATATATATCTGCAGCTTTGGCATGTGCTCAAGTAATTTATATGCAACAAACTCTTCAAGATTTTGGTTTTAACTTATCCAAATCTACAATCTTCTGTGATAACTCTAGTGCTATTAATTTATCTAAAAATCCAGTAAATCATTCACGGACAAAACATATTGATATTCGTCATCATTTTCTTCGTGATAATATTGAAAAAGATATAATCAATCTAGAATTCGTATCTTCGGAAAATCAATTAGCAGATATTTTTACCAAACCATTAAATGAAAACACTTTTGTAAAATTGAGACGAGAACTTGGAATTATCTCTCTCAAAAATTTATGAAGTTTACTTCAACTATTCTGTTTTTATTTAACTTGTTTCTATCCACACATATTGTTTCTGGTTAAAATTATAATTTTCTTCTTTTAATCTTAACCATTTATTTTTTAGCCTTCAGTTTTCTATAAATTCCTTCTTTCCGAAGAAAATTGTCATTCAGCTTATCTATTTTATTTTTTTAAAAAAGGTGAAAGCAAAAATTCAAATATGCTTTTTAACTTTGCATTATTCATATATACCATGGCTGGTTCATCCTCAGATGAGCCTTCCTATTCATCTGAATATTCGTCAATTAATTTTGAAACACCTAGTTCTGGGTCTTCCGAACGTCCGACTCCAACTCCAGCTTATATTCCGATATGTCCACCACAAAGTCATCATACGGGGTGTACGCCGGAAAATAAACGCACGCGAAGAAATTTATTTCCATCTCCAACTACTAAGGAAAAGATAGATGACTTACATCACTATCAGAGGGAAACACTTAATCTTCAGCGAGAAATGTTGTAACAACCCGCAAATCCGTACTCCTTGAATTGACATTAATTTCCGTTAATGAACTCAAGAAGAACGGAAAATCGAACCATTTGAGTTAAGAAGAAGAGGTAGAAGAAGAAAATAGGAAACAACATCAGAATCTAACCATCGCAGCGGAATAAAATATAATATATATCAACAGATCTTTACACAAATCAAAACTATATCTGTTTATACAATACATCATCAGAGTACATCAACATCCATAACATACAACTGAATACACAACGGAAAAATAATAGCAAGTACGAGAGTACGTATCGTCATCCAGCTCGTCTCCTGAGCTCCACAACATCATATCCTGAACCTGTTTATCTCGGTCTGACCCGAGCATCATATAAAACAATACCCGAGTCAGTTTGGAATACCAGCGTGAGAAAATCACACTCAATTGATTATTGAAGTTTCAAAAATCCTTTGAAAACAAAAGCATCTCGTAAGACCACGACACAAATAAACATGTCGGGTTTTTACCTTACGATAGCTAAAACACCTTTTATCAAATTCCTCTGATATTATAATAGTGTCTATATACAAATACTTATTAAAATAGCTGAAATTGTTACATTATTAAATTCCAGCATACTAGCCACAAAGTGGGTAATACAAACAAATACCGTACAAGGCACGTAGGAAAAATGGATTTCCAACGAATGACTAGGCACTGGGGTACCACCTATCACAGTACGTGGCCTAGATCACCGTACCGAGGAGTACGCCCGCTCCCCTGCAACACAAGGCCGGAACCATCCCTTACTGGATGATTCCGAATAAAATCACCCCACGGTTGGGATCAGCAACCGCACCACTAAGCCGAAATAAAAAGGGACATCTAGACAGGGATGACCTTACCCTCCAGTGGGAGCTACCCACGAAGCCTTGCTGCATAACCCCTGATTTTCAGTCATTCCCGGTTGATGAGGTTCGAGGCTAAACGATACCTTTTAGAGAACATATCCCTTAGAATGCCCATCGTCCGCTGACGATGTTTCGCAAGCATTCGTCCATACAAGTCCGTCCTGGGTTTGAACGGAACCGAAGGCACTACTCCTACTACATCCATTTTGGAAATATCCTCAGGATTAGTAGCGACTAGCCCTTGCACTTCACTGCTCCATCTTCGACTTCGAAATCGTTACACGAAACGTACAAACCGGATCGAAGTGGTATTCGAGTCTCCAGACCTAGAATCCCGGTATACGGAAACCCGATCCCGGTCTCTTCGAAACGATCGGCGCATTTGGCCAATATTGATAGTCGGTTATTTAACTATCAATTAACATCCACAATCAACCATCACACAATAAATAATTTCCCACATTATTTATTTGCCCAAATATCTTTCCAAGATATATTTCCAAATTTTCAAACTCCTTTTGAAAACAATTTCAAACAGTTTCCGCTTACGGAATACATTTCCAAATATTTATTTCTCTTCACATCCCTTTAAAAATAAATCAACACTTATTTTTAAACCAATTCATATCCCTTTATAAATTCCCACCTTGAATTTATATTTCAAATATCCTCTTATATTCCATTTCACTTTATAAACCCAGTTTATATCTCCAAAATCTCATTTCTCTTTAAATTTCGAATCCCAAAATATTTAAATCAATTTACAACTGATTTTCCAATTTATTTTACTTTGAAATAAATTTCCTCACTTAATCCATTTATTCCCAAATTCATTAACTTTCAGATTTTATTTCTCATTATGATTTAAAATCTTTAAACTGAAACACAAGTTTCAGATTTCCCAAATTCCTTTTTTTCTTTTTAATTACATTTAAACATTGAATTAAAATAAATTGTTTATTCTTTTAAATAATATCACATAAGTTTTCTTTAAATTCAATATTTCTCTGTTTATTCAAAATTCCTCTTTCCCATATTTATTAGAATTTTGGAAATCACTTTTATTCTTAATCAGATTTATTCTCAAATTTATTCCAAACTCTTTATACTTATTTTACTAAAAAAAATTTACTTTTTTTTATTTCTTTTCAAAATTTCCATACTAGAGATTTTGATAACTCAGCATATCCAAATCGATCCAACCAAACCATAACATCCAATTATCCATATAATTCATCACAGGATATCAAAATCATATCACAGAATATTTAAACAAAATTAAATATTTTGAGGAATCCAGTTGGATCCCTCCAACCTGTTTCCCTGCATCCACAGACGTTAGCACAATACCTATTCCACTTCGAGGTGGAATATCGCGGTATATGGGATTTATATAAAAATCATCCGCTATTATGCGGCGCATAGGGTCTCATCCGCTATATAAATGCGGGAATATCAACAACTCCAATATATACATATGCCAATATATATATATTGGTATACTACTATATATATCACATCAATCAAATCAACCATTCAATAAATTATTTAAATTTAACCATTTAAATTTAAATTTAACTGAGTGAGATTAACTCACCTTTGCTTTTTAAATTTGCCAACCAATCCAAACCGTTATTGCCTTGGTTTTCTTTCTCTGATTTCCGACCTTGTATAAACAATTTACGATTTATTAACATTTGAATAAATCAAATAATCGACTACCCTAAATAGTTATTTTAAAACTTGAATTTATTGTGTTAATAAAATTCCAAATAAATCAGAAAATAAATTCCCATCTATTTCTCTAAGTCAAACTAAAATTTAATTTATCTAAAGATTAAATTTTAAACTAGCTTTATATAGATATTTCAATGTCTAAACTCTTATATATTTTTTTTTTCTCTTGACTTACATAGGTTTAACCCAACAACCTTATTTTATATAAATTCATTTCCTATTAAACTTAAAATACAAATTCAAATTAATTTAACAAAGTATAGGGGAACCTCGTAAAATATTATACTATTTATTAACATCTATCTAAAAATTAATTTCTCTTAAATAAATCATTTCCAGTAACTATATAGACTAAACAGGTTAATAGACTAACAGCTTACTAAATCCATTGTTTTAAAACTAAACTGGCCAGTTAAATATATAAATGTATATTTATATTATTATTATCTATATATATAAATCCCTAAATAAATTTCTAGTTTACTGGAAAAATCCAAATACAGATTATATGTAAAATTTCAAATTTTTAAAAATTAGATTTATTTACCTTACTGCCGACTTCGACGGACCATACCCAACGCGTCTGACACGCAAGCGCCAACACCTATCCATCGATCGAAACCCACCTACTCTTCCTCGTTAGCAACCATCGATCACTCTTCCTAGAGCTGCCGTTCGAGACTCCACGCCTTGCCCAAATTTGCAATCGATACACTCAAACCCTCGAACCCACGCGCAAAGACAGCTGCGTCGTCATTTAGGTCGCGACCTCCATCTCCGACCGCGAACTCCCCCTTCGCGTCTCGTCCAGCTCGAAGCCCTAGTCGTCGATCCCCAATGACGATCCATCTCGATTGAATTAGCAGTGGCCGTAAAAAGAGACTGTAGCAGAATTTCAATCGGTAGTAGAAAATATCGCATAGGAGGCAAGGATGAGTCGACGATGGCTGATGGAACAGCCGAGTATGCAGCGATGATTATTATGAAGGCGTTGATTTTAGAAACCCTAGTTTCTCTCGGTTTCAAGCATCGCGATATGGAGATTGATATTGAACTGTAACTTGATTTAAAGAGGGAGGAAGAACAGATTAAATTTTGATTTTCGATTGCCCCTTTTTTTTCTTTTCTGATTTCAATTGGAAGGAGTATAGGAGGCACGGGGTTCTTTTTCTTTTGTCTTTTATTTCTTGAGAGAGGACGCGTGTTATACCAGTTGAACACGTGTTTAAATTATACGTATCTACATCTAATTACTTAGGCAAGAAGAGAACGTTGCCAGGAAGGACACATGCTCTGAATTTCTATGCGTTTATATACCGTATGCTTACACAACAACTCCAAACGCTCCGAAATTTAAAATCCGATAAAAATACAATATTACGGATCAAATGAAACTGGTTTCGCTGAATTCCGAGACTGTGCCTCGGACGGCTATTTTTTTTTAAATTCAATTTCAACGATATATTTTCAAAACTGAACAAAACTCTTTAAAATTCCATTTTAAAAGTTCTATCATCTTCAGTATTAACAATATAAATTTTTCTGAACCTTTGAACTATTTTTAACAGGCTTTAAAATCAAGATTCAATATTTTACCCAATCCCGATAATTAAATTTAATAATTAATTATCCAAAGAAATACTGTATATTTGAAATTAGAGTTAAAATTTAACCTTCGGATATTTAAAATAAATTAAATATTCATATTTCAAATATACAAAAATTCCGGGTCGTCACATTCCTCCCCCCTTAAAAGAATTTCGTCCCCGAAATTACCAGTTAAGAGAAATGATTCGATACCCGTTCTTTTTCCCAATCCAAATAGTTTTAACAACATTCCATAACAATTCTTTTATTAATGATACACTAATCATCCTTTAACTTCCCAAACTTATTCATAAGTTCAACCCATACCACCTGCTTATCCATTCAAATTTAAATTTGAATTCAAATTTTAACTTATCAAAATTTTCCAAAATTTTTCTAACTCCCTAAATTTCCGAAAAATTTCGCCAGCGTCTCCTTTGCGCGGCTAGCTCGGTACTACTACAAAATGGCTCTACGGCCTCCCAATCTCAAAAAGAAAATAAAAGGCCAAGTGGCTGGATCCAAAACCCAATCAAATTTCATATAGAAATTCAAATACATACCTTTTTGTCGGGCCATTAAATTTTATCTTCTAAATCAAAAATCCCAATTTATCCATTGCTTTTATACACCTGTATATCCTACTAAGCAATAATATTCAATCACAATCCCAAAGTCATTTTATACTTTTCTTTACAAATTTTCAATATTTGCTTTACTTAAGCCCGTACGATGCACATATATCATCCGTACGCAATATCACATTCGATCGCTCAATCGATCACACAATTCCACTTCCGAACTAGTATCGTCCACCCGACTTCCTAGTGCGGACTCAGATCTGGTTCCTTGATCAGAAACCGTCATTCTCCTTGCATAGCCACAAACTATGATAGAGAATATCCAGAATCAATCAACAATCCATATCCAGGTTCGCCATCGAAAATCGAGTGAAAAATTCCAACTCGGATCGATATATCTATCTCGAAATTCTGTGTTCGACATCTGGACCAAATAGCTATGCGAATAAAATAATATACGTACATCTTACGTATAAATTTCAATTGATTATCATTTATATCAATTCTCCTTTATTCACATTCCTTTTTGATTGTTATCCCCTTATTCACAACTATCCCATTTCACAACTTCAGTTTTAGTCTTCATTCAACTATTCACTTAGTATATTTTTTATTTTTCCATTCCAAAATTACTAAGTATATTTCCAATACAAATTTTCTTAAGAATTTCATTCTTCAATTCTTAAGTTCAATATAAATTTTCTTATATTTATTTACTACTTCACCACTGAAGTGTATATATTCAAATTGAATTCCAATTTCATATGAATTTTAATTTACTTCAATTTACTACTTCATTTCCAATTTTTCCTTAAATTCAATTCATCTCCAACTTCCAAAAATTGAATTTTATTTAGCTCGACAACAATCCAAGTTAATTCATTAAATAACTATTTCTCAACTTATTTAAACCACTCCTCTGTTTGAGTTCAGTTTCCATTCAACATTTACTTAAGTCAATAGCTTAAGTTTATTTTCCATTTAACCAACCCTTTTAAGTTTTATTTCCATCTTTCAGTTGATTCTTATTTAATCAAATTCCATCCATTTATTTATTTTCACTTATTCGGATTCCATTCGAAATCCAAACCATTACTATTTTAATCCAATTTCATTAATTCCCAATTCCATTTCATTAACTAATTTATTATCTCATTAGTTCCTCCACTGGTTAAGATTAAATACTTTCTTTTTAATTCCTAATATCACTTCACTTAATTATCTTAAGTTCAATTTATTTTATAATTCAAGTTTGGATTTATTAAGATTGCTCATCTTAGTCGTTTCCATTTGATAATTACAATTTCATTTCTATTCATAAGTTTTAACTTACTTACTTAAGATCTAGGACTATTCATTTAAGTCCATTTCCATCTTCATATCAAATTTCAAATTATTACACTTAAGAACTTAAGAATATGAATTTCTTTACACAATTATAAGCATTTTACATTACCTTTATATCCAATTCAATTCGACTTCAACTTATTTACATTTAATTCAATTCCAATTCTCAATTTTATTTAACTTATCTTAAGTTAAATTCAAATATATTTATTCTCCTTCATATACTCGAATTAAATTTTAATTCCAGGATACAAATTTTATACAAGTTTTACAATTCATTCACCTTCAAGTTCTCTAACTCTTTTATCTACCAACTTATATTACCCATTGAGTTATTTTCATCTCATAATTATAATCCCAGAATTAAACTTCCATTCCCTTCTTATTTAAATCAACTTCATTCTATACTTTATGTTGTTGATTCATTTAAATTTCCACATTTATATTTTAAATAGAATTTCCAGAATCCAATTGCCCGATTTTATTCCAAAAACCATTTTGAATCCATAAATAACTCATACATATCTGGTATATTACCTCAAATCCCAATTTCCAAAACAATCTGCTTTTATCAAACAATTTTCCCTTTGAATTTCAAAACCAACCCAGTTCACAATCATTTTCAATTTAAAACAGTTTGGTAGCAATTTCTCTTTGGAAACTCGAAAATAGACATCGATGATGCTGCAGTCATCACCGAAATTATTTTCCAGCGACCGAAAGAGAATTTAATGCTTTTATCACTTTGAAATATTTCAAACATTTTTAAATCCCAAATTCCACCAGATTTCAATTCAATTTCAAAAATATTCATGAAATAATATCACCATTATTTCCCCAAAACCTTCAAAAACTATTTTTAAATCCAAAGGAATTTAAACCTTTCCCAAAACTTCAAATTTCAAAGTCCATTCAATTTTATATCCAAACATTACTCTGGAATTCTATCACGTTTTATTTCAAGTTATAAGTCACATTTACAATTTACATTTACAAATTTCATTTGTATATGGAGTTTATTTCCACTTATAAACTACATTCTCAAATTCCACTTATTATATAAATTATTTCTCAACTTTGGTTATAATTCAATTACTTGTTCAATTTCTACACAATAGTGGTAATAATTTAATATTATCACTTCCTAACAACCAAGCAACCAAATACTATAATAATTTACAAAGTTATTCCTTTATATACAAAAATAATTTGGGCAAAATTATTTCATTCACCCTATTTAAAACCATACTGTGTCGAACTGTTCTATTCAAGTGTTTAGAAACCCCTTCGATACAGTTGTCCAGACTGTGCCGACGAAGGTTCATATGCCACTCAATAAATCAACCAACACAATATAAAACCATTTTATATTCACTAACAAATACGCGCTCATATCTATTAATACTCTCAAAATTCCCACCAGAGCCAAGGTTATCGCTAGCCTATGCTCTAATACCAAGTGTAACAACCCGCAAATCCGTACTCCTTGAATTGACATTAATTTCCGTTAATGAACTCAAGAAGAACGGAAAATCGAACCATTTGAGTTAAGAAGAAGAGGTAGAAGAAGAAAATAGGAAACAACATCAGAATCTAACCATCGCAGCGGAATAAAATATAATATATATCAACAGATCTTTACACAAATCAAAACTATATCTGTTTATACAATACATCATCAGAGTACATCAACATCCATAACATACAACTGAATACACAGCGGAAAAATAATAGCAAGTACGAGAGTACGTATCGTCATCCAGCTCGTCTCCTGAGCTCCACAGCATCATATCCTGAACCTGTTTATCTCGGTCTGACCCGAGCATCATATAAAACAATACCCGAGTCAGTCTGGAATACCAGCGTGAGAAAATCACACTCAATTGATTATTGAAGTTTCAAAAATCCTTTGAAAACAAAAGCATCTCGTAAGACCACGACACAAATAAACATGTCGGGTTTTTACCTTACGATAGCTAAAACACTTTTTATCAAATTCCTCTGATATTATAATAGTGTCTATATACAAATACTTATTAAAATAGCTGAAATTGTTACATTATTAAATTCCAGCATACTAGCCACAAATTGGGTAATACAAACAAATACCGTACAAGGCACGTAGGAAAAATGGATTTCCAACGAATGACTAGGCACTGGGGTACCACCTATCACAGTACGTGGCCTAGATCACCGTACCGAGGAGTACGCCCGCTCCCCTGCAACACAAGGCCGGAACCATCCCTTACTGGATGATTCCGAATAAAATCACCCCACGGTTGGGATCAGCAACCGCACCACTAAGCCGAAATAAAAAGGGACATCTAGACAGGGATGACCTTACCCTCCAGTGGGAGCTACCCACGAAGCCTTGCTGCATAACCCCTGATTTTCAGTCATTCCCGGTTGATGAGGTTCGAGGCTAAACGATACCTTTTAGAGAACATATCCCTTAGAATGCCCATCGTCCGCTGACGATGTTTCGCAAGCATTCGTCCATACAAGTCCGTCCTGGGTTTGAACGGAACCGAAGGCACTACTCCTACTACATCCATTTTGGAAATATCCTCAGGATTAGTAGCGACTAGCCCTTGCACTTCACTGCTCCATCTTCGACTCCGAAATCGTTACACGAAACGTACAAACCGGATCGAAGTGGTATTCGAGTCTCCAGACCTAGAATCCCGGTATACGGAAACCCGATCCCGGTCTCTTCGAAACGATCGGTGCATTTGGCCAATATTGATAGTCGGTTATTTAACCATCAATTAACATCCACAATCAACCATCACACAATAAATAATTTCCCACATTATTTATTTGCCCAAATATCTTTCCAAGATATATTTCCAAATTTTCAAACTCCTTTTGAAAACAATTTCAAACAGTTTCCGCTTACGGAATACATTTCCAAATATTTATTTCTCTTCACATCCCTTTAAAAATAAATCAACACTTATTTTTAAACCAATTCATATCCCTTTATAAATTCCCACCTTGAATTTATATTTCAAATATCCTCTTATATTCCATTTCACTTTATAAACCCAGTTTATATCTCCAAAATCTCATTTCTCTTTAAATTTCGAATCCCAAAATATTTAAATCAATTTACAACTGATTTTCCAATTTATTTTACTTTGAAATAAATTTCCTCACTTAATCCATTTATTCCCAAATTCATTAACTTTCAGATTTTATTTCTCATTATGATTTAAAATCTTTAAACTGAAACACAAGTTTCAGATTTCCCAAATTCCTTTTTTTCTTTTTAATTACATTTAAACATTGAATTAAAATAAATTGTTTATTCTTTTAAATAATATCACATAAGTTTTCTTTAAATTCAATATTTCTCTGTTTATTCAAAATTCCTCTTTCCCATATTTATTAGAATTTTGGAAATCACTTTTATTCTTAATCAGATTTATTCTCAAATTTATTCCAAACTCTTTATACTTATTTTACTAAAAAAAATTTACTTTTTTTTATTTCTTTTCAAAATTTCCATACTAGAGATTTTGATAACTCAGCATATCCAAATCGATCCAACCAAACCATAACATCCAATTATCCATATAATTCATCACAGGATATCAAAATCATATCACAGAATATTTAAACAAAATTAAATATTTTGAGGAATCCAGTTGGATCCCTCCAACCTGTTTCCCTGCATCCACAGACGTTAGCACAATACCTATTCCACTTCGAGGTGGAATATCGCGGTATATGGGATTTATATAAAAATCATCCGCTATTATGCGGCGCATAGGGTCTCATCCGCTATATAAATGCGGGAATATCAACAACTCCAATATATACATATGCCAATATATATATATTGGTATACTACTATATATATCACATCAATCAAATCAACCATTCAATAAATTATTTAAATTTAACCATTTAAATTTAAATTTAACTGAGTGAGATTAACTCACCTTTGCTTTTTAAATTTGCCAACCAATCCAAACCGTTATTGCCTTGGTTTTCTTTCTCTGATTTCCGACCTTGTATAAACAATTTACGATTTATTAACATTTGAATAAATCAAATAATCGACTACCCTAAATAGTTATTTTAAAACTTGAATTTATTGTGTTAATAAAATTCCAAATAAATCAGAAAATAAATTCCCATCTATTTCTCTAAGTCAAACTAAAATTTAATTTATCTAAAGATTAAATTTTAAACTAGCTTTATATAGATATTTCAATGTCTAAACTCTTATATATTTTTTTTTCTCTTGACTTACATAGGTTTAACCCAACAACCTTATTTTATATAAATTCATTTCCTATTAAACTTAAAATACAAATTCAAATTAATTTAACAAAGTATAGGGGAACCTCGTAAAATATTATACTATTTATTAACATCTATCTAAAAATTAATTTCTCTTAAATAAATCATTTCCAGTAACTATATAGACTAAACAGGTTAATAGACTAACAGCTTACTAAATCCATTGTTTTAAAACTAAACTGGCCAGTTAAATATATAAATGTATATTTATATTATTATTATCTATATATATAAATCCCTAAATAAATTTCTAGTTTACTGGAAAAATCCAAATACAGATTATATGTAAAATTTCAAATTTTTAAAAATTAGATTTATTTACCTTACTGCCGACTTCGACGAACCATACCCAACGCGTCTGACACGCAAGCGCCAACACCTATCCATCGATCGAAACCCACCTACTCTTCCTCGTTAGCAACCATCGATCACTCTTCCCAGAGCTGCCGTTCGAGACTCCACGCCTTGCCCAAATTTGCAATCGATACACTCAAACCCTCGAACCCACGCGCAAAGACAGCTGCGTCGTCATTTAGGTCGCGACCTCCATCTCCGACCGCGAACTCCCCCTTCGCGTCTCGTCCAGCTCGAAGCCCTAGTCGTCGATCCCCAATGACGATCCATCTCGATTGAATTAGCAGTGGCCGTAAAAAGAGACTGTAGCAGAATTTCAATCGGTAGTAGAAAATATCGCATAGGAGGCAAGGATGAGTCGACGATGGCTGATGGAACAGCCGAGTATGCAGCGATGATTATTATGAAGGCGTTGATTTTCGAAACCCTAGTTTCTCTCGGTTTCAAGCATCGCGATATGGAGATTGATATTGAACTGTAACTTGATTTAAAGAGGGAGGAAGAACAGATTAAATTTTGATTTTCGATTGCCCCTTTTTTTTCTTTTCTGATTTCAATTGGAAGGAGTATAGGAGGCACGGGGTTCTTTTTCTTTTGTCTTTTATTTCTTGAGAGAGGACGCGTGTTATACCAGTTGAACACGTGTTTAAATTATACGTATCTACATCTAATTACTTAGGCAAGAAGAGAACGTTGCCAGGAAGGACACATGCTCTGAATTTCTATGCGTTTATATACCGTATGCTTACACAACAACTCCAAACGCTCCGAAATTTAAAATCCGATAAAAATACAATATTACGGATCCAATGAAACTGGTTTCGCTGAATTCCGAGACTGTGCCTCGGACAGCTATTTTTTTTTAAATTCAATTTCAACGATATATTTTCAAAACTGAACAAAACTCTTTAAAATTCCATTTTAAAAGTTCTATCATCTTCAGTATTAACAATATAAATTTTTCTGAACCTTTGAACTATTTTTAACAGGCTTTAAAATCAAGATTCAATATTTTACCCAATCCCGATAATTAAATTTAATAATTAATTATCCAAAGAAATACTGTATATTTGAAATTAGAGTTAAAATTTAACCTTCAGATATTTAAAATAAATTAAATATTCATATTTCAAATATACAAAAATTCCGGGTCGTCACAAATGTATTTTGAGCAAAAGAGTCATGGAAGACGACTCAGTTTTCTTGAACGGTGTGTTGCAAAAATATGTGGTTCATCTCCGATCAACACAAATGCACATATTCTTTCAACTCAACGTCCTCATGTTTCCCCAAATTCATGAGATCGACAGCCTCAATGGTCTCCCATTAAACAGTCTGATGAACAAAATCAACACGAATCATCCAAAGGGAAGTCTCCGAAGTCTCCAAAAACTCCAAAGACTCCTAAGTAGAAAATATATATATGACTGTATGTTGATTTGGTTATTCATATTTGCTTTGTTTTTATCAAAATAAATAAATAATTGAATATTTTTTCTTTTCTTTAAACTTAGCAAAAACATTCATCATCAGACATACAGACGTCTACATCTTTCAACAGACGTCTGTAAAACAACTACTTTTACTGTTTTTCAGCCACACAGACGTCTGAATCATTTATCACAGACGTCTAAATCAAAGTATAAATTTTCTGCTTACAATTAGCCGTCTGTTTAAAAATAACAGACGTCTGTTATTCAATATAGACGTCTAAACATAAAATTATCAGACGTCTGAATTTAGTTCAAAATGTTTTTTACTCTCTGTTCAATTTAAACCTTCTGAGCCGTCTGTCAAATTTTTTTAGACGTCTGTCATACCTCTTAGCCGTCTGTTATAAATTTTTAGACATCTAATCTTCTCATCCTTGATTCTAATCTACAGAACCTCAGACGTCTGTATATTTTTTTAGACGTCTGAAACCCTGTTTAGAAGAAAACTATATAAATCATACCAACGGTTTATTCTTTTCTTCACGTCTATTTTCTCTCAAACTCAAAACCCTAGCCTTCTTCAAATTAAACAAATGGCGCCCAAATCAAAGAAACAAAAAGGAGATTCATCTCAACAACCTCCTCATATTCTTCCTTCGGAAGATCAAATTGCAGCTTGGTTATACCACGAACCCCGAAGTATGGCTCGTTACAAGCATTTATCTTCTCTACCATCTTTTCATGGTATTTTTCATGATCTTGATCATTTTCATACGTACAAACTTAGGCTATATACTGATAGATCTCAGATTACAAGTCTTATTGATTTCAAAGATAATCAAGTCAACATTTGTAGACTTAGTGTCTTATTATTTCTTGCAAATGTCAACAATCCAAAAATTAGACTTCATCGAGATAAAGGAACGCTTTGGACAAGCGTATTTGGAAACATTCTGCAAATAACTCCTTCTGACATTGGACGAGTTTTGAAATGTAGCTCGGATGGGGTTGACTTAGATGACTTTAAGTTAGAAGGAGAGGAACTTAAACAAATAGAATATTATCTTTTTGAACCTGAAAAGTCCACAGATAGATCAAATCATCTTCGTCCTCGACCTCGACTATTGCTTAGAATGCTTATAAAAACAATTTTTCCCCGGCAAGGAAGCCATGAGGTCATTTACGATGATGAAGATAAGGCGCTTCAATCAATTTTATCAAATACTCAGATCAATTGGGCTCAATACTTTT
This sequence comes from Allium fistulosum, assembly GCA_030737815.1. NCBI lineage: Eukaryota > Viridiplantae > Streptophyta > Magnoliopsida > Asparagales > Amaryllidaceae > Allium > Allium fistulosum. Next base: position 1,424,232,130 of record CM060903.1, on the reverse strand, counting down.
ATGATGCTTTTCGTACTTATCATGACTCTAAGAAACGTTCAATTGTCTATGCTCCTTATATTACTCGAATTCTATCTGCCTTCTCTATTCAAAGTCCGTCAATTGAATTTGAAAAGATCAAGGTATCCAACATTCGCTTCTTTAGTTTGATGGGATTACCGGAATCTCCTCCGACATTTCCAACATATAATGATTATAAAGCGGAACAACTAGCTTTACAAAAAGAAAAAGGTAAAACAAAAGTAGGCAGTTCCGGAAATGTTGGAGATGAAGGAGATTCTGAACAAGAAAGGGATGATCAAGAAAGGGAAGATGAAGAAGAAGAAGAAGATGAAGCTTTTGAGCAAGCTTTTATCCAAAGCTCAAACTCGGAAAATTATGAAATTGAACTAATTTCTGGTACTTCACGCACTTATACTAAAAATGAAAAGCTCAAATCCGACATCACTATCTCTAAAAATCAAAAGAAAATTTCTCAACAAATAGCACAAGGCTTTTCTTCCATCAATTCTAGATTCGATGATTTAGATGCCAAAGTCGAAGAGAATGCACAAGAATTGAAAAATATCAAGACAATTCTTCATCAATTATGGAAAAAGTCTTATGGATCTTCTCCTCCTTCTTCTCCAACTTGGGGAGAATGGTGAATGAAGATGGTTTTCTTTTGGTTTGTCTTTTGGTTCAAACAAATTTTCTTTCATAAATTTTTTTTTGTTGTGTTTAAAACTTCTAAGTTGATTGTATAATTTTATCTTTCTTTCTTAGTCAACTGTGTTGGGTAAACAAATGCTGTGTCTTAAACATTGATTTGTTATTATCATTTTGGTACATGCTTGGTTTGTTTACATTTCTTAATTATTTTGTTATTCACAGCTTTGTTACTTCTTTTTATCTAAACACCCCCGACAATTCTTTTTGTTAATGACAAAGGGGGAGAAATAATAACATTTCTGCTATATATTATGGTCATATTGACAGGGGGAGCAAAAGGTAAGGTTATACTAATCGTTGAATTATATAGTTGTCATCATCAAAAAGGGGGAGAATGTTGGAACCTGCCTTCTTCGATTTTAATGCGACAACTATATATTTCAATCTATATACTATAATGTCAAATATTCTTGTAGGAATCTACAAAAGAAGCTATTATCATATCATCAACAAGATTAAAGTTCTCAAAATTCTATTTAGATATCTATGTACAATCTCTGATATGATGATGAAACACACACACACACAAATATACTTTTGAAAATCATGTTTTAAAATAAATATCTTTTATTATTTAAAAGATATAAAAAGGTATTTTCAAAATTATATATCATCTCAAGTTCAAAAGTGCTAAAATAAAGGAAGGAACAAAACAGTACAGAAATAGACGTCTGTATATTAATTCAGACGTCTGACATCAATATCAGACGTCTAAAAATAATATAACAGACGTCTGAACTCTATGCTTTTAGTGCCTCTATTTCTATATGAAATAGACGTCTGTCAATTTAATAACAGACGTCTGTCATCCTAGACAGACGTCTGAATTAAATGACAGACGTCTAAATTGACTGTTTTTGTCTTTCTTTTATTTTTTGAATTTCAAAATTTATTCAGACATCTGTCACTTTTATCTCAGACATCTGAACTTGACGAACTGAAGCATCTCTTCATAAAATATCAAAATCTGAAGAGTTGTTTTCTTCACCAAGAGTTGCACTTCTTCAAATAGTTGCAACTATTAAATTAAGACTATTCAATACTATAAATAGAGATGAAAATTCACTATTTCAATTACCAATTCTTTCTATCTATACTTGCTTTGTATTATCATAATCACAAGCGATTTTCAATCTCTACTTCCTACAAATTGCACGTTCAAATCATCATATCAAGAAGATTATTGGAAGGGTGTACTACATTGACTATATTCGTGTTATTCAAAGAACACACAAGTCAAGAAACAATTTACCAAATTGTATTTGAAGTCCTATTCGGTTGCTTAGGCGGAAAAGTCCTGTTCGGTTGCTCAGGCGGTGTAATACCTGTTCCTCCGGGTTAAGTGAGGGTTGTTAGAGAAATTCCAGAAAGAGTCTGGGACTGGACGTAGAACGAGAAGTTCGAACCAGTATAAAAATCCCTGGTGTCATTTTTTACTGCTATTTACTATTGTTTATAATTCCGCACTTCCTAGTCGTAGTTTAACTATATTATCGATCCATATACACTTTCAATCAATAAAGTGTTGTTGGAAATGGCAATGTGGCATTTTAAGTGAAAATGTTCTAAGAAAGGTAAACGTTACCTCTAGCCTCACACCCGGAGAATTGTGAAACAGGGGTTGCTTTTAAGCTAAGTGGTTCGCAACCATTTGGGTATGATACCACATTTCTAGATTTATTTATTTCTACCCGCTATAACGTCAGGGTTAAATTTTATGGTGTATGCTATGAGACGTTTCGGAGAGGTCGGGAACGGCCGAGGTGATATCATATTTGGTGCTATCCATACCATTTGTTGGTCTGGGGGAGGCCGGTCTTTATTTGCAGAGGACCATCTGTTAGTGGCCTCGGTACATTCCTGTGGAAATGTACTATATGAGAGGTAGTCCCTTACCTCACTATTCATTGGAAATCCATTCTCCAATAAGCGCCTTCGGACTTAGTTGTAAACCTATTATGCCGTCAAATTTAACCAATGTAATAATTTTGGCTATTTGAATATGTTTAATTGAATGGTTTTCAAAGAATGTCACTAAAAATAATATCACTAGATTTTACGTAGAAATGATTTACTTATCATAAGGTAAAAACCCATTCCGTGTTTATATGCGACATGGTCTTATAAGATACCCTTTGTTTTCAAATACTCGTATTTTGAGTTTCTCACACTAGTCCCATGACTGACCATATTTTCTTCCTTAAACTCTAGGTGTCATATTTTTCTAAGCAGCCTAGTAGTCAGGTTTAGTTTGGAGCATTTTGAAAGAGCTCGGAGCATGGAGCTAAAAGATTCTTCTGAAGATTGTTATCCGTTTCAACCACACTTATGTACTATTTTATTCCACATTTGTAAGGACAGATATTTATAACTTTCCATGTCGATGTTAAGTTACTCTGATAAATGTATTTAAAACCTTCCGCTGTAAAGATTATGTATTGAAATAATATATATTATCCCATTCGTGTAAGATTTTGTTCTATGTCTTTATTTTCTTTTTTCCCTAACTATCCACCTGTTCTTTCAAATGGAGTTGGACATGTGTGGTTTATTGTCAAATTAAAATGTACAGAATTGTGGGTCGTTACATATAGACATAGTAATAATTCATGCCATGAATAAGTTATTGATCAATGACTTTTAGTGAATCGATCAATTCAAATTAAAGAGAGAAAATGAAAGATTTTTCTCTCCATTTATGCAATTAATGCACTCAATTAATTCTTATTTTAGGGAAAGAAATGAAAATTTTCGTTCCCTATACACTAACTCTTATAAATAAATGTTAGGTGTATTTGTTACACTATATATTTAAAATTAAATTTATTTAAACTTCCCTTTAACTAATGTAAATAAAATATACGATTTTATTTAAACCAAATTTAGAAAAGTTCTAAATGAAGTTTTGACTTTGTAGGCCCATTAATGGTCCAAAAAGGTAAAAAAATTTGAAATTCATCCATTTCTTCTGCTGTGGGTTGGTTCAGTTCCTACAATAAGTATGTTTGCAAATACCATAAACGTGCATAAAAGTTTCTACGTGATGGCCAAGCAACGTGAAAAGTGTAGTAACCATCTCCTAGCATCCAATCTAGTAACCACAGTGCAACCAAAACCTAATTTTGAAGAGAAAAGTTTACCAGTGAAAAGCTTGGAACGAGATTCCTTATGCTTTCCATTGGATTTTCTCCCCAATTTACTGGAACCAACCTAATTTCTTTGTTGCAGAGCTTCCTAGTTCCATGCTCTATCCATAATGCGTGCGGTGGCACGGGATGCTATTGGATCTGTCTAATTAACCACCAATTGATGAGGCTCTACCACAATAGATGTGTCATGAAGGCGTTTCCTCTAGTTAGAAATGTGAAAATCGTTCTGGACTCCAACTAATCTACCGGGTAACTCCTCACGATATGTAAGTTTTTTTATTTTCCCCAAAACTGGGAAAGGCCCAATAAACCTTGGTGCCAACCTTACCGACTTTCCAAATCTTACAACCTTCACATGCTGCCTAATCAAATCTATCTTTCTGGATTCATGCGAATTAAATCTGGTCCGAGTAGAATTTTGTCGGTGGTTACCCACCAACAATTTGGCGATTTGCATAGCCTCCCATAAAGCACTTCAAAGGGTACCATACTAGTCGTCTATTTGTGACTATTATACGAAAATTCTACAAAAGGTAAGTGTTACTCCTAATGTCCTCCAAAATCCATGATGGAAGCTCTTAAAAAATCCTCCAAGATCCTATTCACTCTACTAGTTTGTCTGTCATTCTACGGGTGGTAAGCAGTGCTAAGATTCAACGAGATTCCTAAAGTTATTTGCAAGCTCCTCTGAGATTCACTAGTACATAATGGGTACATATACATACATACATATACATACATACGTACATATACTTACATACTATATATATATATATATATATATGAGTCAAACACCTAGCGCAAAATTCTGCTACCTTCTCCTTCATCCTTGTCCAATAGAAAACTCTCTTCACATCCCTATACATTTTATCTCTTTCTTGAATGGTGAGATTTTACAAGCTAAAATTTATTTTTTCCAAAATCCTAAAATTTCTGAGATTGAAGCATTCTTTTATTTTTGGTTGCTGACATAATTTCCTTATTAACTTCCAGTCTTACCTACAGTTCATCACTAGTTAAGTGTTCCTATAAAATTTCTTTATTTTCACTGCTTCTCAATATGTATATATTTATCAAGTTGTTTAATCTCATTCCTAAAATCAACATAGTGATAAAACAAGGACATACCTTATAAAATATCTTATGCTTTTCCAATAGCTAAGGTAGACAACTAGCGGTTATAACCTAAAAATTTTTAAAAGAAAATTTTCCTGGAAGCTATCATTTATCGTTAACTGGTGTAAATGGTGTTGAGCTCCTAACACTCCTTACTAAATTAAGTTGGACATTCCTAATATGACATTCCACTATCACTCATCTTCTTTAATTTTCCTTCTTGGTTTCTAATAAATATGGTCCATCTATTACTTTAGTTAATATACCCATAATAGTTTATCATTATTGTCAAAATTTGACCATCTCTAATCGATCCTCATCTAAATATCTTTGATCAGTTATGAATTTCAAAATCCATCTATTACTCTGATTCAATACCTCCATAAATGCGGTATTAAATTTCCCTAATCAGTCATCATTTAATTCCTTTTTTCTCTCATTAATTACAAATTTATTGTCCATTAAATTTGTAATAAAATGTCCATAAATCTCAATCCATTAATTACTAACTAATACGTATATAGTTGTAAATTATGCTCTATATATATATTAAGTCGTTAAGCATGATTATACGTGTATACCAATCTCTAAACTAGAGAATTTAGTTCCACATTTTTAATTTATCAGAGCCATCCTTCTAAAAAGGTTTACCATTATAATTTCCCATAAATTAATCACAAATGAAAATTTTTCTTTGTTTGAAATAATAAAGAATCATTTCTTTTATTTTATCAAGATAGATAGTATAAACTACGAAAAAAGGATATCCATATCTTACACATCTCTCTCCCTTTTTGGTACATCCTCTGTTAATTCAAACAACGCGCTTTTACACATATTTTGGAATATGATAATTCAAGGAAATTACATAGAAACCGCTCTAAATAAATTAAAAAACAGAAATTTACATTAAAGTCATCTAGGACAACCTAATTTACAACCCAATTATAGGTCTGAAATATCTTTACAACTTTACCAACTTCTAAAAATAAAGGTTTGGGACTGATTTCAAATTTCTAGATCAGGTTGTATATTCTATTCCTATTTTATTCATATAATAAAACTTTACCATTCCCTACCTAAGTAGTGATCCCTATCTACTCCATAAAAATTTTGTTTTCACCATTCTTTATAACATAAAAAATAATTTTCAATAAATTGTTTCCATACAAATAAACTTATTACATTAAATTCAAAATCAATATTTATTACCCCATATCAGGCCTATACTTAAGAAAAGTTCATTAACTACCATTTTAAGGATATATTATAATTTCCAAATTTAACTCTTTTTGAATCCATTACAAAATTTATAACTTCGGTGTTATTCCAAAATAACAAAGTTTCCTCTATTAGTCATTTAGTATTTCAAAGATATTTCAAATGCATGACAAATTTCTAATTTCAAATTGTTGTAATATTTTAAAGTTATACATTAACATCCATTGTTTTATTACTCAGTATGTACTATCTCTTAACAAAATAATTTTTATAACTCTATTTTAAAAATCCTGTAATATTTCACAGTCCTTTTCTTATCAATCCCAATTCATTTCTCTTTTATTACCATTTTAAATTCAATAACATTCTTATTCAAACAAGTTCTAAATACAAATAGAAAAATGTATGTGTATACATACATACATACATGCAAGCATGCATACATACATGCATACATATATATAATTCTTGTCTTCACATAAACTATTTTTCTTATATACAAAATTATTCCAGCTCATTTATTAATTATCATTTAATTCCATTAAATTGTCAAAAACACCTTCTATAACTTTAAATGATGGAAAAATGGAGTAGACAATGATAATTTCTATATTATTAATTTCCTATCCTATTCCAATTACTTCTCTCCTATATTATTTATTACTAGATTAAAATTTCCAATGCCATTACTATCTAAATTTTAGCTGTTATTCTTCGCATTTCCTTATACAGGAATGTTCCTCTTACCTACGTTATTGGACATCTTACCCTTCTATTTTCTATTTTCCTATTTCAATCAAGTGTCATTTCCATTTATACACCCTTTTAAAACAATTTTGAAGAAAATAACTTCCAAATTACAAGGTAGGAAAAATCATCGAGTCCAAGGCATGCCCTATTTTACATTTATTTCAAAAAAACGAAGAATCCAAAAACTGGAAAATTTTTAACTCGACAAATCAACAATTTCAAAAACGAAAAATCCTTTTTACCAAAAACTTTTGACTTGAAATTTTTCAAGTTATGAATTTCCAAATTTTTTTTTCCAAACAGCAATTTACCCATTCAAACATTTCAAGGAATTTTCCAAAAATCTTTTATCAAATTCTTTCACATAGGGTTGGGTTTAGAAATTTACTTTAATTGTTCATTCTTTTGAACTTTCTTACCCAACCTTTAAAAATCTAGTTATCTCCTTGGGGCGATTAATATATACCTTCTTATGAAAACTTGTTCAATTCATTCTTTAGATCTTACTTCGAGATGTTTACAAATATCTTGCCTTATAGTATTTAATTACTACCTACCATGTTTATTTGCTATCTCTATAAATGTCACCTTGTCTGTAACAAATGATTATTATCCTAACTAGACATTTCCTAAAGATATTTATTTATTTATTCATACTAATTTTTACCCATTATTCCTTCCTTATCTGTCCATAATTACCTTGTTAATCTCTTTAATCTGTCCATTTGTATCCTTAATAAATTCTTGTAACTTCCAATTTATTCCACATTTATTGCCTTGGAGTTGCAATCTTTTCCATCCATAATTTCTATCCCTATTTCTTATTACGCTTATAGAGTCGATAATTATAAGGAAGTCTAGGTCCAACAAAGAAGTCAAGTACCATTCAACTTCTATATGTATGGTCATGCTCTTCTTAGCCCACTCCCTACGATACGACTTCTTCCTCGTGGGTAGTCGGGATAGGAGTATAAATATAACCCTATTTATTTTTCCAACTCATAGTCGCAGCGCCCATCCTTTTAGAATATGGTCGTAACTACTTCTATAGTCGGAATTTAAAGAGTTAGGCATATGATCAAAATAAGTATACATATATTTATAGATATAATAGGGTTTTTGAAAAACATTTTCAAAAATAACAAGTACGTCTCTTATACATATAACTATTAATGTTGATCGGGTAACCTAAGCTTGGATACCAAATGCAACAACCTGCACAGAAATGGACCTAAATTCCAACCCAGAAAAGGCCGATCAAAACTTAGACCCATCTCAAAGCTGGTTATTGGTTGGTAAAAAAATACAGAACTATTTTTCTACACATTCAGAATCTCATAGGGGAAGGATAAAATATACTAACCAAGTTTGATTTTATTCAAACTTAAAAATTTCATTGAAACCATAACAAAATATTCATAATCACCGTTACATATACGTGGTACATATTCCAAAATTACAACATCAATTTTATTTTATGGGTACATCAGAAAATATAGAAAATAACAAGTAAATAAATATACTACTGCCATAAGCCTCATCAATGTCTCCGCCTTTAGCATCGCCCTTCTTATCCTATGTTGCAATGAGGAGGGAGTCAGAACAACATATGTTTGGTGAATAAAAATCTCGAGCTTTACTACATTAGTACTTATTGTAACAACCCGCATATTTTACGATTTTATATTTAAATGTTTTATTTAAATATAGCATCGTTAGTCAAATTAAAGTCCGAAATGCTACTTTTTGTAAACAATCTAATTAGGACTTGAGACTACTTTCATTGAGTTCAAAATGGCATTTACAACCTTTTTGAGTATAAACATCGATATGTTTGGAGTTGAGTAGAATTTTGCTATTTTTCTATTGGGCTTTAGGTTTGGGTTTCATCCCACCAACTCATCTAATACCCTAACTCCTCCTCTAACTCCTCTTCATTCATTCTATTATTTCCTAACACTCGAGCTAAAGGAAAATGGGGGAAAGAAAGGGAAATTAAAATTCCTAAACCCTAGATTACTAGGAAATTCAAGATTCAAAATTCAAGCTCCAAAATCAAAGAGAAGCTTAGGTAAGCATCCTCTTCTTCTTCTCCATCTCAATCTCTCTTCAATTTTCAGAAATTCTTAAACCCTAACTTAGGAAATATTTGCTTATGAGCTTAGATTGGAGCTTCTTGAGTTGAAGTTGAAGAGTGGTTGATCTTTCCTTTGTTTTAAAGCTTCTCGCTTGTTGTTTTGGATTTAAAGTTGAGTTTTTGAACTCACATCTATGTCTATAGCTTGGATAGTTGTTAGGTATATTCCTAACATCTATTTCATGTTCATATGCTTTTGAATTGAATTGGATTGGTGAATTTTCCAATTTTTGGTATTTTGAAGTCAAAATCTATGAAAATCCTTATATGGATGTTTACAGGTATTGTTCAGAGTGTATTGATGAGTGTATAGGGCTGGGTAGTCGCTTGGCGTAAATCCCTAGCCATCGTCGTTCGTCCGATCGCTTCCGATATGATTTGGTCATCATTGGCCTAGGTAAAATATTGCCCTGAGCTTCAGCTCAAACGTCTGGTATTAAGCTCATATGTCTGGAGCTACGGGAATAAAATTCCAGATTCTCAGCTCAGACGTCTGAGCTTACTTCCCAGACGTCTGGGCGATCTGGAATAAAATTTCTAGCGCTTCAGCTCAGACGTCTGGGAGAACCACCAGACATCTGGAGCTGACAATTCCAGCAAACTTGCCTGTTTTTAGATGGGTTTCGTTTTAATCGATTTTGTTGATCCGGTCGGTTGTAGTCACTTATTATCGACTTTGACAACTTCTTTTCCGGGTTTTTGGGAATATCCATTTAATGGATTTGATATCGATTTCTATGGTTTTGATTCACATCGTCGAATGTGAATTTTTGGCGATTGATTGTTTTTACAATCATTTCTATGATTTGTCACTTTAAAATACAAAGGTTTCTATACTAGTAGAAAATACAAAAACTCTTTTACAAAAAAATGATTTCAAACAATTACTTTTAATACAAAGCTCATTTTAAAATTGTTTTCCAATCTATTAGTATATACAAACCTTTACCTCATTCGTATGAGAAATCTAATTAAACGGCTTAGCAAAACAAGTGGTGTGAAACGCTTGCGTTTACTTCATCGGTTAATTCTTAGACTTGTTCGATTGAAATCTTGTGACAATTTTTGAGTGAAAATCAACAATTTGTTCGTAAATATTTAAGTTAAGCCAGTGGTTATGGGACATGAAGCTAAACTCATTTATTTACTAGCTTGGTGTAATTTACACTTCATGTTGATCAATGGTGATCATTTTGTGGTTTAGACTAGCGATATGCGATGTCTCTTTGTCCGCGTGGGGGACTCTTACCCCATTCTATGGAGCTTTGTCTCATTTTTATGGGCTAGCGACCCATGGTCTTTGGACCGTTCGTGGAGCAATCGACTCGATAAGTCGGTGCATGGGGTGTATCTCTCAGGTGTGTCGATGTTCGACTATGCATGGGGCGTATCTCTCAGTTGGGTCAATGTTCGACTATGCATGGGGCGTATCTTTTTAGGTGCGTCGATGTTCGACTATGCATGAGACGTATCTTTTTAGGTGCGTTGATGTTTGACTATGCATGGGGCGTATCTCTTTAGATGCGTCGATGTTCGACTGTACATGGGGCGTATCTTTTTAGGTGCGTCGATGTTCAGTTCATGGAATAGCGACCCCTTTGTGATACACGTGTTGGTGAGTTTTCATGCTCCCGTTTGTGATAGGCCTCCCCCTTTTATGATTTTTGGATTTCTAATTGATGATTTCTAGAATTTGTGTTTCACCAATTTTTGCTATTGGCATTTATATGTTTTGTCAATATTTGGGGTTTGGTGAATTAGCTAAAGAATATGATATTCTTGTTTTGGGGGTATTTGACGAGATTTGAGATATTATATGATTTTTGTTGTTATTAAATGTATACTTGACACAGTATGGCATTATTGTTATCATATACTTTTGTGGTATCTCTTATCCTTTCTCATCTTATATGATATTTATAGCTAGACTGATCCGTTTATTATTTTCTTCTTAAATAATACTCGGGTCAGACCGAGGTGTTACAAGTGCTTCCACTTGACTTCTTATCAGGGACTGTCATTTGACTTTTGGCTAACTACTTTAGCTTAGTAGTTTTTTTTGTTTTTATACATTCATGATAGAGACTCCTTGATGTATACATATTCTTTGTCTAGCACTTGTACCTATTCTTTTGTGATGAAGTGGATCTTCTAAGACCACTATTTTTATGTACACTTCTACGTGTTATATTCATATCTATTACCGCCTTTGTGAATGAATATCTATGATTGATTTGTGTTATGCTTATTTCTATATTTGTTTCCGAAGGCCATACAACCATTATGTAGTAGCTTTGAGTTTGTATTTGATATGTCGGATTTCCTCTTGAAATGAAATGCATGACCTTCTATCTGACATATCGGTACTCGCATAAAGCAATTACTCAGATGGTCGCTCCTCAACAGCCTTATTCTTCGTACTAATTGACGGCATTACCAAGTAGTGTCCTTGGCTAGTGTGAGTATAGAGGTGGGGCATCACACTTATGCAGTATAATTGAAATAGGAATATGATTTACATATTCTACATACATCATAAGTCTTTTCAAATATAAGCCAAAGGCTTTTCTCAGACTAAATAAAAAGGCTTTCCAAATATAAGCCCATAGCCAACTTGCTATCAACCCAATAACCCATATCTATCATCCATAATGGCCTATCAATGTAAGAGATAGTACTCAATTCACATAATATCTTTTAATGGGAATTAGGCAGACTCCGACCATTTAATACCTTATTTAAGACTGGTCCACGCCATTTACTACGTATCCCAAGGCAGACTCCGCACTAGTAACTATCTAGTTAGCACTACATGGAATCTCTTCAGCTACTTAATACTTCTTATTGAAGCGGACCCTTTCTCGAGATATCCTCTACCGTACCTAACCCATAATCCTGACCATTTACTACTTCTACATAGAGAAGAGGTGGTCCCTCACACAACCACTTAATACCTTCAGTCTCTAAAGCAGGTCCTTCGTATTATGACCTATATCTCATGGTGACATTTCACATTAGTCCAACTATTCATAGGTACTAATAGCCAGATCGGCTGGGTAAATTTACCCTACAAAATTTGGAACTAACCTCGCATCATCGTAGTTATTTATTATAGGCGATATCTTACATCAACCCTGAAGTCACATTGTTGTTAGCCATATTAGCTGGGCAGACTTCCATGTGCTTTTGACTGACCTCGTATCCCTGTAACTTAGTCATAATCTATATCACACTCTCTATTATTTTACACATCTCACTGTTTCCATAATTAAGGCCTTATAAGAAATCTTTCTTTTTTTACCTTTAACATTAATTACTATCCTAAGGGGGGTTTAATAACATTAATAACCTTTTTAACTACATCATTATACGTTATAATTATACATTAATCACACTAATACATACATACATATATATACATACATACATACAAATGTATATATACACACATACATATATATGTATATATATACATACATATGTGTGTGTAGGCGCACACACACGCCTAACAATTTCTAAGCATGTAGAATTTACGCCCTAAACTAGCGTTTAAATGTCAACTCTTTCAATAACTATACAAGTCTCATTTCATATTATCAATAATACCAAAATTCCAATATTCATGTCCAAAAATTCCAATAAATAGACTTGTATACAATAAAATCTAAACTCAACTTATTCCATCAAAATAATGAAATATATTGATAATAGAAACTTACAATTCTAAGTTTACATTCTATTCAACTCATTTTCCACATAAAAGTAAACAAATAAATTTCTATTTAAATCATGGGAATAAGCGGTGAAAACTATGAATAAAATTAGTATCTTACACACTATTCCCAAATCAAACCCTTCAATCAATTCAAAGAAAAAGAATAAGAAGTGAAATATAAGATAAAATTATCAAAAACAGTAAATCAAGGCAATTTCCATTATTTTGACATAAACAATTGAGATTTCAACCTAGAATTGACATTTCACATTGAAGGAGTTTTGGAGGTTTATAATATGATATTTTTGTAAGCCAAAACTCCCCAAGGCATATTCAAACCCAAACTACACTAATCAACTACTAAAATAGAAAAGTTAAGATTTTCACTCATAGTATATCCTTAGCTTTGCCTCCTTTGAATTTGACATGCCTTTGACAATCTCTATCAGATCTAATCTTTTGATATATATATATATATATATATATATAGCCAGGGATTTGTATATACATTAGCTTCTGAAAATTGGAGAAGAATAGGCTGGGAAAAAAAAGAAAAAAAATAGGTATATATAATTTCTTACTTGAAATCCTAATGGAGTTTTTAGAATCTACGAAGAGATGAACTGACGGAGCTTCGCTAAAGTCCCAAAATATTTTGTGAATAAAGTGAGGGGGCTAGGCTCCTATTTATAGCAGTTGAAATACACCAAAACCGTCGGATTTAAGTTGGTTTAATATTATATAATCTGGTACGTTCATTGTGCAAAAAACCCCAGCCGCCACCATTCACAATCGGTCGATCGCTGCTTCCCGTCGATCGACCGCCAAGGGGAGTGGTTGACTGGTAGGTGCTATTTTAGAAAGATTTTATGTTGTTGTATTTCTAATTTATTTTATTCCTAATTGCAATTTAACGTTAGTGTTAATTTTGACGTTTACTTAACCCCCAAGTCTAGTTACTATTAACTTTCAAATTTCAAATTTAAGAATTATTTAATTATTTGAATTTGAATTCTATTTTAATTATTTAAATCCAAAAACTTCAAACATCTATAACTTTTCCGTTTGAGCTTCATTTTCAACGTATTATATATGGAAATTGATTAGAATTTTTCCATGAATGCAACGGTATAACTTTCGTGGTCAAATTCCGAATTTTGCAAAATTTCCATTTTAAATCTATCTTATTTAAATTTATTTATACAATTTATTTATTTATGGTTGATTTTACGGGATGTTACAGTCTCTTAGCAAAATCGGTCAAAAGATCCAAAAGCCCTCTTTTCGATGTTGAAGTTTATTATTTATAGGCAAATTTGTGCATCAAAAGTGCCAGATCTAGTTTAAATCAGTCAAATTCCCGAATCCAAGTTCCAACATGAAGAACGGGTCAAATTGACATGATCTACAAGAGTTGATCAATCCGTACTGATCAATATGATAGCCTTGTCACCATTTTTTCTTTAAAATTGCTTAGATCTTGAAGTCTTAGACCTTCAAAGGCCAAATTGTCATCATCCATTAATCGATACAGATCGATGTCCCTTCAGCAAAACTTGCCTTTTTTTATTCAAACTCGCACATAGAACATTAGTCGAAGCAAAGTGGGACACATCCATAGCTTTTGATGAATCGGTATCGATCGATAGTGTTTCTCCATACTTAGCAAATTTTTGTGGTACTCCATTCTTCGCCCCTTTAAAGCTTCTCGATCCACTCTTTAACATTCTATAGTCCAATTCAATCGGATCGTCACTTAGTTCAAACACTGGATAACACTTGTCTCCCAAACAATGTTTTTGTGAATATAAAGCATGCTTCTATCGAGATAAGCAACCAAATCTAGATATGCAAAAATGCTTCCATCATCCAAACCATTTTCGTGGAACTTTGCATCTCCACTAAGAATATCGGTGTATCGTTCCAATTAGTTGTTGAGTTACAACTTTTTGGCAGATATAAATGTTGAAGTCTTTTGTCTTAAGTCTTCAATCATTATTGAGAATTTTCGAAATCTATTCCAATCTTTGGTAGGTAGATCTATTTTTTTCGTTTTTTTACAACATAAACACTTGGATTGTACTGATCGATATCGATATTGATCGATTTGATGTTTATTCATATGTACGAAACACCTAGAAAAATCTTTCTTCCCACTTTCATTTCCTAGGCTATCGCATTTCTTATCGTTCCCAAGTAAGAAGGAGTCTTACTCTTCTTCATTCAAGCTTGAATTCAACCTTCAATTCATTATCGCCTTCAAATCCAAGCTAACATCCACATCACCCATCGATCAAAAGAACATGCACCCGATCCAGCTCACTAATCCTTCGATTCCAATTTTCCATGTGCCATCGCTGACTTTCGAATCAACTAAAGTAGCCTCCTAGGCCGAAGGCCCATTGCCATTCATCTCCACCCTGCTGCATCCAACCCCGATAAATCCATAACTGTCGCCGCCATCATCCAACATGGTTGACTCTCCATTCAATTGATGACCATGCTTTTTCTTTGAAGTTTTAGTTGATTGTGGTGGTGGAAGGAGATGAAGTCAAAGTTCATGTGACAACTGCACTACACCACCGACATCCAATATAACTAAATAGTGCACTGCTGCGCTGCCCGACTGATGTAGGACGACTGTTAAAGGCTGAAAAGAAATAAAACATCTCAGATCTGTTGTATATCTCAAAATGTATCGAATAAAATATAATAATCATCACAGGTATAAAATAGTAGAGATAGTAATAACTAAGTGACTAGATATCAGAGCACAGGTCCATATAGGTATACAACATAGTAATAGGGTTTATACAAATGGAAATAAACAAAAAATAAATCTGAATCAATAGTAAAGAAAACACTGCCTAGGCTCCATAGTGTTGCAAAGTGGAATACGCAATATATTCATATATAGCATGAGAAAGCTCCATCCAACACGTCTTCTGCACAGCTACCACATATCACCTAGAGCTGCTACTTAGTCTCCTCATTTAAGAGTACCCGGGACAATAAGAAGCAAAGCATAAAACCTCGAGTCGGATAGCAGTCTGGTGTGAGCAATAATGGAATCTCAAAATACCGTACAAGTCTATAGTAAGGAACATGGGTATACGAGTCAAACCTGCTTGTGCCTGCAACCAAAGAGTTAGCATATAACAGACATAATATGCTACTCTACTATATCATAAATGCGCACTGCAACCTAAGTAGGATGACGAGTGCACAGGTATCCCTATCCACAATACCTATCCAAAGTGACATCTCTAGAGTGATAGACCATGGAGGAAAACAACCAAAGAAAACATAACATCCATCAAACAATCCTCACTTTCACTCAATGTGCCCTGGATATATGATAACTCGTATGACGATTCCTCTGCCAAGGATTAATGGATAAATTCTGGTCTTCGGTGTACTCGCTCACCACCCAAAGTTGTATACTAGACCCAATCCACCAGTTCAGGGTATACAGATCCATTCCACCAATCTAGGTTCACCATTCAACATACCTAGTGAGTGTCCTCTTAATACCCTTGCTTTCGAGTACAATAGAAAACACTCTGAGTATTAATGATCCCTTATCATGTGTATTCGAGCTCTTTCTTACCTCATCTAGTTTTCATTATTCTTGAGGAACCATTTCACATTCCTTTTTTCCATAATAGAGTCTTCAACATTCTATCCACGGGTAACACTACCTAGAACCCACCATTTGTGGACAATCAACCTCACGACTCTTTTCAACATCGAGTTGCCATCATTGAAACCTAACTCCATTCACCATCGAGTTACTATCATTAAAGTCCCGAAGCTGTCACCATTCATCATGCATTCATATTGCCATCAAACCCCAAGCAAACAAACACCTTTAGTACGACCTGCAGAAACCCCACATTTACCTTTGGAAATTCCACAGAGACTGCCCCCTTAATTTCATGTCAGTACCGACCTCTTTAGGTCGGTACCGATATGAATCGCTTCACTTTTACTTAGCCAAAATTTGGCTAAGTAATTTCCTCCCCGACCACTTCTTCTTGGCATGCTTAGAAATCCATGCTTTATTCCCCAAGCTTCCCAAGCTCCAAGCTCTAACCAGATACCAGTTAAACAACTCCGTACCGATAAAAAGTGATTGGTATCGATTACCATACTTAGCCAAATTTTCCACTCTGGCTCCTGGAACTCCTTTCTTACTCCATCTCAAGCTTGCCCTAAGTCTTGTAGCCTAAGTCCCAAAGCATTGCTCCACACCGACCAGATCTGCTATTTCTTAGTCGAGCAATTATCTCGTCGCTCACATGAATTCCAACATCCAAACTTCATGCGACTTGAATTATAGGCTTGCCCCATATTCTAGAGCACCTCCTTCAAGTTTCATCCAATTTCGAGCATTTTTGCCTTTATTTTGCTCGAATCAACAACAGTTTCCTAAGTAATCTAAAAATAACAACAAACCATATCAAAGCAATGCATCCAAAAAAATAATATAATCCATAGGCATCCATTCAATACATATAATACATCTAACATGATTAACATACAAGATTTAGCCTAGATCTGACTTTACACTAGCATGACAATATGATTAAAAGAGTTGCAAAACCATTTAAAAAACACTTTAAATCCTTTTCATTTTGGTCATTAACATGTATGAAGGTGTAACTAAAGTTAGAAAACATTTTTAAGATCAAAATCATATTAAAAACACCGATTTTAACTATATGAACAAGTATAAAATAGTAAGAGTTCAAGAACCATTCACCTAATACTCAAAATACCAATCTAATCTCTAAATCAGAAATGAACAGTCAAGAATAACAAATTTTCAGGCACCAAAATGATGAATCTATGATCTCCTCTGTTAATTACTCTTCTAACGATGATTCAGGCTAAGATTAATAAGAAAAAGGTGAGCTTTTTGATGAATTAGGGCTAATGGAGGTTTTGATCTAACTTGATAAGAAGAGAAATGATTTGAGGGTTGTTGTTTCAACCACTATTGGCACAAATCCCGAGTTGGGCCTTGGACTTAGTCCCTAAACCTCTCTAATTACCCATTAATCTGTCTAGCAACAAAAAGAATTTAAAATGGCCATATCCCCTAAACAATAAGTCCGTTTTCTTATTATGATCACTCTATGAAAAGAGAAACCACAAGCTCGATTTTATGAAAGTGGTTTCAGACTGTTATTCTGCTTCTATCAAAAGATATGGGCTATACAAGAATTTTTGGTTCTAAAATGTACGATAAAAATTCTAAAGGTGGAAAAGTCATTTTCCAAAGTTTTAGAGTCATACGACCTCATATGAATTAAATAAGAATATTTTACTATCCTCTGATACATAAAATACGGGTCGTTGCAGTTCAATTTTGAAAATAAATCAGTGTTCACCATTTCAGTCGAGTCGATTTGGTAAATCATCTTGATAGATGCATTCCAATTTCCATCGAATTTAATAGTCGATATATCCTAGGGCGTTCGTCCCATCGACACTCCAATTTGACCATATATCCTCTATCCTACAAAGATAAAGCTTTAACCACATTAGATCCGATATAATTACGTTAACATAAGCCCTACATTAATAGGTAATATCTGATACATGGTTCCATCACATGCCTAAGCTTTTTTGCTAGCACGAGTGGGCTATCTACATAGAGTGCTTTCGTACATCATGCCAATGATACATGACACATAATGCATAGGATGACTCACAATATTGCCTCTGGATGATGTACATAATTTGATTGCTTAACAATCATCGACATCCTTTGGATCATATACATCAACTATACATGGGGTTTATTCAAAGAAAATACTAAACTAAAAATTACCCGACCATGCTCGTTCTCAAGCTTTCACTTTAGAATGGAATCTTACAGACGCTCTGAGCATTTATCTACTACTGCAATGCCTGCTTCTACCTTTGCTCTTATGTCACCAATAATAGTTTCTACTGTAATGGCATTCGAGGAGCCTCAGGGAAACATAGCACCCAATGCAGGCCGCATAGGGTTCACAACTTTAGATAACCCACCATATTATCCACCAATAAGGTTAACCGCCACTAATCTAATGAGAATATACACTCGACATGCAATTCCAGTTGACAAAGTTCTACTTCCCTAACTGCAACAATGGGCTCACAATCCTCGTAATGGTTATACAGCTTGCAACCATTATATATGCCTATCGGGGGTTATTTCCTCCTTTAATCCATTCCTTAGGCATATTCTTGAATCCATAAGACTCACGCCTACTGGAATTCACCCCAATCTCTATGCCATGTTATTTAGCCTTCATATCATCTTTCAATGACACATAGGTAGTGCGCCTCAACATTATTAAATCAATTACTTATACAATTTCAAGAATAGGTCAGACCGCACTTCACTTTCATTCTATAAAGCCTTCCATGGCGTTAAGATGGTAATAGACCTCCATAATAAGAGAAGCTACTTTAAGGGGGAGTATTTCTTTATTCGATATCCTAAAGAAGGCATTGTTAGGTGTAGACGATACATAGAAGATTCTATGACCATTATGCAAAAGAAGGTATAGTTATAGACGAGGATGGTGATTAAGCGAGTGGTCTATCTCTAGGCTTGAGGAATATTCTTAAGTCCGACGACCATTTGAGCTAGATTGGCATTTCAAACTCTTGGAGGGTTAACTATGAATGCGAACGAGAAGGGTCAGTGACTTGAGTTGTATTAAAATCCAGTGAGACAAAGTATATGGTGTAGAACTTACATCCAAAAAGCCATATCTTCAATGTATTGTCTACACCTAACGATGATCAAGTTGCTATATAGTTTCTCCTCCCAGTGTAATCATGGAGGAAGAAGAGTTGGGCATATACTTCTAAGGTAAGGAAAAAGATAAGGAGATTTATTTCAATGAAGAAGAAGACGAAGAGAATGAGGAAGAAGTTGAAAGATGAGAGGAGGTAGATGAGGAGCATAGGAAGGAAGACAATGAGTCGGTTTGGGAGACCGGTGGAGATGAAGGAACTTCAACCTTTGCTTCCCGATTGGAACATCAGACTAGAAAGTCCCCTAGACATGCACCTGATGATAGAGTTAGGGGTATGACCTAGGGGAAATTATGTAATGTGTTACATACGAAGTAGTTAATATCAGTATCGGGTACGTATCGATCAAGTATCGATATGAGATATTTTAAAATATCGTAATAATATCATATAATATTGGTAAAATATTGGGCATGTGTAGAACATTTTATAAATGATATTGTAACAAGTTATAATATTATACCGATGTTAATTATTCAAATATTTGGATAAATAATTCTAAATTCCTATCGAAGACTGACTAGATATAATTTATATATTATAAGCTGTTTATAGAGATATTCTATTTATACAAATCATAATATAGGATTATAAAAACAGAGAAATTCTTATAATGTATAACTTTATTACATTTTTATTTTTATACTATATTCATTGTTTCTTTAGTCATCTCACCATATAGATTACCTTCCTAAATTTTCCATACTTATAGTTTCATCATTTTCATTCTCACTTAATTTATCAAATAAGCAAGATTCGATACCAATTACTACTTTAGCTCGTTCCTTATCCGTATGTCAAATATATAACTTTACCGCACTTCAACTTTTAGTCCTGGGTGCATGATAATAACATAAAATGAATTTTCATAAGCTAACTTACCAACTAGAAATGGTGAACACAAAATAACTAAAAAGAAAAGTAGCTCTTTCATGAACTTGTCTTTAGTGGTAAGTTTTTAAGGGAAATAAAACATACAAAATAATGAAATAAGTAGAGTTTTCTTTATTGAAAGACTAATGAAGAAGCCTAAAACCGTATGGTTAAGACTAAAAAAATTAGTGCATTGGGATTTCTAATATGGTCTAAAAATAGTCATTTACCATATACAAAAAACAAATATTGAGAATGTGGAAATATTTATTTGTAAAGATATGTTTTCCAACACATACAATAATAGATGATATTGTTAAAAAATATCAGGTATTTTACACTAAATTTTGAAGTGATATATCAGACGATATATCGGTAATGATATTTTATATGATATTTTGGAAAAAATATCGGCTTAGTAGCGAAATGTAATACGTTGACGATATATCAGTGATATTTATGATATTAACTACGTAGGTTACATATATCTAACTAGATAACCAATCTTGTTCAAAATAAAAGATGTTTTCTTTCCATTATATACTATATATAATGTGTTATATTAATTAGTTAATTTAGTCAAAAGTAAAACTAATAGAAATTCCATAAATGGTACGCTTCGTGATAGTAGTTATATTGTGTGGTAACCATAATAAAATAAACATACCATTTTAAATATTCCTAGTCAAGATACATCGAGACTATATATTGATACATCAGTTGAGACTAGAGTACATAATGCTCTCTAAATGTTAGGCACTCTATTACTTATGGATGCTGAGGGCACTAAAGGGTTATGTAATTATATTTATTGGATAACTATGGAATGACTCACTTGATAGTTTTTTTTGTTAATATAACTAAGGTCAAACATAAAAAATCGATGTGACAAAATTACATAGTTCTCTTGACTTGAGAATACTGTTGATCTTCAGTATGGAAGATCCACCTTGATTATAGTTAAGTCGTGGCACAACGTCCATTGAATGAATATAGTTGGGTCAAGTGGAAACATTGGAAGTGAAACACTATTCAAGAAAGGATTCGTTTCCTTAGTAATAAGAGGTTAGTTTCACAGTCAACTGAAGTCAATTTGTAACAACCCTGATTTTAGTTTAACATTATTTCGGAAATTTAATTGGATATATTAAATAGAATAATGTAGTGAGACATGGGAATGAGATTTATTAATCAATTGGGTTAGGCCTTAACTAATTAACTAATAAGATTGTTTTTAACAAAGCTAGCCAGTGTTTTAAGTGTGCCATCCACTATTATTACTTAATCAGTTTAAGAATAGGTGATCGAAACAGGCTCTAGATTATCTAGTACAACAACAAAAAACACAGGAGATAGACAAAGATACCTAAACTACTATCCAAAGGAAGGATCGCTAGTTCCCTTTATCCAAATTGACATCGACGTCAAAGCTAGGGCTAATAACATGTAAAAAATCAGAGAAGAGAGATGCAAGGTTAGGAACAAATATATGCGAGAGCTTGCTGTGAAGATATTTCCTATCCCAAGATGAGTCCAAAAACAAGTGCCAATTGTGAATTCCATCACTACCTGCAGTTGACAGAGACAGACCTTCCCCCTCCATATGATAAATGAGATGTCTAGATTCCCCATCTTCACCAACATACATATTGTAACCAATCGTTAATGGTTGTACCTCATTTTCAATTCACTAGGAATCCAAGTACGTTCAACAGAGTCCCAATAAATGGTTTCCTCCGATGGAGGAGAGGCAATCGTATCATCAATAACCAGAGTGTTAATGCTAACACCCTAGCTCTGGCAGTGATGCCGCAAGCAATATTTTCGATATTAACTGTTTTATGGTGATGGTGCCACTGTTACTTGATTTCGGTATAAAAGAAATTTATATCGTGGGTTGTCAATGATGACACCCTATATTTTATGGCATAGCGTCGAAGTACTATGTCTTTCAACGTTGTATTATTAATGTCGCAAGTGACTAATTTTGACGATAATGCCAAGCAGTATTAATGCTGATAATTTTTATTTCAATGCTGGTGAGGCTTTGTTTTATGATAACTAAAAACTATTTTAAGGAGGCAAGATAGCCTATGTTTAAGAAGGTCAACAGGTTTTGGAAGTTATCCATATGATTTATAAAATTAAAAATTTTGTTTACCAACCTTGGATGGAGGTTCGATATTGTTATAACGGCATGAATGCCGTATGTTCTATATCGTACTATATAAATGGTTTGGGAGCCATATGTATAATTATTTCGACGTTGTATATTGCGGCATGAATGCCGACTATTTTCTACATTAACGGCGGTGAGCCATAAATTTTATTTGACATTGTTCATTGGGGATACCAATGTAGATTAACTTCAAAATTATATATGCTTTAGAAAGTTGACATTGTTCATTAGGGATACCAATGTATATCATATCAACGCTATTGTTTTATGAATCGACATTAATCATTGGGGATACCAATGTATTTCATTTTAAAATTTTCGAACATACATCATTGAGGATACAAATGCATATCACTTTGAGATGTTATAAGTTTAAGGAGTATACAACCTAATTGGGGATACTAATAGATATAGGTTAAACGTTTGGTTTAAACATGAATTAAAATTTGATAAGTAACGGGTTCATAGTTATCCTAGGAAAACTATGGGATGTGTGATGGATAGTCCACATCATGTCGGAGATGTATAGTCTTTATATAGTTCATGGAGGGTTTATAGCCATCTTAGGAAAACTATGGGATGTGGGATGGATAGTCATATCATTTTAAATAAATGAAATATGTGAGATGGATTGTCCATATTACATTGATAATAAAATCATGCGTGATGGGTAGTCCATATGGAATGGGATAGATAATCTATAAAAATGTTTACATGAGATGGGTAGTTCACATAAATGTAAGATGGATAGTCATTTGAAATTAAGACGGATAGTCAAATGAAATTAAGACAAATGGTCTAATAAATTGGGATGGCTAGTCTAGTATATGTTGCATGATTGAAAATGCTTATTCTCTATGTTCTAACCATTGTGGATGCAAGAGCATAGTACATGATTAACGTGTTTTGGTTAAGATACTAATGAGGGGAAAACCCGTTCCACTTAGCTACGTGGTGTCACTAGATATCTATTTTTGTTCGAGATGGTAGGTTATTATTCACACCAGACTGTTTGTCTAACCCGAAGTTTTTGTTTTTCTCCTTAAAGTCTCAGGTACTCATTTAAGTAGATCGGGAATAAGGGATTTTAGGTTTTTAATTAGACGAATAAGATTCTGAAGATGTGGAGGAGGCAATCTAGCTATATTAGGAGTTCCTATTTATCCGCTGTGTTGTTTTGGATGTAATGGCGAAGTTGTATAATTGCCAAGTATTAGACTCTGATCAACCAATGGGAAATTTACATATGTCGTTTCTAGAGTATTTTATAATAATTATATTTTCTCTAAACATAGGAATGCAAAAGGGATTATGTAATGAATATGAAATGTTATTCAGAAATGAAATGTGAAAGTTTACTATTGAATTGTGTTTAAATTTTTTCATATTCATGTGCTTCTTATATTGCTAATATGGTTAACATAGCAACATTTCATCATCGAAAATTAATAAATATGGATGACTGTAGCATCTGTAGCGGTTAGTTTCGGGCCTCAAAATGCGGGATGTTACAAGTTGGTATCAGACATAGGTTTATGTAAAACTTGAAAGATTAAAAGATTTTGAAAACATAAATGAATCAGAGAATAAGAATAGTGTAAGAAATAACGCTATAATAACGTACTTGTATTTGATATATATATAAGTATGTATTTTCTCCTCTCTCTTAGACCATTCTTCTGTATCTTATTAAGGCTTGTATGCAGATTACGAGAAAGCAAGGTATGGAAGCAAGAAATGAAATGTGAATCTAGGTGGAGGAAGCACTACAATCAATGGAAATGTTTGACTGAATACCAAAAGGAACCAAGGTCGATAGGTAAATGCCAATATAGGTGCTGAAACCCCACCATTACATATAGGGACTAAGTATCAGTTCTTCGTCAATCTGATGCAAGCTGGAGCAGCTGCAGGGGTAGCTGGAGGAAATGCTGCTGATGCGGGAGGAGTTAATCACGTGGTGCCAGTTGGAAATAAATATGCCAAGTTGAACCATGATTATACTAGTCTTAGAGGAAAGCATTTTCTTGTAACTGAGGATGTTGTTGAAGTGAAAAACTGGCTGTTACATTATGAAAGGATTTTGCTAATCTGGGGTTGAATGATGGTCAGAATAAGAGGTTGGCATCGCGGAAGTTGCAAGGAGCTGCTTTGTACTAGTGGAACAAAGTGACCATTGGAGTGCCAGAAGAGGAATTAACTTGAGTTGAATTTCAGAGGAGATTCAAGGAGAGATTCTTATCTGAAGTAGCCAAGTCAACCTTGCTTAGGATGTTTATTGAATTGGAGCAAGGGGAAATGTTGGTGCTGGAATATGCTACGAAGTTTGACGAGCTGTCCAGATATGAATATGCCACCATCGATACAATGATTAAGCGAAATGAGAAGTTTATCCGGGGTTTGATGTCGTAGACTGCTAAAGCAACTATGGCACATCTTGGAGATGCGAGTAACGTAGTGGTGGAGATGGCTATAAGGAATGAGGAGATGCTTGCGACTTCTGGAAAAGAAAAGTCAGTGGAAACCCAGAGTTCTCAGAATAAGAAGAGCAAATTCTTTAAGAAGAAGGAAGCTTCGAAGGGTGGAGCTACAAAGAAAGGGAAAGAAGATATTGTTTGTTATAAGTGTGACAAGAAGGGACACCATGCTAATGAGTGTCGATCTGGTAATGGCAAGATGGTTGTGGAAAGGCATACTGTGAAGTGCTTTAAATGCGACCAAGTGGGGGCATTACATGAACAAATGTCTAGAAGCAGCCAAGGCTAATAAAGGAAAGGTGTTTGCTTTTGGGCCATCTGCATCGAGACTGACTGGTACTGAGAAAGGAAAGTCTGTGATGGAATGTACACTTTTGATTCATAGCATACTAGTTAGAGTATTATTTGATACCGGAGCATCGCATTCATTTATCTCTCAGTGTTTAGTAGATAAGTTAAATTTAGAATCATCATAACTTATTACTTCCTTAAGGGCAGCGAATCTAGTAGGAGGGTATGCAGCTCTAGGGATGAAATGTGACCATCTAGAATTTGAGTTGCTAGGTCATACTTTTTCCTACATTTTTTTGTGTTTTACTTTGTGGGTTTTTTTGGATCATTTTGGGTATGGATTGATTATTCAGATATGGGCCTAGGATATTTTACCTGGATAAGAAGATATCATTAAGACACCCTAATATCCATGATCGAATCGTATACTCGGTTGAGAATTTGAGTCTAGAAGTTTATGCTTTACTGGGTGCCACAGAAGTGGAAGACGAGCTAAATTGGGTATTAGTTGCAAGAGAATTTGCAGATGTCTTTGAGCCGGTTACAAGACTACCACTAAAATAAGCTATTGAGTTTCATATAGCTCTTGTACCTGGAGTTGAACCCATTAGTAGACCACCTAGCAGGATGACACCTACCGAGATGACTTAGTTAAAGGTGCAGCTAGTGGATGTAGAAGGAAAGAATTTTATTAGACCAAGTAGTTCACCTTAAGGAGCGGCCGCGGTGTTCGTGAAGAAACAAACGGCTCATTGAGATTCTGTATTGATTACTGTAATTTGAATGAGAAGACGATAAAGAATAGATATCCTTTGTCAAGAATTAATGATTTGTTCGATCAGTTGAGTGGAGCCAAGGTATTTTTCTAGTTGGATTTGGTGGTAGGGTTCCATCGATTGAGGGTAGCGGAGGATAATATTTCTTTGATGGTGTTTCGAATGAGATATGGCTCATACGAGTGGTTAGTGATGCCATTCAGATTGACTAATAATTGGAAAAGACCAGAGACGATAACCGAGATAGGAAGTTTTCTTGGATTAGCTGGCTATTACTGGAGATTTATCAAGGATTTCTCGTGGATAGCAGCACCCTTGACTAAACTAAATAGAAAGGACATAAAGTTCATTTGGTCTGATAAATGAGAGGAAGCATTCCTTAAGTTAAAGCATTTGTTGACCAATGCACCTATGTTAGTTGTTCTGGATGGAAATCAAGATTTAATGGTGTATACAGATGCATGTGGAATAGAGTTAGGAGCTGTGTTGATGCAAATGGGTAAAGTAATTGCCTACGCTTCTCGATTGCTCAGACCACATGAAGTTAGGTATCCGACTCGTGATTTGGAGTTGGCAGTGGTGATTTTTGGATTGAAAGTATGGAGACACTACCTCTTAGGACAAAGATTCTAGTTGTATATAGATCATAAGTCTTTGAGGTATTTATTCTCTCAAAAAGAGTTGAATATGAGACAATAGAGGTGGCTGGAGTTTTTAGCAGCTTATGATTTTGGTATTGAGTATACATCAGGGAAAGGAAACAAAGCGGTGGATGCACTTAGCAGAAAACATCAAAATGTGGTGTTAGCTATGTTGGCAGAATGAAAGAATTTAGAGGCGGTGATTACTTGTAGGGTGCAGTTAAGATCGACTGCTAGTTCCAGTCAAAGTACTGCCCGGTTGTCTTGCTTTGGAGTTCGACCATTATTGATCGAAAGAATCGATTCTAAGCAAAGAGACGATCCATTACTAGCCGAAAGGATTAGAAGGTTGGAAGGTGGAACCGAGATTGATGATTTGAAAGTTTTTAGTCTTGACTAGAGAAAACGGTTAGGGAAGAAGGCACGGTTGTGTGTTCTGGATGTTGGTGACCTAAGGAAACAAGTTTTTAGGGAATGTAATCAATCAAAGTTTACTATACATCCTGGAGGAACTAAGAAGTATCAGATATGAAAATAAGTTTCTTCTGGGAAGGTATGAAAAAAAATGCAGGCTTATGGGTGAAGCGATGTTTGAATTGCTAGCAAGTTAAGTCGAATATCAAAAGCCGAGCCGATTGCTTCAACCTTTAGGTATACCAGTTTGGAAGTGGGATTCGATATCAATGGATTTCATTGATGGGTTGCCAAGGTCGAACAAAGGAAATGATAATATTTGGGTCATAGTGGATAGACTGACCAAGAGTGCACACTTCATTCCCGTTAAGTCAAGCAGGACGACACCTGTATTGGCTAAGTTATTTATGCAGAATATTGTTAGACTACATGGCATTCCTAGTGGTATAGTCGGTGACAGAGATGCTTTGTTTACTAGTGATTTTTGGAAGAGTCCATAGGAGGTATTAGGTACCAAGCTAAAGATGAGTACCGCTTATCACCCATAGACGGATAGACAGATGGAGAGAGTCAATAAGGTACTTGAAGATTTGTTGAAGGATTGTGTACTAAAATTTGGTAGGTCATGGGAAGATCATTTGAACTTAGTTGAGTTTTCCTATAATGATTCTTATTAGACTAGTATAGGAATGGTGCCTTTCGAAGCATTGTTTGGACGGCCTTGCAAATCATTAGCATGTTGGTTGGAACCGAAGTTAATTGATCCTTGGTCCAGATATGGTGAGAGAAGCCATAGAGAAGATTGAGTTAATCCGAATTATGATGATGGAAGCTCAGTCTAGGCAGAAAAATTTATGCAGATAAGAGGCATAAAGATCTAGAGTTCTAAGTTGGAGACCATGTTTTTGTTGAAGTATCACTGATGAAGGGTGTGGTACAGTTTGGAAAGTCAAGGAAACTGGCACCAAGATATGTTGGACCGTTCCCTATTATAGAGAGGATCGAATAACTTACGTACCGATTGGAGTTACTGAGTAGTTTGGCAGGAGTCCATAATGTTTTTCATGTTTCTCATCTTAGAAAGTATGTGCATGATCCAGAGACTACTATTACTCTGGTTGCATTGGAAGATTTAGTAGTAGAACCGGATTTGACTTTTGTCAGGCAACTATTTCATGTTGTAGCAAAAGATGAGAAGAAGTTAAGGAACAAGATAGTCAGATTGGTGAAAGTCCAATGGAATGACAATGAAAAAGACTGTACTTGGGAAATATAGGACATGATTAGGGATACTTATCCTGAGATGTTATGATGGTATGTTCTATAGTTGATATATATAGACTTTATAGCTGGTAGGATACACTAGCATTGTTTGCATGTTTGATATGCTTGTTATGTAGTCCTTACTGAATTTCGAGGACAACATTCTTTGAGGAAGTAAGCCGGTAACACCCTTAATTTTTGTTTAACATTATTTAAGTAATTTAATTGGATAGATTAAATAGAATAATGTAGTGGGACATGGGGATGAGATTTGATAATCAATTGGGTTAGGCCTTAACTAATTAACTAATAATATTATTTTAAAACTTAACATATAAAAGAATATATAAGGAGGGCAAAATAGGAATAGATCCATCTTTATTTGCTTAAACCCTCACCCTCTCATATATTCTCACTTACGCTCACAAACAATCAAAAGAAAAACCTAGTGGTCGGCCACTTCTAAGAGCAAGAAGAGAACGAAATCAAAAGGGAAACCAAGGGATTCAAAAGCTTCATCAAATTTCAACTTCATCATTCATTTCAAGGTGAATAATAAGTGAACCATCTCAATAGTTTTCTTTCAAATTCGGCTATTGGTATTACCCGAATTATTTTGATAATTAATCCCATGTTTTGGTTGTATGATCATTGTTTGATTAGAATAATGAATTATTTATTTTTTTTGAAATTATTTGAATGGGCTTTAAGGGAAAAACCTAATTTTTTAATCTCCAATCGATTTGATTTTTTGATATGTTGAGTAAAAAAGTATTTTGGAGATTGGTTTTTAATTTCGTAATTTTCCAAGTTAAATTGAATATTTTATGAATTTCCTGTGTTGGAAATTGGGTTTATTTTGGTTTTTAATTATCAAATATACTTTTTAGTCCTAAAATTTTTATATAGTAAAGAATATGATATTTGTAAATTTTTGTGATATTCGGGGATTTTTCTCAAGTGATTATTATTTATTATTAATTTATTATGCTATATAAGTATTTAAATTAATAATTAATTAAGGATATTAATTAATTAAATTTGATTTGTTTTGGGAAAGTAAAAATTGGTTGTGGCAGTTTTCTGAAAAAATTGGACAAAAGTATATTGTTATCCCATAGAAATTTGACAAGGAATTAGAGTTGGTGTAAAATGATTTTTTTATATAGAAATAAAATAGTTTTTATGGTAATTACGATAACGCCATGCCGCAAATATCAGCGCCGAAGCCAAAATAGCGCCACAGCTATGAATGTCGATGTTGATATGCAGGGAAAGCTATGATAACTACTTAAGTAGTTATGGAACGATTCCGACCATGTCGATGTGGACCATCTCGGCATCCTATCAAAGGCGGCATTGCAATCTCGTAATTCACCCTAAACCATATCGACAACCTTTGTCTTTATTTTGAAATCTAAGCCATACGGCGTTGATGCCGCATGTCTTAGTGCCACATATCAATGCCGCAGGCAGTGCTGCAAGTTTTCACCATAGTTTTAAAGGACGCTGCATACCACTATTTTGATACCAACTATATTAAGGCGACGATGCCGCATGTTTTATATACCGACGCCATAGCTCTAGGCAGTGATGCCGCAAGCAATATTTACGATATTAACTATTTTATGACGATGGTGCTGCTATTACTTGGTTTCCGTATAAAGGAAAATTATATCATAGGTTGTCAATGCCAACACCCTATGTTTTACGGCATAGAGTCGAAGTACTTTGTTTTTCGACGTTATTGTATTAATGCCGCAATTGACTGATTTTAGCGATGGCAAGGACTCCACTGCGATAACCATATTATTAAAGAACATTGTAAATAAAGTCGTCTAATACGAAGAATACGGCTTGATAAGGGCGACTGAATGTAAATATATCTTTAAACTAATACTGACACGTCATACTTATGGTTTACTTAATCTCAGGAATAAAATTTGACGTATACAGTCTCGGTTCAAAGTAATAATCACACCAGTTTCTTAGAATTAGAATAATATATTATATAAAAAATAGACACGGAACACAGGGGAACAATAAACATCATATACATATACAAAAGAGAGAGAGTCTATCAAATATAACACTAGACACACATAA
Organism: Allium fistulosum; assembly: GCA_030737815.1. Taxonomy (NCBI): domain Eukaryota; kingdom Viridiplantae; phylum Streptophyta; class Magnoliopsida; order Asparagales; family Amaryllidaceae; genus Allium; species Allium fistulosum. Next base: position 1,424,201,492 of record CM060903.1, on the reverse strand, counting down.
TATACATATGATACAAATCTCTATCTCAGATATACATCTCATAAACAAACACGAATCCTAAAATGAGATAAACTAAAAGTCAAAAAAGTTTATCTCCATGTTAGCATAACCATCTAAAGGTCAACCTGTCCTGTAACCAGAAAAGTCTCGTCCTGATCCGAGCATTAAAATAACACCCTGGTCTAACTATCTTTAAATATCCAAAAGGGTGAGAACAAAATATAACATAAAGATATATGACATATAATTAAATCCAGCTGTCCAAGATATAACAAGTCACATAATTAATTTAACATAAAATTTATCTCAAGGCACAAGGTGATATATTTAGGTCCCAATCACAGATTAGTCACTAAATGCATAATTACATAATAAAGCACAGTATTCCTAATACAGAGAAACCAATTCCATATCGATTACCTGAATCGTCCATACCAATTTTAAATATTGTCCATATTGTGGCAAACTAATGTGGTATCACTCATACCTATCTGATACCAAGGATCGTCCATACCGTGAAACAGAATCACAACCGATCTCAAGGATCGTAGCAACCATGACTCGAAGATTTCGGATTATTCATTATTATTATATATTATGATCATAAAGAAATCCCTGGATATAGCTCTTAAGGATCCTTCGGCCCTACCGAACACCAAAAGAAAATATACTCTAAAGTGCCAATATTATCACTTTCAGTAATCACTAGAATTTAACCAAAACATCCCATACCGTCTAATGAAATTCAAGTATTTACTAGAAGCTAGTAAATCTCACTCGTTATGGATACCATTGGGAAACCTGAACTATATTCACTTAAGGATCTACCGGCCCAACCGAACACTAAAATGGAATACAACTCTAAACTGTTAAATACTTCCTAATACCAATCATAAGAATTTAACCAAGGCATCCCATACTACTTGGTGAAATTCGAGTATTCGCTAATGGGCTAGTAAATACCACTCAAGCATTTTATTCAATGAGTTGTACCATATTCGATGAAGCATTACTCGAGAGCATTTAAACCAATCGGTAACACTAAATCAATTATTCATATTCCCCATATTGTAGAACCAAGGTTCTTAAAACATTTTTTTTCTCTTATAAATTTATAGTTTAGAAAGCAACATTTAAATTTTCCAAAAATCCTTTATTATTTAACTTTATATAAATATTCACTATTGCATAAAATCTTCCATGAATCTGAATTGTTCCAAATTGTTCCAAATTGTACTTATATATATGTACATAGTTGTCTCAAAATTCTATACAAGATACTTAGTTAACACACCTTTTTATATTTCCAAAACCATATTTCCAAATTCCATGTCCATTTTACTAATAATACATAATATATAATATAATTAGTTAAAATCATTTATAATAGGAATTAGATCAAGTTAGAAACAAGTTTGAGATTTATAAATATAAGTAAACTCTCTTTTATAAAATCACTTATGTGCCAAAATATATATTTTTATATTTATAATAGATAGATATAAATTTATACTATTCCAAACCTTTGAATCAAAGTGATTCAAAGTCCATAGAGCACAAGAGAATTCACTACAACAAAATACTAGGTCATCACCCGATTATACCAACAAATTGGTCCATATAGTTTCTACTCTAAATCATTTCCAATTTTATTTCGTAAATTAGCAAATCGGGAGAAATGGACATCTAAAGGGCCACAAATAACCACACAAAACATTAGACAATAGCATTAATAAAGCAAGCAAAACACAGTTCAAGTGATGGGTCGGAGAGGGGTATCGGTCACCTGGAACTCACGTTCCAGGTGACGACTGATGCACTGGTCATACACGACTGGTCCACCAGGTACGGACCTAGAACAGGAGTTCCAAGTGTCGTTTCCTCCTTCCGGTGACAATCAATAGTTCCGGCACGACTCCAATTTGTCCCGACGACTTATATCTGCTATACAATCTTAGAAACTAACATGCATTCATAGGGTTAAGTGATTAGAGCAATCTAAACCTAGGAGGGAGTTGAAACTTGTGTTTAGTAAATGAATTCAACAAGAGATATAATACAAGTTTGCAGCCATAAAGATAATTTAGCAAGCATACAATTAGATAATTAGAGATAGGTTATGTGAGTGATTAACTCACGTTTAAACTCCTATGTTTAGTTCAGTAATTTGCATCTAGACCCAATTTGATTCCTATTTGAAGAAGCCCTAGTACAAAGCATTTGATTTGGGGATTTATTTTAGTTTCTAGGGTTTTCAATTGGAAGAGGATATTTGGTTTTCTAATTTATAGTTTACAGTAAATGAAAATGAACGAACAATGAAAAGAGAAGAGGGATTTCTTCTTAGTTAAATGGGCTTGTGCTTCATAGACCCAATAAGAGGAACGTTACTAATCTCTTTTGGTTTCCCTTTTAAAAACACTATCTTTTACACTAAATAATGTTTTATAAAACCATAGATTGATTTCTCAATTTTACCAAAACAAATCAATAAGTTAAAATTCCCACTTCTGGTAATATCGAAATATTTTATACCATTAAATATAACTTTTGAAAATAATAGTTATTCTCATTATTTTTAATAAAATTAAATAAACTATTAATTGCAAAATCTTATTTTGAACAATAACTTTAACTTTTGATTAAATTCACAATACTTGTTGAAATAATTTGAGACGAAAATAATTTATCACAAAACTTTACTTATAATAAATAAGTGAATAAAACTTTATAATTCATATTTTAAATTGCAAATTATTTTCATATATTTAATTATCACATTTTCCAAAATTATTCTTATATTATCAAATATAAGAATTAAGTTTTATAAAAGGATATTCATTGAATTTCCAATTTATTTAATCCCAATTCCATTTTAATTTGAAAATTACAACTAATAAACACCCAATTTTATCTTAAGATTAATTAAAGTAACCTAAATCATCTCTTTTAAGTTTAATTCTAGGTAATCTTGACCAAGGTTGTTACAGACTTCCTCCCTTAAAGAAATTGCATGCTCGTAATTTCCATTCAAAGAAAAGTCTAAAATTAAAACATATTTATTCAAAAGTTTCTTCTTTAAATTTAACCAATACCACAATAATAAAACATTGTTTTAATTTATACTTTAATGTATAAAATTAATATATTCTCCTTCCTTATTTTCTGATCGGAATATAAGTTCAGACAAATATTTACTTAACTCTCAAATTTTTTATTATTACTCCAAATAACTCTTTCCAAAAATTTACATTTTCAATTATGAAACCTAAATCATTAAATTCTTAAATTCCAGTTCCAATTAAATAACAAAACTTAACATCCGTTTAAATCATTAAATGATATACATAATAAATTAAAAATTATCACATATTATTCTTCTCAGCGTATATTTTAAAATAAACATTCACTATTTACACATATTAAGTAATTTAATGACGTTTCCTTACCATCTATTTATAGCGAATCTCTATTTCAATTAGCTGCGATATTGACCATAAAATCAACATGGCCTCGCCACTGACCTCTGTTATTGCTAAGGTTTGGTGGCTGCACACGTCATCGAAAAATAATACATATATAATGCACTTTCGTAATTTTCTAAATCACCATTTTTTTACACACACACACACAGATATATATATATATATATATATGAATAAATTTTCTTCTTAATTTAGTTTCCAAAATATTTTTCCTCAATTATTTTAATTTTACAAATAATAATATTCAATTTCAAATCATTTACTAAATATTATTATCAAAATTAATATTTCCTTTCCGAATAACCATATACTCAAAATAATTCTTTTCAAAATATTATTTATATCCAATATGTATACTTTTAAAATTGGTCACATTTGTATAAACATGTATACAAATTTTCCACAAAATCTCTTTTTACTTCCAAAATTTATTTTCACAATTTGTTAATTTTTAACTTCTTATTAATTAAGATTCATATATATTAATTTAAATTCATTCCAACCAAAGAACTTGAAAGTGAAATTCATAAATGAAAGTAGATTTCCAATTATTCTCTTTTCGTAATTTCTAACTAACTACCACTTAACTTTAATATAAATCAATTCTAAAATTTAAAAAAATTTCCTTAACTTATCTTATTATATAAAATAACATTAAGCCATGAAATTTAGTGATTCATTTAGTCACTTAGTTGCAAAGTTGATTACCAAGAATATCAACATTGCCTCGCCATGCTCTCCACTTATAACGACCCACCTTTTTAGACGGTTTAAATCGATAATAAACCACATATGTCAACTCAAACCATTCAAAAGGGAGGATTGTCAATGGGGTAAATAAAAAAATAAGAGAAAAGAAAGAAAAACAAAACATAGAATCTCACAGCGGAATGACAAAATATAATAATCAAATAAACAGTTCATGAAGCTGTTTACAAATACATTTGACTACACTTTTACAATACAATCAGAGTTATACATATAGCAGGTAAAATGTGATAATGCAGCGGAACAACATGATGTAGTGGAATAATACAAATAATATAATACTAAACTCCATCTTCTTCCTCCAGAAATAATGTCTTCAACACTAAAAAGCTCAGGCTGACCCGAGCGTAATGAAAAGACAAAACACTCGAGTCAGAACTAAAAGATCTTATGTAAGTTAAATCAACAACATGTAAATATGAGTGTAATGGCTTCAGAGATGTTTACGGGATTTTACATCTCCTATACAGTGTATAACGTGCGTGAAATAAATTAAGAGATGTTTTGGGATTTTCCATCTCTTAAGGATCCGTTAAACTATTTATATGTAGTAATATACGCAATATATGTAGTGTCTATCAGTAAAGTAAAGTACTAAAATAGCTTTAAGGCGTTGCCCATATCCCCTTTAACACATTTTTATAAATGCCCTAGTCTATACAGTACTATAAACTCCACCAAACCTGTGATGCCCCACCTCTATACTCACGCTAGCCAAGGACACTATGGGGTAATGCCGTCGACTAGCACGAAGAATAAGGTTGTTGAGGAGCGATCATCTGTGTAATTGCTTTGTGCGAGTACCGATATGTCAGATAATATAACTTACATTTCATTTCAAGAGGAAATCCGACATATCAAATACAAACTCAAAGCTAACACACAATGGCTAGGTGGACTTCGGAAACAAATATAGAAATAAACATAACACAAATCAGTCACAGATATTCATATCACAAAGGCGGAAACAGATATGAATATATCACATAGAAGTGCACATCAAAGTAGTGGTCATACAAGATCCACTACATCACAAAAGAATAGTTACAAGTGCTAGACAAAAGAACAAGTATACATCAAGGAGTCTCTATCTCAAATGTATACTAACAAAAACTACTAAGCTAAAGTAGTTAGCCAAAAGTCAGGTGACGAACCCTGATAAGAAGTCAAGCTGAAGCACCTAAAATACCTCGGTCTGACCCGAGTATTATTTAAGAAGAAAATAATAAACGGATCAGTCTAGCTATAAATATCAGGTAAAATGAGATAGGATAAGAGATATGACAAAAACGTATGATAACAATAATGCCATACTGCGACAAGTATACATCAAATAATCAACAAAAAATCATACAATATCCCAAATATTCTCAAACATCCAAAAAGAATCGCATTCTTTAAATTATTCACCAAAAACACAAATAATTGATAGAGCTCATCAATGCCTATCATCATAATTGGTGAAACACAAATTCTAGAAATCATCAACTAGAAATCCAGAAATCACAAAGGTAGGGAGGCCTATCACAAACGGGAGCATGAAAACTCACCAACACGTGCATCACAACTAACCCATGGTCGCTAACCATAGAGCCGGTGCAACGACGTAGTACATCGAAAAGCCCGAGGAACTTGAAACTCAAATAATCCGGAACATCGACGTAGTACAGCGAACGCCCGATGAACCAAACTCAAATAATACGGAACAACAACGTAGAACAGTGAACGCCCGATGAACCTGAAACTCAAATAATCTGAAACAACGACGTAGTACAGCGAACGTCCGATGAACCAAATTCCATAAAAACCATAGGTCGCTAGCCTATGAAAAATGAGACGAAGCTCAATAGAACTGGGTACAGTCCCCCACGCGGACAAAAAGACATCGCACATCGCTAGTCTAAACCACAAAATGATCATCATCGATCATCAAGAAGTGTCGATTACACTAAGCTAGTAAACAAATGAGTTTAGCTTCATGTCCCATAACCACTAACTTAACTTAAATATTTACGAACAAATTGTAGATTTCCACTCGAAAATTGTCACAAGATTTCAATCGAACAAGTCTAAGAATTAACCGACAAAGTAAACGCAAGCGTTTAATACAACTTGTTTTGCTAAGCTGTTTAATTAGATTTCTCATACGAATGAGGTAAAGGTTTGTATATACTAATAGATTGGAAAACGGTTTTATAAACGAGATTTGTATTAAAAATAGAGTTGGAATCATCTTTGTGAAAGAGTTTGAATAGTTACTACTAGTATAGAAACCTTTGTATTTTAAAGTGACAAATCATAGAAATGATTGTAGAAACAATCAATCATCAAAATCCACATTCGACGACGTGAATTAAAACCATAAAAATCGATACCGAATCCATCAAAATGGATATTCCCAAAAATCCCGAAAAAGAAGTCATCAAAGTCGATAAATGATAACAACAAATCGGATCATCAAAAATCGATTAAAAATCGAAAACCCACACAAAACTGCCTAGAATAGGCAAAAAGCACATCTCCCAGATTCAGTCGACTGGACCAGAAGGTCAGTCGACTGATACAAGGCCAGAAACTCTCGGGTTCCTGGTTCAGTCGACTGACCTTTTGGTTCAGTCGACTGATCCATGGCCAGGAACATTCGGTTCCCAGTTTTAGTCGACTGACATAGGGCCAAAGAATTTTCTGGTCCTAGATTCAGTCGACTGACCTTCTGGTTCAGTCGATTGAACTGCCAGTTGCAGCATTTTCAGTCTAACCCCATGAAGGGCAAAAATCCAACGGAAGTGATTGGACGAGCAACAGAGACTAGGGATTTATGCCAAGCGACAACCCAGCCTTATAGGCTCTTCGGTACACCCCAACAACATGTTCAAACATCAAAGATAGGATTTTTAAAGATTTGACTTCAAAACACCAAAAATTGGAATATTCATCAATCCAATTCAATTCAAAGGCAAATGGACAAGGAATAGATGTTAGGAATTACTACCTAACAACTATCAAAGATATAGACATAGATGTGAGTTCAAAAACTCACCCTTTAAACCCAAAATAACAAACGAGAAGCTCTAGAACAAGCAAAGATTGATTTCTCTTCAACAACACCTCTAGAATCTTCAATCTATTATCAAAGGTGAAGTTTTTCCTAAGTTAGGTTATAGGAATTTTCTGAAATTTGAAAAGGGATTGAGATGGAGAAGATGAAGAGGATGCTTACTTAAGCTTCTCCTTGATTTCTAGCTTGAAGTTGATCCTTCCTAAGAGAATTAGGGCTTAGGAATTTCTAATTTCCCATTCCTTTCCCCATTTTTACTTTGAGCTTGCGTGTTAGGAAATAGAATGAGTGAATGGATGAAGAGGAGTAGAGTTAGGGTTATTTGTTAGGTTGGTGGGCTGAAACCCAAACCCAAAGCCCTAAATGAAAATATCAAAATTTTACTCAACTCCAAACATATCGATGTTTATACTCAAAAAGGTCGCAAACGCCATTTTGGACTCAATGGAAGTGGTCTCGAGTCCTAATTCGACTGTTTGCAAAAAGTGACATTTCGGACTTAAATCCGACTAACGATGCTATATTTAAATAAAACATTTAAATATACAATCGTAAAATATGCGGATTGTTACAAAACTAGTGGGCTATCAGGAAGCACTCCATAGGTACGACACAAACCAAAATCGTAGTGGGCTCGATAAAGCATATGACAGAGCATACGAGGCTATACCCCTAGTAGGATTCTACCGGATTGCGGAACTAGGCTGGTGGTAACGCATAGCCACAGCTACCGCCTACCTTGAACAATACTCCCATAATCAAATCGAGTGTGGCCACCAATCAATCACAAAGTAACAGATATGGTATCGAAGAAGCGTGTCTGATAGGAGGAATGACCTCACTTGGCTTGGTTATGGCTCACCCAAAAGTCAGGGTTGCGTTCTTACCTCATACCGGTAGCGTTTGCTAAACCATCCTACTTCATTCTAGATTCTCCACCACGTACACAGTTGTTAAAGTGGTTTAGGAATTAGCAGAGAGTATGACAATATCCGACCCCAGTCTCTTTAACAACCAATTGTTATATTTTCACACTGTGGTCATTTAAAACATTTATAATAATAAACCTAGAAACTGTTTATACCTTCATATCAAGATATCCGTATAATTATTCTAAAACTATAAATATATTCATAAATACCGAGGAAGATTTCTTTCAACCAATTTTGAAAATAATTTGTAAATTTTTCTTAAACCATTTATAAACTATTTATACGCTTTAAAACCATTTATAAAGCTATTTATAAATTCCAAAACAGTTTACAACTCTTTCCTTTTTCATAAACTTCTATGCAAATTTCTTTAAAAAGATTCCAAATTCCTTTACACAAGTTCTTTATAAAACCCTTAATAAAATCCTTTAAAACCTTTATAAACTCCTTTATAAAACCATTATAAAATCCTTTATAAAATCCTTTTATAAAATCACATACAAAACTTTTATATATTCCTTACAAAATCTTTTACAAAATTCTAAAATCTTTACAAAAAAATCTTTTATCTATTAAAGTTATTATTAAAGTCTATATTTATTATCTTAAATCAAAACTATATTTATTATACTCAATTAAATTTAAAACATATGTATTAAAAATATATTAAATATTTTATTAAATTAAATTTTAAACTATTTAAAAAATATATTTAAAACTAAATAAAATTATAAGTTAACATCTTAAATTTACCTTTAAAACCATATATTAACTTATAATTTGAAGCTTTAAAACATATAAATAAATTATTTTCCAAATATAATTTTTTTAAACAAAATCATTAAATTAAATTTATAAATCAAATTTATAAATCAAACATACTTTACCATTTAGAAAATAATTTAAAACCGACCAACAGTGTCTGTATATAATTTTCTACCCTATGGTCAAGTGATAGGGTATGTATCATTTCAACCCAAAATAGTTAAATTTTCCGGGTATATATCATTTCAACCCATATCCCGAATCAATAATTTCCAAATTAGTAAAATCACTGGGGTTATCATTTCAACCCATAACGATTTTCCCTAAACTATAAGATCGTTCGGGAATGTATCATTTCAACCCATAGTGATTTTCCTAACAACAAACTAAGGGAACTTGCAGTGTGATAACAACATATAATAATAAACATAACATCCAATCATCTAAAATGTCAACAAATAAACATCCATCATAATCAACATCCAAATCAGTCAATAAATCACAACAATTAACTGGTTATCAATATCAGGTATTCAACTATTAATTTAATTTAAATATTAATTTAAATGGCAATTTAATTGACAATATAAATTACCAAATAGCAATCAATAATATTCTTATCACATCATTAATTTAATTCAACTAACATAAGAAAGTTTAATATTGCGTGTGTAACAACCCGGCGTTTTGCTGTTAATTTATCTTCATCATTAATCGATTAAATTGCTAGCTAAGTGATGTTCGATGTTTTAAAGCCCGGTTTAAATTCTTTTGAAAATCAGTTGAATGTTGAATGGACTTTAAAATGCAATCTGGGCCCAAGTCCCTTTTTATTCTAGTGTTGCATTAGCCAAATTAAGGACCCGTACCTCATTTTCATTGGATTCGATTCATTCTCAAAAACCCTAGGAAAAACATACGAGAAAAATAAATGGCGACTCGCCCTTTTCCTCGTTCGATCAGAGCTTAGGGTTTTCGTGAAATCTCAAAGTTGCGACCTCAAAGACTCGGTCAAAATGGATTGCTTTGCTCTGGTAGATGATCCCCTCTTCAATTTTTGAGAAGGCTGCTAGGGTTTGTCTTCGCTTGACTCTCGAGTGCCACGGCTTCGAATTCAACTCGTGCTCTTCGACAAAGGTGAGTGGACCTCTTCACTCACATCTAATTCCACTTGTGCTTCGACTGTTTAATTTCATTTGAATGTGGTTGATTTTTGAGACTTTCAATTCGCTCGGCTTTGAATGCTCGATCGAATTTGGCTGCTGGTTTTTTTATGATGTTATTGTTGTTCGACTTTTGAGTTTGGACTTGTTCGTATTTCGTGAGTATCACTGGTTCGATTTTGTTTGGATGTTTACGATGAATTCTGACCCTTTCCATATGCGTATAATTTTGTATATTACATTCTTTGATAATAATGGTGATGAATTTCTCTTTGACGCTGTTGATTTCAATTCAGTGAATTACTTGCTTTGACTTGTTCGTTCCATGACTTCTGCGACCTTCGAACTGCAGTTAGTCTTCGACTACCAACTTGACTTTTGTGATATTGACTTTGTTCGACTCTCGCTTGTTGTTTCTGACCAGATTCTCGTTGCCTTCGACTACTTTGATTTTAGAGTTGGTTTTCTCAATTTTCTTGGTTGACTTGGTTTAACATGCTCGACTTCGGTCTTTACTTGAAGCTCCATTGTCCTGTCATTGCTGAATATTTGTAACTGAACATAGTTCATCATCATGTCGTTTCATTGATTATGCTCAGCCCAGTTTTGGTTTTTGTGTCCATGTATAGGTTGCTTGTGTTTCTCTGGGCAGTCTGACTTGTATACTGCACCCTGACATTCATCGGTGCATTTATGTTGCTGCTGACCTGTTAGATTAATGTACTTGTATTCACTACCTGCTTGTAGTTGTCTCTGGTTGTAGTCTTTGATTCATCTGGTTTGGGGTTGAGCTGTATTCATGAGTTCATGTTTGCTATAGCCTTCATTTTGTAATTTGCATTCCATTTAGTTTTGGGGTCTCTGATTCTCAAGTGTTTCATGTTGGCTTGGGTTTGCATTCTTCCATATTCAGTCTGCATTGCTTTGAAGATGTATTTATGAATTTTGTTGCATCTGTAGTATCAATGTGTGTATCTCACTGCATCTTCTTCTTCCTTGAACTTTGTTTGGGTTCACTGCACTTCTAGTTGGATATGTTGAATCATTCACATTGCTGCATTGATTTAGAGGCTGCGGTGTCATTTTCGGCTGCATCCCCAGAGATGTGTTATTCATGTGCATTGCCTCCATACCTATGTTGCCTGGTTGTTGAACTAGGACAGTTTCATTGCATGTGTCTTGTTCACTTGTTCATGTGAAGCTGTGCAGTTCCGTTGTCTTTGCTTGCACACTGTTTTTGTGATGCTTTGACTTGTTGCACTCAGTTGATCGTTTGGTGCCTTCTTGAATTTCCAGTCTTGTTCATTAACCTTGGGTTGAACCTATCTTTATAATCGGGTTTGACCTTGTTTTTGATTTCTGTACATTTTCTCCGGCTTGACGTCTGTTTGTAGCCTTGCTCATCTACTTGAGGCCTGGCATTTTATGCCATCCCTGTCGATGTTGATTTGTTGAGCCGTATATATAATTTGTTCATTTGTGTATTCTTGTAGTCACTTGGGCTTGTTCTGTAGCTTGCTTTGACAATTGTATTTAGTTGTCATGTAATTCTTCTTGGCTTTGACATTGCTGAGTCTTTGCCTTTGATATTAATTTGTGGTCTTTGCTTTAGTTCACTGTCATCTGAACTGTTGCCACTGTCTTCTTTGTAGTTGCAGTCTGCCCTTGTCTTTGCAACTGTTTGCCACTGCAGTTTTATCGTGGTGGTTTCTTTGTATTCGTTTATGTCTGCAGTTGCATGTGTTTTGCAGTTTTTCCCCTGTTGGGATTTGTTTCTGAATTCACTTGAGTTGAATCCGGTACTTCGGGGTTTGACCTTGTGATCATTTGTGACTTTCACTGAGCTTTTGTGTATCTCATGTGATAGTGGCGAGGCAGTACACGCGTGCGTGTACTGCAGCCCTATCAGATTTGACAGTTTTAAATTGATGTTTCGATTTGTTGAATTGTTTCATTGGTTAATTTCAATGTTTTGGAGTTATATTCTGATTTGGATTGTTGATTTGTTGTTTAACACTGGTTAGTGTTATATCTATCGTTATCCGATTCTTTTATCGTGGAGTCGGATATACGAGATTTCTGTGACTGTCGTCTATTTGATATTGATTATTATTGCTACTGTGCATTAATAACTGAGTTTGAATTAGACTGACTCGTGTATTATTTTCTTTTGAATATAATACTCGGGTCAGACCCGAGTTATTTCAGGTTGTAGATTTTCTTCTTTGAGTTGCTGTTCAGGATATGAAGACTTTTCACATCTTCTGAAGTTGTCAGTGTCATTTTGTAGTAGTCGTGTCATTGTATAGAACGATATGTATTCATGTATATTAGTCGATAATGTACTTGTATATATAACTTCTAGAGTCGACAGTTGTAGTTGTATCATATGTATCGTGTCAACTATATTGTAACTGACATCGGTTATATATATATATATGAGATTTTTGTTAATTTGTGTTCCGCAATTATATTATCTGTGTTATTGTTATATCTAATGTCCTAAACTATTATGAACTATCGTAGTTTGTTTTATACTGATAATTGGATACATCAATGGGAGTAAATAAATAATAGATGAAAAATAAAAAGCATATACCACTCCTATCGAGATAACCAATATTAGTGTAAGGCCAACTACGGATGGTCGCTCCTATCCAGCCTTATTCTTCTTAATAATAGACAATATTTCTTTTAATACTCTTTGTTATTATGAGCATAGAGGTGGGGTGTCACAGCGTGAGTGGGTTAAATCACTCACCTTTGATTTCTAGTCGATTTAAAGTTCAAATAAAGCCCAAAATTTGAGTAGTCTCCAAATGCAGCCGAACCAGTTTCATATCGTCCGAAATTTCGATACGAATGCAATGGAAGAAACCACGTGCCAATCAGAGCTCGTATGAAAACGATATATGAGTTAGAACGATTGAAATTTAAATTAAATAAAATAAAATTCAGGGGAAAAGTTGTAAATACAACGTCACCTTCAAACCCTAACGCGTTCAATTCAAACCCATACACTCAAGCCAGCCGCCTCGTTCCCCTCCAGTTCGCCACACCTATGGCCACCTGCACCAAGATCTGACCTCGCCACTGCCCTTGCCACCTCTGGCCGTCCACTTAGACCCCACGCGGCCAGCCGCGACTCCCCCAAACACCCAGCCGTCGCCGCCACTTCTACATCGATTCGTGTCGATTTCGTGCACCTCTGACACAATTTAAACCCATGGATCGACTTGCCTCAGTGCCCTCTACACCTCGGTGCCCTTTGATCGACGAATGGGTAAAGATCTACCATCGATCGCTAAACCCTAATATGGACGACCGAGGATAAACTGTTGATTTCTAGCCAAACCAAACCTCCAATCGAAAAAATAATCTTAGATCTAGATTACATTTGTGGAGAGCTTTCCAACGATATATTATATGACATAGTTTGAGGAGTTTGAATTTTTTTAATTTTGATTTGAAATTGAAACTAGGGTTTGGGTTGTCTGACATTAGAAAGAGAAGATGAGAAAGAAATGTACGCACAGACCATAGAAAATAAAAGGGCTGCTGGGGTTTATAACAGCCTATATATAGGCAACGATGGATAAGAATGGAGGGTACAGATCGAATTGGTCGAAACGATTACGTGAACCCGAAAAGCCCGTTCCATTCCTGAAACGAAAATATGTCGTCCGATTTATCGAAATATAGGTTTCCAATATTCTTAAATTCAATGGAACAAATTTCAAATCCTAATTCTATTTTATATAGAAGCTGGCTTTTAAAATCGAATTATATTCATTTAAATTCCATTAATTGATTTTTGCGCATTTCGAGCCCGCACGATTGAACGATAAATCTGATCGCTACGAAACTTGAAATCCTATAATAATTCACTATTACGGATCTGATGAAACTGGTTTCGTCGAAATCTGAGATAGTATCCAAAAAGGCAAATTTTACACGTAAATTAAATAAATTATTATTAAATTGATTTAATCACTTTTAAGTTCAAATTAAAAGTTAACAAATTTCATCATTCTTGATTAAATAGGAATTTATAATCTTTTAAAAATAACTTTTCCATGTTAAATCCAACATTAAATATTTCACTAATTTCAGCGTTCAGTTACCATTGTAATAAAACATCAGTTAATTATATTTTAAATTTAAATCAATTTCTTTTATTCGATTTACACCCTTATTATTGAATCAACTATTACCTTATGAATAAAATTAACATTAATTTATGTTTTATTACATTCAAATTCTACAGTTATTATCTTAACTCATATTAATTATAATCTTTCAATTGCATTAATTCCATTAATTACCAATTTAATTCCTTATCTACAATTATAACCAAATTAACTTTACAATTATTTCAATTGATTGAAATTACATTAAAATAGTTGTCAGTAACATTCAAACAACATTATCAAATCATATTCTAATTATTTTTCTCATTAATAAATCATAAATTTTAATTTCTCACAATATTAAATTTCAAAATCTTATTTAATTTAATATTTTTTAATTATCAAAAATACGAGTCGTTACACTCTTCCCCTTTCAAAACTTTTCATCCTCGAAAAGGAACAAGAAGGAATTAAGAAACTTGATATAATTTTATTCAAATTATTCAATTTATAAACACTTTAAATTTACATCATTAAGTTTTAATATAACTTTGAAAATAACCACGTTTTCACAAAAAAATTCTAAGTCCTAAATTTACGTAAAATTCGGTAGAGTCTCATTTGCGCGGCTAGGACCAAAAAATAATAATATCAATAATTACACTATATATATCATATTTCAATAATATACATCCCAAACCATGGGAAAACAATAAAATATCGCTATAAAACCGTAATCCAAAAACGTACCTATTTGTCGGGCAAACAACTTTATTTATGAAACCAAAAGCAACAGCTATTGCTTCCATAAACCTGTATTCCATTTATATATTCCAAAATATTGAGAAATGGGTACAAGAGAAATATTTAGTTGTTTCAATCAGTAACAAAAGCATATCAACATAAAACATATGCAAACAAAACAACACGACCATCATATGCAACAAAAGAATCCATCACACATCCATAGCCACCAAAATTAATGGTTTGTTTAGTTCAGAAACTTTTCATTGTACAAGGATGATAAATAAACTAATAAGTGTACCTTACACTCAACAGCTTTAGATAATAACCTAATAGAATATTCATACAACCAATTTGAAGTATCATTTCCTAAACTTCCCATTAGCCAAACAATACATAATTTAAATTTGCACGATGTACATAAATCTTTTATACACAATAGCAATTCTAATCACTTGTTTGAATACACATATTCCACTTTCAAACTAGTATTGTTAACCCGACCACTCTAGTGCGGACTCTGATCCGATTTCTTGATTAGAAATTTCCTTTTTCCTTGCATAACCATAAACCATGATAGAAAACTTCAAATTCATATCAAAAATTCATATTAATTGTTTGCCGTCAAGAATCGAGCGAAAAATCCTAATTCGGACTGGTTTGAATTACTACAAATCTTGTATTCAAATCTGGATCAGAACTGTTATGCGAATAAAATGATCTACGCACAATTTACATATTTTATTCTATTGGTTTCTTTTAACATCATTATTTACTTTTCATTTGTTTTTAATACATTCATACAATAATTATCTTTTATTAATTTTCCTTCATTACTTACACGATTTATTTCCCATTCAATATTTGAAATCATCAATGAATCCATTATTAAAATATTACGTACATTTCATTACAGTTTATTTCACATTTATTATTTACTTATAACCTTGATATCCATTTTAATATTAATATTCATCAATGAATCATTTCAACATTTTCTTGAGTTTATAATCATTTATTTAAATAGTATTCACTTTTACTATTCAATTTAATTATTAACATTTCCAAATATTAACTTAAGTTTATCACATTTCTTGTACATTGTAATTCTTATTTATAGACGTAATTCCATTTGAAAACATTTTCATTACTTAAGTTTTACTTGTATAATATTCTATTACATATTCATATTAACATTTCAACTTTTAACATTTCTGGTAAGTTTTGTATATGTTTTTAGAATGTAATTGAGTGTTATACAAATTTACCTTATTCATTTTAGTTAACAAAAATGTTCAGTAGTTTACATCTTCGTAATTTTCATTATCCTTTAATTTGCAGGATACAAATCTCCAATTCCTTTATAGTTTCATTAATCACTTAGCTTCTAATTTCTTATTTTTTTCATTTTAGAAGTTTCCAACTATTAAAATTTCACTTTATTTCTACAACTGAAAATTATTAATTTAACAGGAACTTAAGAACTACATACCAGGTTCATTTCAAATCACTTTGAAATAATATATATTCATATCTCATACATATATCAAATCATATTTAAGAAAATAAAATTAAAATTTGTTTATCAAGACAAATGTGTAGCAAAGCTACTACAGTGGTCTTCCTACTTTGAAACTCGAAAATGAAAGTCGATGATGTCGTGCATCATCACCGAAATTATTTTCCAGCAACATAAGAGGGGAGTACAGAACTTATTTCCTTTTGAAATTCTTTTAAAACATTTCTTTCAAATCACATTGAAATATTTATATCCGAAAATACTTCCAAATAATACAAATATTATATTTCAAAATCTTTGAAAACCAATTTCAAAACCCCGGAACTTAAGTTCTCAAATTTCCAATTTATAATTACTGTAATTGTAAATCCTATTTTGCAATCAATATTTATAAAATTCACTTCCTAACAAACAAACATATCACATACAACTATATCCATTTATAAAAATTATTCTTTTATATACAAAATATAATACTAGGTAAAATTATTCCATTTACCTATGTTTCAAAAACAATATTGTGTTGGTCTACCCTATTAAGTGTTTAGAAATCCCTATCGATGCCATAGCGTCCTATGTACTGACCAGAATTCATAAATACTCAATATAACAAATTAACACAATACAAAATATTTTTATATCACTAACAAATACGCTCTCTCATATATATACTCTCAAACTCATTATAGGGTATTAATAACCCTATCTCTAATGAGTTAAACGAAACATGCTAAGGTATCCATAAACCTGGCTCTGATACTAACTGTAACGACCCACCTTTTGGGACAGTTTAAATCGACAATAAACCATACATGTCAACTCAAACCATTCAAAAGGAAGGATTGTCAATGGGGTAAATAAGAAAATAAGAGAAAAGAAAGAAAAACAAAACACAGAATCTTACAGCGGAACGACAAAATATAATAATCAAATAAACAGTTCATGAAGCTGTTTACAAATACATTTGATTACACTTTTACAATACAATCAGAGTTATACATATAGCAGGTAAAATAGGATAATGCAACGAAACAACATGATGTAGTGGAATAATACAAATAATATAATACTAAACTTCGTCTTCGTCCTCCCGAAATAATGTCTTCAACACTGAAAAGCTCAGGCTGACCCGAGCGTAATGCAAAGATAAAACACTCGAGTCAGAACTAAAAGATCTTATGTAAGTTAAATCAACAATAGGTAAATATGAGTGTAATGGCTTCAGAGATGTTTACGGGATTTTACATCTCCTATCTAGTGTATAACGTTCGTGCAATAACTTAAGAGATGTTTTGGGATTTTCCATTTCCTAAGGATCCGTTAAACTATTTATATGTAGTAATATACGCTATATATATAGTGTCTATCAGTAAAGTAAAGTATTAAAATAGCATTAAGACGTTGCCCATATCCCCCTTAACACATTCTTATAAATGTCGTAGTCTATTCAGTACTGTAAACTCCACCAAACCGGTGGGCTATTAGGGAGCACTCCATAGGTACGACACAAACCAAAATCGTAGTGGGCTCGATAAGGCATATGACAGGGCACACGAGGCTATACCTGTAATAACCTGCATATTTTACGATGGTATATTTAAATGTTTTATTTAAATATAGCATAGTTAGTCAGATTTTAGTCCGAAAAAGTCACTATTCGTAAAGGAATAGTCGAAATAGTGAAAAGTCTTTTTGGACCGAGTTACAGAGGTGTCTATTTGAAAAAAATAAATAAAAACTGTCTTACAGGGATTCAGACGTCCGAAATGAAGCATTCAGATGTCTGAAATTGTTCGAGTCAAACCAGAAAGGAAATAGGCTAAAATTGCCATTTTCAGACGTTTGAAATGGACGATTCAGACGTCTGAATATTGTTCTAAACAACTCATATTTTTCCAGATTCAGACGTCTAGTTTGGAAATTTCAGACGTCTGAATAAAGAATGAAGTTGAGAATCAACAATTTGGACTCGAGACCACTTTCATTGAGTTCAAAATGGTGTTTGTGAATTTTTTGAGTATAAGCATCGATATGTTTGGAGTAAGTTGAATTTTGCTATTTTCTAGTGGGCTTTTGGGTTTGGGTTTCACCCAACTCATCCTATACCATAACTCAGCCCCCTCTCCTCTCCATTCACTCATTTCATTTCCTAACACTCTAGCTCAACTGAAAATGGGGGAATAGAATAGGAAATAGAAATTCCAAGCCCTAGATTCAATTGCAAACTCAAATTCTTGCTCCAAAATCAAAGAGAAGCTTAGGTAAGCCTTCTTTTCATCTTCTCCATCTCAATCCCTCTTCAAATTCTCAGAAATTCCTAATATCTTAACTTAGAGAAAACTTCATTTTTGATTATAGATTGAAGTTCTTGGGGTATTGTTGAAGAGAGATTAACCTATTGCTTGTTCTAGAGCTTATCATTTGTGTTTTGGTTTAAAAGGTGAGTTTTTGAATTCACATCTATATCTTTGATGGTGTTAGGTAGAAATTCCTAACATATATTCCTTGTCCATCCGTTTTTATGGAATTGAATTGGTTTGATGAATATTCCAATTTTTGGCGTTTGAAGTCAAAATCTATGAATAATCCTTATATGGTTGTTTGGGCATGTTGGTCGAAGTGTATTGGTGAGTCTTGAAGGTTGGGTAGTCGTTTGGCGTAAACCCCTAGCCATCATCACTCATCCGATTGATTCCGATATGATTTGGCCATCATTGGCCTAGGCAAAGTATTGCCTGAGCTCCAGTTTTAGACGTTTGAAATATACAATTCAAACGTCTGAATCTGCTTGTCTCAGCCCAATTTGCCTATTTTGCTTGGTTTCCAATTTTAATCGATTCGTGTCGATTCCAATTAGTTGTTATCGCATTTTTGACTTTGATGATTCTTTTTTTTGATTTCGTACACGGATTTTTATAAAATGATCTTTTTAAATTGTATTAAAAGCTCGTTTCTCCAATTTATAATTTCTATATAAAACACACACAATTTTGCACTTCGAGCGAAGCGGGAGGAGAATTAAATGATTAAATAAAACGCGTGCTATGAACACATGGGTTTATCTTTTCAGTTAATTCCTAATATATTCGTTTGGCCGTTTTGACCTTTGGGTCTGGTTTACCGATGAGATGAGGTGAACTTTGTACTGCTTTGAGTGTGAAATTGACTAACGGTTAGTAAACCGTTTAGTGCGAACGTGTGGTATGGGACTCACGTTAACATTTTTCGGGTTCCTTTCTGAGAGTTGCGACACATTATGCCAGTTAGTGGTGTCCAGTACTGGGTCTCCGGACCTTCGCCACTACGGTTTGTTGCCTTCAAGCGTTGCCTTCGGGTTTGTTGCCCTATAGTATCGCTTTTGGAGTTGGTCATTCGCCACTGCTCGAGAGATATTTGGGTTTGTTTCCCTATAGTATCGCTTTTGGAGTTAGTCATTCGTCACTGCTCGAGTGATATTTGGGTTTGTTGCCTTTGGGTGTATGGATCCTTGTTATACAGTACTGAGCTCGAGCATCTTTTGTTCCCTTGATTATTATATTTCCCAAGTGTATCGCCCTTCGGTGTAGGTCCTTTGAACCACACGATATATAGCGATTACCTTGTGGAAACTTGTGTTACCTTTATTTGTATTTTTTATTTGCCTTCTTGGCTTGTTTTGGGATATGTTGTCCTTGGTTTATTTGAGTTGCCTATGATATAAGGCTTGTTATGATTCGTCTTTTGTTAGATGATCTGGTTATCTCTTTTGGAGATATTTGTGGTACTTTATGACTATGTATGTACATTATCATTTAGTTTATCTAACTGATTTTTTTAGTTAGACTGACCCGTGTATTTTATACTCGGGTCAGACCGAGATGTTTCAGGTTAGGTACATTGGACTTAGCCTATTTTGCTTCCGCATGGACTATTCCGCTAGCTCCTTTTTGTTATAGCTTTTTGTGTAGTCCTTTTTGACTCGCCTGTGTATTGTGGTTTGCTATACCACTTGACATGTATCATTTTGTAAACTCTGTAAAGTATCTGTATATGTGTAAATGTATGTGATGATCTTCTGTTCTATGATATGTATTACATTTAAGTTGTTATATTTTATTCTGATAGATCCTTCAGCCACATATGGCTTTGTATTAAGTATTTAATGGATATGTCGATCCACTTAGGTAAGAAGTGGCAGTTTTCGGCGTATTCAATAGATAATTAAGACAAGGCTATAGATGGTTGCTCCTATCCAGCTCTATTCTCCGTATTAGCAGACGGTGTTACCTTGTAATACTCTTTGCTAATGTGGGTCTCGGAGTGGGGCGTTACAGCTTGGTATCAGAGCTGAGTTCAGAACAAAATATGATAAACATAGAACAGAGACACATATTACGGTACATCAAAGGGTAGTACGAATGTTACGAATCTTTGAATCATCGTGCCTTTTATTCTTTCCGTGCCTTTGGGGTAGATAGAATTTTGGGAATACGTCTAGGAATGCATTTTATTTCGTAGTATTCCATATTTGAATTAATGATATCTACCTTGTGAATAATCTTAATCTTATCTTAACTTTCAGCCAATGGCCGGAAGAGGCAGAGGACGATGCTCGGATGCTGGGCAATCCAACGGCTCGCATCCGGACGGCGTTTATATGTCTGCCGATCAGTTTTTGGATTTATTTAGGAGCACTCAGCCTCCGGCTCCTATTCGTGCATCTCCTCCGCGCAAGTCTGCCTTTGCACGCCTATGTAGTGATTTTTCTCATCTTGGAGGAAAGCCATTCAAAGGCTTCGAGTCTGTTCTTGAGGTCCAAGCTTGGATTCGCACATGCGAACGTATCTTCTCTTGCATGGATCTTGCTGACCATGATCGAGTTCTTGTAACTTCTAGCTTATTGCAGGAGCATGCCCTTGATTGGTACGAGCTTCTTGTAGCCGAACTTGATGAGTCTGTTCTTTCTTGGACTCGGTTCTGGGAGCGATTCGAACTCAAATTCGTTCCTGAATCTGAGAAAGTTTTACTAGCCCGTCGCTTCCTTGAGTTGAAGCAAGGGAAGTCCTCCGTTTCTGAATATGTTGCATCATTCGAGGCCTTATCTAAGTATGGTCTTGAATTCATTAGCACTTCTTATAAGAAGAATATGAAGTTTGTCTCTGGTCTTATGAAATATCTTAAGAAGTCTTTAATGCTTCAGCTTAAGCTTTCTTTTGAGGAGTTGGTTGACTCGGCACTTTATCTCGAAGCCATCGAGAAGGAGTTGTTAGTGGTGATGATATTGAGGTTCACGAGAATCCCAATAAGAAGAAGTTTCTGTTTCATAAACAAGAATTTTTCCCTTCCAAGAAGAAAAAGCCTGTTGAATTTGGTTCTAACTCTCAATCTGCTAGAACACCTTCCATTCGAAAGTGTTTCAATTGTGGTTCTCCTGATCATATGATTCGAGCTTGTCCTAAGCCTCTCTTCTGCCGTTATTGCAAGAAGGAAAGTCATCGTATTTCTACCTGCCTTACTGCTCCTGCTAGTGCCAAGTCTGGCAAGCTTTATGTTGCTAAGGCTTCTGGAGGTTCCTCTCAGCCTAGAGGTATATCTCCATCTATTTTGGAAGGTTCTATTTTATTTCATGACTGTAGTATTCGGGTTCTTTTCGATACGGGTGCTTTGCATTCTTTCGTACAGAAAAAGCTCGTCGATGATTTGTCTTTGGATGTTTCTTGTATGGTTACTTCATTGAGGATTGCGAATCCTATTGGGGGATCCACAACCTTTGGCATGCTTTGTGATGATGTTGAGATTGTTTTATGTGGCTTTTCTTTTCGTGCGAATCTGCACGTTATTTCTTATTTGGGATTTGATATGATTTTGGGTATGGACTGGCTAGTGAAATACGATGCCAGGATTATTTGTTCTGAAAGAATTTTATATCTTCGACACCCAGATTCGTCTACTCATCTATCACTTGTTCTTCGGAATGTGGATAATTCTGAAATGGCTTTATATTCTCTTGACTCACGAGATGATGATGATATATCTCGTATTCCTATTGTTTGTGACTTCTCTGATGTTTTTGAGCCAGTTTTGGGTTTGCCACCCAAGCGGGCGATCGAGTTCCGCATTGATCTCATTCCAGGCGTGCAGCCAGTAGGTCGTCCTCCCACGAGGATGTCTACAAAAGAAAATGAGGAACTCAAAAAGCAGTTTTTAGAGCTTGAGTCCAAGCAGTTGATTCAGTCCAGTTTTTCACCGTGTTGTACCGCGGTCGTCTTCGTGAAGAAGTCCGATGGAACTCTTGGGCTCTGCATTGACTATCGCAGGCTTAACGAGTTGACCATCAAGAATAGGTATCCTTTGCCGATGATCGATGATATGTTCGATCTTTTAAGTGGCGCTAAGGTCTTCTCTCTACTCGACCTTGCCACTGGTTTTCATTAGCTCCGAGTTGCGAAAGATAGCATACCTCTTACAGCTTTCCGCACTCGATATGGTTCTTTCGAGTGGCTCGTTATGCCATTCAGTTTGACGAACGCCCCAGCATTCTTTGTTGATCTATGAATCGAGTATTCCGGGAGTATCTCGATAAGTTCGTCCTTGTGTTCATTGATGACATTCTTGTTTATTCAAAGTCTGAAGCCGAGCATGCTAATCACTTGAGAATTGTCTTGAGTACTCTTCGTCACCATCAGCTTAAAGCCAAATTCTCCAAGTGCCATTTTTAGGAGAATAAGGTTAAGTTCTTAGGCCATGTTGTATCTTCCGACGGCATTTCTATCGATCCCTCAAAGATCGAAGCTATCCAGAATTGGAAGAGGCCTGAGAATGTTCATGAGATCCGTAGTTTCCTTGGATTGGCGGGTTATTACCGTCAGTTCATTAAGGATTTTTCCCGTGTTGTGCTTCCTCTCACCAGCCTTACTCGGAAAGGCATTCGTTATATTTGGTCTGATAGGTGTGAAGCTTCCTTTTAGACATTAAAGGAACTTCTCACTAGTGCTCCTATTCTTGTGGTTCCCGAGGGGAATCATGATCTTATTGTCTACACCGATGCTTGTGGTAGTGATCTCGGTGCCATGCTTATACAGAAGGATCGGGTAGTTGCTTACGCTTCTAGGCAACTACGTCCGAATGAGGTTCGCTATGCCATTCATGATCTTGAGTTAGCCGCCATTGTCTTCGCCTTGAAGATTTGGCAACACTATTTATTAGGCGAGCGCTTCATTCTCTATACCGATCATAAATTCTTAAAGTATTTGTTCACTCAGAAGGAACTCAATATGAGCCAACAGTGTTGGGTCGAGTTTCTTGCCTCCTATGACTTTGATATCCTGTATACCCCTGGTAAGGGTAATCGTGTTGCTGATGCGCTTAGTCGCAGACATTCAGCTATTGTTTCTATGATGCTTGCCGAATGGGATATTCTTGAGACTCTATCCTTTTGTGATATTCATGATCGAGCTCCATCTTCTGATTCTTCGATAGTATTATTCAGTTTGGAAGCTCGACCTTCTCTATTTGATCCTATTGCCAAAGCTCAGCGACGTGATCCTGATCTTGTGCATCTTATTCAGCTTTGTGAGACTAAATCCTGTGATGAGGCATTGCGGGATTTCAGCATTTATTTTCATGGGTGTCTTCGCAAGAGGGACCGTCTTGTTGTGCCTTCTGATTCTGTACTTAGGCATGACGTTCTTGATGACTGTCATCGTTCTAAATATACCATTCATCCTGGCAGTAGTAAGATGTATGCCGACATGCATCGCCTTTATTATTGGGAAGACATAAAGCGCGATGTGGCGAGTTATGTGAGTAATTGCATCACTTGTCAACGTATTAAAGCCGAACATCAGCGCCCTTCTGGTCTCCTTCAGCCTCTAGAGATTCCATTGTGAAAATGGGATCAGATTTCGATGGATTTCATTGATGGCCTACCTCGTATGAGATCGGGCCATTCTAGCATTTGGGTTATTGTTGATCGCCTCACAAAATCAGCTCATTTTATTCCTGTTAAATCTAATAGGACTGCTTCTCTTTTGGCTAAGTTATATATCAAGGAAATCATGAGACTTCACGGTGTTCCTAGTTCGATTGTAAGTGACCATGATCCTTTATTCACCAGTCATTTCTGGCAGCTTCTTTAGCAAGCTTTGGGAACAAAGCTTAATTTCAACACAGCTTATCATCCACAGTCTGATGGACAGACTGAACGGGTGAATCGTATCTTAGAGGATCTTCTCCGTATTTGTATTCTTGATTTCGGAGGTAGTTGGGAGGATCATATACCCCTTGTAGAGTTCTCCTACAACAATAGTTTTCAGTCCAGTATCGGTATGGCTCCTTTCGAAGCCTTATACGGAAGACCATGTCGATCACCTTCTTGTTGGTTGGAATCTGGGGAGAAGCTTATTCTTAGCCCAGATTTTGTTCATGATTCTTCTGAGAAGATTGTTCTTATTCGTCAGAGAATGAAAGAGGCACAGAGCCGCCAGAAATCCTACGTGGATAACCATAGGAAGCCTCTCGAGTTCTCGATTGATGATCTCGTCTTTACTCGTGTTTCTCCTTTGAAAGGGGTTATGCGCTTCAGTATGACAGGGAAATTGGCTCCTCGCTTTGTAGGACCATTTCCTATTACTGAACGTATTGGCCCTGTGGCTTATAGAGTTTCACTTCCAGCTCATCTATCCGGTGTTCACAACGTGTTTCACGTCTCTCGGCTTCGGAAGTGTCTTCGAGAATCAGATTCTGTTATCGACTCTCCTGATTTGAAAGGGCTTGAGATCTCACCAGACTTATCTATTGTATAGCAGCCTATTCGCGTACTTGCCACGGAGGTGAGACACCTTCGAAACAAGGACGTGCCGCTCATTAAAGTTCAATGGTCCGCTAATCCCAACGACTGTACTTGGGAAACTAGAGAGTTTATCGAGCGATCCTATCCGGGTTTTCTATCTATGCTTAGCAATGGTGAGAATATCTTTTTATCTCAAGTTTATTTTCTTTCCTTTTTGGGTGTAAGTATGTAGTTGTTACAAATTCTTCTCTAGGAATTGCGCGGACGCAATTTTGTTAAGGAGGGGAGATCTGTAACAACCCGCATATTTTACGATGGTATATTTAAATGGTTTATTAAAATATAGCATCGTTAGTCAGATTTTAGTCCGAAAAAGTCACTATTCGTAGAGGAACAGTCGAAATAGTGAAAAGTCTTTGTGGATCGAGTTACGGAGGTGTCTATTTGAAAAAAAAAACTATCGTACAGGGATTCAGACGTCTGAAATGAAGCATTCAGACGTCTGAAATTGTTCGAGTCAAACCAGAAAGGAAATAGGCTTAAATTGCCATTTTCAGACGTCTGAAATGGACAATTTAGACGTCTGAATATTGTTCTAGACAACTCATATTTTTCTAGATTCAGACGTCTGGTTTAGAAATTTCAGACGTTTGAATAAAGAATGAAGTTGAGAATCAACAATTTGGACTCGAGACCACTTTCATTGAGTTCAAAATGGTGTTTGTGACTTTTTTGAGTATAAGCATCGATATGTTTGGAGTAAGTTGAATTTTGCTATTTTCTAGTGGGCTTTTGGGTTTGGGTTTCACCCAACTCATCCTATACCCTATCTCAGCCCCCTCTCCTCTCCATTCACTCATTTCATTTCCTAACACTCTAGCTCAACTAAAAATGGGGGAAGAGAAAGGGAAATAGAAATTCCAAGCCCTAGATTCAATTGCAAACTCAAATTCTTGCTCCAAAATCAAAGAGAAGCTTAGGTAAGCCTTCTTTTCATCTTCTCCATCTCAATCCCTCTTCAAATTCTCATAAATTCCTAAAATCTTAACTTAGAGAAAACTTCATCTTTGATTATAGATTGAAGTTCTTGGGGTATTGTTGAAGAGAGATTAACCTATTGCTTGTTCAAGAGCTTATCATTTGTGTTTGGGTTTAAAAGGTGAGTTTTTGAATTCACATCTATGTCTATATCTTTGATGGTGTTAGGTAGAAATTCCTAGCATATATTCCTTGTCCATTCGTTTTTTTGGAATTGAATTGGTTTGGTGAATATTCCAATTTTTGGCGTTTGAAGTCAAAATCTATGAATAATCCTTATATGGTTGTTTGGGCATGTTGGTCGGAGTGTATTGGTGAGTCCTGAAGGTTGGGTAGTTGTTTGGCGTAACCCCCTAGCCATCATCACTCATCCGATTGATTCTGATATGATTTGACCATCATTGGCCTAGGCAAAGTATCGCCTGAGCTCTAGTTTCAGACGTTTGAAATATACAATTCAGACGTCTGAATCTGCTTGTCTCAGCCTAATTTGCCTATTTTGCTTGGTTTCCAATTTTAATCGATTCGTGTCGATTCCAATTAGTTGTTATCACATTTTTGACTTTGATGATTCTTCTTTTTGATTTCATACACGGATTTTTATAAAATGATCTTTTTAAATTGTATTAAAAGCTCGTTTCTCCAATTTATAATTTCTATATAAAACGCACACAATTTTGCACTTCGAGCGAAGCGGGGGGAGAATTAAATGATTAAATAAAACGTGTGCTATGAACACATGGGTTTATCTTTTCAGTTAATTCCTAATCTATTTGTTTGACCGTTTTGACCTTTGGGTCTGGTTTACCGATGAGATGATGTGAACTTTGTACAGCTTTGAGTGTGAAATTGACTAACAGTTAGTAAACCGTTTAGTGCGAACGTGTGGTATGGGACTCACGTTAACATTTTTCGGGTTCCTTTCTGAGAGTTGCTACACATTATGCCAGTTAGTGGTGTCCAGTACTGGGTCTCCGGACCTTCGCCACTACGGTTTGTTGCCTTCGGGCGTTGCCTTCGGGTTTTTTGCCCTATAGTATCGCTTTTGGAGTTGGTCATTCGCCACCGCTCGAGAGATATTTGGGTTTGTTGCCCTATAGTATCGCTTTTGGAGTTAGTCATTCGTCACTGCTCGAGTGATATTTGGGTTTGTTGCCTTCGAGCATATGGATCCTTGTTATACAGTACTGAGCTCGAGCATCTTTTGTTCCCTTGATTATTATATTTCCCTAGTGTATCGCCCTTCGGTGTAGGTCCTTTGAACCACACGATATATAGCGATTACCTTGTGGAAACTTGTGTTACCTTTATTGGTATTTGTTATTTGCCTTCTTGGCTTATTTTGGGATATGATATCCTTGGTTTATTTGAGTTGCCTATGATATGAGGCGTGTTATGATTCGTCTTTTGTTAGATGATCTAGTTACCTCTTTTGGAGATATTTGTGGTACTTTATGACTATGTATGTTCATTATCATTTAGTTTATCTAACCGATTTATTTAGCTAGACCGACCCGTGTATTTTATACTCGGGTCAGACCAAGATGTTTCAGGTTAGGTACATTGGACTTAGCCTATTTTGCTTCCGCATGGACTATTCCGCTAGCTCCTTTTTGTTATAGCTTTCTATGTAGTCCTTTTTTACTGTAACTCTGATATGTATTCTTTTTACTCGCCTGTGTATTGTGGTTTGCTATACCACTTGACATGTATCATTTTGTAAACTCTATAATGTATCTGTGTATGTGTAAATGTATGTGATGATCTTTTGTTCTGTGGTGTGTATTACATTTAAGTTATTATATTTTATTCTGATAGATCCTTCAGCCACCTATAGCTTTGTATTAAGTATTTAATGGATATGTCGATCCACTTAGGTAAGAAGTGGTAGTTGTCGGCGTATTCAATAGATAATTAAGACAAGGCTATAGATGGTCGCTCCTATCCAGCTCTATTCTTCGTATTAGCAGACAGTGTTACCTTGTAATACTCTTTGCTAATGTGAGTCTCGGAGTGGGGCGTTACAATACCCGTGGTAGGATTCTACCAGATTACGGAACCAGGCTGGTGGTAACGCATAGCCGCAGCTACCGCCAACCTCAAACAACACTCCCATAATCAAATCGAGTGTAGCCACCAATTAATCACAAAGTAACAGATATGGTATCGAAGAACCGTGTCCGATAGGAGGAGCGACCTCACTTGGCCTGGTTATGCCTCCAGATTTTAGTCATACCAAGCTGACTTGAAGGTCGGGGCTGCGTTCTTACCTCATACCAATATTGTTCACCGAACCATCCTACTTCGTTCTGGATTCTCCACTGTGAGAAATGCGGATTAAGGATCTTAAGGCTAGAATTAACACTAGAGGGGGGGTGAATAGTGTTTTAAGAAATTTGTTAATCTTTTTGAGTTTATCTTAATTTTTTAACAATGTATGCACTAATCAGACACAGATATGAACACAGAATCAAACACAGATGCAAATATAAAGTAAAAGCAGTAAAGGAAAGAACACACCGGATTTTATACTGGTTCGGAGTTACCCTACATCCAGTCCCGCACAACTAAGTACGGATTTCCTTTCAAACTCAATTTTAACAATTACAACCCTCGGTTTCAAGGCTACGAGGTACACCCTCCAGAATCACAATCCTCTGGGTAGAGATACTTGATTTCTGGGGCAACAAGTTCACCCAATTGATTTACCAAGGCTACAATCACACCTTTTCCCTTTTGATTGATTTCCAAGGCTACAATCACACCTTTTCTCGCTAATAGATTACAAAGAAGTCTATAACTCTGCATAGCACTGAGAACTTTGTAGAGATAGTGATGGAGAATCAAACTAGAAGTAATCGAGTATGATTCGATGTTGATTTCGGTAGAGTAATGGTATAAATTTGTATTAAGAAATGTGGAAGAAGAAGAGGAGTGAAAACCAGAAAAAAGTGATTAAAAATTCATTGTAATTGACCCCTATTTATAGAAGAACAACAGCCATGACCATTCATGAAGAGTTATGGCGAATAGACACTTCTTTTGAAATTTGAATTTTGAATCAAACTGACACCATGTCGAAATGGTACCTATAGGCATGTCGACATCCCATAGCCTTTTTTGTTGTTTTGAATTTCTTTGAAAATAACATTTATCTTATATAAAAACTATTTTAAACTTTATAAATATACTTGACTTTAGTTGAAATTCATAAGTAAATATAAAGAACAATATATACATAATTTAACTATAATTTTATATTTAAATCTAAGTATAAATATTTAAAAGTTAAATATATTATTTGAAAATAGTTAAAAATCAGGAGAAATTTTGACTCTGAAAATAAAGATGTATTGAGGCTAAAATTATTTTAAAAAGGAATCGAGAGTTTTGAATCTTTTAAAAGGAAAGTTTTGAAATCATTTCGAAAACAAGATAATTTTGAAAAATCGTTTGAATTATGCTTAGTGGATACAAAACAATATCTCATTAGATTTTCATAGGTTCCATCCTACTTAGGGTTTCATCCCTTTAACGGGCTCGAAGTGGATTCCATTCCACGAATAAATTGGATATTAAGATGCCAGTGCTTTTCTACGAGTTTTAACAAATATTCCTAATAAAACAAACTTGACCTTGAAATCTTGAACTCTTGATAATCTTGATACTCATGAGTCTTCTATCTCTATATCTTGAATCTCTATATTGTACAGTCTTCATTCTTGATACCTGCATGGTTAGATCCTGCATATATACATATATATCTAAACTTGTAATGTTAGTATTTATATTTTATAATCTATTCTAAGGTTGTTGTCATCAAAACCATCATCTCATGGACTAACAATCTCCCCCTTTTTGATGATGACAACCTTTGTTTATAAAATATTCCTTCTATCCTAATAACTCCCCCTAAAACTAACAACTCTCCCTTAATCTATGCCTAACTATCCTATTTTATACTTCTCCCCCTTTGTCATCAACAAAAACTATCTCTAAACTATATAACTCCCCTTTAATGTATTACTCTATGACATGTGATTATAATGATAGTGTTATCATAAATAATCAATACTTAGATCTAAAACTAAAACTTAGTCCTAAACCACTAACTATAAAACTCCCCCTTAAACTAATACTAGAACAAAGTATAGTAAATGAATTGTGAAAGATATTAACTTAATTATACTATAATTATTCAATAAATATGTATAAATATATTTCAGAAAATACAATCAACACACACATCAAAACCAATCATGTCAGACAAGTCAAACAAATCAATCAATTCAAACAAGCCAAACAAGTCAATTAAGTCAATCAAATCAAACAAGTCAATCAAGTCAAACAAGTCAATCAAGTCAACCAAAAACTAATAATCCTATATTATAAGACATTACTACAACCTCCTCCTAAATAAAATACACTCGTTATATATACATGTATGTAATATGTAGTTTGTAAAGCAGTATGAAGTGTATAACATATGCAATGTAGCATGAGATAACATGCGAAATGAAGTGCGACTTGTGATGCAAATGATTATGATATGCATTGTAATTTATGATGTAATATGTAATGAAATGTGATATGAGATAGAATGCATAATGATATGTAATAAAATGACAATGAAGTAAAATAATTTTCAAAATGATATGATGATATATATACTATGGTAAGAGATGTTCAGACTATAAGATAAACATGAGTGATAAGTAATGTTAACGCTAAAAAGTGAACGCTAACACCCGGTGTGTGTAATAGAATCGTGAAAGCACCACCCGTGTGACAGGAACAGAATTTAAGCAGTAAACTGGCAGAAAAGCAGTAAAAAACAGCAATTTATAGTGGTTCGGCTTGAGATTAAGCCTACGTCCACTTTGAATCTCTTTTTTACTGAATTCGGTTACAAATCGATACAAATCTCTTATCAAAACAGTACAACTTGATCAAAAGAAACAATCTTGACTACTAGCTCAATCTTCGTCGATGAAATTCGATGAATCCATGTTGGATGTAAGGAATTATCTCTTGAAGATTGTTGTAGCGTCTTGAATGTTTGAGGATCTTTGATTTCTGGATGAATGGAGACTTCGACAGAGTAACGGCGCTTGAAGAAATGAATGGCCAAAAGTCCCCGTTATGTTGGAAGTGGTGGGGTATTTATAGGAGCTGATTTGGATTTTGGAAATTTTCCTAAGGTCTTAGGTCGCGTACGACCTAAGTTAGGTCGTAGGTCGCGAGCGACCTAAGATAGGTCGCAGTCCATATGCGACTTAGGGAAGGCAGCTTGATTGAGTTGCTTCTGTTTCCATCTGAGCAAGTAGTAGGTCGTGAACGACCTATAGTAGGTCGCATTCCTTTCTCTGCTTTTAGCTCGTTAGGCTGTTAAGTTGCTAGATCACTTCAGGCTTTAGGTCGCAAGCATCTTCAGTAGTTAGGTCGCAAGCTCCTTTAGGTCGCAGCACTGCTAGGTCGCGAAGTTCTTGAGATAGTTAGGTCGTAGACTCCCTTAGGTCGCAGAGCCTCCTTCAACAGCTAGGTCGCGACATTCTTTAGGTCGCTATGTTCTTAGGTCGCGAAGCTTCCTGCTGTTAGGTCGCAAAGCTCTATGTCCTTAGGTCGCGAAGCTTCCTGCTGTTAGGTCGCAAAGCTTTCTTGTAGTTAGGTCGCAAACCTTTCCTGTAGTTAGGTCGCAAACCTTTCCTGTAGTTAGGTCGCAAACCTTTCTTAAGTCTTTAGGTCGCAAGGTCTTCTGTTGTTAGGTCGCAAACTTCTCCCAAGTCCTTAGGTCGCAAACTTCTCCCAAGTCCTTAGGTCGCAAACCTTTCCGTTCTTAGGTCGCAAGCCTTTCTGAGTCGCAGAGTTCTTTAGGTCGTGGAGTTCTTTAGGTCGCGAACTCCTCTTAGGTCGTTAATTCTAGGTCGCTGAGATAAAGGAATTAACATTTGCCCCCTCGAGGCATATGACTATGCCATAGGTCGTATGCTTCGACTCACCCTTGCTAAGTCGCGAACGACCTAGAACTTTGCACGCCTGTTCGCCTCCCACTCTCAGCTTCATATAAATTGGCTAGGTCGCACCTTCTTCCTCACCTTACTGTTTTGAGCCTCCATCGCCATTAACGATTTTTTGAGCTTCCAAAGACAAATTCGACTCATTCAACTGACGATTCTTTCTCACCAAACATAATCCGTAAGTGGATCGACCTTTATTCGTCCATAGTCACTGCTTTGATCACGAATCGTTGTTACTTGTCCTAAGCCTAATTTCATGCATCATGCTTTCTGAACGGTAGTCTCAACTGACTTTCGTTTGTCATTTGATGTGTCGTGGTGATTTGCGATCATATGAAAGCTTTTACTACGGATCTGTGGGGTTTGCAATTGATTTGCTAGTTAATTGGTGGTATGTTGAGGTAGGATGAAGGGGAAGATGAACTCTTTTGAACTGGCGGTATTGGGTTATCGGACCCAATATGATGTTGCTTGGAGAGGAAGTCGACAACCTATCAGACTTGAACGGCCTAAGAGTTAGGTCGCGTGGGAACGCCTAACGACTTAAGCCTTTGCGATCTAACAACATTTGCGACCTAGAGAATCTCCAACAGAAATCTTGACCCATGATAGGTCGCTGAACGACCTAATACTTAGACAATTTTTCACAGCCCGAACTTTTAACCTGAACAACATAGCATAAGAACGCTGCAACCTGTGTTAGGTCATAAGCGACCTAACACTTAGAATTTTGAGCAGAATTTGACTGATTTTCTGAATTTGAATTGTTTTGGATTTTGTACTTCTTTTCAGATTGCCTTAACTTTAATGCTGATAACCTGTTTAGAAGCAACATTCACAGAAAAATGGGACGAATATACTGCTGTTGATTGCCCACATCAAACGACAGATTAGTTGACAAAGAATATCAAACTTAAATGAACTTCGTGAATGAAATGATGTGAACTAACAAATCTAAGTGAAGTATTAAAGCAAAATTGAAATGATCAACTAAAGCCGATTTATTTGCATCAACACAACACTATTCTTGGACTTAAGATATCAAGCCCTGAAACTTTATAATCGACAAGTATCAATTAATTTAGTTTCATTTACATTTGCTTGTTATTGCATTAGTTTTGCACAACACTTCACTCTTTTTAGGAAACGTGCACCTTAATATTTGATCGTCCAGTTCCTTGTGTAGAATGGAATCTCAACAGGAAGACTTGGAAACAGCTGGAGAAGCCTTTCCAATTGCTACTCCATTAAACGATCCTCCGGAAAGGACTCCTACCACTTTGAGTCATAAAGTCTTCCGTCAATTATGCATCCAATTTGGCATTGCCGAAGCTGACGCTTTGTTCCCTGGGATAAATGACACTACTGATAGGCCGCCCCATGGCTTTGTCGCAGTTAACCGTTGTAACGACCCGACTTCCTATGCCCAGAAAGTCGCATCATTATGAAGAAAGAAAGGGGTAGAAAATAGAAAAGAAGAGAAGAAAGAAAGAAACAACAACAACGATCTCACAGCGGAACGAATAAATTATATTAATAACATAAACTATTACATAGTTTACAACAATTTACAGAGTTACACAGCATATACATCACTTACTAGACAGTTATAAACATCTGTCTAGACATTACAACTCAAATACAAGACAAGACACTATCACAGATATCAACACAGCGGAATACTATATCTACGAACGCCGAAGCCTCCTGCTCCATTGCTCCTCCAAAATATTCGTCAAAGCTAAACCTGAATCCCTTGGCTACTCGTAAAAATTTGAGTACCCAAGAGTTTATAAAACAGAAATAAACACTTGGGTCAGACATGGGTCTGGTGTGAGTAACAGGTTAAACTTGCTTAACTTCAAAACCTTTAGAAAGAAAAGGTATCACGTAAGACTCCCCACAAATAAACATGGGTAAGTTTTTACCTTACGCTAACCAAAACATTTGATAGGAAATCCAGTTATATTATAATAGGGTCTAGGGTTTTCAAGTAAATACTCATATAGCTGAAATTGTTACATTATTAAATTCCAGCATACTAGCCACAAAGTGGGTTATACAATCAAAACCGTAAGGGCACGTAGGAAGAATGGGTTTCCATCAATGGCAGGGCTACTGGGGTACCGCCCGTCACAGTACGTGGCCTAGATCACCGTACCGAGGAGTACGCCCGCTCCCCTGCAACACAAAGCCGGAACCATCCCTTACTGGATAATCCCGAATAAGATAACCCCGTAGTTGGCGCGACCAACCACACACTAAGCCGAATGAAAAGAAAAGGGACCTCTAGACAGGGATCTATCTTGCTCTCAGTGGGTGCTACCCACGAAGCCTTGCTGCACCTCCCCTGTTTTAGCCATTCCCGGTTGATGAGGCTTGAGGTTACGATTACCTTTAATCAGAACATATCACTTAGAATGCTCATCGTCCGCCTGACGATGTGCTGAAAGCATTCAATCCATACAAGTTCGTTCCGGGTTCGAACGAAACCGAAGGCATTATCTCGTTACACTCGTTTTGGAATCACCCTCAGAGTTAACGACAATAACCCTTGCACTCTGAATCTTCATCTTCACTTGAGATTCACGACCTATCGTAAATTTGGATCGATGTGGTATTCGGGTCTCCAGACCTGGAATTCCGGTATACGGAAACCCGATCCCGGTCTCATCGAAATCCAAAACGTATCTTTTAAGGGCCAAGTTGTTTTAAGGTTAAAACAATTCAATTCTTATCTATATACACAAAGATAGATAATTCAATAGATAATCTACATTATCATCCCAAACAGATAATTCACATTATCATTATAATTCAACCAAACATCCATATCATATATCAATCATATCTCATCAGAGATATCAAACAATGAAATACATTCAATCTCATTCATCCATCCTTAAGCAATGATTTATATCATCTAATTAATTTAAAGTGAATTAAACTAATTACTTCATTCTATAAATCCTGCTTACTTAATTATTAATTAAACCAATTAATTAATCATTACTCTAAGTATCCATCTTAATTAATCATTCCTGATTAATAATCCTTTAATTACTTTAAGTAATTAATCCTTAATTAATTTCACAAATTAATTACCTTAAACCATTTCAGTAATTAATCTTTAATTACTTCATTAATTAATTAATTATACTTAATTATCTTAATCCTTAATTAATTACAATTAATTAATTACTTTAATAACTTATTATTTATTAATTAATCTTAATTAATCAATTCTTAATTACATCATTAATTTTATTAATTAATGATCCTTAATTACTCTTAATTAATTATCTTATTTAAATTAATTACATTTAATAATTAATTAGTCACATTTATTAATCACCTTTGATTAATCTCATTTAGTAATTAACTTCCCTTAATTACTCCACTTCATAAATTAATTACTCCTTAATTAATTATCCTTTAATTAATCCCTTGATTAATTATTCAAAAGTAATTAAACTCAAATTACTTTCATTATTAAAATCATCTTTAGTTAATTATATCCATTAATTAACTTTAATTACTTTCCTAAGTAATTACACTTCACTAATTACATTTAAGTAATTATACTTATCACATAACCAAGCGATTATCTTAAATTAATTAAATTAATTAATTTAACTTATCAAATTATTTAATTAATTACCTTAAGTAATTAATTTCTTTAATTACTTCCATTAAATAAATTATACTTAACCAATTTATAAATGATTATCATTAATTAATTAATCTAATTGATTATCAAAATAAATCACATTTATTAATTATTTATCCCTAATTAATGATCCCTCATTAATTATTTAACACTTCTTTAATTACTTCCTTTAAGTAATTAATCTTTAATAAACTATTTATTAATTACCACTTAAGAAATTCTTAATTACCAATTAATTAATTTCTAATTACTAAATTAATTGCTTAATTTATTTTTAATCACTTCATTTATTAATTTCTAATCATTTATTAAAAACTCTATACTTATTTAAATAAATGATCCTTAATTTCAAATTAATTAATTTATTAAATTATTCCTTAATTACCTTATTAATTTAATGAATCCTAAATCATTAAACCTTAATTACTTTCTAAATTAAAGTATTAACCTTTAACTACTTTAATTATTATTAATAAAGACTTTAAAACATTTTACTTAAAAATCTTCCTTTTAATTCATTTTAAATTAAAGATTTAAAATGAATTACAATTTAACTTTAACCAATTTTAAATCCAATTTACACAATCTTTTAAATCGAAATGTTAAGAAATACTTAACATTTATAAGGAAATTAAGATTTTTGAACAAATTCATTTATTCAAACCTTTTTAATTTATTCTTTAAACATTTAAAGATATTTAAACATTTTAATAAAAAAAATTATTTATTTCACAACTGGAATTCAAGTTTAAATGTGAATCCACACCTAAAGATTTTATTTTAAACTTTGTTTAAATCTCTGTTTTCAAATTTTAAATCAATTTTAAAATTTTAAAAACAAACAGGCTTTGAAACCTGTAACCACTCAATTACCCGGGACCAACAAAAATTCCCCCGAGTCAAAACCTTATTTCCCCGAGTCACTCACGCAATTCTTCGAGTCGAACGCAAAGAAATTTCGAGCCAAACCCGTACCCATCCCTTCTTCCCCAACTTCAATTTCTTCCAGATGTACGAAACGTACATGTGCACGTGCACAACGATTTGATCATCTCCAACACCTCGCCGTGATACTCGCAAGTCGTCGATCACCTCCTCAGACATTCTGACCACCCAACGCCACGTACTCGCCTGAAAAACGAAAACGAGCAAATCGATCATATCCTGGAATTCAACTGATCGCCTAAAACCAGCTCGCACCATCAATCCCGACCATTTGAAACCTCGCCATCACGTTCAGAACTGCATCACCATCCCACGCGCCGATCCCACCACCTCTGAGAGACTCCGATGCATTGACGATGGCGCGGCAATCCAAAATCTACCATCGACCCAAAACTTGGTTTAAACCCTAAATCCACGCCGTTCGTTAACCACGGTGAATTGAAAAATGCCTCATCATTTTTCCAATGATCCTTGACCATCCACCATCCTCCAGCCACGGTCTCGATAATCAACACCGTGCCAATCGTCAGAATTCGATGATAAAGCAAAATCTGATCAACTTACGAATTCCCAACAACCTCGACCTTAAAAATCATGATTTCTGTTCTAAATTCCTCATTCTACCATACGATCTTGTTTAGATAATCAAAGCATGGAATTATGGATATTGATTTTCGACATATAATTGATTTTTACTGTAATTTTCCATTTTCAAAATATTCACTAAATGTTTTTGCTTGAAACTATTTTTAAAATTTTAATCTTGCAATTTCGAATAGGTTTTGTTTAGACTTCAAAGTCTATAAATGATTGTAAGATGAGGATATGATTTTTAAACAGGTTTGCATCCTGTAAATCTTTGAAACAGAGATACTTGTATCTGTTTTCTAGACATGCACAACACATTCCTATCAAAATTCAAACACTATTCATAACATATGCAAACTTATTCACAAACATTCATCAATACTAATTGCATGCAAACCAAAATGTGTATAAGGTTAAGGGTTTGCTCACTTTAAACAAAGAAAACTTGAGAAGTTTTCAAAACTGGAAGCTATACAGGGTTGATATCAGACATGCATCCAAAATTTCAACATATATACATACAATTTATATTAAACAACATGCAGGCATATTACATCATAGATTCAAGAATTTATAGCATGCAAACAGATATCATATACTTAAGTTTTTAAAATAAATGTTACTCACCTTTTAAAATGAAGAACAGAGCCCTCTTTGAAACTGCTTTAAACTTTAAAACTGAAGTGCTTTTGAAACTTTTAAAACTCGATTTAAAAACTTGAATGCTGGCTTTTGAATCTTGCATGCATGATAAAATCTTGTTTGTTAAGATGTTGTTTTAGATTCCAGTTTACTTGCTTTTAACAGATTCCAGATTTGAAGAAGAAATTGCAGGCTAAAAGACTTGGTTTGGAAATGTATTTCTGGTTTGAAGAATAGTTACAGGCTTTGTTTTGATTTTTGCTTTGAGGGGTTTGATTACAGATTTAAGAAATGAGGATTTGCTACAGATTTTGTTATGAGAAAATAGGCTGAAGTTTCTTTCTTTGAATTAAGAGGATAGAAAAAGAAATGAGATGATAGGTATATGTTTTTATAAGTTAATATGATGTTTATTAAAATAAAAGAAAACCAAAAATTTAAAAACTTGACATTTGTCACATAGAGTTGTTAATAAATTAACACTTGTTACTATATAGTCTTTAGAGAATTACACATGTCTTTTAAGTAACACTTATTTATTTTAAATGTAAATAAAGCCTTTTTCTTAATTTATAAATTTACAATTTCTTATATATATATAGATAATTTTTAAAGAAATAAACCAATCATACTTATAAATAAGAGCTTATCCAAATATCTATAAAAATCCAAATATTTATAACAACACATTCAATTTCTTTAAAATCTATTTATCTATATATAAAACAATACATTATTAATATTGTTTGAAAATAGCAATTTGTCAAATTTAAATAATTTATAAAGAGATTATAAATTTCTACTATTACTAAATGAATTAATATATCATTTGTTTATTAAATACAAACCAAAGCTTTTCTATTTACAATATATACAAATATATATACATTATAAATAGAAATCAATTTATTAGGTTTTAAAGAATAAATTCACTAATTAAATATTCATTTAATTAGATTATTAAACCAATTCAAATTTATTTATCAAAGATCATCAATCATTTTAATTATTTAAACAGATTATTAAATTGATATTGCCCCAAATTTCCGGGATATTACATTCCTCCCCCCTTAAAATAATTTCGTCCCCGAAATTTAAAACAAAGGTAATTTAATAATCTTTTTAAATCACAAGGATGTATTATCATCCATATGCTAACAATCATAGCAACCAATCGTCCAAACAAACAATTCTAACTATCTAGCGAAAAAAAAATCTGAATAGAATTTCCTCGAGTTTCCCCAAGTATATATACCGGGATACTCGCTCTACAAACAATCTAAACAATCAATACTACTAAGCTATAGATCTCTTACTTATCTAGATCTACAGAACTAAACAGAATATCAGACTACAGACGAGTCTGACTCAACAACCAATTCCTCCAGAACTGCTGGTTCCAAAACCAGAGATAGATCAAACACGTACTCCCTCAGAGATACGTAAAATACATTGAATTCTAGTTATCCAAACTGACAATTCAACCTTGTAGATCAAAGTGCTTATCCAAATTAGATCACAGAAAAGATCCAAAATAACTCGGAGCTAACTTCCCATACTTACCCAATCTTATAGCTCCCTTTAACCAGAGAAAAACTTCACAACAACGAAGTCTCCAACTTGAAATTTCAAATTCCTTCGTCTCTTATCCACAAAATTCTTCAGACGATCCTGGCTTCCTACAAATCCTTTTTGATCAACTCAACCTTCGCTGATGCTTCTTGAAACAATCAGGACCAAAAATAACTCAACCAATGATCCTCTCAAGATCTACCCAATCCAAAACACAACTCTACTTACAAACATCAGTAGATTCCAAACTTACTTCTCATATCCAGAGATTCACTCTCAAACTGCTTCCGCTACACCACTCTAATCTGGAAAAGAATGAAAATGCTGATGAAGAACACAAGCCCAGATTGGACAACTCATCCCAGAAAATCTCGGATAACTCAAGAGAATACTCAAATTATCGCAAGTCATTTTTGCGATCAACTCAGCCAAATTCAAAAGAAACTGTTCTCTCTTTACCAATCAGAACAGCTTACACTTATCTATCCTATCTATCAAAGAAATGGATCCACTCTGCTGCTTCTGAACTTCTCTTTCACTGCTCAGCCAGAAAACTTCCTGCCAATACAGAACACTACGAGCTGCACTGCTGCCACAGATGCCAAAGACTTCCTTATCCAAAGCTTCTTCAAGAAACTCAGACCCAAACTAAACAGAATCACCATGCTGAATTCAGCCACAACACTGAAGCAGACATACTTCATTAACTTGTTCCAAAGAAAACATCTTCGGGAACATCCATATTCACTGCGTCTCATCACACAGCTACTTCTTCCAGAAGATACCAAGATACTATCACTCGCTTCTGCCCAACTGACAGATCCAACTCTACTCATCCAACTTCAAAGATAAACTCCGAACCTTAACAGGTTTCCTTCAGAGATTGTGAAATCCTTACACAACTGTAAAGTTCACTCGAGACGGTATTAGGTTTACAGTCTCGACAGATACTCTTCCAACCTCAACACTCAGACTCCTAATCCTAGATGATAAATTATTATCATCTCAACCAATCAATACAAATACCATATACATTTAAAATGATACTTTTTTTTATATAGAAATTATATCTGGGTAAAATTATTTCATCTACCTTTTTAAAACAATATTGTGTCCGTTGGCCTGGTCCAAGTGTTTAGAGATCCCTATCAATAACGTTAGCTACTCGTATTGACCAGAATCCATATACCACTCAACCGATCAATTAACACAATATAAAACCATTTTATATAACTAACAAATACGCGCTCTCGTATATATATACTCAGACTCAAACAGGTTGCTACAGATCCTATCTCTAATGAACAATCCTTCCGAACCTAGGTATTCACTCAACCTAGTGTTCTGATATTCACTTAACCAATAGCTTAGGTATTCGCTCAACCTATGCTCTGATACCAATTGTAACGACCCGACTTCCTATGCCCAGAAAGTCGCATCATTATGAAGAAAGAAAAGGGTAGAAAATAGAAAAGAAGAGAAGAAAGAAAGAAACAACAACAACGATCTCACAGCGGAACGAATAAATTATATTAATAACATAAACTATTACATAGTTTACAACAATTTACAGAGTTACACAGCATATACATCACTTACTAGACAGTTATAAACATCTGTCTAGACATTACAACTCAAATACAAGACAAGACACTATCACAGATATCAATACAGCGGAATACTATATCTACGAACGCCGAAGCCTCCTGCTCCATTGCTCCTCCAAAATATTCGTCAAAGCTAAACCTGAATCCCTTGGCTACTCGTAAAAATTTGAGTACCCAAGAGTTTATAAAACAGAAATAAACACTTGGGTCAGACATGGGTCTGGTGTGAGTAACAGGTTAAACTTGCTTAACTTCAAAACCTTTAGAAAGAAAAGGTATCACGTAAGACTCCCCACAAATAAACATGGGTAAGTTTTTACCTTACGCTAACCAAAACATTTGATAGGAAATCCAGTTATATTATAATAGGGTCTAGGGTTTTCAAGTAAATACTCATATAGCTGAAATTGTTACATTATTAAATTCCAGCATACTAGCCACAAAGTGGGTTATACAATCAAAACCGTAAGGGCACGTAGGAAGAATGGGTTTCCATCAATGGCAGGGCTACTGGGGTACCGCCCGTCACAGTACGTGGCCTAGATCACCGTACCGAGGAGTACGCCCGCTCCCCTGCAACACAAAGCCGGAACCATCCCTTACTGGATAATCCCGAACAAGATAACCCCGTAGTTGGCGCGACCAACCACACACTAAGCCGAATGAAAAGAAAAGGGACCTCTAGACAGGGATCTATCTTGCTCTCAGTGGGTGCTACCCACGAAGCCTTGCTGCACCTCCCTTGTTTTAGCCATTCCCGGTTGATGAGGCTTGAGGTTACGATTACCTTTAATCAGAACATATCACTTAGAATGCTCATCGTCCGCCTGACGATGTGCTGAAAGCATTCAATCCATACAAGTTCGTTCCGGGTTCGAACGAAACCGAAGGCATTATCTCGTTACACTCGTTTTGGAATCACCCTCAGAGTTAACGACAATAACCCTTGCACTCTGAATCTTCATCTTCACTTGAGATTCACGACCTATCGTAAATTTGGATCGATGTGGTATTCGGGTCTCCAGACCTGGAATTCCGGTATACGGAAACCCGATCCCGGTCTCATCGAAATCCAAAACGTATCTTTTAAGGGCCAAGTTGTTTTAAGGTTAAAACAATTCAATTCTTATCTATATACACAAAGATAGATAATTCAATAGATAATCTACATTATCATC
Organism: Allium fistulosum; assembly: GCA_030737815.1. Taxonomy (NCBI): domain Eukaryota; kingdom Viridiplantae; phylum Streptophyta; class Magnoliopsida; order Asparagales; family Amaryllidaceae; genus Allium; species Allium fistulosum. The sequence continues at coordinate 1,424,158,901 of CM060903.1, read as the reverse complement.
CCAAACAGATAATTCACATTATCATTATAATTCAACCAAACATCCATATCATATATCAATCATATCTCATCAGAGATATCAAACAATGAAATACATTCAATCTCATTCATCAGTGTAACGACCCGGAATTTTCGAACCCGAAAATTCCAGATAGTTAGGAGAAAAAGAAAAGAGATTAGAGAAAGAACAGAAAGTAGAAAGAAGAACAGAAAACACAACACCTCACATTCACAGCGGATTAAATAAAATAACAAATAATAGCGTTTATAAAAGAAAGCTGTAATTGTTACTTTACATACAATTCAATAGAGTTACAATCATTACAAATAGACTGGACAGTTATATCAAACTGCCCCATACTACTATCAATACAACTCTCAAATACACAACGGAATATACTCCATATGTCTCTGCCATCCAGCTCGCCACCTGAACTCCAAAACGTCCTTTCCTGAAAATCTGTAATACTCGGTCTGACCCGAGCATTACATCAAAGTAACACCCGGGTCAGGCTGGAAACCAGCGTGAGTAAACCCAACTATCTTGAAATACTAAGACATGAAGCTTATTTGAAAACCAGGGTAACTCGTACCTTTCTACGAGTTCTCATCTTATTAAAGTCAATCACATATTATAAGATCATATCTAAGAAATGTTACTCAGTTTTTAAATGTTACTAAATTTATTCCATTCCAGCCTGTTTAATTCCACATATCCAAAGAATTTAGATTACTAATCGAAGTGGTTTCGGATATTGCTAATATCCGACTCCGGTCTCTTCGAATCCAATACCATCTTTAATCCAAATTGTTTAAGTGAAAAACAATTCAATTCTTATATACAAGATGTCAATTTACACAACAATTTATAAGTGACCCACATTATCATAGTTCATCCCATTCATATCATAGCACATCTCAATCGCCCATTATAAACATTAACAATTCAAGTCATCCGATATCATTTAACCATCCATAAGCCAGATTTATTAGATATATAATTTCTAATTAATTTAATAAATCTTCAACTAAATTAATTAGCAACTTTAATCACTTGGATTACTTTAATCCTGCTTACTTAACATTAATTAATTACAACCTAATTTATTTATCATTTGTTAATCATCCATCTTAATTAATCATCCTTGATTAATTATCTTTTAATTACATTAAGTAATTAACCTATAATTACCACATAGATTAATTAGCCTTAACCATTCGCATTAACTAACTTTTAATTAATCTCCTTAATTAATTTATTACATTAATTAATGATCCTCTAATCACTTCCAATAATTAATTATTCTATTAAGTAATCTTTAATTAATTACATTCATTATTTTATCCTTAGTTAATCTCATCAAGTAATTAATCATCCTTAATTACTTACATCAACTAATAATCATTTATTACTAAAGATCTTAATTGATTTAAAAGGTAAACCATTTATCTTTATAATCACTTTAATTATTCTAAATAAATTTTAACGTAATTTATCTTAAACCTTATTCATACTAAACTAAATCATCATTTAATATTTCAAAAGAAATGGGTTGAGAGATTTGTTTTAAAAATTTGTCTAAAATTAAATTTTAAACCAGTATTTTAGTTTTAGTTCAAAACATCTGAGTTCCTCTGTTCAACCTTCAGCAACGGTTCACGACCGGTAGGCTTTTCAACCATCCCAGCCCCGCTGTGGCTCACAGTGATACCTCGGGTTTGCTTTTACGGCCACCCTCTCGAGTCGCAACCAACCCCAAAAGGCCTTATACTACCCCCGGGGACATGTAGGGGTAAGAGTCTCCCGTTCGCCACCTAACGCAAAGCGAGAACCCCCTATCACGCTGTAATGTAGCAAACCCGATCCCGGTCTCATCGAAATCCAAAACGTATCTTTTAATGCCAAGTTGTTTTAAAGGTTTAAACAATTTAACTTATATATACAATAATTTAGTTTAATAGTAAAAACTTTGTTTTACTTTTATTTTAAAAACTTAGAGCCATTACAAAAACAAACTTCTTTGATTTAAAACTTTCTTTTAAAAAAATTCTAATGCCTGCTCCCACCAACCCGAGAAAAACCCAAGTTTCCCCGATAAAAACTCGAGACTACCCTCGTTTTCGTCTTGCTTCGAGTAAAAACTCGATTCCCCCGATGTAAACCCGAGAACAAACTTTCTTCTCCACCCAGAATTCCCAAATGCGCGCTAACGTAGCCGTGCACGTGCACACCCTAGCTGATCGATGTGGGATTCGGGTCAGACCGAGTATTATAGATTACAGGAAATGATGCTATGGAGCTGGATGGCGATACGTACTTTCGTATTTGAGTTATATATTCCGCTGTGTATTCAGATTGTGAGGACAAGTTATGATTACTGTCCAGTTGTATGATATTGATGTGATGTACTCTGATGATGTATTTGGATGATGTATATGTAAACAGAAATAGATTTCTTTTTGTGTAAAGATCTGTTATTACCTATTATATTTTATTCCACTGCGTATGTGAGATTCTGTTGTTGTTTTCTATTTTTCTTCTTCTTCTACCTCTTCTTTTTACTCAAATGGTCCGGTTTTTCGTGTATGAAAAACCCGGGTCGTTACAGTGCCGTCAGATGTGTTCAAGTGGAGCCATTCCCCCATTTAACGACTGTCTTCGAGAACTTCTCCTTCGGCTATCTATTTCTCCCTTTCAACTACACCCTAATGGATACTCCATCCTGCTGGGATTGTGTGTGCTTTTCAGGAGAACGTTGGACCGTTTTCCCACTTTTGCCGAAATTCGCTTCTTGTGTACATTTGCAAAGAACAAAGACCATCCCTCTATCATACTTGTGAGGAGTGCCAGGAACCGTAAACTAATTCTGGACTTGCCCGAAAGTGCCCATGGATTCTTGACTCAATTCTTTTACGTTCGCTGTCCTCCGGGATTTTATGCCATCTGGAGGGTCGGAAGTAAGATTGCCTTTCACCGATTCATTTTCTAGATTTTTCAGAATTCGAACCGTCAAATGCTTAATTCCATTCTTTCTTTTTGCAGCACTTCCTTCTCTTCTTCGAGATACCAGCCACAAGTCGATTTTAGATACTTTGAGTGCCGTTGATGCTGAAGAGAGGAGTGCCAAATTCTTGCTGAAAGATGAATTTCTGCACCAGTTTGGTCTTTTACATCCTTCTAGATCGACTCAGATTCATGAAATTTCTAGTTCTGATGCGGAAACGTTAGTTGCTTCGGGCTCTCAAGCAGAGGCCTCGAATGCCCCACCTTCTGTAGAAGAAATTGCATCAAAAACACCCGTCGTAGAGGCTGCTTTGATAAAATGTTCCGCATCCATCGATGTTGTAGGGTCAGTCAGCAAGTTGGCACTTGCCCCAATTATTGAGGAGGAAGAGAATCCTCGAGTTTATGAAAAATCAATTGATATGGAAGTTGAAAAGGAGAAGTCTGCCGAGCTCCAGGGTGATGACACTTTTGATGGCTTGAGCGATATCATGATAACTTCTCAAGAGCTTTTCGGGGATAATAATCCAAAAGTGACTTCTCCCGTTGTTGAAGCGACTTCCACCCTAAAACAAACTCTGACGCCTACTACGCCAGTCGTCTCTGTTTCCACACTAAAGCGTGGTCTGTAGTTTGATGCATGTAGCTTGCACGCCGCACACACTTAGGATTTTTCAGCACTTATAAGCATTTATCCTCTTTTTCTGGAAATTTCTAAACTTTACTTCTTTTCCGTTTTTCAGATTCTCCTATGGGACGTACCGGCTCATACTACGACAACTTTCGGCGCTACGGAGGGCGTGATTCTTACGATTATGGACGTTATCTTCCCTCCCGCAAAGAATCTGACGAAGAGCGTGCAGCTAGAAAAGCTCAAGAAAGGCGTGCTTACGAAGAGCAGCAAAGAAGGAGAGACGATGACTCTCATAAAAGAAAATATCATGATGACAAAGGGAAGAGGCATGCTACCGATGACCCAAGTAAACGGGTTAAACTTGATGAGAAGGACGCGTCTGAAATTTCTGAAAAAACTGACGCTCCTATCCCTTCTGATACTCCGGCCGGCTCTCCTCCTCTAAAGAAGTCTGATATTCAAACAATTATTAACAGGCCACAATATCAAGTTAAGGACGGCCCTCCAACGCTTCAGAGCCGATTTCCAAATTGGTGCCTAAAAGGAGTGCGTTTTGACTTGGATTTGGTTCCGATTGATAAGCAAGACATGCTTACAAGTCTTGACGCGGTCAGGCTTAATATCGAGAGGATGTCACAATGGCAGAAACTTGTCGACGAACTTCAAAGGGTCAACCACTTGAATCTTGAGGCGATGATGACCATGGAGAACGATAAATCAGAATGGGACAAATGGCGTAAGCAGCATGATGCGGAGATGACGAGCATTGCAGATGACAACGCAAAGCTCGCATCTGAAGTCAAGCGACTAAAGGAAGATCTGGCCTCATCCTCTGCATCGCACACTCAAAAGGAAGAAGTCTTTCAGAAGCAAGTGCGGGACGCACATGCTGCACAAAGGGACGCCGAAATGAAGCTTGCAGCTGAGCAGCACATAACTGAGAAATATCGCACAGAAAATGCTGAGCTGCGGCGAACAATTGTGTCCCAAAATGCAGAGATTGAGATGCTGAAATCTAAGCTTCTTAAAGTTGAGAAGGAGCGTGATGACGCGGTCGCTGGACAAGTTGCGGCCGAAGAGTCTCACGATGCCACTAAAGCTAGCATTGATTCTACTCTATTTGACCTCTACATGCACAGCGTTTTGGGCCGCGGCAGCCTTTCATTCTTGGGTCCCAAATATGAGATTACACTTGCTGAAGTTTGGGAGACCATACTTGATACGTTTGCTGGCTATGCGGAGGCAGACCTTGTAGCGCTTTATCTGGATAATGAAGCATGTGATGCGCTTATTAGAGGCAAAGAGCAACTTGCCGAAGCTAGAGCCGGGACAGTGGCAGAGGAGCATTCAGAAAAAACAATACCTTTCACTGCCCCTGTCCATACTTCGACTTTGACCGATGTTGACATCATTGGTTCTAGCTCTCAATCTCCACTCACTGCAAAAGATGCTGAAGCTAAACTCGATACTTCCGAGACTCCTCTTTCCCAAATTGAAGAAAAGAGCCAGGAAGAAACTGAGGCTGATAAGTATGAAATTGAACTTGCGAAGTCAACTCCTCCAGGTAATTTTGGCGAAGTCCCGGGTTTAATGAACCAGTTATTTGACTTAACCGAGTTTGATGACCTTCTTACTTGTTACTTGAACTTTGGTGAACCGGTACCTTCTCTATTTTCGGGAGATGTTGATTTTAACTTCTTTTCTTCTACAGCGGAGGCACCAAACACTGCACAAGCTTTCACTCCTTCAATTGCCGTTCCTCCGTCTTCCCAAATTACTCCTCCTTCTGCTTCCCAACTGGGATCACAGGCAGAGAAAATCGAAGCTCTTCAAGGCTTGGATGATCCGGCTGCTTCACATGAGCAGAAGGCGGAGGATCTTGAAGACATTGAGAAGACCCCGGAGCGGTCTCTTGATGACGACACGAAGCTCTCAACACTGCTTGCTACTCCGGGGAGCGAATCTTCTTCAAAGAGGAAGGGGAAGCGTGGCATAAGGAAGAAGAAGAGAAGTGCTTCAACTGGGGAGGAAGCAGAAGTTGATCCAGCCGCGTCTTTTTCTCCTTCTGCCCCGACCCGTTCACAACGGCTCCAAAAGCTAATCATTAGGCCGGGGAAAGGCTCCAAAGGTGGCGAGAAGAAGGAATAACAAGCTAGATTTTCTACTCCTTACTTTTGCTTTTTGCATGTATCGACCGGGGATTGTGCGGGTACCGGTCCCTGCTTTTGCTTTTTGAGATATCTGCACATGTAAAGAATTTTCATAGTACTAAATAAAACAATTATTTTACTTGTACAAACTCTTGTGTATGTGAGAATGCATCTGTTTTTTATTTTTAGTGTAGAACAAATGATTCTTTTTACTTGTGCAAACTTTTTGTCTGCGTTTGAGAATGCATTTATTCCACATCATCTATTTTTCATGATATTGTGATGAACTCGCGGTATGTTGCTTGTATATTACTTTGTTCATGTAACTGAATCGTATAGTATTGCCCCCATACCGCAAGTGCATTGCAATATTCCTAGCTTTTTCAAGACTGATACTCTTATTCCAGAGAATAACTATTCCACTTTTAAGGGAAGAATCATTCTGCTTTTAATAAAGTATATCTCGTCTTCCGAGAAGTTTTTACTTTCTCTTTCTTTCTGAAGAACATTTCAACTTTTGGGGATGATCACTTTTATTTGTTAAAAGCGAATTTTCCTACGCAGTGAAATGAGCTTTTCCGAAAGAATTTTGTAGTATTTCAACTTTTTTAGGAGGAATTTTTTGAGATGAACAAGTTAATCCTTCCTTTGAGAGTTGAATTGTGCTTCCGGAGAATGCTTTTCGTTCGAGTATTCTATTTTGGGACATGCCTCCGGAGAGGGCTCCTCTTAAAGAGTTGTGCCTCCGAAGAGGTCTTGTGCCTCCGAAAAGGGCTTGTGCCTCCGAAGAGGGCTTGTGCCTCTGAAGAGGGCTTGCGGTGCCTTAGGAAAGGGCTTTTGCCTCCGAAGAGGTCATGTGCCTCCGAAGAGGGCTTGTGGTGCCTTGGGAAAGGGCTTTTGCCTCCGAAGAGGTCATGTGCCTCCGAAGAGGGCTTGTGCCTCCGAAGAGGGCTTGTGCCTCCGAAGAGGGCTTTGTTGAACTTTGAGAAGGAGCGTTGGGTGGTTGGTGTGCCAGGAAGGTCGCGTCTCAGGGGCAAGTAGATCCACGGGACGGACGCAAGCTGCCTGATCGGATGCATCACGACCAGTCAGCAAGGGCCCTGTTCCTTCTGCTTGGGAAGGTGTCCCTTTGGTGGTTCTTACTGGCCCTTTTATTGAGAAGCATACCTCCTTTCGGCTGCTCCTTTGTTTGCTTGGCAATGTTCTCTCATCATCTGCTCATTAGCGATCTTTTATTATCGTTTCCAAGCGCATCTTCTTTCCTTACATTGCTATGTTCGAAGAAGTGGACTTCACTGTTGAACGACTTCATGGGACAAACGCAAGTTATCTAGTTGGATGTTTGTTTATATCGACAATCTCAACCAATTAACAAAGGTTTGTCACAGTGGAGTCGCCAACTTTTTATGTGAAGTTCTCCTTGTATAGGATTTGTATTTGGAATTTCTTGTCGCTTGGTATTTGCATAACAGGTGATTTATAGAAGTCGCTTGGTTTTGTGACGAGCAAGCATTGTTTTGATGTCCTGCAATTTTGAATCGACATTTTAGCAATACATTTAAAGTATTTACATATCGAAATAAAACAGGCATTATGAAATAGTAAAGAACACAAGATTTATAGTGGTTCGGCCAAGAATCGGGCCTACATCCACTTTATAGCTTTCATTCATTCACATTGATTTACAATGTTTTTACAATACAACTGATACATTCATCATTATTTTACAATTTTGAACAAAGTTTTTTCTTTCAAGTAAAATAAGGACGTAAGTGGTTGCTGTTCCAGGCTCTTGGAATTGGATCTCCTTCAACAGTTACGAGCTTGAAAGTGCCATCAAGAAGTTTACTGCCAATGGCATATGGTCCTTCCCAGTTTGGTCCGAACACACCAGTTGCCGTCATGATCCTTTTCAAAACTAAGTCCCCGACCTCAAAGCTGCGCAGGCGGACTTTAGAGTTGAAGTGCCTGGCTATCCTTTGCTGATAAGCTGAAACTCTGAGCCTAGCTTCTTCTCTTTTCTCATCAAGAAAATCAAGTGCTTCAAGTTGTAGCTTTTCATTTTCAGTTTCGTTGAAATGAATTCTCCTATGTGAAGGAACTTCTACTTCCACTGGAATCATTGCCTCTGATCCATATGCTAGTGAAAATGGAGTGTGCCCAGTTGCAGTTTTGTGAGTAGTCCTGTATGCCCATAGTGCTAATGGAAGCTTATCAACCCAACCACCTTTTGATCTTTCGAGTTGCTTTTTGATGGTTGACTTGATGATTTTATTCACTGCTTCCACTTGCTCGTTTGCCTGCGGATGAGCCACTGCTGAGAAGCTTTTCCGAATTCTGAATCGTCTGCAAAAATCCTGGAACTCTTCACTTTCAAACTGAGTACCGTTGTCTGTGATTATTTTCTGTGGCACACCATATCTGCAAATGATATTTTTCGTTACAAAATTTATCATCTTTTTAGAAGTAATGGTGGCCAAAGGTTCAGCTTCAGCCCATTTAGTGAAATAATCAACAGCTACAATAGCATATTTGATTCCTGATTTGGCAACTGGTAATGGTCCGATTAGATCTATCCCCCAAATGGCGAATGGCCATGGGCTGACCATCTGTGAGAGTTCGGTGGAAGGTGCTCTTGGGATTTTTGCAAATCTCTGGCACTTGTCGCACTTTCTAGAGTAGATAGCAGCATCTCGGTTAATGTCAGGCCAGAAATACCCATATCGGAGAACTTTCTTGGCTAAAGTTTGACCAGCTGAATGATCTCCACATTCTCCTCCGTGTACCTCGGCTAGAATTGTCTTGGCTTCTTCCTTAGTTACACATCAGAGCAGAGGCATTGAAAATCCCCGTCTGTATAATTGGCCACCTTGAATTATATATCTCGACGCTTTTCTCAATAATTTTCGACGTTCCTTAGAACTTTCTGGCAGGGAACCACTGAGTAAGTATTCTTTGATTGGAGTCATCCATGATTCATGCTCTTGAGACGTAGCCATAATCCAATCAATATCCATTTCATCAATGCTTGGAGCCGACAGAACTTCTACAGGAACTAATCCCAGTAATTGAGCTTCTCCGGAACTTGAGTACTTTGCTAAAGAATCTGCCTTCATATTTTCCTCTCGGGGTATGTGGCTTATTGAGTAGTGATCGAAATCACTGAGGAGTTCGGAAGTTTTTGTCAAATATGCAGGCAAATTTCCTCCTTTGGCTTGAAATTCTTTCTTTACCTGGCAAACAATAAGCTGAGAATCGCTGAAAATCTGTAACACTTTGATGTTTAGTTCCTTGGCGATTTTTAAACCGGCAATAAGTGCTTCATATTCTGCTTCATTGTTTGTTGAAGGAAATTCCAGTCTCAATGCATAACACAATGATCGTCCTTCGGGGGTTTCAAGCACAACCCCTGCCCCAGAACAGTAATCATTTCTTGATCCGTCAACATACAACTTCCACTGGATTGGAATGCCGTCAGTTGTTTCATCCTCACCATCGCCTTTGTCAGTAGATTCTGCGATGAAATCCGCTAAAGCTTGTCCGTTAATTGCTCTTCGAGGGTGATAAGTGATGTCATACTGGCTAAGTTCAATGTTCCATTTCAAAAGACGACCCGAAGTTTCAGGACGAAACAGGACTTGCTTTAGAGGTTGATCAGTAGAACTTTGATAGGATGAGCTTGAAAATATGGTCTCAATTTCCTGGAAGCAATTAGCAAACAGTAAGCGAGCTTTTCTATCTTCGAATAATTCATCTCTGCCCCAGTGAACCGTTTACTAATGTAATTGACTGGACGCTGTATTTTCATATCTTCCCGTACAAGTGCTGCGCTGAGGGCGTGAGATGAAATTGCTAAATAGATGAAAAGATCTTCACCGTCAGTAGGCTTGGAAAGAACCGGAGGTGTTTCCATGTGATGAATTAGTTCATCGAAAGCATTCTGGCATTCTGGAGTCCACTCAAAATATTTCTTTCCTTTCTTTAGAGCGTCAAAGAAGGGAATGCATTTGTCTGTGGCCTTGGAAATGAAGCGACTCAGAGCAGCGACTTTTCCATTGAGACTTTGCATTTCTTTCTTTGTTTTAGGGGCTTTGACTTCCCTTAGAGCTGTGATTTGAGTAGGATTGGCTTCAATGCCCCTGGCGCTCACAATGAAACCCAAAAATTTCCCAGATTCTACTCCGAATGAACATTTCAATGGGTTGAGCTTCATTCCGTACTTTCGAAGAATTGCGAACATTTCCTCCAAGTGTCCCATGTGATCTACAGCTTTCTTTGATTTTACCAACATATCGTCGACATAAACTTCCATGGTTCTACCAATCTGAGGCTTGAACATTGCATTGACGAGTCTTTGGTAGGTTGCCCCAGCATTTTTCAATCCGAAAGGCATAACTTTGTAGCAGTAGAGACCCACATCTGTAATAAAGCTTGTGTCTTCCTGATCCGGCTCATGCATCATAATCTGATTGTATCCGGAGTAAGCATCCATAAACGACAACAACTCATGCCCAACTGTTCCATCCACCAATTGATCAATTCTGGGCAGCGGGAAGCAATCTTTGGGGCATGCTTTGTTTAGATCTGAGAAATCTATGCATACTCTCCACTTTCCATTTGCCTTCATGACCAATACTGGATTTGAAACCCAATTTGGATAAGTGGAGTTTCTGATAAAGCCGTTCTCCATGAGCCGATCGACTTCTTCCTTTAGTGCTGTCGATCTTTCTGGGCCTTGAGTTCTTCTCTTCTGCTTCACTGGTGTGAATTTCGGATCTATGTTCAGAGTATGCACAGCAACTTCCGGGGAGATCCCACACATATCAGCGTGACACCAAGCGAACACATCCAGATTGGCTTTTAAGAATGATATCAGTGTGTTTTGAACTGTTATACTTAGCTGTGAACCCACATTGAGTACTTTGTTCGGGTCTTTCGAGTCTACAGATACTGGTACCGTTACCTCCACGGATACCACTCTATTCTCCCCTGTACTGGCTTTCCTGGGATCCATCTCTTTTCTTGCATTGCTGTGTTCGCCAGTACAGGGGCCGCTCCGTAGTTGCTACAGGGTCGGTTCCTTGATGCAGAGCGGAGCTGCCGCATCTTTCCCCATTTCTTTTTTCCTGGCCTCTCGGAGTTCTACAAGATAACATTCTCGTCCTGCGTTCTGATCTCCTTTAATAACAGCAATCCCATTATCAGTAGGAAATTTCATTGTTAAGCACCAAGGAGCGAGGACGGCCCTGAAAGCAACAAGAGTAGGCCGACCCAAGAAAGCGTTATAGGCGGAGAATCCATCAACAATTACAAAAGTTTGCTTCCGAACCAACTTCTTCTGCCCTTCGCCCATTTCAACAAACAAGTCCACCGTTCCAATTGGCTGTTTCAGCTCTCCTGTGAATCCGGTAATTTTGTGTGAAGAGGCTTGTACATCTGTCATAGGGATTTTCATTTGGTCGAATGTCCTTTTAAAGAGTATGTTGCACGAAGCACCACTATCAACCAGAACTCTTCTGACAATAGCCGGCCCAATACCGACAGAAACAACTAAAGGGTCCTCAGTAGGAGCTTCCACATCAATAGAATCCCTGGTTCTGAACATAATATCATCGTGAAAAGTCTTCTGCTGCTTTAGAGGTGCAGCATCTTCCAAGATCAAGACACTTTCTTCAGTCGGAGCATACTTCAAAGCTTTTGCATACCTTTCCATTTCACCCCAACTCCTGCCAGCCGGGTGAGGTCCCCCTGTGATCACATTGATAACAGGTCTTTCCTTTCCAGCAGGTCTCTCTCCTGAATCAGATGAATGAGCTGGAGGTAACTGCCCTTGGCTGGATGAAGATGGGTCCTTTCTATTCCTCTTGACGTATTGCTGCAACTTATTCTCTCTTAACAATTCTTCAATCAGGCTTTTCAAATGGCGGCACTCATTGGTATCATGCCCTGGTTGGTTGTGAAACTTGCAAAATCTTCCGCTTTGAACAGCATTCTTCCCAACTTTCACGGCCGGTGGTTTTGGAAATTCAACAGCATCGTTAGTGGCGATGAAAATATTCTCCGGGGTATCGGTCAGAGGAGTAAAGTCTGAAGGTTTAAGGAAGCGGGGCTTTTTGAAGTCTTTCTGCCTTTTCCCACCATTACTTTCCCTTTTCTGATCTGCCGGTTCTTTCTTGCTTTGAACGGTAGCATTATTTTCCACCACCGTTGTCACAACTTTAGCTGGTGCGGAAAGATTCTCTAAGCGTATAAATTCGTCAGCCTTTTTGTAGAATTTCTCGAGCGAATTTGGCTCCTTCATCTTCAGCCATTTTCCAAATTCGCTCGATTTGTCGATAGCACGCATCAAATAGGTCAAGATCATTCGTGGCTCTGCGTTATCGACTTCTGCCAGAGCTAAGTTGAAGCGGTTCAAGAATGACTTAATAGGCTCTCCCGGATTCTGTTCAAGACTGGACAGTGACATTATATCTTTTGCCTTTGAAGCGTATAACCTGAATTGCTCTTTGAATTTTCGGGTCAGATCAGAAAACTGATCTACAGATCGGACAGGAAGCTTGGTAAACCAGAGAAGTGCCACTCCTTCCAAATAGACTGGGAAATATCGGCACTTTATTTCGTCGGTTGCTCTTGCACCGGTCATGTGCCAGTCGTATTTATACAAGAACTGATTTGGATCACCTGTTCCCCGATAAGCAGGAATGGTGGGGGGAACAAACTTTCTAGGAAATTCAGCCTTTAGAATCTTCTCGGTAAACGGAGTTCTACTTGGTGCGAATCCCCATTCGCTCTCATCTTCATCTCTTTGCACGCTCTCTTTCATTATTTGCTTGATCATACCAGAAAGATACTCCTCATTGTTCAGAGATTTTGCAGAATAGACCTCGGCCATCTTTTCGGGGGTTTGTCCAGGTAAATGCTCACGAAGAACTGGTGACGGCCTGGATCCTTCGGCCTGGAGGGGTGCCCCTTCGGCAGCACCTGATCCTCCGTGAGGAATATTTCTTCCCTCGGAATTGGGAGCAGCATTAGCAAAGTTTCCCTCATTACTTACTGGTCTTTGATTCGTACCAAATAGAGCATTCAGCTTTTCCATCATCAGATTATTCTGAGTTTCAATCTGCTGGTACAGTCCGGATACAGCAGCATCTAACTCTTGTCGCGTCACACCGACGCTTGGAGCTGCCTGAATTGGAGAGAGAGAAGTGGCAGTATTATCACGGTCATCATCAGTTCTGACAGACTTTCGTTTCCTTCCAGGAGCCATTATGTCTGATAAACTTCTGGTTTTGTAGGAAATTCTTTCAGCAAACTTCTGTGAAGCAATGGTGAGTAGTAGCCTGAGTTGGGTTCTCAGTGAAAGCACCAAAAAGTTAACGCTAAAAAGTGAACGCTAACACCCGGTGTGTGTAATAGAATCGTGAAAGCACCACCCGTGTGACGGGAACAGAATTTAAGCAGTAAACTGGCAGAAAAGCAGTAAAAAACAGCAATTTATAGTGGTTCGGCTTGAGATTAAGCCTACGTCCACTTTGAATCTCTTTATTACTGAATTCGGTTACAAATCGATACAAATCTCTTATCAAAATAGTACAACTTGATCAAAAGAAACAATCTTGACTACTAGCTCAATCTTCGTCGATGAAATTCGATGAATCCATGTTGGATGTAAGGAATTATCTCTTGAAGATTGTTGTAGCGTCTTGAATGTTTGAGGATCTTTGATTGCTGGATGAATGGAGACTTCGACAGAGTAACGGCGCTTGAAGAAATGAATGGCCAAAAGTCCCCGTTATGTTGGAAGTGGTGGGGTATTTATAGGAGCTGATTTGGATTCTGGAAATTTTCCTAAGGTCTTAGGTCGCGTACGACCTAAGTTAGGTCGTAGGTCGCGAGCGACCTAAGATAGGTCACAGTCCATATGCGACTTAGGGAAGGCAGCTTGATTGAGTTGCTTCTGTTTCCATCTGAGCAAGTAGTAGGTCGTGAACGACCTATAGTAGGTCGCATTCCTTTCTCTGCTTTTAGCTCGTTAGGCTGTTAAGTTGCTAGATCACTTCAGGCTTTAGGTCGCAAGCATCTTCAGTAGTTAGGTCGCAAGCTCCTTTAGGTCGCAACACTGCTAGGTCGCGATGTTCTTGAGATAGTTAGGTCGTAGACTCCCTTAGGTCGCAGAGCCTCCTTCAACAGCTAGGTCGCGACATTCTTTAGGTCGCTATGTTCTTAGGTCGCGAAGCTTCCTGCTGTTAGGTCGCAAAGCTCTATGTCCTTAGGTCGCGAAGCTTCCTGCTGTTAGGTCGCAAAGCTTTCTTGTAGTTAGGTCGCAAACCTTTCCTGTAGTTAGGTCGCAAACCTTTCCTGTAGTTAGGTCGCAAACCTTTCTTAAGTCTTTAGGTCGCAAGGTCTTCTGTTGTTAGGTCGCAAACTTCTCCCAAGTCCTTAGGTCGCAAACTTCTCCCAAGTCCTTAGGTCGCAAACCTTTCCGTTCTTAGGTCGCAAGCCTTTCTGAGTCGCAGAGTTCTTTAGGTCGTGGAGTTCTTTAGGTCGCGAACTCCTCTTAGGTCGTTAAGTTCTAGGTCGCTGAGATAAAGGAATTAACAAGTAATATCTAGTTGACAAGCATATATATATATGTGTGTGTGTGTGTGTGTGTCTATATATGTATGTATGTATACATATATCAAACTATTTATTATAAATCACTTCAACCAAACAAAGGTAAAACACACCAATTACTAGACTTAAGTTAAGGAAACTAATGAATGGGACTGAAATAGTTGTAAAAACAATAGTTTAAAGGTAATAAATGGTATTAAAACTGTAACATAATCGTGAAAGGTAGTAATCAAACTTAATATCAAAATTAAATGCTAAGGAATAAGGACTTATACTATATATGATCAAATATGGTTTTTATAAAGATTAATAGCCTACTTATTTAATTTTTTAAAAATATTTTTTTTAATTTAATTACTATAATCCAAACTTCCATGTTTATAAAATACTTATCTTACTAATTAAAACCTTTATATTAAATTATTATTGGTTTAAATATTTTAGAAACATGTTCAAATATCTTTAAATTTAAAAAAATATCATAATGAAATAATAAAGATTGAAAAACTAAAATAAACATGTGTTACATTCAGGCTTCTTACATTAAAATATTTAATTAATTATTAAAAAATATTTTAAAAATGAAATTACTTTTAAAATATTCTAATATAAGTTAGAATATAACTCTAAAAAGAATAGAAAAATACTTAGTTTAAATATCATTTTTTTTACAATTTAAAATTTCAAACAGAAAAGACAACATTTACAGAATGCTATAAAAAGTTTTTGCAATAAAATATATTCAAAACAATATAAAATAGAAACTGTAGATTTTTCCATATGATGTGTAAAGTTTCTGAAACTCTACAGCGTTTCAAAGCACAGAAATGCTATAAAAACGAATTTGCAGTACTTACAAAACATTACAGAAGAAAAGAATACTACGGTGTGTCGATATATGGACCAAAATATCAAAACTTATAAAAGAGATAAATTTCTATACCTAACTAAATGCATAGATATATATATTCCTAAATGCAACAATAAAGATGAAATAATAGTAAAGCGTACCAATTTTTGCACTCCATCTTTCTAACTCTGTTGTTCCTTCATTGTCGTCAACCATACATTTATATCTTTCCGAATTTGATGACCAGATCTGTTCTATTGCGACGGGCTCGTTTTTTTGATAATCGCAGTATATTGATTTGCTGAATTTGAAGACCGTATGAGAAAGATACGGATGATTTAGTAGATCGATCAACTTGGTGCCAAAATTTTGAATTCGAATTTTGAATGAATAGACACTTCAACCACTATAAATAGGCCCAACGGTCACCACTTTTCATAAAAATTCCTCTTCTTCTTTTTCTTCCCGTTTTTCTATATACTATCAAACTTCTAGAGAGCATATCTCCTTCGTTTCTTAACGGAATTGGATGAAACCAGCGGCAAATCGAAGAAGAAGGCAAGGACTACGATCTATTAGTAGTTTGGTGTCGAATTTGGACGGTATTATGATACAAAAGGCCGAACAGTAGAAGAAATGTAGAAGATCCCGTACACAGTTTTTCAGTTTTGGATAGCCAACTTCAAACTGTCATATCTCACTCAATTTTAATCGGAATTTGATGATCCGCCCATCAAAACGACCGTGAGAACAAGATCTACAATCTTGAATAGGAATGGGAACAAAATACTCAAATCTATGGATACAATTTGAAGAATACCATTGATAGTTTTGCCTTATTTTTCTCTTTGTTCACCAAAACTTCATTTGACCATAACTTGGTCATTTCTTGATGGATTCATACGAAACCAGTGACATTGCGAAGAAGATGGAGAGAAGTACAGTATCAAATCAAGTTGTAGATGAGAACCAAAAGTTTTGTATTGATCTGGTACCCATTTCTTTGTTGATTTCCAATATATATCCACTTGTTCTTCTTGATCGATGAATGTTATCTGAAATCTTTTAACCAACAGTCATTAGACATAATTCTTCTCCTGCAAAACAAAATAACTTTTTAAAGAATCAAGTGACTTTTCAAAATAACTAAATATAGTTTTAAACAAAAATATCATGATGATTCTGTGACATATTCATATGAAAATAGTGTTAATAAAATCTTAAAAATAGCCATTTTAAAAAAACTTTTTCAAAATTCAGATTATGAAAACTTTGATAACCTTGCTCTGATACCAAATGTGAGAAATTCGGATTAAGGATCTTAAGGCTAGAATTAACACTAGAGGGGGGGTGAATAGTGTTTTAAGAAATTTGTTAATCTTTTTGAGTTTATCTTAATTTGTTAACAATGTATGCACTAATCAGACACAGATATGAACATAGAATCAAACACTGATGCAAATATAAAGTAAAAGCAGTAAAGGAAAGAACACACCGGATTTTATACTGGTTCGGAGTTACCCTACATCCAGTCCCGCACAACTAAGTACGGATTTCCTTTCAAACTCAATTCAACAATTACAACCCTCGGTTTCAAGGCTACGAGGTACACCCTCCAGAATCACAATCCTCTGGGTAGAGATACTTGATTTCCGGGGCAACAAGTTCACCCAATTGATTTACCAAGGCTACAATCACACCTTTTTCCCTTTTGATTGATTTCCATGGCTATAATCACACCTTTTCTCGCTAATAGATTACAAAGAAGTCTATAACTCTGCATAGCACTGAGAACTTTGTAGAGATAGTGATGGAGAATCAAACTAGAAGTAATCGAGTATGATTCGATGTTTATTTCGGTAGAATAATGGTATAAATTTGTATTAAGAAATGTGGAAGAAGAAGAGGAGTGAAAACCAGAAAAAAGTAATTAAAAATTCGTTGAAACTGACCCCTATTTATAGAAGAACAACAGCCATGACCATTCATGAAGAGTTATGGCGTATAGACACTTCTTTTGAAATTTGAATTTTGAATCAAACTGACACCATGTCGACATGGTATCTATAGGCATGTTGACATCCCATAGCTTTTTTTGATGTTTTAAATTTCTTTGAAAATAACATTTATCTTATATAAAAACTATTTTAAACTTTATAAATATACTTGACTTTAGTTGAAATTCATAAGTAAATATAAAGAACAATATATACATAATTTAACTATAATTTTATATTTAAATCTAAGTATAAATATTTAAAAGTTAAATATATTATTTGAAGATAGTTAAAAATCAGGAGAAATTTTGACTCTGAAAATAAAGATGTTTTGAGGCTAAAATTATTTTAAAAACAGAATCGAGAGTTTTGAATCTTTTAAAAGGAAAGTTTTGAAATCAATTCGAAAACAAGATAATTTTGAAAAATCATTTGAATTAAGCTTAGTGGATACAAAACAATGTCCCACTAGATTTTCGAGGGTTCCATCCCTTTAACGGGCTCGAAGTGGATTCCATTCCACGAATAAATTGGATATTAAGATGCCAGTGCTTTTCTACGAGTTTTAACAAATATTCCTAATAAAACAAACTTGACCTTGAAATCTTGAACTCTTGATAATCTTGATACTCATGAGTCTTCTATCTCTATATCTTGAATCTCTATATTGTACAGTCTTCATTCTTGATACCTGCATGGTTAGATCCTGCATATACATATATATCTAAACTTGTAATGTTAGTATTTATATTTTATAATCTATTCTAAGGTTGTTGTCATCAAAACCATCATCTCATGGACTAACAATCTCCCCCTTTTTGATGATGACAACCTTTGTTTATAAAATATTCCTTCTATCCTAATAACTCCCCCTAAAACTAACAATTCTCCCTTAATCTATGCCTAACTATCCTATTTTATACTTCTCCCCCTTTGTCATCAACAAAAACTATCTCTAAACTATATAACTCCCCCTTAATGTAATACTCTATGACATGTGATTATAATGATAGTGTTATCATAAATAATCAACACTTAGATCTAAAACTAAAACTTAGTCCTAAACCACTAACTATAAACTCCCCCTTAAACTAATACTAGAATAAAGTATAGTAAATGAATTGTGAAAGATATTAACTTAATTATACTATAATTATTCAATAAATATGTATAAATATATTTCAGACAATACACTCAACACACACATCAAAACCAATCATGTCAGACAAGTCAAACAAATCAATCAATTCAAACAAGTCAAACAAGTCAATCAAATCAAACAAGTCAATCAAGTCAAACAAGTCAATTAAGTCAATCAAATCAACCAAAAACTAATAATCCTATATTATAAGACATTACTACAACTTCCTCCTAAATAAAATACACTCGTTATATATACATGTATGTAATATGTAGTTTGTAAAGCAGTATGAAGTGTATAACATATGCAATGTAGCATGAGATAATATGCGAAATGAAGTGCGACTTGTGATGCAAATGATTATGATATGCATTGTAATTTATGATGTAATATGCAATGAAATGTGATATGAAATAGAATGCATAATGATATGTAATAAAATGACAATGAAGTAAAATAATTTGCTAAATGATATGATGATATATATACTATGGTAAGAGATGTTCAGACTATAAGATAAACATGAGTGATAAGTAATATCTAGTTGACAAGCATATATATATATATCTGTGTATGTGTGTGTGTATGTGTGTGTCTATATATGTATGTATGTATACATAAATCAAACTATTTATTATAAATCACTTCAACCAAACAAAGGTAAAACACACCAATTACTAGACTTAAGTTAAGGAAACTAATGAATGAGACTGAAATAGTTGTAAAAACAATAGTTTAAAGGTAATAAATGGTATTAAAACTGTAACATAATCGTGAAAGGTAGTAATCAAACTTAATATCAAAATTAAATGCTAAGGAATAAGGACTTACAATATATGATCAAATATGGTTTTTATAAAGATTAATAGCCTACTTATATAATTTATTTAAAATAATTATTTTAATTACTATAATCCAAACTTCCATGTTTATAAAATACTTATCTTACTAATTAAAACCTTTATATTAAATTATTATTGGTTTAAATATTTTAGAAACATGTTCAAATATCTTTAAATTTAAAAAAAATATCATAATGAAATAATAAAGATTGAAAAACTAAAATAAACATGTGTTACATTAAGGCTTCTTACGTTAAAAAATTTAATTAATTATTAAAAAATATTTTAAAAATGAAATTACTTTTAAAATATTCTAATATAAGTTAGAAAATAACTCTAAAAAGAATAGAAAAATAATTAGTTTAAATATCATTTTTTTTATAATTTAAAATTTCAAACAGAAAAGACAACATTTACAGAATGCTATAAAAAGTTTTTGCAATAAAATATATTCAAAAAATATAAAATAGAAACTGTAGCTTTTACCATATGCTGTGTAAAGTTTCTGAAACTCTACAGCGTTTCAAAGCACAGAAATGCTATAAAAACGAATTTGCAGTACTTACAAAACATTACAGAAGAAAAGAAGCATTTTAGAAATGCTATCTAAAATTCCGGTCATGTGATGTGGTGCAATCTTATTAATTGAAGAAATATATAAATAGAGCCTTATTTTAACATTCTAAATTCATTCTACTAATTTCTTAAAAATATAAAATTAGTGTCTTAAAAGAAATAGAGTATGAGAAGTAAAAATAACATTAGAAAAGTTGAAATCATGAATGAATGTATGCTTTTCTACTTAGTATAGTTGTAATAAATTAGTTGTAGATTTTATTTGAAAGAAAACACATTTTAAAAGACTTTTAAAAAAATTTAGACTTGTATAACGATATTTATACCACGGTGTGTCGATATATGGACCAAAATATCAAAACTTATAAAAGAGATAAATTTCTATACCTAACTAAATGCATATATATATATATATATATATATATATATCCTAAATGCAACAATAAAGATGAAATAATAGTAAAGAGTACCAATTTTTGCACTCCATCTTCCTAACTTTGTTGTTCCTTCATTGTCATGAACCACACATTTATATCTTTCCGAATTTGATGACCAGATCTGTTCTATTGCGACGGGCTCGTTTTTCTGATCATCGTAGTATATTCATTTGCTGAATTTGAAGATCGTATGAGAAAGATACGGATGATTTAGTAGATCGATCAACTTGGCGCCAAAACTTTGAATTCGAATTTTGAATGAATGGACACTTCAACCACTATAAATAGGCCCAACGGTCACCACTTTTCATAAAAATTCCTCTTCTTTTTCTTCCCGTTTTTCTATATACTATCAAACTTCTAGAGGGCATATCTCCTTCGTTTCTTAACGGAATTGGATGAAACCAGCGGAAAATCAAAGAGGAAGGCAAGGACTACGATCTAGTTGTATTTTGGTGTCGAATTTGGACGGTATTGTGATACAACAGGCCGAACAGTAGAAGAAATGTAGAAGATCTCGTACACAGTTTTTCAGTTTTGGATAGCCAACTTCAAACTGTCATATCTCACTCAATTTTGATCGGAATTTGATGATCCACCCATCAAAACGACCGCGAGAACAAGAACTACAATCTTGAAAAGGAATGGGAACAAAATACTCAAATCTATGGATACAATTTGAAGAATACCATTGACAGTTTTGCCTTTTTTCTCTTTGTTCACCAAAACTTCATTTGACCATAACTTGGTCATTTCTTGACGGATTCACACGAAACCAGTGACATTGTGAAGCATATGGAGAGAAGTACAATATCAAATCAAGTTGTAGATGAGAACCAAAAGTTTTGTATTGATCTGGTACCCATTTCTTTGTTGATTTCCAATATATATCCACTTGTTCTTCTTGATCGATGAATGATTATCTGAAATCTTTTAACCAACAGTCATTAGACATAATTCTTCTCCTGCAAAACAAAATAACTTTTTAAAGAATCAAGTGACTTTTCAAAATAACTATATATAGTTTTAAATAAAAATATCATGATGATTCTGTGACATATTCATATGAAAATAGTGTTAATAAAATCCTAAAAATAGCCATTTTAAAAAAAAACTTTTTCAAAATTCAGATTATGAACCTTGCTCTGATACCAAATGTGAGAAATGCGGATTAAGGATCTTAAGGCTAGAATTAACAATAGAGGGGGGGTGAATAGTGTTTTAAGAAATTTGTTAATCTTTTTGAGTTTATCTTAATTTGTTAACAATGTATGCACTAATCAGACACAGATATGAACATAGAATCAAACACTGATGCAAATATAAAGTAAAAGCAGTAAAGGAAAGAACACACCGGATTGTATACTGGTTCGGAGTTACCCTACATCCAGTTCCGCACAACTAAGTACGGATTTCCTTTCAAACTCAATTCAACAATTACAACCCTCGGTTTCAAGGCTACGAGGTACACCCTCCAGAATCATAATCCTCTGGGTAGAGATACTTGATTTCCGGGGCAACAAGTTCACCCAATTGATTTACCAAGGCTACAATCACACCTTTTCCCTTTTGATTGATTTTCAAGGCTACAATCACACCTTTTCTCGCTAATAGATTACAAAGAAGTCTATAACTCTGAATAGCACTGAGAACTTTGTAGAGATAGTGATGGAGAATCAAACTAGAAGTAATCGAGTATGATTCGATGTTAATTTCGGTAGAGTAATGGTATAAATTTGTATTAAGAAATGTGGAAGAAGAAGAGGAGTGAAAATCAGAAAAAAAGTGATTAAAAATTCGTTGAATCTGATCCCTATTTATAGAAGAACAACAGTCATGATCATTCATGAAGAGTTATGGCGAATAGACACTTCTTTTGAAATTTGAATTTTGAATCAAACTGACACCATGTCGACATGGTACCTATAGGCATGTCGACATCCCACAGCCTTTTTTGATGTTTTGAATTTCTTTGAAAATAACATTTATCTTATATAAAAACTATTTTAAACTTTATAAATATACTTGACTGTAGTTGAAATTCATAAGTAAATATAAAGAACAATACATACATAATTTAACTATAATTTTATATTTAAATCTAAGTATAAATATTTAAAAGTTAAATATATTATTTGAAGATAGTTAAAAATCAGGAGAAATTTTGACTCTGAAAATAAAGATGTTTTGAGGCTAAAATTATTTTAAAAACGGAATCGAGAGTTTTGAATCTTTTAAAAGGAAAGTTTTGAAATCATTTCGAAAACAAGATAATTTTGAAAAATCATTTGAATTAAGCTTAGTGGATACAAAACAATGTCCCACTAGATTTTCATAGGTTCCATCCTACTTAGGGTTCCATCCCTTTAACGGGCTCGAAGTGGATTCCATTCCACGATTAAATTGGATATTAAGATGCCAGTGCTTTTCTACGAGTTTTAACAAATATTCCTAATAAAACAAACTTGACCTTGAAATCTTAAACTCCAATATCTTGAATCTCTATACTGTACAGTCTTCATTCTTGATACCTGCATGGTTAGATCCTGCATATACATATATATCTAAACTTGTAATGTTAGTATTTATATTTTATAATCTATTCTAAGGTTGTTGTCATCAAAACCATCATCTCATGGACTAACATCCACTACGTACACAGTTGTTAAAGTGGTTTCGGAATTGGCAAAGAGTACGACAATATCCGACCCCAGTCTCTTTAACAACCAATCGTTATATTTTTCACACCGTGGTCATTTAAAACATTTATAATAATAAATCCAGAAATAGTTTATACCTTCATATCAAGATATCCATATACTTATTCCAAATGTATAAATATATTCATAAATACCGAGGAAGATTTCTTTCAAACAATTTTGAAAATAATTTGTAAATCTACCATTTATAAACTATTTATATGCTTTAAAACTATTTATAAAGCTATTTATAAATTCCAAAACAGTTCACAACTCTTCCCCTTTTCATAAACTTCTACGCAAATTCGTTTAAAACGCTTCCAAATCCCTTTACACAAGTTCTTTATAAAACCCTTAATAAAATCCTTTAAAACCTTTATAATCTCCTTTATAAAACCATTATAAAATCCTTTATAAAATCTTTTATAAAATTCTTTTATAAAATCCATTATAAAATCTCTTACAAAACTTTTATAAATTCCTTACAAAATCTTTTACAAAATTCTAAAATCTTTACAAATTTTTTTTATCTATTAAAGTTATTATAAAAGTCTATATTTATTATCTTAAATCAAAACTATATTTATTGTACTAAATTAAATTTAAAATATATATAAATATATATTAAAATTATATTAAATATTTTATTAAATTAAATTTTAAATTATATAAAATATATATTTAAAAAAATTATAAGTTAAAATCTTAAATTTACCTTTAAGACCATATATTAACTTATAATTTGAAGATTTAGAATATATAAAATAAATTATTTTCCAAATATAAAGTTTTTAAATAAAATCATTAAATTAAATTTAAAAATCAAATTTAAAAATCAAACATACTTTACCATTTAGAAAATAATTTAAAACCACCAACGGTGTCCGTATATAATTTTCTACCCTATGGTCAAGTGATAGGTTATGTAACATTTCAACCCAAAATAGTTAAATTTTCCGGGTATATATCGTTTCAACCCGTATCCCGAATCAATAATTTCCAAATCAATGAAATTGCTCGGGTTTATCATTTCAACCCATAACGATTTTCCTTAAACTATAAGATCGTTCGGGTATGTATCATTTCAACCCATAGTGATTTTCCTAACAACAAACTAAGGGAACTTGTAGTGTGATAACAACATATAATAATAAACATAACATCCCATCATCCAAAATGTCAACAAATAAACATCCATCATAATCAACATCCAAATCAGTCAATAAATCATAACAATTAACTGGTTATCATTATCAGGTATTTAACTATCAATTTAATTTCAATATTAATTTGAATGGAAATTTAATTCAAATTAAATTTAAATGACAATTTAAATTACCAAATAGCAATCAATAATATTCTTATCACATTATAAATTTAATTCAACTAACATAAGAAAGTTTAGTATTGCGTAAGTGGGTTAAATCACTCACCTTTGATTTCTAGTCGATTTAAAATCCAAATAAAGCCCAAAATTTGAGCAGTCTTGAAATGCAGCCGAACCAGTGTCATATCGTCCGAAATTTTGATACAAATGCAATGGAAGAAACCGCGTGCCAATCGGAGCTCGTATGAAAAAGATATACGAGTTAGAACATTTGAAATTTAAATAAAATTAAATAAAATTCAGGGCTAAAGTTGTAAATACAACGTCACCTTCAAACCCTAACACGTTCAATTCGAACCCATACACTCAAGCATGCTGCCTTATTCCCCTCCAGTTTGCCATGCCTACGGCCACCTGCACCAAGATCTGACCTCGCCACCGCCCTTGCCACCTCTGGTCGCCCACCAGGACCCCACGCGACCTGCCACGACCCCCCCAAACACCCAATCGCCACTTCTACATCGATTCATGGCAATTTCGTGCACCTCTGACACGATGTAAACCCACGGATTGACTTACCTCAATGCCCTCTACACCCTGGTGCCCTCTGATCGATGAATGGGTGAAGATCCACCGTCGATCACGATACCCTAATATGGACGGTTAAGGATAAACTTCTGATTTCTGGCCAAATCAAACCTCCAATCAAAAAAAAATCTCAGATCTAGATTACGTTCGTCGAGAGCTTTCCAACGATATATCATATGACATAGTCTGAGGAGTTTGAATTTTGATTTGAAATTGAAACTAGGGTTGGGGTTGTCTGCCGTTGGAAAGAGGAGATGAGAAAGAAATGTACGTAATGACAATAGAAAATAAAAAGGCTGCTATGGTTTATAACAGCCTATATATATGCAACGATGGATAAGAATGGATGGTACAGATCGAATTGGTCGAAACGATTACGCGAACCCGAAAAGCCCGTTCCGTTCCTGAAACGAAAATATGTCGTCCGATTTATCGAAATATAGGTTTTCAATATTCTTAAATTCAATGGAACAAATTTCAAATCCTAATTCTATTTTATATAGAAGCTGGCTTTTAAAATCGAATTATATTCATTTAAATTCCATTAATTGATTTCTACGCATTTCGAGCCCGCACGATCGAACGATAAATCTGATTGCTACGAAACTTGAAATCCTATAATAATTCACTATTACGGATCCGATGAAACTGGTTTCGTCGAAATCCGAGATAGTATCCAAAAAGGCAAATTTTACACGTTAATTAAATAAATTATTATTTAATTGATTTAATCACTTTTAAATTCAAATTAAAAGTTAACAATTTTCATCATTCTTGATTAAATAGGAATTTATAATCTTTTAAAAATAAAATTTCCATGTTAAATCCAATATTTAAATATTGCACTAATTTCAGCGTTCAATTACCACTGTAATAAAACCCTAGTTAATTATATTTTAAATTTCAATCATATTCTTTTATTCGATTTACACTCTTATTATTGAATCAACTATTACCTTATGTCACGACCCGGCTTTCTATGCCCAGAAAGACGTATCGTGAATTAAGAAAGAAAGGGATAGAAGAAGAAAAGAAAGAAAAGAAGAAAGAACAACAACATCAGAAACTCACAGCGGAACGAATGAAATATAATATATCATATAAAATATTACATAGTATCATATACATCAGAGTTACACAACTTATACAACACATATTAGACAGTTATAAACATCTGTCTAATTCATACAACTCAAGTATCACAGATACAGACACAACATATACACAGCGGAATCATCATATATCTACACGGTGAAGCCTCCTGCTCCAAATCTCCTCCAGAATTCATCAAAGCTAACCTGAATCCCTCGACTACTCAATACAATATTGAGTACCCAAGAGTTTAATAAAACAGAAAATAAACACTTGGGTCAGACATGGGTCTGGTGTGAGTAAACGGTTAGATTGCTTAACTTTGAAAACCTTTGAAAACAAAAGTATCACGTAAGACTCCCCACAAATAAACATGGGTAAGTTTTTACCTTACGCTAACTAAAACGTTTGATAGGAAATCTGATTGTATTATAATAGGGTCTAGGGTTTTCAAGTAAAATACAGAAATAGCTGAAATGCTTACATCTCACATTCCAACATAGTTGGGCACAACTAATACGTACGGCACTTATTGGAGTTTGGATTCCATACAATGGCAGGGCTACTGGGGTACCGCCCGTCACAGTACGTGGCCTAGATCACCGTACCGAGGAGTACGCCCGCTCCCCTGCAACACAAAGCCGGAACCATCCCTTACTGGATAATCCCGAACAAGATAATCCCGTAGTTGGCGCGACCAACCACACACTAAGCCGAATAAAAGAAAAGGGACCTCTAGACAGGGATCTATCTTGCTCTCAGTGGGTGCTACCCACGAAACCTTGCTGCACCTCCCCTGTTTTAGCCATTCCCGGTTGATGAGGCTTGAGGTTACGATTACCTTTAATCAGAACATATCACTTAGAATGCTCATCGTCCGCCTGACGATGTGCTGAAAGCATTCAATCCATACAAGTTCGTTCCGGTTTCGAACGAAACCGAAGGCATTATCTCGTTACACTCGTTTTGGAATCACCCTCAGAGTTAACGACAATAACCCTTGCACTCTGAATCTTCATCTTCACTTGAGATTCACGACCTATCGTAAATTTGGATCGATGTGGTATTCGGGTCTCCAGACCTGGAATTCCGGTATACGGAAACCCGATCCCGGTCTCATCGAAATCCAGAACGTATCTTTTAAGGCCAAGTTGTTTTAAAGGTTTAAACAATTCAATTCAATTCGATACTTGAATTCACATAGCATTTAACATAGATAAATATCACACATTTATCACAGATATATCCAATATCATATCACAGCATATCATCCAATAGGTATCAACCAATCAGATATTCTACACAACAATCATATATAAGCAACAATTATTAACCCTATGTTATAATTAATTTAATTAACTTAAATTAAATTAATTACTTAAGAATTAATCATCTAACCTTGCTTAATCAATCATTAATTAATTTCAACCTTTAATTAATTAATTATTCCTTAAATATTAATCATCCTTGATTAATTATTAATTACATAAAGTAATTATCCTTTAATTAATTTCACAAATTAATTATTCTTAACCATTAACAGTAATTAACCTTTAATTACTTTTCATTAATTACATTAATTAATAATCCTTAATTAATTACTTCCATTAATTAATTACATTGACCCTTAATTTAATTACATTAATTAATTAAACTTTAATTAATCATTTCTATTAATCCACCTTAATTAATCATATACAGTAATTATCATCCTATAATTACTTTCCTTAATTAATTAACTTCTTAATTAATTACTTTAATCCTTTAATTAATTACCAAATAATTAATCCTTAATTACTTCTCCTAAGTAATTATCCTTTAATTACTTCCCATTAAGTAATTTCCTTAATCCTTTCCTTAATTATCCTTAATTACCTACACTAAGTAATTATACTTATCAATCTTATTAAGTATTCATACTTAATCCTTTATCAAGTGAGTATCTTTAATTAATTTACAAATTAATTAACTTAAATTAATCACATTTATTTATTAATTATACTTGAGTAATTCATCCCTTAATTACCCTTAAACAAATTAATTAATCTTAAGTACAGATTATTTATTCTTTAATTATTAATTAATAAACCTTAATTATCAATTAATAAATCTTAATCAATTAATCCTTAATTAATCTTTAATTACAAATTAATCACCCCTTAATTAATAATTAATAAAACCTAATTATTAATTAATTAATCCTAATTACTTAATTAATTGATCTTAATTACCAAGTAATTAATTACCTCTAATTATAAATTAATCAATCTTAATTAATTAATCAATTGATCTTAATTATCAACTAATTCATCCTATTTTATTTATTTACTTAACCCTTAGTTATTAATAATTCTTAATCATTAATTTATTTGAGACACTTGGTAATTTCAAAAACCAAAACAATTCCAAAACATTTAACTTTAAAAATTTAAACTTTGAAACTTGTTAAAAAAAAACTTGTTTAAAAATTCATTTGGCTTTTAAAACATAATTAATATATCTTAAAACCTGATTAAATTTACCATTTCATTTTTTTAAAACTTTATTCACCTTCAAAGACTTGATTTTAAACATTTGAATTGTTTTTAAAACTTTGTTAAATATTGTTTTAAATTTTAAAACCCTGCTGCATCTCAAATAACCCGAGCCCATGTTTGAAATACTCGAGTTAGACAACTGCTGTTACACTCTCACGCGAGCACGAGCTCATCCCCGAGTCAATCGACTTCCCGCTCGAGTACCACTTCGAGTCGCTCACGAACCTATCATCCAAACACGAGATCATCGCCGTGCACAGGTGCACGTGCACATGCATTCGCCACCGTTCTGACCATCTTTGCCGACGTCTGCAGATCACCGATGACCTGCCCTATCATCTCGACTACCCAGATTCGATCGATTCGCCTGGAAACGAAATCGAACAAATCAAGACAAGCTGGAACCCAAAATTTGATCGACCAAAACCACCTCGAGTTGCCATCTCCGATCACCAGAAGCATAACCACTCCGACCAAAACTTAGCCGCACCACGACACGTCGATCTAACCCATACCGGTCACCTCCGGTACCCCATGGCCACGCAACAACCACGCGAACCCAACCATCCCAAAACTGATCTTAAACCCTACATCATTGTCGTGCCGCCGCCACGATGGTCAATAAATCCACCGAGTATTTTTCCTAGGATCCCTATCGCACCAGCCTCCTCCAGCAATGATCTCGATGATCATTTCTTCCACGATTGCCAGAAATCGACGAAAAAGTGATTTCCGTTCAACTCACTATATCTCGACAATCATAAACTTAAAAATCTTGTTTTGATTATTAAAATTCAACATTTTTCAATTCGAAACAGTTTATATAATCAAAACTCGAAATTACATCATTCGATTTTTCTGCCTTATGTTGATTATCACTGACATTTCTAGATTCTAGAAATTCTACTAATTAACTTTAATTAAAGTTATTTTTAAAACTTGAATCTAACTATTTCTAACAGTTTTCCTTTAAAGATTATAACTTAAAATTGCTTGCAAATTGAGATATGGATTTTTTTCTTAAATTTTGTTAACCTGTTACTAAACAGAGGCATATTTATATATATATACATAGACAGGTACACTCAACATATACATACTGATTCATATAAATTCAAACTAAAGAACTATAATACAAATCAATATCAACTCATGCATGGTAGTAAAAATCCATAGAAAACTATTTTTTTTAAATAATTTACTTACTTTAAATAACAGAACAACAAATATTTATAGATACTAATTTTAGTGCAGGCATTTTATTATACCAACATGCATTCACAGATAAATCATATGCCAACCATATTACTATAACATTCATCACAACATTTAAGTTTATTCTCAGATTTTAAAACTGTTTAAAAATAAAGGTTTACTCACCTTATATTTAAAGAAGCAGGGAACAAAACAGAGCAGTTTTCCAGGCTTTGAAAATTTTGATCTGTGACAAGCTTAAATGAAACTGATATTCTACTGCATGCTTGATTATCCTTGTTGATGAAATGGATGCATGCATGCTTCACAAATTTGATTAAAACTGCTGTATTGATGTTGAAATTGCTGAGTTGAACTTCAATTGAACTGCAGCTTTTAAATTTTTCAGATTTGTTTATTGAGAAGTACTTTGGCTTGTAATTTTACTTCAGATTTTGGAGAACGTTTATGGCAGCCATTAATTGAGTTAAGAAAGGAGGTTTCATTTTTTTTTCTCTTGTATATTTACATTTCAAATAAAAGAAAATAAAATGAAGGCCACTTGTTAATTAACTTACACTTGTCATGTTAATTAGTTTAATAGGTTTACATGTGTTTTAAGATGTTTAATATAGTGACACATGTTACTTAAGTATTTTTACAAATTTTATTTAATTTAAATGTGAATATAAACTTACTTATTAAATTTACTTTATAGTTATGTATGAATATAATAGTTTAATCCTTAAAGGTAATATTATAAACTTGTTATAATATAAATAAATCTCTTTTCACATGTATTTAAAATCTAAAACATTCATATATATACTTTTATAACCATTTTAAATTAAACACTTTAAAAGAAAACAAAAGTAAAACTTTTAATTAAACTTATTTTAAACTATCATATCTAAAGCAAACAATTATCCTATATTTTGAAAACAATTGAATTAATCTAAACTAACCTTTGAAAAATATAAATTTTAAAACAAAGCTTTAAATCACAGTTCATACATATATAAATTATCAATAGACTAAATTAAATTCAAAACAATCCAAATTATAACATATACATATATATATATTACAATTTGAAAATTCAACTTTAATTTAAAACAAAAGATATTTCCATTCACAATATATATATCAAATATATACATTATAAATAGAATCTATTTTTATTAGCTTTTAAAAGATTAAATTTATCAATTTATATTAAAATTAGAAAGGAAAAATTATCAAATCAATTAAATTATCAATACAGATTATTAAATTTAAATTGCCCAAAACCCCGGGATATCACACCTTATGAATAAAATTAACATTAGTTTACATTTTATTACATTCATATTCTACAGTTATTATCTTAACTCATGTTAATTACAATCTTTCAATTGCATTAATTCCATTAATTACCAATTTAATTCCTTATTTACAATTATAACCAAATTAACTTTACATTATTTCAATTGATTGAAATTACATTAAAATACTTGTCAATAACATTCAAACAACATTATCAAATCATATTCTAATTATTTTTCTCATTAATAAATCATAAATTTTAATTTCTCACAATATTAATGTAACGACCCGGTATTTTCAACCATTCGCATCCATTATAAGTGTATAGGTAGACACTCATGCCGGAGTTGAATTTCTCAAAATACCGCGTTGTAAATAAAATTTGGCAATAACTCAGCATATACAGTAAATGAAATAATTACAGATCACAGACACAGAGTAATATAACAATAATGCAGCGGAAACAAAAGGGATAGTAGTTCATGAAGCTACTATATATATAACAGAGTTAAACAAGATACAACAGAAGTCTCGAATAAAATAGATGTCTCAATACCATAATCAAATACAAGATATGAGTACATCACTGGAATCAACTGAATAACTGAAGGCAGGATCGATAGATTTCTGGATCTCCAAGCGAAGCTCCAACTCCAAAGGTGAGTCTCAAATGCTGTATCACTCAGTCTGACCCGAGCGTAAAGCAAAACACAAAACACTCGAGTCAGGATTAACATTCTTATATTAATAAATCCAACTCAAGTGAAATATCAACTGAAATACAAGTAACTTAAAGGATGTTTGGGATAACCATCCCTAAGGATCCGTTAAACTATTTACTATGTAGTAATATTCGCTATTATAATAGTGTCTAAATAAGTAAAGTATAATCATATCGGAAAATAGCGTTAAGGGGATGGAGAACCTTAACGCGGTCGGATCTTAAAATCATAATCGTAGTAAAGCTCGATATGGTAGGTGACACGGCACAACTAGGCAATGCCAGGGTAGATATACCAATTACGCACACGGACTGATGGATACGCATAGCAGCCACTACCGTTCCACCTCGAACAACACTCCCAAATCGGAGGATGGCCATCTAGTCAAATCACAAGTAAGAGTATAATATCGAAGAAATACGTCCGAGAAGAGGTGCTACCTCACTGGTCCGAGATCGCTCCTGTTTTAGCCACCTTATGCCAACTCACGGGAGTTGGGTCCGCGTAACATACCTTAAGAACGCCGCCACCATCCTACTTCATTCTGGAATCTACACCGCGTACACGGTTGTCAAAGTGGTTTTCGGTATCGACAGAGAGTATGTCCATATCCGATCCCGGTCTCTTTGCCAACCAATCGTTATTATAACACCGTGGTCGTTTCAAAATAGTTTATACTTTAAACCAAAATCTTTATCATTTCCAAAACCCAATTTAATACGATATCATTTCACTTCAAATATCCATTTTCAAAATCATATTACTTTCCAAAGTTATAATGCTTTCGAAATCATAGTCTGGAAATCACAGTATTTTGGCAATCATAACACTTTCCTTTTAAACAGTTTAGATAATAAAATTTCGTTATAAAATAAATTAGTTTCCTCAAATTTCACAAATCGATTCAAATTAACTCGAATTCCAAAAATTTAATTTAATCAAATCTCAAATCATTAGTTTCAACTCGATTCAGCTTCTAAATAAACCATTTCAATTTATCGATTTCAAATACATATCTGAACCATAAAATAAGTCATTTCAATTTTAATATATTTCAAAGCTTTAAATATTCATCATTTCAAAACTAAATTCGATAAATTTATATACATATCAGATTCCCTTTACAATTATTTAGTTTTGAAATATTAACTTAATCATTTCCATAACATTTAAATTCAATTTCAATTTACAATTTAAATAAACAAAATATCTCATTCAAATATTTATACGTTTGAAATATCCATTTAAGTCACCTCTCAGATTTCAAGTTGTAAATCACTTCTTAAATTTTTCAAATTCAATACATTTCAAATCAACTTATTTTAGTATAATTCTTAAATAAATATAATTTCAATCAATTATAAATTCTATATTCGAAGATATAGATATTAAATAAATACTTAAACATATTATTTATCAACTTTATTTAATCAACTTTGATAAATCTTAAAAATCAATATTTATCAAAACCATATATTTCTTTTCAAAACCATAGAAATCATTTCCAAAACGTTTATATATATACCAACGGTGCCTGTATATAATTTTCTATCCTATGGTCAAGTGATACGGATATTTCTCATTTCAATCCGCAATTTAAAACATATTCGGGTATATATCTTTTCAACCCGAAATCCCAAATTCAATTCAATTGAAAATCGCTTGGGTTTATCATTTCAACCCATAGTGATTCTATACTAAAAGGGAACTTGCAGAGTGATAACAGATATGATAATAATATAACAACAGTAACAGGCATATAACATCAGTATAAATAACAGATAATGGTGTCAGATGTCACAGGTGAACAGATACAGATAATGACATATATATAACAATGTAAATAACTAACAGCAGCATATTTCAATTGACATTTCAATTGAAATCAAATTTAATAAATATAAGAACATTAATCGTGAGTGATTGCTCACCTTTCGAGGCTAGAGGAGTTTTGACGATGAAATGAGATGAGTTACGAATCCAAGCACGAATTCCAAAGCAAGGTAAGATTGGCACGAATTCGACGAACAAAACTGATCAGTAAGAATAGACGAAATCAAATCAGTATTGGATCGATGAAGATAATTGATATGAGTATATATATATGTATATATAACCATATATAACTATATATATATATATACATATATACACGAAACTCATACTCTTTTAAAATTTCAAACACATATTAAATTTCCTTTATATATCAAAATCATTGTTTAAATTATAACACATGAACTAAAATCAAACATGTATACCATATTTAATTTGAAATAAACACACATATATTAAATACTTTGTATATATATTATAAATTATATATACTGTATAAACTTTCATACCTATATATGTACATTACATAAAATGCTACAAGCTATAAGAAGAATGATAATAAAACAGAATTTGCACACCTACAAATACATAGCTATATTATAATTATATGTTCAAACTAACATCCAAAACTAACAGAAACAATATAAATACCTGAAAACGTCTTTACTGTACCAATATATGATGTAAAATACCTATACCACTAATACTATATATATAGTACTGAGAACAGGCGCAGCCCCAAAGCAGTAAAATATCTATAATTCTCTTTTATCTATAAAGGCTTCCTATGTAATATGTACTGTTGACCCATATATATACACAAACACACGCTGCATTGTATACAAATAGAGATGTATACCTACATATATAATACGTCCCTATGAAATGTATATATATAATATATTAAAAATAATTCAACAGAAATTTATAAACTTATACAGACTTGATACTATAGCAGTCATATGTAAATAAAATCATCCAACAACCAAAAGTTAACTGATAGAAAATATAAACACTATACGAATTTAATATATAGGAAACGTACGAACCTCTATGTAAATGTATATATATACTGTAAATTTAAACTGCCATTACACTGACATATAACATACATATCTGTATTGTTTGTAAATACATATCCGGATGTATATCTAATAACACACGCACACGAAATATACTTTTAAACGAAAAATTTAAACTACAAATATATATAAATTTACTATAAACAGAACTCAGGCAAACTTCGATATATACATACACATGCATAAACACTTGGGTTAAAACACATATAACAAACTGTAAAACATTTATATACTGCCCTGTTAAAACTCATATATATATAAACTAAATATACTGAAAAAATGAGATCTAGGCTTACAGATGGAAGGAGGAGGGAAGGGAGGACTATGCGGGCTTCCGAGAAAGAGGCTAAGGCCGAGTGGTGGTTCGTGGTATTGTCGGGGTGTGGATGGTAAGACGTGAAGGACTGGGTATGGGAGGGTGCGAAGAGGGGGAAGCAGCATGCGGGCTAGGGAGGAGGTGGAAGGAGAAGCTTGCAAGGTGGCTGTTGCGTGAGTTGATGGGTGAAGAGGCTTCGGCGTTGGGTTTTCTGTTCATGCTGAGTTTGCGTGCAAGGAAGGGTGGCTGCTGGGGTGGTATGACGTGTGAGAAGAGGGGAGATAATTGCTGGAGAAGAAAATGAAGAGGTAGCCGAAGGAAAAGGAAAATGGAGGAAGATACGCTCAAAAGAAAGAAACGTGGCCAACTTGTATTATATAAATAACAACCAGTTTAAAGTAATATATTATTTTAAACAATTGCGAATGTCAAGAGCCCGAGTTGAACCCAGCTATTATTAGAAGTAACAACTATTTTAGAGTCAAATATAAAGTGGAGAAACGGCAACGTTCACACGTTCATTTAGCTGCAAACTTTAAAGCAATTTATAGATTTGTAACTGATGTAAGATTTTGAATGGATAGGGAAGCAATAAATTATTTGTAACATTCAATTCCCTTGATTTCGTGCAAAGTACTGAAGTAATAAATTATTGCTTGGGATGCACGATTAGATTTGAAAACAAGGGAAAGTGTAAAGTCAAAATGTGGTACCGCTACGGTGAACAGTTTATTGTCTCCGTCGCGTACCGGACCTCAAAATACAGAAATAAATATACCGCAGAAATCAGCACGACGAGACGATCAAAACAGTATACAGATATTAGTGGTACGATCATCCGATTAAAAGTCGATAATTGGTACCAGAAATGTTGCTATTCTGCCAGAATTAAGATAAACGGAGCAATAGAAGTCCAAAATTGGAAAAACGAATTTCGCAGTCTAATTCAGAATGATCTGAATAAATTTTCTCCTGTTGACATATTTAGGTTTCGGAAAACTTTTAAATTCACTGTTATTAACCGGTTTGATTTGAAATGAAATTTCACAGGAAAATAAACTTCAATATTATCAGATGAAAATTTACCAGTTACTATATTAAAATAGACACATTCCAAATATCAAATTTATATTTCAAAATTTTATTGTTTAAAATTTCACACAAATTCAATTAATTAAATAAATAAAACCACTGAAATTTACAGGTCGTTACACTCTCCCCCACTCAAAACTTTTCGTCCCCGAAAAGGGAGGAGGTAGGAGGATAGAACAACCAGAAAGGAAATAGGTTTGAAAACAACTTAAGACAATTAATTTAAAATCATATAAATTGAACTAATCAATATTCAACAATTTGGTTTAATCCATTTGAGTTCACTTAAGTTAAATCAATCTATCTATTTCTAAATTCATTATCTTATTATCTATTAACCATTTCTAAACCATCAATTTGTATAATCATTTATTATACTCATATTTCATTCAACAAATTTAATTCTTTTATTCTAAATTATCATTAACCTTATTCCACTTAATATACCTTATCACATATATTTAAACCATATAAATTAATTTAAATCATAAAAATTTCAATTTAAATTACTTTATATTCAAAATTGATTTTAAATTCAAGGTATTTCCATAGGTTAATCTAATTTCAATTTTGTTAATTCTTTCAAAACAAATTATTTGTCTCATCTATTATTCAATTAAATTATTATTTTATTTCTCTCTATTAACATCTTTAAAATAAAATTTAAGTATATAACATTTATTATAACACTCAAATCTTTCCTTATAAAGTCATTTTATATTGTATATTATCCAATTACATTGTTAACTTCTAAAATTTTTGGGTAAGTTATGTTGAGATGTAATGGAGTATAATACAAATAAGATTTTACAATTCAGTTATTCCTAGTTAACTATTTATCCAAGAATTTTGACTTTAGTTTATAATTGAAATCATCTTAAATCTAAAATTTAAGAATTTAAATCTCCGATTTACTTCAAACAATTTAGAGATATATATAATATATTTATATAAAATTAAATTTTAAAATAAGATACCTATATATATATAAATCAAATTATACTGAAGAAATTCAAATCAAAAGTTTTTTTTTTCAAAACAAAACCGTAGCAAAGCTACAGAATAGTCTCTCCACTTCGAAACTCGAAAATGAATGTCGATGATGCGGTCGTCATCACCGAAATTATTTTCCAGCGACAAAGAGAAGGGCACTGATTTAAACATTTAAAATTATTTGAAAACCATTTTATTCGAAAATACTTTAAATAATGTACATTTTAGGACTTTAAAACAAAGTTTGAAATCACCAGAAATTTAATTCTTAAATCTTCGATTTAAATTCATTTCAATTCCAAATAAATTTATAACCAATAGTCATTTTGCAATAGTCAATGACTTACAAAACAATAAAATGATAATCAAATATTATCATTTTCAACAACCAAATTATTTAACTTTTAATTCCAGAAAATTTTCCTTATATATTTAAAACATAATCATACAAATTTATTTCATTCATCAGATTTGAAAATTATATGGTGTCAGTTTGCTCTATTCAAGTGTTTTGGAAACCCTATCGATAGCGTTGATCAGACGAATCGATCGAAAATCCAAACCAACATCAATAACTCAAACAACACACTATACATAAACCATTTTATATTAATTACAAATACACTCCCTCACACGATGATTCCAGAATTGGATTCCGACAAAAGGATAGAGATCCAAATATAGAGGGACTCTAATCAAAGAGAATTATAATCTAAAATAGATAGGCTTGAAACGAAGGTTAGATGATTGCATTTCAAACAGGAAGATGAATAAAGTTGTATAAATCGCGGGCAACCTTAACCGGGTCAACCGTGACTTCATAGATAAGATCGATGTAGAATTCTGAAACAAATCGACATTCGATCACCAAAGGTATAATTCGGGTATAACATAAGATAGCAGCATCGTAAACCGAGGATATAGAAATCTCCGGTGAATCAATGTTTGTTGTAAAGGAGTTTCACCCCAGTTCAAATTATTCGAAGATTGGCGAGACCGCCGATTTACTATAGAGATCATTCGAAGTGGAGTTATGGGATACTCCAGAATCAAAAGACACGAATGGGGGACACGAATGGACTTTGGAACCGAAGTGAACGTTCCAAAATTCAAAGGAACCGAGTCAAAGAAGAAGGAATTCAAGCTTGAACGAAAGTGATTCTGTAATCGAATTTACTACATATGCTGAGTTTTGCCTAAAACCAGGGCTCTGATACCACATGTAACGACCCGGTATTTTCAACCATTCGCATCCATTATAAGTGTATAGGTAGACACTCATGCCGGAGTTGAATTGCTCAAAATACCGCGTTGTAAATAAAATTTGGCAATAACTCAGCATATACAGTAAATGAAATAATTACATATCACAAACACAGAGTAATATAACAATAATGCAGCGGAAACAAAAGGGATAGTAGTTCATGAAGCTACTATATATATAACAGAGTTAAACAAGATACAACAGAAGTCTCGAATAAAATAGATGTCTCAATACCATAATCAAATACAAGATATGAGTACATCACTGGAATCAACTGAATAACTGAAGGCAGGATCGATAGATTTCTGGATCTCCAAGCGAAGCTCCAACTCCAAAGGTGAGTCTCAAATGCTGTATCACTCAGTCTGACCCGAGCGTAAAGCAAAACACAAAACACTCGAGTCAGGATTAACATTCTTATATTAATAAATCCAACTCAAGTGAAATATCAACTGAAATACAAGTAACTTAAAGGATGTTTGGGATAACCATCCCTAAGGATCCGTTAAACTATTTACTATGTAGTAATATTCGCTATTATAATAGTGTCTAAATAAGTAAAGTATAATCATATCGAAAAATAGCGTTAAGGGGATGGAGAACCTTAACGCGGTCGGATCTTAAAATCATAATCGTAGTAAAGCTCGATATGGTAGGTGACACGGCACAACTAGGCAATGCCAGGGTAGATATACCAATTACGCACACGGGCTGATGGATACGCATAGCAGCCACTACCGTTCCACCTCGAACAACACTCCCAAATCGGAGGATGGCCATCTAGTCAAATCACAAGTAAGAGTATAATATCGAAGAAATGCGTCCGAGAAGAGGTGCTACCTCACTGGTCCGAGATCGCTCATGTTTTAGCCACCTTATGCCAACTCACGGGAGTTGGGTCCGCGTAACATACCTTAAGAACGCCGCCACCATCCTACTTCATTCTGGAATCTCCACCGCGTACACGGTTGTCAAAGTGGTTTTCGGTATCGACAGAGAGTATGTCCATATCCGATCCCGGTCTCTTTGCCAACCAATCGTTATTATAACACCGTGGTCGTTTCAAAATAGTTTATACTTTAAACCAAAATCTTTATCATTTCCAAAACCCAATTTAATACGATATCATTTCACTTCAAATATCCATTTTCAAAATCATATTACTTTCCAAAGTTATAATGCTTTCGAAATCATAGTCTGGAAATCACAGTATTTTGGCAATCATAACACTTTCCTTTTAAACAGTTTAGATAATAAAATTTCGTTATAAAATAAATTAGTTTCCTCAAATTTCACAAATCGATTCAAATTAACTCAAATTCCAAAAATTTAATTTAATCAAATCTCAAATCATTAGTTTCAACTCGATTCAGCTTCTAAATAAACCATTTCAATTTATCGATTTCAAATACATATCTGAACCATAAAATAAGTCATTTCAATTTTAATATATTTCAAAGCTTTAAATATTCATCATTTCAAAACTAAATTCGATAAATTTATATACATATCAGATTCCCTTTACAATTATTTAGTTTTGAAATATTAACTTAATCATTTCCATAACATTTAAATTCAATTTCAATTTACAATTTAAATAAACAAATATCTCATTCAAATATTTATACGTTTGAAATATCCATTTAAGTCACCTCTCAGATTTCAAGTTGTAAATCACTTCTTAAATTTTTCAAATTCAATACATTTCAAATCAACTTATTTTAGTATAATTCTTAAATAAATATAATTTCAATCAATTATAAATTCTATATTCGAAGATATAGATATTAGATAAATACTTAAACATATTATTTATCAACTTTATTTAATCAACTTTGATAAATCTTAAAAATCAATATTTATCAAAACCATATATTTCTTTTCAAAACCATAGAAATCATTTCCAAAACGTTTATATATATACCAACGGTGCCTGTATATAATTTTCTATCCTATGGTCAAATGATACGGATATTTCTCATTTCAATCCGCAATTTAAAACATATTCGGGTATATATCTTTTCAACCCGAAATCCCAAATTCAATTCAATTGAAAATCGCTTGGGTTTATCATTTCAACCCATAATGATTTCCTCTTATTCTACAGATCGTTCGGGTATGT
Organism: Allium fistulosum; assembly: GCA_030737815.1. Taxonomy (NCBI): domain Eukaryota; kingdom Viridiplantae; phylum Streptophyta; class Magnoliopsida; order Asparagales; family Amaryllidaceae; genus Allium; species Allium fistulosum. The sequence continues at coordinate 1,424,118,489 of CM060903.1, read as the reverse complement.
ATCATTTCAACCCATAGTGATTCTATACTAACAGGGAACTTGCAGAGTGATAACAGATATGATAATAATATAACAACAGTAATAGGCATATAACATCAGTATAAATAACAGATAATGGTGTCAGATGTCACAGGTGAACAGATACAGATAATGACATATATATAACAATGTAAATAACTAACAGCAGCATATTTCAATTGACATTTCAATTGAAATCAAATTTAATAAATATAAGAACATTAATCGTGAGTGATTGCTCACCTTTCGAGGCTAGAGGAGTTTTGACGTTGAAATGAGATGAGTTACGAATCCAAGCACGAATTCCAAAGCAAGGTAAGATTGGCACGAATTCGACGAACAAAACTGATCAGTAAGAATAGACGAAATCAAATCAGTATTGGATCGATGAAGATAATTGATATAAGTATATATATATATGTATATATAACCATATATAACTATATATATATATACATATATACACGAAACTCATACTCTTTTAAAATTTCAAACACATATTAAATTTCCTTTATATATCAAAATCATTGTTTAAATTATAACACATGAACTAAAATCAAACATGTATACCATATTTAATTTGAAATAAACACACATATATTAAATACTTTGTATATATATTATAAATTATATATACTGTATAAACTTTCATACCTATATATGTACATTACATAAAATGCTACAAGCTATAAGAAGAATGATAATAAAACAGAATTTGCACACCTACAAATACATAGCTATATTATAATTATATGTTCAAACTAACATCCAAAACTAACAGAAACAATATAAATACCTGAAAACGTCTTTACTGTACCAATATATGATGTAAAATACCTATACCACTAATACTATATATATAGTACTGAGAACAGGCGTAGCCCCAAAGTAGTAAAATATCTATAATTCTCTTTTATATATAAAGGCTTCCTATGTAATATGTACTGTTGACCCATATATATACACAAACACACGCTGGATTGTATACAAATATAGATGTATACCTACATATATAATACGTCCCTATGAAATGTATATATATAATATATTAAAAATAATTCAACAGAAATTTATAAACTTATACATACTTGATACTATAGCAGTCATATGTAAATAAAATCATCCAACAACCAAAAGTTAACTGATAGAAAATATAAACACTATACGAATTTAATATATAGGAAACGTACGAACCTCTATGTAAATGTATATATATACTGTAAATTTAAACTGCCATTACACTGACATATAACATACATATCTGTATTGTTTGTAAATACTTATCCGGATGTATATCTAATAACACACGCACACGAAATATACTTTTAAACGAAAAATTTAAACTACAAATATATATAAATTTACTATAAACAGAACTCAGGCAAACTTCGATACATACATACACATGCATAAACACTTGGGTTAAAACACATATAACAAACTGTAAAACATTTATATACTGCCCTGTTAAAACTCATATATATATAAACTAAATATACTGAAAAAAATGAGATCTAGGCTTACAGATGGAAGGAGGAGGGAAGGGAGGACTATGCGGGCTTCCGAGAAGGAGGCTAAGGCCGAGTGGTGGTTCGTGGTGTTTTCGGGGTGTGGATGGTAAGACGTGAAGGACTGGGTAGGTGAGGGTGCGAAAAGGGGGAAGCAGCATGCGGGCTAGGGAGGAGGTGGAAGGAGAAGCTTGCAAGGTGGCTGTTGCGTGAGTTGATGGGTGAAGAGGCTTCGGCGTTGGGTTTTCTGTTCATGTTGAGTTTGCGTGCAAGGAAGGGTGGCTGCTGGGGTGGTATGACGTGTGAGAAGAGGGGAGATAATTGCTGGAGAAGAAAATGAAGAGGTAGCCGAAGGAAAAGGAAAATGGAGGAAGATACGCTCAAAAGAAAGAAACGTGGCCAACTTGTATTATATAAATAACAACCAGTTTAAAGTAATATATTATTTTAAACAATTGCGAATGTCAAGAGCCCGAGTTGAACCCAGCTATTATTAGAAGTAACAGCTATTTTAGAGTCAAATATAAAGTGGAGAAACGGCAACGTTCACACGTTCATTTAGCTGCAAACTTTAAAGCAATTTATAGATTTGTAACTGATGTAAGATTTTGAATGGATAGGGAAGCAATAAATTATTTGTAACATTCAATTCCCTTGATTTCGTGCAAAGTACTGAAGTAATAAATTATTGCTTGGGATGCACGATTAGATTTGAAAACAAGGGAAAGTGTAAAGTCAAAATGTGGTACCGCTACGGTGAACAGTTTATTGTCTCCGTCGCGTACCGGACCTCAAAATACAGAAATAAATATACCGCAGAGATCAGCACGACAAGACGATCAAAACAGTATACAGATATTAGTGGTACGATCATCCGATCAAAAGTCGATAATTGGTACCAGAAATGTTGCTATTCTGCCAGAATTAAGATAAACGGAGCAATAGATGTCCAAAATTGGAAAAACGAATTTCGCAGTCTAATTCAGAATGATCTGAATAAATTTTCTCCTGTTGACATATTTAGGTTTCAGAAAACTTTTAAATTCACTGTTATTAACCGGTTTGATTTGAAATGAAATTTCACAGGAAAATAAACTTCAATATTATCAGATGAAAATTTACCAGTTACTATATTAAAATAGACGCATTCCAAATATCAAATTTATATTTCAAAATTTTATTGTTTAAAATTTCACACAAATTCAATTAATTAAATAAATTAAACCACTGAAATTTACGGGTCGTTACAATTAAATTTCAAAATCTTATTTAATTTAATAGTTTTTAATTATCAAAAATATGGGTCGTTACACCACTTCTCACAATTTATTCGATGGACAAAATATTATATAATTTTTTTTACAATTTTTCAAATTAATTATTTCTCATGTCAAAATGTCTCGTTCGATGTTTAGGAACTCCTACCTATAACGTGGCGTCCCATATATCGATCAAAATCCTTAAACATTTTCTGGACAAGTCAACACAATAAATAATCACAAGTTTTCCTTAGTTATATCTATTTTATTATTACTAACATCCATGCATCCAATCTAAATAAATACAACCAAGAAATCAATTCCGACCAATCAACCTAAACTAAATAGTCGCTTTCAACAGAATAATTATATTTTTAAAATTTTGTTGCACAACTCTGATTATTCCTAGATCATTTAAAATTTTAATCCCATTTACTCAAATTTTCTAAATTAATTCACTCTAATTTATCACTTTTAACTTAATTTCCTAATAATTCAAAAGTAATTTCCAAACTGTAAGGATTTTAATACCTTACTTTCAAAATTTGGATGTCATAAATTTTAATTTATCTAATTAAAATTTTAAATAAAAAATACATCCCAATTGATTATCCCGATAATTAATTTATATTCTTATCCCTATATAGATAATTAATATATCTATCTACTACACACCTCAGGGAACATGACTCTATGTCTCACTAGGTCTAAATCTGTGAAATTATACGTTATAGTGTTCTGACTCGGCTCTGATACCAAACTGTAACGACCCACCATGATACCCATATTATTAAAGAATATTGTAAATAATGTCATCTAATAATACGGAGAATACGTCTTTATAAGGGTGACTGAATGTGAATATATCTTTAAACTAACACTGACATGTTATAATTACGGTCTATTTAATCTTTGGAATAAAATTTGATGTGTATAGTCTCAATTCAAAGTATAATCACACCAGTTTCTTAGAATCAGAATAGTATATCATATAAACAATAGTCACAAATCACAGCGGAATAATAAACATCATATACATATACAAAAGAGAGAGTCTATCAAATATAACACTAAACTCACATAATATGCATCCGATATAAATCGCTATCTCAGATATACATCTCATAAACAAACACGAATCCCAAATAAGAGCAAGTCAAAAATGTTTACCTCTTGGCTAGCATAACCATCCAAAGGTCAACATGTCCTGTACCCTGAAAAGTCTCGGCCTGACCCGAGCATTAAAATAACACCCGGGTCAGACTATCTCAAATATCCAAAAGGGTGAGAACAAGATATAACATAAAGATATATGACATATAAATAAATCCAGATGTCCAAGATATAACAAGTCATGGAATTTATTTAACTCGAAATTTATCTCAAGGCACAGGTTGATATATTTAGGTCCCAAACATAGATTAGTCATTAAACGTAGAATTACAAAATAAAGCACAATATTCCTAACATAAAGAAACCAATTCCATACCGATCACCCGGATCGTCCATGCCAATCTTAATGATTGTCCATACGGTGGCAAACAAATGTGGTATCACTCGTACCGATCTGATACTAGGGATCATCCATACCATGAAACTGAATCACAACTGATCTCAAGGAACGTAGCATCCATGACTCGAAGATTCCAGATTATTTATTATTATTATTATAATCGTAATGTAATCCATGAGTATACCTCTTAAGGACCTATCAGCCCTACCAAACACCAAAAGAAGATATACTCTGAAGTGCCAAATATTATCACTTTCAGTAATCATCAGAATTTAACCAAAACGTCCCATACCACCTGGTGAAATTCAAGTATTTACTAGAAGCTAGTAAAGCTCGCTCATTATGGATACCATTGGAAAACATGAACTATATTCTCTTAAGGATCTATTGGTCCCACCAAACACCAAAAGAGAATACAACTCTAAAGTGTTAAATACTTCATAATAGCAATCACAAGAATTTAACCAAGGTATCTCATACTACTCGGTGAAATTCGAGTATGCGCTAATGAGTTAATAAATACCACTCAAGCATTATATTTAATGAGTTGTATCATATTTGATGAAGCGTTACTCGAGAGCATTTAAACCAATTCGTAACACTAAATTGATTATTCATATTCCCCATATTATGAACCAAGGTTCTCAAAAAAAAATTCTATTATAAATTTGTAATTTAGAAAGCAACATTTTAATTTTCCAAAAATCCTTTATTATTTAACTTTATATAAATATTCACTATTTGATAAAATCTTCCTTGAATCCGAATTATTCCAAAATTCTACTTATATATGTACATAGTTGTCTCAAAATTCTATATAAGATACTTAGTTAACAAACCAAGTTTAGAAACCCATATATATTTATATGTATATGTATATGTATATGTATATGTATATGTATATGTATATGTATATGTATATGTATATGTATGTATGTATGTATGTATGTGTATGTATGTATAAGTTCACTTATCCTATAAAACCATATTTCTCACTCTTCCAAATCCACTTTGATATTAATCCATTTTATTTAGAAATAAATTAGTTTTATATTTCCAGAACCATATTTCCAAATTCCATGTCCATTTTTCTAATAATATATAATATATAATACAATTAGTTAAAATCATTTATAATATGAATTAGATCAATTTAGAAACAAGTTTGAGATTTATAAATATAAATAAACTCTGTTTTATAAAATCACTTATATTTCAAATATATATTTTTATATTTAGAAAAATAGATGGATGTAAATTTATACTATTCCAAATCTTTGAATCAAAGTGATTCAAAGTCCGTAGAGCACAAGAGAATTCACTACAACAAAATACTATATCATCACCCGATTATAACAATAAATATGTCCATATAGTTTCTACTCTAAATCATTTCCAATTATATTTCATAAATTAGCAAATCGAGGGAAATGGACATCAAAAGGGCCGCAAATATCCACGCAAAACACAAGACAATAACATTAACAAAGCAAGAAAACACGGTTCAAGTAATGGGTCAGAGAGGGGGTCGCAGTCACCTGGAACTCACGTTCCAGGCGACGACCGGTGCACCGGCCGTACATGACCAATCCACCAGTTACGGACCTAGAACGTGAGTTCCAGGTGTCGTTTCCCCTTCCAACGACAATCAACAGTTCTGGCATGACTCCATCATCCCGGCGAGTTGTATCTGTCATACGATCTCAAAAACTAACATGCATTCATAGGGTCAAGTGATTAAAGCAATCCAAACCTAGGAGGGAGTTGAAACTGATATTCAGTAAATGAATTCAACAAGATATATAATACAAATTTGCAGCCACAAAGATGATTTCAACAAGCATACAATTAGATAATTAGAGATAGGTTATGTAAGTGATTAACTCACCTTTAAACTCCTATGTTGAGCTCAGTAATTTGAATCTAGATCCAACTTGATTCCTATTTGAAGAAGCTCAAGAACAAAGCACTTAATTTGGGGATTTACTTTAGTTTCTAGGGTTTGTAATTGGAAAAGGATATTTGGTTTTCTAATTTACAGCTACTATAAATGAAAATGAACGAATAATGAAATGAGGAGAGAGATTTCTTCTTAATTAAATGGGCTTGTGCTTCATAGACCCAATAAGTGGAATGTTACTAATATCTTTTGTTTTTCCTTTTAAAGCACTATCTTCTACTCTAAATAATGTTTTATAAAATCATAGATTGATTTCTCTTTTTTACCGAAACAAATCAATAAGTTAAAATTCACATTTCTATTAATATCGAAATATTTTATACCATTAAATATAACTTTTGAAAATAATAGTTATTCTCATTATTTTTAATAAAATGAAATAAACTATTAATTGCAAAATCTCACTTTTAACAATAACTCTAAATATTGACATTTTATTAAATTTACAATACTTGTTGAAATAATTTGAGACGAAAATAATTCATCTCAAATCTTCACTTATAATAAATAAGTAAATAGAACTTTATAATTCATATTTTAAATTGCAAACTATTTTCGTTTACTTAATTATCACATTTTCCAAAATTATTCTTATATTATCAAATATAAGAATTAAGTTTCACAAAAAAATATTCATTGAATTTCCTATTTATTTAATCCCAAATCCATTTTAGTTTGGAAATTACGGCTAATGAAATTCCCAATTTTCTCCTAAGATTAATTAAAATAACGCAAATCATCATTTTTAAGTTTATTTCCAGGTAATCTCGAGGGTTGTTACAACGATAATGCTAGGCGGCATTGATGCTGCTACTCTTTATTTCAATGCCGGTGAAGCTTTGTTTTGTGCTAATTGAAAGTTTGTTTTAAAGAGGCAAGGTAACCTATGTCTAAGAAGATCAATAACCTTACTATTTTGGCAATTAGCCATATGATTTGTAAAATTAAAACTTTTGTTTACCAACCTTGGATAGACATTCGATATTTTTATAATAGTATGAATGTCGTATGTTCTTTTCCCATTTTAAATCCTTATAGAAAAAACTTATTTAAAACCCTTCATCTTCCTTCTACACCTCCTTCCCTTCAAAAACAAGCTCAAACCCCACCCCTTCGAGGTCGAGCCCTCCTCTATCCAAGGTCGAACCTAAGAGCTCGCTCCCCAAAGCAAAAAGCAAATTTTTCCAAAGAAAACCTAAGATCGGGTGTTGGTGAAGAGTTTGTACTAGTTCTAGATTGATTCGGGTGATTTTTGGTGAGTAAAGCTTACACCTTTAAGAAAATTTTAAACTTTATTTAGTGGCTTAACTTGGTTGAACATTTGTTGGTTTTTTGGTGAAAAATGATGTTGATTGTACAAACATATTTGTGTTTATATGTAATGGTTGTATAGACTTGGAAATTGAAGTCAAAAGTTAATTTTTACCATGCATGTTATGATTTTTACTTGTGTATGTTGACTATAGCATTTGTTTGTTTATATGAGCTTATGTATGGATATAGTAAGCTAAAGGAAAATTAGCACTTGATTTGTGTTTGGGGTGACATGAAAATCCCTTGGATTGAACTTGTTTGCACTTATTTTAATTTCTAGAAAAATTTCACAGGTTTATAAACTTACTTTTAGTGTCTAAAAATACTTTACTATGTTATAAAAAAAGTTAACATATAAGTAAAGGCTTGAGGAATATTTTGTATATAAAACTAGTTTAAAGTTATGGTATCCATAGCGATAGTCGCTATGGATGCAGTTTGGGCAAAACGAACATTTTTGTAAACTAAAAGTGTATTCGCTTCAAGTATTTTTTTGAAAAAGTATTTCAACATACTATAAGTACTAAAAGGTAAATATTACTTACTAACTAAGTAAAGGTTTAATGATTATTTAATTAATTAATTAAGTATAGATAATTAGTACTCAATTATTAGTTAAGTAAAGATAATTTGTACTTAAGTATTATTAAGTAAGATAAGTATAATTGGTTAATTAAGTGAGGGTTAATTAATTATTAATTAATAAAGGTTAATTTATTTAATTAATTATTATTTAATTAAGGTTTGATTATTAATTATTTATTAATTTAGTGAGGTTTAATTAATTAATTATTAATCAGGTAGAGTTAATTTTTAATTAATTATTAATTAAGTTAATATTTAATTAAGTTTTAAATTATTACTAAATGAAGGTTTAAAATTATCTTAAATTAATTAAATAAAGGTTTTATTTTTAATCACTTTATTTTTAAGGATTGATCTATTTAAAAAGCAGCTTTCTTTTACAAAGAATAATTTAAATACAATGGATTCTCTTTGTCTGTGTTATTAAGTAGCCAAAAAAATATGAATAAGTTATACTAAAAACATTGACACATTTTATTGAAAGTAAGTCATCTTGTATTTAGCATTAAAAGCCGATGAGTAGGTTTTTCTCTATATGTGAGATCTAGAACCTTGATTTTTGAGGCGAGGGTTAGAGAAGTCGAAATCTTGAAAACATGATAAATATAAGGGAGTTAATTTCGATAAATGGGTCATGATAAATTAAGTATATGGATGATACTTCACTGTATACTTAACACCAAATTCCGAGGTATGGAAACTCGTCTCTATCCCGAAAGTAAGTATGTACATCGAGTCAAGGTTAGTTTCTAACTTATTCGAGTTCATTATTAATCAAGGGATAGTACTGTTTTAAATCAGAAAGTGAGGATAAGTATAGGATGTCTTGTTTTTCATATGCAAAGCTATATTCACCCTAGATAGTTGAATTGTTCACAATCGATAACTCGACCCTTTTAAAATTATAGAATGTTGGTTCAAAGAGACTGGGATCGGATAGCATGAGTTATTCGAAAACCACTTCGAACCAACGTAAGCGTTTGAATTAAAAACATCTTGAAGATGACGGAATCGAAGACGAAGATTTTTGAAGTGCAAGGGCTGCATGCTACTAATCCTGAGGGTGATTCCAAAATGGATGTAGCGGAACTAGTGCTTTCGGTTTTTTCATATCATAAATAACTTGTATGGATGATCACTAACATTGCATCATTGCCTGAAAGGCAGTGTTAGCATTTCAAGTGGGATTGCTTAAGGGAAAGGTAAAAACGTGGCCTCAAGCCTCACAGTCGGGAATGACTAAAATAGAGGACACGCGACAAGGCTATGTGGGTCGCACCCATTAAGGTATGGTCATCCCTGATCTTAATCGATATATATATATATATATATATATATATATATATATGCTACAGGGCACAGTGTGGTTGTTAGCTTCAACCGAGGGATGATCATATTCGGTACTATCCAGTAAAAGGTAGATCAATTCTGTGTTGGCAGGGGTGCAAGATGTTCTTGTTGACCTAGGTACATTTTATCTAGAGATGTATTATGATAGGCGGTACCCCAGTAGCCTTGTCATTGATGGAATCCATTTTCCAATAATTTCCTTCGGACTTAGTTATATACCAACTATGTTGGAATTTAATTAATGTAACAATTTTGGCTATGATTCCATATTTATTTTTAACCCTAGACATTATTATAATATCGCGATATTTTCTATTGAAATTGAAACACCCCACACCCCTTAGTATTCCCAAAAAGGGCACACAAAAGGATGTGGTGCATTTTAGGTGTAGCTAAAGCATCACAGAGACTAAGATTCATAAGACAAATAACTAAAAACAGCGGAAACATTTAAATAATAACTTATCATTCAAAATTAAAATCCATCTCAAAATAAGTCATAAAAACATAACATATCTCAAAAACTCAAAATCTCTCATGCCTCATGAAACAAAATCTCAGTCTCATAAAATTAGAGTATAAAGATAACAATAATAATCCCTCTCACAAGTCCCAATCCATCATAAGCCAAATGAAAAAGATGCAAAGCAGAAGAATACATCTGAAATGAGAAAACTCCAGGAATGAATCTCCAAGCAACCTGAATCAACTATCCTCAACTCTGCTGGCCTATTGGGGGGAAGGAAAGATAGAGAAGTGGGTCAGACAATAAGTCTGGTGAGTGAAAGTAATTACTAGCATTTCTAAGCAAGATAAAGATAATAGACTAAGCAATAGTTCTAGCTTAAAAGGAAAATACATAAAAGATAAAACTCGGATAAAATACTGTTTCTGATTCTGTTTGACTGTTTGCTTTGATTGTTTGATTGTTTGCACTTGCTTAAACTACCGTGATTAGGCTGAAATTCTAATCCTATCTCAACTGCTAACTTGATTAGGCTGAAATCCTAATCCTACCCATTGATCGGTCTTTCCTATCTCTATTGTGCCACTGTGAATGGTCACAGCAAAAGACACCTCTTTAGTGCTTAGGACGCAATAGCGAATTATTTACCTTAATCGATGTCGCATGCTCGGTCATTGCCGGTACACACTAACTTTCGCCCCCTATTTGACCCTTTATTTACCCTAATCAGCATAAGTGTGCCCAGCCTCACCTACGTGTGAGACTATCAATCCTCGACCTAAAATGGAATGCTGCTGGTACTGGTCCTAACAAACAAATCTTCTAGCTTTACGACCCTTTCCCAAATCCCTAGATTTAAGCCTCTATCTATTGGCCACTTATTTAACCTAATCAGCATAAGCGTGTCCCAGCCTCACCTACATGTGAAACCATTAGTCCTAGGCCAGAAATGGAATGCTGTCGGTATGGGCCACTACTTCTATATTTGCTTATTAACTTAATCCAAGATCTAAGTTTTAAAATAAGCCTCTTCTGTTATTTCTACGATATTTGCTTATTAACTTATTCCAAGATCTAAGTTTTAAAATAAGCCTCTTCTGTTATTTCTTTCTAATTATAACCTATGTTATAATTGTTCTTGCAACTGTTACTCTTCTATTTTCTCTTTTTAGTTATAACCACTTGTTATAATTATGCTTGCAAATATCGTAAATTTTCCTATTTCGGTCCATCTCTATTTTTATTTCAGTTTTTCTCATTTTACATCTGATTTCTATAAATTTAGTTTTATTCTATTTTAATCCATATTTGTGAATTCTTCTCTTTTTAATATTTTATTCGCGTCAAAAGGATTACTGGCTAAATTCCAACTTAAAACAGATGTAAATAACTATAAATAACTGTAAGTAACTGTAAATAACTGTAAATAACTAAATAAAATAGCTGAATAAAAATAGACTGAAAAGAACTTCTGAAATTTACTTAAAAGCCGACTGTAAATTAACTTACATAAAAACTGTCTCAAAATTGTAGAAAAACTACAACTATTGAGAACCCTATTATTTAAATTGCTTACAAATCTAAAATAATTACAAAACACTAACCTTTGGTCCTTATCTCTATTCTTGGGCCTTCTTGGATCCACTTCTAGGGCGTAGAATATTTTTATTAAAATGATTTCCTCCCTAGAAATTTTTTCTATTTAGGGTTCAGCCTCAGGCAATGAACCGAATTGGAAGAAAATCTGAATGAGAAAAATAGCTAGGCCTATGGTTCTATTTATAGTGTGGCTTAGGGATCTCAGGCCGTCGGATTTGAAGATTAAATCTGGTGCAACCACATCATAGGCTCACTATGAACCGTCGGATGCAGCTACGAACGCACAGGATTAACCAAAATTCAACTTTTACACACTTCGGCTCGTACCTGGACGAAATGTCGTCTTGGTAAAAATGCGGGTCGACCTAAGCACCTTGGAGGTCGACCTATAGGTCAACTTGACCAAAACAAGGGTCGACCCAAGCCCTTGTATTATTATTTTTCTTTTCATTTTTGCTTATTAAATTCTGATTTCTTATTTCTCTCGTAACTTCTTCATACTAGCTTGGATTTCGACAAGTTATATATGGAAATTGATCAGAAAATTACCACGAACCCAATAGTGCAACTTTCGTGGCTCGATTTTGACAATTTCACAAACTTATTTTATTGTTTAATTAATTCATTAATTAATTATTATAGCTCAAATTTTGGGTTGTTGCATTCTCCCTTCCTTAAAGGATTTCGTCCTCGAAATCTCCAAGGATGGAAGAATGAAATAAATATTTTCATCCAAATTCTACAATCACGTATTCAACCATCATCCATTACATCCATTGTCCTTAAGCTTTCTAATGCAATTTATGATATATGCAATAGTGTAGTGTCAATGTCCTTAACTAATGCAAAAGATTAGGCGGTTTACTGATTTAGTCGACCTCCTTTTTATGCAATCATGTCCGTGCCATGTATCCAAATGAATGCAATTTTCCTAATGATAATTGATAGTTCTACATGCGTGCTGCAATCATCATCCAAATGCAACAATCATATGCTAATCACTCATTATAGAAACCCTGGAAATAAAATAAAAATGAAAGTGCACACACATCCATATGCATATGCTTTATTGACCTAGTTTGGCCGATCTCTAAGAGATAATAGTGCCTAGTGTTTGTATATGCGTCCATTAACATCCACTAGCAAACACTTGCAACCACTAGCGTCCAACATATATAACATGTTCTAGTAACATGTTTACATTCAGTCCTACCATCCATAGGTTAAATCCTAAGATCTACCCTCCCAAAGGATACTAAAGGAAAGAACCCATTCAAAACTAAAGATGGAAATAGGAAATTCAAGACGTACCATCGAAGAGATGTGGATAAGGGATACATATTTTCTCCTCAGCCTCCCACGTAGCGTCCTCAATACTATCTCCCTACTATACCTTAACCAAAGGGACTTCCTTATTCTTAAGCTTCTTGATATCATGCCCAACGATCTTGGTAGGAATGCGACGAACCAATGCTTCTCTCTCCACTTCAACTTCCTCATGTTAGCTAGGTTCCACTACTTCTGCTGAACCACGTAAGCACTTTCTTAAGTGTGAAACATGAAAAACATCATGAACTCCTGCGAGCCTCTCTGGTAGCTTTATCCGATACGCTATCTTCCTTACCCTTTCCACAATGGGGAATGGTCCTGCTAATCTGGGAGCAAGTTTCCCACTTGATCCAAACCTCACTACCTTTCTTAGCGGAGACACCTTAATTAAAACCAAATCTCCTTCCTCGAACTCAATATCCCTTCTCCGCTTATCTGTATAGGATTTCTATCTATCTTGGGCCGTCTTCATTCTTCTTCTAGTCAAATCAATCTTTTCCGAAGTCTCTCTAACCATGTCGGGACCAAGTAGCAATCTATCTATAGACTACAACCAACACAAAGGCGACTTGCAAGGTCTTCGATAAAGGGCTTCAAAAGGAGCCATCCCAATGATAGCCTGAAAACTATTATTATAAGTGAACTCCACTAAGGGAAGGTGCTCCTCCCAAGTCCCTCCAAAATCAAGAATGCACATCCTCAACAAATCCTCAAGAACTCTATTAATTCTCTTTGTTTATCTATCCGTTTGAGGGTGATAGGCCGTACTCAATCTAAGTTGTATCCCTAAAGCCTCTTGTAAGCTTCTCCAAAACTCGCTAGTAAAGATAGGGTCTCTGTCGCTCACTATGCTTGAGGGAACTCTATGAAGTCGGACTATCTCACGAATGTATATGGATGCTAAATAAAGTGCCCTCCTCTTACTCTTGGCCGAAATGAAGTGGGCGCTCTTAGTCAAACGTTCTACAATCACCCAAATACTAGAATTACCCTTCCTAGATCGGGGTAAACCATCTATGAAGTCCATCGAAACACTATCCCACTTCCATTTGGGTACATCCAATGGTTGAAGCAATCCGCCAGGCCTCTACTGCTCCGCCTTAACTCTTTGGCACATAAGACACTTAACCACAAACTCTGCTACATCCTTCTTAATGCCACTCCAATACAACGCTCTCTTCATGTCCTTATACATCTTATCACCACCCGGATGAATAGTCATCCGAGAATGGTGTGCTTCTGCTAGAACTGCACTCATCAAATCACCGGTGCGGGGGACACAAAGTCTTCCATCTCTCCATAGCCACCCTTTAATATCGATGGAATAGTGTTAGAGATGTCTAGAGACCTCTCCTCTGCTAATCCTATCCAGAATATCCACAAGTTATGAATCCTCTCGCTGCCTTCAGCCAATCTGATCTATGAGGGTAGACTTAAACTCAAATGCTGAAGTCTTAGCAAAATCTCTGATAAACTTCCTATAATAACTAGCTAAACCTAGAAAGCTTCTGACTTCGGTAGCGTTCTTGGGGGCCTTCCAATCCTGTACTGCTACTATCTTAGCGGGATCCACAGTTAAACCCTCACTTGAGACTGCATGCCCCAAGAATCGCAGCTCCTCACGCCAAAAGTGACACATCGAAAACTTTGCTTTCAGTTGATGAACACGAAGTGTACGAAGAACCTTCTCAAGATGAATATCATGCTCTTCCATACTCTTGGAAAACACCAAAATGTCGTCACAAACAGTACAATGAACTTATTTAGGACATCTCGAAAAACATGGCTCATCAGATCTACAAAATAGGCTGGGCATTGGTCAGCCCAAACGGTATGAGCAACGACTCAAAGAATCCATCGGATGTCCTAAATGTTGTCCTATCGATGCTATCGTCAGCGACCCTAAGCTGACAAAATCCAGTGGCTAAGTCAAGCTGAGAAAATACTGAAGAGCCAACCAACCGATCGAAAAGATCATATACCCTAGGAAGTGGGTAACGCTTCTTCGTGACCTTATTCAAATATCTATAGTTTACGCAAATTCGAAGGAAACCATCCGCCTTTATAGCGAAGACAAATGGCGCCCCCCACTCAGATATGCTCTGTCTGATGATGCCTTTCTCTAGTAGCTCACTGATCTGCTTACATAACTCCTTTCTCTCCTTAGGAGCCATATGTCTCACGGGCAATGCCACTAGCTTAGCATTGTCATTCAGATAGATCCTAAAGTCGATCTCTCTCTTAGGGGGTAGCACCCTAACCTCTTCAAAAACGTCTGGGAAATCTCTAACAACTGGAACTGAATCTAACGCTCCTAGTGATGAATCAAGGGAATAAAGGAAGCTCAACATGACTGACCCCTGTAGGTTGCAAGAAACCTCGAGAGACCATCCGCTGCATGTCTCTAGTCTAACGACCCTCTTCTCGCAGTCTAATATCGCACCATAAGTGGATAACCAGTCCATCCCCAAAATCATCTCATATCCCGAAAATCCCAGTACGTAGATGTCACAATCAAACTCTACGCCTAGTATAAAATTTTTAAAACCCCTACAAATCATGGATAAATGTGTTGACCCTCCTATGAGGTTTGAAACAACTATAGGGTCTACAACTAGAGAAATATCTAAGTGCAAACAATCAACCAAGGAAATAGAAATGAAAGAATGCGATGCTCCGGAGTTAAAAAGAATCCGAGTAGGAAAATCCAAAATAGAGATCAAACCTTCTATAGAGACTTTCCTACCTCGATCCGGTCCACTACTAGAAGGTGCTGCATCTAAAGCCTGTACTTGCGCCGTAGGTGCACCTGCTCTCTGCCCCGTCCTCTAAGGACAAGCTCTATTAAGGTGTCCAAGCTGCCCACAGCTATAACACCTCCCCTTCATTGTGTCCTTCTTACAGTCCTTTGAGTAATTCCCAACCAATCCACAATTATGACATTTCTCGCCCTTCTTGATCTGTCCCTTTTGAGGTCTTCCTCCTTTCTTCTTGTCTTTATCCTTCTTATTCTTCCACCACTGCTTCTTAGAGTTTTCTGATTTAGGAACCTCCTTAACCTCTTCTTTCTTAGCAACATCTAATATGAGAGCCATTTCCACAAGTATTCATACGTCGCTCCTATAGGTACATGTGTCAATGCCAACCCTTGGAGGGGCTGGTTCAAACCCTTAGCAAATTTGGTGGCCTTATTATGCGGTGTATTAACAAGCTCCATCCCGAACCGCGATAACTCATTAAACTTATTTATATACTCTTTCATCGAAAGACTACCCTGCTTCAGACTAATGAACTTCTCCAACTGCATGCTTTCCTCAGCTTGCGACAAGAACTTTCTCTCAAACCTTTCCCGAAATCCAAACCAACCAATGTCTTTACCCTCCATCTTTACAATCTCCCACCAGTAAGAAGCTTCTCCTTTCAGCTGCCAAGATGCAAGCTGAACTCTCTACTGGTCCTCCAATCCTAACAGTCCAAATATACGCTCCGTATTCCTCAATCAAGCTCATGCCTCTACGAAATCCTCCATGTTAGAAAACGTCTTGCCTCCTAGACTAGCAAAGTCCTTGCATAGCTTTGAAAAATTGGTTGTTGCGGGTGGATTAATGGATCCTCCACCCGCCGGTGCTGCGTTGGATGCTTGCCCTTGGATTTTTGGTGTCGTAGCTTGGAGGTATCTACGGAACTAGCCAGGGACTTGGACACCCTCTGGAAGATTTGGGGCGTCCGCCATACTATGCAAAGAAAAGAAAATTTAGGTTCGAAAGAATCGAAAGAAGGTTGAACTGGAATTTGAGGGGATTTTTATAAAAAATCTTTTATACTTGAAAACTATTTCTATAATAAGAGTTTCTTTCTGAAAAATACCTTTAGTTTGAAGATATGTTACCTTTTAAAAATACTTTACTTTTAAAACAAGTTCTTAGGAATCCTTTAACCTTAGGCTCTGATACCAAATGAAACACCCCACACCCTTAGTACTCCCAAAAAGGGCACACCAAAGGATGTGGTGCATTATAGGCATAGCAAAAGACTCGTAGAGACTAAGATTCACAAGACAAATAAGTAAAAACAGCGAAAATATTTAAATAATAACTTGCCATTCGAAAAAAACTTCATCTCAAAATAAGTTATAAAAACCTATCATATCTCAAAAACTCAAAATGTCTCATGTCTCATGAAAATACATCTCAGTCTCATAAAATCAGAGTATAAAGATAGCAATAATAATCCCTCTCACAAGTGTCAATCCATCATAAGCAAAATGAAAAGGATGAAAAGTAGAAGAATACATCTGAAATGAGAAAACTCTGGGAATGAATCTCCAAGAAACTTGAATCAACTATCCTAGACTCTACTGGCCTATTGGAGGGAGGGAAGTGGAAAGATAGAGGAGTGGGCCAAATAATAAGTCTGGTGGGTGAAAGTAATTACTAGCATTTCTAAGCAAGATAAAGATAATAGACTAATCAATAGTTTTAGCTTGAAAGGAAAGTACAGAAAAGATAAAACTCGGATAAAATACTGTTTCTGATTCTGTTTGACTGTTTGCTTTGATTGTTTGATTGTTTGCACTTGTCTTAAACTACTGTGATTAGGCTGAAATCCTAATCCTATCTCAACTGCTAACTTGATTAGGCTGAAATCCTAATCTTACCCATTGATCGGCCTTTCCTATCTCTGCTATGCCATTGTGAACCAATCCTGTTGGTCACAGCAAAAAACACGTTTTTAGCGCTTAGGATGCAGTAGCGAATTATTTACCCTAATCAATGTCGCACGCTCGGTCATCGCCGCACACTAACTATCATCCCCTATTCGACCCTTTATTAACCCTAATCAGCATAAGCGTGCCCAGCCTCACCTACATTTGAGACCATCAGTCCTCGACCTGAAAGGGAATGCTGTCGGTACTGGTCCTAACAAACAAATCTTCTAGCTTTGCTCCCCTTGCCCAAATCCCCAGATTTGAGCCTCTATCTATTGGCCACTTATTTATCCTAATCAGCATAAGCTTGTCCCAGCCTCACCTACGTGTGAAACCATCAATCCTAGACCTGAAAGGGAATGCTGCTGGTATGAGCCACTACTTCTATATTTGCTTATTAACTTAATCCAAGATCTAAGTTTTAAAATAAGCCTCTTCTGTTATTTCTACGATATTTGCTTATTAACTTATTCCAAGTTCTAAGTTTTAAAATAAGCCTCTTCTGTTATTTCTTTCTTTCTAATTATAACCTATGTTATAATTGTTCTTGCATCTGTTACTCTTCTATTTTCTCTTTTTAGTTATAACCACTTGTTGCTTGCGAATATCTTAAATTTGCATATTTCAGTCCATCTCTATTTTTATTTCAGTTTTTCTCGTTTTGCATCCAATTTCTATAAATTTAGTGTTATTCTATTTTAATCCATATTTGTGAATTCTTCTCTTTTTACGTCAAAAGGATTAAATCTCTAAAAAAAGAAACTAACATTTATAGGCTAAATTCCAACTTAAAACAGATGTAAATAACTGTAAATAACTATAATTTACCATAAATAACTAAATAAAATAGCTGAATAATAATAGACTGAAAAGAACTTTTGAAATTTACTTAAAAACCGACTGTAAATAAACTTACATATAAACTGTCTCAAAATTGTAGAAAAACTACAACTATTGAGAACCCTATTATTTTAAATTGCTTACAAATCTAAAATAATTACAAAACACTCACCTTTGGTCCTTAGCTCTATTCCTGGGCCTTCCTAGATCCACTTCTAAGGCGTAGAATATTTTTATTAAAAAGATTTCCTCCCTAGAAATTTTTTCTACTTAGGGTTCAGCCTCAGGCAATGAACCCAATTGGGAGAAAATCTGAATGATAAAAATAGCTAGGGATCTCAGGTCGTCGGATTTGAAGATTAAATCTAGTGCAACCATGTCATAGGCTCACTAGGAACCATCGGATGCAGCTACGAATGCACAGGATTAACCAAAAATCAACTTTAACACTCTTCGGCTCGTACCTGGATGAAATGTCGTCCAAGTAAAAGTGTGGGTCGACCTAAGCACCTTGGGGATCGACCTATAGGTCGACCTGACCAAAACAAGGGTCGACCCAAGCCCATGTAATTTTTTTTCGTTTTTGCTTATTAAATTCTGATTTCTTATTTCTCTCGTAACTTCATCATACTAGCTCGGATTTCGACATGTTATATATGGAAATTGATCAGAAAATTACCATGGACCGAATGGTGCAACTTCCGTGGCTCAATTCTAACAATTTCAAAAACTTATTTTATTGTTTAATTAATTCGTTAATTAATTATTATAGCTCAAATTTTGGGTTGTTATAGAAATGTTTTAATTATCGTAAGGTAACAACCCATTTGTGTTTATGTGTGGAGTGGTCTTAGAGGTACCTTTATTTTTTTAAAAGGGTTTTATAAGTCAAATAATTTGGTTGTTCGAAGTTTACTCACATTAGACCCATGTCTAGCCTAGAGTTTTTCTTTCTTTCCCTAAAACTCTTAGGTACTCAAGTTTGTATGAGTAGCCAAGTAGTCCAGGTTCTCGAGGATGCATTTTGGAAGAAGCATGGAGAAGGTGGCTTCGACGTTAGCTAATTATCTATTTATTTCCACTGTATTTGTATATTTTGTATCGGCAAATATAGGGACTGGCAATTATAACCATCCCTGGTTGAAGTTGGTATTTGTGTTACTCTGATGTTCGGTTTGGGAATGATGTAATGTATTATCTTACGTTGACTATTTATATATTGTTCCGTTGCATTGTGAGATTATGTATTTTCTTTCTTCTTATCTTTTCTTTCTATTTACCCATCGGATCATCTTTTGGACTCTTAGACGATCGGCACATAAATACCATGGGTGCATTAAGTGTCGTCGTTAGGAGTAAGAAAGGAGGATTGTTTCCAGTTGTATCGAAGCTTAGGTTGAGTGAACACTTAGGATTTGGTTGGGGTCTACTTATTAGAGATAGGGTTAGTAATACCCTAGAATGAGTTTAGTCTATGAGAGTCGTATTTGTAATATTTGTTCGTA
This sequence comes from Allium fistulosum, assembly GCA_030737815.1. Lineage (NCBI taxonomy): Eukaryota > Viridiplantae > Streptophyta > Magnoliopsida > Asparagales > Amaryllidaceae > Allium > Allium fistulosum. The sequence continues at coordinate 1,424,098,535 of CM060903.1, read as the reverse complement.
TATACTCGAGTTTAGATTAGCTTGATATGTTTGATTTGTACCCTTTTCCCTTAAGTTTATCTCGTCTAAGTGTCCTAAAGGGTTATCTTACTATATCCGGGTAGTAAGAATAAGCAATAGGACAAGACGAGGTAGAGAAGGTAGTAGCACTATGACCACCAATGGTCGAGCTTTGAATGTTGGAAGAGTTGGAATAGTTGAAGAGGCAGTATCGGCGCAGCCCTGTATGAACTTTGCAGCTCTATGCAAAAATTATACAAATCTTCGAGGAAATCCATTTAAGGGAACATAATATATTGTCGAAGTCCAAGCTTGGCTTTGTTCTTGCGAGAAGATTTTCAAGGGGTTAGATATTTCAGATGAGTAGATGCAGTTTTTAAAATCTTTGTAGTTATAAGATGGAGTGGCAGCCTGGTTGGACTCTGTTACAGCTAATGTTTCGGTAGATGATTTTTCTTAGGCTAGATTTAAGGAAGTATTTGAAGACCAGTTCATGCCTGTTCCAGGAAAGACCTGCATGTATAGGAGTTTCTTGGATCTTAAATATGGAGACTTATTGGTGTCAGAGTATGAGACTAAGTTTAATGAGCTGTCATGATTTGGCCCGGAGTTGATTAATACCCCTCTTAAGAAGAACGAAATGTTTGTGATGGGAATGAAGGAAGTTTTCCAAGAGAAGAAATCTAAAGGGTTCTTTTGTGGATTTTGCAGATATGGCTTTGAGGTACGAGGTTTTAGAGAAGAAGAAGCTGGTAGCAGCCCCCAGTAACAATAATCCAAACAAGAGGAAGTTTAACCTGAACTATAATAAACATGGGAATGGAAAGTCAAAAGGAGATCAATGAAATAAGTTTAAGGATTATTTTTTTAATAAGTGCAATCAGAAGGGGCATATCGCTAAGTTTTGCAAGAATTCCGGAGTTCAGCAGCAGTAAGAAGAACCTATTTCTCCGATGGTCTAGAAGTCACTTTATTCCAACTGTCTGATACCGGGGCATATGTTGTAGGATTTCCTGCTAATGAGGAAAGGACATTAAGTCAAGGTGTATGCTTTGAAGGATGAATTGTCGACCTTGGCAAATGTGAAAGGAAAGGAAGTTTGAAGGTATTTTAATGATTACTGGCATTTGTGTTAGTGTATTATTTGATATTGGGACTTCCCATAGTTTTATTTCTTTAGGATCGGTATAAAAAACTACAACTTCCCTTAAAATTTGTAGAAAACCATATTTGTGTGTCAAACCTTATAGGAGGTACCATTAATCTGTGTATAATCTATGAGGATGTGCAAATTACCTATCTTACCCATCTTTTTCTTGTGGCCTATTTTTTTTAGATTTTAAGGGGTTTGATATTATACTCGGTATGGATTGGTTGTCGAAAAATAAAGCTGTTTTAGATTGTATTGGGAGAACGACATCTTTGAAGGACAAATTTGGAAAATTTGTTAAAGTATTAGGTGATGACCCAGACAAATGTACAAGTAGTTTCCCGTATGCTCTATAATCATCCCAAGAAGGATTAGGGTCTATAGCAATTGTTTAGGGTTTTTCTGATGTCTTTGAAGAAGTTAAAAATCTACCTCCACATCGGGAGGTTGAGTTTCGTATTGACTTAGTTACCGGTGTAAGACCCGTTATTCAACCTATGCACAAAATGGCCCCGAGAGAGAAGAAAGTGCTAATAAATCAAACTAATGATTTGTTGAGGAGGGGACTGATTAGACTAAATCGTTCGAGTAAGGGATCGGCTGTATTCTTTGTGGCAAAGTCTGATAGTTCTTCAAGACTTTTTGTGGATTATCGAGAGTTAAATAAGATGACCATTTATTATAAGTATCCCTTACCTTGCATAGATAACCTTTTTGACCAACTTCATAGAGGTAGAGTATTCTCCCAGATGGACCTAGCTACTGGATTTCACCAGCTAAGGGTAGCAAAGGGTAGCATACCCCTAACGACATTCGGAGGACTAGACTTTTTCTTTGAGTGGTTGGTTAGGCCTTTTAGGCTAACCAATGCACCCGCGTATTTCATAGACCATATGAATCGTGTTTGTAGGGATGTGATCAATAAGTTTTTGTTGGCTTTCATAGATGATATCTTGATTTACTCTAAGATCGAGGAAGAGCATAAATTCCATCTGGAAGTGGTGGTATAAACGCTAAGGAAACACGTTCTAAAGGCAAAATTTTATAAGTGTCATTTTTGGCAGTCAGAAGAAAGGTTTCTCAGGCATGTGGTGACGAGGGATGGAATTTCAGTGGATCCAGCTAAGATAGTGGATGTTTAAGATTTTAAGAGACCACAGACTCCTACGAAGGTATGAAATTTCCTAGGCATGGGTGGATTTTATAGGAGGTTCATCCAGGACTACTCAAAGATTGCCTCGCATTTAACCAAGTTGACAAAGAAGCATGAGAAGTTCATTTGGACTCCAAAGTGTGAAGAATCCTTCATGAAGTTAAAGAAGAGGTTGACTAGCACTTCGGTATTGGGTATTCCAGATGGAGGGGAAGGATTGACTGTATATACCGATGCTTGTGGTGTAGGGTTGGGCGCGGCTCTGATGCAGCACAGGAGAGTGATTTTTTATGCTAGTAGGCAGCTAAAGCCCCATGAAAAGAGTTATGCAACTCATGATTTGGAGCTATTAGCCATGGTGTTTTCTTTAAAGATGTGGAGACATTGCTTAATGGGTGAGAAGTTTGAACTCTTCATGGATCACAAGTCCTTGAAGTATATTTTCACACAAAAGGATTTGAACTTAAGGCTGCAAAAATGGTTGGATCTCTATCGGCGTACAACTTAGATATTCTTTATATGCTAGGAAAAGCAAATGTGGTGGCGGATGCTTTGAGTAGGAATGCGATTTTTGCTCTTTTAGAAGTCACCCCAACTCTCCTCAAGAAAATTTCAGGCAAACAAAGGGAAGATATCCACTTAATGGAAATTATCAAGGGTGTAGAGGAAGGCAATGGTTCGAGCTTCGAGATAGACCATCGGGGTTTATTGCATAAGAATGGGAGGATATATGTTCCTAATGTCGATGCCCTTAGGCAGGAAATTTTAATGGAATGTCATCGGTCCAAGTAGAGTAACCACCCAAGGGTTTCAAAGATGCATCGTGATATGAAGTGGGTATTGTGGTGGAAAGGAATGAAGATGGATATATCTATCTTTGTGACTAGATGTGCAAACTACAAGCAGATCAAGGGTGACCACCAAAGGACTACTGGGCTACTACAACAACTGGTGATCCCAAATTGGAAATGGGAGCAGATATCCATAGATTTTATTAATGGTTTACCCAGATCGAGGAAAGGAAATAAAGCTATGTGGGTCATTGTGGATCGGTTAACTAAGAGAGCTCAGTTTATTCCAGTCAAGCCGACAAGGACTACAACATCATTGGCAGAAATCAATATGAGAGAGATCGTCTAATTGCATGGAGTTCCAATAAGCATAGTAAGCGATCGAGATCCAATCTTTACAAGTCAGTTCTAGAAAGCGTTACAGGTAGCTCTAGGAACAAAGCTAAGTCTGAGCACTGCCTACCACCCTCAAACTGATGGTTAAACCGAGAGGGTTAACTGAATCTTAGAGGATCCATTGAAAGCATGTATCTTAGACATTTGAGGACCTTGAGAGGATCATCTGCACTTGGTGGAATTCCCTACAATAACAATTATCAAGCAAGCATTGGCATGGTGCCCAATGAAGCTCTTTATGGATGGCCATGTAAGTCACTAGCGTGTTGGGTGAAGACCGGGGATTGACTAGTGCTTGGTCCTGATATGATTCGGAGGACTATGGAGCAGGTGCATTGATCAAGAGGTGGATGAAAGAGGCTCAAATCCATAAAAGAGTTATGCAGATCAAAGGCAAACAGATTTGGAATTTGCAGTTGGAAATTTTATGTTTGTAAAGATTTTGCTAATAAGGGGAGTTGTTCGATTTGGAAGAGCTGGGAAGTTAGCGCTAAGGTATGTTGGACTTTTTCGAATTCTTTAGAGGATTGGGACGCTTCCCTATAAAGTTGAGTTGCTAGAGAGATTGTTGAAGGTCCATAGTGTTTTCCATATATCCCATTTAAGAAAGTATATGCATGACCCATCGCTGATTGTTGAGCCATCGGTGCAAGAGGATTTGGAGGTAGAACCGAACTTGACTATGATCAGACATCTAGTTCATATTGTGGATCTGGATGAGAAGAAATTATGGAATAAGCTAGTGAGATTGGTTAAAACCAAGTAAAGTGAAGATCCCAGAGACTGCACTTGGGAGATAGAGGATAGTATGAGAAAAGTTTATCCTGAATTGATTCTAGGATAGTCGTTTGCTTGTTGTATGGATTGTGTATGCACTGCTTGTGATGTAGTTGCTTAGTATATATCTTTTGTTATGGGTTTCATGATATAATATATGCCCTTTTGAGTTATTTGAGTTATCTTCTTGTGTCCAAATTTCGGGATGAAATTCTTTTAAGGGGAGGAGAATGTAACGACCCGAAATTTAATCACTTTGAATATGAACATTTAATATATTTTTAAATAATTAATTTATGGAATTAATAACTCAAATATACCCCCTTTTAATAATAACCAGTGATGGTGAAATTGTTTTCAAAATTTGTTTACAATATTAATCAGGTCAAAGAAAAATCGAAAATGTGGCAAGAAACCTTTATTCGGATTTTCGACTTGTCATCGTCTAAAAGTTGTCGGAAATGTTGTGTACACAAGGGTAGGTATATACACATGCTTATGTATATAATATATGTTATGGTTAAAGTTAAAATGTGTTAGAATGTTTCCTTAAATAAAAAGTTAAAATGGTTTAACTTTTCTTTTAATTTGAATTTTGAAAAAAAAAAGAGAAAAGATGTAAAAGGTATTATCACAATATAGTATAAAGAAGAGAGTGAAGTGATGGATAAGAGAAAAATTGGGATGGGTATTGCGTGTTCAAGGAGTAAAGGAGGGAGGTGATGATGTGTCACATGATTATAGAGGGTAAGAGTCTGAGGGGTAAAAGGGTAATTACCTTACTTCATTTTATATAAAAGTTATTTCTCTTTTTCAAGTTTTCATTTTACTTTCACTTATTCATTTGAAAAAATTTTGTTTCCTCTTTTCAAAAGCTCCATTCTCAATTTAATGGCATCCAAAAACTTTATAAGCTAAAAAAACGAAAAAAATTCTCTTTTCCCTTCCTAAATCCTTAAAAAACTTATTTTAAACCCTTCCTCTTCCTTCTACACCTCCTTCCCTTCAAAAACAAGCCCAAACCCGACCCCTCCAAGGAAGGCTGAGCCCTCCTCCACGCAAGACTGAACCTAAGAGCCCGCTTCCCAAAGCAAAAGGCAAGTTTCCTAAAGAAAACCAAAGTTCGGGTGTTGGTGAAGAGTTTGTAGTAGTTCTAGTTTGATTCGAGTGATTTTTAGAGAGTAAAGCTCACACCTTTAAGAAAGTTTTAAATTTATCTAGTGGCTTAACTTGGTTGAAAATTTGTTGGTTGTTTGGTGAAAAACGATGTTGATTGTAAGAACATATTTGTGTTTATATGTAATGGTTGTATAAACTTAGAAATTGAAGTCAAAAGTTAAGTTTTAGTGTGCAAGTTATGATTTTTAATTGTGTATGTTGACTATGGCATTTGTTTGTATGTATGAGCTTAAGTGTGTATGTAGTAAGCTAAAGGAAAGTTATCATTTCATTTGTGTTTAGGATGACATGGAAATCCCTTGGATTTAACTTGTTTTTACTTATTTTAATTTCTAAAAATATTTCACAAGGTTACAAACTTTACTTTCAATTTCTAAGTATACTATACTATGTTATAAAGTAAGTTAAGATAAAGGTAAAGTTTTGAGGAATATTATGTATATAAAACTAGTTTAAGGTTATGGTATCCACAGCGATAGTCGCTATGGATGCAATTTCGGCAAAACAAACATTTTTGTAAACTGAAATTGTTTTCACTTTAAGTATTTTTTTTTGAAAAAGTATTTCAACATACTATAAGTATTAAAAGGTAAATATTACGTATTAACTAAGTAAGGGTTTAATGATTATTTAATAATTAATTAAGTAAAGATAATTAGTACTTAATTATTAGTTAAGTAAAGGTGACTAGTACTTAAGTATTAATTAAGATAATTAAATTTGTTAATTAAGTAAGGGTTAATTAATTATTAATTAATAAAAGGTTAATTTATTTATTTAATTATTATTTAAGTAAGGTTTAATTATGAATTAATTATTAATTAAGTGAGGTTTAATTAATTAATTAATTATTAATCGGGCAAGGTAAATTATTAATTATTTATTTATTAAGTTAAGATTTAATTAAGATTTCAATTATTATTGAATAAAGGTTTAAACTTATTTTAAATTAATTAAAGGTTTTTAATTTTTAATTACTTTATTTTAAGGATCAGTTTGTTTAAAAGCAGCTTTCTTTTACAAAGAGTGGTTTAAATACAAGGGATTCTCTTTATTTGTGCCATTAGGTAGGAAAACAAATATGAATAAGTTATACTAAAAACGTTGACACGTTTTATTGAAAGTAAGTCGTCTTGTATTTAGTACTAATAGTCGATGAGTAGGCTTTCCTCTATCTATGAGATCTAAAACCTCGATTTTCTAGGCGAGGGATAGAGAAGTCGAAATGTCAAAATGTAATAAATATAAGGGGTTAATTTCGATAAATGGGTCATGATAAATTAAGTATATGGATGGTAATTCATTGTATACTTAACACCAAATTCCAAGGTATGGAAACTCATCTCTATCCCGAGAAGTAAGAATGTACGTTGAGTCAAGGTTAGTTTCTAACTTGTCCAACTTCATTGTTAATCAAGGGATAGTACTGTTTGAAATCGGAAAGTGGGGATAAGTATAGGATACCTTATTTTTCATATGCAAATCTATACTCAACCCAAATACTGGATTTGTCCACTATCAATAACTTGACCCTTTTAAAATTATTGAATGTTGGTTTGATGCGACCGGGATAAGATATCATGAGTTATCCGAAAACCACTTCAAACCAACGTAAGCATTCGAATTGGAAACATCTTGAAGATGAAGGAATCGAAGATGTAGACCTTTGAAGTGCTAGGGCTACTTGCTACTAGTCCTGAGGGTGATTTCAAAATGGATGTACTAGAAGTATTGCCTTTGGTTTGTTCATATCCTGAACAACTTGTACGGACAAATACTAACATTACATCATCGCCTGGAAGGCAGTATGTGCATTCCAAGTGGGATTACTTAAAGAAACGTAAAAACGTAGCCTCAAGCCTTACAATTGGGAATGACTAAAACTGGGGATATGCGGCAGGGCTATGTGGGTTGTACGCATTAGGGTATGGTCATCCCTGATCTGGATCGATATTATTTCTTTTGATATATGCTATGGGGTCCAGTGCGGTTGTTAATTACAATCGAGGGATGATCATATTCGTTACTTTCCGGTAAAGGGAGGCTAATCCTATGGGGTGCAAGATATTCTCATTGACATGGGTACATTTTATCTAGAGGTGTACTATGACAGACAGTACTCTAGTAGCCTTGTCATTAATGGAATCCATTTTCCAATAAGTGCCTTCGGACTTAGTTGTATACCTATTATGCTAGAATTTAATTAATGTAACAATTTTGGTTATGATCCCATATTTATTTTAAAACCTAGACATTATTATAATATCACTAAATTTTTATCAAAATGTTTTAGTTATCGTAAGGTAAAAACCAGTCCCAGTTTATGTGCGGTGTGGTCTTAAAAGGTACCTTTATTTTTTTAAAGGGGTTTTATAAGCCAAATAATTTAGTTATGTCTGATTAGATTTTTTCTTCCTTTCCCTAAAAATCTTAGGTACTCAAATTTTTATGAGTAGCCAAGTAGTCCAGTTCCTACGGATGCATTTTGGAAGGAGCATGGAGAAGGTGGCATGGCTAATTATCTATTTATTTCCACTATATGTGTATATTTTGTATAAGTAAATATGGGGACAGGCAGTTATAATTGTCTCTAGCTGAAGTTGGTATTTGTGTAACTTTGATGTTCAGTTTGGAAATGATGTAATGTATTATCTTATGTTGACTATTATATTTTATTCTGTTGCGTTGTGAGATTCTGTGTTTTCTTTCTTCTTATCTTTTCTCTCTATTTATCTAACGGCTCATCTTTCGGACTCTTAGATGATCGCCACATGAATACCATGGGTGTATTAAGTGTCGTATTTAGGAGTAAGAAACGTGGATTGTTACAGAAACCATGCATGATGGGTAGTCAATATGGGAGGAGATAGATAATCCATAAAAATGTTTACATGTAAGATGGGTAGTCCACATAAATATATGATGGATAGTCATCTGAAATTAATATGGATAGTCATTTGAAATTAAGATGGATAGTCATATGAAATTAAGATGGATAGTCTAATAAATTGGAATGGGTAGTCAAGTAGATATTGCATGACTGATAATGCCTATTTTCTATGTTCTAACCATTGTGGATGTAGGAGCACCGTATATGGTTAATGTCTTTTTGTTAAGGTACTAGTGAGGGGAAATTATGCTTCACCTAGCGGTGTGGTCTCATTAGATATCTATTTTTAGTTTGAGATGGTAGGTTATTATTCACACCAAACTATTTGTCTGACTCGAAGTTTTTGTTTTTCCCCTTAAACTGTCGGGTTATTTGAGTAGGCCGGGAGTAAGTTATTTCAGGTTTCCAATTAGATGAATAAGCTTTCGAAGACGTGTAGGAGGCAATCTTGCTATATTAGGAGTTCCTATTTATCCGCTGTGTTGTTTTGGATGTAAAGGAAAAAATTTATAATTGCCAAGTATTAGAATCTGATCAACCAAGGGGGCTTCTTCCTATGTCACTCTTAGAGTATTTTATAATAATTACATTTTCTCTGAACGTGGGATTGCGAAAGGGATTAAGTAATGAATATGAAATGTTATTTATGAAATGAAATGTGAAAGTTTAATATTAGGCCGTGTTCAAAAAATTTCATATTCATGTGCTTCCGATGTTACAAATATTATTAAATAGCCGCATTCTGTCATCGGAAATTTATAACTATGGATGACTGTAGCATTTGTAGCGGTTAGTTTCGGGCCTCAAAATGAGGGATGTAACACAACTCAAAGTCAAAGTCTTTGGCTAGAACGTTACGGTTACTAATAATTGTTATTATTGAACTAAGAACTTTGTGTTTGGACTATAGAGTTGAATATGAACGTTATTGGGATTTTGACCATTACCAAATTCTATAAGTCCAAAGTGATATAGTTTTGATGAAGAGAATTTGAGTAAATGATTGTAACTATCGCGCAACACTTAAATAAGTAAAATTGGATTTTACTGAAAGGATGTGTAAGGGATAAATTTAGCCAAAATGTAACACCACTAGCTAAGGTGACGTGTGAAAGTTAATGTTCAGATTGTTCGATATTAATTACTGATTGGTTTAACACCTTTTAGTCGCACAACCATAATGATGAATACTCTGAATAAACCACACGATTTAATTGATTATAATCATTGTAAATTAATTATTATTTCTGAAATATCGACTATAAATATTATTTGATTTGTTTGTATACCATTAGCATTTAGTAAAGTGCGTAAATAAAAGTTATAAACGCACACATCAATATATGATATCAATCGATTATTTAAACTAGATTTAAATGGAATAAATGCTGAATGAGTTTGGGATCATTTGAGGCATGTTGCCTCCATGTTTGGTCGGCCACAAAAGAAGAGGAGATGAAAAGTTTTGAATTAATTAATAAAGGAAAAAAGAATAATGTAGTGAAGAAAAAAGGTCTCTTTAATTGGGCATTGATTACCTTCTTTATTTCATACTTTTCACAACCTTTTGGCTATTCATTCCTTTCCATAACTTTATATTTCTCTCCTTCCTCTCTAATGGCCAAAATTTTGAGAACTCCTATGTTAAAAATATCATAAATCAAATATAAATCAAATTAGTTCACTAAAAGTGGTTTATCGCTCTTGATTCTTGCAAAATCTGGAGGCTGATTTCTGAATATAAGAGCTTTGATTCATTGTTTAAGGTGTGATTTATGGGCTACATCCTAAGGTAATTTTCTTATTTAAATTCATATATGTATTTATATCATTGATATAATTTGACTTTACAATTCACCTTATGTTTTGATTATTCATCTTGCCACATGTAAATCTATGTAGTTAAATCCCCACAATAGCGCATAGCGCTCTCCAACCGCTACGCTATTTCAGTTTAGCACTATTAAACATTAGGTCCACTTTAATCCCCGCTATTTTCCACTACACCCGCTAAATCAAGGCTTTTAGCATCCGCTTTAGCAAAATCAGACTAGTTTTATTTTAAACAAACCAATAAATTTAGCTTAAAGACCTAATTTTGAGGCATAAGTGCTCAATTTAAGTTAGAAATCTATTATAGTCGCCAAATCTAGTCTGCATAAATCATGATATTCTTCTGTTTTTCTATATAAGATTAAAAAAAAATTATTTTTTTCTATACAAGTGATGTGAGAATGAGAATAAATTAACTTTAAATATTTGGTTTTATGTCTAATGAAGCTTTTTGCACCTCCGTTATTTTCAGTTATATCACCGCTTTATCCCTGCTATAACTTTTTGCATATCCACCGCTATAGAACCATTAAGGGCTTTAACTAAACAGATGTAAATTAAATTTCCCTTATCTCTATTTTGATTAAAACATGTTTATTATATTGTTTTGATTCAGATTTATGTCTGTTCATCATCTCCCTTTAATATATATTCGTGATGAATTGATATATTTTGAATCCCATACTGCTTTTGACAACTTGTTATTATTCTCTATATTATTTAAATCTGTAAGTACTTACCACAAATTTACACATGCCTATTTTGTCCAAATTTCTTTTATTTTGTTTTGGAAATTTTATGAAATTGAAAGCTAATTTTGATTGAGTTTTTTATATAATTATATAAGATTTAAATACACAAATGCAAATAAATTGTATATGCTAAGTTATCTACCGTTATTTGAAATTAATCTTTAATTTCATATGGTAAATACTTGAATATAATTTTTTCAATCTTTATTTAAAAAAGACTTGATTTAAGATTAATGAATGGACTTTAGTTCAAATTCTAATTCTATTGTCGTTTTCTATATTTAAAGTCTCGTGTAAAATCCTAAACAATAGTTTCATTCCTAAATTAAAGGTCTAACCAAACTATTAACCTTTAAGTGTATACATGTATATATACATATATCATATGCTACAATGTTTTCAAATATATATTATTTAAATCTCAATTATTAAATTGTAAATTCATGTATATAGAAATATATGTGTGTAGTTTAATTCAAATTTGTACGAGGATTTTGTGCAATAATGAAACCTTTTGTTTCCAAACCTTTCTTTATTGAAATTATTCTCATTAATGTTAATTTTGGATTTCAAATTATTTAAAACAACTAATAGGTTTTCACTATATATATATATATGTATGTATGTATATAACTATAATTATTATGGATGTACTCATATATTTAATTAATCAAAACTTGGACAACAAAGGCTTGCTCTCCAACCTAAGAACCATGGATCTTCAAAACTTTAACTTCAACACATTCAAACTCCGTCGTTTTCAAAAGAAATTTTCCAACTTGCCTTTCCTTCCATTTAAGTACGAAGATGTCTCCTTAGACCTCCCGACTGAGCATCGTTCCTAGAATCTATAGATGACAACATCACTTCACACCTCACATAGGACCACAAGCATATTCACTCTACATGTACTCTTTCCGATTCCAAAGTTGTAATCAAATATTTCTCTCCTTTCAATTGCAATAGGAAGATTTAGACTCTATGATCGGCAAGAGGACCGGCTTCATCAATCTTCCTCTCCACCAGTCTAGTTCACAACCACGATATGAGCCTTTAGAGAGACAGAAAGAGAAAGGGCTGGTAGAAAGAGAGAGAGAGAGAGAGAGAGAGAGCGTGTGTATGGGAGAGACACAAGGATGAAGAGAAGGCACCAATCTAAGCATGATAGAAGTTCTAAAGACTGCTCCAAGTCTAAATGGGGCTCCATCTCTCCACCACATTGAGGTCGGTCTTCACTTTCTTGCTCCATTGGTTGCTACTTCAAGAAGATCCCATCTAGGTAAAGACAATGTTTATCACCACCCCTAGTTTCCAAGGCCCGAATCACCAATACTGCTTTAACTTCTCAGGTCGTAGCTTCTACCAAACATAATTCAGGCCCTTACCCTCTTTAACTTAGGTTCTAACTCAAAGGCTAGGGAAAGAATATATTATCACTGTTACCACCACTTTGGTTTCCACTCTTGTAGAGTCGACTATTAATGCTCTTTCGTGTATCAACTCCCAAATCTCAACATGTGTCTAACAAGGGTCTGCTTTAATTACAAGGTGGTAGATATTGCTAAAGTAGAGCAGGCCATGGAGATGTCTCTATATAATAAGATAGTTGAGCAATATGGTTAATGGAAAAAGCTGGCTAAGGCACTCTTTGACATAAAAAAGGACCTAGTTAATCTAGCTATGAATGAGAAAAAATGAATCGATGATCGAAGAATAAACAAGAATTGGTCTAATCAACTAGCTAAGGCCAAGAAAGGAATAGCGAAACAGAACAAAATTGCCAAAGAAATGAAGAACTGGCATGAATTTGAAGTACAAGTTATAGAGAACAAAGCCAACCTGCTCAGTGAATAACTTCTAGTAGCACATATCCATAGTGGCGATTTAGCAAAGGAAAAAAAGCTGCACTTTGTGCCAAAATAGATGCCAACACCCTAGATCTTACCTCTACAAATGCAAAAATTACAAACTTCAACTTGTTCTGTAGAAAGAGAAAGAAGATAAGGTCAAGGTCTAGGGGACCGCTGAATTACTGGCCTACCAGATTTATGACCTAAGAGAAAAGAAGAAAACCCTTAGGGACATGGTCGTTGAACTAGAAGTTTGCCTCGCCTGAGAGAGGACATTGAAGAGGGCATCGACAAGACCATCCTCGGATTCTGTGTAAACATCGTAAACATGGGAAATATTTGATGTCTTGATGAGACACACCCCAAGACCTTGGTTGAAGTTTATGATGAAATCATTTTACAAGAGAATGATAAAGGAGAGATTAGTGAAGAGGAACTGAAGGCTCATCTTTTTGATGAGTTTGATCTACAGGTCCTAGCCGAGGGCCATGCAACATAGGCCACCAAAGCTTGCACTTCCATACAGATGCCTACTGGGGACCCAGTTGAGTCCAGCTTAAAGGACTTCGCTGAATCTATCTTCATTCGCATACATGAGGAGCCCTAAGTGGAAACATTTACTTTTACGGTGGCCAGCTCTAAGGCCGCCGTAGTTCCTACATCTATTCCATAAACGCCTGCTGCTACTGCTACTTCTGAGGGGTATAACCCTGACATACTACATTTTGTTCCTCCTGCGACTATCCGTAAACTTTCATGCTCTCACATTAAATCCCGAGGAGGGGAAGATCATGGCAGCTTCCCATAAGCTTACTTCGTCTTCTAATGGTATATTTTAAGTTCACCCATTCTTGAAAATCTCAAAATATCTTTCAAAGAATCATCTAACTTTTATCATTCGATTTTCCTCTTTATGGGTCAACTTACGTGATGGAACTTCCAGTCTTCACCCACTCATGGGTCCTCTGGTCACAGCTTGTGCTACCTAGCCATCATCATCTCAGCTTCCATCTCCATCCTACCTCTTCTGGAAGGTCGGGTCCTAGTTCTGAAGTTGAAAAGATCACTGCCTTAGAGGAGGAGAAGTAGGAGGACTTCAACCTTTCTATTGATGATGACAACGACCTAACCATCATTCAGGTCTCGGGTCTGATCCTTCGATGGTGGCTAAAAGTGTTGCATACATTTCAAAGCCTGACAAAGTCCAGATAAAGCCATACTTGGAAAATCCTCCAAAGCTATAATCCATTGCTATAATAACCCCTCTAGTCTCCATCAAACTTCCTTCTGCCCCTACCACTGGAGTCGCTCATAAATCTCAATACACCCTTGCTGATTCCGACGACGAATATGATAGGAACGCCGAAGAAGAAGATCAACCAACATCATCGAAGGCTGTAAATAAGGGAAAACTAAGCCACAAGCTCCATTAAAGGAAAGGAAGGAACCGGGCCAGTCAGAAGCAGGACAAATGGGTGAATCTCAGATTATTTATCCATTTTGATCATAGTTGAGCCTATGAGCCTAAATTGATTTTAGATCTAATCTAAAATTCTAAATAAATCTTTGTTTTATTTCTTTTAATTAAATTTTGTTTAGATTTAATTTTAAGTTGTATATTTATTAAATGTGCGTATCAAATGCACCCATATGTAAAAGTGTAAGTGCAACATAAGTAAAGTGTACAAAGTTAATGTGAATATTGTTTAGGTTTTGGAATTTATACCACGACGGACACATTTTCCTTTTATATATGCCTTTGTCACCCAAAATATTTATAAAAAAAATTATATGCGCATATACATACATATATTTGTATAGTTATTTACATTAAACAGACTATGTTTGTATAACATGCATTAAAGTTCAAATAGGCAATTTAAAATTGGTTTTGATTAAATAATAGTTTAAAACTTATTAAATACTTTACATAAAATCCACTTTTATAAATCTAGTGTTAAAACATATGTATATAAACATATATACATACATACATACATATATATATATATATATGCATATATGTATATTCATATACATACATATGTACGTATATATTATATATACACATACACAAAAATTAAATTATGTTTAATTAGTTTGTAATTTAAAAGTCATATCTTCAAACAAATAACTTAACATAGATCCAATTATTAAATTAAGAAACAAATCAAAAGATTTAAAGTTTGTCCTTTTTTTGAAAACAACATATGAATTTTATATTCATTTATTTTTCTTGTAAACAATAACCAAAATTATTTCAAAACAACTTGTAATAAATGTATTCAATTCTCAACCTTATTAACATGAAACTAAATCCATTAATAAAATTGTTTCAAAATTTTATTCAAACAATGATTTCTGAATTAAAAAAATTTAACGGCTTAGGCATATATAAATATGTGATAATGAGATTCAGGTCTGAAACATATACATAACATTAACAAACATACAAGAGTAGTAATGAATTCATAAATATTATCAATGATAATACATGAATAACAGATAAAATAAACGAGGATGTTAAAATATAGCAACAAGATGGCAATACAATTGATTCCTAAAAAAGGAAATTTGATATCCAAATCATAATCCAAAATTTATAAAAGTAAAAGAGACGGAAGAGGTAGAGGATTAAAGGCATATAGATGATAATTTATATATAAACAAAAAAGAAAATAACCTTTCCGACGTAGCCAAGAGAAACATCATAAATGAAAAAATCTCCTCGGATCTCCAAGACCCATACTGAATCCTTGTAAAAGATAGATGAACCACTTATATTTTATTATTTTTGTTGTTTGCATTTGATTTGGAGTTGATAAAATTTTGAAATTTTTTTTTCAGCCATGGTAGGTTAGGAGGAGAGGAGATAAGTTAATGAAAAAGAATGAATGTCTATAGGAAGTGAATTAGTTTATTTGGTTTGATTGAATGAATATAACCTTTCATATTCTTAAAACTTCTCTAATCAATTCCCTTAATTGTCTCTCTCTCTCTCTCTTTATTCCTCTCTCTTTACATGTTACAGTGAAAACTACACATCATCAAATGGCATAAAATTTCTATAAATCCCTTTATGCAATTATTTTATATTTAAATCCGTTTAAAATTACTTCGATATCGTATAATGATGCGTGCAAATATAACTTTATAAATGCATTTAGATAATTACAAACAACTCCCAAACATCAACTAAATTAAATATCAATTAATATTTCTTAAGTATTTATTAATTAATTTAATTTACAACATTTTGTAAACTAACTAAATTATGTAGTTTTTCAGAAAATTCATCATTACGGCTGTACAACTCAAAGGTGTAAATTTAGTCAGCGATTAATATCCACACATGTCACCTTAGCTAATGGTGTGGCATTATGGCTGAATTTATCGCTTACACAACTTTTGGTAAAAATCCAATTTTACTTATTATAAGCGGTACCTGGGAGTAACGATTATTTACACCAATTATCTTCGTCAATACTATATCACAGTAGGACTTGTGGAATTTGGTTTTGATCAAAACTTCAACATCATCCACATTCAACTTTGTAATTCTGTAACGACCCACATCCTTAACCCTCGGAAACGACACTAATACATCCTCAGTATTCACGTGCCACAAATCCAAGTGCCGGAGAGGCAGATTATCATGGGTTATAAGAAAATAGAGGTAGAAGACAAACAAAATAGAATCTCATATTGTATTCAATATTTAGTTATACATATGATTAGCACATGTAATTACTCAAAATTGCTTCATCAGAGTTCTAATAAGTACTAATCCAAACGGGATATTTATAACTACCTATCCTTACTAGTGTTGGTAGATCTATCATAAAAATATAGTGGAATTAATAGATAACTTTCTATAAAGGAACCAAAACGCTCCATGCTCCAACTACTTGGTTGCATGAAAAATAAGGTACCCAGAGTTTAAGGGAAAAGAAAAAATAAACTCTGGGTCAGTCATGGGACTGGTGTGAGAAACTTAAATATGACTATTTTAAAACAAAGGGTATCTCATAAGACCATGCGGCACATAAATACAGAATGAAATTTTACCTTATGATAACCAGAATATTTGCTACGCAAAAATAGAGATATTATTTTTAATGACATTCTTTTGAAAACACTTTTCAAGTGAACTTACATAATCTTAGCCGAATTTGTTACGTTGATTAAATTTTAGCATTATAGGCTCTATAATCAAGTCCGGAGGCACTTATTGGAGAATGGATTTCCGTATGATGGCAGGTGAGGGACAACCTTCTGTATAGTACATCTTTATAGGTATGTACCGAGGATCAACACCTTTGAAACATCTGCAGCTGGAAAGACCGGCCTACCGCAGACCCATTTGGTGGTGGATAGAACCAAATTTGACATCACCCCGGACGTAACCAACCTATCCGGAATCCCACAGCATACACTACATACTCGACATATTGAGAGTAATCTAGAAAGGTGATGACCATACCCTAATAGTTGTGATCCACATAGCATTACGGCATGCCCTGTTCAAGCCATTTCTGGGCGATGAGGCCCGAGGAAACGATTACCTTTCACATAGCACATTCCACTTTGAATGCAACATCGCCAATTCCATTACACACTATTGATTTCCAAAAAAGTACAACCTATGAGCTCTTACATCTCAGAGAAGGGTGTTAAGTGTAAGAGAGTTACTTCCTACACCACCAAACAGACGCACGTTTGTAAAAATCAATGTACGTGTATGTTAGAAATGCAATGTCAGACATCGTCCATACAAATTGTCCAGGAACAGAACAAACCGAAGGAACTCTCCTACTACATCCTGTCGAGAATCACCCCTACGATTATTTGTGAGCAACCCTTGCATCAAAAATCAAACAAAGACACTACTGCCCCTTACATATGATATGGGAAATTTCCCCGAGGGTCAGTGACAAGCAGCCTTAATTTTCTAATTTATTATCATTCCATGTCTTCACCTTCGAAAGCGTAAATTGGTTCAAAGTTGTTTTCGGATAGGAATCACCCAAATGCGATCTTGGTTCCATCAAACCAATCATCGATAAAAAGATGTTAAGTTTGAGGGTGATTACCATTTCATTTATTAATATTTTTTATCGAATAGAATATCTCTTTTAGAGATATAAATCTTTAAATCCTATTATTTTCCAATATATACGAAATTATTAAACCTCTCTTTAACTTTCGAAATTCCAAATCAAAATCATTTGTTATAAATCACATTGTGAAACCTTATTGAGTTAAAAAGATCTATAGAAATTATACTAGTGCTACTCAATATCAATTTTCGTATTCAACCTTTACTATCCGTCGAATAATGGTGAAATCATCTTTTAAATTCACATGGATAGCAAGGATTCCCTCCTTGGAATTTAATACCAAGTATAAGAAGATTATTTCTATACAATCCAAGTTATATTAAATTTGAAAAAAATTAAATCTTTTATACTTGCCTCATTTCCGACATTTCGACCTTATCAATCCCTCATCCAGGAAAGAGGCCTGGTGAGCCAGGGCATTGGTTGCTCCTGAACATCTTATTAGTTTAAGCACCTCAAATCCAGATCTCACGAATAAAAAAATTGGGTCTACTCATCAGCTTTTAGAGTCAAGATTAAATCATTCAATTATAACAGCTTTTCTTTCAATCATTTATTTAAACTCTTTAATATAAATTATAAAACCTCCATATTATCTTTAAAATACTTAATTATTTATTTGAAAATTTTATAAATGATTTGGAAAAGAATACTTTACTTTAAAACCATATTTCAAAAGTCATTAAAAACTGCTGCGAATAGTTCTACAATTAGTGCTAAGGCTTATTTGATGAAAAAAACTTTTCTACTATTTAGAAATCTATTTTTATAACTCAAATCCCTTTTAAAAAATTTTAAAATATTTATAGAATTTATTCCATATTTTTAAAGAAATAAAAATATCACTTTTAAATAATTTATCGCTTCGATTTTTGAACTACCAAACCGCGACTATTTTGAAAACCTGATTTGCTCATATTTCAAAATCTACTAAATGAAATCTCGGGCTTTTTCTTTTGTATGAAAACTTTTATTACAAGAGTTCGGAAAATTCTTATTCCAAAGAATTCTGACTTCCATTCCATCCTATAAATGGATTTACTTTTACGACGCGAAATGTCGAACTACCATTATGCGACATGCATATTTTAAATAATTTTCCATATCTTTTCCAAACTTTGTCAAAACACTTTTAAATGTTTATAAAACATTTTAAACCATTTTAAAGAGTTTTAACAATCTCATATACACCATTTCATTTATTAATGGAAAGTGGTTTCCTTTGTGATATTCGACGTCTGTTTAACATGGATTATTTCAACATCAAAATAAACATATAATCAACATCCAAACTTGATGATCAACATAGTAAACAATCATAGCAATCATATCACATAATCATATTTATAAAATAAATTTGGAAGAGTTTCTCACTTGAATTCGTTTCTAACTTAGCGAAAATTCACTATAGCTTCACTATGATCGAATTAAAGCTTATGGAATCGAGACCGGGACCTTTGGAAAGCCACGGCCTATGCTTGAAAGTGGAGATGAGCTCGGTCTTGGGTGGTGGATGGTGTGCCCGTGGGTTTAGAGGGGAGAAAGAAGTGGTTTTTCCTTTGGTTTTGAGGTGTTTGATAATATGTATGTGTGTGTATACTACATAAATTTAATTGCTTTTTGCCATAATTTTCTTCATTAATTTCCTAAGTATGAAGCTATTAAAGTGGAATATTAAGAGGTGAAGAGGCTTAGGAATTTATAAGCAAATGAAGTGAAGATGGACGGTGGCATTTATAGGCAAAGAAGTGAATAAAAATATCATGATATTTATGTGCACACACATCACCATTTCATCACCACCACACCCTCCTCTTCCTTACCATTTCAATCGAGTACTCTCCCCATGTGTGTACCCATGTGCTTGTACCTTGGATGTAAGAGGTTGACTTTGAGTTGCTTAAGGATGAAGTTTAGGAAAATATCTTAGATATTTTGTAATATATATGTATATATAAATGTTTATATATGCTGTATGTATGCATATATGTGCATGTGACATGGAGGTGCAAGTATATGTGTTCATGTATATGTACATGTATGTGTGCATATGTATATCTCAAATGATTCACAACGTTGCATAATTTTTCTACGTTGAATCGTTATGGATTTCGATTTCGATTTCGATTTTCAATCATATTTTTACTTCTTATTTATTATATATATATATATATATTTGTAAACAAAATTGATAATAATATTTCTATCATTATATAGTAATTAAAAGGGCTTATTTAATGATTAAATAATTATTAAATCATTTAAACTCAATTTAAATTCAAAAACCATTTATTCCAAAATAATGATATCATTGATGATATCACAAAGGGATTTAAATTTCAAAAATAAAATAAATGATTTTATTACATATTCTCACCCATATAGATAAATGAGTGTAGGTATCCAACTCCGTGTACAATATCGTATGGTCTAAGAGTTGTTTATTGATAAAACGGTTTTCGGTCATTTATCGATATTTTCTGAAGTGTATACCTTTATAGATGTTTGTTCAAAATAAGATTACCAATATTATTTATTGTTCAAAATATTATAATTTATATTAAAAAATATTATATTTGAATATTATAAAAAATATTTGAAGTGATGAATTTATGGGTCGTTGGATACTTACCCCTTTAAAAGAATTTCGTCCTCGAAATTAAGGATAAGAAGAAAATGACTCGAAAAGGAATATATATTTGACAAGGAGAAATATATACAAGATATGATAAGTGACCATGCCACAGGCAGTGAGTACACTATCTCGATATCACATGCAAACTATACATCAATCCTAAACTCAGGATAAGCTCTCCTCATTTTATCTTATGCTTCCCATGTGCAGTGTTCCACATCACCACTCCATTGAACTTTAACCAACCTAACAACCTTCCTTCTCAATTGCTTCTCATCATGATCTACGATTCGAACTTGTGTCTGATAACTATCAAATTTGGTTCTATTTCTAAATTTCTTGGGCTGCTGTTTCTATAATCTATTCTGGATCATGCATATATTTCCGTAGATGGGATACGTGGAAGATGTTGTGCACAACATACAACCTTTCGGGCAATTCCACATGATAAGCTAATGGGACAATCTGCTAAAGAATGGGAAAATATCCAATAAATCAAGGTGCTAACTTCCTTGCCCATCAAAATTTTACCACTCCTCTCATCGAAGATACTTTCAAAAATACAAAATCTCCAACCGAGAATTCAAAATCCTTGTGCCATTGATCAGCGTAACTTTTCTGCGTGCTCTGGGTTTCTTTCATCTTCTTGCTGATCATGTCTACCTTTTCTAAAGCTTCTCGAATCATATCGACACCAAGTACTAACCGATCTCCGATTTTGATCCAACATGCTGGGATTGTACATGGATGACCATATAAAGCTTCATACGGTGTCATGCCAATACTTGCACGATAGCTGTTGTTGTAGGAGAATTCCGCTAGATAAAGAAAATTTTCCCATGAACCTCCAAAATCTAAGATTCAAGCTCTCAGAAGAACTTCCAATACTCAATTTACCTTCTTAGTTTGC
The DNA here is from genome assembly GCA_030737815.1 of Allium fistulosum. Lineage (NCBI taxonomy): Eukaryota > Viridiplantae > Streptophyta > Magnoliopsida > Asparagales > Amaryllidaceae > Allium > Allium fistulosum. Next base: position 1,424,077,099 of record CM060903.1, on the reverse strand, counting down.
CCATCAATCCGGGGATGATATGCGATGCTTATACTCAGTTTCGTTCCCAAAACTGTTTGTAATGCCTCCCAGAACGTACTGGAAAAGATTGGGTCTCAATCACTGACTATACTGCTTGGGACACCTTGCAATCAAACAAATTCCCTCATGTATATTTCTGCATGACTTGCAGCTGTTCTTGTTGGCTTTACTGGGATAAAGTGTCCATTTTTGGTCAACTGATCTATGATAACCGAAATTCCTTCATTCCCTTTTCTTGATCGAGTAAGCCGTTGATGAAATCCATCGATATTCGGTCCCATTTCCAAGTCGGAATTTCAAGAGGTTGAAGTAATCCAGCAGTCTTTTGCTGATCGCTTTTAATTTGCTGGCAATTTGCACATCTACTAACATGGATAGAGATGTCCCTTTTCATGCTTTCCCACAAAAGTGTTCGTTTCTCGTCTTTGTACATTTTGTTAACCCTAGGGTGAATATTAAGCTTGGATTGATGGCACTTAGTAAACACTTCTTGTCTTAAGTTGTCAATATTAGGAGCACAAATTCTTCCATTTAACCATAATATCCCATAGTTATCTACTTCAAAGCTTGAATTCTGCCCTTTGCTTATATCCTTAATAGTCTATCTTAGACGTCGATATTCTCTTTGTTTGCTGGCAATTCTCTCTAGAAGAGTCGGAGTCACTACCAGATAAGCTATAATGGCATGCTTTCTGCTTAACACACCCGCTACTACGTTGGCTTTCCCATGTGTATATAGAATATTTAGATCATATGATGCGATAAATTCCAGCCAATGCTGCTATCTCATATTTAAGTCCTACATAAAAAGATACTTCAAAGATTTGTGATCTATAAAGAGTTCGAACTTTTTACCTAGTAAATAATGTCTTCATATCTTTAATGCGAACACAATGGCTAATAGTTCTAAGTTGTGTATTGCATAATTTCGCTCATGAGTCCTTAACTGCCTACTAGCATAAGCGTTAACCTTTCCATGCTGCATTAGTATCGCACATACATCTTCTCCACAAGTTTCAGTGTATACGGTTAATCATTCACTTTCATCAATAATGGTTAGGACTGGAACTGGTGGTCAACCTTTTTTTGAGCTTCTGAAATGCTTCTTCACATTTTGGCGTCCATTAAAATGTAACATCCTTCATAGTCAACTTCGTTAAGTGATACGAAATTTTGGAGAAGTCCTGAATAAATCTCCGGTAATACGCTACCAACCCTAAGAAGCTGTGAATGTCCTTCGGAGTCTTTGGTTGCTTCCAATCTAGAATGGTTGTAATTTTTCCAGGATCAACTGAGAGTCCTTCCTTTGACACAACATGTCCAAGGAACCTTACCCTTTCTTCCCAAAAATGACATTTTGAGAACTTAGCCTTGAGCATATTCCTTCTTAAAATTTCTAAAACAATCTCTAAATGCCTTTTGTCTTCTTCTTCGGACTTTGAATATATAAGAATATCATCAATAAAAACCAACACGAATTTGTGGAGCACATCTCTGAATACTCTATTCATAAGGTCCACAAAAAAAGCGAACGCATTGGTTAGCCCAAAAGGCATAACCAACCACTCGTAGAAATCATTTGGTCCTCTGAATGCAGTTAAAGGAATGCAATATTCTATTATCCTTAATTGATGGAATCCTTTAGCTAGGTCCATTCTGGAGAATATTCGAGCACCATGAAGTCGATCAAATAAGTCATCAATATGGGGCAGAGGATACTTATTTTTAATCGTTTTCTTATTTAGGTCTCGATAGTCTACACAAAGTCTTAGGCAGCCATATGACTTTGCAATGAAAACTACTGCTGCACTCCAACTTTAGTGACTTGGTCTAATTAGTCATTTCTTTAACAATTCATCATTTTGATTCCTTAATTCATTTACTTCCTTGAGGGCCATTCTTCGAGAAGAGTGAAAAAAGGCCTTGCATTGGAAATCAAGTCGATTCGAAACTAAATTTCCCTATGTGGGGGTAAGCTTTTAACTTCTTCAAAAACATCCGAAAATTCCTTAACAATTGGTATTCCTTCTAGGTGTTTTTGAAACGAATTTAGGGCATACACAAAACTATCCATTACTAGACTTGGTTCTTTACACGTTATTTTAAAAGGTTCATCTCTTTTATTTTCCAAATGCACCATCCTTTCAACATAATCAAGAACGGCCTTATATTCAGACAACCAATCCATACTGAGTATAATCTCAAATTCAATAAAATCGAGGACGATTGGGTTACATGAAAAAATTTGGGATATGTAGGCAATTTGTACTTTTTCACCAACTATACCTAGATTAGTTTTACCACCTATGGGGTTAGAGACACAGATAGGGGTATCTAATATTTTTGTGGTAAGTTTCAATTTATCAACCAATTCTTTAGAAATAAAACTGTAGGAAGCCTCAGTATCAAATATTACTCTAACTAGGGTTTCATTAATACAGATATTACCTTCAAGAACTCTCTTGCCCTTCGCATCAGTCGAAGTTGAGGGTTCATCTTTAATGGAAAAACTATGACATGTTCTCCTTTCTTTATTAGTGGGGAATCATTCTTCGGGTGCCCTAGTTTGTGAAAACTGTAGCAGGTCCTATCCTGAGACTTAGGATTCTTACAGGTGGTGCAAAAATGACCCTTCTGTTGGCAATTATAACAAGTAACATCCTTCAAATTATTTTCTTGCGGTCCTCCTTCTGGCTTGCTCTGCCATGGCTTCTTTCATGGATGATTGAATTTTCTCTTCTTTAGTTATTGTTGCCACTTTAAGTTGTGGGCTGATTCTTCTTGTCCAGAGTTTCATATCGGAAACCCATGTCTACCAAATTTACAAAGGTTCCGTTTACATGCCCGGTCATCATGTTTTGATATTGCCCCTTCATCCCAGTGATAAACATCTTATTTTTCTTTAAAGGAGTATCTATCAGCCCTGGCCCGAAATGGGGGCAATTCACTGAATTTGTTGGAATATTCTTATATGGACATCTCTCCTTGCTTTAAATCGATAAAACTCCGATAAAGGCGGGTTTTTCCTGCAGGTAACATATATTATTCTTCTAAGACTTCCTTGAACTATTTCCATGAGAAATTATCTTCTGAATCATTCTGAGTGATGGATTCTCACCATGCTATAGCACTTTCCTGTAGTTTCCAGGAAGCTAAGGACCTTTTCTACTCATCCCCAATATTCAATCCCTTAAAAATTCTTTCACCGAGGTGGATCCAAGCCTTAACTTCAATAATGGACTCCGGTAATTTGAACGTTTTACCATCCAAAATAGTGTAATTCTTGCATAGAGTAGCAAAGTTAATTTGAGGTTGCATAGGGATTACCACTTCTTTAATTACTGTAGCATTTGATCAACCATTAGTAGTCGTAGTGTTGCTATCTCCCCTTCCCCTTTGTCCTCTTCTGTTACTCATCTCCTACTATCTGCATATAGTAAGGAAATATCTCTAGAATTATAGACGAGATTATCTTAAGGAATGGGCGTAAAACTCGAATATACTTATTTGGATAAAATTTTAAATATGCGCTCTCTCCGAATGAACTCATTCTAGGGTATTACTCACCTTATCTGTAATAAGTTGACCCCACCTAGGCTTAAGTATTCACTCAACCATAAGCTCTGATACAAAATGTGACGACCCACCTCCTCGATCCTCAAAAATTGATACTAATACATCCTTGGTATTCACGTACCATAAATCTAAGTGCTGGAGAGGCAAATTATCATAAGATAAAAGAAAATAAAGGTAGAAGGCAAACAAAATAGAATCCCACATCATATTCAACATTTAATTATACATATGAGTAGGGCATGCAATTACTCTAAATTTCTTCATCAGAGTTCTAGTAAGTACTAATCCAGATAGGATAATTATAACTGCCTATCCTCAAAAGTGCTGGTAGATCCATTATACAAAATACCATGGAATTAATAGATAACTCTCTATAAAGGACCCAAAATGCTCCATGCTCCTTCTCAAAATACTCCAAGCTACCTGACTACTTGGCTGCCGGAAAAATAGAGCACCCAGAGTTTAAAAGGGAAAAGAAAAAATAAACTCCTGGTCAGCTATGGGATTGGTGTGAGAAACTCAAATACGAATATTTTGAAATAAAGGGTATCTCATAGGACCACGCCGTACATAAACATGGAAGGGGTTTTTATCTTATGATAACCAAAACATTTACTATGCAAAAACAGAGATATTATTTTTTAATGACATTCTTTTGAAAACACTTTTCAAGTAAACTTATATAATCTTATCAAAATTGTTACATTGATTAAATTCCATCACAATAGGTTCTATAATCAAGTCTGAAGGTACTTATTGGAGAATGGATTTCCATACAATGGCGGGTAAGTGACTACCTTCCATACAGTACATCTGTAGAGGGATGTACTGTGGATCAGCACCTTTGAAACCTCTGCACCTGGCAAGACCGGCCTACCCACAGACCCATCTGGTGGCAAATATAACCGAATATGACATCACCTCGGTCGTAACCAACCTATCCGGGATCCCATAGCATACACAACATACTCGACATATAGAGAGTAATCTTGAAAGGTGATGACCATACCCTAATGGTTGCGAACCACATAGCCTTATGACATGACTTGTTTAAGCCATTTCCCGGTGATGAGGCCCAAGGTAACGATTACCTTTCACATAGCACATTCCACTTTGAATGCCACATTGCCAATTCCATTACACACTATTGATTTCAAAAAATGTACAACCTCTGAGCTTGTATGTCTTAGAGAAGGGTGTTAAGTGTAAGAAAGTTACTTCCGACACCACCAAATAGATGTACGTTTGTAAAAATCAATGTATGTGTATGTTAGAAATACAATGTCAAACATTCGTCCATACAAGTTGTCCAAGAGTAGGACAAACCAAAGAAACTCTTCTACTACATCCTGTCGGGAATCACTTCTAGGATTAGCGAGCAGCCCTTATGTCGAAGATCAAATGAAGACACTACTACCACATTTAAATGATATGGGAAATTTCCCCCGAGGTTAATGACAAGCAGCCCTACTTTCCATCTTCTAATTTATTATCATTCCATGTCTTCACCTTCGAACGTGTAACTTAGTTTGAAGTTGTTTTCGGATAGGAATCACCCAAATTCGATCCAGGTTCCTTCGAACCAATCATCGGTAAAAAGACATTAAGTCTGAGGGTGATTACTATTTCATTTATCAATATCTTTTATCGAATAGGATATCTCTTTTAGAGATATAAATCTTTAAATCCTATCCTTTTCCAGTATATATGGAATCATTATACCTCTCTTTAACTTTAAAATACCAAATCAAAATCATTTCTCATAAATCACATTGTAAAGCCTTATTGAGAAAAAATGGTCGATAGAAATTATACTAATTCTACTCAATATCAATTTTTGTATTCAACCTTTACTATCTGTCGAATAATGGCGAAATCACCTTTTAAACTCACACAGATAGTACGGATTCCCTCCCGGGAATTTAATACCAAGTATAAGAAGATTATTTCTATACAATCCAAGTTATATTAAATTTGGAAAAATTAATCTTTTATACTTGCCTCGTTTCCGACATTTCGACCTTATCTATCCCTCGCCTAAAAAAGAGGCCATATGAGCTAGGCACTGGTTGCTTCTGAAAATCTCCTTAGTTTAAGCACCTTACATCCAGATCTTACGAATAGAAAAATCAGGTTTACTCATCGGCTTTTAGAGCCAAGATTAAATCATTTAATTATAACAAATTTTTCTTTAAATTATTTATTTAAACTCTTTAAATTAAATTATAAAACCTCCACAATAGCTTTAAAATACTTAATTATTTATTTGAAAAAAATTATAAAAGATTTGGGAAAGAGTACTTAAGTTTAAAACCATATTTCAAAAGTTATTAAAAACTGCTGCAAAAAGGGCTGCGAATAGTGCTATGAATAGTGCCGCGAATAGTGCTTTTAAGGCTTATTTGATCAAAATAACTTTGTATTATTTAGAAATCCATTTTTATAACTAAAATCCCTTTTAAAACATATTAAAATATTTATAAAATTTATTCCGTATTTTTAAGGAATGAAAATATCACTTTTAAAGAATTTATCGCTTAGGTTTACGAAATGCCAAACCGCGACTATTTTGAAAATTTGATTTGCTCATATTTCAAAATCTACTAAACGAAATTTCGATCATTTTCTTTTATTTGAAAACTATGATTATAAGAGTTTGGAAAATATTTATTCCAAAGAATTCCGACTCTGGTTCCATCCTATAAATGGATTTAAACTTTTACGGCGTGAAATAGCGAAATTTTCCATATCCTTTCCAAACTTTGCTGAAACACTTTTAAATGTTTATAAAACATTTCTAAATCATTTTAAACCATTTTAAAGAGGTTTAACAATCTCATATACACCATTTCATTTATAAAGGAAAGTGATATCTTTTGTGATATTCGAAGTGTGTTTAACGTGAATCATTTCAACATCAAAATAAACATATAATAACATCCAAACTTGATGATCGAACATAATAAACAACCATAGAAATCATATCACATCGTCATATTTGTAAAATAAATTTGGAAGAGTTTCTCACTTGAATTCGTTTCTAACTTTGCGAAAATTTGCCATAGCTTCGCTACGATCGAATCAAAGCTAATGGAATCGAGTCCGGGACCTTTGGAAAGCCACGGCCTATGCTTGCAAGTGGAGATAGGCTCGACATTGGGTGGTGGATGGTGTGGCCGTGGGTTTATAAGGGAGAAAGAAGTAGTTTTGGCTTTGATTTTGAGGTGTTTGATAATACACACACACACACACACACTATATTAATTTAGTTACTTTTTGCCATAATTTTCTTCATTAATTTTCTAAGGCAGGAAGCCATTAAAGTAGAGAGATGAAGAAGCTTAGGAATTTATGAGAAAATGAAGTGAAGATGGATGGTGGTATTTATAGGAAAAGAAGTGAATAAAAATATCATGATATTTATGTGTGCACACATCACCATTTCAATACCAGCACACCCTCCTCCTCCTCACCATTTCAACCGAGTACTCCCCCCATGTGTGTACCCATGTGCTTGTACCTTGGGTGTAAGAGGTTGATTTGGGTTGCTCAAGGATGAAGTTTAGGAAAATATCTTAGATATTAATATATATGTATGTATGTATGTATATTTTTATATATGCTATATGATGCATATGTGTGCATGTGACATGTAGGTGCATGTATGTGTTCATGTATATGTACATGTATGTCTGCATATGTATATCTCAAATGATTCACAATGTTGCATGACTTTTCTACGTTAGAATTGTTACGGATTCTGATTTCGATTTCTGGTCATATTATATATATATATTTTTTTAAACAAAGTTTGATGATAATATTTCTATCATTATATAGTAATTAAAAGGGCTTATTTAACAATTAAAATAATTATTAAATCATTTAAACTCAATTTAAATTCAAAAATCATTTATTCCAAAATAGTGATATCATTGATGGTGTCATAAAGGGATTTAAATTTGAATAATAAATAATTTTATTACATATTCACACTCATATAGATAAATAGTGTATGTATCCAGCTCTGTGCACAATATCGGATGGTCTAAGAGCTGTTTATCGATAAAACGGTTTTCGGTCATTTTATCGATATTTTCCAAAGTGTATATCTTAGTAGATATTTGTGAAAAATAAGATTACCAATATTGTTTATTGTTCAAAAAATTATCATTTATGTTAAAAAAAATCTTATATTTGAATATTTCAAAAAAAAATTCGAAGTGATGAATTTGTGAGTCAATACAAATTCCAAAAAATCGTTGGTTCCATCATTATTAACTGTACGTCTCTTGCCAAAGACTTTGATTTTGATATGACTACAGTTGACCATGATACTTACCCCATAGAACCGAGGAGATGAATTATCTATTGAATAGTGTTTCACTTCTAATGCTTCAACTCATACCCAGCTATAGTCGTTCGATGATGCCATGCCAAGATTGACTATAATCAAAATGAAGTGTCTACATAGAAGTTCCATGGTATTCTAAAGTCAAGAGAATTGTGTAACATCGTCACTTCGAGATTATCTATTTGACCTTAGTTATATTACCAATGGAGAGCTCTCGAGTGAGTCATTCTATAGTTATCTAATAATTATCAATACATAACTCCCATCATTTGAAGAGCGTTGCGTACTATAGTCTCAACGGATGAATCAATTTCCTTTCTCGAAACATCTTGACTAGGAATATTTAAAATAATATGTTATTTTCAATGTGATAAAATTTTCATGATTACAACACTTTATCACATAACATATCATTTAAGGATTTTCCATCTATGTACTTTAAATTAATTACTTAATTATTTATATCACTCTTTAACAAGTATGTAATAGAAAGAAATCCACCTTTTACTTTGAACAAGATTGGTCACAAAATTACATATATACATATATATATAATTACATAATTGCCCCTTGGTCATACCCCTAAGTCTATCAATCTCCCACTTGCACTTGAAGTCAATTATGGAATCTTATTCCAACTATATTGATCATTTTTCCCAAAAACTAATCGAGTCAGTCCTTTAGTGAATGGGTATGCTATTTTGTTTTAATTATCTACTCTGCCAATCTACTTTCTCTGATGCTGATTAAATTCCTTTATCATATAGAATTATTAGGAGTATGTCTCTCGACTTATAGTGAGCTATAAGTTCTTTTACAAACTATATTATGTCATTGTTATCATATAGCAATGTCACCGGATTCTCTACATTTGGAGTAACCCTCATCTCAGTTATAAATTTATGCATTTATTTATGCCTCTTACATTGTAGTAACCTTAGATTGAATTAGCTACTACTTATTGTTTGGAATAATTCCAACTTAAAGTTTTTAACTTAAGTTTGAACTGGAATTTAGGATTGACATACTGTATTCAACATCTTTAATGAAGTTTGAGTTTGCGCACTCTTTCATAAGGAGTTCGATGTTTCTATAAACAATTCTCTAGTATTTCATAAGTACTCAAGAACACTATAAACTATCAGTAAGTGATCTTAATTCATATTTGTGACTTGCTTTATGTATCAAATATATGAGTGAAGTGTGACATTGTAAATAGTATAAAATGTATGATAATTTTGACATCGTGTCTGTGTATATCATTTGGTACAATCCCATCATCCTTTTATATTGAATATAAATGATTTCATTTTCATAACCAATGTTGAGTATCAAACAACCAAACTAAAGTGATTTTAACATGAATAAATTGTTAATAATCATAAGTTTTTTGTTTACTTGTAGTATTGGAAATATATTTTAGTACCTATTAATGTCATGCATTCTCCACATTTTGACTGATTATCAGATTATTTGATTTCTTTGTCAAAATAGTTACTTAACTCTATTGCTTACCGAATAACATTTTCATATCATTTCTTGGATCATATCCAATACTTAAAATTCAATCATTGCTCCTACTAACTTAGAGACATTTTGGTTGTTATGTGCAAAAGTTTGTTTTAAATCATTATTTCGAATTTTTGTTGCAACATATATGTACATAAACTCAAAGTCTTATCCATCGATAAGTTTTGTGAGTAAAATGTGAATTAACTAAAGCATGTTGAATGACAAATTTGTTACGTTAACTTCAACAATTGAAATTTACGCTGTTATTCTCATCAATGTGACTTATGTTCCAACTGCATTGATATTCTTCTTGAAGATAGTTTTGCAACAGATGGATTATATCTATTCAGGTACCTGTATCAAAATCATGTTTTGGTAACATACTTCGAATCCATTCAGGATTTGCACATCATGCATATGGTAGAGTCAATACTCTTAGTGGCTAACTTAAGACTGGGGATATTCGTTTCTCAAAAATAATAAAATTCATAATTTCTCCTTCATGTCGAAATTTACCAGTAGACATTCTAATGTGCCGTATCTATTTAGTTTAGTTAATTTATTCCATCATTCCTTATCAGTTTTATCTTTGAATTGTATCCAAGTTCATTTTACTATCGATAATTTCTAAACTAAACTCCTTCATTATGAAGTCGGCATTTCTTGAAACAAAAATTGTTTCTCAATGAACCAGAATAGGTATTCATAAACATCTTATGAGTTGGCTATATCTATGTGTAAACTGATTAAATTTTAGGCTTACAAACTTATGTTCATAACATAAACTAGTCAACAACATTGGTCAGTCCTAAACTACTTTGGAGGTGGTTCACATAAGATCCCTCATAGGTAAATATTATGTGTGTTAACCCACCTTTTGCTAAGGAAAGTACACAGGTAGATTTAACCTAACAATCTTCACAATTATCAAGGTAGAAAACCCGGAGAGATGGTTAACAGGATTGGAGATCGATTATATTTGAAACCATGGACTATAGTTGAATGGATTCGGGTGGACAACACTCAAAAAATGGATAAGTGACGAACTAATATTTTCCCTAAAAGATGGATCAGAATAGAGGAATCAGAATAAAGGGATCGGAATAAACAGGATGCATGCAACACAACTCATGATGATCGCTTCATAACTCAACAACCACAAGGCGGATTGAAGTGAAACTTTGGAAACAAGAAGAAAGGACCCTAGGGAGTCTCCCCTAGGAATTGCAACCCCAAAGGAGCAACTTGGAGGAATCAGCCTTTGTCACTATATGGGGATTGGCCCCTATCCCTATTCAGGAATTGGATTAATTGAATTTGCATTAATGATCGATCGATATCTCAAGATCTGTAAGCGCAATCGACATGAAATTTGGAGAGTAAGAAGATAACATCATGGGGGACCCGCCACAGGGGTTGTAGCCCATTATTCTACCAAAAAAGGTATCAGTAAAGATCCGTATTATGGACTTCGATGGGCCCCAAACTTCTTGGGTAGGCTCATCTTGGCTTTACGGTTCTAGATTCAGGTTTTGAGTGAGATATTTTCACATCTTCTCCTATAAATACTACAGGCATGGCATGAGAAAAGGGATCATTTTCTTTCTGCTTCACTTCATCTTCTACCTAGGCTATACTCTGCCAGTTTTATTCTTGGATTTCATGGATTTATAACTAAAATCAACAGTATAAATTAATAAAAGGAAAATCTTTGAAGTGGACGTATGCCGAAGTTAGCCGAACCATAATGAATCTTTGTCTTTCTTTACTTGCTTTCTTATTGTTTTAATTTTATTCCTTATTTATTTCTCTTCATATTACCATGATTGGATTGGATATTGTTGCTTTCATATAACAGGGTGTTGGTGGCCATTTTTGAAGCAAACATTTTGGTGCTTTCACTGAGAAAGCTAGCCCCCGTGGATTTGGAATTCAGATTCGAAGTTTGGAAAAGATATAAAGCTTAGATTTGGAGCAATGGTGAGACAGTCAACAAGGAGAGTGCTACTGGAAAAGAGCCACCATAAAGGGAGCCAGGAGGATTCCTTAGGAGCTGGAGCTAATCAAGCATCTATCTGCATCACCAGGGATGAAATGGAAACGATGATGGATGCTATGCAGGAAAGGATGTTGAAAAGATAGGAGGAGATGGTATAGAATTTACTCCGACGGATTGAACAAGCTGGAATGCAGAGCCAAGGGAATAGAGTAGAAAGAGCTAATGACAACTTGGATTAAGGAGTTGATGCAGCAACAGTCGTTGGAAATCAGAACTGGGGCCATAGAGACAGAGCTATTCGACAAAGGAATGGAACAGAGCAGCCGGCGCAGCCCCCAGCCATCTTAGAGGGATCGGCCCTGGTCCCTTTAGAGGGATCGACCTCGATCCCTAAAGACTTAGGGGCATGCCCCTTGGTTTGGTCGATCGCGATGTTGGAGGACCTACAGTCAATCCTATGAAGTTTGGTGCGAATCCCAATTTGGATGCTTGTCCGGAGGAGTACGTTCCGGAATTCCCTCGTGGACTCGAGGGGCAGTTTGGAAATGATGATATGAGACTATCGCCAGATGACAATGATAGCTTTGCAGAGATGATCAGGAATGATGAACAGGGATCTGGAGGATGTAAATAGAAGTCCATTCACTCATAATATCAGGAATGCTAGGAATCCACCAGAGTTTAAACTACCAACGCTGGAAGTATATGACGGAAAGTCGGACCCAACTGTGCATATGATGAGATATATAGGTACATGGAAGTACTAGGGGAATCATAGGAAGTCATGGGACGATGCTTTCCCCTATATCTAACAGATATAGTTGCACTTTGGTTCAGGCAGTTGGAGAACGATTCTATTGGCACATGAATGGAATTGGTTGAAAGATTTACGAGGCAGTTTAGGGTTCACATTTCGAGACCTAAAAATATGACGAGTCTAGCAACACTGAACCAGAAGACCAGAGAGTCTCTAAGGAGTTTTCTAACAAGATTTCATGCCACAGCGACATCGGTGGATCAGCCAGATTCATCCATGGTTTTAATGGCAGCTGTATCATGAATTGCCGATGGCATGGATTTCAAGGATTCATTGGCGCAGGATCCACCTATGGATCTCGGGGAGTTTTACTATGAAGTAGAAAGGTTCCTGCGGCAGGAAGACGCATAAGCCGACAAACCGAAGGTGAATGCTGTGTAAATAGCAGGATCATCAGGAGATGCAAAAAAAATAAAAAAGGAAAACGGAAACTGGATATGATGGGATGAAAAGGCGATAGAAAGAGCGGGAGCCGAGGTCCTCCAACTCGAATTTGATGGAAAGCCTAAAACGGATTTATCTGGACACCGGTGGGCAACTCCCCTATCGGAAGCCAGCAAGGAGGGATCCCATGGAGCGAGAGTATATGTTTGGAAAGTACTTCATGTTCCATGAATTGAACAGACACATCACAAATGAATGCAGGAATTTAAAGGATATGATTGATGAGCACGACAAGAACGACCGACCGTCGCAGTACGTAAGGAATCAGACAACGATGGTGGAATAGGAGTAGCCACCATCAACATCGAATGGAAATAGGAATGGCCTTAGATCGGGGTCACGGATCGTCATCAACTTATCATGATGGTAAGGGCAAAGTTCAGGACTTGGACTCCGGCCATAATAATAATAATAAACTCTATAATAAGGCGGCTAAATCACTTACACTTGTACGAGATCGAGCCGATCCCTAGGCATACTCTGAGATGATGATGAACTGTCATGCCCGGAGAGGCACCTTTTGGTTTTCTTACTTTTTGGAATTTTAGTTGTCCGTACTCTTATTTTTTAATCTATTTCTAATCTGCATTAATGTATTGAATAAAACTGGTCGTGGTTATTGGCCCGACCAGAGAGACGGGTAATAACCGCATGGTGCAATTCCCATCGCCGGAGAGCGATAGGATGGACTCGTAAATGGATTAAGCCTTTGACTGGAGGTCAAGGCCAGAGAAAGGAACTCAATACAAAATTGATCGATTTATGTCCTTGGCCGGATTGTCAGTGATCGAAGTGCAAGAAGTGAGTCACGTCGCCGGAGAGCGACAGGATCGACTCACTTATCGCAGTTCCCCCTTTGACTGGAGAGCGACTAAATGGGGTCCGACAAGAGCCTAGAGAGGCTATGATCGGTCCATGAGGATCATGACATCACTATATGCCTCCAAAAAGGGCCGGAGTATAGGAAGTAACACCGCTTCGCCGGAGAGCAACATGATCGGCTTAATCGGACATCAAGTATGGATTGTGCTCGGGAAGGACCCGGAGGGGTCACAGATTTGGATATCAGCTTCGAATAGCTATGGAATTGGATATGGGCTTGGAGTGGTCTCGAATTTGGCTAACGAACCGGAGTGGTCAGGATTTAAATATTAGCCTCGAACGGTAGTAGATTTGGCTTCAGATGGATACAGATTTGGATAAAACAATCTGAAGAGATCGTGGATTTAGAATTGGATATCGACTCGGAATGGTCATGGATTTCATTAACGATCCGAAAGTGATCGTGGATTTTAATTGGCAATGAATTAGATTTGGATTGGATAACATGGCTATCGATGGATTGTGGACTTCGAATTTTGGACTTATGGCAATTCAGAACACGCTTTCCTTTCATAAGCCATGTTTTGGGAGGCAAAGCGTTGACCCATCTTTTGCCAAGGTAGGTATATAGCTGGATTTAACCCAGCAGACTTCACGGTTATCAAGGCATAAATACCGGAGAGATAGTTACTAGGATTGGAGATCGATTATATTTGAAACTATGGACTATAGTTGAATGGATTCGGTGGACAGAACTCAAAAACGGCTAAGTAAGGAACTAATATTTCCACTAAAAGAGAGATCGGAATAGAGGGATCGGAATAAACAGGATGCACGCAACACAACTTAATGATGATCGCTCCATAACTCAACAACCACACGGCGGATTGAAGTGAAATATTGGGAACAGGAAGAAGGGACCCTATGGAGACACCCTTAGGGATCACAACCCTAAAGGAGCAACTTGGAGGGATCGACCCCTATCCTTGTTTAGGGATTGGTTTTGTTGAATTTGAAGTAATGATCGATCGATATCTCAAGATCCCTAAGTGCGGTCAATATGAAATTTGGAGAGAAAAAAGATAACATCATGGGAGACTCACCATAGGGATCGCACCCCATAATCCCACCAAAAAAGGATCAGCACCAATCCCTATTATGGGCTCTGGTGGGCCCCAAACATTTTGGGCAGGCTCGTCTTGGCTTCAGGGTTCCAGATCCGGTTTTTGAGCGAGATATTTTCACGTTTTCTCATATTAATACGGCAAGAATGGCAACAAAAAAGGGATCATGTTCTTTTTGCTTCACTTCATCTTCTACCTAGGCTATACTCCACCAATTTATTCTTGGATTTCACAGACTTATAACTGCAATCGTTTTCCATTTTCTAAGTGACAGGTGTATTCATCAACAACAATTAACCATTTAACTACAAAAAAATTCAAAAATTAATTTCATTGCAGATATTATTAGTTTAACTAGTTATTTAAACTATTAAAACGGAATAACATCTCATTTGTAAAATAAAACAATATACGAATAAATTTTGCTTGACATAAGGCTTTAATTCTTTTGATATCTTGTAGGTTAAAAACAATTAGGGCTTTTAACTTTTCTGAATGATGGAATGCTGGAACAGTGACACAACACGGCGCAGATGACGTTGGAGGATCAAGGAAATTCTACTGGGACTTAACGTTTGGATTCGTGAAGTGTGTTTATAAAGAATATGTTCTAAAATGCAGTGAAGATTGATGAGGTGGAGGCTTCTAAACCGTTGGATTAGATTTACGTTGACAGATTTTAAAGGCGTCACGGTAGCGTAGGAAATTGGATACGCCATTGGGGCGGCAATATTTTTTTAGAAAAGTTATAGGACGCCGTCACAAAAATATCAGTAATTACCGACACTTTAGTGATGCCTTAGTGTCTCATCGTATATTTTATTTCTATACTCCATCTTCTTAACCTTCTTTTTTCGATCCTCTCGACTTCTTTTATATTTTGAAAAAAGCTCATCTTTTTAAACTTAAAATTTTCACTTTACTCGAAGTTCAAACTTTAAGCAATTCAAATCATGTGGAGGATGATTTATTCAAACCTTGCTTAATACTTTTGTGAAATAAATAATGTTGTGAGATCTCTAATCTTTGGTTAATAATTTGATTTTTTGAATGACATCCATGTTTAGATAATTGATTTAATTGTTGATATTTGTTTGGAAATGGGTGTTGTGCTATTGTAAATGAAACATCTACACAGGGATATGGAATACTCATGGTGCAACAACCCGCATATTTATCGATTTTATATTTTTAATATTTAAATCCTTAATCGGATGTTAGTCCAAAAAGCTACTTTTTGCATACGGTCAAATTAGGACTCGAGACCACCTCCATTGAGTTCAAAATGACGTTTGCTACCTTTTTGAGTGTAAACTTCGATATGTTTGGAGCTAGCTAAAATTTTGACCATTTTCACCTTGGGTTTGGATTTGGGTTCAGCCCAGTAACGACCCGCAAAATTTTAACTGTTTTAATATCGTAATTAGTTGAAATTTTGTGAAATTTTAAAACGATAAAATTTTGAAATATAAATTTGATATTTGGAATGCGTCTAGTTGAACATAGCAACTGGTAAATTTTCGTCCGAAAATATGAAAGTTTATTTCGCGCGTAAATTTACTTCAATTTAATCAGTTAAAAAGCGATGAAAATAAAATGTTTTCGGAACCTAAATGTTTTTACATAGAAAATTCTAAATCATCTTTTGAGTGAGACGTCATACTTCGTTTCGCCAAATTTGGACTGTTATTGCTCCGTCGATCTTATTTTCGACAAAATAACAGCATTTTCGGTACCGATTATCGACTTATGATTGAATAATCGTACCACTGATATCTTTATACCGTTTTGATCATCTAGTCGTGCTGATCCCTATGGTATATTCAATTATAAATTTCGAGAACCGGGAAACGGCAAAATCTACGAAACGGCAATCGTATTGGTTCCGCGACTTGCCTTTTGATTTTCCGTGACCATTTATTTCTCATCCTGTATAAACCAACAGTCAATAGCCATTAATATTCCCAATATTGGACTTTTGTATTTCCAATATTTCAATATATTTTCTCCGTTCATTATTATTCTGTCCGTTCATATTTGGTTCGTTCTGAAAACTTGAAGAAAAATATACAACGTTTGGCTTTCAGCATTCCTACCATTTCACATATTTCTGGCTGCTCACGTTCTTCGCTCTTCTTCTTGTTTCATTGGAAAATTTATATAAATATTTAAAGGCATACATATATTCGTTTCTTTTCTTTGAAATCACCGCCACCAAATCGTTCTAGCACAAAACCCAGCCCTCTCCTAACTGAACTCGCCGCCACCTCATTCCCTGGCCACCCCAGACCGAGGCCACCTGAGAGCCACCCACATCACCTCCGCCTTCATCCCTGAAGCGTCCACCTCGTGCCTCCCAGTCACCTACTGTAATATCCCGGAAATTTTAACAATATCAATTTAATAATCTGTTGAATAATTAAATTGATATTGATGATCTTTGATAATAAAATTTGAATTTAATTTAATAATCTAATTATATAAGTATCAAATATGTTAATTTCAAAAGATATATATATATATATAGATAAGTGTTTAAATAAATAAGAAAAAGGCTTTTTAAATAATTTTAAAATAAATAAATATGAGTAATTACTTAAATGACATGTGTTAACACATTAAGTAGCCAAATAACATGTGTAAATAAATGGTAAACTCAAAATGACAAGTGTCTTAATTATATTCTTTTTCTTTTATTTTTATAAAATCACAAATTCACTTATATAAACATATGCATTCCCTTTACTTGATTCTTTCTATTCTCCTTTTTAAAACAAGATAAACTCCTTTCTCAAACAAAAATCTGAGATTAAAATCAGTAACCATATATCAAAACAATCCTCTAATCTAAAATCAGTAATCAAATGCCTCAAACCAAAATCAATCCCTATATTCTCATTTTCAAATCAAAACCACTCAAGTTAAACAATCAAAACCCTGTAATTCTCTTTTCCAAATCAACTCCTCACAAACCTGAAATAAATTCAAAAGCCTGTAACTTAAGTTAAAAGAAGACTGCAAATCATCTTTAAAAAGGAAACAAATCTGCATTCTCTTCATCTGGAAGCCTGCAGTTGTTCTTCAAGACTGTCTGTAACCAAGCTTCAGTAGCATGCAAAGCTTCTGGGGATTTAAAGCAGTTCAGTTTCAAGTTTTAAAAGATCAAATCATTTTCCAGTCTTAAGCAAAACAGTTTCACAAGCTATTTCAAAAGAATAAGGCTCTGTCTCCATTTTTATTGGTGAGTAACTTTATATTTAAAATATAATTGGTTGCATGCTAGATGGTTGAATATAAATGTGTATTGATAAGTGAATGTCTGATATTTGTGTGCATGTTGGTTATAAGTGATCTGTTCATCATTTGTTTTTAGGTGAGTAACATCACATTTTAAATGCTTTAAATTGTTTTAGATGTATGTTAAGTTTTGGAAATGTATGTGTTTGGTATGAATATATATGGATGTGTGAATATGAGTATATGTATATCTCCTCTATCATCTCTGTTACCAGTTTATTTTTAGCTCAAGATTTAAATCAAAAATCTTTTTCTCTTGAACCAATTGCTGTTAGGATTTAGTCTATAAACAAAAGCTATTTGTTTTATACTAGATTAGAGGTTAAAAATTTAAGTAAACAAAAACAAGTAGGATATGGCTCTGGAAAATTAAAAGAACAGAGATGATCAAGCTAAGTCAAAAATCCAAATTTCATAATTTATAAATTCAGGATGATATATCAAATCTCTAATCAAAATCATGAATTTTAATACAAATTTTGTGATTTTTAATCTAGTATTGGAAGAGAATTTGGATGTGGTTCGAATTTGGGTTTAGGTTGATTTGCGGGTGATCGCGAGATAGATGAAGGCCGTGGTTAAGGATGGAGGATGGTGGATGGTCAGGCATCATTGGAAAAATGGTGTGGTATTTTTAAATTAACTAGGATGATCTAGCGACTCGATTTTAGGGTTTAGTGTTGGCTTCAGTTGTGGTGAAATCGCTATCAATTTGTGAATTCATGGCATGATCGGAATGTATGAATTTTGGCAGAGAGGTAGTGTCAGGATTAGACTTTCGATCGATGATAGTGTTGTTTCGATCAGAGAAATGTGGTGGTAGTAGTTTATCGATTTTGGGCCGGGACTTTTTCCGATGGTTCAGGCGAACACTGTTTTTCGTTCGGGGATGATTCACGACATCATCGAGAGGGCAGTGTCGATCAGTAGAAGAAGAGGCATCGAATTAGGGGCTCGCGAGGTCGGATGGATCATCGGAGGGATGGTGCATGTGCACCGCGTGCACGTGATATCTAGACATGGACGAATCTGAGTTAGGCGAGAAGAATGGGTTTCGTTTCAGACTGGGTTACTTCGATTGCATCGTGGTTCGTGATAGTTGTTTGAATCGATCGGAGTTGAACTTCCTGAGTTGCGTGCCACCGGAATTCGATTTGTTGGCGATCTGGAAGTTGATAGGTAGAGAAGAAGAAGCTTTGTGTTTGGGTTTGTCACGAGTCCCTTGCGTGAGTTGCTCGAAGAAATGGAAGAACGGACTCGAAGTTGTTGAGTATAGGCTCGGGTTTGGTTACAGATTTGTAACCTGTCAGTATTTTAGAAATTTAAAATGGTTTTAAAAATTTGAAAGCAGATTTAAACAGGTTTTTAAAATCAAGTTTAAGTATGGATTCAAATTGAAATTTTTATCCTAGTTTTGAGATAAATTAAAGTTTTATAAAATCAAATATTTAAACAAGTTAAAGTTTAAAGTATAATTTGAATTGGAATGTAAAGGTAAATTTAAAAGTAAAAGGTTTCAAATGACTTGTAAATGATAATTTAATTGTTAATAAGAATGATGTTGTTATCTTAAGTAAATTAAGATTAATGATTTGTAATTCATTAATTATTAAGAGATTTAAAAGGTAATTAAGATTTAATTAAATTAAATTAAAGGTAAATTAATTTGAAATCAAGGACTATTAATTAGATAAGATTGGATAAGTTAAGGTTATTAATTAATGGTTAGGAATAAATAAATTAAGTAATTAAAGATAAATTTATTGGTAATTAATTTGTAATTAATAATGTTTAATTAAAGTTTAATTATTTAAGAAAAATAATTAAAGAATAATTAATAGCTAACGTAGAACTTTAACTTGGGTTTAACAAGTAATTAATTAATGTGATTAATTGTGATAATTAAATAGATTAATTAATTAAGGTTAAACATTTGTAGAAATTATTTAAATATAATTACTTAATTGAAGTAATTAAGAAATTTATTACTCATTGTAATTAATTGAGTTTCTTTTGATTAGTTAAGTTAATTAACTAAGTTTAATTAATTTAAGATAATCACTTATTGATTTGTGAAGTATAAATTACTTAATGTAATTTAATGAAGAATAATTACTTAGGAAAGTAATTAATGGATAATTATTTATGTAATTAGTGAAGTAATTAAGGGAAGTTAATTACTTAATAGAAATTAATCAAGGGATTAATTAAAGATAATTAATTAAGGAGTAATTAATTTATTTGAGGAAGTAATTAAGGGAAGTTAATTACTTAATAGAAATTAATCAAGGGATTAATTAAAGATAATTAATTAAGGAGTAATTAATTTATTTGAGGAAGTAATTAAGGGTAGTTAATTACTGAATAAGATTAATCAAAGGTGATTAATAATTATGATTTAATTGAAGATTAATTACTTAATGTAATTAATTTAATTAGAGTAATTAATAATAAAAATGTAATTAGGGATCATTAATTAATATAATTAATGATGTAATTAAGAATTGATTAATTAAAGAATAATTATAAATGAAGTGATTAATTAATATAATTAATTAAGAAGTAATGTAATTAATTATAGTTAATTAATAAATGAAGAAAATAATTAATTTTATAATTAATTAATTAATGAAGTAATTAAAGGTTAATTACTATAAGTGGTTAAGAGTAATTAATTTGAGAAATTAATTTAATGCTAATTACTTGAATGTAATTAAATGTAATTAATCAAGGATGATTAATTAAAATGAATAATTGGATAAGGGTTGATTAATTAATTGATAATTAATTAATAGTGACTTAAGCAAGATTGTTAATGATGAAAGTAATTAATTTAATTTATTTTAAATTAATTAGAGATGAAGTATTTAATTTAATTCATTTTAAATTAACTATATATGGTGATTAATAAATCATTGCTTAAGGATATTGAATGATATTGATTTATCTTGAATGGTTTGAGATCTCAGATATGAGAAAATTGATACTGTATTATTTGGATGCTTTGGTTGCATAGTGATGATGATATGGATTATCTGTTATAATGATAATGTTGATTATCTATTGTAAATCTATGAATTATCTATCTGTGTGTAAATAGATAGTAGAATTGAATTGTTTTAACCTTTAAAACAACTTGGCCTTAAAAGATACGCTTTGGATTTCGATGAGACCGGGATCGGGTTTCCGTATACTGGATTTCCAGGTCTGGAGACCCGAATACCACATCGATCCAAATTAACGATAGGTCGTGAATCAAGTGAAGATGAAGATTCAGAGTGCAAGGGTTATTGTCGTTAACTCTGAGGGTGATTCCAAAACGAGTGTAACGAGATAATGCCTTCGGTTTCGTTCGAACCCGGAACGAACTTGTATGGATTGAATGCTTTCAGCACATCGTCAGGCGGACGATGAGCATTCTAAGTGATATGTTCTGATTAAAGGTAATCGTAACCTCAAGCCTCATCAACCGGGAATGGCTAAAACAGGGAAGGTGCAGCAAGGCTTCGTGGGTAGCACCCACTGAGAGCAAGATAGATCCCTGTCTAGAGGTCCCTTTTCTTTTATTCGGCTTAGTGTGTGGTTGGTCGCGCCAACTACGGGATTATCTTGTTCGGAATTATCCAGTAAGGGATGGTTCCGGCTTTGTGTTGCAGGGGAGCGGGCGTACTCCTCGGTACGGTGATCTAGGCCACGTACTGTGACGGGCGGTACCCCAGTAGCCCTGCCATTGTATGGAATCCAAACTCCAATAAGTGCCGTACGTATTAGTTGTGCCCAACTATGTTGGAATGTGAGATGTAAGCATTTCAGCTATTTCTGTATTTTACTTGAAAACCCTAGACCCTATTATAATACAATCAAATTTCCTATCAAATGTTTTGGTTAGCGTAAGGTAAAAACTTACCCATGTTTATTTGTGGGGAGTCTTACGTGATACCTTTTCTTTCAAAAGGTTTTGAAGTTAAACAAGTTTAACCTGTTACTCACACCAGACCCATGTCTGACCCAAGTTGTTTATTTCTGTTTTATAAACTCTTGGGTACTCAAATTTTTACGAGTAGCCAAGGGATTCAGGTTAGCCTTGACGAATTGTGGAGGAGCAATGGAGCAGGAGGCTTCAGCGTTGTAGATATAGATAGTAGTTTCCGCTGTGTTGATCTTGTTTAGATCTTTGTTTTGTATTGAGATGTAATATCTAGACAGATGTTTATAACTGTCTAGTATATGATGTGTAATCTGTGTAACTCTGATAAGTGTTGTATATGATACTATGTAATAGTTATGTGATATATTATATTTTATTCCGATTCCGCTGTGAGTATTTGTGTTTCTTTCTTTTCTCTTCTTCTCTTTTCTACTTCTCACCCCTTTCTTTCTTACTGTCGATGTGATTTTCCGGGAGTGGAAAGTCGGGTCGTCACACGTGGTATCAGAGCATAGGTTGAGCGAATGCCTAAGCTTTTGGTTAATTGAATATCAGAGCAGTAGGTTGAGTGAATACCTAGGCTCTGAAGTGGTGTCTATCTTGAGAGCGCGTAATTGTTAGTTATATAAAAATGATTTTATATTGTGTTAATTGATCGGTTGAGTGGTATATGGATTCTGGTCAATACGAGTAGCTAACGTTATTGATAGGGATCTCTAAACACTTGAACCAGGCCAACGGACACAATATTGTTTTAAAGAGGTAGATGAAATAATTTTACCCAGAAATAATTTCTATATAAAAAAAAATATATCATTTTAAATATATATATTTATGTATTTCTACCTATTTATTGGGTTACCTGTTCGGGTTTTCCAATATAAGTTATAAAGGTAGATAAGGTGATAGTGTGTGTAACACAATTACCAATAGTTGGAGTTTGAATGTTTGAGGTTGAAAGTATATATCGAGACTGTAAACCCAATACCGTCTCGAGTAAGCTTTGCTGTGGTGAAGGATTTCATCGATCTCCGAAGGAAACTGTAATGGTTCGGAGTTTATCTTTGAAGTGTGGATGAGTAGAGTTGGATCTGTCGATAAGGCAGAAGTGAGTGATGGTACCTTGATACCTCAGGTAATAGTAGCTGTATGATGAGATGCAGTGACTATGGATGTTCCTGAAGATGTTTTCTTTGGAACAAGATTAAGGAAGTGTGTCTGTTTCGGTGTTGTCGCTGAGTTCAGCATGGTGTTTCTGCTTTGGTTTGGAGTTCGAGTTTCTCGAAGAGCTTTGGATAGGAGCATCAGTGTCAGCAGTGCTACTCGGAGTGTTCTGTGATGGCAAGAAGTTTTCTAGCTGAACAGTTTTTCTGGAAGTGAAGTTCAGAAGCAGCAGAGTGGATCCATTTCTTCGATAAATTGGATAAATAAGTGTAAGCTGTTCTGATTGGTAAAGAGGAACAGTTTTTCTTTGGAATTAGGTTGGGTTGATCGCAAAAGTGACTTGCGATTGTCTGATTGTTCTCTTGGGTTGTCAGAATTTTTCTGGGTGTCTTCAGAGAAGTCAGAAGTTTGTCCGCATCTGAAGGTTGAGTTTTCTTATCGACTGGATTCCAGGAGTGATATCGGTGGTTCAGTTTAGTGGAAGGATGTTTCCTAGAGATAGAGTTTGGTGAAGCAGCTCAAGTTTTGCTGGAGTATCTGAGTTTTATTTATGGATCAGTGAACCTTATTTCTGGAATGAGTTGTCCAGTCTGTGCTTGTGTTCTACCTCAGATCAGAGTTGAGCAGCGAAAGCAGTTTGGAGTGTATCTCTGGATGGGAGAAGTAAGTTTGGAATCTACTGATGTTGTGAAGTAGTGTTATGTTTGGATCTAGTCTGTGTTCTGATTTGGATAAGTATTTGGACTTCTGAATTGAATTGTCAGTTTGGATAACTGGAATTCATTGAGTTTTATGTATCTCTGAGGGAATACGTATTTGATCTATCTCTGGTTTTAGAAATCTGCAGTTCTGGAGGTTTGATTGTGGAGTCAGACTCGTCTGTAGTCCGATATTCTGTTTAGTTCTATAAATCTAGATGAGTAGGAGATCTATAGCTTAGTTGTTTAGATTGTTTGTAGAGCGAGTATCCCGATATATATATATATATATATATATATATATATATATATATATACTTGGGGAAACTCGAGGAATTCTATCCAGACTTTTGTCTGAATAGTTAGAAGTGATTGTTTGGATGAATTGGTTGCTATGGTTGTTAGAATATGGATGATAGTATATGCTTGTGATTTAAATTAAAATCTTTAATAAGATTATTAAATTACCTTTGTTTAAATTTCGGGGACGAAATTATTTTAAGGGGGGAGGAATGTAATATCCCGGAAATTTTAACAATATCAATTTAATAATCTGTTGAATAATTAAATTGATATTGATGATCTTTGATAATAAAATTTGAATTTAATTTAATAATCTAATTATATAAGTATCAAATATGTTAATTTCAAAAGATATATATATATATATAGATAAGTGTTTAAATAAATAAGAAAAAGGCTTTTTAAATAATTTTAAAATAAATAAATATGAGTAATTACTTAAATGACATGTGTTAACACATTAAGTAGCCAAATAACATGTGTAAATAAATGGTAAACTCAAAATGACAAGTGTCTTAATTATATTCTTTTTCTTTTATTTTTATAAAATCACAAATTCACTTATATAAACATATGCATTCCCTTTACTTGATTCTTTCTATTCTCCTTTTTAAAACAAGATAAACTCCTTTCTCAAACAAAAATCTGAGATTAAAATCAGTAACCATATATCAAAACAATCCTCTAATCTAAAATCAGTAATCAAATGCCTCAAACCAAAATCAATCCCTATATTCTCATTTTCAAATCAAAACCACTCAAGTTAAACAATCAAAACCCTGTAATTCTCTTTTCCAAATCAACTCCTCACAAACCTGAAATAAATTCAAAAGCCTGTAACTTATGTTAAAAGAAGACTGCAAATCATCTTTAAAAAGGAAACAAATCTGCATTCTCTTCATCTGGAAGCCTGTAGTTGTTCTTCAAGACTGTCTGTAACCAAGCTTCAGTAGCATGCAAAGCTTCTGGGGATTTAAAGCAGTTCAGTTTCAAGTTTTAAAAGATCAAATCATTTTCCAGTCTTAAGCAAAACAGTTTCACAAGCTATTTCAAAAGAATAAGGCTCTGTCTCCATTTTTATTGGTGAGTAACTTTATATTTAAAATATAATTGGTTGCATGCTAGATGGTTGAATATAAATGTGTATTGATAAGTGAATGTCTGATATTTGTGTGCATGTTGGTTATAAGTGATCTGTTCATCATTTGTTTTTAGGTGAGTAACATCACATTTTAAATGCTTTAAATTGTTTTAGATGTATGTTAAGTTTTGGAAATGTATGTGTTTGGTATGAATATATATGGATGTGTGAATATGAGTATATGTATATCTCCTCTATCATCTCTGTTACCAGTTTATTTTTAGCTCAAGATTTAAATCAAAAATCTTTTTCTCTTGAACCAATTGCTGTTAGGATTTAGTCTATAAACAAAAGCTATTTGTTTTATACTAGATTAGAGGTTAAAAATTTAAGTAAACAAAAACAAGTAGGATATGGCTCTGGAAAATTAAAAGAACAGAGATGATCAAGCTAAGTCAAAAATCCAAATTTCATAATTTATAAATTCAGGATGATATATCAAATCTCTAATCAAAATCATGAATTTTAATACAAATTTTGTGATTTTTAATCTAGTATTGGAAGAGAATTTGGATGTGGTTCGAATTTGGGTTTAGGTTGATTTGCGGGTGATCGCGAGATAGATGAAGGCCGTGGTTAAGGATGGAGGATGGTGGATGGTCAGGCATCATTGGAAAAATGGTGTGGTATTTTTAAATTAACTAGGATGATCTAGCGACTCGATTTTAGGGTTTAGTGTTGGCTTCAGTTGTGGTGAAATCGCTATCAATTTGTGAATTCATGGCATGATCGGAATGTATGAATTTTGGCAGAGAGGTAGTGTCAGGATTAGACTTTCGATCGATGATAGTGTTGTTTCGATCAGAGAAATGTGGTGGTAGTAGTTTATCGATTTTGGGGCGGGACTTTTTCCGATGGTTCAGGCGAACACTGTTTTTCGTTCGGGGATGATTCACGACATCATCGAGAGGGCAGTGTCGATCAGTAGAAGAAGAGGCATCGAATTAGGGGCTCGCGAGGTCGGATGGATCATCGGAGGGATGGTGCATGTGCACCGCGTGCACGTGATATCTAGACATGGACGAATCTGAGTTAGGCGAGAAGAATGGGTTTCGTTTCAGACTGGGTTACTTCGATTGCATCGTGGTTCGTGATAGTTGTTTGAATCGATCGGAGTTGAACTTCCTGAGTTGCGTGCCACCGGAATTCGATTTGTTGGCGATCTGGAAGTTGATAGGTAGAGAAGAAGAAGCTTTGTGTTTGGGTTTGTCACGAGTCCCTTGCGTGAGTTGCTCGAAGAAATGGAAGAACGGACTCGAAGTTGTTGAGTATAGGCTCGGGTTTGGTTACAGATTTGTAACCTGTCAGTATTTTAGAAATTTAAAATGGTTTTAAAAATTTGAAAGCAGATTTAAACAGGTTTTTAAAATCAAGTTTAAGTATGGATTCAAATTGAAATTTTTATCCTAGTTTTGAGATAAATTAAAGTTTTATAAAATCAAATATTTAAACAAGTTAAAGTTTAAAGTATAATTTGAATTGGAATGTAAAGGTAAATTTAAAAGTAAAAGGTTTCAAATGACTTGTAAATGATAATTTAATTGTTAATAAGAATGATGTTGTTATCTTAAGTAAATTAAGATTAATGATTTGTAATTCATTAATTATTAAGAGATTTAAAAGGTAATTAAGATTTAATTAAATTAAATTAAAGGTAAATTAATTTGAAATCAAGGACTATTAATTAGATAAGATTGGATAAGTTAAGGTTATTAATTAATGGTTAGGAATAAATAAATTAAGTAATTAAAGATAAATTTATTGGTAATTAATTTGTAATTAATAATGTTTAATTAAAGTTTAATTATTTAAGAAAAATAATTAAAGAATAATTAATAGCTAACGTAGAACTTTAACTTGGGTTTAACAAGTAATTAATTAATGTGATTAATTGTGATAATTAAATAGATTAATTAATTAAGGTTAAACATTTGTAGAAATTATTTAAATATAATTACTTAATTGAAGTAATTAAGAAATTTATTACTCATTGTAATTAATTGAGTTTCTTTTGATTAGTTAAGTTAATTAACTAAGTTTAATTAATTTAAGATAATCACTTATTGATTTGTGAAGTATAAATTACTTAATGTAATTTAATGAAGAATAATTACTTAGGAAAGTAATTAATGGATAATTATTTATGTAATTAGTGAAGTAATTAAGGGAAGTTAATTACTTAATAGAAATTAATCAAGGGATTAATTAAAGATAATTAATTAAGGAGTAATTAATTTATTTGAGGAAGTAATTAAGGGAAGTTAATTACTTAATAGAAATTAATCAAGGGATTAATTAAAGATAATTAATTAAGGAGTAATTAATTTATTTGAGGAAGTAATTAAGGGTAGTTAATTACTGAATAAGATTAATCAAAGGTGATTAATAATTATGATTTAATTGAAGATTAATTACTTAATGTAATTAATTTAATTAGAGTAATTAATAATAAAAATGTAATTAGGGATCATTAATTAATATAATTAATGATGTAATTAAGAATTGATTAATTAAAGAATAATTATAAATGAAGTGATTAATTAATATAATTAATTAAGAAGTAATGTAATTAATTATAGTTAATTAATAAATGAAGAAATTAATTAATTTTATAATTAATTAATTAATGAAGTAATTAAAGGTTAATTACTATAAGTGGTTAAGAGTAATTAATTTGAGAAATTAATTTAATGCTAATTACTTGAATGTAATTAAATGTAATTAATCAAGGATGATTAATTAAAATGAATAATTGGATAAGGGTTGATTAATTAATTGATAATTAATTAATAGTGACTTAAGCAAGATTGTTAATGATGAAAGTAATTAATTTAATTTATTTTAAATTAATTAGAGATGAAGTATTTAATTTAATTCATTTTAAATTAACTATATATGGTGATTAATAAATCATTGCTTAAGGATATTGAATGATATTGATTTATCTTGAATGGTTTGAGATCTCAGATATGAGAAAATTGATACTGTATTATTTGGATGCTTTGGTTGCATAGTGATGATGATATGGATTATCTGTTATAATGATAATGTTGATTATCTATTGTAAATCTATGAATTATCTATCTGTGTGTAAATAGATAGTAGAATTGAATTGTTTTAACCTTTAAAACAACTTGGCCTTAAAAGATACGCTTTGGATTTCGATGAGACCGGGATCGGGTTTCCGTATACTGGATTTCCAGGTCTGGAGACCCGAATACCACATCGATCCAAATTAACGATAGGTCGTGAATCAAGTGAAGATGAAGATTCAGAGTGCAAGGGTTATTGTCGTTAACTCTGAGGGTGATTCCAAAACGAGTGTAACGAGATAATGCCTTCGGTTTCGTTCGAACCCGGAACGAACTTGTATGGATTGAATGCTTTCAGCACATCGTCAGGCGGACGATGAGCATTCTAAGTGATATGTTCTGATTAAAGGTAATCGTAACCTCAAGCCTCATCAACCGGGAATGGCTAAAACAAGGGAGGTGCAGCAAGGCTTCGTGGGTAGCACCCACTGAGAGCAAGATAGATCCCTGTCTAGAGGTCCCTTTTCTTTTATTCGGCTTAGTGTGTGGTTGGTCGCGCCAACTACGGGATTATCTTGTTCGGAATTATCCAGTAAGGGATGGTTCCGGCTTTGTGTTGCAGGGGAGCGGGCGTACTCCTCGGTACGGTGATCTAGGCCACGTACTGTGATGGGCGGTACCCCAGTAGCCCTGCCATTGTATGGAATCCAAACTCCAATAAGTGCCGTACGTATTAGTTGTGCCCAACTATGTTGGAATGTGAGATGTAAGCATTTCAGCTATTTCTGTATTTTACTTGAAAACCCTAGACCCTATTATAATACAATCAAATTTCCTATCAAATGTTTTGGTTAGCGTAAGGTAAAAACTTACCCATGTTTATTTGTGGGGAGTCTTACGTGATACCTTTTCTTTCAAAAGGTTTTGAAGTTAAACAAGTTTAACCTGTTACTCACACCAGACCCATGTCTGACCCAAGTTGTTTATTTCTGTTTTATAAACTCTTGGGTACTCAAATTTTTACGAGTAGCCAAGGGATTCAGGTTAGCCTTGACGAATTGTGGAGGAGCAATGGAGCAGGAGGCTTCAGCGTTGTAGATATAGATAGTAGTTTCCGCTGTGTTGATCTTGTTTAGATCTTTGTTTTGTATTGAGATGTAATATCTAGACAGATGTTTATAACTGTCTAGTATATGATGTGTAATCTGTGTAACTCTGATAAGTGTTGTATATGATACTATGTAATAGTTATGTGATATATTATATTTTATTCCGATTCCGCTGTGAGTATTTGTGTTTCTTTCTTTTCTCTTCTTCTCTTTTCTACTTCTCACCCCTTTCTTTCTTACTGTCGATGCGATTTTCCGGGAGTGGAAAGTCGGGTCGTCACACCTACCATCCCCTAGTCGTACACCCTCCTTGTTCACAAACCCTAGCACCTGACCCCCTCCCTCTCTCGGCCTCTCTTCTCCCATCATCCCTTCGGTCTTCATCTTTCCCTCACTCGTTTAGCCTCTGAAGTTATACAAGGTATATATATATATCATAATTTATACATAAACTTAGTTGATATATATATTGTTTAAATCTGTATACGTGTGGAATCATAATAGTATATATTTGTCTTAGTTTTGAAAATCTATACATCTATACCTATTGTACAAATTTTATTAGTGTTATGTTTATATAATAAGTTGGCATACCAGGTTCTGTTACATATTATACATTGGTTAGTATGAAAAGTTAGTTGTTTATATCAGAGATTTTGCACATGTTCTGTTTAAATATATTTATATAGTGTAAATTTTGTAAGTCTGCATGTATATGTAAGTCTAAACAGGTCTATGAATTTTAAATTTGCACGTGTAGTGTGAGTCATTTTCTGTCAGTAAATATATATGTATATGTACCTTTCGGCTATTGATATAAAGTAGGTTGTATTATTTTAGTATATTTATATATAAATTTATATATGTACGAATGTAATATATATTGTTTCGAATGAATAATACTTGTTGTTTCAAATATATATATCTTATACTTTATATATGCATACAGTTTTTCAAGTTGCATACAACCTGTTTGATCTTATGTATATATAATACGAAGGTTATATATTTGTGTATATAAGTGGTATGTGTTGCCTATAATAAATATTGACTAGTTATAATATATACATGTATATAGAGTAGTTAGATGTATATAGATACATATTAGAAATATAAGTTTGAACAGTCACTTGCATTGAATTATATATATTACATTATGTGAGTTATATACATGGTAGCTGTGAGTCGCATAAACATATAATGTTAGTATTTTTAGTATGAATATAATAATGATTTTGTATACAACGTTTGTATACAATGTCTGTACAGATTTGTATGTATATATGGTTGGGTTTTAAAACATATATATATATCATTTGGTTTAAACTATTTAATGCATAAGTTTATATAACTTATGGTCTGAGTTTATATATATATATATATATATATATATCTGGTCATATAAGATTTTTGTTATATATATGTGATAGGTTATATCTATATGGGTATTTATCTCAAATATATCATTTTAAACGATAATTTTCAATTATAGGTATGTTGTTCTGATATTTGTTTTAAATTTAAATATTGATTTCATGGAAATAATAATAATAATAACAATAGTAACAACAATATATATAACTTCTGTTCTAATTTGATTTCGTCAATTTCTTTTATCAGCTTTTGGCCCGTCGTGCCTGTTTTCCACATCGAATTTGTGCCTTCTCACTTTGTGTTTGGATTTGTAGCTCGCTTCCTTGTCGAATCTATCTATCCTCGAAAGGTGAGCAATCACTCACGATTAACGTTCTTTTATTTATTAAATTTGATTTCAATTGAAACGACAATTGAAATATGCTGTTGTTAGTTATTTATACTGTTATATATGCTATTACCTGTATCAGTTCACCTGTGACATCTGACACGATTATCTGTTAATTATTTATGCGATGATAATTCAGTTTGGCTGATAATTGATTGATTGTTGATGTTTATATTGGACGTTAAATTGTTAATGTTAAAATGATAAATATTATGCAATTGAATTGATATATAATAGTTAACCATTTAAATTGAATCTATATGTTGAATTTGATTAGTTAAATTTTTGTATAATATGACCCCCTTTAAATGTTAAACTAGTTGACACGTAGGATTTGGTTAATTACACCTTGAACCATTGAATGGATGTTGTTTAAATTGATGATGTATAAAATTGTAAATAGATGACTAGTGAAGAACCGTAATGTAATAATCTTTAATCTACATGAAATGATAGTGTAGATTCTAGAAATGATTATATTAATTTGCACAAATAACAATGCGAATTAATACGATTATTTCAGGATTATTTGAATTAACTATTGGATTGTTGTTATTGCTTGTTTATTTACTTTGACACCATCCCAGTTATCACACTGCAAGTTCCATTTGCTATACTTTGGTTTTGAATTGAATTGGAATCGGGTTGAAATGATAAATACCCAAATTGAACTTTGACCTAGGATAGAGAATTAAATAAAAACCCGATTGGTCAATAATTTGATTTAAAAATAAAATGAAGATTTTATTTGAATAAATAATATGGTTTTGAAACGAAGTTGGAAATTGAATTTTAATGAAATTTAAATGTGAATATTTAATAATCTGAAATGAAATATTAATAAAGAAATTGATGAAAGAACGTTGTTTAATTTGTGAAACGATTGAATTAAGTTTGAAATGATTTAATAATTAAGTTTGAAATTATAATTAAGTTTGAAATTATTAAACTTTGAAATTATTTAATAATTAAGTTTTGAATCATTTAATAATTAAATAAGATTGAATTATTTAATGATTAAATTGAATTGAATTCTTTAATAAGTGAAATTGAACTTTTAATAAGTGAATTTTTACTTCGTAAATAATTGAAATTGAGTTTCTTTATTTATTAAGTTTGGAAAATTATTTAAGTAAGTAAATAAGTAAAATTAAATTTCTTTAACAAGAAATAAAATGTGATTTATTGAAATTAATGTAAGACTTGAAAGTTAAAGAATTTGATTTGATATTAATTTAACTCAATTTGTAAGTTCTGATATAATGAAGTTGAATTTAAATAATGGATTTAATGAACTGGAAATTTAATAGAAATTGTTTTGAATGGCAAATTTACTTAATAAATATTGAATGAAATCGATAAATGAAGTTAAATTGATTTGAATGTTAAATTAAATTAATTTTAAAAAAATTTGGAATGAAACTTATATACGAACTTAAATCAATATTTGAATTGTTTAAATAGAAATTGAAATTGAATTATAAGATTTTGAAATCATGAATTTGGAAGTTTTGAAACGTAAATTTTGGAAATTGATTTAGAAAGGTAAATGAAATGTTGGTTTACAAATTCGAATTGGAATTGAATTTGAATTGGTTTTGAAATTTATTAAACGACCAATCGGTATAATAATTACGAAAGTTATTAAAGAGATCGGAATCGGTTAGGGACATACTCACTGTCTAAACCGAAAACCACTTTAATAACTATACGCGGAGTGTGATCCAGAATGAAGTGGTTGGAATGGTGTACGTGATGACTGAAGAAAGAGAACGATAATGGATAGCCTTGACACTTGTGTCAAATTGGAAATGACTAAAACAGGAGCCGTGCCGGGCCAAATGAGGGCTAGCTACCTCGAGCGAACACACTTCTTCGAAAACTACTCATTACTTGTTGTCGATTGGTGCACCCTTGATTTTGGGAGTGTTGTTTCGCGGTGTTGCGGTCGCTGCGGCGATGCGTTCTCACCAGTCCGAATCAGGAAAACGGTAGTTTCACTACCTTGGGTATTGCCTCATGTGCCTTGTCATACTTGTATCCCTATACGCGACCACTACGATTTGTTTTGTGTTATACCTATGGAGTACTCCCTGATATCCCACTAGTTTACGGTGGAGTTTACAGTGCTGTATAGACTATAACGCTTGTATAAAATGTGTTAAGGGGGATAATGGTAACGCCTTAACACTATTTTGATATTTTATATTACTGATAGACATTATCTACTTATCGTACACTACTACATAGTAGATAGTTTAATGGATCCTGAAAGGATGGTTATTCCAAACATCCTTTGAGTTACTTGTATTTCTATTGCTATTTCACTTGAGTTGGATTTATTAATATAAGAATGTTAATCCTGACTCGAGTGTTTTGTGTTTTGCTTTACGCTCGGGTCAGACTGAGTGTACCAGTATTCGAGACTCACCTTTGAAGTTGGAGCTTTGCTTGAAGATCTAGCCATCTATTCTGCTTTCAGTATTCGATGATTCCAGTGATGTATGCTGATTTGTATCTGATGTATCGTATTACTCTTCCGTTGTATCTGGTTTAACTCTAATGTAACTTATACATTTATATAGTAGCTTCATGAACTACTATCTCTTTTATTTCCGCTGCATTTATTACTCTGTGTCTGTGATCTGTGATTTTTTATTTACTGTATATGTTTAGTTTTGCTAAATTTAAATTAACAACGCGGTATTTTGAATTATTCAAGTCCGACATGTGCGGATGCGAATGGTCCAAAATAGCGGGTCGTTACAAGTGGTATTAGAGCTTTGGTAGCTCTAGGCAAAACTTAGCATATAGGGTAAATGTATTTACAGAATCACTTTCATTTCGAGTTCAATCTCTTTCTTTTGACTCAATTCCTTTGAATTTTTGGAACGTTCCCTGCGGTTCCAAAAATTCATTTGTGTCCCTCACTATTCGTCTTCTTCAATTCTGGAGCACCCCATAACTCCATTTTGAATGATATCTATAATAGATCGGCGGTCTCGCTAATCTTCGAATGATTCGTAAAGGAGCAAAGTCCTTTACAATAGGCATTGATTTACCAGAGATTTCTGTATCCTCGGTTTAAGATGCTATCTATCTCCTGCTATACCTGAATTCTATTTCTTGTGATCGAATGTCGATTTACCTCGGAATTCTACACCGATCTTATATTTGAAGCCACGGTCGACCCGGTTAAGGTTGCCCGCGATTTATATAAACTTATCCATCGCCTTATTTTGTTATTTAATTATCTCGTCTTTATTTCAAACCTATCTTCGAATCAAAATTCTCTTTGATTTGAGTCTATCAAAAAAAATTGAATCTCTATCATTGCTTTGAAATCCATTATTGTATCGCTAAGTAAGGAAGTGTATTTGTAAATTAATTTTAAAATGTTTTTTTTGTGTATTGTGTGGTTGAGTTGTTGATGTTGATTTGGGTTTTCGATCGATTCGTCTGATCAACGCTATCGATAGGATTTCCAAAACACTTGAGCAGAGCAAACTGACACAATATCATTTTCAAATTTGATAAATAAAATAAAAGTTTTGAATGATTATATTATATATAAATATAAGTTTTCTGAAATTAAATTATTAATGAATTTGTTGTCTGAAATAATAATATTTGATTTTCATTTATTGTTTTGTAAACCATTGACTATTGCATAATATAAATAAATGAATTTATAAACTTGGTTATAAATTGATTGGAATTTGAAATGAATTTAATTCAAAAATTTGAGAATTTATTAGTTTCCGGTGATTTCGAACTTTGGTTTTTAAAATTTTAAAGTATATATTATTGAAAGTATTTTCGAATAGAAATCATTTTCAAAGAATTTTTAAAATGTTGAAATCAGTGCTCTTCTCTTTGTCGCTGGAAAATAATTTCGGTGATGGCGGCCGCATCATCGACATTCATTTTTGAGTTTCGAAGTGGAGATACTATTCTGTAGCTTTGCTACGGTTTTGTTTTGAAAAATATTTTGATTTGAATTTCTTCAGTATAATTTGATTTATATATATATATATATATATGGGTATCTTATTTTAAAATTTAATTTGATTTGATATAAATATATATATATATATCTCTAAATTGTTTAAAGTTAATCGGAAATCTAATTCTTAAATTTTGTTAAACGATGATTTTAATTATAAATAAAACCAAAATTTGGAATAAATATTTAAAACTTGAATAATTGAATTGGGAAAATTTTTATTTGTATATTGTTCAACTACATTCTAATACAACTTACCTAAATCATTCAGAAGTTGAATATGTAATTGGATAATATATAATATAAATTGAATTTATAAATAAAATTTGAGTGGTTATAATAAATGTTATACACTTAGATTATAAAATGTTAATAGAGATAAATAGAATAATAAGATAATTGAAAAATAAATTTTGTTTTGAAGGTAAATTAATAAATTGAAATTAGATCAACTTATGAAAATACCTTGAATTTAAAGGCAATTAGAAAAAATATATATTAATTTAAAACGAAACTTTTATGGTTTAAATTAATTTATATGGGTTAAATATATGTGATTAGATATATTAAGTATAATAAATTTAACAATAATTTGGAATAAAGAAGAAATTAAATGGCTAAAAAAAATATGATTATAATAAAAGACTATTCAAATTTATGGTGTTAGAAATTGTAAATTGAAGATAATTGGATAATAAGATAATGAATTTAGAAATAGTTGAGATTGATTTTAGTGAAATCAAATGGATTAAATCAACTATTGAATATCAATTAATTTAAATTTGAATTTATATGGTTTAAATTAATTGTTATTTTGTATTTCAAATCTGTTTTTCTTTCTGGTTGTTTCTATTCTCCTACCTCGTTCCTTTTCAGGGACGAAAAGTTTTGAGTGGGGGAGAGTGTAACGACCCGCAAAATTTTAACTGTTTTAATATCGTAATTAGTTGAAATTTTGTGAAATTTTAAAACGATAAAATTTTGAAATATAAATTTGATATTTGGAATGCGTCTAGTTGAACATAGCAACTGGTAAATTTTCGTCCGAAAATATGAAAGTTTATTTCGCGCGTAAATTTACTGCAATTTAATCAGTTAAAAAGCGATGAAAATAAAATGTTTTCGGAACCTAAATATTTTTACATAGAAAATTCTAAATCATCTTCTGAGTGAGACGTCATACTTCGTTTCGCCAAATTTGGACTGTTATTGCTCCGTCGATCTTATTTTCGACGAAATAACAGCATTTTCGGTACCGATTATCGACTTTTGATCGAATAATCGTACCACTGATATCTTTATACCGTTTTGATTGTCTAGTCGTGCTGATCCCTATGGTATATTCAATTATAAATTTCGAAAACTGGGAAACGGTGAAATCTACGAAACGGTAATCGTATTGGTTCCGCGACTTGCCTTTTGATTTTCCGTGACCATTTATTTCTCATCCTGTATAAACCAATAGTCAATAGCCATTAATATTCCCAATATTGGAATTTTGTATTTCCAATATTTCAATATATTTTCTCCATTCATTATTATTCTGTCCGTTCATATTTGGTTCGTTCTGAAAACTTGAAGAAAAATATACAACGTTTGGCTTTCAGCATTCCTACCATTTCACATATTTCTGGATGCTCATGTTCTTCGCTCTTCTTCTGGTTTCATTGGAAAATTTATATAAATATTTAAAGGCATACATATATTCGTTTCTTTTCTTTGAAATCACCGCCACCAAATCGTTCTAGCACAAAACCCAGCCCTCTCCTAACCGAACTCGCCGCCACCTCATTCCCTGGCCATCCCAGACCGAGGCCACCTGAGAGCCACCCACATCACCTCCGCCTTCATCCCTGAAGCGTCCACCTCGTGCCTCCCAGTCACCTACCATCCCCTAGTCGTACACCCTCCTTGTTCACAAACCCTAGCACCTGACCCCCTCCCTCTCTCGGCCTCTCTTCTCCCATCATCCCTTCGGTCTTCATTTTTCCCTCACTCGTTTAGCCTCTGAAGTTATACAAGGTATATATATATCATAATTTATACATAAACTTAGTTGATATATATATTGTTTAAATCTGTATACGTGTGGAATCATAATAGTATATATTTGTCTTAGTTTTGAAAGTCTATACATCTATACCTATTGTACAAATTTTATTAGTGTTATGTTTATATAATAAGTTGGCATACCAGGTTCTGTTACATATTATACATTGTTAGTATGAAAAGTTAGTTGTTTATATCAGAGATTTTGCACATGTTCTGTTTAGATATATTTATATAGTGTAAATTTTGTAAGTCTGCATGTATATGTAAGTCTAAACAGGTCTATGAATTTTAAATTTGCACGTGTAGTGTGAGTCATTTTCTGTCAGTAAATATATATATGTACCTTTCGGCTATTGATATAAAGTAGGTTGTATTATTTTAGTATATTTATATATAAATTTATATATGTACGAATGTAATATTTATTGTTTCGAATGAATAATACTTGTTGTTTCAAATATATATATCTTATACTTTATATATGCATACAGTTTTTCAAGTTGCATACAACCTGTTTGATCTTATGTATATATAATACGAAGGTTATATATTTGTGTATATAAGTGGTATGTGTTGCCTATAATAAATATTGACTAGTTATAATATATACATGTATATAGAGTAGTTAGATGTATATAGATACATATTAGAAATATAAGTTTGAACAGTCACTTGCATTGAATTATATATATATTACATTCTGTGAGTTATATACATGGTAGCTGTGAGTCGCATAAACATATAATGTTAGTATTTTTAGTATGAATATAATAATGCTTTTGTATACAACGTTTGTATACAATGTCTGTACAGATTTGTATGTATATATGGTTGGGTTTTAAAACATATATATTGTAACGACCCGGAATTTTCGAACCCGAAAATTCCAGATAGTTATGAAAAGAAGAAGAGATAGAAGAAAAGAAACAGAAAACATAACATAGATGCTCACATTCGCAGCGGAACAAAATATAATATCAAAATAATAACAGTTTACAAAAGAATACTGTATCTGTCAATTTACATTTATTTACATCAGAGTTATATTCCGATACACAACGATGGTCATATATAAATCAAATATGTCTCAGATAATCAAAAATAATAGTCACAGCGGAATCACTCCATACGACCTGCCATCCAGTACTCCTCCTGAGCTCCAGAACGTCCTTACCTGAAAATCTGTAATACTCGGTCTGACCCGAGCATTACATTAAAGTAATACCCGGGTCAGGCTGGAAACCAGCGTGAGTAAACCCATATAACATGAAATACTAAAATTCAAACCATAAAGGAAACCCGGGTAACTCGTACTTCACCACGAGTTCACTACTTGTTATGCTCGACACTTATTTCACGACCCAAATACTAAGTATTTAACTTAGTTCAAAGGTTCACATTATTCCATTTCAGCCAATTTACAACACATATCAATCTATATAGTATCGAAGTGGTTTCGGATATTATCTAATACCCGACTCCGGTCTCTTCGAATCCAATGTCATCTTAACCCAAATTATTCACGGAATTAAATTTTGATTTCGAAACGTCACTATTACTCAGCAATTCATCATAGATAACCACATTACCTCTTTTCAACCCAACATATCATATTACAAAAGCATTTCATTCATAAAGCTTTATAATCACATATCAGGGATAACAATCAATTCAAGGCATCCAAATATCATCCAAGCATCAATAAGCAAGATAAATTAATCATACCATTTCTGATTAATCTAATTAACTACTCATGAATTAAATTAATTACTTTATTACTTATAAATCTTGCTTATTTATCATTAATTAATTATATCAAATTAATTAATTACCCCTTTATTTTTCATCTTAATTTGATCAACCTTGATTAATCACTCTCCAATTACATTAGGTAACCATCTTAAATTAATTTCACAATTTAATTATTCTCAAACAATGATAGTAATTAACCTTTAACTACTCCTATTAAATAATTAACTATAATTAATTACATTAATTCTTAATTAACTACATAAGTTAGTTATCCTATAATTACTTCATTGATTAATTAACCTTAATTAGTCAATTCCTTAATTACTTTATAAATTATCCATTAATTATTTATATTAATTTATAAACCCTTAATTAACCACATTGATTAATTTTCCATTAAGTAATCAGGACCTTCATTTGTTTAAGATAAACTCTTATCTTAGTATATCTTTGGAATTTAAACTATTATACATTCACTTCGAGTTCAGCCCAGTACCCAACCCGTGTCACCCCCGAAAACTTCCCTTTACTTTAAAAACTTAGTTAAATTTTAAATTCGAAACTGTTAATACGATAGGCTACTCGAGAGCTACACGAAACCAACCCAGGTCAGGACGTCATTTTCCCGAGTTCTTCCTGATCACCATCACAATCCAAACACCATTGATACCTTGTGCACGTGCACTGACGTCCCACACATCTCCGACCATCTCCTCAACCATCAACACATCGCCGACTACCTCTCCGACTCACCTGACCACTCAGAACCATCCACCTCGCCGGAACTCGAAATCCAGCAATTCGTTTTACACCTGGAACAAGTCAGTTCGTCAAAATCCTACCTGACCCGCCGTCCAAGGTCACCAGAGACCTCGCAACTCCGACCATAGATCAGCCACGACACCACGCTCCTATCCCCCTTGGTCCGATCGCCTCTAGTCCACCATCGATGTCGAACGAGCTCGAGAATCATCGTCGACCAAACCCATTCGAAAAACCCTACTTCGCCTCCACCAGGCCACTCCGTCCATCAGAAAATTCTTCCACCATTTTTCCCTAGTAACACACCCTTCCAGCCTTATCCAACAGCCATCACGACGCCCAACTCCTCGTCGTTCGCCTAGGATCGACGAATTTATCAAATCTGATCAACTCACGAATTCCTTTCATACCAAATGTTAAAAACTATGATATCTATGCCAAAATTCATTATTTTTATATACGAATCAAGTTATGTAATCAAAACAAAAAAATAAAGACATTCGATTTTTCTCATTTGAAAAGATTCTACTGTTATTTCACATTTCCGAAATATTCACCGAACATTTCCACTTGAAACCATTTTTAAAATTGAAACCTTGTTAATTTGAACACGTTTTGTTTAGACATCCAAGCCTATGAAAGGTCATGGGATGAGATCTTGAATTTTGAACAGGTTTGGAACCTGTAAAGTAAGAACAGAGATACATTTACCTGTGCACACTAGATATACAGGCATGCGATCATATTTTACACTCATACAAACCATTTATACTTTCAAGTATTTGCCAAACAGCAAGTTATAACAATAGATTTAAGAGGGTTGCTTACTGTTATAAAAGAAAGAAGAAAATTGGATTGGTTTACTCACTTGTTATTATTTTTACTCTGTAACTTAAAAATAGAGAAGAACAGACATATCTAGACATGCACAGTGCAAACACATACATATATACAGATTTCACTAATATATATACATGCAATGCCTAATTTATTTCAGCAATTCACATGCAACAGATTTTAAACAAATTATAGGTTCGTTCACTCACAAGCAACAACAAATAGAGGAATTTAGTTTAGGGGTTTGCTCACCTCAAAATGAAGAACAGAGAACTGGAACTTGGTATTTGAAAACTGGAACCAGACCTTTGATTTATATCTACTTTGTTTTTTTGATCCTAGTTTCCAGACTTAAGAACTTGATCTGTTGAAACTTGCTATTTGTTGAAGTTCAAATTGATCTGAATGCTTGCTTCATTCCAGATTGAGATCTTTAATTTTGTTTCCAGGTTTTGAATTATTATTACTTTTGATCTGCTATTGATTTTAGTTTTATACCTTTTTTTTTCTTATTCGTGAGTATGTCATAGGGCATATAAATATATAAGAGAAACTAAGCTTGCAGCATAAGCCATA
Organism: Allium fistulosum; assembly: GCA_030737815.1. Taxonomy (NCBI): domain Eukaryota; kingdom Viridiplantae; phylum Streptophyta; class Magnoliopsida; order Asparagales; family Amaryllidaceae; genus Allium; species Allium fistulosum. The sequence continues at coordinate 1,424,036,011 of CM060903.1, read as the reverse complement.
GAGTTGCAACATTTTGTACAAGCTAAAGTGTATACTGGTACAAACATTTGACAGTGATATTTTCTTTTGGAGGCTGAATTGTTTCTAAACAATTTGAATTTGATTTTACTTGTTTTGATAATGAACAGAGCATTAAATGCTTTGAGTACTTTATGTCCTACTTGCCTTATCTTATCTTTTCATGTTCATAGATATTTTTATGTATATGATGTTTTGTTACTTTGCTTTGCATTTTTCTTGCCTGGGTATGTTATATCCTATTACCTGTTTTGTTTTTATACTTTATATTCTATGTACATATATATACCTTTGTTTTAGCTATGTTATAAATTTCTAACTTATGTACTTTAGTTTTAATCATAACACAAGTATTTATTTTATTCCTCTTTTAGTTTAAAACTTAGACTATCAAAAGCTAAATTTATTTATTATTTATTTTTACACTTATGCTAAAGATTTATAAGGTTTATTTTAAATTAAAACATTTTTGAAAGACCTCATTTCAAATTTACAAGTCATAGTTTCTCAAAAATACACACACACACACACACATATATATATATATATATATATATATATATATATATGCGCATAAGTTTTAAAATACAAATCCTATTAAAACCCCATTTGTAAAGATTTACATTATTAATAAAACTCGTTATTAAATTAAAATAATTCATAAAAGAAATTATCACTTTATTACTTATTTCCATCAAGCTATATATAAAAAGAATAAACAAACCTTTTATTAAATTTAAATTTAAGCTAAAATCATTTAAACAAATTTTAACTTTAAATCTTGTGTATATTTCCAAAAACAAATGGTTATTTATTTAATATTAAATCAAATCACATTGTAATTACCAAAAATATTAAACTAAGAAAATATGCCTTTATTTATTAACTTTAAAACAAAGCTTATCTATCTACTATGTATACAATTATAAATAGAAACAATTTATCGGGTTTTAAAAGATAAATTATCAGTTAAATATTTATTCAAAAGAAGATTATTAAATCAATTCAAATCTTATTAATAATTATTATCATATCAATTTAAATTTTAATGCAGATTATTAAATTGATATTGCCAAAATTTCCGGGATATCACATTCCTCCCCCCTTAAAACTTTTCGTCCTCGAAAAGGAGCGAAACCAGAATTTATGAAAATGTTTAAAATCAGATAAATATTCTTTGATCATTTTTAGATACTTTTAAATATCCATATATTTTTTCTAAAATAGTTTTTATAAAAATATTTTTATAACTCGATGTTTTGACAAGTCCATCCTCGTTCTCACAGAAATTCGGTCATACGTTGATCAGGCGTATGACTGAAAATCTATAAGTGCTTGGCAGACCCGTTTCAAACATCCAGTGAAAATATTGGGAAAATAATTTTATTGAAAATATAGAAACAGTTTTGAAAATAGAGGAAATATCTCTGGTGAGAATGCTCTAGAAATCATCACCCCCATCCATGGTCATAGTTACATCCTGGGTTACGTTGCCGTCGCAGCAAAAGTCCATGTAACTGATTACACCATAGAACTCACGACAGATCGCAGTTACATCCAGGGTTATGTTGCCGTCGCAGCAAAAGTCCATGTAACTGCAGGCTCTCAGCGGCCTCACGATTACGCTGTCGAAATGAAACTTCTCCACTCCTACATAGGTCGCAGTCTACCGATGTAAAATCAAACATAGACTGTTGGCTCTCAGCGGCACACACGACTTTCGCTATGTTACCATAGTGTCACAGTCTACCGATATAAAATCAAACGCAGACTGCTGGCTCTCAACGGCACACACGACTTTCGCTATGGTACACTACTCATAATCCTCAGGAACTAGTTTTGTCCGGACTCCTCACAGGATCAACTTTAGAACCTCCCCCTTTGAGGCTCAAGGCAGTACCACCCTGTGGCACTCCTAAGAAGTTCATTTCAAGGGAGCGCCTTTTTTCCCAGAGCCAATCTCAAAACACTTTATACTATACACATATAGTATTTTCCAAATCATACACCTAGTATGAATTCCATATAAAGCTCCCTTTACACAAAATCGATTCCCAAAATCGATAATTCACAAATCAGGCTTTTCCAAATTCCAATATTGATTTTCCCAAAAATCAAAAGCCCTTTCCAAAATTCAAAGGTTCCAAAAACCTTTCCTCAAAATCATTTTCACAAAATCCTTTATATATACATATATATATATATATAGTAGCCTTGGGAAATTTTTTGAATCTCTTCATACTTGTATAAATTCACTTTTATACTTCAAATACTTTCAAAACCCTTTTCTTCTGGCAAAAGATTCAACAAGGGGAGTTTTATCATATATATAACAAAGATACGTAACTTTGTTTATTCCAAATCAAATATTCAAATTTGATAACTCTATAAAGTCACTTACCCAATTACTTACTTCCATAAAGCAATTTTTTTTTACCATAGAAATATCCAATTTCCACTTTACTTCCGAACTAGTATTGCCCACCCGACTTCCTAGTGCGGACTCAGATTTGGTTTCTTGATCAGAAACCGTCATTCTCCTTGCATAGTCACATCTATGATAGAGAATATCCAGAACCAATCAAAAATCCATATCCAGGTTCGCCGTCGAAAATCGAGTGAAAAATCCCAACTCGGATCGATAATACTATCTCGAAATTCTGTGCTCGAATCTGGATCAAACCACTACGCGAATAGAATAATATACGTACATCCTACGTATTTATCTTCATTGATTATCACCCAAACCAATTTCTTATTTTCTATTCACATTTACTTATTTACAATTGCTTTAATTCCCATTTGGATTATCACTTCAATTCTTATCTCAGTTGGGTATTTACTCAATAACAGTTTGAACTCCGACCAATTTATATTTAGAAAATAGCTTGAAAATTTTAAAAATAGATAAGTAGTTGAAAAATAATTATTAGTTTGTAAAATAGCTGTAAAACAGTTAAGTAATTGTAAAATAGTTGAAAAATATTAAAATAACTACATATTAGTAGTAAAATGGTAACTAGTTATAAAGTAGCTATAAAAATAGTAATTAGTTTATAAAACAGTTGTAAAATAGTTAAATAGTTCCAAAAGAATTTGTAAGACAGGTTTAAGATAGTTTTAGGTTTTAAAAGAAAAGTTGTATAGTAAATAGTTTAGAAAAATAACTTTATATTAAAACAATTTATTTTGAAAATAGTCCAGAGTCAAACTGTTCAACTTCCCAATCTCCATTTTAATTAATTTCCCCTTAAATTGATTCAGTCCCAATTCAAGTTGAATTATCCACAATTTCTTTCCTAAATTCAAATCAAATCCCATTTGATTTTAAACATATTCACTTTAATTACAGTTCCAAATTATTTAAACTAATTTAGACTAACTCCAAATTGAATCCACTTCAATCTCAAATCATTTCAATTTCCTTGTGGATTAATCTCCATTCCCATTTGGATTTTAAACTTATCCATCATAAACCACAATTCTCATTAATTCAAATCAAATTCAGTTTGAACTAATTCAATTTAAATCTCAATTTTAAACCATCTCGAATTTTATAAATTCGAGTTAAATTTCCAAATGTTGATTTAACCCCTTCAATCAAATTAACCTTTATTTTTAAATTAATAATCCAAATTTTTAACAATTTAATTCTGAGTCCACTTCTCAAAATTCCATTTTAAGTTATCTTTACTTAACTTAATTCGAAGTTCAAATAAGAGTTCAAAACAATTTTAATTTACAAATGCAATTATCCAAATAGTTCAGTTCAGAACAATTCTATATCCTTATTTTCACAATAGTGGATATATTACCACACTTCATTCCTTATCCATTTAAACAAATTTAATTCACAATTTTAAAGATTATCAATAACAATAGGATGATGCCATCCAATTATTTTAAAACTTCCATCCATTTAAAATTTTCAGATCTCAAACCCATTTTAGAGATTACACAAACTCCCAATTCAAATTAACCATTTAACTTCCCAGATTAAATTTTAGTTTCATCTTGAAATTTCCAATTCAGGTTGTTTGTTAATTTATTTAACTTTCCCAAAGTTCAATCCAGTTTACTTAATCTAGACAACTTGACCCAATTTGAATTCTCATTCAAATTTTAAACTTCACATTAATAACCTTATAAGTTCAAAAACTTATCACCTTGGGTTTCACATGCCATTCCAAATTTAAAACTCAACATTTAGAGTTTATTTCAAACCATCATTGATATTATGTATATTCCTCATATATACACATTTCCTTTGCACACCAAGTTATACCTTAAATTTAAACCATTTTTGGTTTTAATTCAAATAAATTTCTTTTAATACTTTGAAACAAATTCCAAATTTTCTGGACTTAGATTTAAGACTTCACAATTTATATCATCTTTAGTTCCAATTTATAAGTCATACTTGCCTAAATGTTTTACTTCCCTCAAACATTTCATCTTCATTACTTATTAACAACATTTAATTATTAAACACAACAACCATTTATGATAATAACCAAAATTATCATATCTGGAAACCAATTTATTATTATCTTATTATGAAACATTTTCCCTATTTCAAGATTTAATTTCAGTTTAAATCCCTTTCAACTTACCTTTATTTAATTTCAATTTGGTTGTATTTCTATTACTTCTTATATTTAATTCAATAATTTAACAACCAATTACCTTAACATTTATTAGTAAGAAATACTGCTTTATATCTCAAAATATATTCTTATATAAAATCATTTTAAAATCTTTATATAAGAAAATAACAAGTACGCTCTCATATATATATACACTCAACTCATTTTTAGGGTACTATTGACCCTATCCTTATTAGTTCACCCACCAGAGCCAAGGTTCTCGCTTAACCTTCGCTCTGATACCAACTGTAACGACCCGGAATTTTCGAACCCGAAAATTCCAAATAGTTATGAAAAGAAGAAGAGATAGAAGAAAAGAAACAGAAAACATAACATAGATGCTCACATTCGCAGCGGAACAAAATATAATATCAAAATAATAACAGTTTACAAAAGAATACTGTATCTGTCAATTTACATTTATTTACATCAGAGTTATATTCCGATACACAACGATGGTCATATATAAATCAAATATGTCTCAGATAATCAAAAATAATAGTCACAGCGGAATCACTCCATACGTCCTGCCATCCAGTACTCCTCCTAAGCTCCAGAACGTCCTTACCTGAAAATCTGTAATACTCGGTCTGACCCGAGCATTACATTAAAGTAATACCCGGGTCAGGCTGGAAACCAGCGTGAGTAAACCCATATAACATGAAATACTAAAATTCAAACCATAAAGGAAACCCGGGTAACTCGTACTTCACCACGAGTTCACTACTTGTTATGCTCGACACTTATTTCACGACCCAAATACTAAGTATTTAACTTAGTTCAAAGGTTCACATTATTCCATTTCAGCCAATTTACAACACATATCAATCTATATAGTATCGAAGTGGCTTCGGATATTATCTAATACCCGACTCCGGTCTCTTCGAATCCAATGTCATCTTAACCCAAATTATTCACGGAATTAAATTTTGATTTCGAAACGTCACTATTACTCAGCAATTCATCATAGATAACCACATTACCTCTTTTCAACCCAACATATCATATTACAAAAGCATTTCATTCATAAAGCTTTATAATCACATATCAGGGATAACAATCAATTCAAGGCATCCAAATATCATCCAAGCATCAATAAGCAAGATAAATTAATCATACCATTTCTGATTAATCTAATTAACTACTCATGAATTAAATTAATTACTTTATTACTTATAAATCTTGCTTATTTATCATTAATTAATTATATCAAATTAATTAATTACCCCTTTATTTTTCATCTTAATTTGATCAACCTTGATTAATCACTCTCCAATTACATTAGGTAACCATCTTAAATTAATTTCACAATTTAATTATTCTCAAACAATGATAGTAATTAACCTTTAACTACTCCTATTAAATAATTAACTATAATTAATTACATTAATTCTTAATTAACTACATAAGTTAGTTATCCTATAATTACTTCATTGATTAATTAACCTTAATTAGTCAATTCCTTAATTTCTTTATAAATTATCCATTAATTATTTATATTAATTTATAAACCCTTAATTAACCACATTGATTAATTTTCCATTAAGTAATCAGGACCTTCATTTGTTTAAGATAAACTCTTATCTTAGTATATCTTTGGAATTTAAACTATTATACATTCACTTCGAGTTCAGCCCAGTACCCAACCCGTGTCACCCCCAAAAACTTCCCTTTACTTTAAAAACTTAGTTAAATTTTAAATTCGAAACTGTTAATACGATAGGCTACTCGAGAGCTACACGAAACCAACCCAGGTCAGGACGTCATTTTCCCGAGTTCTTCCAGATCACCATCACAATCCAAACACCATTGATACCTTGTGCACGTGCACTGACGTCCCACACATCTCCGACCATCTCCTCAACCATCAACACATCGCCGACTACCTCTCCGACTCACCTGACCACTCAGAACCATCCACCTCGCCGGAACTCGAAATCCAGCAATTCGTTTTACACCTGGAAAAAGTCAGTTCGTCAAAATCCTACCTGACCCGCCGTCCAAGGTCACCAGAGACCTCGCAACTCCGACCATAGATCCGCCACGACACCACGCTCCTATCCCCCTTGGTTCGATCGCCTCTAGTCCACCATCGATGTCGAACGAGCTCGAGAATCATCGTCGACCAAACCCATTCGAAAAACCCTACTTCGCCTCCACCAGGCCACTCCGGCCATCAGAAAATTCTTCCACCATTTTTCCCTAGTAACACACCCTTCCAGCCTTATCCAACAGCCATCACGACGCCCAACTCCTCGTCGTTCGCCTAGAATCGACGAATTTATCAAATCTGATCAACTCACGAATTCCTTTCATACCAAATGTTAAAAACTATGATATCTATGCCAAAATTCATTATTTTTATATACGAATCAAGTTATGTAATCAAAACAAAAAAATAAAGACATTCGATTTTTCTCATTTGAAAAGATTCTACTGTTATTTCACATTTCCGAAATATTCACCGAACATTTCCACTTGAAACCATTTTTAAAATTGAAATCTTGTTAATTTGAACATGTTTTGTTTAGACATCCAAGCCTATGAAAGGTCATGGGATGAGATCTTGAATTTTGAACAGGTTTGGAACCTGTAAAGTAAGAACAGAGATACATTTACCTGTGCACACTAGATATACAGGCATGCGATCATATTTTACACTCATACAAACCATTTATACTTTCAAGTATTTGCCAAACAGCAAGTTATAACAACAGATTTAAGAGGGTTGCTTACTGTTATAAAAGAAAGAAGAAAATTGGATTGGTTTACTCACTTGTTATTATTTTTACTCTGTAACTTAAAAATAGAGAAGAACAGACATATCTAGACATGCACTGTGATATCCCGGGATTTCAGGGAATTTAAAATGTGATAATCTTGTAAGTTAATTATTTAAAATTGGTAAAATTGTTATTTTCAAACAATTAAATAATGAGTTGTTTTTAAATATAAATATAAATAGATTTTAAATAGACTTATTATTTTCAAATTTAATAAGTGTTGTTAAAAATATATGTATATATGTGTATTTAAATTGATTTTAGATAGAATAATTATTTAGTATTAATAATGTGCTTGTTAAAATTTAATATATATATATTTATTTGAATTGATTTTTAATTTGGATTTTTTAAATTGACTTTGAATTTGGATTTAAATATATAAATAAGTTTTTATTTAAAATAAGATTTGTCTTATATTATTTTCCTTAAAGAGTTTTATTTATATAAATTAAGATAGTGTTTATTAAATAGTAATAAATACAAAAGTTTTATATTATCATTTAAAAATGGACTAAATATACTATATATGATTTTAGTTAAAATCTAATTGGTTTTTATTTTATTTTCTTTTAAAAGTTTTATTTTTATAAATTAAGAAAAGCATTTATAAAATAAGATATGTATTTATCTAATTAGGAAATAAATATAAAAAGCTTTTAAAATCATTTAAAAATATTTATGCATATAGTATTACAAGTGTTAATCTATAAACCCCTTAAATAACATGTGTTAACATATTAATCAAAGTTGAGACAAGTGTCCTTTTATTTTCTTTTTCTTTAATCTTTAATAAATCCTAATTTAAACTTATATAAACCTCTATCTTTCTCTTCATTCTTTTTTCTATCTTTCTTTATAAAAATATAAACAAAGAACTCAGCCTGTAAACTACTTCTTTAAACCAGAAGAATGATCGAGAATCAAACCTGAAGCATTTCCAAACTCTAGTTCAAAACTAAACCTGTAATTCATTTTCAAACCAAGAATCAAAAACACTGAAATCATTCCTCAAAACAAACTCTCAAACTCAAAGGCAAAAGCCTGTAGTCTAAAACCCTGTAACCAAAGTGCAAATCAAAGCTGCAATGTTTATTTTCCTGTAACCTCTTTATACCCAAAACCATTCTGTTATCAAAAGCCTGTTTTTTCAAAATCTGGAAATCAATGAAGTTGTCTGCAAGTTTCAAATGCAAACTGGATTTTCAAAGCATTCAGCAACAATAAAGCTTCAACCTGCATTAATCAACATCTTAAAGCTTCCAACTTTCCAGTTTCAAAAAGGTCTAAACACTTTCTATTGCGAATTCAAGTTTTGAAGTTCCATCCAGTTTCAAGGTCTCTGCATTTTGGTTAAAAGGTGAGTAAGCCTTTTTCTTTTAAAAAAAAAAGTTTAAATCTGGAACTAAACTTTACTGCATGTGATAAATCTGTGGATAACATTTGTTTGCATGATGTTTTCAGTTGAATATAAATTGTGTTGACATATATATATGGTGTGAGCAGGTCTGTATATATAAAACCTTGTCTCTGTTTTTTTTAGTGAGTAAACTTTTATCTAAAAATAGTTTAACCTGTGATTATAATTAGATGCTTGTGATAAAAATTTTTTTGTGGAAATATGTTTTGAATATGTATATGAATGTGAATGCATGTATGTATATATGAAGTGTTTGTGTATATATGAAGACTGGCCTCTGTTATTTATACAGGTTTGAAATAAACCTTTAAATTTTTTTACCTTCTCATGTATTCGATTTAGACTTTGATTCCTAAAGAGAAACTGTGTATAACAATGTAATATTAATTATAAAAATGGACTCAGGAATTTATATTAAGTTTTTATCACAAAAATTTATAAATTACAGTGAATATCAAAATATGGGTTAATATTGATCGAGCTAAATTCAATCTTTGATTATATAATTTGATTCTTGAAGCAAAATGATGAATTATGATGGGAATATTATAATTTTTAGTTAAGAAATTGTTGAGATATCCTGGGTTGTTCGATTTTGGGCTTATCGGCGATTGTGGACGATCTGTGATGATATGAAGCTCGGGGTTAGAATTGGAGGTGGCTGGGAGGTCGATGGTCATGGAAAAAATGGTGGCAGATGTTAACAATGGCCATGGTGATCAGAAAGTGGCGAAGTAGGGTTCGTGGTCCAGTTTTGGTCAAGTATTGATTTCGAGGTCGTGAAGTGACTGGGAAGTATCGGATTGGTTAGCAAAGGGTTGAATCGATGCTTGGGTCGTGGACGAAGCTGTGGATGGAGTCTCGGGGATTCTGGTGGTCGGAGGCGTCAGTTCGAGGTGGTTTTGGGTGATGGGTTCTGTCCCAGTTTGTCCATGTGCGCTCGAATTCGATTTTCGAGATCGAGTCAGGCTGGGGTGGTCGGAATCGTAGGGGAGGGTTGTCGTCGATTTGTCGGCGGTAGCATTGGTGGCCGGATCATCAACGATCTTCTGTGCATGTGCACATGTGTTTGTGTGTGTCAGCGTTTGTATTCGAGAGGAAGGAGAGGATTGTCTCGGTAGAAGCTCGGGAAGAAGAAGGATTGGCTCGAAGAAGCTCTCGGGATTTTGGAAGGAGGACTCGAGGAGGGACTCGGGTTTGTGAGTGTATTTGCGTACAGTTTTTAAAACTTAAAATTTTAAGTTTGTTTGTAAAAAGGGTTTTAAAAATAAGATTTTTGAAATTTAAGTATAAAATTAGTTTAAACTTTCATATATAAATTGATTTATATATAATAATTGTTTTCTTGAAACATTGGTTATGAAGTTTTAAATTTTGTCTAATTTAAATTTTGTAAAGTAAAGTTATTTTAAAAAGTTTTTATAAAAGCAAGTTTTTAAATTTAAATTGAAATTAGTTTAAACCTATTACTTGATAAATGTTTAAGTTATTGATTGAAAGAAGTTATGATTTGGTAATTTTAATTTATCAAGTTAAATGAGTATTTTAAAACTAAATTAATGTTTTAATTAAATAAAGTCAATTAAGATAAAATGGTTAAATGTTAATATTAGTTAAGGTATTGTTAAGATAATGGTTTTATCTTAAGAAAATTAAGGTTTAATAAGTGAGATTAATTAAATTAATTAAATAAATTTGATTATAATTAATTAATTTAAGGATAATTAATTATAATTAAGTATTATTAATTAAGTGATTAGAGATTGATTAATTAATGATTAGTGATTAAAGTATTTGTAATTAGAGATTAATTAATTAAGTAATTAGAGGTAAATTAATTGGTAATTAAGAAATACTTAATTAAGTTTTATTAATTAATAATTAGGTGTTATTAATTAATAATTAAGAGATACTTAATCTATAAAGATTAATTAAGGATTAATTAACTGATAATTAAGGATTAATTAATTTATTATTAAGTTTTAGTAATTGATAATTAAGGTTTATTAATTAATAATTAAAGGATAAATAATCTGTAATTAAAGTTAATTAATTAGTAAGAGTAATTAAGGAATGAATTACTGAGGTGTAATTCATAAATGAAAGTGATTAATTTAAGTTAATTAATTTGTAAATTAATTAAGATAATCACTTGATAAAGGATTAAGTATGAATACTTAATAAGATTGATAAATGTAATTACTTAGTAAAGTAATTAATGTATAATTAATACTGGATGTAATTAATTAAAGGGAATTACTTAATGGGAAGTAATTGAAGTATAATTACTTAGGAGAAGTAATTAAGATTTATTATTTGGTATAATTAATATAATTAATTAAGGAGTTAATTAATTAAGGTAAGTAATTACAGGATGATAATTATTGTTTATGATTAATTAAGGTGGATTAATGGAAGTAATTAATTAAGGATTATTAATTAATGTAATTAATAAGAGTAATTAAAGGTTAATTACTGTTAATGGTTAAGAATAATTAATTTGTAAAATTAATTAAAGGATAATTACTTTATGTAATTAATAATTAATCAAGGATGATTAATATTTAATGAGTAATTAATTAATTAAAGGTTTGTAATTAATTAATGATTGATTAAGCAAGGTTAGATGATTAATTCTTAAGTAATTAATTTAATTTAAGATAATTAAATTAATTATAACATAGGGTCAATAATTGTTGCTTATGGATGATTGTTTGTGTAGAATATCTGAATTGGATGATATCTATTGGATGATATGATGTGATATTCTGTGATAAAGGTGTAATATTTATCTGTGTTAAGTGCTGTGTGAATTCAAGTATTAAATTGAATTGTTTAAACCTTTAAACAACTTGGCCTTTAAGATACGTTTGGATTTCGATGAGACCGGGATCGGGTTTCCAGATTTGGATATCCGAATACCACATCGATCCAAATTAACGATAGGTCGTGAATCTCAAGTGAAGATGAAGATTTAGAGTGCAAGGGTTATTGTCGTTAACTCTGAGGGTGATTCCAAAACGAGTGTAACGAGATAATGCCTTCGGTTTCGTTCGAACCCGGAACGAACTTGTATGGATTGAATGCTTTCAAAACATCGTCAGGTGGACGATGAGCATTCTAAGTGATGTGTTCTGATTAAAGGTAATCGTAGCCTCAAGCCTCATCAAACCGGGAATGGCTAAAAAAGGGGAGGTGCAGCAAGGTTAGTGGGTAGCACCCAAGTAGTATAAGATTCCCCTGTCTAGAGTCCCTTTTTATTTCGGCTGTGTGGGCGGTTGCTGGCTCCAACCGCGGGGTTTCTTATGCGGGAATTATCCAGTAAGGGATGTTCCGGCCTTGTGTTGCAGGGGATTGGGAGTGATCCTCGGTACATTGATCTAGGCCACGTACTGTGACGGGCGGTACCCCAGTAGCCCTGCCATTGTATGGAATCCACAATCCAATAAGTGCCGTACGTATTAGTTGTGCCCAACTATGTTGGAACGTGAGATGTAAGCATTCCAGCTATTTCTGTATTTTACTTGAAAGCCCTAGACCCTATTATAATATAACTGGATTTCCTATCAAATGTTTTGGTTAGCGTAAGGTAAAAACTTACCCATGTTTATTTGTGGGGAGTCTTACGTGATACCTTTGTTTTCAAAAGGTTTTGAAGTTAAGCAATTTAAACCGTTTACTCACACCAGACCCATGTCTGACCCAAGTGTTTATTTTCTGTTTTATTAAACCTTGGGTACTCAAATTTTTACGAGTAGCCAAGGGATTCAGGTTTGCTTTGACGAATCTTTGGAGGAGCAATGGAGCAGGAGGCTTCAGCGTTCGTAGATATAGTGTTCCGCTGTGTTAGTCTGTATGAGTCATTTGTTGAGTTGTATTTGGGTTGTAATGACTAGACAGATGTTTATAACTGTCTAGTATGTGTTGTATAAGCTGTGTATCTCTGATGTATATGATACAATATAATATCTTATTTGATTAATATAATTTATTCGTTCCGCTGTTTAGATTCTGATGTGTTTCTTTCTTTCTTCTCTATCTTATCTCTTTTCTATCCCTTTCTTTCTTCTTGATGATACGACTTTTTGTGGAGAAAAAGCCGGGTCGTCACAGTTGGTATCAGAGCAATAGGTTGAGTGAATACCTAGGCTCTAGAGTGGTGTCTATCTTGAGAGAGCGTATTTGTAATTTTTATATAACTATATATATATTTATTCTACCTATTTGTTGGATTATCTGTTCGGGTTTTCCAATATAAGATATAAAGGTAGACAGGGTAGTGGTGTGTGTAACACGACTATCAATGGTTAGAGTTTGAATGTTGAGGTTGGAAATGTATCTGTCGAGACTGTAGACCTAATACCGTCTCGAGTAAGTTTTGCTTGATGTAAGGATTTCATACATCTCTGAAGGAAACCTGTTAAAGGTTCGAAGTCCATCTTGGAAGTGCCAGTTTGGCTGAGTAGAGTTGGATCTGTCGGATGTGCAGAAGCAAGTGATGGTAGCTTGGCAACCTCAAGGAGTAGTAGCTGCGTGGGGAGATGCAGTAACCATGGATTGTGTCCTAAGATGTTTTCTTTGGAGCAAGTTTAAGGAAGTATGTCTGCTTCGGTGTTATGGCTGAGTTCAGCAGGGTGTTGAGTTTGGTTTGAGGTCCGAGTTCCTCAAGAAGCTTTGGATAGGAAGTTTTGGCATTCTGTGTCAGCGGTGCAGCTCGGAAGTGTTTTGTGTTCCAGCAGGAAGATCTTTTGGCTTTGTAGTTTTCTAGAGGTGGAGTTCAGAAGCTGCAGAGTGGATCCATTTCTTCGATGGATTGGTTAATTAGCATAAGCTGTTCTGATTGGTAAAGAGAAAACAGTTTTCTTTGGAATTAGGATGGGTTGATCGCAAAAGTGACTTGCGATAGTTGAGTATTCTCTTGATTTATCTGAGACTTTCTGGATGTCTTCAGGGAAGTCAGAGATTTGTCTGTATTTGAGATTGAGTTCCGTATCAACTTGATTTCAGGATTGCTAACGGTGGTTCAGCTTAGTAGAAGGATGTCTCCTAGAGAAAGGATTTGGTGAAGCAGCTCAGTATTTCATGGAACTTCTGAGTTTTATTTTTATGGATCTATTGAACCTTATCTCCAGAATGTGTTGTCTAGTCTGTGCTCGAGTTCATCGACGGCATTCTTATCTGCTCTAGATCAGAGTGGTGCAGCGGAAGCAAGATGACAGCTGTTCTAGAGTGGAAGCAACCGGAAGTTGGAATGATTTGGGATTAGAGAATTTCTACAGGAAATATTTTTAGATTTGAGTCCAGATTGGTGAGTGTATCTGTTTTGTCTTTTCCGGATAGGAGAAGTAGATTTAGTCTACTGAGGTTTGTGAAGTAGAGTTTGTGTACTGGATTTCTGTAAATCTTGAAAGGATCCGTTTGTTGGATTGTTTCGATCTAGTTTGTTTTTATAAACATCAGCAAAGGTTGAGCTGATCGGAATAGATATAGGCAGTCCGGAATTGTCAGAAGAGTTCTGAAGATTAGAGACGGAGGAATTTGGAATTCAAAGTTGGAGACTTCGTTATTGTTGAAATTTTCTCTGGTAAAAGGAGCTACAAGATTGGGTAAGTCTGTGAAGTCAGCTCCGAGTTGTTTTGGATCTCTTCTATATTCTGATTTGGATAAGTGTTTGATCTACAGGATTGAATTGCCAGTTTGGATAACTGAGATTCAGAGTATATCGCGTATCTTTGAGGAAGTACGTGTTTGATCTATCTCTGGTTTTGGAACCAGTAGTTCGGGAAGGATTTGGTTGTTGAGTCAGACTTGTCTGTAGTCTGATATCCTGTTTAGTTTTGTAGATTTAGATGAGTAGGAGCTCTTTAGCTTCGTAGTTTAAGATTGTCTTTAGAACGAGTATCCCGGTATATATATATACTTGGGGAAACTCGAGGAAATTTAGGAAGCTTATCCGGGATCTGTATCCGGATAGCTAGAATTGTTTGTTTGATTGAATTGTTTGTTTGGATGAAATTGATTGTTTATTTGTGTTGGATGATAGGTATGCTTAGATTGGTTGAAATAAAATAAAACTTGGGATTATCTTTTGTTTTAAATTTCGAGGACGAAATTCTTTTAAGGGGGAAGGAATGTGATATCCCGGGATTTCAGGGAATTTAAAATGTGATAATCTTGTAAGTTAATTATTTAAAATTGGTAAAATTGTTATTTTCAAACAATTAAATAATGAGTTGTTTTTAAATATAAATATAAATAGATTTTAAATAGACTTATTATTTTCAAATTTAATAAGTGTTGTTAAAAATATATGTATATATGTGTATTTAAATTGATTTTAGATAGAATAATTATTTAGTATTAATAATGTGCTTGTTAAAATTTAATATATATATATATTTATTTGAATTGATTTTTAATTTGGATTTTTTAAATTGACTTTGAATTTGGATTTAAATATATAAATAAGTTTTTATTTAAAATAAGATTTGTCTTATATTATTTTCCTTAAAGAGTTTTATTTATATAAATTAAGATAGTGTTTATTAAATAGTAATAAATACAAAAGTTTTATATTATCATTTAAAAATGGACTAAATATACTATATATGATTTTAGTTAAAATCTAATTGGTTTTTATTTTATTTTCTTTTAAAAGTTTTATTTTTATAAATTAAGAAAAGCATTTATAAAATAAGATATGTATTTATCTAATTAGGAAATAAATATAAAAAGCTTTTAAAATCATTTAAAAATATTTATGCATATAGTATTACAAGTGTTAATCTATAAACCCCTTAAATAACATGTGTTAACATATTAATCAAAGTTGAGACAAGTGTCCTTTTATTTTCTTTTTCTTTAATCTTTAATAAATCCTAATTTAAACTTATATAAACCTCTATCTTTCTCTTCATTCTTTTTTCTATCTTTCTTTCTAAAAATATAAACAAAGAACTCAGCCTGTAAACTACTTCTTTAAACCAGAAGAATGATCGAGAATCAAACCTGAAGCATTTCCAAACTCTAGTTCAAAACTAAACCTGTAATTCATTTTCAAACCAAGAATCAAAAACACTGAAATCATTCCTCAAAACAAACTCTCAAACTCAAAGGCAAAAGCCTGTAGTCTAAAACCCTATAACCAAAGTGCAAATCAAAGCTGCAATGTTTATTTTCCTGTAACCTCTTTATACCCAAAACCATTCTGTTATCAAAAGCCTGTTTTTTCAAAATCTGAAAATCAATGAAGTTGTCTGCAAGTTTCAAATGCAAACTGGATTTTCAAAGCATTCAGCAACAATAAAGCTTCAACCTGCATTAATCAACATCTTAAAGCTTCCAACTTTCCAGTTTCAAAAAGGTCTAAACACTTTCTATTGCGAATTCAAGTTTTGAAGTTCCATCCAGTTTCAAGGTCTCTGCATTTTGGTTAAAAGGTGAGTAAGCCTTTTTCTTTTAAAAAAAAAAAGTTTAAATCTGGAACTAAACTTTACTGCATGTGATAAATCTGTGGATAACATTTGTTTGCATGATGTTTTCAGTTGAATATAAATTGTGTTGACATATATATATGGTGTGAGCAGGTCTGTATATATAAAACCTTGTCTCTGTTTTTTTTTAGTGAGTAAACTTTTATCTAAAAATAGTTTAACCTGTGATTATAATTAGATGCTTGTGATAGAATTTTTTTTGTGGAAATATGTTTTGAATATGTATATGAATGTGAATGCATGTATGTATATATGAAGTGTTTGTGTATATATGAAGACTGGCCTCTGTTATTTATACAGGTTTGAAATAAACCTTTAAATTTTTTTACCTTCTCATGTATTCGATTTAGACTTTGATTCCTAAAGAGAAACTGTGTATAACAATGTAATATTAATTATAAAAATGGACTCAGGAATTTATATTAAGTTTTTATCACAAAAATTTATAAATTACAGTGAATATCAAAATATGGGTTAATATTGATCGAGCTAAATTCAATCTTTGATTATATAATTTGATTCTTGAAGCAAAATGATGAATTATGATGGGAATATTATAATTTTTAGTTAAGAAATTGTTGAGATATCCTGGGTTGTTCGATTTTGGGCTTATCGGCGATTGTGGACGATCTGGGATGATATGAAGCTCGGGGTTAGAATTGGAGGTGGCTGGGAGGTCGATGGTCATGGAAAAAATGGTGGCAGATGTTAACAATGGCCATGGTGATCAGAAAGTGGCGAAGTAGGGTTCGTGGTCCAGTTTTGGTCAAGTATTGATTTCGAGGTCGTGAAGTGACTGGGAAGCATCGGATTGGTTAGCAAAGGGTTGAATCGATGCTTGGGTCGTGGACGAAGCTGTGGATGGAGTCTCGGGGATTCTGGTGGTCGGAGGCGTCAGTTCGAGGTGGTTTTGGGTGATGGGTTCTGTCCCAGTTTGTCCATGTGCGCTCGAATTCGATTTTCGAGATCGAGTCAGGCTGGGGTGGTCGGAATCGTAGGGGAGGGTTGTCGTCGACTTGTCGGCGGTAGCATTGGTGGCCGGATCATCAACGATCTTCTGTGCATGTGCACATGTGTTTGTGTGTGTCAGCGTTTGTATTCGAGAGGAAGGAGAGGATTGTCTCGGTAGAAGCTCGGGAAGAAGAAGGATTGGCTCGAAGAAGCTCTCGGGATTTTGGAAGGAGGACTCGAGGAGGGACTCGGGTTTGTGAGTGTATTTGCGTACAGTTTTTAAAACTTAAAATTTTAAGTTTGTTTGTAAAAAGGGTTTTAAAAATAAGATTTTTGAAATTTAAGTATAAAATTAGTTTAAACTTTCATATATAAATTGATTTATATATAATAATTGTTTTCTTGAAACATTGGTTATGAAGTTTTAAATTTTGTCTAATTTAAATTTTGTAAAGTAAAGTTATTTTAAAAAGTTTTTATAAAAGCAAGTTTTTAAATTTAAATTGAAATTAGTTTAAACCTATTACTTGATAAATGTTTAAGTTATTGATTGAAAGAAGTTATGATTTGGTAATTTTAATTTATCAAGTTAAATGAGTATTTTAAAACTAAATTAATGTTTTAATTAAATAAAGTCAATTAAGATAAAATGGTTAAATGTTAATATTAGTTAAGGTATTGTTAAGATAATGGTTTTATCTTAAGAAAATTAAGGTTTAATAAGTGAGATTAATTAAATTAATTAAATAAATTTGATTATAATTAATTAATTTAAGGATAATTAATTGTAATTAAGTATTATTAATTAAGTGATTAGAGATTGATTAATTAATGATTAGTGATTAAAGTATTTGTAATTAGAGATTAATTAATTAAGTAATTAGAGGTAAATTAATTGGTAATTAAGAAATACTTAATTAAGTTTTATTAATTAATAATTAGGTGTTATTAATTAATAATTAAGAGATACTTAATCTATAAAGATTAATTAAGGATTAATTAACTGATAATTAAGGATTAATTAATTTATTATTAAGTTTTAGTAATTGATAATTAAGGTTTATTAATTAATAATTAAAGGATAAATAATCTGTAATTAAAGTTAATTAATTAGTAAGAGTAATTAAGGAATGAATTACTGAGGTGTAATTCATAAATGAAAGTGATTAATTTAAGTTAATTAATTTGTAAATTAATTAAGATAATCACTTGATAAAGGATTAAGTATGAATACTTAATAAGATTGATAAATGTAATTACTTAGTAAAGTAATTAATGTATAATTAATACTGGATGTAATTAATTAAAGGGAATTACTTAATGGGAAGTAATTGAAGTATAATTACTTAGGAGAAGTAATTAAGATTTATTATTTGGTATAATTAATATAATTAATTAAGGAGTTAATTAATTAAGGTAAGTAATTACAGGATGATAATTATTGTTTATGATTAATTAAGGTGGATTAATGGAAGTAATTAATTAAGGATTATTAATTAATGTAATTAATAAGAGTAATTAAAGGTTAATTACTGTTAATGGTTAAGAATAATTAATTTGTAAAATTAATTAAAGGATAATTACTTTATGTAATTAATAATTAATCAAGGATGATTAATATTTAATGAGTAATTAATTAATTAAAGGTTTGTAATTAATTAATGATTGATTAAGCAAGGTTAGATGATTAATTCTTAAGTAATTAATTTAATTTAAGATAATTAAATTAATTATAACATAGGGTCAATAATTGTTGCTTATGGATGATTGTTTGTGTAGAATATCTGAATTGGATGATATCTATTGGATGATATGATGTGATATTCTGTGATAAAGGTGTAATATTTATCTGTGTTAAGTGCTGTGTGAATTCAAGTATTAAATTGAATTGTTTAAACCTTTAAACAACTTGGCCTTTAAGATACGTTTGGATTTCGATGAGACCGGGATCGGGTTTCCAGATTTGGATATCCGAATACCACATCGATCCAAATTAACGATAGGTCGTGAATCTCAAGTGAAGATGAAGATTTAGAGTGCAAGGGTTATTGTCGTTAACTCTGAGGGTGATTCCAAAACGAGTGTAACGAGATAATGCCTTCGGTTTCGTTCGAACCCGGAACGAACTTGTATGGATTGAATGCTTTCAAAACATCGTCAGGTGGACGATGAGCATTCTAAGTGATGTGTTCTGATTAAAGGTAATCGTAGCCTCAAGCCTCATCAAACCGGGAATGGCTAAAACAGGGGAGGTGCAGCAAGGTTAGTGGGTAGCACCCAAGTAGTATAAGATTCCCCTGTCTAGAGTCCCTTTTTATTTCGGCTGTGTGGGCGGTTGCTGGCTCCAACCGCGGGGTTTCTTATGCGGGAATTATCCAGTAAGGGATGTTCCGGCCTTGTGTTGCAGGGGATTGGGAGTGATCCTCGGTACGTTGATCTAGGCCACGTACTGTGACGGGCGGTACCCCAGTAGCCCTGCCATTGTATGGAATCCACAATCCAATAAGTGCCGTACGTATTAGTTGTGCCCAACTATGTTGGAACGTGAGATGTAAGCATTCCAGCTATTTCTGTATTTTACTTGAAAGCCCTAGACCCTATTATAATATAACTGGATTTCCTATCAAATGTTTTGGTTAGCGTAAGGTAAAAACTTACCCATGTTTATTTGTGGGGAGTCTTACGTGATACCTTTGTTTTCAAAAGGTTTTGAAGTTAAGCAATTTAAACCGTTTACTCACACCAGACCCATGTCTGACCCAAGTGTTTATTTTCTGTTTTATTAAACCTTGGGTACTCAAATTTTTACGAGTAGCCAAGGGATTCAGGTTTGCTTTGACGAATCTTTGGAGGAGCAATGGAGCAGGAGGCTTCAGCGTTCGTAGATATAGTGTTCCGCTGTGTTAGTCTGTATGAGTCATTTGTTGAGTTGTATTTGGGTTGTAATGACTAGACAGATGTTTATAACTGTCTAGTATGTGTTGTATAAGCTGTGTATCTCTGATACAATATAATATCTTATTTGATTAATATAATTTATTCGTTCCGCTGTTTAGATTCTGATGTGTTTCTTTCTTTCTTCTCTATCTTATCTCTTTTCTATCCCTTTCTTTCTTCTTGATGATACGACTTTTTGTGGAGAAAAAGCCGGGTCGTCACATGCACAGTGCAAACACATACATATATACAGATTTCACTAATATATATACATGCAATGCCTAATTTATTTCAGCAATTCACATGCAACAGATTTTAAACAAATTATAGGTTCGTTCACTCACAAGCAACAACAGATAGAGGAATTTAGTTTAGGGGTTTGCTCACCTCAAAATGAAGAACAGAGAACTGGAACTTGGTATTTGAAAACTGGAACCAGACCTTTGATTTATATCTACTTTGTTTTTTTGATCCTAGTTTCCAGACTTAAGAACTTGATCTGTTGAAACTTGCTATTTGTTGAAGTTCAAATTGATCTGAATGCTTGCTTCATTCCAGATTGAGATCTTTAATTTTGTTTCCAGGTTTTGAATTATTATTACTTTTGATCTGCTATTGATTTTAGTTTTATACCTTTTTTTTCTTATTCGTGAGTATGTCATAGGGCATATAAATATATAAGAGAAACTAAGCTTGCAGCATAAGCCATAGAGTTGCAACATTTTGTACAAGCTAAAGTGTATACTGGTACAAACATTTGACAGTGATATTTTCTTTTGGAGGCTGAATTGTTTCTAAACAATTTGAATTTGATTTTACTTGTTTTGATAATGAACAGAGCATTAAATGCTTTGAGTACTTTATGTCCTACTTGCCTTATCTTATCTTTTCATGTTCATAGATATTTTTATGTATATGATGTTTTGTTACTTTGCTTTGCATTTTTCTTGCCTGGGTATGTTATATCCTATTACCTGTTTTGTTTTTATACTTTATATTCTATGTACATATATATACCTTTGTTTTAGCTATGTTATAAATTTCTAACTT
Source organism: Allium fistulosum (assembly GCA_030737815.1). Lineage (NCBI taxonomy): Eukaryota > Viridiplantae > Streptophyta > Magnoliopsida > Asparagales > Amaryllidaceae > Allium > Allium fistulosum. Next base: position 1,424,014,713 of record CM060903.1, on the reverse strand, counting down.
ATGTACTTTAGTTTTAATCATAACACAAGTATTTATTTTATTCCTCTTTTAGTTTAAAACTTAGACTATCAAAAGCTAAATTTATTTATTATTTATTTTTACACTTATGCTAAAGATTTATAAGGTTTATTTTAAATTAAAACATTTTTGAAAGACCTCATTTCAAATTTACAAGTCATAGTTTCTCAAAAATACACACACACACACACACACACATATATATATATATATGCGCATAAGTTTTAAAATACAAATCCTATTAAAACCCCATTTGTAAAGATTTACATTATTAATAAAACTCGTTATTAAATTAAAATAATTCATAAAAGAAATTATCACTTTATTACTTATTTCCATCAAGCTATATATAAAAAGAATAAACAAACCTTTTATTAAATTTAAATTTAAGCTAAAATCATTTAAACAAATTTTAACTTTAAATCTTGTGTATATTTCCAAAAACAAATGGTTATTTATTTAATATTAAATCAAATCACATTGTAATTACCAAAAATATTAAACTAAGAAAATATGCCTTTATTTATTAACTTTAAAACAAAGCTTATCTATCTACTATGTATACAATTATAAATAGAAACAATTTATCGGGTTTTAAAAGATAAATTATCAGTTAAATATTTATTCAAAAGAAGATTATTAAATCAATTCAAATCTTATTAATAATTATTATCATATCAATTTAAATTTTAATGCAGATTATTAAATTGATATTGCCAAAATTTCCGGGATATTACATTATATATCATTTGGTTTAAACTATTTAATGCATAAGTTTATATAACTTGTGGTCTGAGTTTATATATATATATATATATATATATATATCAGGTCATATAAGATTTTTGTTATATATATGTGATAGGTTATATCTATATGGGTATTTATCTCAAATATATCATTTTAAACGATAATTTTCAATTATAGGTATGTTGTTCTGATATTTGTTTTAAATTTAAATATTGATTTCATGGAAATAATAATAATAATAATAACAATAGTAACAACAATATATATAACTTCTGTTCTAATTTGATTTCGTCAATTTCTTTTATCAGCTTTTGGCCCGTCGTGCCTGTTTTCCACATCGAATTTGTGCCTATCTCACTTTGTGTTTGGATTTGTAGCTCGCTTCCTTGTCAAATCTATCTATCCTCGAAAGGTGAGCAATCACTCACGATTAACGTTCTTTTATTTATTAAATTTGATTTCAATTGAAACGATAATTGAAATATGCTGTTGTTAGTTATTTATACTGTTATATATGCTATTACCTGTATCAGTTCACCTGTGACATCTGACACCATTATCTGTTAATTATTTATGCGATGATAATTCAGTTTGGCTGATAATTGATTGATTGTTGATGTTTATATTGGACGTTAAATTGTTAATGTTAAAATGATTAATATTATGCAATTGAATTGATATATGATAGTTAACCATTTAAATTGAATCTATATGTTGAATTTGATTAGTTAAATTTTTGTATAATATGACCCCCTTTAAATGTTAAACTAGTTGACACGTAGGATTTGGTTAATTACACCTTGAACCATTGAATGGATGTTGTTTAAATTGATGATGTATAAAATTGTAAATAGATGACTAGTGAAGAACCGTAATGTAATAATCTTTAATCTACATGAAATGATAGTGTAGATTCTAGAAATGATTATATTAATTTGCACAAATAACAATGCGAATTAATACGATTATTTCGGGATTATTTGGATTAACTATTGGATTGTTGTTATTGCTTGTTTATTTACTTTGACACCATCCCAGTTATCACACTGCAAGTTCCCTTTGCTATACTTTGGTTTTGAATTGAACTGGAATCGGGTTGAAATGATAAATACCCAAATTGAACTTTGACCTAGGATAGAGAATTAAATAAAAACCTGATTGGTCAATAATTTGATTTAAAAATAAAATGAAGATTTTATTTGAATAAATAATATGGTTTTGAAACGAAGTTGGAAATTGAATTTTAATGAAATTTAAATGTGAATATTTAATAATCTAAAATGAAATATTAATAAAGAAATTGATGAAAGAACGTTGTTTAATTTGTGAAATGATTGAATTAAGTTTGAAATGATTTAATAATTAAGTTTGAAATTATAATTAAGTTTGAAATTATTAAACTTTGAAATTATTTAATAATTAAGTTTTGAATCATTTAATAATTAAATAAGATTGAATTATTTAATGATTAAATTGAATTGAATTCTTTAATAAGTGAAATTGAACTTTTAATAAGTGAATTTTTACTTCGTAAATAATTGAAATTGAGTTTCTTTATTTATTAAGTTTGGAAAATTATTTAAGTAATTAAATAAGTAAAATTAAATTTCTTTAACAAGAAATAAAATGTGATTTATTGAAATTAATGTAAGACTTGAAAGTTGAAGAATTTGATTTGATATTAATTTAACTCAATTTGTAAGTTCTGATATAATGAAGTTGAATTTAAATAATGGATTTAATGAATTGGAAATTTAATAGAAATTGTTTTGAATGGCAAATTTACTTAATAAATATTGAATGAAATCGATAAATGAAGTTAAATTGATTTGAATGTTAAATTAAATTAATTTTAAAAAAATTTGGAATGAAACTTATATACGAACTTAAATCAATATTTGAATTGTTTAAATAGAAATTGAAATTGAATTATAAGATTTTGAAATCATGAATTTGGAAGTTTTGAAACGTAAATTTTGGAAATTGATTTAGAAAGATAAATGAAATGTTGGTTTACAAATTCGAATTGGAATTGAATTTGAATTGGTTTTGAAATTTATTAAACGACCAATCGGTATAATAATTACGAAAGTTATTAAAGAGATCGGAATCGGTTAGGGACATACTCACTGTCTAAACCGAAAACCACTTTAATAACTATACACGGAGTGTGATCCAGAATGAAGTGGTTGGAATGGTGTACGTGATGAATGAAGAAAGAGAACGATAATGGATAGCCTTGACACTTGTGTCAAATTGGAAATGACTAAAACAGGAGCCGTGCCGGGCCAAATGGGGGCTAGCTACCTCGAGCGAACACACTTCTTCGAAAACTACTCATTACTTGTTGTCGATTGGTGCACCCTTGATTTTGGGAGTGTTGTTTCGCGGTGTTGCGGTCGCTGCGGCGATGCGTTCTCACCAGTCCGGATCAGGAAAACGGTAGTTTCACTATCTTGGGTTTTGCTTCATGTGCCTTGTCATACTTGTATCCCTATACGCGACCACTACGATTTGTTTTGTGTTATACCTATGGAGTACTCCCTGATATCCCACTAGTTTACGGTGGAGTTTACAGTGCTGTATAGACTATAACGCTTGTATAAAATGTGTTAAGGGCAGTGTTTTAAATCTCGGATTTTGGCCAATATCTCGGGAAAATATCTCGGCTATCTCGGGCGATATTTAAAACACTTATAACTAAATAGGCTGCCAAATCTCGGATTTTGGCTGATATCTCGGATTTTTCATCTCGGCCATCTCGGGGAGATTTAAAAGCCTGGTTAAGGGGGATAATGGTAATGCCTTAACACTATTTTGATATTTTATATTACTGATAGACATTATCTACTTATCGTACACTACTACATAGTAGATAGTTTAACGGATCCTGAAAGGATGGTTATTCCAAACATCCTTTGAGTTACTTGTATTTCTATTGCTATTTCACTTAAGTTGGATTTATTAATATAAGAATGTTAATCCTGACTCGAGTGTTTTGTGTTTTGCTTTACGCTCGGGTCAGACTGAGTGTACCAGTATTCGAGACTCACCTTTGAAGTTGGAGCTTTGCTTGAAGATCCAGCCATCTATTCTGCTTTCAGTATTCGATGATTCCAGTGATGTATGCTGATTTGTATCTGATGTATCGTATTACTCTTCCGTTGTATCTGGTTTAAATCTGATGTAACTTATACATTTATATAGTAGCTTCATGAACTACTATCTCTTTTATTTCCGCTGCATTTATTACTCTTTGTCTGTGATCTGTGATTTTTTATTTACTGTATATGTTCAGTTTTGCCAAATTTAAATTAACAACGTGGTATTTTGAATTATTCAAGTCCGACATGTGCGGATGCGAATGATCCAAAATAGCGGGTCGTTACAAGCCCACTAGTCCACATAATACCCCAAACTGAAATACTTCTCCTCATCCACTCCCATTTCTTTACCATTTCAGTTCTAAAGAGAATAATGGAGGAAGAGAAAAAGAATTAAAATCCTAAACCCTAGTTTTCATTTGCAAATCCAAGTTTAGCTCCAAATTCAAAGAGAAGCTATTGGTAAGTATCTCCATCTTCTTCTCCAACTCAACCTCTCTTTAAATTTAGAAACTTCCTAAACCTAACTTTGGAAATGTTCTTCTTTTGAGCTTAGATTCAAGCTCCTAGAGTTGAGGTTGAAGAGTGGTTGATTCTCCTTTGTTTTCAAGCTTCTTCTTCATTGTTTTTGGGTTCAAAGGTGAGATTTTTATCTCACATCTTAAACTATATTTATCTTCGATTGTTAGGTATGAATTCCTAACACTTATTCTTGTGCAATTGCTTTTGGTTTGGATTGATTTGGTGAATATTCCAAATTTTTGTGTTTTGAGTTCAAATCCTTGAAAATCCTAACCTTGATGTTTTGATCATGTTTTGTGATGCAAGGAAGAGCTCATAGGGTCGGGTAGTCGATAGGCATAAACCCTTAGCGCCATTTGCTCAAGCGGTTGCAAATTGGTCGTGTTTGGCCATTGTTTGTGGTAGGCTGGGAAGGGGCTGGAAACAGGTCCGGCCGACCGCGCTCCGTAGTCGGCCGACCGACCTGCTTCCAAAGTGCAAAGCACTTCTCTGCCTCAGGGTTTGGTCGACCGACTGCAGAGCTCAGTCAACCAACCTGCTTCCCGAGAATTTTCCAGAACAGGGTCCGGTCGACCGAGCCCTGTAGCAGGCCGACCGACCTGCTGCTATTTTGCCTATTCCGCCAGTTTTGCATGGTTTCCAAATTTAATCGATTCTTGTTACTTCCCTACTTGCTGTTATCATTTATTGCCAACTTTGATGACTTCTTTTCTTTGGGACTTTTGGAAATATCCATTTTGATGTATTTGATATCGATTTCTTTGGAATTTATTCACATCTTCGAATGTGAATTTTGGCGATTGATTGTTTCTACAATCACTTCCATGATTTGTCACTTTAAAAACATAAAGGTTTCAATACTAGTATTAAATATCAAGACTCCTTCGTCAAAAAGCTTTCAACTCTATTTTCAATATCAAACTCGTTTATAAAACTGTTTTCCAATCTACTAGTATATACAAACCTTTGCCTCACTCGTATGAGAAATCTAATTAAACGGCTTAGTAAAACAAGTGGTATGAAACGCTTGCGTTTACTTCGTCGGTTAATTCTTGGACTTGTTCGATTGAACATTTTGTGACAATTCCCTAGTGAAGATCTACAGTTTGTTCGTAAATATTTAAGTTAAGCTAGTGGTTATGGGACATGAAGCTAAACTCATATATTTACTGGCTTAGTGTAATTGACACTTCCTTATGATCATGATGATCATTTTTGTGATTTAGAGTAGCGATTGAGCGATGTCTCTTTGTCTGCGAGGGAGACTAGACCTCGCTTTTGTGATGTTTTGCCATCACATATATGGGGTAGCCCCCATGGTCTTCGGGCCATTTATGTGTGGAAATTTAATGGATAGCTTCCATGAGATAGCTTCTCATTCCTGTGTGACGCGTAGGTGAGTTTTCATGCTCCCATTCATGTGTTAGGCCTTCCCCCCTTTTATGTGTTTTCTGGATTTCTGGTGATGATTTCTAGAATTTTGTGCTTCACCAATTTTCATGATTTTCATTGATATGATATCAGTTTTTGTGCATTGGTGAATTTATGTGTTATTGACTTGTTATGAATACAAGTTTAGGGTATGATACCCTATTTTATCTTTGAGAAGATTCTTGTGATACTGATTAATCTTTTGTTGATTATCATTTTCACACTTATAGTAGTGTGCCGTTATGGTTGTTACATGTTCATGCCATATTATTTATCCTATACCTTATCATCTGATATTTATAGTTAGACTGATCCGTTTATTATTTTCTTATAAATAATACTCGGGTCAGACCGAGATGTTACAGGTGCTTCTGCTTGACTTCTCTTCTGGATTATTCTGACTTTTGCCTAACTACATAGATTAGTAGCTTTTGGTTGTACACATTTGAGATATAGACTCTATGTAGTGTACTTATTCTTTTGTATAGCACGTGATGCTATTCTTTTGTATTATCGTGGATCTTTCTGACCACTACTCTGATGTACACTTTCATGTGGTATATATTTATTCATATCTTCTTCCGCCTTTGTGATATGGATGTCTGTGACTGATTTATGTTATGATTACTTCTATGTTTGTTTCCGAAGATTATATATAGCCACCGTGTGATAGCTTTGTGTTTGTATTGGTATGTCGGATTTCCTCCTTAAAAGATATGCACTCTATTCTATCTGACATATCGGCGCTCGCACAAAGATGTTACATGGATGGTCGCTCATCCACAGCCTTATTCTCCGTGCTAATTGACAGCACTACATCGTAGTGTTCTTGGTTAGCGTGGATATAGAGGTGGGGAGTCACAGCTTGGTATCAGAGCCAAACTTCGGAACAATATAGAATAACTTAACAAGGATCATCGTCCTAAGTCCAACTTAGGAGTCGTGCCTTAGGATTTAAGTCGAGTCTTCGAACCGACTCATCCTATTTCATCTTATGAATCCTTGTTTTATCTATCAAGACTTGCTTAATAATTATTTGGAGAATTACTTTTTTTCTTTTCTCTTCCTCAAAGAAGAGAATATCTAGACCAGGTCGTCCTAGAGCTTGACCATCTACTGTTACTCCCCAGGATGGAGTTTTTATGACCGCTCAACAGCTTCTTGATTTAGTAAAGAATGCTCAAGCAGCTGGTCCTAATCAGGAACCTACTCATCCAAAGTCTGGATTTGCACGTTTGTGCAACGATTATACCAACTTGGATGGGAAACCATTCAAGGGTTCCGAAACTATTATCGAGGTCCAGGCTTGGTTAAGAACATGCGATCGAATCTTTTCTCGCATGAATCTTGTCGATCTTCACCGTGTTTAGGTGGCCTCCAGTATGCTCCAAGAGAGAGCATTGGATTGGTACGAACTTCTTATTTCTAAAATTAATGAAGCAGATCTCACTTGGGAGCAATTCCGGGAACGCTTCGAATTAAAATTCGTACCTGAAGCAGAGAAGGTGACATTGGCTCGTCGTTTTATAGACCTTGTTCAAGGTGAATCCTTCGTGACAGATTATGTCGCATCCTTCGAGTCACTGTCTAAATATGGGGTTGAATACATCAACACCCCATTGAAGAAGAACCAGAGATTCGTCTATGGCTTAAACAAGAATCTCAGGAAGCCATTACTTCTAAAGTTAGAAGTTTCTTTCGACCAACTTATTGATATCGCTCTTCGTCTTGAAGAGGCTGATAAGGACAGTGATGTTGAAGTGGTGGCTTCCAAACCAAACTTCAACAACAAGAAAAGGCCTAACAAGTTCAAAGGTCCTTATCCCAACAAAAAGGGTAAGCAAGCAATTCCTGCTGCAAAAACTTTTTCCTCCGATGATAAGAAATGCTTCAACCGTGGTGCTAAGGGCCATTTTTCGAACAAGTGCTCAAAGCCCCGCTCTTGCCGCTATTGTAAAAGTCCAGATCATTTTATGCACCAGTGCCTTAGGCTTCAAGAGAAGGAGGGAAAGTTAAACGTTGCTCAAGCCCCTGGCAACACATCTCGCGGTCAAGGTATGTCTCATTCTGTCCTTGACGGCATTATATTATTTCATGATCAACCTATTAGAGTTCTCTTTGATACGGGTGCATCCCATTCTTTTATATCAAAGGAACTTGTCGATACTTTTTCTTTAAGTGTTGTTGCTTTAATGACTTCTTTAAGAATCTCGAGTCCAGTTGGTGGATCCGCAACTCTTAGTCTGCTTTGTAAAGATGTCGAGATTATTTTGTGTGATTTTCCTTTCCTAGCCGATTTGCATGTCATGCGTTACTTAGGCTTTGGAATGATATTGGGTATGGATTGGCTTACTCGTTATGCAGCTCATATCCTATGTCCTGAGCGGACTATTTATCTCCGACATCCGTAACCTGTTAACCAGATTTCTATTATTCTTAATGATTCGGATTCCGCTTTGGTTGCATCTTTATATTCTTTAAATCCTCGTGATAATGATAATGATGATGAGGAAGACGTCATTTCTCTTATTCGCGTCGTTCGTGAATTTTCCGACATCTTTGAGCCCGTTTTAGGATTACCACCTAAATGAGCAATTGAGTTCAAAATTAATCCTATACCTGGAGCTCAACCTATTACCCGTCCTCCTTACCGCATGTCCAATAAGGAGAATGAAGAGATGCGCATACAACTATCCGAGTTGGAGACGAAGCAACTTATTCGCTCTAGTTCCTCGCCTTGGGGAGCTTCAGTTATTTTCATAAGTAAGTCCGATGGTACACTTAGGCTTTGCGTCGACTATCGCAAGCTTAATGATCTTACTATTAAGAATAAATATCCATTGCCTCGGATTGATGATCTGTTTGATCAACTTAGTGGTGCTAGAGTCTTTTCACAATTGGACTTGGCTACCGGTTTTCATCAGCTTCGTATTGCAGAGGATAGTATTCCTTTGACTTCGTTCCATACACACTATGGATCTTATGAATGGCTAGTTATGCCATTCGGTTTAACGAATGCTCCGGCTTATTTCGTTGACCTTATGAATAGAGTTTTCAAAGATTTTCTCGATCGGTTTGTTCTCATCTTTATTGATGATATTCTTGTGTATTCTAAAACCGAGGAGAACACGAAGAGCATCTTCAAATTGTATTGGAAACTCTTAGGAGCAATCAACTAAAAGCAATATTTTCTAAATGCCATTTTTGGCAATCTAGTGTGAAGTTTCTCGGTCATATTATTTCCGAATCCGGAATAGCTATGTATAGAAGCGATTCAAGATTGGAAGAGACCGGAGAGCGTGACTGAAATCCGTATCTTTCTCGGATTGGCAGTTTATTACCGCCGTTTTATAAAAGACTTTTCTAAGATTATCGTTCCTCTTACTGGCTTAACAAAGAAAGGTGTTAAATACATTTGGTCGGACAAATGTGAAACTTCTTTTCAGAAATTAAAAGAACTCATTTCTGATGCTCCTATCCTTATTATTCCCGATGGCAATCAAGACTTTGTCGTTTATACCGATGCTAGTCGCGTTGGTTTGGGTGCCATTCTTATGCAAAAAGAACGTGTTATTGCTTATGCTTCTAGGCAATTGAAGCCGGTTGAGACTAGATATGCCACACATGATTTAGAACTCGCGGCTATCGTTTTCGCCCTTCGAATTTGGCGACATTATCTTTTGGGAGAAAAGTTTATACTTTATACTGATCATAAGTCTTTGAAATAATTATTTTCTCAAAAGGAACTTAATTTGCGTCAACAGCGTTGGCTCGAATTTCTTGCCTCTTATGATCTCGACATTCTTTATACTCCCGGAAAGGGGAATCAAGTTGCCGATGCACTCAGTCGCAAGCAACAAGCAGTTGTTTCTATGATGATATCTGAATGGAACGATCTCAAACTTTTATCCACTTGTGAAATTCGAGATCGCGTTTCCGATTTATGTTCATCTCTTGTTTTATGTAGCCTCGAGGCTCGTCCTTCTCTATTAGACCGCATTCTTGAAGCTCAACAGCTAGATCCTGAATTGGCTTTGCTTGGCCAAAATCTTAAGGATAAAACCGATATTGAAGGTTTGAAAGACTTTGATATTGATTTTCGTGGCGGCATTCGAAAATTTGGTAGATTGATCGTACCAAATATTAGTGATCTTCGTAGAGACATTCTAGAAGATTCTCATCGTTTCAAGTATTCTATTCATCCCGGTAGCAGTAAAATGTACGCTGATATGAAGCGACTTTATTATTGGGAGGGAATGAAATCCGATATCGCTAACTTTGTTAAGTGTTGCATGACTTGCCAACTTGTTAAAGCTGAACATCAAAGGCCTGGTGGGTTATTGCAACCATTGGAAATTCCAGTTTGGAAGTGGGATCAAATTTCCATGGATTTTATTGATGGCCTTCCCCGTTCTCGTTCGGGTCATAATAGTTTATGGGTGATCGTTGACAGACTTACTAAATCTGCCCATTTTATTCCCGTTCGGTCGAACCGAACCGTTCCTCTTCTGGCCAAACTCTTTGTTAAAGAGATAGTTAAACTCCATGGAGTCCCTACTTCCATTGTTGGTGATCGTGATCCATTATTTACTAGTGGATTCTGGAAGAGTCTTCAAAAAGCTTTGGGAACGAAGCTTAATTTTAGCACCGCTTATCACCCCAAGTCCGATGGACAAACTGAGCGTGTGAATCAAACACTTGAAGATCTTCTTCGTGCTTGTGTTCTTGACTTTGGTGGAAGTTGGGAAGACCATATTTCACTTGTTAAATTTTCCTATAATAATAGCTTCCAATCTAGTATTGGTATGGCTCCTTTCGAAGCACTCTATGGAAGGCCATGCCGATCTCCTTCTTGTTGGCTAGAGGCCGGTGAGAAGCTGGTTTTAGGACCAGATTTTATTCGAGATTCCACAGAAAAGATTGAACTTATTCGACATAGGATGAAAGAAGCCCAGAGTAGACAAAAATCCTATGCCGATAACCGAAGAAGAAAATTAGAATTTTCTGTGGGAGATCTTGTATTTATTCGTGTTTCACCTATGAAGTGTGTTGTACATTTCAGTCGATCGGGAAAGTTAGCGCCTCGATATATTGGGCCATTTCCTATCACTGAACGTATTGGTTCCATGGCTTATCGCCTTTCATTACCGGCTCAGTTTTCTGCCATGCATGACATGTTTCACGTTTCTCAATTACGGAAGTGCCTTCGGGATTCCGATTCTATTCTTGAGCCCGGTGTCGTAGAAGAGATTGAAGTTTCGCCTAATTTAACTTCTGAGCAGCATCTTGTTCGAATTATTGCTTCGGAGATCAAACGTCTTCGAAATAAAGATGTCCCACTTGTTAATGTTCAATGGTCCTCAAATCCTAAGGATTGCTCTTGGGAAACTAGAGAATTCATCGAGCGTACACATCCGGAATTACTTTCTCATGCTCTTTGAGGTAAAGTTCTAAATTCCAATTTCTTTTGTGTTAATATGCTTTTATGGTTGTTACTTTTTATTTTTGTCGTATATATTGCGAGGACGCAATTTCTTTAAGGAGGGGAGTCTGTAACAACCCGCATATTTATCGATTTTATATTTTTAATATTTAAATCGTTAATCGGATGTTAGTCCGAAAAGCTACTTTTTGCATACGGTCAAATTAGGACTCGAGACCACCTCCATTGAGTTCAAAATGACATTTGCGACCTTTTTGAGTGTAAACTTTGATATGTTTGGAGCTAGCTAAAATTTTGACCTTTTTCACCTTGGGTTTGGGTTTGGGTTCAGCCCACTAGTCCACATAATACCCCAAACTGAAATACTTCTCTTCATCCACTCCCATTTCTTTACCTTTTCAGTTCTAAAGAGAATAATGGAGGAAGAGAAAAAGAATTAAAATCCTAAACCCTAGTTTTCATTTGCAAATCCAAGTTTAGCTCCAAATTCAAAGAGAAGCTATTGGTAAGTATCTCCATCTTCTTCTCCAACTCAACCTCTCTTTAAATTCAGAAACTTCCTAAACCTAACTTTGGAAATGTTCTTCTTTTGAGCTTAGATTCAAGCTCCTAGAGTTGAGGTTGAAGAGTGGTTGATTCTCCTTTGTTTTCAAGCTTCTTCTTCATTGTTTTTGGGTTCAAAGGTGAGATTTTTATCTCACATCTTAAACTATATTTATCTTCGATTGTTAGGTATGAATTCCTAACAATTATTCTTGTGCAATTGCTTTTGGTTTGGATTGATTTGGTGAATATTCCAAATTTTTGTGTTTTGAGTTCAAATCCTTGAAAATCCTAACCTTGATGTTTTGATCATGTTTTGTGATGCAAGGAAGAGCTCATAGGGCCGGGTAGTCGATAGGCATAAACCCTTAGCGCCATTTGCTCAAGCGGTTGCAAATTGGTCGTGTTTGGCCATTGTTTGTGGTAGGCTGGGAAGGGGCTGGAAACAGGTCCGGCCGACCGCGCTCTGTAGCCGGCCGACCGACCTGCTTCCAAAGTGCAAAGCACTTCTCTGCCTCAGGGTTTGCTCGACCGACTGCAGAGCTCAGTCGACCGACCTGCTTCCCGAGAATTTTCCAGAACAGGGTCCGGTCGACCGAGCCCTGTAGCAGGCCGACCGACCTGCTGCTATTTTGCCTATTCCGCCAGTTTTGCGTGGTTTCCAAATTTAATCGATTCGTGTTACTTCCCCACTTGTTGTTATCATTTATTGCCAACTTTGATGACTTCTTTTCTTTGGGACTTTTGGAAATATCCATTTTGATGTATTTGATATCGATTTCTTTGGAATTTATTCACATCTTCGAATGTGAATTTTGGCGATTGATTGTTTCTACAATCACTTCTATGATTTGTCACTTTAAAAACATAAAGGTTTTAATACTAGTATTAAATATCAAGACTCCTTCGTCAAACCGCTTTCAACTCTATTTTCAATATCAAACTCGTTTATAAAACCGATTTCCAATCTACTAGTATATACAAACCTTTGCCTCACTCGTATGAGAAATCTAATTAAACGGCTTAGTAAAACAAGTGGTATGAATAGCGCTTCCGTTCCCTGAATTTCATTCATTCGATTTGCTGTTCTGCAACTCCAACTGAAAATTACAAAAATGAAACCCTTCATTTTACGCTTGCGTTTACTTCGTCGGTTAATTCTTGGACTTGTTCGATTGAACCTTTTGTGACAATTCCCTAGTAAAGATCTACAGTTTGTTCGTAAATATTTAAGTTAAGCTAGTGGTTATGGGACATGAAGCTAAACTCATATATTTATTGGCTTAGTGTAATTGACACTTCCTTATGATCATGATGATCATTTTTGTGATTTAGACTAACGATTGAGCGATGTCTCTTTGTTTGCGAGGGAGACTGGACCCCGCTTTTGTGATGTTTCGCCATCACATATATGGGGTAGCCCCCATGGTCTTCGGGCCATTTCTGTGTGGAAATTTAATGGATAGCTTCCATGAGATAGCTTCTCATTCCTGTGTGACGCGTAGGTGAGTTTTCATGCTCCCATTCATGTGTTAGGCCTTCCCCCCTTTTATGTGTTTTCTGGATTTCTGGTGATGATTTCTAGAATTTTGTGCTTCACCAATTTTCATGATTTTCATTGATATGATATCAGTTTTTGTGCATTGGTGAATTTATGTGTTATTGACTTGTTATGAATACAAGTTTAGGGTATGATACCCTATTTTATCTTTGAGAAGATTCTTGTGATATTGATTAATCTTTTGTTGATTATCATTTTCACACTTATAGTAGTGTGCCGTTATGGTTGTTACATGTTCATGCCATATTATTTATCCTATACCTTATCATCTGATATTTATAGTTAGACTGATCCGTTTATTATTTTCTTATAAATAATATTCGGGTCAGACCGAGATGTTACAAGTGCTTCTGCTTGACTTCTCTTCTGGATTATTCTGACTTTTGCCTAACTACATAGATTAGTAGCTTTTGGTTGTACACATTTGAGATATAGACTCTATGTAGTGTACTTATTCTTTTGTATAGCACGTGATGCTATTCTTTTGTATTATCGTGGATCTTTCTGACCACTACTCTGATGTACACTTTCATGTGGTATATATTTATTCATATCTTCTTCCGCCTTTGTGATATTGATGTCTGTGACTGATTTATGTTATGATTACTTCTATGTTTGTTTCCGAAGATTATATATAGCCACCGTGTGATAGCTTTGTGTTTGTATCGGTATGTTGGATTTCCTCCTTAAAAGATATGCATTCTATTCTATCTGACATATCGGCGCTCGCACAAAGAAGTTACATGGATGGTCGCTCCTCCACAGCCTTATTCTCCGTGCTAATTGATAGCACTACATCGTAGTATTCTTGGTTAGCGTGAGTATAGAGGTAGGTCGTCACACATGGACTGTTTTATCTTGTTCTTTCTTCCTTCTCTCCGTAAACTTAAAAAATTCCCATCTTAGTTTTCAAAAATCTATATCCTCAAGACCGTAGGAAATTAGCATTTGGAATCGACTGGAAAGTTGTTATTTTTTTTCTAGTTTATTTAAATAGTTGCTCGACATTTCATCGACTAGGGTGATTGATATTGCTCGATTTCAGAGAGTGTCGGGAAATAGTGAAAATTATCGATCAAAAAATGGCAAACGGAGGGTATGGTTGGGTTCGTATCACCAATTCGAGATTTTTAAGGCTAGTTTCATGATTTTAGGGTGTTGGACAGTCCTGTGGTGATGAGTTGAAAGGATTTGCCTCAAAATTGATTTTCCGATGATTAGAGCGGCGAAGGGAAGTTCTGTGGCACTGGGAGGAGGTCGTGGTCAAGGGGTGGTGTGAGCACTGGTCGCGTGGAGTATGATGGACACTGGTGGCAATCGAGCTAAGTTTAGGGTCTGGGAAGGTTTTAATTTTGGGTTCGGGAAACGAGGCAGCGGCGGCGCATTGAGGCATTAGACTCAATGTGGCTTGGTCCAGAGGTGGTGAAGAGCGAAGGTGATCGATCGAAGGTAGTAGCATTGTACATAGATGGTCGTGCCATCGGGGCGTGGTCGATTTGGGTGGCGCGTGTTTAATAATGGTGCGCATGATTTTTAAATTTGGGTTGTTGAGTAAGATTTGGTTGGAGGGTGCGGGTGAGGACGGGAATGGTTCTGTCTAGTCGGGCATAGTGGTCGGGGTTTGTAGGTGGGATTGAGGCGATGAACGGCGTGGTGGTTTGAGCGTGCACGTGTATGTGTGCTCCTATTTTAGGCTCCAGTTTTTGAATTTGGGCATGTTTGATTTGGGGTTAGTAATTTGGGAAGAAGGATTATTTGGATGGGGAATTTGGGCCTGTTGGGCTTTGGGTTTTGGGAGGAAGTTAGTTAATAATTTAATTAAAATTTCTCGATTTAAAAGTGCTAGTTTTAAATAGAGATAAATTTTCCATTTTAGACCCATTTAACCTGCCGTTTTCGGCACTAGACTCGTATTAACGAGTACAACACTTTAATATAATTGAGTGATATTTCAAGTGAGGTATAATTTGCTGATAAACTAATAAGTGTTAGAACATAATTACATCATAGGGTAATTATATTTTATCACTAACATTGTAACGACCCACATTCGGAAGGTTTAAATCGACAATAATCCATATATGTCCAACTTAAACAATCTAGAACATAGATAATCATTGGGGCTAATTAAGAAAAATAATAAAAGAAGAAGAAAACAAACACAGAATCTCGTAGTGGAACGACTAAATATAATAATCAAATAAATAGTTCATGAAGCTGTCTATATTATACATTTGACTATAATCTACACAACATTTATCAAAGTTATATATACATCAGGGATAAATAAATAATGCAGCAGAACAGCATGATGTAGAGAATAATAATAGTAATAATATACCAAATCTTCATCTTTGTCCTTCGGAAATCGATCTTCAATGTGCTGAAAAACTCAGGGCTGACCCGAGCGTAATGAAAAAATAAAACACTCGAATCAGGACTAAAATACTCTTATGTAAGTCAAATTGATATCGCAAATAATACGAGTGACGTGGCGTCAGAGATGTTTATGGGATTTTGCATATCATATCCAGTGTATAACGTGCGTGCAATAACTTAAGAGATGTTACGGGATTTTCCATCTCCTAAGGATCTGTTAAACTATTTATATATAATAGTATACGCTATAGTAGGTAAAGTCTATCAGTAAAATAAATATCAAAATAGCATTAAGGCTTTACATTGATCCACCTTAACACATTTTTATAGGTACAATACTAAACCAAAGTCGTAATGGGCTCGTATAAGGATAAGTATAACAAGGCACGTGAGGCAATGTCTAAGGTAGGATTCTACTAGTTTACCCTTTCTGGCTGGTCCTAACCCATGCGTGGCCGACCGCGGCCATTAATCCAAACAAAAGAGTGCACCCGTTGAGTATAAAATCACAATAGTAATACGAGGGATCAATGTCGCTAGAGGTAGCTAACCTCAGTGGCCAGACATAGGCTCCTGTTTTAGTCATTTTTAATTATGACACAAGTGTCAAGGCTATCCATCATCGTTCTCCTACTTCATTCCAGTAAACGTTCACCAATTCAACCACTACGTTCTGGATATCATCCACTACATACACGGTTGTCAAAGTGGTTCCAATATTGATAGAGAGTATGCCAATAAGAGGCCCCGGTCTCTTTAACAACCAAACATCATTTTACACACCGGTTTGTATTTTTATATTTCGAAAATAATTCGTACTTGATATCAAAATATCATATTCGCTTCAAAATCAAATCTATTTTGTAATCATCATATTTACTCAAAATATACCATATCATTTTTGCCTTAATATCTCGATTTGGCTTCTAAAATTGTTACGAATTTCAATTTAGGTAATTACTTCATTTTAACCTCATTCGCATTTAAATCCAAGATTTAAATATAAACATTCCACCCTTGACCAGTTTGAATTTTAGAAAATAGCTTAGATAATTTTAAAATAGCTTAAATAGTTAAAATAGTTTAATGGAAAATAGTTGGAGTATTGAAAATGGTTTATATAGTAAAATAGTTTGGAAAATCAATTTGAATATCTAAGAAGATAGATTTTAAACAGTTTATACTAAAATAATCTATTTGAAAATAGTTTCAAAGTCAAATTGATTCAATTCCAAATTTTCCAATTCAAATCATATGCCATTCCCATTTCGATTTAATTGATCCAGTTCCGATTTCAAGTCAAATTTTACTTTGATTCCAATTTCAATTCAAATAAATTCGATTTCAATTTCGAATTAATTCAATTTCGCTTCCAATTTCAATTGATTTCAATTCCAACTTAAATAAATTTCAATTCAATCCCAATTTAATTACAATTCCAAATTAATTTCAATTTCAACTATTCGATTCAATGATTAAATTTCAACTCAATTCTCAAATTTAAACCATTTTGATTTATATCAATTTCGAGTTCGATTTTTAAAACATCGATTCAAATTCCATTATAATCTAAATCTTCAAATATAATCCAATTCCGAGCTCAATTTTGAAATATCGTTTTATATTACTTTTCTTAGCAATATTCAAAGTTTGAATAAAAGTCTAATCTTTTAAAACAAATTAATTTCTAAAATTCAAATCATATTTCGATTATAACTTAAAAATCTCAACTTCAATTATTTAAAACATTCCTGTTATCAAATTTAAATTTCAACATTTCAAGCTCAAGTTCGAAAATAATTCGATTTCCTTAAATTCGATTTTTATTTCTTAAAATCAAATCATTTAAATATTTTCAAATCAAAATTTCTGAAATTATTTGATTTAACCAAATCTGGTGTCTGTATATATAATTCTCTATCCTATAGCCAAGTGCATCGGTTATTTCAATTTAATTCAGGGATGGATATATATCATTTCAACCCAAATAAATGTCATAGGTATATATCATTTCAACCTATTTCTTATTTTATTCGAAATAATTCAAATAACAATTATATACTGCCAAATGATATTCAAGGTGATAACGGGATATATATAAAATAAATAAACATCCAACCATCCAATATATCAACCAATAGCATTCAATTTTCAATCAACATCCAAATCAGCCAATAATTCACAACTATTTCATCATTATCAATATCGGGTATTTTACAAGCAAATAAATTCCATTTTCAAGTTTAACTGTCAATTTAAATCCTTTTCAATTCAATTCACATATCAATCTAATGTCAATTAATTTACCAAACATCAACGAATGCAATTAAATTACTTCACGATATTAATTTAACTAACATAAAAAAATTAGTACTTGTGAGCGTTAAAACACTCACCTTTTATTTGAAATTGAAAATATTTTAGCTTCAAATAAATACCACCTCGATCCCACGGCGTAGACGACGTCGATATGACTGCACTGCAATTTGTTTCACGCGAAATGGACCTCGTATAAGAGAGTTACGATTTTACCAATATAATGATAATTAAAATTTTAAATTAACAAAATCAAACTAAATAATAAAATTAACTTAACCTAGCAGCATCATCTCCTCGCTCGCGTACCATGCTCGAACTCGCACCCTTCCCAGATCGTGATTCACTGCTGCTATTTTTTTAAATTGAACGCTGCCTCCCAAAATTTGCATCGCCGACCACCCCAGGCTACCGCCTCCACCAAGCTCGCGACCCACGCACTAGCCGCACCGCCATCATGACGCCGCAGCCTCCAATGTCGCTCCCCATCATGCACGCAACCCTAACGTCGCGACTGTCGACCACGCCGTCCTCGTTCCCACACTCGCCGCGCGCGCGATCATCGATCGTGACTTCGATCGATTGCGTTGATTTCTTTTTTTTCGAACGATCGGCATTTTTTTATATTTGCTCGATTTAAATCCGAGATGGGAGAAAGAAAAAGGGGTTACGGGTCGATATGAAGGATAGTGGAGGCGGCTTGTACGAGATAATGGGAGTTTGACTTTTATTATTTTATATAACTAAGAAAAATATCTCGCCCGATTGGCCCGCGCAAATCCGAACTCCAAACAAAGCGTGCCATTTGGTGCTCATAATGTTTTAGCCCATTCTGAACACAATGGATCTAGTTTCGAAGCCAAATTCGATCGTATGTAGAAGATAGCTTTTCAAAATCAATTAATTTTAATTAAATTCTAAAATTAAATTTTATGCATTTCAAGCTCGCACGGCCAAATGACAAGTTTGGTCGCTACGAAACTTGAAATCCTACAATAATTCACTATTACGGAACCGATGAAACAAGTTTCATCAAAATCCGAGATAGTGGCCAAAATGGCTATTTCTACTCGTCGAATAAAATATAAAATTTTAAATTTCTATTTATTCACCTTTAAATCCAATTTTAAATGTTAACCATCTTCATTAATTTTCTATATTAAATTTAAATAATTTAGTTCTCCAGGCTTCTGTGAAAATTTCGTAGCGTTTGGACTTGTAGATTGTGAGTTATGATCAATGCAAACTTGTATTTTCTCTAGGCTGCTTCGTTCGTATCGATACCCTTCGTATCGCTTCCATCTCTTTCGTGTCGATCAAAGGCACGTGCTCGCTTGTTGACGTGGAACGATAAACTGGGGTGGATCCATATTTTTTCCGCGTTGACTGAGCTTTCATCCTTGTAGACTTCATTCGTATCCATCTGTAATATTCCATTCGCATCCATCTGTAATATTCCATTCGCATCCATCCATTTCAGCCCATATTCGTATCGATAATTGATGGTGTACTTCGTATCGATCGTTGTAGATACAATCAATACGAAGTGACTTCGTTTGAGGGGTTTTCTGATGGATATGAATAAAGACTATGATGGATACGAACAAGGGCTATGACGGATACGAAGGCTCAAGGATGCTATCGATTCGAACAACCATGAACTTGATGAATACGAATGAGGTCTGCAGGGTGGATGGATACGGACTAACCTCACCTGTGATCGATCCGAACTAGGTCGGTCCTCGATGGATACGAAGTAGCATGGACACGAGGTAGGCTGATGGATATGGACAAGATCGATATGAAGGAAGCCGCCTTTGGATGGATACGAAGAGTGTAGTTCCGGGTGGATGCAAACGGAAGCGATGCGAAGAGAGTGAAACGATGGATACGAACGAATTGATCTCCTTGATTTGCATCGATCATATCTTGAGCACATGAACTCGGATTCTCTTGAAATTTGAAACGTTGGCTTCCACATCTTTAATTGTCGTGTCATATCAATTCTAGCTTGATCTGGACTCGGGAAAAATTCGTCGATATCCATAGTGAACCTGTGTAAAACCGATCTTCGGAACGAACTGTCTTTGATTTCTAGTCAATTTCTTGGTGTCACGGCCTTGCCAAAAGGCGGGATAACACTTGGCCACCAAAACATGCCTTGTAATAGGAAGGTGTGTTTTGTAGTTCGATAAGCTGATGTTCGCATCATGGTAATGACCTGCAAAGAGATTGATAATCTTACTTTACTGTGAATAGTGATCGTTCGCGATCGTATGCCGTTCGGGGTGGTATGTGACCGTTCGAGGTCGAGTGCCATTCGAGGCGAATTGTGACCGTTCGCGGTCGGATGCCGTTTGAGGCGAATTGTGACCGTTCGAGGTCGGGTGCCGTTCGAGGCGAGTTGTGACTGTTCGCGGTCGGATGCCATTCGAGGCGAATTGTGACCGTTCGAGGTCGGATGCCGTTCAAGGCGAATTGTCATGGTGGTTTATCACCATCTCAGAGCATGTCTGAGGACCGTTCGCGACCCCGTACATGTGTAAGTGACTTAGCCATCATAGAATCATTAAAGCCAAATTTACATTCAAATGAGTCTTTTAACAGAAATGTTCAACAAAATCAAGTTCAAATGTGCGAAATAAAAAGCAAAAGCAGAACAGAGACGTCAAAGTGCAAACACCTATACCGACGCAATTGATGGTCGTGTCAGAGCATACCCGAGGATCGCTCGTAATCCTGTACATGCGTAAATGACTTAATCGCATTGGTGTGGAGTTTTCCACTTATTCGTCGTTATTCCGATCAGTTGATGACAAGCTGACGCCTCGATCTGGGGCCACCTTCATTTGACGCAGGGGGTGGTCGCTATCGTTCCACCATAGTTGCTCCCCTTCTCACATATTGCGATAGCAGACCATTTCGGATATGTCCCTCAACCTCATCCTTCAAGTCCCTGCAATCATTCGTGCTATGACCATTCAGCTCGTGGAATAAGCAATACTTGTCGGATCTCCTTTCATTGCTGGTCGGATCCCTCCTCATTGGCCTTCGATAAGGAATCTGCCCCCCGGTATCCTGGTACATCCGCTCCAAAGTCTCATTCAACTCCGTATAAGAAGTGAATCTCAGTTCCTTTCATGGTCGCTTTGGTCCATCACCATTATCCTCGACTCTGTTTCCCTTTATCATTGCTTGAATCTTTTCCGGGAGGATTTCCGCCTTTGACTGCATAAACTTCAACTCCCTCTTCTTCCTCTCTTTCAACATTTGCATCCTCTAATCGCAGAAATCTTTTGGCTTCATGATAAAATTCTCCCAGATCCATAGGTGGATCCCTTGTCAATGAATTCTTAAATTCTATGCCATCAGCTATGCCAGATACAGCTGCCATCAAAACCAAGGATGGATCGGGTTGATCCACCAATGCTGCCGCTGCATTGAATCATGTTAGAAAACTCCTCAAAGATTCCCCGATTCTTTGCTTCAGTGTTGCCAAACTCATCACATTCTTGGGTCTCGAAATGTGAACTCTGAACTACCTCATAAACTTCTCAGTCAAATCGGTCCATGTTCCAATGGAGCTGCTCTCCAGTTGTCTAAACCATAGTGCTGCAATGTCCGTTAAATATAATGGGAAACACCGGGCCATGACCTCCTCCGATGCCTCCAGTACCTCCATATACCTCATGTACCTTGTCAGATGAACTGCAGGATCCGTCCTCCCATCGTAGGTCTCCAGTGTTGGTAGCTTGAATTTTGGTGGATTCCTAGCCTGTCTAATTGCGGGAGCGAAGGGGCTCATGTTCACGTCTTCCAGATCTCTATTCGCTAGTCCGCCTTTCATGGCTCATTTGACCATCTCCGCCAATCAGTCATTGTCGCCAAGTTGTGGTCCTTGTCCGTTGCCTCTGATCTGCCCCCCGAGTTTGCGAGGGAATCCTAGAATCTGCTCTCCTAGACGGGCGTCCATTCCTCTATCAATGCCGTGTTGAATAGCTTCACTTGGTAGCCTACCTGAGGTTCGATCAATATGCTCCTGAGGAGCGCCCCTTAGCTCTAGGGCTGCTCCCGACGGTTCCGCTCTATTCTGGGTTCTGATTGCTCCATGCTCCTGACCTCTATCTCTAGCGCTTCCTGCAGTTGCATTCCCTTGATTCTGCACTCCAACTTGACCAACTTGTCAAAGTAAATTCTGCATCATCTCTTCTTGCCTTTTCAACATTCCCTCCTGCATGGCTTCCATCATCATCTCCATCTCGTCTCGGGTGATGAAGACTGAGGCCTGATTCGCTCCTGAGGAAGCCTCCTAACTCCCTTCATGTTGACTTCTTTCAGTTCTTTGTCTTCTTGTTGATTGCTTGGCCATGGTTGCTTCTAGATCTGATCTTCTAGCTTTCCAAATCCAAACTCCAAGCTTTAGAATCCCTGAGTGCTAGCGTTCTTAGTGAAAGCACCAAAATGTTTGCGCCAAAATTGGTCACAAACACCCGATTATTGATGAAAGCACCGTTTATAATCACATATCACAAATAGCAAGGTTATAGAGAATAAGGTATTATGAACACTCAGAAAATTCGAAGAAAAGCGATGGAAACACACAGATTTATAGTGGTTAGGCGTTCTAGCCTACGTCCACTTTGAAGAATTCGACTTTATTGATTTTTGCTTGCTGGTTACAACAGGTTACAACAGTAGAATTCGAGTATAATGGTGCTTTCGACAGAGTCTGGACGTAGGAGAGCCAAAAGATCCTTTTTCTGTAGGTCTTGGGTTGCTATTTATAGGTGTAGGCTGCAAATATCTCGCTCAGATTTCGGGAGACCTCTTCTGGCACGTAAGTGGGTCCACGCGATCGATCCCACGTGATTTTCACGCAATCTGGGATCGATACGAACGAGATTCGTATCGATCGAAACTTCATCCAATAGAGTCGGGATCGATTGCGAGTGTTGCTGAGGATGTACATAAGCTTCTGTGAAAATTTCGTAGCGTTTGTAATTGTAGATTGTGAGTTATGATCGATGCAAACTTGTGTTTTCTCTAGGCTGCTTCGTTCGTATCGATACCCTTCGTATCGCTTCCATCTCCTTCGTGTTGATCAAAGGCACGTGCTCGCTTGTTGACGTGGAACGATAAACTGGGGTGGATCCATATTTTTCGCCGCGTTGACCGAGCCTTTATCCTTGTAGACTTCATTCGTATCCATCTATAATATTCCATTCGCATCCATCCATTTCAGCCCCTATTCGTATCGATAATTGATGGTGTACTTCGTATCGATCGTTGTAGATACAATCGATACAAAGTGACTTCGTTTGAGGGGTTTTCTAATGGATATGAACAAAGACTATGATGGATATGAACAAGGGCTAAGACGGATACGAAGGCTCATGGATGCTATCGATTCGAACAACCATGAACTTGATGGATAAGAATGAGGTCTGCAGGGTGGATGGATACGGACCAACCTCACATGTGATCGATACGAACTAGGTCGGTCCTCGATGGATACGAAGTAACATGGACACGAGGTAGGCTGACGGATACGAACAAGATTGATACGAAGGTGGCCGCCTTTGGATGGATACGAAGAGTGTAGTTCCGGGTGGATGCGAACGTAAGCAATGCGAAGAGAGTGAAACGATTGATACAAACGAATTGATCTCCTTGATTTGCATCGATCATATCTTGAGCACACGAACTCGGATTGTCTTGAAATTTGAAACGTTGGCTTCCACAGCTTTAATTGTCGTGTCATATCAATTCTAGCCTGATCTGGACTCAGGAAAAATTCATCGATATCCATAGTGAACCTGTGTATAACCGATCTTCGCAACGAACTATCTTTGATTTCTAGTCGATTTCTTGGTGTCACGGCCTTGTGAAAAGGCGGGATAACAGTGGTTTAAGTTGATAAATGATTTATTTAATAGTCATTAAGTTTATTAATTATTCATTTTGATGTTTTAAAGTTAATAAATTATGTACTAACGTTGTTTTAAACTTAATAATCTATTTATTAGGGAGGTTTTAAAAGTAATCAATTTATTAAAAAATAAGCATTTAAACTAATAAATTATTTTATAAAGAGAACTATTTTTATGAAGGATATGTTAAAGTTGTAAATTGGAAAGAGATCTTGGAATTTGGAAAGAACTTTTGGGTTTATAAAACTTTGATTTTTATATGAATTGGATCACTTATGAAAAATCAAGTTTATGAAATTAATAAAGAATCCTTCTTAATTATGGTGGTATGGAAACCTTTTTCCATACTTAACAATAAAGGGTATATAGTTTGGGTTTATTGTAAACAAGGTGTTTGAATAACATTGCCTTTGATCCATTTTGCATAATCTTAAAAATAAGAAACCTTTCTTAAATGCTTTGTGAATATTCTTATACCATTATATAAGCGTATGGTAAAGTCTTCCAAGTATAGGAAGTATAATGGTTTGAGAATATACTTATACCGACGAGATAAGTATATGAATAATTTTGTAAGTAATTAAAGTGATTTAATAAATGAAGGTTATATTTAAGAGGCTTAGTGGATCTCATATGGAATTAAACCTATGTTTTTTTGTTGTTTGTTTATTTGATAGTTAAATAACCAACCATCAAATCCGGACCAATTTTTAACTCTGGAAATATTTGGAAGAAATACAAAAATTATATGGTACAGTTATCTTCAGTGATAATATATACTAACTTATGTGTTCTTCCAGGACAAATGATAAGGAAATCCATCCACTTAAAATGGTTAGGAGGTTTTCTCCACTCTCGTGTATTGGCTGATTATTTCCAAAAGAATCGGAGTTGAGTTTATCGGGACTATCGAATTTTGGTTTTAAGAGATCGGGATCGGATAGGTATGAATTATCTAAAAACCACTTCGAACCAACTTAAGCATTTGAATTGAAGACATCTTAAAGATGATGAAATCGAAGACATCTTAAAGATGATGAAATTGAAGACATAGCTCTTTGAAGTGCAAGGGTTACTTGCTACTAATCCTAAGGGTGATTCCAAAAAGGATGTAGTAGAAGTAGTGCCTTTGACTTTTTCATATCCTGAACAACTTGTATGGACGAATACTAGCATTGCATTGTCGCCTAGAGGGTACTGTTAGTATTCCAAGTGAGATTGCTATCTAAAAGGTAAAACGTAGCCTCAAGCCTCATGCGGCAACTATGTGAGTTGCACCTATTAAGGTATTATCATCATCCTTCTATATATATATATATATATATGGATTTGGTTGTGCCTGAGAGCTCTTGAGAAAAGGTTGCAAACAATCGGGGTGATGAAATATTCGGTATTATCCAGTAACAGTAGTCTAGTCCTATGCTGGTGCGGGTCCATGTGAGGCCCTCAGAATATTTTTCTACAGGTATAGTGTGATAGGCGGTATCCCAGTGCCTTCTCACTATATGGAATCCATTCTCCAATAAGCGCCGTACGGACTTAGTTATGTCCAACTATGTTGGCCGTGAGATGCAAGCATTCCAGCTATATTTCTAATTTATTTTAAACCCTCACATAACAAAAGAAAACCGGTTGGAAAAATGAACAAGCTCAGGTCGACCCATAGGTCGTCGACCTTTGTATTGCATAGGTCGACCTTAGGGTCGACCTATGCAATACTATAAACAGAATCCAATTATACTTATAAGTATATCTTCTATTAGAAATATTTGCAATTTAAATTATTGTTGAACTTGCCTCTTTCGAGAAACTTCTATATGAAATATTTTAGTGATATTATCTCATATTTAGTAGTTGTCTTATGTTAGATGTTTCTTCTTCTCTTTTGAGAAGAGATGTTATCACCTACCTCTTGTAGTGTTTTGTAAACTTTGATATGTACCTACTCGTTTTGACTCGATGTATATATTGTGATTCATGTACCACTACTGTTGTATCACTGTAGAGTACTATGATGTATCTGTTTATATGTATATATATGTGACTGTTGTTCTCTGATCTGTTATATTCGTTGTTACTATATTTTGTTCCAATAGATCAGTTAGCCACCGTAGTTTTGTGTTAAACATTTATCGAGTGATCTTATCCTGGTTTTCTATCTTCTTGTGTTGAGGGTGAGAATTTTAAACTCAAGCCTATCTATTTTCGTTTGCTAGATGAAATAAATCGTGTTGAATACAGTTATTATAATATAGCTGGATTTTCTAAAAAAGTGGTTTGGTTATCGTAAGCTAATAACCCGTCTGTGTTTATGTGTGGCGCGGTCTTACGAGATACCTTTTTTATAAGATTTTACTATATATAACAGTCTAAATGATTTGAGTTACTTACACTGGTTTACCAGACTGATCCGGGTGTTATTTTCTTATAATGCTCGGTCAGACCCGAGTATTTTTCCAGAGTTAGCTGTGGATGCTTTAGAGCTTCAGGAGTCAAGTTGGATGCCCAGGACACATTTCTGTATTTTATCTCCACTCTGTTTTATTGGTTGAGTTTATCAGCATTTGTAAGGACAGGCTGTTACAAATGTCCAAGCTGATTATAGGTTAGACTCTGATGTTGTTTGAGTACTAAAGTCTTTTCTTTTGTAAAGATAATTTATGTAATATATATTACTCGTTACGATGTGAGATTTGTTCTGTTTTTTCTTTTTGTTTCCACCCTAACAAATCTATCTTTCCAGCAATTTGATGCTCGGTAGGTGAATATCATGGTTGTATTAGTGTCTACTTTTGAGGATTGGAAAGGCTGGTTATTACATGTGGTATCATAGCTAGAGGTTAAGCAAGAATCTTAGCCTGGTGGGGTAACTCAGTAAGGATCGGGCGGTGACATTCTAGAATGAGTTTGAGTGCATTATATGTAAGAGAGCATATTTGTTAGTGCTATAAAAAGGTTTTATATTGTGTTAATTTATTTGTTGAGTGGTTTATTGATTTTGGTCAATATAAGTAGCTAATGTTATTGATAAGGATTCCTAAACACTTGAAAAAGGCCAACCGACACAGTATTGTTTTTAAAATGGGTAAATGAAATAATTTTACCAAGGAGTATATTTTATATAGAAAAGAATGATTTTCAAAAATTAACATAGTTATTTTTGATGTGTTTGTTTGTTAGGAGACGATAATATTAAATTATTATCATTTAGGATTTGATTAGTCATGCTCATCCTTTTTTAGCAATTTCTGTTGTTTGTTGATTTATAAATTATTTTCATTTTTAAAATCTGGGTTGGATAGATAGATTCCATAGGAACATGGAAATGAACACCTTATGAATTTAGTTTCACAATTTGACTATAAGGCGTTTGATGATAATGTTGGGTTTTAATAAGATATTTATAAAAAGAAAGCTATAATATTTTGGAAATAAATATTTAAGAAATGATTTTGTATAATAGAGTGATTTTATGAAATTTGGATGTTATAAATATTTGCTTTATAAACGAAAGGATTTTTGGGACCCAAATCTCATGGTTTTTGAAAAGGGTTTCAAGTGATCTTAGGAAAAAGGTAGTAATATTTTTACTTGAAATTTTTTTATAAATATTTTGGAAGGGAAATTTTTAGGTAAGGAGTATTTTCGCTGGATTGGTTCGGGAAATGTATTTCGATTTGTTTTGTGATGATCTGAATAATCTTCTAAGTGATGTTCGGATGTTTGCCTAGGCGAATGTTATAGTGCACATAGTAAATTATTCTCTTTGTCATTATTCAATCGAAAATGAGTTCAAATCTGAACGAACCCAAAGCAATTTGGAGATTGAGATTTTGTTATAACTATTTGTATGGAAATATATACAGAGTTGTTTCAAAAAGGGAGTTTGGAAATAAAAGAAGTATTTTTATGTTTGTTAGTTCGAGTGACTCGAAAATAACTAAAAATTGGAAAGAGACGTGTTCGGTTGGTAAGCAATTCTCTTAGGAAGTGCCCTTTTGGACAGAAAATATATGATATTGTTTAGTAG
Source organism: Allium fistulosum (assembly GCA_030737815.1). Classification (NCBI taxonomy): domain Eukaryota; kingdom Viridiplantae; phylum Streptophyta; class Magnoliopsida; order Asparagales; family Amaryllidaceae; genus Allium; species Allium fistulosum. The sequence goes on along the minus strand of CM060903.1, from coordinate 1,423,986,686 downwards.
TATCTAGTTCCTTAGTACCATTTTGGGGTTACTCGGGCGATAAGTATATATTTTTTCTATGATTAAAATATACAGTATCATTTCAAAAGGGATTTTTGAAATAAAACCTGATATTCAGAACTTGAGTTTACTTAATGGAAATAAAACTCCAATAAAAAGGTTTGGAACCAGATAGTGGTATATACTCCCAGGATGTAGTGAGGTATTGTACAAATTTCTAAAGTTAAGTAGTGTTTATTGAAAATGTTTCCATAAATAATTATGGAAGTAAATTAGCTGAGTGTTTTGTTAACTAGTTTCCTTTTTGTTTGTTTGAGATAAAATTTCAGGGTCGAAATTATTTTAAGGAGGGAAGAATGTAACGACCGGTTCACTTTGGTTGGTGAATAATTAGTTTATTTTGAATATTCAATTAATGGTTTTTAAATGATTACATAACCCTCTTTTAATTTTTAACTAATAATAGAAAAATTCATTTTAGAATTCTGTTTACATAGGTATGGGGTTCGACGAAAAACTGAAATGTGACCGAAACACGCTTTCCGGATTTCAGCTTTTTATTGAACAACAAATTATAGAAAGTTGTTTTTACCTTTGCATATACTTTAAAACCACATTTTTAAATGTTTAGAGAAAATATTTTGAAATATAAGAATGAATGAAATTAACATAATAAGAATTTATAAATATAAAATATTTATAAATTGAAAATGAAAAGATGATTTGAAATATGAAAAGATTCGTAAGTTTGAAAATTAGCCAAAAGTGCATGATCATCCTAATATCCACCATATTTTCCAATACATGACATTTTGATGGATTAGGAAATGATGGCAAGGTTGAAAAATTGGATTTAAGGTAAATCGGACTTTAGCCTTCCTTGCTTTAATTTTATATATAAACTCTTCTTATCATATATTTCATTTTTATACTACACCTTCTTAACCTCTTTCTCAATTACTCTCTCCCCACATGATATGGCTGAAATTACATGCCATCAAATGTCATAAAATTTCCATAAATCGCTTCATTTAATTATCTTTTTATTTAAACCCGTTTAAAATTTCACTAATATCGTATATCGATGCGCACAAATATAACTTTTAAAAATGCATTCAAATAATTACAGAAAACTCTGAAACATCAACTGAATTAAAGTATAATTAATATTTCTTAAATATAAATTGATTTAATTAATCTACGGTATTTTATAAACTAATTAAATCATGTGGTTTTTCGAAGAATTCGTCGTTATGGTTGTGCGACTCAAAGGTGTAAATTCAATAAGTGATTAATATCGAACATTTCGAATATTAACGTTCACGCGTTACCTTAGTTAGTGGTGTGACATTTTGACTCAATTTATCACCTACACATCTTTTGGTAAAATCAAATTTTACTTACTATATGCGGCACCTTGTAGTAACAATTATTTACACTCATTCTCTTCATCAAAATTATATACATTAGGACTTATGGAATTTGGTTTTTATCAAAACTCCAACATTATCCACGTTCAACTCTGTATTTCCAAACATAAACTGGTTTAATAATAACAATTATTATTAACTATACAGCTCTTGCCAGATACTTTGATTTTGAGTTGACTACTGTTGACCGTGATACTATCCCCATATAACCGAGGAGAAGAATTCTCTATTGAATTGTGTTTCACTTCCAATGCTTCAACTCAGATGGATGTCATGCCACAATTTAAATATAATCAAAGTGGAGTGTCTACATTGAAGTTCAACATTACTCGTCGAGGGAATTGTGTAACATCGTCACTTTAAGCTTATCGATTTGACCTTAGTTATATTAACCAGTAGAGAACTCTCAAGTACGTCATTTCATAATTATCCAATAACTATCAGTACATAACCCCGAGGTACCCTCAGTAGCAACAAGAAATACATTGCCCAACATTTGGAGAGCGTTACATACTCTAGTTTCAATGGATGAATTGATATCTTTCTCGAATCTTCTTTACAAGGAATATTTAAAACAATATGTTATTTTCATTATGATAAAAGTCTCATGATTATAACACGTTGTACTTACTATCACATAACATTTCATTTGAGAATTTTCCCTTTATGTACTTTAAATTAATTACTTAATTATTTATATAACTATATAAAAAGTATATAATAAAAAGAAAAACACATTTTATTTTAAATATGGTTGGTCATACAGTTAGATATAGGTAACAAATTACATAGTTGCCCCCAGAGCATATCCCTAACTCAATCAAAAACATAAGAGGGAAGAGGTGATCGATCTTGTCGGTCTACAGAAGACTTGTTCTTTTTGCCTTTTGATTTTTGGTGTTCGATGTACATAGGTCATTATTGTGTGGATATGACCCTCGTAATTTTATATCCGAAAGATAAGGTAAATAAAAATTGTTTTCTATTCAACCTTGTCTCATTTACTTTTATCACATTCTTTATTTTCTATGCTTATGTACTTGCCTTAATGTATAATATATAATTATCTATATTGAAATTACTTATGTATCATACTTTCCTTTTGTATGTGATCTTTGCAATGCATTTTTAGGGATGGAGTCCATTAGTACTATCTCTAGGTAACTTGATATTCGGTTTTCAAAATATAGAATGTATGTTTGTGCTGCTGATCCGTTAGCAAAAAGTCAAACTAAATGAATGTGGTTTGACTTAAAAAGCTAACTTTATTTCAATAAATCCAATGGTAAGTCCTATCTTATTACATCTTATTCGAATGAAATAAATTGATTAAGTACAAATAATTCAAAAGGAATAGCAGTGTAGGTGGACGTTACTCCATTCCCTTGGAATTAGGATTCCGTTAACTGTCGTTAGCTTGAAAGTATCATCTCCAAGCTTCCGTCCAATCATATAGGATCCTTACTAAATCGTGTCAAGTGCTCCCATACTTGAAAAGACCCTTTCTAAATGAGGTCACCTATCTCGAAGGTATGGTTTCAGACCTTAGCACTGAACTATGTTACCACTCTTTGTTGATGAGCAGCTACCCTTATATTAGCCTATTCTTGCTTTTCTCCACCAGATCGAGAGATGATGGCAACAACTCCTCATTCATCTAAGGGTCAAAATGCATTCATCTATGAGAAGGGAATTCTGCTTCTACTGGAATTTTGGTTGTTCAATAAACCCATAACACTAATGGAAACTCATCCACCCAGTTGCCTTTGGCTCGTTTTAGTCACTTCTTTATGATATATTTGATGATTTTATTCACCTATCTATTCACATATGGATATGCTACCACTAAAAAGCTCTTTTCAATTCGATGTCGAGTACAAATATTCAAAGTATACCGCACTTCCAAATAAATACCCATTTTCCATTATGATCTTCTTTGGCACTCCGAACTTGCATACATTATACTTTACAACAAAGCTAATCACTTTCATTGAAGCAATCGTGGTGAGGGGCTCTTCTTTAGACCATTTCATGAACCAGTCCACTACAACGATTGCATATTTCGCTCCTTGTATGACATCGGTACTGCTCCAATGATATCAATTTCCCAAATCGCTATGGGCTAATCATCTACGTAAGCTCGTTGGAGGGGGCTTTAGGAATCTTCACGAATCAGTGTCGGTTTTTACATTTCCTTGAATATTCAACCAAATCTCGATTGAAAGTTGGCTAGAAATATTTGTAGCAAAGAATCTTCCTTCCTAAAGTATTCCCTCCAATGTGATCGCCCCATCTTCTTTTATAAACATACGCTGGGATCTTCTTAACTTCATCCTTGTCAACATACCTTAGCAAGGTGGTCAAGAATCATTTCCTAGACAACACTCCTTCTTGAATAATGAACTAAGGCACCTTATGCAAGATCTTCCACTTTTCGTTCTGACTTTTTGGGGGAGTTCCTATAACAAATAATCTTTGATTGGATTCATCCATGACTCCATTTCCTCTCTCCATAGTCTATGTCCATTTCATCAATATTTTGAGATTACAACACCTTTACTTGAATGATTCCCCAATAGCTACGCATCTATAGAATTCACCAATTTTTCTAATGAATCAGTATTCATATTTTACTTTATGGGGATGTGCGATATCGCGCAATGCTTAATGTCTTCTAGTGGTTCCAACACTTTTGACATGTAAGTGGCAAGTCATGCACCCTTAGCCTTAAATTTCTTCCTTACGTGACAAACAACTACTTGAAAGTTATTGTAGATGTACAGTGTATGTATGCTTAATTCCTTTGCTATCTTAAGTCCCACTATATATGCTTCATACTTTACTTATTTATTTGTTGGACGTAACTCAAGATTCAATGCATAGCAAATCCTCTAACCTTCTAAGGTTACCATAACAAATCCACCCCCAAAATCATGGTCATTGAATGCCCTTTTAATATACAATTTCCATTGAGATACTATTAATTAAATATAAAGATCATCTCCTTTCAAAGGATTTAACAATATTAGTGGTTTTCAAAGATGCTTCAATAAATTTTGAAAATCAGCTTTACATTATCCCATCGACTAGAACTTCTGCTTTCCTTCTTGAGGGCATCAATGAAGGGTATGCGTTTATAAGTCGTCTTTGAGATGAATCGACTTAAAGCATTTACTTTATCATTAAATCTCTACATTTCCCTCCTTATCCTCAGGGTTGTAACCTTCTTTAAAACTTCAATCTGATCTCGGTTAGCTTAAACTCCTCTAAAGTTCACAATGAACTCCAAAAACTTGCCTGATGCAACTTCGAAGGAATATTTCAGTGGATTTAATCTTGTTACATATTTCTAGAGTACATCAAACATATTTGAAAGATTGTCTATGTAGTCTAATAGTTGTCTTGACTTTACTAGCATATCACTCACATAGAGTTCCATTATTCATCTCGTATGTTCCTTAAATGTCTTATTGACCAAATACCGATAAGTAGCTCCAATATTCTTTAGAACGAATGATATTAGCATGTAGCAATATTGTCCCCACACAATTATAAAGCTCGTATGCTCTTGATCATGGACGTAAAATATAATCTAATTGTAGCTGAAATATGCATCCATAAAGGACAGTAGTTCATGTCCAACATTTCATCCACTAATTGGTCGATCTGCAGCAGAGGGAAGTTGTCCTTCGAGAATGCTTTTTTTAAGTCTGAATGGTCTATGGATGTCCGCCAATTCCCATTTTCCTTTTTGACCATCGCTGAATTCGATACCCATTTCGAGTACAATGTACCGCAAATAAAGTCATTTGCCTTCAGCTTATCCACTTCTTCCTCCAACGCAATGGCCCACTCTAGTTCCATGCTGCACCGCTTCTACTTTACTAGAGGACTGGATGGGTTCACATGCAGTGCATGACATGCAAATTCAGGCGAGATTCTACACATATCGGAATGTGTCCAAGCAAATAAGTCCTTGTTTGCCGAAGAAACCTTACCAATTCCTCTTTCATCCTTGTGCTGAGTTGAGATCTAGCTTTGATAATCTTTAACGTAAGATCATCATCCACTCGAAGCTCGACCTTCAACTCCACCGGTTTCGCACATACCTCTTTCGACTCTTTCTATGGGTCTATAGCTTTGTAGTAATCGCTAGAGTGTATGAGTCGAGTTTTAGGTAGTAATTAATTGCTATGCATCCACACTTTTGATGTTGAAAGGCTTCCATGCATCCCTTTTCGTGTTCCATCGTCATTCCTCTCTGAGATTTACGACATAGCACTCTCGACTTATGCTATGGTCTCCTTGGATGGCCTCCTCTCCATTATCAGTGGATAATTTCATCACTAAGCACCACAAAGCTAGTGCATACTTAAATCAACAAAGGCTAGTTGGCCCAAGAATAGTTATAGGTGGAGAACGCATCCACCATAACAAAGTTATGAACCTGTATTGCCTTTACTAGCCCAAAAAGAACAATTTGAAATGGTAATAAAATGTTGCTAAAATTTGTAGTAACACTTCAGAAGTGTAGAAGATTTGTATGTTGCAGATTTCTAAAACATTAACGTTGCATTTCAATTTTCCAATTTGAAACACTTATAGTGCGTTTCAGATTGATAAATTGAAACATCCAGTGGATGTTGCAGATTAACAAATTAAAACACCTATGGAGTGTTTCAAACCGATATTCTGCAGCACTTAACAGGCGTTTCAAGTTGATAATCGGCAATACTTACTGGGTGTTTCAATTGACAATCAACAACACTTGCTACATATTTCAAGTTGATAATCTACAACACTTATTGGATGTTTCAAATTGGCAATCTGCAACACACATTAGATGTTTCAAATTGGAAATTGAGAGTTCTGAACTTACAGCTAAAAAAAGAAAATTGTTCTTTTTAAATTATAAAAATATATAAACAATATATGATCTATACATGAGCAGTATAAAAAAACACATCAACATAATATAACAATATATTAATACAAACAACAAAGAACAATATTAAATGATTTATAATATTTTATTTGATTAATCATTTCAGTAAAGCAAAGAAAATATTAAATGATTAAAAACCATATAAAATAACGCTATTATAGAATCATCATAACGAGTAATTTTTCTTTCATCCCACTTCATCCTTATGGGCAAACATTCTACCACTCCATCTCTATGCTGTTGTACTAGCAGTCCACCACATCCTTGAACTACATAATGACTTAAATGTTACAAAACAAGAATAGGAGAAGAGAATAAAATCTGTAGATTTTATTTCTTACTTACTCACTAAAAATACAAACTACTACTCCTTATATAGAGCTATAAAGTAACGAATATATCTAGAAAATAGGATCCCAATAGTAGCTATAAACTAGGAAATAACTTGCAACTCACGGCTAAATTTGTGCTATAGAATAGGACAAATCTTATTACTTAGTCTAAATACACATGTCATTCTACATCCCTCCCTTAAACTGATGTTACAAACATTCAGTTTAAACATCATGTTTCATATAGTCTTGTCTAGTGCAAACACCAAGCATCTGTCTAAGTTTTTGAAAGACAACCCATTTGAGAGTCTTAGTGAATATGTCAGCAATCTGATCAACACTTCTGCAGTACTGTACTTCAATAACTCCTTTGATAGTCTGCTCCCTTAGATAATGGTACTTGACATCTATATGCTTGCTTCGACTATGAAGTATTGGATATTTAGACAGCTTAATTGTAGAGCAGTTATCACAATATTTTACAATGGCTTTCACTTTCTTGAAATGCAACTCTTCAAGAATCTTCCACAACCAAACTGCTTGACATGCACTTTCTGTTGCTGCGACGAACTCAGCTTCAGTTGATGACAATGTAACTATTGGTTGCTTCTTTGATGACCATGAGACAACAGCTGACCCCATCATAAAGGCGTATCCTGATGTGCTTCTTCTATCATTGAAATCGCCTGCATAATCGCTATCGGTAAAGCCGACCAAATCTGACCTTTCTCCTTTTCTGTAAAACAGCCCAAAATTGGTAGTGCCATGCAAGTACCTAAAAATCCTCTTAATTGCAAGAAGATGCATATCTTTTGGTTGCTCCATATACCTTCTGATTAAACTGATAGCATACATTAAATCAGGTCGTGTTGCCGTCAAATACATTAAACTACCAACCATCTGCTTGTAAAGAGTGTTGTTACTCTTTTCCCTCCCAAATCCTTTTTAAGTTTCAATCCATTCTCAATTGGAGTGCTGACTGAGTTGCAATTTTTCATGTGAAACCTGTCCAAAACTTCTTGAGCATACTTTTTTTGAGACACAAAAATTCTAGCTTTTGATTGCACTACTTCTATACCAAGAAAATAATGCATTAAACCAAGGTCAGACATCTCAAACTCGACCATCATAGATTTTTTAAAACCGTTAATCATCGCACTATCATTGCCAGTATAAATAAGATCATCCACATATAAAGAAACGATGAGCATCTTTCCTCCCTTTCCGGTCTTTATGAAAAGTGTATGCTCATGTGGGCATTTCTTAAATCCCTCCTTATTAAAATAAGCATCTATACGACTATACCAAGCTCTCGGAGCTTATTTTAGTCCATATAATGCCCTTTTTAATTTGTACACTTTATGCTCTTCTCCAATTTTAATATAACCGAGAGGTTGGTCAACATATACAAGTTCTTCCAAATTGCCATGTAAGAATGCCAATTTTACGTCCAGTTGGAAAATAGGCCATGGGTTTTGAGCTGCCAATGCGATCACCAATCGAATTGTATCATGTCTTGCCACTAGAGCAAAAACTTCTTTGTAGTCGATGCCAAACTCTTGCTTATAACCCTTGGCAACTAAGCGTGCTTTGTACTTGTCAATTTCTCCATTCTCCTTCAATTTTATCTTGTATACCCATTTCACGCCAATGCTCTTTTGCCCTTCTGGAAGCTCCATTAACTCCCAAGTGTTGTTTTTTTCTATTGTTGTTATTTCAGCATCCATAGCTTCTTGCCATATTGGCTCCTTGACGACATCTTCGAAAGCTACAGGATCACAATCTGATACCAAGTTGAGTTTCGGCATTCTCGCGTACCGTACACGTTCGCTTCATCGTGTCTAGCCGGAGTCAACGGTCGAAGTCTCCCATGCCGGCATCCCGATTGAACATCCCTCCATCGCCTCCATCGAGCATATAATCTGGTATTGGCAACACATTGTAACAAATGGAATCCCCAATGTTACGGGCCACCAATCCCATATATATACTCCAAATATCCTACAATGTGGGACTTTTCCGTTCAATCCACGCACCTACTCCATTTTACAATGCGAGCCACATCTAACAATCTTCACCTTGGCGAACATTACTCAAGTCACCTTGGAGTTATACTGAGTCCTCTTCGCAGTTAGATGAGGCTGCTACTCCGAGTTCTCATAAGCAAGAAGGAGCGACTGCTTAACCATATGTCCACCTTGACGAGTATCCCATGCTCAAGCCCCTTTGGATCCATGCTTCGGTTGCGCTGCATCGTACCGGTCCTATCGAACCATGGAGCTCTGATACCATAAGACTCACAAAAATTTGCAAATTCATGTGAATTGTATTCACCCCCACGATCAGTGCGAAGAACTTACTTTGATTGGATTGCCAACTTCTTTTTCAACCAGCGTTTTATAGCTTTTAAATGCAACAAAGGCTTCAGATTTTTCCTGTAAAAAATAAATCCACGTCCTTCGACTAAAATCATCAATAAAAGTGATTATGTATCGTTTACCTCCATTTGAAGATGGAGTTATTGGTCCACAAATGTCAGAGTGCACCAACTCTAATGTCTTTTTTGCTCTCCATGAATTTCTTTCGAAAAAGATTCACGGTGTTGTTTACTAACAACACAATCTTCACAAACATCCGATGGGCAATCAAATTGTGGAAGACCGGCTACCATTTGTTTCTGCTGCAAAGTTTTCAAGCCATTAAAGTTGAGATGATCATACCTGAGATGCCAAAGCCAAGCCAAATTCTTTAATTTAGCTGAGAAACATGCGTGGTTGGTGTTGTGGAGGGAAAGTGGAAACATTCGATTTGTTGTCATGCTGACTTGAGCTATCAAGCCCAACTTATCATCTCGAATTCGACAAATGCCATTTTTAATGGAGAACTCACACCCTTTCTCTTGCAATTGTCCCACGCTTAATAAATTAGTTTTAAATTCTGATACAAAAAGAACATTAGAAATAGTTTGTGTAGAACCTTCTTTGGTTTGAATGGTAACTTTTCTTTTGCCCATTACAGATACTGTCGAATTATCTCCAAACTTCACAGTATCATGATAAGATTCATCCAAATGAGAAAATGTAGATTTATTTCCACTCATGTAATTGCTGCAGCCAGTATCTAAGTACCACTTATTTTGATGAGTTTCATCTTTTGCATGGCATACAATCAGATGTGATATTTCTTCTTCGTCCTTTTCTACAAAATTAGATTTTTCTCCACAATTCTTATTTAAATTAGTGCGACATTCAAATTTATAATGGCCATACCGATGACATCTATAACACTCAACTTTTGACTTGTCTACTGACTTTGGTTTATAGCTTGCTGAGTGATTACCACCACGACCTCTTCCTCTCCCTTGAGAATAGTAAAACTGGTTAGTTTCTGACTATTGGCATGGCTGTCTATAACTTTTGTTTCCTTTGCCTCTTTGCTTGTGTTTCCTTGCTAGGTGATGAAATATGATTCTTGGTTGAGACTTGTAAAGCTTGTTCCTCCAGTTCCTGTTGACTCATCTTTTGTTCATGAATTTGTAAAGAACTTTGCAATTCATCAATTGAAAGAGATTCAATGTCTTTAGATTCTTCTATAGAGCAAACAGTGTAATTGAACTTTGGCGTCATTGATCAAAGAATTTTCTCCACAATTGTTGTATCATCCACCTTTTCGCCATTGATCCACATTTTATTTGCAATCGTCATTGTCTGACTGACTCTCCAATTTTCATCCACAATGTTTCAAACTCGGTCCGAAGTGCTTGGAGTAGTGCCCGTTTCACCTTTGCATTACCTGCATATTTCTTCTTCATAGAGTCCCAAATGTCTTTGGATGTATCTTTGCAAAGAATCGTCTTCAAGATTGACCTGTCAATGGCTTGGAAAAAGTAGTTTTTAGCCCTAAGACCCTTCAACTTCAATACATTCGACTCAGCTTTCTGCTGATCCGTCAGTACCACTCCAGCTGCTGGTTCTGCTACTCCAGACTCAATAACCTGTCAATACTCTTTTGATCTTAAGAAGTTCTCCATTAGCATGCTCCAATGATCATAGTGGCCACCAAAACGTGGAATTGAAGGTTGAATAAAATTTTCAAAAGCCATGTGCACTTGTCTTTGAAAACATTGTTACAAAACAAGAATAGGAGAAGAGAATAAAATCTGTAGCTTTTATTTCTTACTTACTCATTGAAAATTCAAACTGCTGCTCCTTATATAGAGCTACTCGATAGTAACTATAAACTAGGAAATAACTTGCAACTCACGGTTAAATTTGTGCTATAGAATAGGACAAATTTTATTACTTAGTCTAAATACACATGTCATTCTAGATTAACAGGTCTAATGCTGAGAGAAAAAACCATTACATCAAAGTCAGCATTCATCCCCATACCTGTATCACCCCCTGATAATTACCAATACAACCTCCATTTTCTTGTATTTTATCCATGATACTGATGTCTACCATGCCGAGGACACATGGTAATGAACCTCTAATCAGATATCTTCTACCATCCTTACTTGTACGTGTCTCATTCATTATATACATATAGATATATTTACTACTTATTCAAAGTTTTTTTTAAGTAAAAAAGGTGTTACCTTGATTCTAAAGGCTTTTACATTCGACTTGAGTACTGTGTTGTTATTAACTGCTACCGTGAATTGGTGGTCTGCATCTGTGAATTGTTTGTATAGGATTGCACTTTCTCCTCTTAGCTGATCAACCTGATAACATGTATGTTTTATTCTATGTATCAACACGTAACTTTTGGCATACTGTGTGTATATAACACAATGATAAGATCGCCATTTTGTAACCTATTGTTCAAGATCTACTAATTGAGCTTGCTTCCTTGTTCTAGATCGTCTAGGAGATTCACGGTTCGAACCATCCTTCAATATAACAAAATTACTGCCATATTACTTAAATTTATGAAGAAACGTTAAAATATACATTGTTCAAGATACATATGTACAGAAAATATATAATATACTTTCTCACGCACTTTATATTGATGACGTTAGGATCAGATGATCCATTTTCCAATTCAAGTAACTCATCCCTGTCGTCGTCGGATTGGTCATCAAAACCGCCAGTAAATCTATGTCCACCTTCTTATTTGGTTTTCTTTACTCCTATCACTTTCGTTTGCTTGGTTTAGAGATGAGGTTGGACTTCTAGTTGAAGTTTTGTATTAAATTTATCCAAATCATAGGACAACACTATACAATATACAATATCATAGGAAACCAAAATATACAAGCCTAAGTTTAGCACACCAGACAAGTGTAAATTCGTAGGACAACACTGTACAGTATCATACTCACATGAGCAGCTCAATTCTCTGGATAATAGAAGAAACAGCTAACTTTGTAACATATGTATCCTTCTCCATTTTATGCGGCCACTAGCACACAGTGCAGTTAAACTATTAAAGTCTTTGATAACTAGTTTGTTGCTAGCAACACAAGTGAAAAAAGACTGAATATTACACAAGTGGCTTTTGACATAGTATATAAATATATTTTTTGTGTGTTAAATCAAAAAATAGAGATAGCGGAGTAGAGGTAATAACTTTGGCATTACATGTGACATATATAACTCCTACAAATGAAAGATCCTAAACTACAAGTAAATATGGACTCATTGTTAAAAATATGTTGGAGTGGCGAGGTCCTAAGTGACTGTAGGATGCAACGAAAATGGAGAAATCAACTGATTTTGCATTTAAAACTAATTCTGACCCAAGTTCTGAAAACTACCACTCGTCAAAGAAAGTTCAAATGTAGAGGAAAACGCAGCATTTTGTGCTGAGGCAATGGAAGCAGAAGACAGCATTGAAGCAGCAATAGTTGTGGTGGAAGCTATGGCCGTGACTGAGACTGGAAACGCATGGTTGTGTATGCCCTCGTAAGTAGGTATCAGTACATATACATCCACTTTACATCTTTGCACCTGTAAAAAGTATCATATCATGAATGTTAAACAACAAGCTTTGAAAAAGGATTTGAACTTACGGTTGGGATGTCTCGCATTATGGATGGGTAATGGGCGCATATTAAAAGAAAGAATAGTCTCACATCATGAAAAATAATAAAAGTGGAGTAGTATATATATGAGTTTGATCGCATATAACAACAAGAAGGGATTTTTTTGTTAAAGGGTGTTAGACCAAACTCATATGTTGCCTTCACATAGGGATGTGCAGACAGGATTTCAACATATAACCACTACTGCCGTATGAAAAAAGTCAATGTGATAAGTTGATCAGCATTATTTTATAAATTTTTTTGTCATTTATTGCTATATTTATTAACATAGATGTTTCTTACATGTAATTTTACATAACTGCTTTCCTGTAAAGGAACCTGTCTTTCCTTTATTGCCAACAACATAAAACTCATAGATGCAAAATACAGGAAATTATTGTCAAGAACAAAATTTCTCAGCATTTTAGCCTCAAGGACAGACCTTCAATATTTTATTCTGAAGGACAACTTTCTTTAGGTATCAGTTTTTAGTTATTGATAACAGTTTTTAGGTATCAGTTTATAGTTATCGGTAGTAGTTTTTAGATATCAGTTTTTAGCTCGGTAGCAGTTTTGTTGTCCTTATGAATAATTTTAGAAAATGTATGTCCTTATGAATAATTTTTAGGAGAATGTTTGTCCTTGTGGTAAAAATATTGAGGTCGTGTCCTCGAGGCAAAAAATATACAAATTTTTGTCCTTTAAATTAATTCCCCCTGCAAAATATAAGAAAATCTACAAATTATAACTTGATCTAAATACAACACAGTTATAGTAGAAGACTTAAATGTAGAACAAGGGTCGCTAATATGTATTCATAGGTAGATCATACATAATATCTCCTTTATGCTATAATAATTTATGAACATAGCCTCATAATGTAGCATTCATTAATTTTCACACAGGTTCCTAATGGATAATCTTACCGTTATCTTTCGGGGATGAACTACTGGTAAAGCATACAGACAGGTTTAAGTAAAACCTACATGCCAAACCTATCTTTTTTTGGCGCCTAAATTTTATGTTGGTAAAGCCCATCTTTCAAATGGCCTAAATTAGATTTCATGTCAATACGTTGTGTAATTGGAAAATGATCAATATGAAAAATCAGTATAATTAGCTTATTAAGGTTGGTATTTTAATTTTTTCGTAAACAACACTTATACAAGTATCATATACAGTACAAAATTTTATACTCAATCACTATAAAATAAAATTTTGAACAAAGATTTATACAGATATTATATATAATAAAGTATGTAAAAGAACAATATGTTCACGGTTGAATTAAAGGGGTTGCACTTGCACATTTTATTGATTTAAATTTTCATAAAGATAAATTCTCAATGTGAGTGCAGTCCAAATTATCATTATGAATAAACAATATCCATAACATTAGTGTGCTATTATTGACATCCAAGTTTTTTTTTGACCATCAACACTAAAGGTCACCTTAAACAATTTTATTTTTCTCTTTCTAACGTCAATTACTATCTTCTTCACATGAGCAGGCACTCAAAATTCGAAATGCTTATTTCTCTCTTTCTTCCAAAACGAACGCCGTCATTGGAAAAAAACTTACACCTTTCTGATCATCACAATTGAGATTATCCGCTAAATCTTCACATTTCACCATTTATTAGGCAAAAAAAGTTTTTTTTTTGGGATTATGGTTTGGAATTTTTGAGAAATATGCAAAATTTGTTAAAAAGATACGAGAGGTACAACTGTGTAAGGCTGAATGAAAGAATAGAATATGTTGATCAAAAGTACATAAAAAATATCACCGAAAGAAAAAATCTGAATGCCAATAGTAGCACATTAACATTATAGAATTATTTTTTATTTTTATTTAATTGGCTTGTAGTTTCTTCCATTACAAGTTTTCAGTTCATTTCTCGATAATAGTTTGTATGTTTTATAAAGTTAGGAAGTTACAACTATTATAGGGAGTTTTTCTATGTTTTAGACACAAAGTATAGTGGTCATCGATTGTATGTTTTATGATATATTTGTGTTGAAGTTTATGAACAACTTTTGATTTATATACATGATATATCAACGAAAGGTAGAAAATTATTGGTTATTGATTCATTACTATGTATCATTCAATTACTTGCAATTCATTATTACATATAATACTGCATTGAAAGTTCAGATTATACATGGCTTATAGATAAATTTTTTATTTTGATCAATTTTATAGATAAACGATGGATGTCAGCGGAGAAAATAGGTGCAAAAGGTATTACAAAGAAATCCATGTTCTTAAGCTTTCACCAAATTGTCCAGCAAAAAAGCAGGTAATAAACTTTATACAAAGTAACAACCCGCCACTCATTCTACAGAATGACGAATCATTAATAAGAAAGAAAGGGGTGAGAAAAGAGAAAAGAAAAGAAAAAAGAACAACAACACATCAGAAATCTCACAACGGAACGAGAAATATATTATATCACATAAGATATTACATAGTATCATATACATCAGAGTACACAATTTATACATCACAGAATAGACAGTTATAAACTTCTGTCTATTATACAACACAAGTACATCTATCATACACAGCGGAAACTCTATATATCTATTCGCTGAAGCCTCCTGCTCCACAGCTCCTCCAGAATTCGTCAAGACTAACCTGAATCCCCTTGACTACTCATACAAATTTGAGTACCCAAGAGTTTAATAAAACAGAAAATAAACACTTGGGTCAGACATGGGTCTGGTGTGAGTAAACGGTTTAAATTGCTTAACTTTGAAAACCTTTGAAAACAAAAGTATCACGTAAGACTCCCCACAAATAAACATGGGTAAGTTTTTACCTTACGCTAACTAAAACATTTAATAGGAAATCCAGTTATATTATAATAGGGTCTAGGGTTTCCAAGTAAAATACAGAAATAGCTGAAATGCTTACATCTCACATTCCAACATAGTTGGGCACAACTAATACGTACGGTACTTATTGGAGTTTGGATTCCATACAATGGCAGGGCTACTGGGGTACCGCCCGTCACAGTACGTGGCCTAGATCACCGTACCGAGGAGTACGCCCGCTCCCCTGCAACATAAAGCCGGAACCATCCCTTACTGGATAATCCCGAACAAGACAATCCCGTAGTTGGCGCGACCAACCACACACTAAGCCGAATAAAAGAAAAGGGACCTCTAGACAGGGATCTATCTTGCTCTCAGTGGGTGCTACCCACGAAGCCTTGCTGCACCTCCCCTGTTTTAGCCATTCCCGGTTGATGAGGCTTGAGGTTACGATTACCTTTAATCAGAACATATCACTTAGAATGCTCATCGTCCGCCTGACGATGTGCTGAAAGCATTCAATCCATACAAGTTCGTTCCGGGTTCGAATGAAACCGAAGGCATTTTCTCGTTACACTCGTTTTGGAATCACCCTCAGAGTTAACGACAATAACCCTTGCACTCTGAATCTTCATCTTCACTTGATTCACGACCTATCGTTAATTTGGATCGATGTGGTATTCGAGTCTCCAGACCTGGAAATCCGGTATACGGAAACCCGATCCCGGTCTCATCGAAATCCAAAACGTATCTTTTAAGGCCAAGTTGTTTAAAGGTTTTAAACATTTAAACTTATATTCAGGATGATATAACAGATAGATAAATCACATTATCACAATAGATAATTCATATCAACATTTATTTCACAAAGCAGCATATCACATATATCAGAGATATCCAAATCATCCAATATCAACCAATCACCCAATATCAATCATCCAATATCAATCATTCAAAACAGAATTGATTAATTCTTAATCAATTTAATTAACCTTTAATTAAATTAATTACTATCCTTTAATTACTTGGATTATCGAAATCCTGCTTACTATCATTAATTAATTACAAATTAATTAACTAATCATCTCCTAATGATCTTCTTTAATTAATCTCCTTGATTAATCATTTTAATTACATTCAAGTAATTATCCTTAAACCATATACAGTAATTAACCTTTAATTACTATCATTAAATTACAATAATTAATGATCCTTCATTAATTAATTAACTGTAATTAATTACATTAATCCTCAATTAATTACAATTAATTAATCCCACTTTAATTAATCACTTTTATTAATCAACCTTGATTAATTTTATTAATTATATTAATCCTTATTAATTAATCAACCGTTTAATTAATTAAATAATTAATTTTAATCAACCACTTCATTAATTAGTCTTAATTAACCATAAACAGTAATTAACAATTTGTAATTACTTATCTTAATTAATTACTTCTTAATTAATTATATTAACCTTGATTAATTAATCTAATTAATTAATCTTTAATTACTTCATTAAGTAATTATTAATCAATTTAAATTAACAAATAATCCTTAATTAATTACTTTATTAATTACTTTTTAATTAATTACACTTAGTAATTAATCTTAAATTAAACACATTTAAATAATCACATTAATTTATTAACTAAAATAATTAAATAATTAACTCTTAATTACTTACATAAGTAATTATCTTTTAATTACTTCCATTAATAATCTTGATTACTTTCTTAATTAATTACTTAACAAATAAGTAATTCCATTACTAAATAATCCTTAATTCATTTATTTAATTAACTACTCCATAATTAATTAATCTCAACAATTATATAAATCAACTTCTTAGATTAATAACATCAAGTGATTACCCTTTTATCACTTTAATTAATTACCCCATGAGTAATTATCCTATTAATTACTTCCATAAGTAATTTCATTCAATAATTAACCAATAATTACTTTATTAAGTAATTACACTTAATTAATCCATAATTAAGTGATTATTTAAAATTAAATAAATAATTAACTAATTATTTAAAATTAATTAAACAATTAATTAATTAACATTCTATATTTAAAAATCCTTAATTAATTATGAAACCATTATTCTTAATTAAACTTTACTTAAATTCTATTTAAATTAAGTATTCTTAAATTCATATTAATACTAATTTAACCTTATTATCCTTATAAATAAATTATTTGAATTATTTTAAATCTTATTATTCAAAGCAATTTATTTACAAATCATAATAATAATCTTACTTAGAGATAAAGCATTTATAAATTATTTCCAAATTTACCAAATACTTGAAAACTTGTTTATTCTTTAAATTTTAAAACCCAAATATGATTTTCTTTTAAAAACTCAAACCCAGGTTACTGGAATTAAACAACCCGAGTAAACCCACTAAAACCCCGAGTCACTCTCGAGTAAATCGACACACGTCTCCGCTTCGAGTCTTCCCCGCGAGCAACACGAGAGCGTCCCGAGTTTTAAATATGTTGATTATCTGTTGTGAATTATCTTTCTTTGTGTATAAAGATAATGAATTGAATTTGTCACGACCCGACTTTCTTTGCCCAGAAAGATGCATCGTTATGAAGAAAGAAAGGGATAGAAGAAGAAAAGAAAGAAAAGAAGAAAGAACAACAACATCAGAAACTCACAGCGGAACGAATGAAATATAATATATCATATAAAATATTACATAGTATCATATACATCAGAGTTACACAACTTATAAAACACATATTAGACAGTTATAAACATCTGTCTAATTCATACAACTCAAGTATCACAGATACAGACACAACATATACACAGCGGAATCATCATATATCTACACGGTGAAGCCTCCTGCTCCAAATCTCCTCCAGAATTCGTCAAAGCTAACCTGAATCCCTCGACTACTCAATACAATATTGAGTACCCAAGAGTTTAATAAAACAGAAAATAAACACTTGGGTCAGACATGGGTCTGGTGTAAGTAAACGGTTAGATTGCTTAACTTTGAAAACTTTTGAAAACAAAAGTATCACGTAAGACTCCCCACAAATAAACATGGGTAAGTTTTTACCTTACGCTAACTAAAACGTTTGATAGGAAATCCGATTGTATTATAATAGGGTCTAGGGTTTTCAAGTAAAATACAGAAATAGCTGAAATGCTTACATCTCACATTCCAACATAGTTGGGCACAACTAATACGTACGGCACTTATTGGAGTTTGGATTCCATACAATGGCAGGGCTACTGGGGTACCGCCCGTCACAGTACGTGGCCTAGATCACCGTACCGAGGAGTACGCCCGCTCCCCTGCAACACAAAGCCGGAACCATCCCTTACTGGATAATTCCGAACAAGATAATCCCGTAGTTGGCGCGACCAACCACACACTAAGCCGAATAAAAGAAAAGGGACCTCTAGACAGGGATCTATCTTGCTCTCAGTGGGTGCTACCCACGAAACCTTGCTGCACTTCCCCTGTTTTAGCCATTCCCGGTTGATGAGGCTTGAGGTTACGATTACCTTTAATCAGAACATATCACTTAGAATGCTCATCGTCCGCCTGACGATGTGCTGAAAGCATTCAATCCATACAAGTTCATTCCGGGTTCGAACGAAACCGAAGGCATTATCTCGTTACACTCATTTTGGAATCACCCTCAGAGTTAACGACAATAACCCTTGCACTCTGAATCTTCATCTTCACTTGAGATTCACGACCTAACGTTTAACTTGGATCGATGTGGTATTCGGGTCTCCAGACCTGGAATTTCGGTATACGGAAACCCGATCCCGGTCTCATCGAAATCCAAAACGTATCTTTTAAGTCCAAGTTGTTTAAAGGTTTAAACAATTTAATTCAATTAAATACTTGAATTCATATAGCATTTAACAGATAAATATCACACATTTATCACAGATATATCCAATATCATATCACAGAATATCAAAGCATATCATCCAATAGATATCATCCAATTCAGATATTCTACACAACAATATATATAAGCAACAATTATTAACCCTATGATATAATTAATTCAATTAACTTAAATTAAATTAATTACTTAAGAATTAATTTCTAACCTTGCTTAATCAATCATTAATTAATTACAACCTTTAATTAATTAATTACTCATTAAATATTAATCATCCTTGATTAATTATTCATTAATTACATAAAGTAATTATCCTTTAATTAATTTCACAAATTAATTATTTTTAATCATTAACAGTAATTAACCATTTATTTATTAATTAATTAACTATAATTAATTACATTAATACTTAATTAATTACATTAATTAATTATACATAATTAATTATCTCCATTAATTAACCTTAAATAAATCATAAACAGTGATTACCATCCTGTAATTACTTACCTTATTTAATTAACTCCTTAATTAATATTATTAATCCTTTAATTAATTTCACCAAATAATTAATCCTTAATTACTTTTACAAAGTAATTATACTTCAATTACTGCCCATTAAGTAATTCCCTTTAAATTAATTACATCTTGAAATTATACATTAATTACTTATACTAAGTAATTACACTTATAAATTTTTATTAAGTATTTATACTTAATCAGCATCAAAATTATCTTTAATTAATTTACAAATTAATTAACTTAAATTAATCACATCTATTTATTAATAAAGTAAGTATGAAAATATTTATATTAACATTTAAATTAAATAAAAATTTATTTAAATTACTTAGGACATGTGTAAGATTATTACAACATATATTTACAATTGTAAGCATAGGGACATTTCAAGTTAACAAGTGTCATTCATTTAAAATTTTATTTTCTTTTTAATAAATCATAACTAAATTTATAAAAGGAACATACATTCCTTCTTCTTCATTTTTCTTTTCCTATTCTTCTCTATTCTCAGTTCAAAATCAAGAAACTCTAAACAAAGAATTCCAACCTGAAAACAAATCCTCAAACTAAAATCAAACCGTATAAAATTCTCAAAGCAAAACAGAAACCTGAAATTCAAATCTACAATTAAGAAGAGGATCAAGCAACTAAATCAAACAACCGTTTCAAAGATCAACCTGAGGAGAAATTAATATCAAACAAGAATCAACATCAGTTTCAGTTTCAACATCAAATTGAAAGCATGCAGTAGGATTTCAAATTCAACATTTTCGCAAATCAAATGTAGAAGCATGGAAAACACTGCTCTGTTTTGTTCTCTGGAAATAAAAAGGTGAGTAAACATTTTCTTAAAAACAGTTTTTAATCTATGTTCATATTTATGCATGTGATGAATATGGATAGAAATATTGTAATGTGGTTTGCATGATTGTTTTATTTGGAATATACATTTTTAAACTGCGCTGTTGATATGAGTGTATGCCTGAGTTTATGTATATTGGTCTTTGCTATGATCACAGACTTAAAGATAAAACAAAAGAATTCAAATTCTTCTTATATATCCAAATTTAGATTATGATCTCAAAAGAAGAGATGATGGTATGAATGTAATAGAATTTTTAAAAATAAACCCAAGTGTTTATATTGCATATTTATTTCGAAACTGGTAAATTACAGTAAAAATCAAAAAGAAGTCGAAAATCAATAAATTCGATTTCATGTTTGAATTGCATAAATGGAATTATAGTAGAAAATCATGATTTTTAATATTGATATCAAAATTTTTAGTTTGATATAAGAAGAGATTATGATCTCAAAAGAAGAGATGATGCGTCTTTCTGGGCAAAGAAAGTCGGGTCGTGACAGTTGGTACGTAAGTGTTAAATTTTGATGATACAAAATCACAAATAGAAGAAAGCAAATATGCAAAAAAGAAAGTAATCACATGTGTTCATTATAAAAATGCATAAAATTATTAAATTGCATTTGAATGAAATGACAAAGAAATATATGCATGCACATGTTATTGAATAATATATATGCAAAATGATATATATATTATTTCTTTCTTCGTAATCGCATTGCTTTGGGATTATTTTCTTTCATTTTTGGAATGAGTGAATTACTTGCTATGTTTGCGTGATTTGTTACCATTGTAATTTGTCTCTATTATCTTCTTACCATATTTTGGTAATTTGATTGATGACTCATATGAATTTACATTGGTTATAAATTGAGCGTAAACTTAATTGTAAATATATTCTGGCATTCAGCGAGCAATCTCCAGATAGAGTCTCTTCTTGTTATCCTTAATTTAGGGTTTTGGTATGTAAACTCTTATCTTGTAATCTCTTATAACTCTTTCATGTGGAATAAAATCTCTCTCATTTGGACTGGACGTACACTACCTTGATGATTGTGGAACTAGTATAAATATTGTGCATCTCTTTTCTTCTTTATAGTTATTTGCTATTTATTTGGAGTAATAGAATAATTGCTGCTAGATTAAGTGATATTCAAATTGGTAAATCTAGATCATGTTTATTGTTATTCCGTAGCGCAATTTTTGCACAACAGTTATATTGTCCATACTAACGACAACACAACATATAAATCCTCACTTTGGCATCTTCTTCAAGCATTATAAGACAGATGTACAGATCAAAGCAAAGAAACCAAATTCTAGAAGTTAATTAGATCATAAGCATCTCAGAAATTGTTTAACAACATCACTGAATTCATTATCCGATCAGAAAGAAAACCAAATTTTAGTTTTTTAATGTCTCACTACATATCTTTCAAAATACCAAGACCTCACATTCACAACCTTTCAAACAAATATCCAGGAATCGTAGACAAGGCTTTACAACTAGAAATAGCTCTTACAACACAAATCCAAAACAACGAAATTGTGCCTGCAAGGAACCAAAAATCAGATCTAGACACAAACCTTCAAGCATCAGATCTAAACAACGTGAATTGATAAGAGAAGTAGCAGTGTCAAGATTTTTAAGCACAGTAGCAATTTTCATACCAGGACGTAGTAATCCCTACATCACCTTCCTGAACCAATTTCAAACGAGATTCAAGAGCAACACAACAGAGTATTGGAATGAATTCATTTCAGATCACAGTTCATGCATCTGTAAGTGACAACATACTGTCCATGGCAACAACAATAAGAAAAAATCACTACGACTTTTTTGCTCAACACCTATGTTACATTTTCTCAAAAATTGGCCATCAACGAGTATAAACCAATGAAATGCTACACGTAGCATCGACAATCAACATAGTAATTTAATATTTGAAAACGCAATCAACTTTGATGAATGAAATAATTAATAAGTGAAAAAAATAACTGAAGGATTATGACAACTTACTACAATAAAAAGTACGCCATGACTGATGATGATTCAAATCTTGAAATGGTTCGAAAATAACTTAAGATGAAAGCTGAATCAACAGTTGGCCATGTTAAATTTTGTGACACTATATGATGGAGAATTGAAGGGGATGAATGCAGCTTGGTGTCGGAGAAGACGGTTCGCAAATCGGAGTCCGAAAGAAGAAGATAGGAGAGAAGGTTTTTTGCTGGTGTTGCTGCTGTAGGTCAGATATTTGGCTAAGAGGGCCAGACGTCTGACGAGGTTCAGGCTGCTTCCTGAAAAGTCCTGCAGACGTCTGGTCCCTCTGGCCAGACGTCTGGTCCCTCTGGCCAGACGTCTGGTCCTGTCTGGTTCTGTCATCCCGAACCTGACCTCAGACGTCTGAGGCGGCGTTTTTCTGTTTTTCTGGGCCGAGTTTCTGAGCTGTTTTGTGATTTGTTGAAGGGCAAAGTGGTCTTTCGCTAGGGTTTTCTCTATTAGTATATATACTCTCTTTAGGTTTGAGGGGGTGAAATTCATCATCTCTAATCAAGGGTTTAGTCCTCCATTAATTAGGGTTTTAGACAAAACTCCATTTCTTCAATTCTAATCTCCTCAAACATATATTCTTATTGAATAGATCATTGTAATCAATCTCTTGTACTCTTCTCATTTGGTGATAATAAAATATCTCTCTCAAAGTGGATGTACACTAATGCGACGTTAGTGGAACCACTATAAATCGGTGTGTGATTTATTGTTTTGTTATTGCTTATTATTCTCTATTGCTTGTGGTGTTATTGTGATCGTGTTTGGATTTGGTTTTATTGAATTCTTTGAGTGATTGGTTGTTTTGCACTATCTATCACGATCTTGCTTTTCCGCTGCGTTTGGGGATTTTATTTTGAGCGGTCTCGATTGAAATCCACCATAACATTTGGTATCAGAGCTTTGGAGTTGGTAGGTGGTTGTTGAAATGCCAGAAACGGATACCTCTGAAAATTCAATGGTTAGTCCAAGTAGTATAGCACCGTATGTACGTGGGTCGTATGTGGCGTTGGGATCGCAATTGGTTATCGACAAGTGGAATGGCGATAATGATTTTGAAAAATGGCAATGGAAGATGAAAGCGGTTCTAAGGAGGAATCGGGTACATCGAGTGGTGTTTGATACTCATTTGTTGCCGGCGGACATCTCGGATGTCGAGAGAGAGGAAATGGAAGAGTGGGCATTTACTATACTTCAACTTGCTATGGGAGAGAATGTGATTTCTAAAATTAGTGGTGAGACCACCGCTAAGGGAATTTGGGACAAGTTGGAAGAATTGTATATGAAGAAGTCTCTAACTAATCGTTTGATCTTGTTGCGAACGTTTTTCACCTATAAGATGAAAGAAGGAACTTCGCTAAAGGCACATTTGAATGCGTTTGATGATTTTCTTATGAAGATGAAGGCAGTAGATTTGAAGATTGAGGAAGAGCAAAAGGCGATGATATTGTTATGTTCGTTGCCGGACCGTTATACGGGTTTCTCAAATAGTTTGATCTATAGCCGGGATACACTGACGTTAGATGATGTCAAAACGGATCTTCTTAGTGAGGAATTGAGAGATCAAATGAAGGAGTTGAGTGTTAGTGGTAGTAGTGCCGGTAATGGTCAAGGTTTGTTTGTGGAGAAGGAAAGATATGTGAAGAAGGAAAACCGGGGGCATTCTAAATCAAGGAATCCCGGTTGGAGAGGAAAATCAAAGGAAAGGAAAGGCAAGTGCTATATTTGTAAGAAACACGGTCATTGGAGAAATGAATGTCCGGACAAGGAGAAGGGTAAAAGGGAAGTAGCATCTTCATCTGTAGCGGTGGAGAGAAGTGTTGGTGAGGAAGACGTAGATGTGTTGACGGCGGTAGCATCGGATGTTTCCGGTAGTGAGTGGGTGCTCGACTCGGGGGCGTCGTATCATATGACGCCTAATAGGAATTGTTTTTCTTCTCTTGTTGCTAAAGAGGGAAATTCAATTATTATGGGAAATGGTGCTATGTCTAGGTCTCAAGGCGTTGGTTCCATGCAAATTCGAATGTTTGATGGAGTGGTTCGTACTCTCACTAATGTATGCTATGTTCCGGGACTTCGTAAGTCTCTTATCTCTTTGGGGCAATTGGATTCTCTTGGTTGTAAGATCACTATTAAGAGTGATTGTTTACGGGTTTCGAAAGGGGTACTTGTGGTCATGAAAGGTGCTAGGGCTCATGGTGTTTATTTACTTCGTGGAGAGACCGTAGAAGGTGAAACTTGTGTAGGTGTTGATAGTTCTCATGGCTTGGATGCAACAAGGTTGTGGCATTTGAGGTTGGGTCATAGCTCGGAGAGGAGTTTGGAGATTCTTCGGAAGAGGGAGATGATCAATGGTGGGAGTTTCAACAAATTGGAGTTTTGCGAAGAGTGTGTCTTGAGGAAGCAAACAAAAGTATCATTCGGTGAAGGAAAACATGATTCAAGAAATGTTCTTGAGTATGTGCACATGGATGTATGGGGACCGGCACCGGTAGCTTCTTTGGGAGGAGCAAAGTATTATATTTCCTTTATAGATGATTTTTCTTGTAAAGTTTGGGTGTATGTAATGAAGGCCAAGTCGGAGGCATTTGCAAAGTTCAAAGCATGGAAGGCTCTTGTTGAGAATGAGAGTGGTAAGTCTTTGAAGGTTCTTAGGTCCAACAATGGCGGCGAGTATGTTTCTGGAGAATTCTTAGAGTTTTGCAAGCATCATGGAATTCAGAGACATTTTACTACACCGGGAGATCCGCAATCAAATGGAGTTGCGGAGAGGATGAATCGTACTCTACTAGAGAAAGCTCGATGCTTGAGATTGACATCGGGTTTGTCTAAGGGATTTTGGGCCGAAGCTTTGTCAACCGCGGTGCATATCATTAATCGAATTCCGTGCTCGGCTATTTATAACAAAATTCCGGAAGAAGTATGGAAGGGAAAGTGATGCAGCTCAGGATGAAGGTCTAAGTCGTACACGACTTAAGCAACTTAAGGGACTAAGTCGCACACGACTTAAAGAAGTACCTATAGGTCGTCTTCGACCTAAGGAAGCATGTGAGCAGGAGCTACGACTTAACTGGAGACCAGGGGAAGGAGTTAACTCGAGTTTACGACCTAAGGGGAAGGTTCTGGGTTGTCTACGACCTAACGAGATACTGGAACGACCTAACTTGTTTTTAGGTCGCATACGAGCTAACGAGTTAAGGTATAGGTCGTGGGAACGACTTAACATATCACCGGGGAAAGAATTACGACCTAACGGGTTGGGGGATGCCAAGTTAAAACAAGGAGATAGGTCGCTGGAACGAGCTGAGAAGGTGCTACGACCTAACAAATCACGACCTATGATAGGTCGCAAGAAAACTGAACGAGCTAAGTTAGGTCGCAAAGTCTTGGGTCGCGGAGACTTAGGTCGCGAGGCCTTAGGTCGCGAAGAATTCCTGAAGCCGCTTCTGTTAGGTCGCAAACGAAAGGATACCGCAAAGTTCTTAAGTCGCAAAGCTCTGGAGGTCATTGATTCTTATGCCGCGTGGATCTCTGCCGTTGATTGTTAAGTCGTCAAGTCAGTGTGTTGTAACTGTTTGTTGTTAGGTCGCTGCCGACCTATGCTAAGTCGCGTATATTCTTAGGTCGAACCATTTTAAGTCGTAGGTCGCTCACGACCTAAGTACTTGTAAAATTTTTGAATTTTTCTGTTGTGTTGAGTTGTAGCCTATAAATAGGCATGTACGGTCATTTGTAAAGTTCGTTGATTTTTGAATAAAATTCTCTTTTGATTGCTTTGTGCTTTCATTCCAAATTGGTAGTTGAGTGTAATCTCCTATCTCCTCCTTCGGATAATCGAGTGCGCTCGATTCAACGATTGTAGAAGCCGATTCGCGGAATCAAGTGCGCTTGATCAACGCTTGAAGAATTGAAGATCTTTGAACCCGGTATCGTGCGCAATCAACGAGTTCGGGATAGCTAGAATTCGGTATCTTCGGATCAACGAATTTGGGCATTTCAGTATCTTCCAATCCACCGATTACTACATTCAACGATCTACATTGTTTTGTAATATCCGCTGCGTCAGTTTTGGTATCAGAGCTTGTTCTAGCCAATCATAGCTGGATCGAGACTTGGAGCCTAATCATTTTGAAGTTGAAGTTGTTTGGCCAAAAGGAAGAAGTCTTCGACTTGATATCGAAGATTGATTGATCGAATTTGCATTGGAAGCCGAAACTTTGTCCATCGTGTTCATCGCGATTTGCTACAAAGTGAAAGTTTTCGATCCGTTTCATTTTGGATCAAAGTCCGAGAAGGGTTTGAGTTTGAAGTGTTGAAGAGTTTGTAAGTTTCAAGTATGCCGCCGAGAAGAGCTAATCACCACCAAAACGTAGAAGCTTTGTATCGAAGAGAAGAAGCTGATGAGATGGAACAAAGAATCAATGAAAACTTTAGTGAAAAGCTTAACGAAGGAATTGGTCGGTTAGAGAAGCTTATGACAGAAATGAATCAAAATCGGAGAAGGGTTTCACCTGAATCTAACCATGGGGGTAGTAGAGTCTCACCGCATTCCAATCGAGACAGAAGTGTTGAAAATGATCAAGAGCGTGGGAGGAACGTGAATGATCGAGAACGGAGGAATGTAGATAGAAGGGATGATGGTGGAAGACGTAATGGTAGTAGAGACGTGGGTGGACGAGATAGACAACGATATACATCTGATTTTGAAGAGGAGAATGATGGTGGTAGTGTTCGAGGACAAGGACGAGGACAAGGAAGAAATTACTCTGAGTATGATCACAAGTGGGAGTCGGGGATGAAGACTGAAAATCCTGAGTTCAAAGGTGGTATGCAAGCGGAGGAGTTTCTAGATTGGGTGGCTAATGTTGAAGAGATTTTTGACTTTAAAGAAGTTCCAGAACATCGTCGAGTGAAGTTGGTTGCTACGAGGTTAAGGGGTAGAGCTTTGGCATGGTGGCAGCAGACCAAACTTACACGTGATCGGATGGGAAAGTCAAAAGTTGAATCTTGGGAGAAGATGAAGAAATTGATGAAAGCAACGTTCTTACCTTACAATTATCAAACTTTGATGTATCAACGATTGCAGAACTTGAGACAGGGGACGAAATCTGTGAATGACTATGCTGATGAATTCTATCAACTTATTGCAAGGAATGATATTATGGAAACGGAAGAGCAGCTGACATCTAGGTTCATTGGGGGATTGCGAATGCAGATTCAGGATATGGTTAATATGTTCGATCCAAGATCTGTCGCGGAAGCACATCAGAAAGCATTGGCTTGGGAGAAACAGGGACGACGAGGAAGTGGTGTGTTTACTAATTCTAACAATCAAGCGAAGGGTGTTGGAGGAAGTTCTAATGTTTCTAAACCTATCAGTAGACCAGTGGTGAAGGAGGTTGAGAAGACAAGGGTTAACAATGGTTTCAAATGTTACAATTGTCAGACATTGGGTCATAAAAGCAGTGAGTGTCCAAAGCCAAAGAAGAGAACCATGATTGCAGAAGTTGAGGATGAGGATGAAGAAGCTGAATGTTCTAATTCACCACCTGATGAGGAGGAAGAAGAAGTGACGGGAGACGAAGGTTACAATCTAATGATGAAGAGGTCCTGTTTAACACCAAAGCAAGAGGAGGATTGTAGTTGGTTGAGGAGCAATATTTTTCAGTCAACATGTACTATTCTGGGGAAGGTTTGCAAATTTGTTATTGATGCTGGAAGCTGTGATAATATAATTTCTTCAGAAGCTGTGAGAAAGTTGGCATTGAAAACTGAGAAACATCCGAAACCATACAAGCTAGCTTGGTTAAGGAAAGGCGGGGAGGTGAAGGTCGGACGAAGGGCTCGTGTGAATTTTTCCATTGGGAAGAAATATAAAGACGAAATCTGGTGCGATGTTGTGGACATGGACGTTTGTCATTTGTTGCTGGGGAGACCGTGGCAGTATGATAGGGCGGTGCAACATGATGGGCGTACCAACAGTTACAGTTTCATGTTTGAAGGCACAAAGATTACTCTAGTTCCAAAGAAGCGACACCAGGAGGAAAACAAGTTGGAGGAGATTGAAGAACTCAAAACTTTGTTATCATTGAAGGAGTTTGTGAAGGAAGTCGAGGAGGAGCCTGAAGTGTTCTTATTGATCGGACGGGAGAGTCAGGAAGTGGTTGAAATCCTAGAAGAAGTAAAACCAGTACTGAAAGAATTTGACGATGTATTTCCAGAGGAGTTACCAACGGAGTTACCACCGTTGAGGGATATACAACATCAGATAGATCTTGTTCCAGGTGCTGTGTTGCCACACAGACCACATTATCGAATGAGTCCGAAGGAACATGAAGAGTTGCGGAGGCAAGTGGAAGAATTGCTTGAACAAGGGCGAGTGCAGGAGAGTTTAAGTCCTTGTGCTGTACCAGCTTTATTGGTACCCAAAAAGGATGGAACGTGAAGGATGTGCACTGACAGTCGAGCATTGAATAAGATTACTGTGAGATATAGATTTCCAATGCCGAGGTTGGATGACTTGCTAGATCAAATAAGCGGAGCTACTATCTTTTCGAAGATTGATTTGAAGAGCGGATATCATCAAATTCGTATCAGACCAGGCGATAAGTGGAAAACTGCTTTTAAAACCAGGGAGGGTCTATACGAATGGTTGGTCATGCCATTTGGTTTATCCAATGCACCGAGTACTTTTATGAGGGTGATGAATCAGATTTTTCGACCGCTCATTGGGAAATTTGTGGTGGTGTATTTTGATGATATTCTGATTTACAGTGGGAGTCCAGAGGAACATTTGAATCATCTTAGAGAAGTGCTGATGGTATTGCGACAAGAACAATTTTATGCTGCAACGAAGAAATGCGTGTTCATGACGCATAGCGTTTTATTTCTGGGATATGTTGTGTCGGAAAAAGGAATACAGGTTGACCAAAGTAAAGTTGAAGCAATTAGAGATTGGCCGCAGCCCAAGACGATAACGGAAGTTCGTAGTTTCCATGGGTTGGCTTCATTTTATCGAAGATTTATTCCACACTTTAGTAGTGTGATGGCACCTGTTACAGATTGCATGAAGGGTAAACAGTTTACATGGACGGAGGAAGCCGGGGTTGCTTTTGAGCAAATCAAAGAACTTTTGACGTCTGCACCAATTCTAATATTACCAGATTTTCAGCTAGTGTTTGAACTACATACTGATGCATCCAAGGTTGGAATTGGAGGAGTGTTGAGTCAGAAGGGACGTCCAATTGCATATTTCAGTGAGAAGTTGTTAGGAGCAAAGATGAGATACAGTACATATGATGTGGAATTCTATGCTGTTGTGCAATCTATTAAACACTGGAGACATTATCTATTTCAGAAAGAGTTTGTTCTGTATACTGATCATGAAGCATTTGCAAGGGCAAGACAAGATTTCAACAAGACATGCATCGTGGATTGCATATCTGCAACAATTTACATTTGTTGTGAAACACAAGTCGGGAGTGAC
This sequence comes from Allium fistulosum, assembly GCA_030737815.1. NCBI lineage: Eukaryota > Viridiplantae > Streptophyta > Magnoliopsida > Asparagales > Amaryllidaceae > Allium > Allium fistulosum. Next base: position 1,423,956,311 of record CM060903.1, on the reverse strand, counting down.
AAATCGTGTTGCGGATGCGTTGAGTAGAAGAAATCACTTGTTAACTACATTGAAGGTTGAAGTGACGGGGTTTGAAATATTGCCAGAATTATTCACCGATGATCCTTACTTTGCAAAGTTTGTTGATAAAGTCAAGGATGGGGAGACGAATGAGTTCATAATGATAAATGGTTTTCTGTTCAAAGGAAATCGATTGTGCATACCGGAGGGTAGTCTGAGAATGAAGATTATCAAGGAGTTACACGAAGAGGGACATGTTGGGAGAGACCGTACATTACAGTTGATTTCACAATCCTACTTTTGGCCATCAATGAGGAAGGAGGTAGAGAGGTTTGTGGAGCGTTGTCATATTTGTCAGGTTTCGAAAGGAACTGCAACTAATGCTGGGTTATATATGCCGTTACCTGTACCAATTAAACCGTGGGTTGATGTGAGTATGGACTTCGTGTTGGGATTACCGAGAACACAACGTGGTAATGATTCCATTTATGTGGTAGTTGATCGATTCTCGAAAATGGCACATTTTATCGCTTGTAAGAAGACGGCGGATGCTGTTCATGTTGCTCAATTGTTTTTCAAGGAGATTTATCGACTTCATGGATTGTCAGAATCTATCGTGTCGGATAGAGATACTCAATTTCTGAGTCACTTTTGGTTGAGTTTGTGGAAAATGGTGGGAAGAAGCTGAAGTTTAGTAGTGCTTATCACCCGCAGACGGATGGACAGACCGAGGTTGTGAACAGATCATTGGGAAATTTGCTGAGGTGTCTTTTTCAAGATAATCTGAAGAGTTGGGATGTGAAGTTATGCCAGGCAGAATTTGCTCATAATCATGCTGTGAATCGAAGTACTGGGTTTAGTCCATTTCAGATGGTATATTCGAGCTTACCGAAAGGACCGTTGGATTTAACAGTGATACCACACTCAAAGGGGACAATTAAGAAAGCTGCTGATTTTGTTGAAGGGCTGAGGGAATGTCATAAAATCGTTCAAGAACGATTAGAGAAAGCAAATGAGAAGTATAAACAATCCGCAGATTTGAAACGAAGGAGTGTTGAATTTCATGAAGATGATTTGGTTTATGCAGTGTTAACGAAAGACCGTTTTCCAGTGGGCGCTTATAACAAGTTGAAAGCCAGGAAAATTGGTCCGGTGGAAATTGTGAAACGAATCAATGAAAATGCTTATAAATTGAAGCTGCCAGATGATGTGTATACGTCTGACGTATTCAATGTTAAGCATCTCGTACCATATCATGGGGATGAGTTTGTTGTGGTGAATGCAGAAAGTGCAAATTCGAGGTCGAATTTTTCTCAACCTGGGGAGGATGATGCAGCTCAGGATGAAGGTCTAAGTCGTACACGACTTAAGCAACTTAAGGGACTAAGTCGCACACGACTTAAAGAAGTACCTATAGGTCGTCTTCGACCTAAGGAAGCATGTGAGCAGGAGCTACGACTTAACTGGAGACCAGGGGAAGGAGTTAACTCGAGTTTACGACCTAAGGGGAAGGTTCTGGGTTGTCTACGACTTAACGAGATACTGGAACGACCTAACTTGTTTTTAGGTCGCATACGAGCTAACGAGTTAAGGTATAGGTCGTGGGAACGACTTAACATATCACCGGGGAAAGAATTACGACCTAACGGGTTGGGGGATGCCGAGTTAAAACAAGGAGATAGGTCGCTGGAACGAGCTGAGAAGGTGCTACGACCTAACAAATCACGACCTATGATAGGTCGCAAGAAAACTGAACGAGCTAAGTTAGGTCGCAAAGTCTTGGGTCGTGGAGACTTAGGTCACGAGGCCTTAGGTCGCGAAGAATTCCTGAAGCCGCTTCTGTTAGGTCGCAAACGAAAGGATACCGCAAAGTTCTTAAGTCGCAAAGCTCTGGAGGTCATTGATTCTTATGTCGCGTGGATCTCTGCCGTTGATTGTTAAGTCGTCAAGTCAGTGTGTTGTAACTGTTTGTTGTTAGGTCGCTGCCGACCTATGCTAAGTCGCGTATATTCTTAGGTCGAACCATTTTAAGTTGTAGGTCGCTCACGACCTAAGTACTTGTAAAAATTTTGAATTTTTCTGTTGTGTTGAGTTGTAGCCTATAAATAGGCATGTATGGTCATTTGTAAAGTTCGTTGATTTTTGAATAAAATTCTCTTTTGATTGCTTTGTGCTTTCATTCCAAATTGGTAGTTGAGTGTAATCTCCTATCTCCTCCTTCGGATAATCGAGTGCGCTCGATTCAACGATTATAGAAGCCGATTCGCGGAATCAAGTGCGCTTGATCAACGCTTGAAGAATTGAAGATCTTTGAACCCGGTATCGTGCGCGATCAACGAGTTCGGGATAGCTAGAATTCGGTATCTTCGGATCAACGAATTTGGGCATTTCAGTATCTTCCAATCCACCGATTACTACATTCAACGATCTACATTGTTTTGTAATATCCGCTGCGTCAGAAAGAGTATTGGCTTGAGCTATCTTCGTGTCTTTGGTAGTCTGGTTTATGTGCATGATCCGGGAAATGATAAGCTCGAACCAAGAGCTTTCAAGGGGGTCTTGCTTTGCTATACGGATGGAGTGAAAGGCTATCGGATTTGGAATCTGGAAATGAAGAAGGTGAGGAACTCTCGTCATGTTACTTTTGATGAGTCGGCATTGTTCAAGGAGAATGAGAGCTCATCGGATATTCCGAATTTGGTTCGTGATGAATCGAAGGAGAAGGAAATTATTCCACCATTTCGTCCAAGTGGTAGAGGTAGAGTAGTTGAAGATGCTTGTGAGAAAGATGCGATTGATGTTACATCACAAAGTCCACGCGGTGCTTCTAGTAGTGTTGGTGATGTACACGAGCCTAGAGAAGTTTCGGTTCAAGGTGGAGCCGAAAGGAGTTTGGGTGAAAATATTGCTACTCGGGTTGGTCGTTGTCCCATAAGACCACCCGAAAGATATGGTGATTGGAACTATCTTAACTTTTGTGATAAGTTGGACTATGCGCTTCATGTAGTCCAAGATGAGCCAATGGACCTTGATGACATCATGAATTCGAGTGATAGCTCGAAGTGGATTTGTGCCATGGAGGAAGAGATGCAATCATTGATGAAGAATCGAACTTGGAGATTGGTTCCGCTTCCTAAAGGAAACCGTGCTATAGGGTGCAAATGGATTTACAAGGTGAAGGACGATGGGAGATACAAGGCTAGGCTAGTGGCTAAGGGGTTTGCACAAAGAAAGGGTATGGAGTATGATGAGATATTCGCACCGGTCGTGCGCCATACTTCCATACGGATATTACTTGCCATAGTTGTTATTCACGACTTGGAGTTGGAGCAACTTGATGTGAAGAGCGCCTTCTTGCATGGTGACTTGGATGAAGACATTTACATGGAGCAACCGCAAGGTTTTGTTGTAAATGGTAAGTCAAATATGGTGTGCAAGTTGAAGAAATCACTATATGGGTTGAAGCAATCACCTAGACAATGGTACAAGAGATTTGATCATTTTATGCTTGAAAACGGTTTCAATAGAAGCATCAAGGATGCTTGTGTGTATTTCAAGAAGTTGGGAAATGATTGTTGGGTGTATTTACTCTTGTATGTGGACGACATGCTCATTGCTTCGAAGGACAAGAATGAAATCAACAAGTTGAAATTGCAACTAAAGTCGGAATTCGAAATGAAGGACCTTGGAGAAGCAAAGAGGATATTGGGCATGGAAATAGAAAGGGATCGAAAGCATTTTGAGTTGAAATTGACTCAAAAGGAGTACATAAAGAAAGTGCTTTGCCGGTTTAGCATGGAGAATGCAAAGGCATCAAATACACCTTTACCTTTGCATGTGAAGCTTTCGAGTAAAGGTTCACCTATCTTGGAGAGAGATAAGGCTTATATGGCAAAGGTGCCATATGCAAGTGCGGTTGGAAGCTTAATGTATGCTATGGTGTGTACAAGGCCCGATATAGCAAATGTCGTCGGGGTGGTTAGTCGTTTTATGTCTAATCCGGGAAAATCGCATTGGGAAGCTGTGAAGCTTATATTGAGATACCTTAGGGGTACATCATCTCATGGTCTTGTTTTTGGCGGTAGTGGGAAAATGAATTGCAACTTAGTTGGTTATTGTGATTCGGACTACGTCGGTGATAGAGATAGGAGAAAGTCAACTTCCGGTTATGTCTTCACACTTGGTGGTACGGCCATAAGTTGGAGATCAAGATTGCAAACCGTAGTAGCTTTATCCACTACGGAGGCGGAGTTGATAGCTGCGGTAGAGGCGGCAAAGGAAGCACTCTATTTGAAGCGATTGTTGTGTGACTTAGGTATTGAACACAATAGCATTGATGTTCAATGTGATAGCCAAAGTGCTATTCACTTGGCGGAGAATTTGGCGTTTAGCTCACGGACGAAGCATATAGAAGTGAGGGAGTCATTCTTGGTAGCCATGGATGAGGATAAGCAAGTATATTTTCGAAAGGTGCACACAAAGGAGAACGCGGCGGATATGTTCACTAAGGCATTGCCGGTTGGGAAATTCGAGCATTGCTCGGACTTGATTCGCTTGGAGAAGTGCTAGGTGCCACGGGGTGGCACGGTAGAGAGAGATACTTATGTAGATGAGGAAGAGTATTGGTATGAGATTGTCGTTCTATCTTCTTGGTGTAGTGCTAGTGTACACTCCTAGTGCTCTTGTCTTTGGTGAGACGGTGTTGGATGTTTTCAACATTTCATTGGTGGGTGGGGGCTTTGTGCCTGAACTCGTTGATGGAGTGCAATGAGGGGTGGCTGTGCCGGAACCCGTTAGGGAAACATTCATGTTTGGTTGAAGGTAGAAGTGTTGGTAGTTGGAGCTATCGATTGTTGATGGTATGGTACCATTGGTGTTGGAGATGGATATAGTGTCAAGGTAGAGTGTTAAATTTTGTGACACTATATGATGGAGAATTGAAGGGGATGAATGTAGCTTGGTGTCGGAGAAGACGGTTCGCAAATCGGAGTCTGGAGGAAGAAGATAGGAGAGAAGGTTTTTTGCTGGTGTTGCTGCTATAGGTCTGATGTCTGGCTGAGAGAGCCAGACGTTTGACGAGGTTCAGGTTGCTTCCTGAAAAGTCCTGCAGACGTCTGGTCCCTTTGGCCAGATGTCTGGTCCTGTCTGGTTCTGTCATCCCGAACCTGGCCTCAGACGTCTGAGGTCAGAGGCGGCGTTTTCCTGTTTTTCTGGGCCGAGTTTCTGAGCTATTTTGTGATCTGTTGAAGGGCAAAGTGGTCTTTCACCAATGATTTCTCTATTAGTATATATACTCTCTTTAGGTTTGAGGGGGTGAAATTCATCATCTCTAATCAAGGGTTTAGTCCTCCATTAATTAGGGTTTTAGGCAAAACTCTATTTCTTCAATTCTAATCTCCTCAAACATATATTCTTATTGAATAGATCATTGTAATCAATCTCTTGTACTCTTCTCATTTAGTGATGATAAAAGATCTCTCTCAAAGTGGATGTACACTAACGCGACGTTAGTGGAACCACTATAAATCGATGTGTGATTTATTGTTTCGTTATTGCTTATTATTCTTTATTGCTTGTGGTGTTATTGTGATCGTGTTTGGATTTGGTTTTATTGAATTCTTCGAGTGATTGGTTGTTTTGCTCTATCTATCACGATCTAGCTTTTCCGCTGCGTTTGGGGATTTTAGTTTGAGCGGTCTCGATTGAAATCCACCATAACAGGCCATTAATGCGCTTTTCAAACTGGAACCGTAAATAAGGACAAAATTACCTACGTCATTAAGGAGAAGGATTGGCCCATAAACTGATAAAGCTCAAATTGATCGAAGAAGTAGAAGTTTGTACCCCAGCTGTTTTCCTCTTTTTGGAATCACGGAGTAAAGTGAATTAGGGAGGTGGAGGGATGGGAATGGTTATGCGGCCTGAGATTTTGAGAGAAAAAGGGTCTCAAAAGCATAATGCATTAGAGCTAGACTAGGAAAGAGCTACGGACATGCCATAGGGATGTCTTATTGCAGCAATTATGGAATTTGTTATATATATATCTAACTCGATAATCAATCTGTTTCGAAATAAAATATGTTTTTTTCTATTATATACTAGATAAAAAATATTGTATTAATTAATTAATTTAATTAAAAGTATATTTAATAGAAAATATATATATGGTATTTTTTGTGATAGTATTACAATGTGTTGTAATTATGAGTGATTTATCATAATAAGATAAACATATCGTTTTAAGTAATCCTAGTCAAGATGTATCGAAACTGGATATCGATAAATCCGTTGAGACTGAAATACGTAACGAACTCTGAATGTAGGGCAGTGTATTACTCATGACCACTGGAGTACCAAGGGGTTACGTACTGATAGTTAGTGGATAACTGTGGAATAGCTCACGCAACAGTTTTCTATTGGTTACTATAACTAAGGTCAAACAAAATATATCAATGTGACTAATTTATACAGTTTCTCCTGACTTGAGAATACTATCGGACTTCAATATGGAAACTCCGATGTGACGCTTGCCCTATAACATCGACACCCAATGTACATGTATGGTGCGCTGCAGCGGTGCTTGGTCGATGTAGGATGACCATCAAGGTTGTAAAATAAAGTACAACAATCATAGAACTTGTCGTATATTTTACAGTTCATTGAATAAAATATAATAGTAAACATTTCAAATATAAAACAGACGAGACAGTAAATTACTTAATGAATCATAGAATCAAAGTGCACAGATCCATACAGCATACAACATAAGAAATAGAGTTATACATCAAGTAATAACTCATAAATAACTGTCTCTATGTAATAAAGGCACTAAACGGCTCCATAGTTGTTACTCCAAAAATCACCTTTTGACTGAGTCGAAACCTCTTCAAGCAAAGAGCATGAGAGAAGAGCTCCAGTCAAACCTTTCGAAGGAGTCGAAGGGATGGTGCCATCAAAGCTTGGAAGCTTCAGGACTATTCGAAGGTATCGAAAGGTTTCTCCTATCAATATCTAGAGAGTTCTTACCTTTCGAAGAAGATGAAGGAGTCAAAAGCGCCCTTCCGCCTTCATTAACAACCATTCGACTAGTTAAAGACCTTCCGATTAAGCTAAAGCCACACCTTCCGAGGACAATGAAGAATAGCTCTTTGAATATACGCCAAACCATTCGAAACCAATGGTTTCGCCTTTATTCAAACTGCTAGGAAGCAAGTATTATCTTGAACAACCCCTTCGAAAGCTATAGTAAGCCTTTCGAATTGGTCGAAACCAATGTGGTCCAAGAAGGGTTCCGCATCAGATCAAAAATGAGAACATAAGGCGTAACCAACATCATCGAAACCAATGAACAAAGGCTATCGACAAAGTCGAAAGCACTTACAAGACAACTCAAAGAAGAGAAGCGCCACCACACCTTTCGACAAAGGCAGCAACATGCTCAGGTCTATCAGCAGTCACCTTTTGACCCAGTCGAAAGCATTAGGGTCGAAAGGTGCCGAGCCGCATCTATAAATAAGACCAAGGGGTCACGTTTTGGAGATCTGATTCCTCTCATTCTCAACTTGTATTCTCTTAATTAAAACATTATAACCCTAATTAGAAGATTGTTGATTTGGGAATTTAGCGAAATAAAGTCTTTTTAGCTGAATAAAGGGAAGTTTCAAATACTTTAATCTACTTTAATGTTCCATTAAAGATTTTGTTGGATTCACCTTTATATTGCAGGTTTTACCTTCATTGAAAGACTATTATCGACATTGTCGAAACCCCTATAAGTTCTAGTAACTTCTGTAACCAATTCAGGACAGTCTTTTCTTTGAGCTAAAGCCTTCAACAAGGTCAAAGCCCATCCTTTAAATACTAAAGCCTGAAATTACTGATTCAAACCCAAGGAGGTTATATCCACAACTTTTGGCCAGATCGAAACCCCCAGCTAGGATCCCAATCCAAAGCTAAATTTACTCTAAATCCCAAATTTCTCGACAAGGTCGGAGCCCAGACCAATTTTCTTGATTCAAGTCTTACCATCAAGGTTACCACGCTTCCGACAGGGTTGGAACCTCAATATCAGATTCTTGGAATAAGTCCTAGCTATATAACCCACAAGGCTTCTGACAATGTTGAAACCTTTTAAAGGAAAACTTTCTAAGATACTTCTATCAATTCGAAAGAAAAGCCTTCAAAGGGAAGGTTAATCCAACCTAACAAAGCCGAAAGGTCACCAAGCACGGAACCTAGCCCTTTCGACACGGTCAAAAGGTCTGTTTGAATTCCTACTTACTAAAGTCTAATCAAGAGGAAATTCTAAAAGGACTCACTCCTTCCCTTCTGCCTTACTTGACTAAAGGATAATTCACATTCCTTAGCATAATTTTGGGGAATTGACAAGAAATCTTGTTAATATTTTTGGCGCTAGAAGGAGGGCTCGAACCTCCGACTTGGATAAACCCCCAACGCTGCTGCTCTCTAACCCTGCTTGGTTCAATCCAATTCCAAGTTAATCTACTTTGGTAAATCATGGCTAGAAGAATCACAAGATCGGAACAAGGATCCTTTGAGCCCCACGAGATAAAGTTTCCTTCAAGGTTCATCAAGAACTCCAATCAAGATGAAGAGCAAAGTCTAATGTTAGAAGCTCTTAGAATTATAAACAAGAAGAAAGCGGAGTCCTATGATCTTGAAAAATGGAGCTTGAATCCTTTTCATGTTGGCCTCACCCCTATCTTTGCACTTGGAAAGAAAACAAATGGAAGTGACAATGTCTTCAACCAGATGAGAAGAATAATTCAACATTATTCCAAAGGCACTATCTTTGAGAAAGAGATAATGAATGATTACAATGCCTTTGCACATAAGTGGCAACCAACTACAGCAAAAGCACTTCCAACTCAAGGTATTCAAAGGAAGGTAAAAAGTAAAGCAATCGAAGAGTGTGAAATAATAAGGCCAAGAAATAAAAAGTCAAAAGGCCATTCGTAAGAATCAAGTTTCAAGTCTAGACTTCCAAAAGAGTGCAACTTGATAACTTTCATAGAGGATGTCTACTTGCTTACAAATGATGAGCTTAACTACTGGTCACCATAGAAAAAGAGGCCAAAACATAACAGAAAACAGGGAGGATCCTATTGTCATTATCACTTAATGAATGGTCATGAGACTAACCATTGCACAGCCCTGGAGGAGATGATTATAAATTTCTTTCGACAAGGAAAGATCAAAGAATATGTAAAGAAAATTTGAGAAAGAATCAATGAAGATATACTTTTCTAAGAGAAATCTACACGGTTGGAAGTGAAATGCTCCTTATATTTGGATACTGCCTAAGATGGTAGAAAAGCCTCTGTCCACGCCGAGTTAGCCAGGGCAGAGCACCTCCTGGAGGGAGGGCAGGTAAGCCTTTAGCCACGCCATAAAATGGCTATAACGACCCACCTTTTTGGACGGTTTAAATCGATAATAAACCATACACCTCAACTCAAACCATTCAAAAGGGAGGATTGTTAATGGGGTAAATAAGAAAATAAGATAAAAGAAAGAAAAACATAACATAGAATCTCACAGCGGAAACGACAAAATATAATAACCAAATAAACAGTTCACGAAGCTATTTTACAAATAACATTTGATTACACTTTTACAGTACAGATCAGAGTTATACATACAATAGGAATAAATAAATAATGTAGCGGAACAACATGATGCAGGGGAATAAATATAATAAATAGTAATAATATACTAAATCTTCTTCTTCATCCTCCAGAAATAAGGTCTTCAACACTGAAAAGCTCAGGCTGACCCGAGCGTAATAAAAGACAAAACACTCGAGTCAGAATTAAAGATCTTATGTAAGTTAAATCAAAATAAGTAAATATGAGTGTAACGGCATCAAAGATGTTTGCGGGATTTTACATCTCCTATCCAGTGTCTAACGTGTGTGCAATAACTTAAGAGATGTTCGGGATTCCATCTCCTAAGTATCCGTTAAACTATCTACATATATAATACAATACGCTATTATAATATGTCTACAGTAAAGTAAAGTATTAAAATAGTGTTAAGGCGTTACCCATATCCCCCTAACACATTTTTATATAAATACCGTAGTCTATACAGATACTGTAAGCTCCACCAAACCGGTGGTTTACTCAAGAAGCACTCCATAGGTAAGATACAAACCAAAGTCATAATGGGCTCGATCAGGATAAATATGACAAGGCACGCGAGGAAATGCTCAGGGTAGGATTCTACCTTTTTGCACTCCCGGACTTGTGGTAACGCATAGCAGCTACTACCGCCCACCTCGAGACACACTCCCATAATCAAAATCGAGTGGTGGCCACCAATCAATCACAAAGTAACAGATATGGTATCAAAGAAATGTGCCATATCGGAGGAGCGACCTCACTTGGCCCGGTATAGCTCCCGTTTTAGTCATTTTAATTATGACCCGAAAGTCAAGGCTATCCATCATCATTCTCTTACTTCATTCCAGTAGCGTTCGCCAAACCATCCTACTTCATTCTAGATTCTCTACCACGTGCACAGTTGTTAAAGTGGTTTCGATATTGGCAGAGAGTATGACAATATCCGACCCCGGTCTCTTTAACAACCAAAGCTTATTTCACACCGTGGTCATTTTATAAAACATTTATATAATAAATCTAGAAAATAGTCCATATTTTCATATCAAGATATCCATATACTTATTCCAAAAGTATAAATATATTCGTAAATACCGAGGAAGATTTCTTTCAATCAATTTCGAAAATAATTTATAAATCTCTCTCAAACCATTTATAAACTATTTATATGCTTTAGAACCATTTATAATGCTATTTATAAATTCCAAATAGTTTACAACTCTTTCCCTTTTCATAAACTTCGATGCAAATTCCTTTAAAATGCTTCCAAATCCATTTATACAAGTACTTTGATAAAACCCCTTAATCAAATCCTTTAAAACCTTTATAACTACTTTATAAAACTATTATAAAATCCGTTTAAAAAAATCTTTTATAAAAATCCTTTTAAAAATCCATTATAAAATCTCTTACAAAACCTTTATAAATTCCTTACAAAACCTTCTACAAAATTCTAAAATCTTTTACAAAATCTTTTATTTATTAAGTTATTATAAAAGTATATATTTATTATCTTAAATTAAATTTTAAATAAATCTTTAATACTATATTTATTATATTAAATTAAATTTAATATATATATATATATATTAAAACAATATTAAATATTTTATCAAATTAAATTTTAAACTATTTAAAATATATATTTAAGACTAAATAAAATTATAAGTGAAAATCTTAAATTTACATTTAAAACCATATATTAACTTATAATTTGAAGCTTTAAAACATATAAAATAAATTATTTTCCAAATATAAATTTTAAATGAAATCGTTAAATTAAATTTAGAAATCAAATTTATAAATCAAACATGCTTTACCATTTAGAAAATAATTTAATACCAACGGTGTCCGTATATAATTTTCTACCCTATGGTCAAGTGATACAGATATATATCATTTCAACCCGCAATAAATTTAAATTTCCGGATATATATCATTTCAACCCGTATCCCGAATCAAAATTTTCCAAATCCATAAAATCGCTCGGGTTTATCATTTCACCCTATAACGATTTTTTCCTAATCTATAATATCATTCAGGTATGTATCATTTCAGCCCATAGTGATTTTCCAAACAATAACTAAGGGAACTTATAGTGTGATAACAACATATAAAATAAACATAACATCAAATCATCCAAAATGTCAACAATTAAGCATCCATCACAATCATCATTCAAATCAACCAATAAATCACAACAATTAACTGGTTATCATTATTAGGTATTTAACTAACAAATTAAATTCAATATTAATGTAAATAGCAATTTAATTCCAATTAAATTCAATTTCAATAAAAATGTCAAATTAAACTACCAAGCAACAATCAATAAATTTCTTATCACATTATAAATTTAGTTCAACTAACATAAGAAGGTTTAGTATTTGTGAGTGGGTTAAATCACTCACCTTTATACGAATCTGAAAATAATAGGCTTCTAATCAATAGCTCCTCTCTATGTTTTTTTTGGTCTCCTTCTTGATTGCCAGCTTTGTTCCTTAATTTTTCTTTTGGTTTGATTTACTTTAATGTTCCTCCTTATTATATATGTATGTATGTATTTTTAGAAGCTTTGAAAAAAAAAGATTTGAAAAAAAGAAGATTTGAAAAATAAGAAAAGGATTAAAACAAAAGGAACTGAAAATGAAAGAGAAGATCAAGATTTGAAAAGGAAGAAGAAAGTTTAAAATAGAAGAAGATTTGAAGAAGAAGAATATTTGAAGAGGAAGAAAAAATAATGAGAGAGAATAAGAAGTTTCGAAGAAGAAAAAAAAGAAGGTTAGAATGGCGGCTAGGGTTTCATTTACATCATATCTTATTTATAAGGTTAGAGTTAGGTTTAGGGCCAATGAAATTTGAAAAGAGAGGTTGCTATTAATTAGAAATAAATGAAATGAGGTTTCAGGAAATGAAGTTGGAAAATGAACGAAAAAAATAAAGTAAATATGAACAAACTAGGTATTGAAATAAAGTAAATATGAACAGCCTTTTTAAAAGTAGCAAGTATTAAAAAGAGGTAAAAGAAAGAATTAAAAATATGAGAAGTAGTTCATGTTCACAAAATGGAAAAGCTTCAGAAAATGTAAATGGAAAGGAGTAATGGAACAAATGAGGAAATAATGAAAAGAATGCGGCAATTATTAATTAGAAAGTGAATGAATGGACCAACTCTACACTGTAAACAAAGTTTGGAATTCAAATTTCAGAAAGAATTGTTCACTTAATTAATTTTGTTAACCCCAAACATACCAAAATTGACATCCATTAAAGATTTAATTAACAAACAATAAATGAAAATAAATTCTCTACACAAATTTGTGCCATTAATTAAAAGAATATACAACATTAAGAACTTTTCAATTCTCTCTCTCTCTCTTTGATTAGATTGGGAATTTAAACAAACATGTTAACATTTCGATTGAATGTTTTACTAGGAATGCATTAACATACATTCAAAAATATGATAGCATTAATAAGGTAATATAAATAGGTGTATAATATATATATGTACATCTTTATCGCCACTTATAGTTTACATTCATAAATAAAAGGTATGAAAAAATCCACATAAGGAGGCAATGAATGTAAGAGTAAATTAGAAGAGTGAAGATGGAAAGGTAAATTATGTTGCAATTAAAATCTAATCAAGTCTAATTGAAAAGGAAATAGTGAAGTGTAAATCTATTTTACCCCCTTTATCATCTCCTATTAACATATTATTTAATACCGTATGAGATTTCAAACCTAAATAATCTTTTTTTATGATAAAATTGGATCTAAAACATATGTTTATATTTAGGTATAAACATATATGTAGTAAACTAACATTAAATTTTGAAGCATGAACTGAATTAATTGAAAATAAATCACCCAATTTAAATTTATTTCAATATGTGTTTACAATTAACGTCTTCCCTCTTTTTAATTAAAAGATTCCAATAAATTCTTTTATTTTGATTCTCACTCTTATTATTGAATCAACTATTACCTTATGAATATAATTAACATCAGTTTACATTTTATTACATACATATCCTACAGTTGTCATCTTAACTCATATTAACTGCAATATTTAATTACATTAAATTTCATTGATTTTCAAATTAATTCCAAACTGATTTAATCAATGAGATGCTAATAAATCGATTATTGCAGCTTAGTAACTCATATCTATTAATTCATTGTTTACAACCAAGGGTTATAAATTACTTACCCAAACCGATTTCATTTTCTATATTAACTAATCTCAATTTAATACATATCATTTCACCATTAATACAGAATTTTATTCATTCCTTATTGACTTACAATTATTTCCAGTTTAAGCTCTACAATTACATTCCTAATTAGCTTTACCATTACAGTTTATTGAAATCACATTAACAATTGTCAATTTCATTCAATCAACATTATTAAATTGCATTAAAAAAATTTCCATTTATAAATCATAAATTTAATTTCTCCCAACATTAAATTCCAAGGTCTTATCTAATTTAATATTTTTAATTATTAAAAATGCGGGTCGTTACGGCCAGGTTAAAATACCAGACAAGCCCTTGGTCGTGCCTTTGGTTAGGTCAAGGCACCTCCTGGAGGGAGGGCAGAGTAAGCCTTTAGCCGTATCATAAGATGGCCAAGTTAAAGCATCGAACAAGCCCTTATCCGCGCCCCAAAAGGGCTAGGGTAAGGCGCCTCCTGGAGGGAGGATGGAGTAAGCCTTTATCCACGCCATAAGATGGCCAAGGTAAAGCACGAACAAGCCCCTGTCCACGCCGCAAAAGGGCCAGGGTAGGGCACCTCCTGGAGGGAGGTCGGGTAAGTCCTTGGTTCCAGTCTCTAAGATGAGCTAACCAAGAGCACCGGACGATAATGGACTAAGACGTCCAGGCCCAAGAAGAGGCCCGCTAAACAATGGACTAAGACGTCCAAGCCCAAGAAGAGGCATATTCTATAATGGACTAAGACATCCAAGCCCAAGAGGAGGCACATTCAGTAATAGACTAAGATGTCTAAGCCTGAGAAGAGGCTTATCAGATCATGGACTAAGACATCCAAGCTCAAGAGGCAACTAGAAAAATTACTTCTATTCAAGACCTGAAGGGTTCACACATCAAAGGAGTAGAAACAGAGCTCCACTTATAAATACCCTAATCTGGGTTTCGAGTCCCTATTGATCACTAATTATCTTAATATACCTGAATCTGGGTATCAAGACAATTTCTTATTTGAACCCTAATCTGGGTGTGAAATTTCAATAATGGAATTCTATTTTTCTATCACAAATACCCGAATCTGGGTCAAGGAATATTGTCATGAAGGAGTAAAGAGTTTCTGAATCTGAGTTTTGGATTCCTAATTTATCATATCCCATTAATGTCAAGGAATGGGTTGAAGGACTTCTACTTCCAAAATTCAGATGGCGGTTTCTGAATTTAGTTCTTTATTAAATATATCTTAAAGGTTACATTCCAACATTTATGCCATTGTGATAAGGCAGGATTTTTTATCAGCGAGTTTTAGATATTCCAGCCAAATAGTTCAAGTTAAATTCTCAAGCATTTCTCATCACAGTCGAAGACGGGATTTAAATGTTTGATATAGATTATCTCTCATGCAATTAATAGGATGATTTGTTAATTTAAGCAAATAAAATACATAGACTGGTATGTTAATTTCAAGCTAATAATGAGAAATATTGTTTTCTTCATACTTTTCAAGGAAATCAGCACAGCAAAGAGAAATAAAAGATTCAGCAAATTCGGAAGTAATAAAGGAGCTATCAAAAAGCATTTTAGAAGTGGCATCGTAGAAAAGGATTGTAAATCAGGTGATATTTTCCAAATTTATATAATTCACATAAATGATGAGATAATTTACAAAACTATGAAGATAATCACATCTTTATACAAAATAAGTTTATTCAAATTATATATACAAATAAATTACAAGTCTTTTGGCAGCCTTGTCAAGAGTCTCAGTGGCTAGAGGATCCACTACATGGTGAATCGCAGCGCTGAGAACCTCTTTGAGTTTCTTTTCTTTCTTCCTAGCTCTGTTTTCATCATCGATCACGTTGATGTTAGTCTTCAGAGCACGGTTAAAAGCTCTGTTTGCAGCCCTAAGAGTTTTGTTATCCCTTTCTAACTATGTGATGCGCTTCAAAAGGGAATATTTATTGCGTTCAAGCTCTTGAATTTTAGCAGCATAATCATTAATAGTCTTAGAATATTTGGCTTTCTGTTGCTCATCAAAATATTTATCTATTTCAAACTTTACTCTCCTGCACCAGTTGCCCACAGTGTTCTCGTCTAAGCCTGGGGGAGGATTGAGCAAGGAATGGAATTCCTGGGCTGCAAGGAGTTTCGACCATGTTGGTTTAGTAGCCAAAGGAGTAGCGTGAGGGACCGATAAATCAATAATTGAAATCTTCTCCCCCATAATGAATTCCAGCGATTCGCACCGCGCCTGACTATCTTTCAACTTCAATTCCAAATTGCTGATTTATTGGATGAGTTTTGACGTTTTAAGATCAAAATCGATTAAAGGATTTGCTTTTACTTGTCGCTTAAGCGCGATAATCGTTTTATCTTTACTTTTAATTTCAGCCTCGAGATGGGTGATGTGATCTTTTTGGCCCTAGCAATGGTTTTCTGAATAACATATCTTTTGTGCCATTTCACAACCTCGATATTACCACCAAAGCATTCTAATAAGATGTCATCGCTAAGCACAATCCCTCCACTTCTTTGCAACAACTTCTCTCTAAGTGCATCAACACGTGACGATAAATTATAAGTAAGAGAAGTTGTACATAACTGTAGCTCCTATTTAAGCAAAAGAAATGAAACAGAATCAAAATCAGAATGTAAAATTTCTTTATTATTATAATAACGAATTACAACTTAAACAACAACAAAGTTAAAAGATATAATAAGCAACTGGATTACATCTAAAGTTTAGTAACTGCTTTTCTAACTTTATCTAGTGAGTTAGCAGAAAGTGTAACTGCTGAGTCAAAAGGGATAGTGATTCCTTCTAGGGTAATAATCGGTGGGCATTTGCTATAGTCCCACTTCCCTGCTGAGGACTATTGCGACCGCAAATTAATTTTGTATGAAATGTTCTGATCTCCTTAAGAAATGTTTCTTTCTCGTCTCCAAGGAAATCAAAATGGAGGCAAGGGTATTCCAAATAATTTTTTTGTAAATCTCGAAGGAAGCAATATCTTGCTAATTTCAAAGTCTTTAAAAGTGATGCCTTTTCATGATAAAATCTCCTCAGTTTAACATATTGGCATAAATGGTCTCTAGGAGTAAGTCGACCTAGCGAATAGTCATTCTGTAATAGTATAATAAAGAAAGGCTAAACATAAAAGGCAGAGCTAAAACATATATTCATAAATCAATAAACTATTACATATTTACAATCACTCATCTGGTCCATACAAAGCGGACTTAGAAAAAAATCAGAGACAATTGTAGTACTTAAGCTTTTCAGCAGGGAGATTTTGAGGAATCGACTTGACCCGTGGTGAATTCCAACAAGCTCTAGGATGCGGGTCAGATCCAAATTCATCTAAGTATCTTCTGTGGAAATGTCTAAGTAAACCCCTACTGAATTCGCCTAAGTACGAAAAGTCTATAATCGAATGTCTATAATAAGCTTTATACAAGAAGTTAGCTAAAATGTCTCTTTCTTCAATCATCATCTAAAATAAAGTAAGTAACTCTCGATTCTCCTTTAAGAGAGCATCGTATCGGAGGTGCGCTCTCTTTAATAAGGGGGCAGCCCTCTGATATTTAAAAGACACTAGTACAGAGGTACTCCTATCGATGATACTTTTCGAAAGAACATTGTGCTCCTTTATCAGTTTGTCTAATTCCCTATATAACTTGTTAATTTCTGCTTGTTTTCTTTCAAGTTTTGCTCTACAAGGAAGGGTAAACTTCTTCCTTGTCTAAAACAAATAATTTTGCACTAATTATTATCTTCGAAGAGAAAGATATTTAAATAGGGAATCCCATACCTGAGAAACTGGGATAGAACCATGGGAGGCCTACTCTTTCCTTTTTGGATCTTCAGCGTGAACATGAGCGGGTTCATCCTCTAGAGCAGCAGAAAGTCCGAGGGATGCAGGTGGAACATCCTTCTGAGGAGATGGCTCTTTTTCAAGAGGCTTAGCATTATCGCCACCATCCTTTTCAGAAGTTCTAGAAGGACCCCCTTTATCTCCGTCAAAACCTTGGCCTCCAGCAAGGTTATCACCGTCATCATCATCATTATCATCGTCAATACCAACGCCATCATCGTCGTCTTTTTCCTCAGCGGTGTCATCTTTGTCACCCTCCTCCTTAGAGTCTAATTCGATTTTGAAAGAGGGGACATCAAAAGAAAAAATCTTGGAAGCATTAATTTCTTCTTCATCTGCAGGCTCAATCCCCTGCTTCATCTGATTAATTTTGTTTATTATTCTATCGACTAAGGTAGAATCTAGCGAAGGAAAACCAAAGTCTGGGCATTTCTTGTGGTTATCGGCATATGCAAGCATAACGGCATCTTCATAAGTTTTCAACATCATTTTCCCTAGAGTGGCGCCGAAAAATTAGGACACTTGTTGCTTGACATCGGTAATGGTATGGACAACAAGTTTTAGCGAAGTTCTGGTCTTCTTGAAATTTTCCTTCAGAGAGATGTTTCTTGCGACCAAGCGAGCCTTCTCATCTTCGGAATCTTTTAGAGTGAGCTCCACGGCAAGTTTCTCATCGGTAAGGAGTTGACGAGCCTACCTTTTTGCTTCTAGATCAACCTCAGCTCGAGCAAGAGAGGCTTTTACTCGTTCCAACTCTATGGAAGCATCATCTTTAGCACCAAACAGAGAAGAAAATTGATTTTTGAGCTTGGAATTTTCATCCTGAAGTTTGGAAGATTCGGCAGAGGACTTCGAAACACGTTCATTCAAAGCTAACTAACTCTTAGAAATCTACAAGAAAAATGTAACGCAAGTTAGTTATTTAAGAGAAAACCGATGGTGATAAGGTCAATTGAACAAGAACTTACCAAAAGTTGTTGCTCCATTAAAGAGTGACAGTGCCCCGCCAAATCTGGAGCAGAAGAAGGTGAATGAATAGAAATGAAAGATTCTGAGTGGAGAATAGACTCAACCATCTCTTCAAAATTGATGGTGGAAGGAGAGGAAAATTCCGCCAGAGAAGGAGTGTGCCTTGGGGTAGGAGGCATGTTCAAGGCCAGTTGCATTTGGGCAAGAGCAGCTGGCGAATTTGAAACAGAAATACGAGTGATATGATCAACAATAGCTGGGGTTTGCTTAGGCTTATCTTTGAGAGCCTCCACAGTTGGACTCTTCAGAACCTTTTCAAGAGATAAGCGCTCCTCCTCCTCCTCCTCCACATCTATAACTTTAGCAACTTTCTTCGGAGGCTCAAATTCAGAAGTTTCCATTAACTTCCTTTTAAAAGCTGTCTTGGATTTAGCAAGTGACTCTAAAACTGACGACAATCCGAAAGTTGGAGGAAGAGGGACAACACTACTGACGGGCACTTTGACTTGAGTAGAAGCCGAAATGAGTTTAAATAGATTAAGAAGTCAGCCAAATAATTCAAAGAAGCCAGGGATGGAAAGCAAATATTTGACCTATAACATAGCAGAGCGATCAACGCAGATGGGTGACATAGGAGAAAAGGTTGATATGTATCCAAGGGAGAGAAAGCGTTTGCCATGAGAAGTGTGTTGGATAGATGGAGGAGTTTCTAAAATCTTATGGCCTGCTGGCAGAAGAGAGTGTTTTCATAGATTGGTGGGAGTCAACAGTGTCGACATACTCCCGACTTGTCTTAAAGCTACGATTAGAGAGTTGATTTTTTTCCTTATCATCATCGTTAAGTTCTTTAGCAGGCACACCTGATAAAAGCATGGATTAGGTGACAGAAAACATCGAGTAAAGAAAAGCAACAAAAATCAAGATTTACGAGAAGAAGCGAAAGTCCCGCGGGTGTCAGAAGAGCACTTGACGAAGAAGAACTGATTTTCGCGGTCCCTGAATTTACTAACCCCATCTGAAATCAACTTTTTTAGGGGGTTGGCTCTGTATATATGATTATTGAGATTGCTCAACTTAACCAGCCGGGTCAAGTAATTCAATACTTCGGCATTGGCAGATGGAAGGCCGGATTCCAATGCCATCATTTCTAAAGATAAGAGATAAGTATAGACATTCAGTGACAACTGGATTGGAGCAATCCCGACATGAGAGAGGAATGAAGATAAGAATTCTTGGAAGGGCAAGAATCCACCATGCCATATGTGGATGGCAGTATTGGCAAAAAACCCTTCAGGTGGGTTGTTGATGGTGTTAGTCTCCTTGGAGGGAATGGCTTCGATACCAGTGATGCCATATTCGTTAAGGATGACATCAACTTCATCTTGGGTTGAAATGAGAGAGTGCTTGGAGACAGCTTCAGCCTTCTTTAGGGAACTCATGATTCTGCCAAATGAAAGCGTATCAACTAAATTTTTTGATTAATTATGAATTTTGCATATCTTCAAGAACAAGTCAAAGAAACCTACTTAGGTAATCCAAACATAAACAAATATAAAACTTCAAATTTGAGTAAAAGTTTAAGTTAAAAATCAAAGTCATTGGGCTTTTGACAAGGTCAAAAAGAAAAGGGACGTCAATTTAACAAGTACATCTCGGCATTGTCGAAAACCTAAGTAAATGTATTCCCTGAGCTATCGACAAGGTCGAAGGATAAGATGAAATATTTGTTCAATCATCACCTTTCAATAGTGTCGAAAGCTCTACAGGAACCTAATTGCTAAGGAAAGATAGTTAAGATCAACTCAAAAACTTAAACAAAAATATACACTACAAACATTTCATAAACCAAGCAACAAGACCCTTCGACACTGATGAAACCAATAACTTAGGTTTCCTGAGGAAATACTAATGTTGTCGAAACCTAACATACTCATTGAAGTCGAAAGGTTCTAAGTTAAGCTTATATGTACTTAGGACATTTCGATGAAGCTGAACCAAAACGATTCAAAGGGGTTTCGACCTAGTAGATAAAGGAAGTGTCGAAGGGTTCGATGGGGTCTAATGATTCCAAAAAAAAATTAAATTAACTTAGAAAAATGGATCGCAATCGAAACCTAATGCTATCGAAAGAGTTCCTACTCTCTACTTAACAGCATAACCTTACGACAAGGTTGATCAAATCGGCACTACAACACCTTTTGACCTCATCGAAAGGAGCTAAGGAAGAAAAACCCAAGTTGCCGCCTGAATTCATTTCAAAGGAGTAGAAAAGTCATTTTGTGGCGCCAATTTTTCATCCGTATGTTTGAAACTTTCGGGTGAAGAAAGCATATTCTACCATCTTCCCCAAACCCGGTTGCAATCCAGGATTCTAAAAATTTCTTAAAGACAAATAAATCAAACTTGTTAAGAAAATGAATTTTGATGTAAATTGATCTTTGTCGATTTAAAAAGAACAAAAAAATAAGTATCAAACTTAAAACCCAGATTTACTAATGATCGACGAAAATAGAAAATTTTGAAATGAAAATCCAACCCCGTTAAGGAGATGGATTTCAATGTCGTCCTCTACCAATTTCAAAATCATAAACAAAAAACAAACTATTAATTCCTAAAACAGAGTTTAGAAAAGCTTCTCAGAAAATCGAACCAAATCAATCTCCAGAAAATCGAATTTCAAAATTTGAAATCTGGAAAAGTGAAGTTTGATGGAAACAAGTAAAATAAAGTTAGATTTAAACTTACAAATGAGATTTGATGATTGCTTGGGTTTCTGAAAGTAAAATGGGAATTTGAAGATTTTTGGAACAATTTTACTCGTAGTTAAAATTTTGATTGCAGGAAAATAAAAGAGGAAGAATAAGAAAGGCATACTTTATAAGAAAAGTCGCCCAAATTATCAACCGATGGATAAGATTTGAATGGACGGCCCAGATCCACGCGGGAAGGCCAAAAGGCGAGAAAGCTTCTGGGTTACGCCAAGGTTGACTTGAAAAGTCAAGCGCATCCCTTCGCAAGAGGGGGGGGGAATGTTACTCCAAAAATCACCTTTGAACTGAGTCGAAACCTCTTCAAGCAAAGAGCAAGAGAGAAGAGCTCCAGTTAAACCTTTTTAGGAGTCGAAGGGATGCTGCCATCAAAGCTTGGAAGCTTCAAACTTTCGAAGGTGTTGAAAGGTTTTTCCTATCAATATCCCAAAAAGTTCTTACCTTGCAAAGAAGAAGAAGGAGTCGAAAGCACCCTTCCCCCTTCATTAACAACCCTTCGACTAGTTAAAGACCTTCCGATTAAGGTGTAGCCACCTTCCGAGGACAATGAAGAATAGCTCTTTGAATATACGCCAAGCCATTTGAAACCAATGGTTTCGCCTTAATTCAAACTGCTAGGAAGCAAGTATTATCTTAAAAACCCTTTTGAAAGCTATAGTAAGTCTTTCGAATTGGTCGAAACCAATGTGGTCTAAGAAGGGTTCCGCATCAGATCAGAAATGAGAACATAAGGCGTAACCAACATCATCGAAGCCATTAAGCAGAGGCCATCAACAAAGTCGAAAGTACTTACAAGACAACTCAAAGAAGAGAAGCGCCACCACACCTTTCGACAAAGGTAGCAACATGATCAAGTCTCTCAGTAGTCACCTTTCGAGCCACTCGAAAGCATCAGGGTCGAAAGGTGCCGAGCCACATCTTTAAATAAGACCCAAGAGGTCACGTTTTGGGGATCCAATTCCTCTCATTCTCAACTTGTATTCTCTTAAGTAAAGCATTGTAAACCCTAATTAGAAGATTGCTGATTTGGGAATTTAGTGAAATAAATTCGTTTTAGCTGAAATAAAGGGAAGTTTCGAATACTTTAATCTACTTTATTGTTCCATTAAAGATTTTGTTGGATTCGCCTTTATATTTCAGGTTTTACCTTCAACAAAAGGCTACTATCGACATAGTCGAAACCCTTATAAGTTCTAGTAACTTATGTAACCAATTTAGGGCAGTTTTTTCTTTGAGCTAAAGCCTTTAACAAGGTCGAAGCCCATCCTTTAAATACTGAAGCCTGAAATAACTGTTTCAAACCCAAAGAGGTTATATCCATAACTTTCGACCAAATCGAAACACCCACCTAGGATCCCAATCCAAAGCTAAATCTACTCTAAATCCTAAATTTCTCAACAAGGTCGGAACCCAGACTAATTTTCTTGATTCAAGTCTTACCATCAAGGTTACCACGCTTCCGATAGGGTCGGAACCTCAATATCAGATTCTTGGAATAAGTCCTTACTATATAACCCACAAAGCTTATAACAAGGTCGAAACCTTTTAAAGGAAAACTTTCTAAGATAATCTATCAATTTGAAAGAAAAGTTTTCAAAAGGAAGGTTAATCCAACCCAACAAAGCCGAAAGGTCACCAAGCATGGAACCTAACCCTTTCGACACGGTCAAAAGTTCTGTTTGGATAATTCCTACTTACTAAAGTTTAATCAAGAGGAAACTCTAAAAGGACTCACTCCTTCTCTTCTGCTCTACTTGGCTAAAGGATAATTCACATTCCTTAGCATAATTTTGGGGTGTTCACAAGAAATCTTGTTAACAATAGTGCTCTGCGGTGGCATAGCAAATAAGTAAGTATAGTAATACGATTATTTGACCTCTTGTTCGTCCTCTGTCTAGCTCCACGTGTTTGTCAGACCTGATCAGGCTTTTAAATCTCCCCGAGATAGCCGAGATGAAAAATCCGAGATATCAGCCAAAATCCGAGATTTGGCAGCCTATTTAGTTATAAGTGTTTTAAATATCGCCCGAGATAGCCGAGATATTTTCCCGAGATATTGGCCAAAATCCGAGATTTAAAACACTGGACCTGATATCCCTAATCTACTCATTTAAGAGTACCTAGAGTAATAAAAAGCAAAGCATAAAACTCCGAGTCGGACAATAGTCTGAGGTGAGCAGTAGTAAACCTCTAAATACTAACAATCACTATAATAGGACAAAAGGTATGAAGAATTATACCTAATATGTCCCTGCATCCAAAGAGTTAGCACATGCACAAGATATATGTTACGGTACATTATAATCATCATAGGTATACTATAAATCAAAGTATTAAGAGGTGTCCAAATATATAAATCAGTAATATCAGCATCATGTGACATCCCTAGGGTGATAAATAATCAAACAAACATAACATCCATCATCCATCCTCACATTCTCTCACTTAGTGTGTCGGATATAAAATCACCCGCCGACTTATACCGTCAACGACGAGACTATCCATCATGATGACCCACATCCTAGTTCATCGATACTCAAATCCATTCCACTCAATCAGTTGGGAAGTAGACTACCCATCACGTCAGTTCGGGGTAAACTAACATCATATCTGGAATAAAGAGCCATCAGGTCCTAAGAATTATCACGCCACCAGTATATACACCTACCTCACGAGTACCCTACGAACCCTCGAGTCCCAACTACCCCTTTGCACACACCATTTATAGTAGAGTACATCTTAAAACTTATCTCACAACTCCCATCATGAAGTCACCGCAGTAGGGACGATTCTCTAATGTCATCATCAATCGTAAATACCATCATGTGTCATATAGCCTTCCTCCAACAGTTCCCTCAATCTGACTCATTGTCCACTGCTCTATATCCCCAAGTGCAGTTATCCATCATCAAAGTCATCACTTCCCATCATGGAATCATAATCATCGAATCACGAGTCGTCATCGTCAAAAATCGCCACTGAACCCCGTGGTAAAGTAAAAACCCCTATACTTAGCCCTATTTGGATAAATGTTCTGTTTGGCATGAGCTCAGAATCAACACACCCAAAACTCAAAGCAAACACCATCATATATTGAAGTAAGCGTAGGAAGAACTCGAAGCAAGCATGTGGGAACTCAAAGTCGTTTTACAAGTCACCATCAACAAACCATCACCACCGATCCATGCAACTCGATCCATCACCATGCCAAGTCTTACCGACCCCACACTTCACTTCCTTCTTCAAATAACCATAAACCTTAAACCTCTATGGATTGGTACCAATCCATGAGTACCGATCCATATGACTTGGTACCAATCCATGAGTACCGATCCATATGACTTAGCCAATGGCTAAGTCCTTATCCTTTGGTAACCCAATACCTTCACCGATCCATAGCTTCTACCGAACCATAGAACCCTAAGTCCCAAAACCATCACCTAACTCAAACCTTCATGGATCGGTACCAATTCATGACTAGCAAATTTTCTCCTTCTTTACTCCATCACCCTATGCTCCCTAGAAAGCTTCTATGACTCGAAGAAAAAGCTCCAAGGCTCGAAGAAAACTGTCCAGAATCTCGAAATAACTTCTCACTGATCCATAGCCTTCAAATGAAAACCAATCCATCTTAATTTGGCCATAACTGGAGCAAATGAAATCCAAACGGCTTGAAACTTGAAACGTAGCTCTAGGGGGTTCTTCTTGACCCACCATATAGATCGCATGTTACTTGGGCCAATACCAATCGATCACTACCGATCGGTCAATTTCGATCCATAAAGTAATCCTATAACTAAATCGCCATTCGATCGGTATTTTCAACCAAACAAACATCACACATTCAAGTAATCATTACATAAAACATATCTTAACAAGCATACATCCATACACACCAATGTGAATTCTAAATCTAGGGGTATATCCATAAGAACAAAGGAGAACCATAAGAACACTAATTTTACAAAACTTTTCCTAATTGTTTGAAATTTACATATGTGGTTAAAGAGGGTTTAAAACATATTTTAGAGTTTGAAAATCATTTAATAACAACATTAAATGTCTAGTGGTGGCTAGGTAGTGAGTAGAGGCTTAAAACCACTCAACTAAGTCCAAAGCAATCCAAAGAAAATCCAAATATGCATGAATTCCTAGAATGAAAAAAAGCTACAAGATGATCTCCAGTAGCAAATCCTCAATCTAAAATGCTAATCTCGCTGATCTTCCTCTAATGATATGTTTTGGCTAATTAAAGTTGGGATTAGAGCAACTTTTTGGTTGAAAGATGGTTAATGGGGGTTTCTCTCTATTTTTGGGAAGTGTAAAGTGATAAGAGAAGTCCTATCAGCCTTAACCTCATGCTAATCTCGAAATGGGCTTTGGGCCTATACGTTAACCAACTAATTACCCGCTAAGCTATTTTAAATCAAATGAAACTTCAAATAACCATAACTTTCTAACGGTAAGTCTATTTTCCTTATATGACTACTCTACGAAAAGAGAAACCATCATCTTAATCTAATGGGTGTGGTTTCAGACCTTAATTCGGCTTCTATAAAAATCTATATGCCATACAAGATTTTCAAGGTCAAAATCTTCCGATAAAAATTATAAGGATGAAAAATGGCTCTAGTGGTCATTTCCCAAAATCATAGAATCATACGACCTTATAAAAAAATAATATTAATATTCTACGATCGTTCGATTGGTAGAATACAGGTCGTTACATTCTTCCCCATTTTAAGAATTTGGCTCTCGAAATCCCAAACAGAAATCAACAAGGTTATCCTGCATGACTAACAATTATAAACAAACTTAGGCCACCATCGCACATCAAACATGCATACACAACAACAAATGTAAAAGGTAACATCCAAGCCTATCAGCATGCAGGATATTATACTAAGGTATACTTTATGATATCATAAGTGAATGTAAAAGCGATAAATAGAAAATCTCACCAAGTAAAGAGCTCTGGATAAGCTATCCACACGCTCTCCTTGGTCTCCCAAGTGCAATAGCCTTCGCTTTCACTCCACTTAACCTTCACCAACTTCACCATCTTCTTCCTAAGCCGCTTCGTATCACGTCTGATGATACAAATAGGCCTATGTTTGTACCAAAATTGGGCACAAAACTCTTCGGGAGTCTTTGAAGAGATAAAGTGAAGAAAATAAATGTAAAAAGAGGATTTATCTAACAAAAACTCCAAATTTCAGAAATAAGAATAATTAAAGTGCAAGGAGACACAAGGATTTAGAGTGTTTCGACGAATAGCCTACGTCCACTATGAAGTAGTTTGCTTTATTGATCTTCCTTTGATGTTTACAAGTGAATGCAATGAATTACAAGAGTTGGCTATTATTTGCAGCAGTGAATCTTGTTGATAGCAGCAGCGACAGAGTTCAGATCTGGATCTGGCGGAGTCCGGGCGTTCGAGATCTCAAGGAGGAAGCAGAACCCCTTTTTTGTTGGCTTTGGGGGTCTATTTATAGGTGTAGGAGGTTGATATTTCGCTCAGATCTCGGGAGACCCTCTCTGGCACGTGACCAGGCCCGTACGCCCAAGCCCACGAAGTTTCGGTCCGATCCGTGATTGACACGAGCTGATTTCGACTCGCTCAAGACCTCCTCCAATGGAGTCGAAATTTGGCATGGACACTCCCTAGCATGCACGTAGTCTTCTGTGAAAATTTCATAGCATTTGGACTTGTAGATTGGGTGATATGATCGATACGAAATAGAGTTTTCGGTGGGCTGTTTCCTTCGACTCGCTTCCCTTTCGACTCGCTTCCGTTCGACTCGATGACGTGGCACTTGATTCTTACTCCGTCCTGGATGTTGCTTCGAGCGAGTCGAAGTGAGTACTTGGTCGAGCGAGTCGAAGCCAGAACTGGTCAAGCGAGTCGAAATGGGTCGTTCTGGGAGGTTCGAGTAGTGGAGTCGAATTTGATGGAGTCGAACCAGTTGTCTGAGCGGAGCAAGTCGAAGTGTGCACTCTTGATGGCTTTAAAACAGAGCGAGACGAAAAGAGCAGCTCTGAAGGATGTGGAGCGAGTCGAACCTGATCGACTCGAGATTGGCCTCTGAGCGAAGCGAGTCGAAGACGTCACTCCTGGGCACTGTGTAGCGAGTCGAAGTTGGCTTCAAACTGAACGTTGGGAAGCGAGTCAAAGGAGCGAGTCGAAGGAGTGAGTTGATTGGTAGTTGATCTCCATCCAACCTTGCATCGTTCATAACTTGAGCATATGAACCCGGATTGACTTGAGATTTGAAACATTGGTTCTCTTGGCTTAGCTTGCCATGTCCTACCAATTTTGGCTCGATCCGGACTCGAACAAAATTCACCGATATCCGTGGTGATCCCATGTATAACTGATCTCTGGGACGGACCGTTTACTGGTTACTAGTCAATTCTTTGGTATTACGGCCTTGCCAAAAGGCGGGATAACATTTGCCCCCCAAAGTACGTCTTGTGAAAACATGATGTGCTTTGAAGTGCTGCAGTCTTTACTCTGAATAGTTATCGTCCTTTCGATAAGAGTTGTAATCTTTGACCGTCCTTCTTGATAATGTAATCTGTTGACCGTCGACTGTTGTGCCCTGTATTGTAGCAACTGATCGCTGTATGCCAGCGGTTATCCGTTTGCTGTTGTAGTTGTTACCGGAATAATTTCTGATTCTTAAAATTTTTGAATGCTGAATATTAGTTCGTCATTCATGCATGTACGGTAACCTGACTCCCGCTAACGTTTGCACGTTCTCGAGTCGTTGTCAGTTTATTGTTTTTGAATGTCCCTTCGTAACGATCCCCTCCTGAGTCATTGTAAAGGATTGAAACGTCGAAGATAATTTTCATTGGATTTGTGGATGTGAAGTAAGCATGTCGAGTTGATGGAGTTGATCTCTGGAAGTCATGATTCTATGGATTCGAACAGGATGTTCGACTCGGTCTTGGATCGAACTACTTCATTCGACTCGGTCTTGGATTTGAGCTTCATAGGAGCTGGAGTCAAAACGCACAGGAGACAGAGTTGAAGGGGAGCGAGTCAAAGGAGCGAGTCGAAGTAATGGTGTGTAATGATGCATTGGAGATGGAGTCGAAGGGAAGCGATACGAATGGGAGTTCCGTATCTATGCACTGAAGAGGGAGTCAAAGCACGTGTTCGACTCCACTGGAACCTGAATCGTTTATTCCCCTTGATTTTCACTCCATATAAATATCTGGCACTTAGCCGTTTTTTCACTTTTTACCTTTCACCTTTACCTTCCCTGCCTTCGTATCGCTCTGAGACTCGAGAGGAAAGAACGAAAATTCTTGACTTGAAATCAACTCCCACCATCACTTAATCGAACTAATCTGACAGATCTAGGTAATCCATTAAACGAATCCAACGCGTGAATGATGAGACTTGGTTTTCAAACATTAAATCAGCCTGAGTTGTGATTGATCGAAAGTTTCAGGACCTTGGCTTCGAATCGATCTGGAGTGGGAAGTTTCGAGAGGATGAGGCAGAGGTTTTTGCGTTGATCGATGGTGGGGCTTCGCATCGAGTCGAACGCCCCGAATCTATGGATCGATGCGAAAAGGTTGTGCTTGATCAAATTGAATCGATGGCCTTCGACCGAACCGAAGTGGGTAGCTTCGGAGCGAGTCGAAGTGGATGGCTTCTGGATCGAGTTGTAGTGAAGAGCCTGGGAGCGAGTCGAACTTGTGATCTTGGGACCGAGTCAAAGGGAGCGAATCGAACTGTGCAGTCTCGGGAGCGAGTCGAAATGCGTGTCTTGGCACCGATTCGAACTCGATGGTCTCAGGAGCGAGTCGAACGAGTCTGGCTTATATGCACACGTCCTTAGTTTATTGATGTGAACATGGCTTCTGTAAGAGACACGATTTGAACATCTCAAAATTTTAAAACTCCCTACTCATTAGAACAGTTGATTCCGACGAGCTTCAAAATTGTATTACTGGACTTAACCGCTTCACCGCATATTTGATTGCCTATCGAAGCTCGTCGATGGAACTGAGATATCACATTGACACCAAACTTTAACTTGAAATGATGATTAATCAACTGGATCGTATGGTTGTGACGGTCAGCGTTGACGGTCCTTTCGACTGAATTTCGAAGTCTCGTCGTTTCCACGTTTCCCTTAATCCGGTTGGTCTTTCCAAACAATATACAGTACCGCACTGCAGAACACGCTCACACACTTTACACTAGGGGATGTACGAGTGTTATTTGTCAGTTTAACAATGATTTTTTATAAGCTAGCTGGTTATGGATCCTTCAAGTTCCCAACAGCCGGAAAATCAAAGTTCTATTCCTCCAACCATAGAGATACCGGTTATAGAAGCCGAAGTTATTGAAATAGCGCCGGATGAACGTCAAGGGGCTCGGTTCATCCTTAACCCATCAGACTCCTTGCCGTCGGGTATTTCTGAAGACATGCTAGGCCGGATCTGCTTAAGGCACGGTTTGTCTCTTGACGACGTGATACTTCCCGAACCAACCGACATGCCACACAACCCCCGGAGGGGTTTACTTCTTTTAACCGTCATGCCTGCACGGCGGGGACGCTTCCTCCCTTTAACGACTATATAAGGGAGAAGTTATCATTTCTTGGTATAGCCCCATCTTAGCTACACCCTAACGGGTATGCCTTTCTAAACAGCACCTTCATCCTGTTTATGGAGATCCTCTTTCAACCGCCAAAGCCAATCGAGATTAGATATTTATTCAATGTTAAGATCCGCGGAGATAGCCCTTCCTTCACCTTCCTGGAGGCAGTCAGAAGCTGCCATATTGTGCTGGGTTCCTGCGGGAGGCTAAGTTATTACAAGTCCGAATGGTTCTACGTTCGGCCCCCTCCTGGGTTTGCTAGGCGTTGGTTAGATAGACGTAAGTGTCGCCATCCTCTCTTGAACTACCGAGATGTTAGTGATCAACTTCCAAAAACTGACATACTTTTATTTTCTTATAGCCGCAATCTCTCACCCCGATGGTGCATACTTCAGAGAGCTTGTTTGAATTCTTCAAGCGTTTCCGGGCGAAGAGAGGCACATAGACATAGTCCTGACCGACAGGAATTTGAGGGCCGTCGGGCTAATAGAACGAAGATAGAGCATACACCTGGATGCGACACATAGGGTGGCCCCAAAGAAACGTGTGAAATGCAAAGCGCCCACAGTTGTGATCATCGAAGAAGTTGATCCAGAAAGAACTCCCACCGATACTGAGCTCATGGCCGTGCCTCCTTCCGATGTTCAGGATTCCGGAGGAAAAAGAAAAGGCAAGGCCACTGCTTACAAATGCCCTAAATCGAAGAGATTTAAATCCGTGGTCGTGTCTTTACCTTCCCAGGGGATTAGAAATTCAGAGGCTCCTCCCCCACAAGTGGAGAGTCCTTTTGCCGGGCTTGATGATATTCCGATCCCGGACGTGTCGTCTCCTAACGATGCCGGGATGGAAGGGTTTGATAGTGCTTGTGAACCGAGCGGGTCGCTTGCTATGAGTGCGGCTGACATTTCTAATTGGTTGGGGGATTGCACATGCATACACTCCACTACACTACATGATCCGCAACTGTACTTCGTCCAACTCAGGAA
The DNA here is from genome assembly GCA_030737815.1 of Allium fistulosum. Taxonomy (NCBI): domain Eukaryota; kingdom Viridiplantae; phylum Streptophyta; class Magnoliopsida; order Asparagales; family Amaryllidaceae; genus Allium; species Allium fistulosum. Next base: position 1,423,925,232 of record CM060903.1, on the reverse strand, counting down.
GTTGCTAACTCTTTCTTCGCTTCTCATTTTCACGTACTATGTCTGGAAGAGGGTCAATGCTGAACAGTCTTCGTTCAACCCGAAAGGCCTCTGGTTACTATGATTCCCACATGAGGGATTCTGATAGGGATCGCGATCGCGAGCATTCTAGTCAGGATAGGCATGGGCACGATAGGGATAGAGAATACCGGCGCCGGTCTAGATCACACTCTCCTCCTCCTCCTAGGCTTCCATCTCCTCCTCCCGTTCAAACTTCACACCTACCGGAGCCTCCTCGTCATAGGCCTTCTTCTCACACTTCCAGATCCGAGACTCATCTCCAGAGAATCGAGACTACATCTTCCATGGTTACAGAGCAGGTCCCTGTTGATCCCACTGGAGAAGGGGCCCTTAAGTTGGCCCAAATGAAGAAGGATTTTCCTAATATTTGCTTCAACGGTTATGTTTTCCCTCCTCACTTGAAGAGAATTCCATCGTCGGTAGAAGGCACGATGCATGACTTTGTCCACGACATCTATACCCAATATCGAGAGTGGGCGAAGGCTGCCAAAAAATCTTAAAAAGAGATCGAGAAGATGGAGACTGAGCTTGCAAAAAGGGATCGCATTATCCAAGTACTTTCTGCTGAGTCCGAGTCTTATCGGAAATCTGAGATTGAGGCCATTAAGAAGGCTGACGAAGCGAAGGCAGAAATGGAGAGGTTGAGTCAGGGACACGTTGCCCTGGTGGAGGAAATGGTTCACCGAAATACCAAAGTCATTGCCGAGCGGGACGCGGCGGTCAAGGAGCTTAATGAACTAAAAGCCAAATTTGCCGGCTTGGTCAAAGAAAAAGATGACGCGAACACCGCAGCCCAGGAGGCGTGCGATCAGGCTGTTCTGCTCAGGGGAGAACGAGATCCGGCAGTGGCCAAAGTCCAAAAAGCGGAGACTGAGGTCGAGGAAAGGGTGAAATTGGCCGAGTCCAGGCTAGAGGCCGACATCGAGGACCTCCTTGTTGTCTACAATGCTAATGTGCTGAGGCACAGGGGCTTAGCTTGGCTCGATGACTATTCGGTGCATCTCCGCAGTGGTTGGGGCCGATTGGTTGAGGAGGAGAAAGAGGCGCACCCGGGTGAATCTATGGATGAATTCAAGCTTGAGAATCGCCTGTTAACTGATGATGAGAAGAAGACTCTCCACGATTCAATGATATCTTATGAGAAGGAGAGGCTCGACACTCAGCACCTGGAAGTAGGAGAAGGCTCCGGGGTTGGACATCATGATGCAAATCTTGACATTCCGGTGTCAACCCAGCCTGAACCTCTGCCTGCGGCTGACCCTCAAGCTGTTCCTGCCTATAATCTGGATCAGCCGCGGATGTCTCCGACTGCAGCACCATCGACTGAAGTCGCCCCGTCGCATACAAGCCAAACTGAGGAAGGTACTCCGAACATTCTATATGTCTTTCATGAGTCGAAGTCTTCGATCGAGTTTAAGTTCTAACAATTTTTTCATTTCTTGTCCAGTGACTGACGCTGCGCCGCACATGCCTCCTGCTACTCAAGGATTATATCAGACTCAAGAGGCTATCGTGACCGAAGCAACCACTGTGAGCGCAGCTGCCCCGATTGGTGATATGCAGGGGAATACAATGGCGTTCGACGAGCACTTGATGGATGAACTCTTTCGTTGTCATGGTGATCCCCCCGCTGATTTGCCATCTGTCGTGAGTGGAACCGATCCTGCTGCAAGCTCTTCAATGCCGACTGCTGATGCCCCCAGTGGGGCTCGAGCTGTTACCGAAGAGGAGATGTTTGCCCAGATCGACGCTGAACTGGCAGCAGCTGGTTATGACGGTAGCTTTGGAAGTGTGATGGCAGCATCGGGACCTGCCCCGCTTGGAATGATGTCTCCTGGTGGTTCTGTCTTTCTCACCAGCCTGCCCGTTCCACCGTCTGTAATTGATCCCGTCCCTCCGACTCCGCCCGTAGGAAGCATTCTCATTCACATGAGTTCGGAGGAAGACGTCGACATAATGCCATTGTCGGAAGACCAACCGCCGAAAGGCACAGGCTTGAAGAGGAAGATTGGCGACGGCTCAAGCGGGTCCACACTAAAGAGGAAGCCAAGGAAGAAGAGAGACTAAGCACGATTGCCTGACGTATTTTGATTTCTTTTTGCATTTTGTTAGCCGTGTATAGATGCGGGTTCGGCCCCTACTAGTATGAATTTTTTGGAAACTTGTACATGAACGTCTTCTATAATCAATAGAAATGAAATTTTTTCACTTTGACTTCCTTTTTTGTCAATGTGTATTTGACTAAGTGTTTCAGTGTCTGGACTGCACTTGTGAAGTTTCAGTTTCCGAATGAAGTTTGTTCCTGCTTGCCAAGTTCGGGTATTGTGGTCATGGCTTGTGATTGAGAAGCGAGTTGAATTCTGACGTCGCATCGCTTCAATTAATGGTTGATGCTTGAGTTCTGCCCCCCAGTCTTGGGGATGAGCAGTAGACTGTCACTCGATGATCGCTTCTTATTTATACCATGCTGAACCTTGTGCCACCGAACGGACGTCTGAGTCAAGTGGAGATTGAGTAACGCATCCATACTTGTTTGATTGCCGATAATCATTTCCGCATTCCGGGGATCCTCATTTGTTTACCGGCGAATGGTTATGCCGACTTGAGTTTCGATCACATGCCCGCCGCCTGGGGACTTGGGATTGGTTTTTGTACTTCGACTCATGCTCCGGGAGTTTGGAGTCGACACTTATACTTCGATCCATGCTGTGGGAACTTTGAAGTTGGTGTTCAGGCTCCGTCCTGCATTCGGGGAATCCGGAGTTGACATATATGCTTCGACTTGCTCTCGGGAAATTCGGGACTGATGTTTATACTCCGACTCACGCTCTGGGAGTTCGGAGTTGGATGTTTATACTCCACTTCTCACTCCGGGAATATGGAGCTGAATGTTTATACTCTGGTTCGCGCTTTGGGAATTCGGAGTTGGATGTTTATACTCCACTTCGCACTCCGGGAATATGGAGTTGAATGTTTCTACTTCGGTTCGCGCTTTGGGAATTCGGAGTTGGATGTTTATGCTCCACTTCGCACTCCGGGAATATGGAGTTGAATGTTTATACTCCGGTTCGCGCTTTGGGAATTCGGAGTTGGATGTTTATACTCCACTTCGCACTCCGGGAATATGGAGTTGAATGTTTATACTCCAGTTCGCGCTTTGGGAATTCGGAGTTGGATGTTTATACTCCACTTCGCACTCCGGGAATATGGAGTTGAATGTTTCTACTCCGGTTCGCGCTTTGGGAATTCGGAGTTGGATGTTTATGCTCCACTTCGCACTCCGGGAATATGGAGTTGAATGTTTATACTCCGGTTCGCGCTTTGGGAATTCAGAGTTGGATGTTTATACTCCACTTCGCACTCTGGGAATATGGAGTTGAATGTTTATACTCCGGTTCGCGCTTTGGGAATTCGGAGTTGGATGTTTATACTCCACTTCGCACTCCGGGAATATGGAGTTGGACGTTTATACTCCGACTCACGCTCTGGGAGTTCGGAGTTGAGGAAGGATTATCGTGTACCAATCCCTTTTTTGACTTTGATGTGATGGCTTGCCCCGAGCTCGGGTTTCACTTAGGGAGTGGTTGGTTGCACCGCAGCCACTCTTTATTTGAATAAATCCCACCGTATGATGAGACTTAGCTCTCCGTGCATAGTGATGGTCATATGAAGTATTTCAAGTAAATCACAACTCTGGCTCGAAGAGGTTGCATTTTATTGCTGAAATAAGAAAGTGTGGCAAAGTCAGTTGCCTTATTACAAGTTCTAACTTCAAAATGCATAAACAAATTGCAGAAAAAGAAAGTAGATTAAATGGATAAAGATAGCCTATCAGGTGTAATAGCGGCGGAGGCTCTCGCTGTTCCAAGCTCTCGGCAGGGTAAGACCGTCGATGGTTGATAACTTGAATGTGCCATCTCCGAGCCTTCGTTCAATAACATACGGTCCTTCCCATGTTGGTTTCATATGTGAAGGAACCGCATAGGCTCTTTTAAAGACGAGATCGCCTAACTCGAAGGTTCACGGACGGACCTTGGCGTTGTACAATCGGGCGACTCGACTTCGATGCGCAGCTGCCCTCAAGTCAGCTTCCTCACGCTTCTCATCTAGTAGATCGAGAGATTCAACAAGTAATATAGCATTCGTTTTTGGATCATAGTATGTCACACAATGAGAAGGTACTTCTAGCTCGACCGGAATAATGGCCTCTAAACTGTAGGAAAGAGAGAACGGAGTGTGGTTGGTCGCGGTCTTGTGGGTAGTTCGGTAAGCCCATAGAGTCATAGGAAGTTCATCGACCCATTTGCCTCCGACCTTTTCCAGTCGTTTCTTCATGATTGATTTTATAACCTTATTAACTGCTTCAACCTATCCGTTTGCTTGAGGGTGTGCAACTGCGGAGAATTTATTTTGGATGTGAAATCGTTGCAGAAATCTTTGAATTCAGTGCTGTCGAATTGGGTTCCGTTGTCTGTAATTATGGTGTGTGGGAGACCGAATCGACAGATGATGTTACGAACCACAAAGTTGATTACTTTCTTCGTTGTAATGGTAGCAAGAGCTTCGGCTTCAGCCCACTTTGTAAAGTAATCAACTGCGACAATGGCGTACTTCGCTCCACCTTTTGCCAGAGGTAGAGCACCGATGATGTCGATGCCCCACATTGCAAACGACCATGGGCTGACCATTTGCGTTATCTCAGTAGGGGGAGCTCTAGGAATTCGGGCATATTTCTAGGACCTACCACATTTCTTCGCATATTCCAACGCATCACGATTCACGGTAGGCCAGTAATATCCGTAGCGAAGTATTTTCTTGGCAAGTGTCTGCCCCCCCGGTGTGATCACCACATTCTCCTTCATGTACATCGCGTAGCACTTGTTTGATCTCATCGTGAGCGATACATCGGAGTAGGGGGACTGAGTACCCCCTTCTGTACATGAGTCCATTCTGGATGGTAAACCTTGACGCCTTTCGAAGGACTTGTCTTTTTTCACTCCTGCGCTCCGGCAGGGTTCCGTGCTTAATGTAATTTCTGAGTGGAGTCATCCAGGAATCCCTTTCGGTGACGGATTCGCATACCCGGTTTATTTCTGCTCGGTCGATACTTGGGGAAGATAGCGTTTCCATGGGTACGAGTCCCATTTGTTGAGCTTCGCCTGTGCTGAGTAACTTCGCCAACGAATCGGCCTTTTGGTTGCGTTCTCGAGGTATACTGAATATGGCGTAGTAATCGAAATGGTCTAGTACTTCCTTAACTCGCGCTAAATAAGCAGCCAACCTTCGATCCCTTGCTTGATACTCTCCTCGTACTTGGCACACAACCAATTGTGAATCACAATAAATTTCCACTTCGATAATCCTCAAATCTCTAGCAAGTTTCAAGCCGGCTAGGAGGGCTTCATATTCGGCTTCATTATTAGTCGCATGGAAATCCAACTTTAAGGCATAACATATGGATCGACCCTCGGGAGTTTCAAGCACAATACCGGCGCCTGAACACCGGTCGTTTGATGCTTCGTCAGTAAAAAGTTTCCAGACGTACTCGGGGGATTCACTAGCTTCGGGCAAGTCCTCTGGAATGGTAAATTCAGCTATGAAATCAGCTATGACTTGTCCTTGTATGGTCCGTCTCGGAGCGTAAGTAAGGTCAAACTGGCTCAGTTCGATGTTCCACTTGAGTAACCTTCCAGACGTCTCGGGCCGCGAGAGGACCTGTCGTAACAGCTGGTCGGTGTAAATAATAATGGAATGAGCCTGGAAGTATGGTCGGAGTTTTCTTGATGCAATGACAAGGCAGTAAGCCAACTTTTCCAGCTTCGGATAATTTCTCTCAGCCCCAGTCAATCGTTTGCTGACATAGTATACGGGCCTCTGTATCTTGTCTTCCTCTCGGATTAGCGCAGCACTGATAGCATTTTCTGATATCGCCAGATATATGAACAGCTTCTCATGATCAATAGGCTTTGACAGTATCGGTGGTGTAGACAGATGTTGGACTAGTGCTTGGAAAGCGCCCTCGCACTCTTTGGTCCATTCAAAGTTTCGTTTCACTTTTCGAATCAGATCGAAGAAGGGAATGCATTTGTCAGTGGACTTTGAAATGAACCTGCTCAATGCTGCTACTTTCCCATTGAGACTCTGGACTTGCTTTATAGTTTTGGGAGTTTCAAGGTTTCTGATTGCCCAAATCTTCTCGAGATTAGCTTCGATTCCCCGGGCGTTAACGATGAACCCAAGGAACTTTCCGGATGCAACTCCAAAGTGACATTTCAGTGGGTTGAGCTTCATCTTGTATTCCCGAAGTATGTTGAACATAGTCTCTAGGTCTTTTACATGGTCGGTGGAGAGTCGTGACTTCACGAGCATGTCGTCCACATATACTTCCATTGTCTTCCCGATTTGATTAGCGAACATCCGATTGACCAACCGTTGGTAAGTGGCTCCGGCGTTCTTGAGTCCGAACGGCATAACCTTGTAACAGTAAAGTCCCAGATTGGTCACGAAGCTGGTGTGTTCTTGGTCGGGTAAATGCATTGGTATCTGATTGTAGCTTGAATACGCATCCATGAAGGATAAGAGTTCATGTCCAGCCGTCGAATCCACTAGCTGATCAATCCTAGGGAGTGGGAAACTGTCTTTGGGGCATGCTTTATTCAGATCGGAATAGTCGACACATGTTCTCCATTTCCCATTTGGCTTTCGGACGAGTACGGGATTTGACACCCATTCGGGGTATAGCGCATCTTGAATGAATCCGTTCGTTTCAAGCTTTTCTACTTTCCCTTTAAGGGCGGCAGATCTCTCTGGATCCATACCGCGCCTTTTTTGTTTGACCAGGACATGCCGCGGGTCAATGTTCAAAGTGTGGCTCGCGATGTCCGGCGAGATCCCACACATATCAGAATGTGTCTAGGCAAACACGTCAAGATTTGCCCGTAGAAATTTAACCAATTCCTCTTGAGTTTGCTGGCTTAGCTGAGATCCAATCTTTATTATTTTTGAATCATCGTTATTGTCAATTGGGACATCAATTGTCAGTTCAACTGGGGATGCTTGACTTTCTTTAGATTCTCCTTCGTCTTCAGTTTCTCTCGGGTCAAGATCCCTGGGGAATTGGCTGGGGTGCCCGGGCCTGGGCCCGGGCGTTAATTGTTAATTGTCGGCGAAACGGACGCAGAGAGACTCCTCTACGCCCTTTCCCTTCTCCTTCCACTGTGCTTCCCTTAGCTCAGCAACATAGCAGGCTCTAGCAGTGGCCTGATCTCCGTGAACGATTCCTATTCCATGATCAGTGGGAAATTTCAAGGTCAAACACCATGGGGCAATGGCTATTCTGAATTCAGCGAGGGCCGGTCGGCCCAAGAAAGCATTGTAAGGGGAGTCTATGTCTAGAACAATGAATTGCAACATTCGTACTCTCCGACGTTCTCCTACTCCCAACTCCACAGGCAGTTCCACCATCCCAGTGGGAATTGTGGCACTTCCGTTGAAACCATGGACTCGAGACTGACAAGGCTTCAAGTCTGCGGCTTCCATCTTCATTTGATCATAAGCTCGTTTGAACAAAATATTCACAGAGCTTCCACTGTCAACTAAGATCCTCTTTATCCAAGCGGGACCTACTTGTGCAGAGATGACCAATGGGTCGATAGTGGGAGCCTCGATTTTATCTGCGTCTCTGCTTCTGAACATGATGTCATCCATCATCGTTTTTTGTTGCTTGGCCGGAGCCCCCTCATCAAAACTACTGCAACACTCGAAGTCTGCATGCCTGATAGAACTGGCATACCACTCCATTTCCTTCCAGCTTCGATCTGCCGGGTAAGGACCGCCACTTATTGTGTTAATGACCAACCTCCCGTCCGCACGAGCGGGTTCTTCCTGTCTTTCCTGATTCGGCATACGGTTCTGATTTGATGGGCCCGCACTACCGGATTGCGGTGCCCGTACATACTGATCCAGCTTCCGCTCACGTATCATCTTTTCAATGAGGTCTTGTAGGTGACGACACTCATTGGTATTATGGCCATAACTTTCATGGAATCTACAAAACTTTCCTGTTTGAATTTGTCTTTCGATTGGTGGTTTCGGGGCAGGATTCTTAACCTGCATGGTATTGCAGGTCTGCAAGTAAACATTTTCCAACGACGTGTTCAATGGAGTGTAGTTTTCGTACATGGAAGCTCTACGCCGTGGTCCACGATCCTGATCGCGTTTTTTGTTCTGATTCCTATTGTCCCTCTGATGATTCTGCTTATTTTGGACGTTCAACTGAACTTTTCCAAAACTATCTCCGGTCTGTTTAACAGCGACGTTACTCTGGATGCCTTCGATGTTAGGTCCTGCGTCATTCTGTTTCCTATACTATCTCGCATCCTCCCTTCTCAGGAATTGGGCTGCCTTGGAATAGAAACGGTCCAATGACGCAATTGGTTTCCCAGCCAACCAACTTCCGAATTCGGAATCAGCATCAATCCCCTTAGTCAGAGCCATCATGATAGAGTTATTGTTGGGATTGCTTATTTCCGCACACGCAGCATGGAATCGCTCCAAGTAACGTCTAAGCGTTTCTCCGGGAGCTTGCGTAACACTAGACAGGGTGTTAACGTCCTTTGGCCTCGCCACATGCATACGGAATTGTTCGACAAATTTAGTGGCCATCTGGTCAAAGTTGGAGATGGATCGGGGTGGCAAACGAGTGAACCACATGGTAGCGATGCCTCCTAGGGAAATGGAGAAACTATGGTACTTTACTGCGTCATCCGCTCTATCAGCATTCATCAGCCATTCGTATTTCAGGACGTGCTGATTAGGGTCAGAACTCCCTTCATAAACTGGCAAAGCTGGCATCCTGAAGTGCCGAGGTGGTTCAGCATATAAAACATCATCGGTGAAAGGGGTATGACTTCGGGAGATTCCCCAGTCGTCATTAGATAAACCCTGACTTTCACGGATCATTTGGCGAATCATTGCTAGTATATCTGTCGTTTGGACACTCGAAGTATGTTGTGCCAAGGTGTGGTCAGGTTCCACAGCGCGAGTCTGGACCGGACGCGGTCGACGGTCCGTGCCTCGCCTCCTTGGTTTGACATCCTCTGGGACATAAGGTTCAAGAGTCTGCTCCCGTCGGTTATGTTGAGGATCAGCTTGGTTCCTAGCGTCACCTCCTCGCTCAGCAGTGGTGGTAGTAGCAATGTTTCCGGTAACATGATAAGGAGCAGCTCCTCCCCGAGTTGAAGGTTCTGTGCGGAGGCTAACGGATGGTCCAGCTCTCGGTTGCCCAAGGTTCGAAGCAGGTTGTTGTCCCGTGGCCTGGGTGTAGCTTCCATCCAACCGTGGACGTGTGGATCTAGTTTGGCCATCGGAGGAGGCTGAGCTCTCTGTGGAGGAATGGGAACCTTGGTCTCTTCTAGATCTCCTTCGCCTTTGGCGATTTAGCTGGTTAGTCAACCCCGCGTTGGCGCGTAATTGCTCCACTAGCTGCTGTCGACTTTGGGTCAACTCCTGAAGCAATGTCTGGAATTCTTGTCTAGAGATTGGACCTGACGGATCTGAGGGTCCTATAGCATTTAGGTTGGATGGAGGTGATTGCACGGGGTTTTGTCGGTCCCGTGCTCCTTGATCAGCGGCTGCAGAGGTGGTACGTGTGCTCACCATAATGAATTGATGAAGTCCTTTCCTAGATCTGATTGCAAATCTGACTAGAATGGAAGGGCTTCGAAATCCTAGATCTGGATCTTCTTCTTAGATTTATGCAATCCAATATAGATAAGAGATCCAAAGAGTGGGAGAAAAATTGGGTTTTCTCAGTGAAAGCACCAAAGTGTTTGTACCAAAATTGGGCACAACACTCTTCGGGAGTCTTTGAAGAGATAAAGTGAAGAAAATAAATGTAAAAAGTGGATTTATCTAACAAAAACTCCAAATTTCAGAAATAAGAATAATTAAAGTGCAAGGAGACAAAAAGATTTAGAGTGGTTCGGCGAATAGCCTACGTCCACTATGAAGTAGTTTGCTTTATTGATCTTCCTTTGATGTTTACAAGTGAATGCAATGAATTACAAGAGTTGGCTATTATTTGCAGCAGTGAATCTTGTTGATAACAGCAGCGACAGAGTTCAGATCTGGATCTGGCGGAGTCCGGGCGTTCGAGATCTCAAAGAGGAAGCAGAACCCCTTTTTTATTGGCTTTGGGGGTCTATTTATAGGTGTAGGAGGCTGATATTTCGCTCAGATCTCGGGAGACCCTCTCTGGCACGTGACCAGGCCCGTACGCCTAAGCCCACGAAGTTTTGGTCCGATCTGTGATTGACACGAGCTGATTTCGACTCGCTCAAGATCTTCTCCAATGGATTCGAAATTTGGCGTGGACACTCCCTAGCATGCACGTAGTATTCTGTGAAAATTTCATAACATTTGGACTTGTAGATTGGGAGATATGATCAATATGAAATAGAGTTTTCGATGGGATGTTTCCTTCGACTCGCTTCCCTTTCGACTCGCTTCCGTTCGACTCGATGACGTGGCACTTGATTCTTACTCCGTCCTGGATGTTGCTTCGAGCGAGTCGAAGTGAGTACTTGGTCGAGCGAGTCGAAGCCAGAACTGGTCGAGCGAGTCGAAATGGGACGTTCTGGGAGGTTCGAGTAGTGGAGTCGAAGTTGATGGAGTCAAACCAGTTGTCTGAGCGGAGCGAGTCGAAGTGTGCACTTTTGATGGCTTTAAACAGAGCGAGACGAAAAGAGCAGCTCTGAAGGATGTGAAGCAAGTCGAACCTGATCGACTCGAGATTGGCCTCTTAGCGAAGCGAGTCGAAGACGTCACTCCTGGGCACTGTGTAGCGAGTCGAAGTTGGCTTCAAACAAAACGTTGGGAAGCGAGTCGAAGGAGCGAGTCGAAGGAGCGAGTCGAAGGAGTGAGTTGATTGGTAGTTGATCTCCATCCAACCTTGCATCGTTCATAACTTGAGCATATGAACCCAGATTGACTTGAGATTTTAAACGTTGGTTCTCTTGGCTTAGCTTGCCATGTCCTACCAATTTTGGATCGATCCGGACTCGGACAAAATTCACCGATATCCGTGGTGAGCCCATGTATAATTGATCTCTGGGACGGACCGTTTACTGGTTACTAGTCAATTCTTTGGTATTACGGCCTTGCCAAAAGGCGGGATAACAGCCTATGAGGTCTCAAAGCCTCTGATTCAACCTCGATATCATCTAGTTGATCCGGTGCGATAGTTACGACTAAGTCGTGCACAAATTTCTATAAGTGAGAACGTGGAACACATTATGCACCTCCATCAATCTTTGAGGTAAATCGACTCTATAAGTAAGATTCCAAATCCTCTCTAGTATCGAAAAAGGACTTACGAATATCAGTGCCAACTTCTCTCTACCACTAAACCGAGTTACATTATTCAATGGAGAGATCTTGACAAATACCATATAGTCGACAAATAACACTATATCTCTACGTCTCCTATCAGTGTAGCTCTTATGTCTGTCTTGAGCAGCTTTCATCCATTGTCGAATGATTTTGATCTTCATTGAGGTTGCTTTAATCATATCTGGTCCAAGAATCAGTTCTCGCCCACCTCCTACCAACATGAAGGAGCATTGCACGGTTGGCCATATAACGCCTCAAAAGGTGCTATACCGATGTTGGACTAAAAACTGTTGTTGTATGCAAATTCAATGAGATGTAAGTGATCATTCACGAGCTTCCAAAGATGAGTATACAAGCCCGTAAGAGATCCTCTATGTTGTTGTCAGAATTGGCCACCAACACCCAATTATACGTGAAAACACCAATATCCAGTCACAGATCACAGATAGTACATGATGTAGAGAATATAATATGAAGAATAATCAAATTAAAATGAAAGCAAGTAAAAGAGACAAGACTTATAGTGGTTCGGCTAACTCCGGCCTATGTCCACTCCAGAACAACCTTTTTATTATACTGAAATTCGATTACAGTTACAGTCTAAGATTCCAGAATGAAAGTGGCATAGTAACCTCTAGGTAGAAGATGAAGAGAAGCAGAATGAAGGTCCCCCTTCTAAAGCCCAACCTGCTGTATTTATAGGTGAAACTTTGGCTATAGGGTCTTCTCACCTATATAGGGCCAACCATAATAAACGGCCAGCCCAATTCGTCCAAAAATAACAATCGGCCTAGCACTACCCTTCGTTATTCCTTCACTAAAATCAATGTCGATCCCTCCCTGAAGCATGCCGATCCATCGCCTTCCAACAAACTACACCGATCCATCCATCTTGAAGCATGCCGATCCATCCCTTCCTCATGAGTATACCGACCCCTCCTTGTGCAACCTGGAAGATATGTCGATCCTTCCTGGTCTATGAAGATATGCCAACCCTTCCCATGCCGATCCCTTTTATGCCACTCCATGTCTTGCCGATCCCTTCCATGCCGACCCCTTCCTATGCCGAGCCTAAACATGCCGATCCCTTCCCATGCCGATCCCTTCCTATGCCGAACCCATACAATGCCAATCCTTCCCATGCCGATCCTTTCCTATACGTATACATTGGAGCACACCTATCCATCCCAAGAACCAAACTATGTTGAACCCTCCATGCTGAACGTTATTCCTTCTCATATGCCGACCCATCACTATGCCCAACCCTCTTATGCCGACCCATATTACACCAAATCATCTTATGCCGATTGTAACAACCCTGGTTTGGAGATTACCATTCAATATTGAATTATAATAGTATTGAAAGGTAGTCTCCAAACCGGGGTTGTTACACCGATCCTTCTTTATTCAAGCTAATATCCATCTTCCAAGCACCCTGCATCATTTATCCACCGACTATGTTTAATCCTGGCTTCATATTATTATCCGTAGTTGATTATCCATCCATCCATTTGAGCCAAATCCATGATATTCCAGCCTCGATAGCCGTGAAGCCTATTGGTTAAATCCGTCTGCGTATGGCCTTGCCGAAAGGTGGGTTAACAATTTGCCCTCCAAAACATGCCTTGCGATAGGAAGGCATGTTTTGAATTTCCATAAGTCCAAAATCCGAAGTCCATAATCCATTGATCATTATATTATCCAACTTAGAATCTAATCCATTGCCAATCCATTTCCTTGATCTTTCCGGATCATTAGTAAATTCCCTAACTATCCCGAGTCGATATCCAATTCTGAATCCATTCCAAATCCATTAACCGAACCCGCAATCTCTCCGGATCGTTTTATCCATATCCAAGACCACTCCCGGTCCAAATACAACTCCTTTGACCTCTCCGGGTTGCCTTATCCAAATCCAGGACCACTCCGAACCCACATCCAAATCCATAGACCTCTCCGGGTCAGTTTATCCAAATCTGGGACCACTACGGGTCCAAATCCAAATCCATAAACCTCTCCGGGTGATTGTCGAGCACAATCTGTACTCGACGATTTAAGTAGGTCGATCCTGTCGCTCTCTGGCGAAGCGGCCTGCCCCTTACCAGGCATAGTCCACAACCGGCGGTCCACTCTATTCTATTCTCCGACCTCGACTCTCTCATCGAGGACTTAATCCGTGGGGTATCCTACTCCGACCTTGATCCCTAGTCAAGGACTTATCCATGGTGTATCCGGCTCTGGCCTCGATCCCTAGTCGAGGATTTACTCCGTGGGGTATCCTACTCCCGCCTCGATCCCCAGTCAAGGACTTATCCGTGTTTGAGTCCATTCTATCGCTCTTCGACGAAGGGACTCGTAACTCACGGTTATTGCCCCGTCTCTCCGGTCGGGGCCGTAACCGTGACCTGTGTTATTTATTACATTAATTCAGATTTAATCATTCCAAAGTCCAGTTGGAAAAATATAAATAAAATCCCGTACAACCGAAAAAAACTAAATAGCCATAGTATTAGAAAAACTAGAGTTCCCAGTAAATAGAAAAAACAAAATTTCATGAACCCGAGCACTACGGTTCATCATCATCTCAAAGCATGCTTAGGGACCGTCCTCGATCCCGTACATGTGTAAGTGACTTAGCCATTTTTCTACGGGGTTTGTTACTTATTCCATGCCATAAATCCAATCAATTAATGATAAGCTGACGATGATGCCTTGATCCAGTGCCATCTTCATTCGAGGTGGGTGGTGATTGCTCTTGTTCCACTGCCACGGCTTGATTCCTTATATATTGTTGCAAATGACCATTCCTCACATGTTCCTCAATGATATCCTTTAAGTTCCTGTAGTCATTCGTATTGTGCCCATCCAGCTCATGAAATAGGCATTGATTTCCTGATGCATGCTCGTATTCGGAGGGTTCCCTGTTTGCCAGCCTTCGATACTGGAGTCACCCTTGAGTATCCAAATAAATCCTTTCAAGAGTTTCGGTCAAATCCATGTAAGAAGAGAATTTCGGCTCTCTCCATTTCCTTTTTGACATATTACTGCCATCATTCATTTTCCGCTTGCCTTTATCGTTCTTGTTTACATCTCCTGATGATCCTCCACCTCCGGTTTGTCAGCTCATGCGTCTTCTTGTCGTAGGAACCTCTCTGTTTCATGGTAATAGTCCCCTAGATCCATAGGTGGATCCCATGCTATTAAATTCTTGAACTCCATGCCATCAACAATGCCAGATACAGCTACCATCAAAACCATGGATGGATCCGGGCGATCTACCGATGCCGCCGCAGCATAAAACCGTGTTAGAAAACTCCTCAAGGACTCTTCGGTCTTATGTTTCAGTACGCCAAACTCATCACATTTTTGGGTCTCAAGATGTGAACTCTAAACTGTCTCATAAACCTTTCGATCAATTATGCCCATGTGCCAATAGAGCCGCTTTCCAACTGTCTGAACCATAGTGCTGCTATATCTGTCAAATACAAAGGGAAGCATCATGCCACGACCTCTTCCAATGCTCCTAGTACTTTCATATGCCTCATGTACCTTGTCAAATGAACAGCGGGATCCGTTCTTCCATCATATGTCTCCAGCGTTGGTAGTTTGAATTCCGGTGGATTCCTGGCTTGCCTAATCGTAGGAGCGAAGGGGCTCCCATTCACATCTTCCAAATCTCTATTTACCAATCCTCCTCTCATGGCCCGTATGATAATTTCCGCTAACCTATCATTGTCATCAATTAGTAGTCCTTGTCCATTGTCTCCAACCTACCCCCCGAGTCCGTGAGGGAATCCTAAAATCTGCTCTTCTGGACGAGCACCCATATCTCGATCAATGCCAAACTGTACAGCACCACCCGGTATCCTACCTAGAGTGGAGCCAACATAACCCGGGGCATGCCTCCGAGTGTGGAACGATTGGTACCGATCGTTCTATCACGATCGATTATGGCATGGCCAATCGTTCTTGGTTGGTCAGGGGCTACTCTCGGTGGCTCCACTCTACCCTGCATCTTGTTTACTTCGTTTCCTTGGTCCTGATTCTGAACTCCCTCAGCACCTGCTGCTCCAATTCTTGATCCATATTTCCAGTATTCCCAGCTATTCTATTCCCTTGGTTTTGCACTCCAGCTTGTCCAATCTGTCGGAGTAGGTTCTGCATCATTTCCTCCTGTCTCTTCAGCATTCTCTCCTACTATCATCCATCATCGTTTCCATCTCGTCTCTAATAATGAAGATCGAGGTCAGATTGGCTCCTGAGGAGGCCTCCTGACTTCCTTCATGATGGCTCATGTCTGTTCTCTATATCCCTGTTGATTGCCTAGCCATTGCATCCTAAATCCAAGTTCTCAAGCTTTCAAATCCAAAATCCTAACTTCCAAATCCTTGAGTGCAAGCCTTTTCTGTGAAAGCACCAAAATGTTGGCGTCAAAATTGGCCACCAGCACCCAATTATACGTGAAAGAACCAATATCCAATCACGGATCGTAGATAGTACATGATGTAGAGAATATAATATGAAGAATAATCAAATTAAAATGAACGCAAGTAAAAGAGACAAGATTTATAGTGGTTCGGCTAACTCCAGCCTACGTCCACTCTAGAACAACCCTTTTTATTATACTGAAATTTAATTACAGTTACAATCCAAGATTCTAGAATGAAAATGGTAGAGTAACCTCTAGGTAGATGATGAAGAGAAGCAGAATGAAGGTTTCTTTTCTGAAACCAAGCCTGCTATATTTATAGTTAAAACTTCGGCTACAGGGTCTTCTCAACTACATGGGCCTACCATAATGATCGGCCAGCCCAATTCGTCCAAATATGATATTGGCCTAGCACTACCGATCGTTATTCCTTCACTTAATTCAATGCCGATCCCTCCCAGAAGCGTGCCGATCCATCGCCTTCCAACAAACTACACCGATCCATCCATCTTGAAGCATGCCGATCACTCTACCTTCACGAAAATGCCGATCCATCCCTTCCCCATAAGTATACCGATCCCTCCTTGTGTAACCTGGAAGATATGTCGATCCTTCCTGGTCTATGAAGATATGCCAACCCTTCCTATGTCGATCACTTTTATGCTGCTCTGTGCAGTTAATGCCCCGCTATTACCCTGCTATAACCCTGCTATATCTCATAGCAGATTTCTATCGCTACGATTTTTCCATATAGCCCCAAAATATAGCCTTTCCGCTTTAAGCCCCGCTATTTCCGCTATATCCCGTTATTCCTGCTATATTCCGCTATTTCCGCTATATCTTCTTTAATAAAATGAATTAAAAAATTGCATTTATACATTATAAAAATTATGAAACTAGTTTATTTGAGTTAATTTTTAATATATTTTTAGAAATGAAAATACTCTAATATTCTACTAAATTCAATTATGTTATATAACAGTTTTATGTTTATTTAAAGTATATTCGCACATGTTTTTATTTAAAATTATTTATGTATTAATTATAATTCAATTGAATGATATTTTTTCATTTAATTACCATTTATATATTTGAAAAAACATTAAGTACGAGTTTTATATGCTATTTTAGAGCCATCCGCTATATCCTGTTATATCCTCGCTGTATCCCCGCTATGACTTTTTGCACCTCCACCGCTTTAAATCCACCGAGCTCTTTAACTGCACAGATGCTGCTCCATGTCTTGCTGATCCCTTCCATGCTGACCCCTTCCTATGTCGAGCCCAATCATGCCGATCCCTTCCTATGCCGAACCCAATAATGTCGGTCCCTTCCTATGCCGATCACTTCCTATACCGAACCCATGCGATGCCAATCCTTCCCATACCGATCCTTTTCTATACGTATACATTGGAGCACACATATCCATCCCAAGAACCAAACTATGTTGAACCCTCCATGCCGACCATTATTCCTTCTCACATGCCGACCGATCACTATGCCCAACCCTCTTATGTAGACCCATATTACACCAAATCATCTTATGTCGATCCTTCTTTATTCAAGCTAATATTCATCTTCCAAGCACCCTGCATCGTTTATCTACCGATATGTTTAATCCTAGCTTCATATTATTATCCATAGTTGATTATCCATCCATCTATTTGAGCCAAATCCATGATATTCCAGCCTCGATAGCCATGAAGCTTATTGGGTTAAATCCGCCTGCGTACGGCCTTGCCAAAAGGTGGGTTAACATTTTGCCCCTCAAAACATGCCTTGCGATAGGAAGGCGTGTTTTGAATTGCCATAATCCAAAATCAGAAGTCCATAATCCATTGATTGCTATATTATCCAACCTAGAATCCAATCCGTTGACAATCCATTTCCTTGATCTCTCCGGATCATTAGCGAAATCTCGGACTATCCTGAGTCGATATCCAATTCTGAATCCATTCCAAATCCACTAACCAAACCCGCGATCTCTCTAAATAATTTTATCCAAATCCAGGACCACTACGGGTCCAAATCTAACTCCTTAGACCTCTCCGGGTCGCCTTATCCAAATCCAGGACCTCTTCGGGTCGGTTTATCCAAATCCGGGACCACTTCGGGTCCAAATCCAAATCCATAGACCTCTCCGGGTTATTGCCGAGCACAAACCGTACTCGACGATTTGAGTAAGCCAATCCTATTGCTCTTCGATGAAGCGGCCTACCCCTTACCAGGCATAGTCCACATTTGGCGGTCTGTTGTGTTCTATTCTCCGGTCTTGACTCTCCGGTCGAGCACTTGATCCGTGGGGTATCCTACTCCGACTATAATCCCCAGTCAAGGACTTATCCATGGGGTATCCGACTCTGGCCTCGATCCCCAGTCGAGGACTTAATCCGTGGGGTATCCTACTATGGCCTCGAACCCCAGCCAAGGACTTATCCGTGTTCGAGTCCATCCTGTCGCTTTCCGGCGAAGGGACTCATAAATCACGGACATTGCCTCGTCTCTCCGGCCGAGGCCATAACCGTGACCTATGTTATTTATTACATTAGTCCTGATTTAATCATTCCAAAGTCCAGTTGGCACAATATAAAATAAAAGCCCGTACAACCCAAAAAAACTAAATAGCCATAGTATTAGAAAAACTAGAGGTCGCAGTAAACAGAAAATATAAAATTTCATAAACCCAAGCACTACGGTTCATCATCATCTCAGAGCATGCCTAGAGACCGTCCTCGATCCCGTACATCTGTAAGTGACTTAGCCGTTTTACTGCGGGGTTTATTACTTATTCCATGCCATAAATCCAATCAATTGATGATAAGCTGATAATGATGCCTTGATCCAGTGCTATCTTCATTCGAGGTGGGCAGTGGCTGCTCCTGTTCCACTGCCACAACTTGATTCCTTATATATTGTTGCAAATGACCATTCCTCACATGTTCCTCAATGATATCCTTCAAATGCCTATAGTCATTCGTATTGTGCCCATCCAGCTCATGAAATAGGCAATGCTTTCTTGATCCCCGCTCGTATTCGGAGGGTTCCCTTTTTGCCGGCCTTCGATACTAGAGGCGCCCTCGAGTATCCAAATAAATCCTTCCAGAGTTTTGGTCAAATCCATGTAAAAAAAGAATTTCGGTTCCTCCATTGCCTTTTTGACATATTACTGCCATCATTCATTTTCCGCTTGCCTTTATCATTCTTGTTTACATCTCCTGATGATCCTCCACCTTGCACATCATTCACCTTCGGTTTGTCAGCTTGTGCATCTTCTTGTCGTAGGAACCACTCTACTTCATGGTAAAACTCCGCTAGATCCATAGGTGGATCCCATGCTAGTGAATCCTTGAACTCCATGCCATCAGCAATGCCAGATACAACTGCCATCAAAACCATGGATGGATCTGGGCGATCTACCGATGCCACCGTAGCATTAAACCGTGTTAGAAAACTCCTTAGGGACTCTCCGGTCCTCTGTTTCAGTGTTGCCAAACTCATCACATTTTTGGGTCTCGAGATGTGAACTCTAAACGGTCTCATAAACCTTTCGATCAATTCTATCCATGTGCCAATAGAGCAGCTTTCCAACTGTGTCGACCATAGTGCTGCTATATCCGTCAAATACAAAGGGAAGCATCGTGCCATGACCTCTTCCGATGCACCCAGTACTTCCATATGCCTCATGTACTTTGTCAGATGAACAACGGGATCCGTTCTTCCATCATATTTCTCCAACGTTGGTAGTTTGAATTCCGGTGGATTCCTGGCTTGCCTAATCGTAGGAGAGAAAGGGCTCCTATTCACATCTTCCAAATCTCTATTTACCAATCCTTCTCTCATGGCACGTCTGATCATTTCCGCCATCCTATCATTATCATCAAGTGGTAGTCTTTTTCTGTCTCCAACCTACCCCCTGAGTCCGCGAGGGAATCCTGAAATCTGCTCTTTTGGATGAGCACCCATATCCCGATCAATGCCAAACTATACAGCACCACTCCGCATCCTACCTGGAGCAAAGCAAACATGACCCGGGGGCATGCCCCCGAGTGTGGAAAGATCGGTATTGATCGTTCTATAACGATCGGTTATGGCATGGCCGATCATTCCTGGTTGGTCAAGGGCTACTCCCGGTGGCTCCACTCTACCCTACATCTTGTTTGCTTCGTTTCCTTGGTCCTTATTCTAAACTCCCTCAACACCTACTACTCCAACTTTGTGATCCATATTTCTAGTATTTCATAGCTATTCCATTCCCTTGGTTTTCCAATCTGTCGGAGTAGGTTCTACATCATTTCCTCCTGTCTCTCTAGCATCCTCTCTTGCATAGCATCCATTATCTTTTCCATCTCGTCTCTAATAATGAAGATCGAGGTCTGATTAGCTCTTAAGGAAGCCTCCTGACTTACTTCATGATGGATCCTATCTGTTCTCTATCTCCTTGTTGATTGCCTATCCATTGCTTCCTAAATCCAAGTTCTCAAGCTTTCAAATCCAAAATCCTAACTTCCAAATCCTTGAGTGCAAACCTTCTCGGTGAAAGCACCAAAATGTTGGCGTCAAAATTGGCCACCAATACCCAATTATACGTGAAAGCACCAATATCCAGTCACAGATCACAGATAGTATATGATGTAGAGAATATAATACGAAGAATAATCAAATTAAAATAAAAGCAAGTAAAAGTGACAAGATTTATAGTGGTTCGGCTAACTCCCGCCTATGTCCACTCCAGAACAACCCTTTTTATTATACTGAAATTTGATTACAGTTACAATCCAAGATTCCAGAATGAAAAATGCAGGGTAACCTCTAGGTAGAAGATAAAGAGAAGCAGAATGAAGGTCCCCTTTCTGAAGCCAAGCCTACTGTATTTATAGGTGAAACTTCGGCTACAGGGTCTTCTCACTTACATAGGCCCACCATAACAATCGGCCAGCCCAATTCATCCAAAAATAACGATCGGCCTAGCACTACCGATCGTTATTCCTTCACTTAATTCAATACCGATCCCTCCCTAAAGTGTGCCGATCCATCGTCTTCCAACAAACTACACCGATCCATCCATCTTGAAGCATGCCGATCCCTCTACCTTTATGAAAATGCCGATCCATCCCTTCCTCATGAGTTTACCGTCCCCTCCTTGTGTAATCTGGAAGATATCCTGATCCTTCCTGGTCTATGAAGATATGCCAACCCTTCCCATGCCGATCCCTTTTATGCTGCTCCATGTCTTGTCGATCCCTTCCATGCTGACCCCTTCCTATGCCGAGCCCAATCATGCCGATCCCTTCCTATGCCGAGCCCAACCATGCCGATCCCTTCCTATGCCGACCCCTTCCTATGCCAAACCCATACGATGCCAATCCTTCCCATGCCGATCCTTTCCTATACATATACATTGGAGCACACCTATCCATCCGAAGAACCAAACTATGTTGAAACCTACATGCTGACCGTTATTCCTTCTCACATGTCGACCCATCACTATGCCGAACCCTCTTATGCCGACCCATATTACACCAAATCGTCTTATGTCGATCCTTCTTTATTCAAGCCAATATCCATCTTCCAAGCACCCTGCATCGTTTATCCACCGGCTATGTTTAATCTTCGCTTCATATTATTATTCATAGTTGATTATCCATCCATCCATTTGAGCCAAATCCATGCTATTCCAGCCTCGATAGCCGTGAAGCCTATTGGGTAAAATCCGCCTGCATACGGCCTTGCCAAAAGGCGGGTTAACACTTTAAGATATGATTCACTCTCTCAATTTGGCCGTTAGTTTAAGGTTGATAAGCTGAGCTGAGGTGCAACTTTGTCTCTAACGCATCTTGTAACCTCTTTCATAACCCATTAGTGAACAATGGGTCTCGGTCACTCACAATGCTCTTCGGCACACCATGGAATTGTACTATCCACTTCATATACAACTCGACAGTTTGGCTGCT
Source organism: Allium fistulosum (assembly GCA_030737815.1). Lineage (NCBI taxonomy): Eukaryota > Viridiplantae > Streptophyta > Magnoliopsida > Asparagales > Amaryllidaceae > Allium > Allium fistulosum. The sequence continues at coordinate 1,423,903,401 of CM060903.1, read as the reverse complement.
GTTCTACTTGAATGATGGGTATAAATATGGAACTCTTGGTCAATCGATCGACTATGACCTGAATGATGTCGTACCCTACCTGGGTCCTAAGCATTCCATTAATGAAATTCATTGAAACATGTTCCTATTTCAACTCGGGAACTTCTAGTGGTTTCATCAAACCACTAGGCTTCTTTTGCTCTGCCTTAATCAACTGGCACTTCATGCAATTCAAGATGAATGTCCCAACGTCTTTCTTTATCCCTTCCCAATAGAAGGTCTACCTAATATCATGGTACATCTTATTACCACCAGGATGAACAGTTAATCTCGAATGATGGCATTCTCGTATCACCTCATCCCTCAACCCATCAACAATAGAAACAAACAATCTCCCATCCTTATGAAGCCAACTGTCTTGATCGAGTTCATACTGTCTCAACTCTTCAGTCTCTACTCCAACATCAGTCTTAGAAATGATTTCAGCTAATCTAGCATCGTGCCTTTGACTAGTACCAATCCACTCAATCAATATAGGCTTGATAGTTAAGCTCTCCAATTTCTTTGGCTCTAGCTTACATCTTAGTCGGAAATTATAACCAGCAATATACTGTAGCTGCGTCCACTATAGGAACATAGCTTACAAGCTGGGTTGTCTCATACTTAATGGATCATTAGCCGCATTCCCTTTTCCTGGTGTGTATGCAATATCAAAGTCATAGGAGGCTACAAACTATAACTATCGTTGCTAACGAAGGTTGAGATATTCTATGAAAAGAGCTACTTCAATGATTTATAGTTGGTAAATAGCTCAGACCTCTCTCCTAAAAGATATTGCCTCCAAATCTTCCGTGCAAACACAATCGCCGCTAACTTTAAATCATGGGTCGGAAATTTCTTCTCATGTGGCTTCAGTTGTTAACTAGCTATGCAACAACTTTTCCTCTCTACATCAATACCACACCCAATCTGATACCCTAAGCATTAGTGTATACCGTAGAATGGTTAACAATAGTGCACTCATCAACTTTTCCTTCAAACTCACGAATGCATGCTTGCATCTTGCATCCCAAATAAAAGTTTGATTCTTTTTCGTCAAGTGAGTCAATGGTGTGGCTACTTTGGAGAAGTCCTGGATGAATCACCTATAATTTCCAGCTAACCCCAAAAAACTTCTTGCATCCACAACATTTTTTTGTCTAATCCAATCTTAAACTGCTACGACTTTGCAATATCTACAACAATATCCTGATTAGAAACAACGTGACACAAATATATCACTTCCCTCCTCCAAAAGCGACGCTTCGAAAAATTAACACCTCAAGCACGATCCTCATATGCGTCTTGCATTTTTCCTCTGTCCATGAGTAGACAAGAATATCATCAATGAACTCAAGTATTAATTTATTTAGCCAACCCTTGGAAACATGATTCAAGAGATCAACAAAGTATGTCGATGCATTGGTTAGCCCGAATGGCATAACAAACCACTCATAGAAACCATACGGCATATGAAACGCTGTAATAGGAACACTCTTTTTGCTACTCTTAGTTGGTGAAATCCCATCGCAAGATCCAACTGAGAAAATACTCTAACACCATGAAGTTGATCGAACGAGTCATTAATATGTGGGAGTGGAAAATTGTTCTTCCTCGTCACTTTATTCAGTTACGATAATCAACACACAATCGAAGGGAACCATCTGCCTTTATGGCGAATACAATGGGTGCTCCTCGCTTAGACATACTCGTACAAATGAAGTCTCATTGCAATAGGTCATTTACTTTCACCTCCAGCTCTCTGCTCTCTAGTTGCCAACCTCTTCAACGACATCACTATTGGTTTGGCATCTTTAACTAAATCAATACGGAATTCAATCTCTCTGTGTGGCAGAAGTTCAGTTACCTCCTCAAATACATCCAGATACTCCCTAGAAATAGGCACTAATGACAACTCATTCTGTGGGATGTCGAGCGAATATAGAAATTAACCATAACGTCATTGTCTGGTAGGCAGCCTAACAATACAATCCGCCCATTATCTACCCTTATCATCACCAACGATTTCTCACAATTCACCATCATTCCGTATCTATAAAGCCAATCCATCCCTAAAATAATACCAAACCTAATGAAACCCAAAACAAAGCAATCATAATCAAAAGAACATCCATGACTCAATAAAACCCAACCACGACAAACCATACATAGGCTAGTAAAGCCTCCAATAGGGTTCGTCACAATCAAAGGCCAGTCAACAATTTCAGGTCTCAATCCAATCTATCTACCAAGTCACTAGATAAGACAGAATGTAAAGCCCTGCTACCAAATAAAACTCATATAAGGATATCATAAATGGAAAGCGTACCTTGAATCATGATGCCCTTCCCTTTCTCTTTTACCGATGGAGCATTCGACGAAGTCGATATGGCATTAATAGCATATGCTTTCACCATATGCTTCCGCTTCAATGGCTTTGGATAGTCCTTATGAATGTGCTTAAGCTTGTTGTAGTTGTAGCATTTCTTCCCCTCGGCCTTGCAGTCTCTACTATATTAGACCTTGTCACCGTAGTTTTAACAAATGAATGAGGACTTACTCTTCTTCTAGCTGCCTTTGTTCTAAAACTGCTTCCTCTTATTGTTCCACTTCTTCTTGCCTCCTCTGCTTGACTGCGGCTTTGGCACTTCTTTGGGAAGAATAGTCCTCGGTTGCGGATAAAGACTCTCATGCCTCAGACCTTCTCAAACATTATCTCAAAAGTCTCGTCAACATGATTCATAAGTTTCTCTCTCAAGTAGTCAATCAAGCCAATTAGGAACTTTTTGTTCTTCTTCACCGGGGCGTCGGTAAAGGACATCCCATATTTCAATAGGGCATCGAACTTAGTAGAAAGCTCGGAAACAATCATATCTCCTTGCTTTAGATCCAAAAACATACGAAACAAGACTGACTTCTAAGCTACCAGTATAAACTTCTCCTCAAATTTGGATTTGAACTGGTCTCATGTGAACTGGTCATTGGAAGTAGCGATCTTTACGGCATTCCATAAGTTAATGGCTCGCCTTTGAACCTATCAGGAAGCCAATCGCGTTTTTATAACATTATCCAGTTCTAAGTCATCGAAGATTCTCCCCTAGGTATCAAGCCAAACCTGCATCTCCATTGTCGACTCCCTTCCTTGGAATGGTTTGCCACTAAGACTAGCAAAGTCTTTATTCAACTAAGCAAAATCGGCTCTGGCGCCTGCATTGAAGCACCACCATCAATAACAACATTTGGAGTAGTTACTTGAGCATTTTGTAGCATGTTTCACATCATGGTATTGAACATGGTTTGCAATAGCAGCTCCCGATCCAGCCCCTTCTTTGACTCCAAAGACGGAGTTCCTAGTGGCATTCCTCATTTAACGACTCATTCTTTATTCTGTAATAAGGACAATCGGTCTCTCTATAAGGAATTCCACTTAGGTAGTACTCGTATGTGTGCAGTGCGACTTATATACTATGTATTACTATATAGTTTTGAAAACCAAAATATATAACAATTACGCACTCTCGTATGTATACACTCTCGATCCAATCTAGTAATAGAACTCCTATCATATCTTTACTAGATCTTGGTATCCCTTAAGATAAACTACGCAACCTAAGCTCTAATACCAAATGTAACGACCGCCCTACACCACCGATACCTAATATACCTATATAGTGAGTTGTAGCGTTGTTCGATAGATGTAGGACGACCATCAAGGTTGTAAAATAAAGTAAATCAATCACAAAATCTTTCATATATCTCATAGCGCATCGAATAAAATATAATAGTAAACATCTCAAATATAAAACAGACGAGATAGTAAATAACTGAATGAATCATAGAATCAGAGTGCACAGATCCATACAGTATACAACATAAGAAATAGAGTTATACATAAAATAATATCTCATAAATAACTATCTCTAGAAAATAAAGGCAGTAGTAGGCTCCATAGTGCTGTGTAGCGAAATAGAAAATAAGTAAGTATTGTAATGCGAGAGTATGACCTTATGTCCGTCCTCTATCCCCCTCCACATGCTCACCAAACCTGATATCCTTAATCTACTTATTTAAGAGTACCAGAGTAATAGGATTCAAAGCATAAAATTTCGAGTCAAACAACAGTCTGGTGTGAGAGGTAGCGAACCTCTAAATACTAATAAATTGCTATAATGAGACAAAAGGTACGAAGAATCATACCCGACCTGTCCCTGCAGAGTTAGCACATACACAATGTATATGCTACTCTACATCATAGTCATCATGAGAGTACTATACATCAAAGTACTAAGGGTGTCCAAATATATACATCAATAATATCGGCATCATGCGACATCCCTAGGCTAATAAACAATCAAACAAACATAGCATCCATCATTCATCCTCACATTCACTCACTTAGTGCATTGGATATAAAATAACTCGTCGACCCATCATGGTTAAAGATTAGACTATCCATCACGATAGCCCGTGTCTTGGTTTCTCAATGCTCAATTATATGCTACTCAGTTGGTTAGGAACTAGACTAATCACCATGTTTGTCTGGGGTAAACAAACATCATAGTTAGAATAAAGAGTCATCATGTTCTAGGAACCATCATGTCCTCAGTATATACCCCTACCTCACGAGTACCCTACGAACCTCAAGTCTTAATTATCCCTTTGCAAAGTCATCTATAGCGGAGTATCCTGGAACTAATCTCATGACTCCCATCATGAAGTCACCATGGTAGGGACGATTCTCTACAGTTATCTTCAATTGTAGAATACCATTATGTGTCTCATAGCCTTCCTCCAATAGTTCCCTCAATCTGACTCATAGTCCTCTACTCTACATCCTTAAGTACAACTATCCATCTTCATAGCCGTCACTTCCCATCATCGAATCACGGGTCGTCGTCGTCAAATATGGCCATCGAACCCAAGGGTATGCAACTATCCCTTATACTTAGTTGTATTTGGTTAAGTGCTTTGTTTAGCATGAGTTCAGAGTCTACACACCCAAAAATCGAAGCAAACACCATCATATCTTGAAGGAAGTGTTGGAAGAACTCCAAGTAGGCATATAGGAAAGTCATTCTACAAGTCACTATCACTGAACCATTCCCACCGATCCATGAAGCCTGATCCATGGAACCTGATCCATTACCAAGCCAAGTCCTGCCGACTCCACACTTCACTTCCTTCTTCAAATAACCAAAAACTTTACACCTCTATAGATCGGTTCTGAGCCATAGGTACCGATCAATATGACTTAGCCAAATTTTGGCTAAATCCTTATCCTTTGGTAACCCAATACCATCACCAATCCATAGCTTCTACCAAATCATAGAACCCTACGTCCCAAAGCCATCCCCAAACTCAAACTTTCATGGATAGCAACTGATCCATGACTTAGTGAATTTTCTCCTTCTTTACTACATCGGTTTATGCTCCCTACCAAGCTTCTATGACTCGAGGCAATACCTCCAAGACTCGAAGCAAACCATCTGAGAACTCAAAGCAACTTCCCAGTGATCCATAGCCTTCAAATGACCACCAATACATCTTAATTTGGCCATAACTCGAGCAAATGAACTCCAAATGACTTGAAACTTAAAACTTAGCTTTAGGGTGTCCTTCTTGACCCACACTATGGATTGCATGTTATTTAGGCCAATATCGATCGATCAAAACTGATACATAACGTATTCCTATAACTAAATCGCCATTCGATCAGCGTTTTCTACTAAACAAACACCACATGTTCAAGCAATTATTACATAAAACATATCCTAACAAGCATATATCCATGCACGTCAATGTGAATTCTAAATCAAAAGGTATATCCATAAGAACACTATTTTTACAAAACTTTTCCAAATCATTTGAAATTTACATATATGGTTAAAGAGGGGTTAAAACATATTTTAGAGTATGAAAATCATTTAAAAACATCATTAAACATCTAATAGTGCCTAATTAGTAAGAAGGGGTTTAAAACCACTCACCTAAATCCTATGCAATCCAAAACAAGTCCAAGAAGGCACGAATTCCAAGAATGAACAATAGCTCCAAGATGATCTCCAACAGCAAATGCTCAATCTAAAGTGATAATCTCGCTAATCTTCCTTGAATGACAAGTTTTGGCTAATTAAAGTAGGGATTTGGGTAACTTTTTGGCTAAAAGATGGTTAATAGAGGTTTCTATCTATTTTGGGAAGTGTGAAGTAATAGAGAGAAGTCCCATCAGCCCTAACCTCATGTTTATCCCAAAGTAGGTTTTGGGCCTACCCATTAACGAACTAATTATCCGTTAAGCAGTTTAACATGAAGTGAAACATCAAATAGCCATAACTCCCTAGCGGTAAGTCTGTTTTCCTATTATGACCACTATACGAAAAGTGAAACCATCATCCCTATATAGTGGAAGTGGTTTCAGACCCCAATTCAGTTCCTATCAAAAGTTATAGACCATACAAGATTTTTAAGGTCAAAATCGTCTGATAAAAATTCTAAGGATAAAAAATGGCTCTAGTAGTCATTTTCCAAAATCATCGAATTATATGACCTAATATAAAACTAATATTAATATTCTAAGATCCTCCGATTTGTAGAATACAAGTTGGTACATCTGCTTTGATTATAGCTAAATCGTGGAATAACATTTATCGAACAAGTATAGTTGGGTCGAGTGGAAGCATTGGAAGTGAAACATTATTCAAGAGAGATTCGTCTTCTAAGTTATATAGGGTTAGTATCATGGGTCAGCTTATGTTAACTTAAAGTAAAAGTCTTTGGTTAGAGTAGTATGGTTAATAAAATTGTTATTATTGACCAAGGATTTTGTGTTTAGACTATAAAGTTGAATATGGATGATATTGGAATTTTGACCATTAACAAATTACATAATTTCTAATGTGATATAGTGTTAATGAAGAGAATTGATGTAAATGATTGTAACTATCAAGTACCACTTATAATAGTTTAATCTGATTTTACAAAAAAGATGTGAAAGCGATAAATTCAGCCAAAATGTTGTACCACTAGTAATGGTTACATGTAAAGGTTAATTTTCAAATTGTACGTTATTAATCGCTGACTGAATTTACACCTTTGGTTCGCACAACTGTAATGATAAATGCTCCAAAAAACCACATGATTTAATTAATTTATAATCATTGTAAACTAATTAAGTTAATTGATATTTGTGAAATATTAATTATTAATTTTTCATTTTGATTTGTTCGAATGCCATTAGTATTTGATAAAGTGCATATATAAAAGTTATATATCTACGTATCGATATATGATCTTGATAAAACATTTAAATTAGATTTAAATGGATTAATTACTAAATGGGGTTGAGAATATTTTGAGGCATGTCTATCCATATACATAGATGGCCATAAGAAAAAAAATGAGGCTTGAAATGCAATAGTTAGATTTAGTGAAGGAAGGAGGCTAGGGAAGGTTCCCTCCATAAATATCTTACCTTTCATTTATTTGCCCCTCTTAATCAAACCTGGTCTCCATCTTTAATTCTTAGTGTTCTTGGCCAAAAAATCATGGCCTCCAAGCCACAGAAAATTCCTGAAACAAAATCAAATTAAATCAAATTAAATAAATACAAAAGTGATGCTTCATATTGTTGCAATTTCTGAAGGTGATTCAGTAAGATCTAGGAGCTTTCTTAATTCAAGGTGCAAATCAAAAGGCAATATCAATAAGGTAAATTCAATTAGTCTTTATCTACATATTCCACGATATTGTAGATCTAGTGGTTGATTCATTCTGATGGATTTATATATGCATTTGTTATCCCTTATAAATATACAAATGTAGAGCTTAAAGTATTACAACCTATTATTATTTATATTGGTTTTGATTTGATGTTGATAATTTCTATTAATGATTTTCATTGATAATTTCTATTGATTTTGTTCTAAATATAGATTTGGTAATTAATTTGTTTTTATTATATTTTTATTTCTCCAGCTATAAATGATAGTTTCTATTGATTCAAAATTGGTTTTCTATTCTAAGACACACACACACGTGTGTATGCATATGTGTGTATGTATGTTAAAATAATTTTATAATAAAAAATATTATATATTAATTTTTTTACATAGTTTATATCTATACATACCGATAATAAATGAGAACTGTGTTGACGTATAAATGAACATAAATCAACATAATATTGTTATTAAATAAATTATACTTTTGGAAAACTATTACTACTTATAAAATATTTATATTTTGATTTTGTTCTAAATGTAGATTTGGTAATTAATTTGTTTTTATTATATTTTTATTTCTCTAGTTATTAATGATAGTTTCTATTGATTCAAAATTGGTTTTCTATTCTAAGACACACACACATATGTGTATACGTGTGTGTGTATGTATGTTAAAATAATTTTAAAATATTTTACAATAAAAATATTATATATTAATTTTTTTACATTGTTTATATCTGTACATACCGATAATAAAGGAGAATTGTGTTGATGTATAAATGAACATAAATCAACATAATATTATTATTAAATAAATTATACTTTAGGAAAACTATTATTACTTATAAAATATTTATATTTTATCTTATTTTAAATTATTAATATATACATATAGGTTACATTCGGATTTATTGATTGAAACCTGTTTTCAAATTGTTTTACTAAATCAAATCGTTGCATGTTTGGCAATAAATCTTGAATTCGTAATAGTTGACTTGGTTGAATTAATTTAGATATTTTAAAGGATTCATTAATAATACATGTACATTTGAAATATATTTAAACACACACACACACACACATGTGTGTGTGTGTGTGCACGCGCGCGTACGCGCATGCATACATATAATTTTAAATGATGTTTAGGACAACCAATGCATATATAAATGGCAAATATGTCTATTGCGGTGTAAATCCCAACATCCAAATACATACACATTAACTATGTACATGATATATTGCACTTATATAATTTACAGTAGAATATATTCAGATATAGTCGCAACATATGCCTAGTAATTTTGGTCATTAATACCATTTTATAAATTATTCAATTTAATTAAAGAGAAAGAAATGAAAAGTTTTCTCTCTCTAATTAGAACCATACATCCCCTCATTAATTGAATAAGTTAAGAGAAGGAAATTAAAGATTTTCTTCTCTAAATTAAATTTAACAAGTAACAATCACAGACAAATACATATATAAGAGTATATTTGATATACTCTAATTTATATAAACATTAAATTCATTTAAATCTTTAAAAGAGGATTTTATTTTAAAATATTTTAGATTGGATCTAAAATCTCCATTAGACTTCATATGCCCAATAGATCCTAAATAGGATTTTTTTTTGAAATTCACCCATTTCTTTTACTACGGGTTGGCCCAGTCCCAAGAATAGCATCACTATGAGGTTGGTTAAGGTTTTCACCTGGTACATTGGATGTCCTAGGTTCGATCCCTGCAACTAGCAGATAGTGGGTTCTCACATTGTGATCTACGACGAAGCATTGCCTCTTACCCTGACATGTCCTATGATTGTTATACTAGTCGAAAGGCTGCATGTAAAACTTACCCATGTGGTACCTAGTTTTGTTACACTAAAGGAGTTTGGGTGGGAGCAACAATGGTATTGGAGCTCAGTAGCTTATGTGGTCTATATTAATCATGTTAGGGCTAATTAATTAAGGTTGTCCGCTTAGAACGGTGTCTAGAAAGGTAATCTCTAGGATTAGAATTGGGTAATCAAGTGCCATGTCCTACTTGGTTACCGGCCTGGCCTGAAAGGTGAAGTGAGCCCAAATGTTGCCCTTAGTAGAAAATGCCCAATTTGAATTGGGCCTTGGGCTAATTTTCAAAATTATTTTGAAAATTAAAATAAAATATTTTACATTTAAAATAAAAACATGTTTATTATAAAAGTTAAAATACAACATAATTTTCAAAATGTTTGAAAAAAAATGATAATTTCAAAATGTTTGAAAATATTTAAATACTAATCTCGAGATTTAAAATTTATCAATAAGATTAATAAAAAAATGTTTTAATTAAATAGGTTAATTAATTAATACTTATATACATGTATTATATTCATATTGATATATATTATGTTATTTTAAAGTGTTTGAGTTAACATAAGTACACATGTATGTATATAAAATAAATTTCGAAACTAATATAATTTTATTTAAATTGTTTAACCAAATTAATTAATTGTTTGAGTAAATTAATTAAAGCTTAATTAATTAAATAAAAATACGCATATATAAGATATGAGTATTATACTATAAAGGTTATAGTGTGTGTGTGTATTATTCAATACAAAAGTTATATTGGAATGATATAAAATTAATTAAATAGTTGATAAATTAAAACAATTAAATAAGATTTAATTAATATAATGTGATATATAAGATTATTATATAAGTTAGTTAAAAATATAAAAGTTATATGGTAAATTAAACTTATATAATACGAATGTATAAATTAAAGGTAGAATGGTAAGAAACCCAAATCGACTTAGAGAATAAATACATGTGCATAGTACGTCTATCTTGATTTTTGATGTGTTCGACACTTGAATCACAAGGGTATTTCATTAGAAAAACATTATTCCATTAGTCGATATCACTCAATTAAATATATTAAAGATTATGAATCTTTAATATAAGTGTTGTCCTCTACCATTTATATATTAATACATTATTGCATACTCTCCGGTTGTTGAGCAAACTTAAGCTAGAGATATCTTGTGTAGCATTATTAATATATTGACTAGACAAGGTAAGATAACTATATGTATTTGTTGAGCAAACTCAAGGTACATATACTATACTTAGGCCATCATAAAATGGTAGGTACGAGTGAATAATTTCTTTCGATTTGTTAAGCAAATTCAAGGTTGAAATGTGATTAAGACAAGAGACCATGAGACAGGAGTTGTATATGATACAACCGATAAGGAGTTATCCATCATTTGTAGGGCCATGACTTGTTGAGCAACCTCAAGGTCAGAATCCCAAGATAGAAGAGTCCTAACACCCACTAGTGAAGTCAAAAGACTTTTATGTTTCATCTTAGAGTTTGGAGAAACATAAAAGACTAATGGGAGCCTTGTTAGAAATATGAAATGGTAACATTTAACATTTCTAATATTGTAAGAACATCTACTATGTATAATTACAATAATCTACTTCAATAAATTTCTGCATTAAATATAACTGATAAAATGTTTATCAATTAAAATATACAAAGGAACAAAATTTAACATTGACAAAGAGATATAAAATATGCTTACCAATAATTGCATTTTGACTCATGCAAGCACCTAATTATACAACCACTAAATACATTCGTAACTTTTTAATTTATGAGTTTACTTGTCCAAAACTGTGAATTGTCTTTAATGAGTTTTGAACACTAAAAGCAATACAAGAATATAGATGTTTGATCCATATGCGATCATATATAAATGTTATATGGTGAACTATCATAATTCATAATGCACGAAACCTCGATGAAATTAGTACACTGGAATAAGCAAGTAAATTAGAGTGTGAGTTCATGTATTAAATATGATTGATTACAATAACGATCTTGTTGTGTTAAATGTAACACTGGACCAAAGACTACAAGTCAAATATATGAATTCGGTCACTGAAATATCAGTTTGATCAGTTTACGCAAGTGCAATTTATTTTATGTTCTCAAAAGTTAAGAATGACCAAATGCACTTTTGTAAAAAGTTCGTTGTGATATTATAGTAAGGATTTCCTTTAATGGTTCGACCGTTTAGTAAGGAAATCAAATGAATAAGACTAGATCTAACTTAAGGCACAGTTAGGATGAAAAGAGTGAATGGTCACTTTTGCTTCATAAATAAACCTAGGAAACGATAATTATAAAATAATAGTTAATACTTAACATTGGAAAACGAAATATGATTTCTATTCCAAAATGTATTTTTAAATAGAAAAGTTTTCTATGAGATATATTTCTTTGAATTTAAGATATTTGATCTGAAAATTCTCGACAGCAAACCGGTTATAGCAAATGAAATAAGCAACCTGTATTAAGTGGTAGAATGGAGCTTTGTATTTCATATGCTATTATAGTAATGGTGGAAATACTAGGAGTGCGGCATATAACACTTATTAGATGCATCAAATTATTAAAAAATTCATAAAATGTACCAAACATTATTTATAAAATAATAATTGATTTTCAGTGTTGATTAAAAAATAGATAAAATTATATTTCAATATGAATATTATGAATATTCGTTATAAAATAAAACTATAATATTAGGATTTGTGATGCATTGGAAAATACGGAAGCATTTAAATTTATTTACAATTATTTTAGAATTATAAACTGAGCCATAGTTTTGAGAAATAGTTATTTGATTATATGATTATAAATCATATGGTACTAAAGAATTGTATCTCAGACAATTAAAGGCAGTGCACCCATTAAGTGGGAGCGCTATAAGAGTTGATGAACTCTTCGGATTGATACATATCGATGTATGCAATTACAAGTCTATTAATACCAAAACAGTTCCACATACTTCGTTATATTCGTCGATTACTTATCACCGACATGGACATATGTATTTGATACACATGTAGTATGTCTATGATAAGATCATAGAGTATAAAATGGAAGTAAATAAAATAATATGCAATAAAAAAATGATTCAGTATGATCAAATAGGTGAGTGTATTGGAAAGAGTCCTGAATGTACCTAAAAATGAATAAAAATTCAATGATGAAAGTCACTCTTCCCTATGATACAAATGATGTATTGATAATGAGTAATCGAACTTTATTGAACAAAGCACAATTAATTATGATTGAAGTTGAGTTAACTTTCACTATAAGGTCGTGTACTTAAGTGTAATATATAGGGTCCAAAATAATTTCATCTATAGAATGGTTTACAAAATCATACAAGATAAAGGTTTATAAGAAACCCCTACATATCCTCGAACATGGAGTTGGCAAGTTATGGAGTTAAAAGACTACGTGTAATAATTGCCCCAAAAGGAGTTTGGGAACGACTGTCATTAGATGACCAATTCATGTTTTGAACATAAGTTTTCTATACTTGAAACTAAATCAGTTTTATATATAAGGCAATAAAATGTTTATGAATACCTATTCCGTTGCATTGAGAAACAACCGTTGTTCAAAATACCTACTTTGTAGCAAATAATTTCTTTGAGAAATTATTGGTATTTAAATGGATTTAGATATGATCCAAAGATAAAACTGATTACGTGAGATGAAATGAAATTAACCCAACCTAAATGAACACATCGAATTAAAGTATCTAACAATTTTTCTCACACATTGAAAAGAAACAATGAATTTCTTATCAATGTCGAGAATAGATAATCCTCGTTTGTCAATTAAGCCATTAAGAATATTTTGTAATGCCCCACCTCTTTACCCATACTATCAAAGAGAATTATTATGTAATCCTGTCTAGTAATATAGAGAATGAGGCTTGTTAGAAGTGACCACGTGTAAATATTCCCTTGGAATAACACCAGTACGTATTAAAAATCTCGAATAACACATCCATATGTTTCTAGTATCGGCATGAAACAATAAACATGTAGGCTTAACAGGACAGAACAACATAGAACATATATATAAATGAACACAAAGTCACATATCGCAGTAGAAAACTATAATATATACAAACTGATGTCTATCTCAATACGACTATAAATACCAAGTCAATTTCACTATACACAATTATTGGCCATCTCGTTAAAATAAATACAATGAGACACTCAAATAGGAATATATAAAGTCCTAATGATGCAATAAATATATATTATCTCCTCTAAAGCCCAATCATCCAAATATCTAATGTCCTTGTACCTGAAAAGTCTTGGACTGACCCGAGTATTATATAAATAATAAACTGGTCAGACTATATCTAAATCCAAGATTAGAACATAACAATTAGCATGGTATTAAAAAGCAAAGTATGAATACGATTCCAAGTAACATCCATCACAAACATAATAATAATATACCATGCAATACACTCCCAAATATCACCTAAGGATTACATACAAACAAGTAAGAATCGCAACATCTATAAATTGGGAAATAACAATCAAATCCATCGAAATCTCAAAATACTATGGATAAGCAAATAAAGTATCCACAAATCTATAATAAAAGAATAAATCTTGATTCAAACCAAATCACAAGGTTAACAACCCAAAATGTCTTGACTTGCAATCCTGATGGAAATATAGACTTTTGACTATCAAGCCCTAAAAATATAAATCAAGAAGGCATAGTCCCAAATAAACAATCAAAGTATCAAATCTCGACTTACAATATAATAACTTCTTACTGCTGAGTCATAAAAGATAAATCAAGGAATATGGAACTCATATAGAATGAAATCCAAACCAAATACAGAAATCAATATCCAAGAACACTATCTTGACTTATAGTCCTGATGGAAGTCAAAACTTCTGACCGTTAGTCGTAGGAGATAGCAAGAAATACAATTCTCAATAAAAGCTCAACCCACACAAAATATTGAAATAAATATCCAAATAATTATCTCGACCTATAGTCCTAGAGGAAGTGATAACTTCTGACTGTTAGGCACTCGAGATATCAAGAAATATGAACTCAAATCAAAGCCAAACAAAAACTCAATACAAAAAATCATATATCTTGACCCCTAGTCCTTAGAGAGACAAAACTCTTGACTGAATAATCCAAGGAGATAGAAACAACAAATCAAACAAAAAGGAGATCTCTTAGCCATACGCTCTTATGAGAGAATGACAGACAAGCTCACATCATGTCTCAAATGTCATAGGTAGATAACACACAGCTGTCTCGGGTTAGAGTATCTGAAATGACAGACGGACAGGCATCTAGTCTCTATTGTCAAACAATCATCATCGCTAATGGTGTGATAATATCAAATATCTCAAATATAATGGATCTACCTAAGTCATCGAGATGAGAGACTGATGTACTACAACAAAGCTCTAGGAAATGCTAATAACTGCAGCCCGTTTCCTATTGTCCCTTAGTTACTCCTAGAATTGTGACACCTGTATCCATCACATGTCACAAACATGCTGTCGGACTACGCCGAGCATTGGCCACGACTCCTATTTACCCTTGGTAACAAACTATTGATCCTCAAGTGATGTCGGGGCAATGATTCTAATGAGGGAAATAACTCTTAGCCAACGAACTCAACAAGATGACATCACAGATTCGGGATGCGACCTCATAATCAGAACCGTTGGAATGGATAACTATCCTATCTGGCGGGTCTAATTCATGCACTCTCCATAGTAGTAGGAATCCAATGACCTGGATTCCCAAAAATACTCTCGATTATATAAGTCCTAGTGAGAGTAGTAACAAGTACTCTCGACTCTAGGAGTCCTAATGAGAGTGATAACAACTGCTCTCGACTATATAAGTCCTAATGAGAGCGTAACAACAAAACATATCCTGGACTGCTAGCCCTAAGAGTAGATATTGATACTCGACTAGTTAGCCATTAGAAGATTCAACAAAATATACTCTCGACGAGAGGAGTCCAAACGAGAGTAATAATAAGCACTCTCAACTCCACACATCCTAATGAGAACGTCACACGTACTAATTCATCGACTACTAATCCTAAGAGTAAACAATAATATACTCGACTAGTTAGTCCTAAGAGGATAAATCTATAAATCCCAACATATCTCTAGCTTGTAGCCCTTAGAGAGTAATAGAACTATCGAATACGAAGCTTTAAGGAGTCACTTCTAGAGAATATCACAAAATCCAAACCCATATCTAGAATATAAGTGACATCTACTCAATAATAGTAATCGAACAAGTATTACTTGAGTGTCCCATAGCACTCAGTATTACTCGAACGTTTATAAGAAGCTGAAACTACACTCATCAAACAACAGTTATTCTATAATATGAGTCAACAAAATGATCGAAAAAATATTATCGAGCGTCCCAATCAAATAAACCAATTTCAAACCAATAACCATATAAAAAGGGAAATATATTTTAAACTGTTTTAAAAATAGATTTTTATAACTGAAAATTCCCTTTTTGAATTCCCTTATACTCCTTTTTACTAAATATCCAATTTTACTAGGGAATTTCCTTTTTGGAATTTATTAAAATCCTCTCATTTATACTTATAAAATTTCCATAAAAATTCTTTATTTTTATTTTCAAAACAACTTCCAATAATCAATTTATTTCTCAACCACTTTTATTTATTTATAATTATACTTCAAATAAATTTTAAAGCACAAAAAATAAAGTCCCGAAGCTTTCAAAAATATTTTTAAAATAGACAATCAATAAATCATCAGAAACATAAATTATGGAGCAGTTACTACAAAATAAAGAACAAACCATCAATATAAATTTTATCGCTTGACCCGAATCGAATTACATTGAATTTTGGTCATCGATACAACAAATGAAACTTTAGAATTCACCTGGACCAACAGTTCTAATGAGAGAAAATACTCTCAATTGAATGGCCCTAAGAGATGTAAAATATACAAATCAAAATGTAATTAGACAGCATCTTCTTTACATTCTGGACAGTCCAATATACACCAAAATCTCTTAATCCAACCAGATTCACACAAAATCCCAATATCAAACTCAAAATCACAACCAATGTCACAACAATCAATCCAATATCTCAAATAAACATCTCAATCAACCAATTCTTGACCAATTCAATCAATCAATGCAATCTAATCGGGATAAAATATACATATAAGATGCAAGTGGATATAAATATAGATGTGAGTATAAAACTCACTGAGATTCCAAGCTAAGCCATTTACTGTCGGCAAACTACATCGCTTCCCCTTAGCTCCATCATCGTCTTCTATTGCACTACTTGCAATGCTCATGCATCTGCTCCTTGCAAAGCACAACTTGTTTCCTCCATTATCCACCATCACATTGCAGCCAAACATGCCTGCGTCGACCACCCAACCACTAGCTGCTCCTTGAAGATCATGCAGTAGCATCCTCCCCAATCGCGATCGCAAGAATACATCGCGACATAAGACCGATCTGGGTCTCCTCATGTCGCGATACATGACTTCCATCTCCCTTTACATCGCCAAATTTCCATCCACGTCGTACATAGTTGTTGAAGTCAGCTCTCACCTGCCATCGTAGCACCCCAGAACGTCGTCGATGTTGCTCATGCAAGCACCTCCGTGTGCAATAACGTGTGTGTGCATATATTTTTTTTTAATAAATTTGCAATTCGATTTGGAGCTTAGGGTTTGGGATATTCAGGTGGGTTTGAGTTGGTTTTGAGAGGATACAGCTGGATTATAAAAGAGAAGTGAGGGTGGTATTTTTATGGGCTTGGACTTATTAGTGAGCTCTATTTCAATTCAGTTTAGTGTTTAATTTATTTTCTTTCCATTCAAATAAAATTTTTGATCCTTAACATTTGTTTAAAAATATATTTCAATTCAGTTTAAACCAATTTATGCTTTAAAAATATTTTAAATTTAATTAAAACATTTTATTTAATTTCAAAATATTATCCAAAAGAATTTATTAATTCAGTTCAATTTATTAAAAAAAACTTTTATTAAATAGCCTTCAATTAAACAAATCTTACTTTCAAAAATAATAAATAACAAATATCGAATTCAAATAATTTATTGACTCTACGATATGGTATAATGCATAAATTCGAAATGGATTTCAAGTACGGTATCAAAATATGAATTTGATAGTTGTACCCGAAGGAATGTGATCCATCGAACGTGATTGTGTCTTTAAAAGCAATACTAATGTAGTTGGAATTTAATGAACAACGTTGATAAGAATAATCTCATAAATTTAAATTATTTAAATTAGCGTAATAAATTCATTATATAACATGCTCAAGTTAATTCAGATTTACTCACAAAATTATCGTTTAGTATGACTTTGTGTTTTGGTACATATGCGCTGAAATGAAAAAAATCTAAATATTGATTTAGAATTGACTGTTTACACATAACAACCAAAGTGTCTCGAAGTCAATGGGAGCGATACTGAGTTTGCGGTTTTTTGAATATGATTCAAGAGCAGATACGAAACTGTCATCTGACATGCATCAAAATTGAACAAATGTTTTAATAGAAATATAAAATAGTTTGATTTTTGATCTAAATACAGAGGAATACAAAGGAAATATAAAATAGTTTCATAAGAAAGAAAGTTAAAAGGTACATTGATATTTTTAAACTATAAGTAAACAACACACTACTGATTGTTAACGATCTACTTGTGTTAAAATTAGCGTTAGTTGTTTTAATACTCGACGTTGGAGTTTCAAATGATGTCATTCATAGACAGTATAAAGGATATTAAGAATGTCCTAGATAATATATAGAAACACCTTATTAAAGTGTTTAATAAGGAACATGTGAAATTGATTTTTATGCATGGGCAATATTAACTAGCATACATGTTATTTCGTTTACGATATCGACATTTGTTTATGTATTTATTACATGAAGCAAATATCAAATCCAGATAGATATTACTTAATGTTTGTTTAAGATTTTCTCATTTATTTATGAAATACTAGAGAATTGTTTACAGAAACAATGAACTCCTTATGAACGAGTGTTTGGACTCAAATTTCATAAGTGATATTAAGTATAATATGTCCATAATAAATTCAAGTTAAGAAGCTTTAGGTTAGAAATGTTCCAAATGAAACGTTGTGGCTGATTTAATGAAAAAAATTACGCACATCGTCTTGAATAGCCCCATAATAAAAGCAAAGTTTATATATATATATATATGCATAAATTTATAATTAATCCAGGGATGATTCCAGTTATTAAGAATACTAGTCATTGTTATATGGTAACAATGTAATAATAAGAGATCACTAGAAGTTGAAAAACATACTTTGAATAGTTCACATGATAAAAGTAATTTATCACATCGAAGAGAGTTTATTATTAGAGCAGATAATTACCAACATAACAGCTCCATTCATGAACGGTCTAACTCGACCAGTTCTCATCAAACGGATTGAAGAGATGGGGTAAAGATTCCATAATTGACCCCAAGTGCAAGTAGGAGCTTGATAGAGTTAGAGGTATACCATATGGGCAATTATATAATTAGTTACATATATCTAACTCGATAACCAATCTTGTTCGAAATAAAAAGGTGTTTTCTTCCCATGACGTACTTGATATAATATGTTATATTAATTAATTAATTTAATTAAAAGTATAATTAATAAAAAATACATAAATGGTATGTTTTGCGATAGTAGTTACAACGTGTTGTAATAATGATTGATTTATCACAATAAAATAAAGCATCATTTTAAATATTTCTGGTCAAGATGTATCGAAATTGGATATCGATACATCTATTGAGAGCGAGTATGTAACGCTCTCCAAATGTTGGGCAAAGTATTACTCATGACTATTGGGGGCATAAAGGGGTTACATACTGATAGTTATTGGATAACTATAGAATGACTGACTCAATAGTTTTCTGTTGGTTATTATAACCAAGGTCAAACAAAAAATATCAATATGATTCATTTACATAGTTATCTTGACTTGAGAATACTGTCCAACTTCAATGCGGAAACTCCACTTTGATTATAGTTAAATCATGACATGACATCCATCGAACGGCTACAGTTGGGTCAAGTGGAATCATTTAAAGTGAAACACTATTCAAGAGAGAATTTGTCTCCTTAGTTATATGAGGTTGGTATCATGGAGTAAATTTAAGTTAACTCAAAGTCAAAGACTCTAGCCGGAGTAGTAATGTAACACCCCGTAACTTGGCATTAGTTATTTATTAGTTAGTTAATTAATTAGGCTCCAAAAATGGAATTTTTGCAAAAGATGTAATTTGACCATGAACTTGCACCATTGCATTCATGGAGAAATTCTAAGCAACTTTCATATTTGGAGTTTTGCGATCGGAGTCCAAACGAAGATGTACGGATGAAAAACGAATTCGAAACGAAGAGAATTCGATTAGGTTAATTAACATTTATTAATTAATCACCGAGGCCCACATGCTGACCTGTCATTGGGACTAGTCGACCGAGAGCTAATGACCACTGCTCCATAGGCTGACCGGTCACCTTTAGGCGGCTGCAATAAATGTAGGCCGCAATGACCCAGATTTAATATATTTCGATCTAACGATTGAGGTTGATTCTTACGCCATTAAATCCAAGCCTAATCCTCCCTTGTCTTCTTATATTTTTCTAGAGGTAGCAAATAAACTCTGTCATTTCTTCTTCTCCGCTTTCTTTCTTAATTATAAAGATAACATATTTATATCTATATTCATACAATTGAAGAAGAAATGAAATAAAATAAAAAGGAGAAGAGAATCAATTATATGCGTATTTGAGATAATTCATATATTTGTATATATTTTCTCTTCCAATCCTAAAACTCTTCTCAGATCTGTAATTCTAACGTATGTATATACCTTTTTAGACATATTTCTTGGATTAAAAAGAATTTGGAGATGAATCAAAGGTTCTATTTCAGACTGGAGATTTGGATGAATTTTAAAAGGTGAGTAGAAAATTTTATAGATTGCTATAATATGAAAAGTAATCCATTTGTGTTTATTTTATTATTATGCCTAATTGGATAATTGTATATGAATTGTAGGAAACAAATTAAATATAATCTAAATATAATAAATATCGCCTACATATTCTTATTTATGAATTGATTTAGAATTGTTTACAACCTGATCTTGAAACCAGTCCCAAAAGTATGAATTTAGAATATTGATTTAAATAAAATTTATTCCAGATATGAAAATAGGTTTTATAAGAATGTTATGAATTTGGATTGTTACCTTAATCCTTTTGGAATGAAAACTTTTCTATGTTTGGAGTTGTTGGAATTTAGATCCGTTTAATATTTGTAAATCGGTTTGATTTCTTTCCCTTTTTGAAAAAGTACAACGTTTGATCTAGCAAGGACAAATAAAAAGAAAAAGAGACGTGTATAGTTTGAATTCATTGTAGTTTACACTGTCTATTTCAGTAATAAAAAGAAATGATTATTCCTTATAATTTCAAACGATGTAATATTTTATATTTTAAAGTTAAAATAACTCTAGCGGATAATCTTTTAGGTATGATTGCAACAATTGAACATGGAATAGAATTGATAAAAGTAATATTTATATGTAATTTATTACACTTATAATAATCAAATAAAACTTGGCTAATAACGATGCTTACACATAATATTCGTGTTTAGGATAACTAATTAATAATAAAGGAATTTAAAAGGTTGCAACTCCAATAAATGCGAAATAAATGATAATAAATATGGGAGTTTCGGTACTTTGATAGGGTAAATGGATTAATGAGACTGATACATAAAGAAGTTGAATTAATAACTATGGAATAGTTAAAAATATTACTAATTTGAAATTTGTAATCATACATAAATATCTTAGGAAATTTCCATTAGGATTTTATGGATAAATTGACAATTATGAGCATTAAAAGAGGATTTATGGGTAGATAAGCATTTAAGGTAAATATTATTACCTTGAATAAAAAGGGAATTAGTACGCTAAGTCCAATGTCTACCTAAGATAATATAAGTAAAGATTTAGGATGGTTAATTGGACTTAGTTGGTTAGTGATGCAAGGTCAGTAAAGTCACTCGATGAAAGACCGCCCTTCAATTTGAGGCTACCAACAGTAAGGTGCACTTACTATTGATGTGAGATATTACTAATCTTAGGACCCATGTCGACGTGAGAGATTGGGCCTGCTTTCTTAATTGAAAAGTATTAAATGATCTAAATTTGGAATTAGGAGCGGTAAGGGATATCTCCATAGGGGTTCACTTTTGGTTTGAGGTATTAAGTGGTTGTAGGGTCTGCCTCTCTCCTAAAAGGAAGTATTAAGTAACCTAGTGAGATTCCAAATAATGATGAATGTCTCTAAAAGTGTTTACTTCAGTATTGACGTATTAAGTGGATATTTCAGGGCCCGCCTCCATATCGAAAGAAGTAACCTAATGAGATTCCATATTTATAATTAAGAGTGATAGTGGATATCCCGGGAAGGGTTTGCTCATGTTTGAGGTATTAAGTGAATGATCTAAGGGTTCTCCTCTCTCCTAAAAGGAAGTATTAAGTAACCTAGTGAGATTCCAAGCGATGTCAGCTAGATAGTACTAGTGAGGAGTCCGCCTTGGGGTTAGATATTAAATAAAAAAAGCCTACCTATAAATAAGTGTTAAATGGTCAGGAGTCTGCCTAGTCCTTATTAATAAGGTATTAAGTGGCTTGGGTACAGTCTCTCACATTGCTAAGGCCGTAATAACGATAATACCAGTGAGGAGTCTGCCTAGGGATAGGTATCTAGTGATGAGTACCTACCTAGAATATAGGTATCAAATGGTTAGAAGTCCGCCTAGTCCTTTTTAAGGGATTAAGTGGCTTGGGTACTGTCTCTTACATGGCTACAATTTTATTAGTGATAGACACACAATAGTTGGACATTAAATGTCGGAAGCCTTAAATAGTGGTCAGAGATCTTTGCAGCTAGGACCCATAGACCATTGACAACTTTGTTAGAAAACCACCTTGGGAATAGATCTTAAATGACAGGGCCTGCCTTGATTGAGGTCTTAAATGGAAGAGTTCACCTATTTCTCTTTTAAAAGTATCATGTGGTGATTATAGAAGCCCACTTCATATTTAGAAGTATTAAGTGGCAAATGAGTTTGGAAGGATTGGGTGGTTGATAAGGCTTCATCGGTATTTTGTAACTTGGGAAGGGGTAAGTAAGTAATCATGTGAGCAATGCAAGGTTAGATTAGAATTGAGAACCTTAATGGACATAACAATTAAATGAAAACAATCTGTATAAATTTATGTTATGGATAGTTTATAGATTTTCCGGTCAATAGAATGTTGTTCTGACCCCCTCCTCATTACAACCCACATGATAGATTTAGAGGAACATGTCACTAGAGCTGGATGTGCTTTGTTGTTGGAGAAGTCTTCTTTTCTCTCATGTTTGATGTTGATATGACAATCTGCTATCAAAGGAATACCATTAATTCCAAGGAAGTATTCATAGTCTGTATTCTTATCCTATTATTGTTTCCACTGTGAGTTTAGATTTCTATCAATCTCTGATAATGTTCATGCTTATTTGCAGGTACCAAATCCAATGATCTGTGCTTTGATGGACTTGGGTTTTGATTTTTGTCGAAATTTAGGCCATTAAGATTCGGGTTGCTACATTTGGTATCAGAGCCAGGCAAGTAGATCAGAGGAAATATGATAAACTGAAAGAACATATTCGTACTTTCCTATCTAGTAATATTATATTTTTACATTAGATTCTAAGAGTTACGACTATAGAAGTAGTTGTAGTTCCATTTCCGAGGGATGGGTAAAGTAACTATGGGTTGGAAATATCTTAGAGTTAAGATTTCCACGCCAAATTCGAAGTACTCCACTGATTGCTGGCGATGCGTAAAGCGCTGTTGATAATGAGCTTGAGTGCGACATATGGCTGAATCCTGAAGATTGGAGGTGTTCGACTTAATGGCTGAAATTCTAGCTATCTTATGATTTTGGATTTTAATGATGAGTTCCAATTGGAGACATACATTTATTCCAAATGGCCGGAAAATTAGAGTCTGTATGTCGCAATTGTCTAGAAGCAACTTTTTGCTAGGGTGCATTCATTGATTACCTCTTTGATGGCATACCGGATTTTTATTTGGAGAATTAATGTTAGTTTCTTAGTCTAAAACCTATGAGAGAATTTTTATAAAGTATGTTTTGCAAATGCCTTAGATTTTGGAAAAAGGGTTTTCAATGGATTTCTTTTCCCAAGGATTTATTTTCGAAAAGTTTTGAAATTTTAATTTTCAAAGAAACATGTGTACCACTAGGTTGGTCATGTTAAGAAATTTTTAGTTTATAAAAGATTAATTTTTGAAATCCTTAAATATTTATATGTATCCGTAAATGCTTGATTTTGATTTTTGGCAAGGCAATAGTTTTCCAATTAGGGAAAAATTTATTTTAAAAAGGGTTTTTGAAAACCCTGAAATATTTATATATAAGTTTGATTTTAAGGGGAAGTTTTGGTATGAAATAGTTTCTATTATTTAGAAACAAGTATAAAGAAGTATATATTTAGCTCGGTGATTTTTTGGTTTATAAAATCAAGGTTTTTAGATTTCTCTCTTTAAGGTATAGATAAAATATGAATAACATTAAATTTTATTGGGGTGTGTAGTTTGAAGTGCTGTTGTACCACTAGCTATTGGAAGAAATATTTTCATGTAAAGTAGGCAGGAAATAGTAGCTGAAGTATTTTTGGTTTTTGGAATTGTTGTTGGTTGCAGCAGTTTTGTTGGGACTACTGTGAATTGCTAGAGCATGGTTCGGGACTAGACAGTAGACTTTAACAGCACTGTGATGAGGATAGGAATATTTTGGATCGTGTCGAACCCAAGGAGACGGTGCGAAACGATTATTATTATTTAATTAATATGTTCCTAATTGGTTCTAGAATCAATTAACATCCAAAGCCTGTTTAGCGGTTGACCACTTAGCGGTAAATCTAGAGTGGTCTACTAGTTAACAAGTTTTGGCACAACTTGAACTTGGAACGGGACTATAAAAGTCACAACCGAATTTTGCCTATTGTGTTCTTTCGTTCCTCCTTCCTCAACAAGTCGAATCCAATATCCATCCTCCTCCTCATCAGAGTATCAGCCTCTCTCTTTCATTCCTCCATTAGGCAATGCCTTTTTTCCTAGGAGTAGTAGCCTCGCCTCCCCCTCGTGCTGGGTTTGCATGTTAGATCTCGCCCCACCATCACTCCAGATTCAACCCTATTCCCCCCCTTCGACCACTTCTTAACCCAAGACACCTTTCCGCACTGTTAGTTTTTCCTCGTACTATTATAATCTCAACCCTCAAAAGGCCACTTGGCTAGACCATAACGAGTAGAAGGTTTCGCCGCTTTTGGGCTGGAAGAGCTATTCGGCGCGGTAGGATCTACACTGATCCATTGCTTAGGGACTTTTGAGCAGGAATGTTATCGATGATGCATCTACCTTCTCAATGTCCTATTAGCAAAGAATTTTGACGGAGGCAACAGTTTGGTCCGTTTAGAGGTGAAGGGTGCCTTGATGGAGCTGACTAATGTGACCGACTCAAAGATTTTACAGCAGATTTTTTCCCAGGATGTCAGTGTTTGGAAGACGGAAAATCTACATCCGACTGCCCATCTGAAATTGCATATCATTCAGCACAATGTCATCCTTATAAGAGGAAGTTACGACCGGATTTATCCCTTGGTGCAGAAGACCATCTATGCCAGTATTGGCGGCATCGCCATCAATTGAACTTGCATCCTTATAATGCAATTTGTTTATCAAGGATTCGCACTCCACAGGGTCACCTTCCATAGTTTCACCTATCCACTCTCATCTTTAGATATTACAAGCGAACCTCCATGGAGAGGCAGTTTAGTAGAAGGTTCCTTCTACCATCATTAGATCCTTCTTTAGAAAGATGGCAATTTTGAAGCTGTCAGCAACACCAGCGGTACGAGATTGGGTGTGTAGCTGCCATGCTATGATCATTTAAGGGCCGCAGCGATGTATAGAGCTCTAGCCATGGAGTAAGGCATCTCGTAGTCTGTAGGCATTATTTAAGAGTTATGGTGTTGTTATCTTTTCCCTTTCAACTTTTGTTCTTTTCTTTTAGGTTGTTTGGGTTGTAAGTGTTAGTTATCTCTTGTAAAAGGCACATTTGATATTATGAGTTCCTATTTATTTACTGTGTTATTGTTTCTGGACATGCGAACCGCTCCTATATATGCATAGTAAAGAAGAAGTATAAATATACTTATCTCATAAAGACACTTGACTAACATTAAATGCAATATAAGACTGGTAGTTCAGAATAATTGGAAAATTTTAGCGAAGGACATGATAAGGTTGTTTTGGTATCATGGGTCATTGCTCATGTTCCTTAAAAGCTAATTTTTTTGAATAATAGATGTGATGACATTTTTTAAATAAAATGTCAAGTTTTATCGATAAAAGTTAGTTGTAGATTTTAGAATTTGGTTTATGAGTTTAGTGCATAACCGACTTTGGACTATGCTGAAATTGTGGCTTGGTTTATCAAAATTTTTCAGAAGGAAAATATTTTGAAAAGATTTCCCTTGATTTGAAAAGTTCTCTTTTGAAAATGATTTTTTTAGGTTTTAGTTGTTTTTGGCTCTTAAATTATTTTTAGAGTTTTTTCCCAAATATTTGATTTCAAGGGAAAATGTGTCTCTAAATATTTTGGGATTTTATTTTTCAAATGACGTACAAATTTGAAAAGCGAGAAATATTTTTATGAAATCTTTGATTTTGAAGGCCACATGTTAAGCACAGGGTAAAGAAAATAGAGTTAGAATTTGCTAATTTAGCGGTGCATTAGGATCGACGATGCGATAAATGCAAACGATAACAAGGGAAAAATTGTTTTAGCCTTGGAATTCCTATTTCCATACCTTGTCGACGATGCACACGAGTTTATTTTTAGACTTAATTCCATTTTGGAGCTTGAAATAAGCCTCATTATGCATTTTGTGCATGGAAAATTTAGAGTAAATCCGGGACAACGATGGAATTTCCATATACTATGGGAATATGAAGATTATAGTGTCGTAAGAATCTTAGATTCTCTACCTAAATTCCTTTTTCCAACATACGATTAAAGTTTAAGAAGCAATTTTTTTATTGTGTTAGATTATTGGATGGTAGGAAGTGGATGCAAAATTGGTTGCTTCATACTTCTATTCGTAGGTGTAAGAGAGTTTTTGTTGAAAAGATTTTTCAAAATGCTACATATATATAGAATTGCAAGTATATATGTAGGTTGTTCGCATCATGTTTCCAAAAATATTTTCAAAAGAAATGTATTCATATAGGAGGATCCGATTTGGAATCATTTTACATATATATTTTCTATGTGGCGATACAGTAATATATTATGCTCTTGTGCACGTTTGGTTACAATTGGTTGTACACTCATTGGTTGTGTACTTTAGGATAATTAGGTGCCAAAACCATCACTTAGTCAATGGTAAAATTTTAGGGACGAAATTCTTTTTAAGGCGGGAAGAATGTAACATCCCGTAATTTGACATTATTTATTTAATTAGTTAGTTGGTTAATTAATTAGACTCCAAAAATAAATTTTGTGTAAACGATGGAATTTGATCATAAAACTTGCACCATCGCTTTCATCATGAAATTCTGAGAAACTTTCATATTTGGATTTTTGCGACCAGAGTTCAAATGAAGAAGTTACGGATGAAAAACGAATTCGAAATGGAAATAATTTGACTATATAAATAAATGTTTATTAATTAATCGCCCGGGCCCACAGGCCGACCTATCATCAGGATCGGTCGAACCCTAGTGGTCGACCGATGCTCTATGGGTGCTCGACCGGTCGCCTTCAGGCGGCTGCAATAAACCTAGGCCTCAACGGCCCGGATTTAATATATTTCCATCTAACGGTTGAGATTGATTCTTACACATATAAATTCAGGCATAATCCTCCCTTCTATTCTCATATTTTTCTGAAGGTAGTAGCAAAGCTCTGCCATTTTTTCTTCTCGACTTTCTTTCTAAATTATAAAAATAAGATATTTATATCTATATTCATACAAATTGGAGAAGAATAGAAATAAAATAAAAAGGAGAAGAGAAGAGAATCAACTATACGCGTATTCGAGGTAATTTATATATTTGTATCTATTTTCTCTTCCAATCCCAAATCTCTTCTCAGATCTATAATTCTAATATATGTATATACCCTTTTATAAATATTTCTTGGATTAAAAAAAATCTGGAGATGAATCAAAGGTTCTACTTCAGATCTGAAGATTTGGATCGCTTTTAAAAGGTGAGTTGGAATTTTATAGATAGTTATTATATGAAAATTATTCTGTTGGTGTTTATTTGATTATTGTGCCTAATTGGATAATTGTATATAAGTTGTAGGCAACAAATTGAATATGATCTGAATATAATAAATATCGCCAACATATTCTTGTTTATGAATTGAGTTCGAATTATTTACAACCTGATCTGGAAATCAGTCCCAAAAGTATGAATTTAGAATATTGATTTGAATGAAATTTATTCTAGATCTTAAAATAGGTTGTGTAATAATGTTATGAATTTGGATTATTGCCTTAATCCTGTTGGAATGAAAACTTTTCTATGTTTGGAGTTGTTGGAATTTAGATCTGTTTAATATTTGTAAATTAGTTTGATTTCTTTCCCTTTTTGAAAAAGTACAACGTTTGATATAGCAAGGGATATATGCAAATAAAAAGAAAAAGAGACGTGTAAAGTATGAATTCATTGTAGTTTACACTGTCTATTTCAGTAATAAAAAGAAATGATTATTGAAAGTCTATATGAGTGGATCGTCTAGATTATATGCAAGTATAAACAGCTAACTATATAATATAACTCTATAAACGATAGTAGCAAAGTAAATAAAAATAATCACACCGGTATTTTATACTGGTTCGGACCTCCCGTCCTACGTCCAGTCCCGAAGCTCCTCTTCGGAATTTCCTTTCAACTAACCCTCGCTTAACCCGGAGGAACAGGTTTACAATAGCAGAGTTTCTTTGTCAAGAGTGTGTTCTGTAACACGGATGTTGACTATTGAGTACAAACGTGCTTCCAATATATATCGATCTTGAGAATATCTGAATGAGGAGTTCTATATATATGGAAGGATTGATTACAGGTATTTGATTGCTTATAGATCAGGAATAAATTAGAGTACAAGAGATAAGAGTGTAAGTAAGTCAGGTTGTTATCTTCTCTTGAATTCCTGATGCTATTTATAGTGATGAAGAGTTTTCTTGTATAGTTGCATCTGTTGTAATCTCCGTAAAGTCGCTTCTGATGGTGATGAAGAGTTGCGACAAAGAGAAGTGGATGTGTCTTTTCAAATGTGGCAGTTGAGCTTTGAAAATGCACAGTCGAGTCTCGAATCAGACGTCTGGAAAGAAACCTCAGACGTCTGGTCTTCATATCTGTTTTAAGTCTGGATACTTTTCAGACGTCTGACGTTGGTAACCAGACGTCTGATTGCTTCTGAATTATGAACCAGAGGAATCATTCAGACGTCTGGCTTGTGCTCTTAGACGTCTGAAAGTGTGCATGTTGCTTCATCTTGTGCATATCCTATTTCTCTTCAAACTCTTCTGATTTGACGTCTTTTGATTCTTGTCTTGAGTGTTTCTTTAGTCTCTTTGGTGACGTTACTCTATCAACTATCTGTAAATATAGATATATATGTACATTCGATTTCCATTGTATAGTTGTTATCATCGAAACCATAGACTTGATTTCCTAACAATTATTCCTTATAATTTCAAACGATGTAATCTTTTATATTTTAAAGTTAAATCTTTTCTTTTGGATTAATTTATAGAAACTATAGCGGATAATCTTGTTGGAATGCAAACTTTTCTATGTTTGGAGTTGTTGGAATTTAGATCCGTTTAATATTTGTAAATTAGTTTGATTTCTTTCCATTTTTGGAAAAATACAACGTTTAATCTAGAAAAGAATAGATAAAAATAAAAAGAGAAAGAGATGTATAAAGTATGAATTCATTGTAGTTCACACTGTCTATTTCAGTAATAAAAGAAATGATTATTCCTTGTAATTTCAAACGATGTAATCTTTTATATTTTAAAGTTAAATCTTTTGTTTTGGACTAATTTATAGAAATTATAGTTGATAATCTTTTAGATATGATTCCAACAATTGACCATGCAATAGAATATACTAGTGAAGATATATAACTAGAATATATTTGATAAAACTAGATATTTGTATATAATTTATTGTCCTTATAATAATCAAATGAATTTAGCTAATAACGACGCTTACACGTAATATTCGCGTTTAGAATAACTAATTAATGAGAAAGAAGTTTAAAAGGTTGTAACTCCAATAAATGGAAAATAAATAAATATGGGAGTTGCAATAATTTGATAGGGTAATTGGATTAATGGAACTGATAAATAAAGAAGTTGAATTAATAACTATGTATTAGTTAAAAAAGTTAGTAATTTGAAATTAGTAATCATACATAAATGTCTTAGGAAATGTGTGTTAGGATTTTATGGACAAATTGATATTTATAAGCACTAAAAAGGGATTTATGGGTAGATAGGCTTTTAAGATATATCTTATTACTTTAAATAAAAAGGGAATTAGTAAGTTAAGTCCAACGTCTACCTAAGATAATATAAGTAAAGACTTTGGATGGTTAATTGGACTTAGTAGGTTAGTAATGTGAGGTCAGTAGAGTAACTCGATGAAAGACTGCCCTTCACTTTGAAGCTATCAACAGTCGGTTGCACTTACTGTTGATGTGAGATATCACTAATCCTAGGACCTGTGATGACGTGGGAGATTGGGCCTACTTACTTAATTGAAAGTATTAAATGGTCCAAATTTGGAATTAGGAGCAGTAAGGGATATCTCCATAGGGTTTCGCTTCTAGTTTGATGTATTAAGTGGCTGTAGGGTCTGCCTCTTTCCTAAAAGAAAGTATTAAGTAACCTAGTGAGATTTCAAATAAATAAGGATGTCTCTAAAAGGGTTTACTTCAGTGTTGCGGTATTAAGTGGCTATTTTAGGGCCTACCTCCATACCAAAAGAAGTAACCTAATTAGATTCCATTTTTGTCATTAAGAGTGATAGTGGATATCTCGGGAAGGGATCGCTTCCGATTTGAGGTATTAAGTGACTGATCTAAGGATTCGCCTCTCTCTTAAAAAGAAGTACTAAGTAACGTAGTGAGGTTCCAAACGATGTCGGCTAGATAGTGCTAGCGAGAAGTTCACCTTGAGGTTAGGTATTAAATGACAAAGGCATACCTATAAATAGTTGTTAAATGGTCATGGGTCTACCTAGTCCTTATTAATGCGATATTAAGTGGCTTGGGTACAGTCTCTCATATTGCTAAGGTCGTAATAACGATAGTACCAGTGAGGAGTCCTCTTGGGGATAGGTATTTAGTGATGAGGACTGCCTAGAATATAGGTATTAAATGGTTAGAAGTCCTTCTACTCCTTTTAAGGTATTAAATGGCTTGGATACTGTCTCTTATATGGCTACGATTTTATTGGCAATAAATGCGGTAATAGTCAGACATTAAATGTCGGAAGCCTTAAATAGTGGTTATAGGTCTTTGTAGCTAGGACACACCGACCATTGATAACATTGTTAGAAAACCACCTTGGGAATAGGTCTTACATGATGGGGTCTACCTTGATTGAGGTTTTAAATGGTAGAGTTTACCTATTTCTCTTTTAAAAGTATCATATGGTGATTATAGAAGCCTGCTTCATATTTAGAAGTATTAAATGGAAAATGGTTTTGGAAGTATTGGGTGGTTGATAAAGCTTCATCATATTTTATACCTTGGGAAGGGGTAAGTAATTAATCACGTGTGCAATGCAAGGTTAGATTGGAATTGCTAACCTTAATGAACATAACAATTAAATGGAAATCAATCGGTATAAATTTATGTTATGGATAGTTTATAGATTTTCCTATCACTAGAACTTTGTTCTGACCCCTTCCTCATTACAACCCATAGGATAGATTAGAGGAACATGTCACTAGAGCTGGATGTGCTTTATTGTTGGAGAAGTCTTCTTTTCTCTCATGCTTGTTGCTGATGTGACAATCTTCTATGAAAGGAATACCATTAACTCCAAGGTAGTAGTCATAGTCATATTCTTAACATGTTATTGTTTTCGCTGTGAGTTTAGATTTCTATCAATCTCTGATAATGCTCATGCTTATTTGTAGGTGCCAAATCCCACGATCTGTGCTTTGATGGACTTAGGTTTCAATTTTTGTCAAAATTTAGGCCGGTTAAAGTGCGGGTTGTTGCAAATAAGGTTAATAATAATTGTTATTATTCAGCCGAAGATTTTATATTTGGACTATAAAGTTGAATATGGATGATATTGGAATTTTAACTATTACCAAATTCCATAATTCCTATCGTGATATAAGGTTGACGTAGAGAATTGGTGTAAATGCTTGTCACTATCAGGTACCGCTCATAATAAGTAAAAATGGATTTTACTAAAAAGATGTATAAGCGATAAATTCAGCCAAAATGTCACACCACTGGCTAAGGTGATGTGTGAGCATTAATTTTCGAATTGTTCATTATAAACCGCTGACTGAATTTACACCTTTGAGTCACACAACCATAACGTTGGGTGTTTTGAAAAACCATATGTTTAATTAATTTACAATCATTGTAAATTAATTAAATTAATTGATATTTATGAAATATCAATTACTAATTTTTTATTTTAATTTGTTTGAATGTCATTAGTATTTGATAAAGTGCGTATATAAAAGTTATATATGTACATATCGATATATTATAATAATAAGACATTTAAATTGGATTTAAATGGACTAATTATTAAATGAGTTTAGGAATATTTTGAGACCCATCTATCCTCGTTTTTGGTTGGCCATAAGAAAAAAAATTAGGCTTGAAATCCAATGGTTCGATTTAGAAAATGAAAGAAAGAGGTTAAGGAAGGTTCCCACTATAAATTCCTTGTCTTTCATTCACTTGTGCCTCTTAATCACTCTTCTTCTAAACCCTTGGCTCTATCTCCAATTTTAACATTCTTGGCCAAAATTTATTGGCCTCCAAGCCACAAAAAATTTCCAAAACAAAATCAATACAAAATGATGCATCAGATTATTGTAATTTATGTAGGTGATTCAATCGGATTTAGGAGCTTTCTGTTAGTCCATAGGATAGTGGTTTTGATGACAACAACTATAGAAGTGTTATAAAATATATATGTGCAGGAAATCTATATGCAGGTATCAACAAAAGAAGACTGTACAGTAAAGAAAACAAAATTGATGAAGACAAAGATCAAGAGTTCAAGATTGAAGACTCATGAGATTCAAGATATTCAAGAGTTCAAGACAAATAATATAGTTAGGTTAGATATTTGTTAAAACTCCTTGAAAGCACTATCATTCTTTTTATCCAATTTACTCGTGGAATGGAATCCACTTCATTCTTATTAAAGGGATGGAACCCTAGTGAGATGGAACTCACGAAATATCTAGTGGAACGGATAGTAGCCCTATTTTGTTATCCACTAATTTTGATTCAAAATGATTTTCAAAATTATCTCTTGTTTTATAAAATGATTTTCAAATATTCCTTTTCAAAAGAAAAACCTTTGTTCACATTTCCAAAAATGTTTTAGCCTCAAAACCATATTTATCATTTTGTTATATTTTGATTTCAAAAAATTGTCCTTGATATTTTAGCCTCAAAATCTATTTTAATATTATATTTACTTTAGTTTATTTACTTTGATTTTAAATATATTTTAGTATATATACATATATACATTCATAAGTATTTCTACTTCTAAATACCTTCTACAAATACATAGAGTCCATTTGAATAAAGTTGCATATGTTTTAAATCATCATTTTCAAAGTAAAGCAAATCATCACTTTTTACTAGACCATGTCGACATCCTATTTACCTGTCATGTCGACATGCTTCCCGTTACGGCAAAGGTTGTTTTCAAAAGAAGTGTCTATTCGTTTAAACCTCTTCGAATGGACACATCCGTTCATTCTCTATAAATAGAGACTGTTATGGACGTTTTCCAGTAACTACTTTCTTTATTTTCTCTCCTCTTTACTCTCTTATCTTATTTTCTAATCATCCTATCCATATTCTACCGAAATCTTAAGTGAATCAAACCAGAATATCTCTAGTTTGATTATCTGCCACTCTCTCCAAAGAATCTCAGTGCTTATCAGAGTTATAGATACATTTGTACTCAAAGAAACTTGTGTGGGGTTATAAAGGTGTGATCGTGTCCTTGGAAATCGATCGGGTGAACTTGTGTCCTGTGAATCAAGTGGTTCTACCCAGAGACCTGAGAATCTGGAGGGTGTACCTCATTGCCTTGGAATCGAGGGATTGTAATCTAGATTATTATTGAATAGAAAGCCGTACGGGTTGTGCGGGACTGGATGTAGGGTAACACCGAACCAGTATAAAATTCCTGGTGTGTTCTTTCCTTTACTTGCTTTTTATTTATATTTGCGTTTGTTTGTGATTCTGTGATTTGATCTGTGATTGTGTATTTGCATTAAGTTAGTTAATTCAATTTAAATCAAAGAAGTTTTAAAAGAAATTCTTAAAACACTATTCACCCCCCCTCTAGTGTTAAATAGCCTTAAGATCTTCTTCCGCGTCCCTTTCATTTGGTATCAGAGCAAGTTTTTCAAAGTATTCATAATCTGATTTTTGAAAAGTTCATGGCTAAGTTTGAAATGTTTCCTAAAAATATTTCTTTAATGATCAAATCATTGTGGTCTCATAAATTGATGCATGATAGTTATATAGAATCAGGTAGTCTACAAAAGTTGCTCACTGTGCAGGAATCTTGCTTCATGGCGACAAATGAATCTATTCACAATGGACAAGCTGTGCAAATAAGGAAAAACAAGTGGATACTTGATAGTGGATGTTCAAGACATATGACAGGAAATCCAGAGATACTCAATGACATTATTTACAAGGATGGAGGATTGGTTAATTTTGGGGATAATTCAAAAGGTTATGTGGTTGGCATCGGCAATGTAGGTAATTCTGAAACTCCTATTATTTCAAATGTTTTGTTAGTTAAAAATCTACAACATAATCTACTTAGTATTAGTCAGTTATGTGATAAAGGATATAGGATTAAATTTGAAAAAGACAAGTGTCACATCGAAGATAATAAATCTAATATTATCTTTGAGGGAGTTAGGAAAAAGAATATCTATATTCTTAGTATGAAAATTTCAAATGATAATCTATGTCTTTTGGCCAATACAAGTGACCCTTGGACTTGGCATAAGAGATTTGGACATTTGAATTTTAAACTCTTATCTAGACTATCCAAACTTGATATAGTAAGAGGCCTCCCTAAGATGCAATTTAAAGTAGATAGTATATGTGATGCATGCCAATTAGGAAAACTTAGAAAAAGTTCCTTTAAACTTAAAGATATGATCTCTACTTCAAAACCTCTTGAGTTACTTCACCTAGATTTATTTGGTCCATCTCAGATTCAATCAATCAACCATAGTAAATATGTCTTTGTAATTGTGGATGATTATTCCAGATATACATGGACAATCTTTCTGAAACATAAAAGTGATACTTTTGATTATTTTAAAAGTTTTTCAAAAAGAGTTCAAAACCAACTTTCTTCCAAGATCATCACTATTCGTAGTGATCACGGTGGTGAATTTGAAAATGAGAAGTTTGAGGAATTCTGTAATCAGAAGGGAATTACTCACAATTTTTCGTTTCCAAGAACTCCACAACAAAACGGAGTAGTTGAGCGTAAGAATAGGACGATTCAAGAGTGTGCTAGAACTCTACTTTCTGATAGTAAATTACCAAAACATTTTTGGGCTGAAGCAGTTGCAACAGCCTGTTATATTTTGAATAGGATTTTAATTAGACCTCTAACCAATAAAACACCTTATGAACTTCTTTTCAATAAGAAACCTAAGGTATCTTATTTCAGAATTTTTGGAAGTAAATGTTTTATCTTAAATACAAAAGATAATTTAGATAAGTTTGATCCTAAATCCGACAAAGGAATCTTTATCGGATATTCTAACAGGAGTAAAGCTTATAGAGTTTTTAATCTAAGAACAAACACTATTGAAGAAACTTTACATGTTTCCTTTGATGAAAATTTCAAAGAAGTTGATCAGACTAATGATGAGGATGACTTAGTTATTTCTAATCATGAATCTGTAGATGCTACAAATGAAACTTTTCATCCAAATAAAAAGATTAGGCTTTTAAAAGATCACCCTGTAGAAAATATTCTAGGAGATATGCAATCTGTTGTTAAAACTAGGAATCAATTAAACAGTATGAGTCATGTTGCTTTTATATCCTCAATAGAACCTAAAAATCCAAAGGAAGCATCAACTGATGATTCATGGATTCTTGCTATGCAAGAAGAATTGAATCAATTCACCAGAAATGATGTTTGGGAACTTGTTCCTAGACCTGAGGATAAATCCATTATAGGCACTAAATGGGTATATAAAAATAAATTAAATGAATTAGGTGAGGTCGTTAGAAATAAGGCTCGACTCGTTGCACAAGGTTATTGTCAAGAAGAAGGTATAGATTATGACGAAACCTTTGCACCCGTAGCAAGATTAGAAGCTATTAGAATTCTGCTTGCTTTCGCTAATTTCAATAATTTCAAACTTTTTCAAATGGATGTCAAGAGTGCCTTTCTAAATGGTTTTGTAAAAGAGGAAGTTTATGTTGAACAACCTCCACTCTTTGAAGATACAAAATTTCCAAATCATGTTTTTAAATTAAAGAAAGCCCTGTATGGTCTAAAACAAGCTCCTAGAGCTTGGTATGATAGACTTAGGTCTTATCTTTTGCAATCTAAT
Organism: Allium fistulosum; assembly: GCA_030737815.1. Lineage (NCBI taxonomy): Eukaryota > Viridiplantae > Streptophyta > Magnoliopsida > Asparagales > Amaryllidaceae > Allium > Allium fistulosum. The sequence goes on along the minus strand of CM060903.1, from coordinate 1,423,866,718 downwards.
TTTGAAATAGGTAATGTAGATAACACACTTTTTATTAAAAGAAACAAAAATGATATTCAACTTGTACAAGTGTACGTAGATGATATTATTTTTGGATCAACCAATTCTGACATGAACAAAGAATATGCTGACATTATGACAAAAGAGTTTGAGATGAGTCATATGGGTGAACTTAACTTTTTCCTAGGATTACAAATCAAACAATTAGATAATGGTATCTTTATCAGTCAAGAGAAGTATGCGAGAGAGTTAGTTAGTAAGTTTGGCTTGACCAATGTGAGTGGAAAACCAACTCCCATGGCAACCAATATAGCGTTAAGTAAGGATGATCTATCCAAAGACGTAGATCAAACCTTGTATAGAGGAATGATTGGATCACTTCTCTATATAACTGCTAGTAGACCAGATATCATGAACAGTGTCTGTCTCTGTGCAAGATATCAATCTCAACCCAAGGAAACTCATCTAAAAGCTGTGAAACGTATCATTCGATATGTTAAACACACCTTTGATTATGGATTGTTCTACCCTAAGAATGATTCATTTGAATTAGTTTCCTACTGTGATGCTGACTATGCTGGGTGTAAGTCAGACCGAAAGAGTACAAGTGGAACTTGTCACTTTCTAGGTCATTCCTTAATTTCCTGGTTCAGTAAAAAGCAGAATACTGTTTCCCTATCAACAACTGAAGCAGAGTATGTTTCTGCTGCTTTAGCTTGTTCTCAAGTTTTGTATATGCAACAAACCTTGAATGATTTTGGTATATCTATCACGAAATCTCCAATTTTCTGTGATAACACTAGTGCCATTAGTTTGTCCAAAAATTCAACTCTCCATGCCTGAACTAAACATATTGACATTAGACACCATTTTCTAAGAGATAACGTAAATAAAGAGAAAATTTCTCTTGATTTCGTTAATTCTGAAAATCAAATAGCTGATATTTTAACCAAACCTTTAGGAGAACCTGTCTTCACCAAGTTAAGAAGAGAATTAGGTATATGTTCTCTTTCTGAAATATAGTATATAATAGAGTAGTATACATAGGGTATATATGAATGTTTTCTTAACCATAGCATTTTGCAACACCATGTCGACATGGTATTCATGAGTCATGTCGACATGCAAACGGTAAAAATGACAGTTCGTTTTTTCCCTCTAATTTTTGAATGGGTGGTTATTTAACTCACCCATTCCGAGTTTCTCTTCCCTCCAATCATTATTTCTTCATTCTACTTTCTAGAAACATCAAATCCATGGCTTCCACATCCAATTCTAATCAAATTTCACCGGTTTCTTTCCCTTCTCCTTCACATGGCCCTTTCCAAAACTCCATACTCGCTCATGTCATCAGAATAGAGGAGAAAGTTAATGATTCGCTGCAGATGTTAACTGAAATGCAAGTTCAACAATTGAGAATGGAAAGAGAGCAAGAGAAACAAGGGAAAATTCTGAGGAATCTTCAAAAATTCCTCATGGATAATCATGCCAATCCAATTGTAATTGAAGATTCTTCTAACATAGAAGCAAATGAAGAAGGAGAAGAAGACGAAGACGAAGAAGAAGAGGAAGAACCAATGGAGGAAGAAACTGATGATGAAGCAGTATGTGTAGGGGAAGTTTGTTTTGATGCTTATGGGAACATTGTGGAACAACATGGAAATTTCTGCTTCCATTACCCAAATTGTCCTGTCCACAAGTCTCCCATCATCAAAAACAACCGTTGAGTTGTTTATTTTCTTGTTTTAGTTATTTATGTGTTTATAAGTTTAAATAGTCATGTATATAGTAATATTGAAATGAATAAAATAATCTGTGGTTATACTTATTATTCTTATTCTTATATTGCTCATATATAACATTCTAAGAATACAATATTTAGCATTGTTCTATCTAGTTTCGGTATTATTAATGATAACACTATCATTAATATCATAGATTTAGGGGGAGTTAGTGTCATTTTTTTGTTGATGACAAAGGGGGAGAAGTATAAAATAGGTTAGTTAGGCATATATTAAGGGGGAGTTATTAGATTTAGGGGGAGTTATAAGGAGAATATAAATATTTTATAAACAAAGGTTGTCATCATCAAAAAGGGGGAGAATGTTAGTCCATAGGATAGTGGTTTTGATGACAACAACTATAGAAGTGTTATAAAATATATATGTGCAGGAAATCTATATGCAGGTATCAACAAAAGAAGACTGTACAGTAAAGAAAACAAAATTGATGAAGACAAAGATCAAGAGTTCAAGATTGAAGACTCATGAGATTCAAGATATTCAAGAGTTCAAGACAAATAATATAGTTAGGTTAGATATTTGTTAAAACTCCTTGAAAGCACTATCATTCTTTTTATCCAATTTACTCGTGGAATGGAATCCACTTCGTTCTTGTTAAAGGGATGGAACCCTAGTGAGATGGAACTCACGAAATATCTAGTGGAAAGGATAGTAGCCCTATTTTGTTATCCATTAATTTTGATTCAAAATGATTTTCAAAATTATCTCTTGTTTTATAAAATGATTTTCAAATATTCCTTTTCAAAAGAAAAACCTTCGTTCACATTTCCAAAAATGTTTTAGCCTCAAAATCATATTTATCATTTTGTTATATTTTGATTTCAAAAAATTGTCCTTGATATTTTAGCCTCAAAATCTATTTTAATATTATATTTACTTTAGTTTATTTACTTTGATTTTAAATATATTTTAGTATATATACATATATACATTCATAAGTATTTCTACTTCTAAATACCTTCTACAAATACATAGAGTCCATTTGAATAAAGTTGCATATGTTTTAAATCATCATTTTCAAAGTAAAGCAAATCATCACTTTTTACTAGACCATGTCGACATCCTATTTACCTGTCATGTCGACATGCTTCCCGTTACAGCAAAGGTTGTTTTCAAAAGAAGTGTCTATTCGTTTAAACCTCTTCGAATGGACACATCCGTTCATTCTCTATAAATAGAGACTGTTATGGACGTTTTCCAGTAACTACTTTCTTTATTTTCTCTCCTCTTTACTCTCTTATCTTATTTTCTAATCATCCTATCCATATTCTGCCGAAATCTTAAGTGAATCAAACCAGAATATCTCTAGTTTGATTCTCTGCCACTCTCTCCAAAGAATCTCAGTGCTTATCAGAGTTATAGATACATTTGTACTCAAAGAAACTTGTGTGGGGTTATAAAGGTGTGATCGTGTCCTTGGAAATCGATCGGGTGAACTTGTGTCCTGTGAATCAAGTGGTTCTACCCAGAGACCTGAGAATCTGGAGGGTGTACCTCGTTGCCTAGGAATCGAGGGATTGTAATCTAGATTATTATTGAATAGAAAGCCGTACGGGTTGTGCGGGACTGGATGTAGGGTAACACCGAACCAGTATAAAATTCCTGGTGTGTTCTTTCCTTTACTTGCTTTTTATTTATATTTGCGTTTGTTTGTGATTCTGTGATTTGATCTGTGATTGTGTATTTGCATTAAGTTAGTTAATTCAATTTAAATCAAAGAAGTTTTAAAAGAAATTCTTAAAACACTATTCACCCCCCCTCTAGTGTTAAATAGCCTTAAGATCATCTTCCGCGTCCCTTTCACTTTCTTCATTCAAGGTACAAATCAAATGGCAACATCAACAAGGTAAAATTCAATTATTTTCTATCTATAAATTCCATGATATTTTAGATCTTGTGGTTGATTTATTCTAATGGATTTATATATACATTTGTTATCCCTTATAAATATACAAGTGCAGATCTTAAAGCATTACAACTTGTTATCGTTTAAATTGGTTTTGATTTGATGTTGATAATTTCTATTTATTTTGACCTAAATATAGATCAGGTAATTAATTTTTTGTTTTGTATTTTTATTTGTGCAATTGTGAATGGTAGTTTCTATTGATTCAAAATCAGTCTTCTGTTTTAAGATACATACATACACACATATGTGTATGTGTGTATTTATACATACATACATATGTGTGTGTGTATGTTAAAATAATTTCAAAATATATTACAATAAAAGGTTTCATAAAAAAATATTAAAAATATTACATATTTTATATTTATACATACTGATAATAAAGGAGAATTATGTTGACGTATAAATAAACATAATATTATTACTAAATATAATATACTTTTGGAAAATTAATATTACTTATAAAATATCTATGGTTTATCTTACGTTAAATTATAAACATATACATACAAGTTATATTTGGATTTATAGATTGGGATCTGTTTTCTAATTGTTTTACTAAATCAAATCATTGCATGTTTGATAATAAATCTTGAATTCATAATAGTTAACTTGGTTGAATTAATTTAGATTTTTAAAGGATTCATTAACAATACATATATATTTGAAATATATTTAAATAAATAAATAAATATATTTATATATACATATATATAATTTTAAACGATGTTTTGGACAACCAATGCATATATAAATGGCAAATGTGTCAATTGCGGTATAAACCCCACCATCCAAATACATACGCATTACCTATGTATACAATATGATATGTTGCACTTACACAATTTACACTAGAGTATATTTGGATATACTCACAACATATGCCTAATATAATTTTGGTCATTAATGTCATTTAATAAAATTTTCAATTTAATTAAAGGGAAAGAAATGAAAAGTTTTACTCTCTATAATTAAAACCCCACATCTCCTCGTTAATTGAATAAGTTAAGAAAAGAAAATGAAAGATTTCCTTCTCTAAATTAAATTGAACAAGTAACAGTAACATACAAATACATATATAAGAGTATATTTGATATACTCTAATTTATGTAAACATTAAATTCATGTAAATCTTTAAAAACTGATTTTATATAAAAATATTTTAGATTGGATCTAAAATCCCTTTTAGACTTAATAGGCCCAATAGATCCTAAATAGGATTTTTTTGGAAAATAACTCATTTTTTCCGCTATGGGTTGGCCCAGTTCCAATAGATTGCATTTAATTTTTAACTAACAATCTAAATTAATAAATTAAGGAATGATTTTAATTACACCTAAATATTTTAAAACTACAGCAAGTCTAGAAACACTACAACCTATTTTAAACTAAAAATACTATGTGTTTCTAATTCCTTAATTTGGTTGTAGTGCTTATAGAGGTTATCTCTAAGTCTAATATGCAATTTGGTGCGTCCAATCGGAGTTGTCACCTCTCTGGTTAATCCCTAAATGCAGGATTTACAAGGCAGTAGATCCTTCTCATTAAGCAGCATCTTATCAAATGTCTGTTTGAAAAGGATGTTTACTAAGCTCATGCTTTCCTCTAGCACTCAGTGAATTGTAGTCGGCCATATCATGTTTGTATCACCATTGAGTCAAGTGTCGGTGCCTTGACCCTATCTGCATCCTCATTATAGAAGACGATGTCATCGTCGATCCTCTGTCGTTTTATGGTAAGAGCTCCATCCTCAATCGCATAACACATTTCCTAAGATTCCTGCCATAGGGAACTCCCGTACCTCTCCATTTCACTCCAACCCTTCTCCACGTATGCAGACTTCCATAAAAAACATTAATTACCAAACCTTTAATTAGTGACCTTCGTCCCTCTTTGTTGGGCCCTGTTACGTTACCTTAAAGTGGCTGCCTCTAGAGTTGACTTTTTCCTTGCCTGCCCTCCTATATGTTCTTGACATACCGTTGGAGTCTCGGACATGTTGCCACTCATTCGTTTTGTCAATGAGTGCCATTGAAACAAAAGAACTTTCAGAGCATTTCTCCTCTCCAGTTACCTCCCATAGGGCAGGCTTCTTTTATCTTTCCGTACCTTGCGTCGCATGGTACGTTCTCCATGGATTCGGTCAAGTCCATATACTTCCCATCACGATCGAACCGAAAACGCTTTTTTGGGTCTTATTTCTTTCCGCACTGTGACTAGCATTCTTTTGCTTATTGCTATTCCCAGCACTATTATTTCTACCATCTCCATCCTTTTTGATAGCCAAATTATTTGAACAACGCTGCTCGGTCAATCTTGACCGCCAATGCCCAAATTCTACTCGAATTATGCCTCTTTCAAGCGTAGAACTTGGTTCGATTTTCTGTAAAAGTATTTTAAGGTAGAAGTCTTCATCATCTTTAACCATCTAACAAAGTCAGTCTGACCATTTGCAATGCTCACAAGAGCCATCAGCACTATATCATCTCTGAGGTCCTTCCCCTCCCTCATGAGGGCATTGAACCTCTTTAAGAAACTCATCAAGGTCTCTCCAGACCTTTGACGCAAGTTAGCCAAGGATATCGCATCCCTTTTCTATACAGAATGAACTTCAAATTGCCCCAAAAATTGACTTACTATCTCGCCATACGCGACATGGACCATGGTTCAACCAATAGAAGCACATTGTGACCAATCCCCGCAAGAAGAGGAGAAAACATCTACACTTCACTACATCATCTGCATGAGCACCATCTATGTGCCTTCTATACTTTGTCAGATGATGCATTGGATCAGTCAACCTATTATAGCTTGGCAACATCGACATAACAGACCTTTTTGGATACTAACAACTTTGACTTCTTCAGTGAATGGGTTTCGACAAAAAGGGATCCCCATTCGTCATCTTGTTGTTGCTGGTTCTGTTGTAAAATCCTCCTTATCATCTCAGTTATCAACTCATCATTATACTACCTTGATTGATGATGTCCATTATAAGCATCACCGAGTGTTTGATTCTACAAACGATCACGGGTATCTTGAAAACACCTAGGTCCCTTTAATTGTGGAGAGACCAGTTGTTCAGGCCTTCATTGATGCCTAGTCGGACTGCGTCCTCTTCTCATATTTTCATCTGTATTCTCTTTAGCAACACCATAATGAGGACCAGTAGTTTGTCCTCCTTCCACATCAACATTTGTATCATCTCCAGAGTCATCACCTAATTCGATAGGTTGTATATATCGATCGATACTGATCCTTCTGGATCAATCGATGTCGATTAGTGTCCAAACATGGATAATTGCTTTGGTTTTTATGCCCTGCCTCCTTGTCGTTCAAGCACCCCCTTTCTGCATTTTCTTCTTCCTATCTCTCTGGCTTCGATCTAGTGAATTTTCTTTGTTTGAATTAGACGATAAAGAATCTGTTATATCCTTGTGATGTTTGTGGGATCCCCTCCATGCTGCAAGGGCTACATCAACGAGCAAATTACGTTTTCATTTCTTCCATATTGGACATCTAGCATCGCTTCATTCTCCTATCTGTGTCATCCATCATGAAATTGCCTTGTCACAACTTTTGGTTGTGTCGAAGTTCCTTTTAAGTTTTGTCGGTCGTCTTATTTAGCTCCATGATACGAATTTTCGTACTCTTCATGGATCACCCTAGTTTTACTAGCACCTTTCTAGGTGTCATTCCATTTTTGATCTGGTTGGAGATTTTATGCTAATTTAGTAGCAATCATAGATATGATCCTGATCTTCTCTCTTAGTGAAAGCATAAAAAATGTTTGCATATAACATGGGCAAACACCACTAAATGATTAAATATGACATTAAAATGTAAGGAATTCACGAAAGTAAAGAAAGAACAACAAATTTTACAGTGGTTTGACAAAATCTATCGACTATATCCACTTTGATTCTTATTATTGATTGATTTCCTTGTTATAACCAAATTACAGGATAATGTTAGACCTAGAATTGCTTGATTTTTAATTCGGTCCCCTTACAAAATCGGTCAAAAGATACAAAAGTCCTCTTTTCCAACTTGAATGTTTGATATTTATAGACAAATTTGCACACCAGAATTGCTAGATCTAGTTTGAATCCGTCAAATTCCTAGATTTTAGTTTCCACCATAAAGAACTAGTCATATCAACGTGATCTATAAGAGTTGATCGATTGGTACCAATCGATAGGTCAATCAGTATTGATCGATATATTGACCTAGTTACCGTCTTTTTCTTCGAATTTGCTTACTCTTCAAGCCTTAGACTATCAGAGGGAAATTTTTCATCACCCATCGATACGTATCGATCAATGTCTATAACGACCCACCCTCTTGACCTCTAAATGCCAACACTAATACATCCGCGGAATTCACGTGCCGAGCATCCAAGTGCCGAAAGGATGAATTGTTAGGTGAAAAAAGAAAAGGAAACAGAATAAGCAAGAATAGAACATAACATCAGAATCTCACTACCGGAATGGTAATATGTAATATTAAAAGAATAGTGCAATGGGTTACTTGGATATAGAAATTTCAAAGTTACAAATCCTAAGTACTATCATCAGTCTGGACATTTATAACAATCCGTCCTCACAAATGTTGATATATATAATAGTAATGCAGCAGAAATAAGAATACTACGGTAGGTGAAACATCCAACTCATCTTTTGAAGCTCCAAAGAATATCAACAAAAACTTGCCTTTCTCAAACTACTAGAAAGAGCACGCAAGGAATTTAAGGAAAACAAAAACCAAGCGTCAGACATGAGTCTGGTATGAGAAACTAAAGGAATATGTGTACATCATATAACAGTACTTTTGAGACCCATGGAATGCCATAACGGTTATCTCCTCAAAGGAACCACTCATCTAATAAGTACATAAGGTGATATATTAGAAATATCTAGGGTGAAGAATATAAATATATAATGTAGTCAGAATGGTTACATTCATTACATTTAACGACATATTAGAGGGTACAATAAAAATTGATAAAAAGATGTCAGCAAAATGGATTTTTCATGGAGATCTCTTCGGCCGAGCCAGATTCAATCCTCTACAAAAGGGTCAGAAACTACCTCCGAGCACCGTATATCTCTAGATAAAATATACCATTACGGAAAACATAGCTAGTCCACATCTGAATATGTGATCCTAAGTACCATCATCTCCTATGCGCAACATCGATAAACATACTCTAGATATGGAGTGATAATATCCTATCGTGGGTCAGCCAAATCCCAAGCTATGCCCCTACTCTGTTTTTTGTCATTTCCGATGTTAATGTTACGTTCGGAATCTTTAACACAAGTCTACATCACTCGAAAGAACATGAATGCCCAATTGTGTAACGACCCAAAATTTTCGAAGCCGAAAATTCCAGATAGTTATGAAAAAGAATAAAGAGGTAGAAGAAGAAGAACAGAAACATCAACAACTCACATTCGCAGCGGATAAAATATAATAATAATTAAATACAGTTTACCAAAAGAATACTATATCTGTTCATTACATTTAATATACATCAGAGTTTCACAAATACACAGTCACTGTATATACACTATTATCATGTCTCAGATACACAATAATATACTACCGCGAAAATACTCTATACGTCCTCGCCATCTAGCTCGCCTCCTGAGCTCCAGAACGTCCTACCTGAAAATCTGTAATACTTGGTCTGACCCGAGCATTACATCAAAGTAACACCCGGGTCAGGCTGGAAACCAGCATGAGTAAACTCAACCAACATGGAATATCCAAGTAAACAACTTATATAAACCCGGGGTAACTTATCTCAATTTAACCAATTCACAATTTGTTATAGACAATGCTTATCTCATATATAGATTTCTAAGTACCAAACTTAGATAAAATAATCCAATTCACTCAAATCATTTCATTCCACCCTATTGATTCCACAAATCAATTTATAAAAATTCGAAGTGGTTTCGGGTATTTCCTAATACCCGACCCCGGTCTTTCGAAATTTAAGTTATTACTAACCCAAGTTATTCAAAAGCCATACACAACATTCCATATCAGGGATATTAATTCATTTCAAACATCCAAGTCCATTCGGTCATCCATAAGCAATGCTCAATCACATACAAATCAATTCAATTGACCCTAATTGAATTTCCAACCGCATTCATTTAGATTCCTTAATAATCAATTAGTTAGTCAACCCTTCACTATTAATCTTAATTAATCTCCCTGGATTAATTTTTATCCTTCAATTACATTCAAGTAATTATCTTAAGTTAACTTCACAATATTAATTAGTCTCCACCATAAGTCACTTATTACTGATTGATTCATTTTAATTAATCAATCTTCAATTGCATCGTTGATTATATTATTTAGTTATTCCCAATTGTATTTTACTTTGTTCCAATCTAAATTAATTACTTCAATTCAACCTCAATATTAATCATTTCCGATTTGTCGCAATCTATAATTAATTATCCGTTTCTTCACGTATTAAATAAATCAAATTTCATCTTAATTAATACTCTTAATACTCTTGATTTATTCCATAAAGTAATTATATTTATTTATTTATTACTTAAAGTAATTACTTATTAACCCGTCCACTGATTATCCTAATTTCACTTCATTAAACATCATTAATTGACTTAATCGTTAAGAAATAAATTCGACCTTTATTAACTTAAAAAATGAAAACATTTCCTTATTTACGATTTGAGTTTTAAACAATTTAAAATCCCAATACTTCGGGTCAATCAACAATTACTCGAGAACCATCCAACAACCCAAAGTCACCAAATCATCAATTCTCAACACACATCAAATTGATTCAATCATTCAACAATCATTTAAATTCAACTATTAAAATTTGATAAAAGCTCAGTGGAGTGAGATTTACTCACCTTTGATTTTTGTTTGGCAATCCAACTCCATCTCGACCATTATCTCCCAATTTTGGACCTTGTATAGATATTAGGTGGCTTATTAATAAATTAAACAATCAATTATTGTTTAATAGTTTAATTTTAACTAATGATTAAATTCTAAACTAATTCTTTTTATATAAAATATTTCCAGTGACTAAAATTATTAATTTCGTTTATTAAACAAACTAGTCACCCTAATTATATATCTTTAAAATAACCAAGTAGATTTGAATTGTGTATATTTATTTTCCTCACTTTGAAAATACATATGCACTTAAAAATAAATTATAGATTTTCGAAAACATGATTTTACATAAACTTTACCCCTTTTAATTTTCTTATATTATATTTTCAAAAATCTTTCTATATAGACAATTGCTTCCTGAATAAAATACATACATGTTATAAAATTTATATGGGGAAAAGAAAATATAAATCATAAAAACATATACCTCACTGGCACACTAACTCGACGATGACGAGCACGAAACCCAACATGACAGTCACCACAATTGAGAATGCCGACTTCGAGACAGCCCTTGCTGCCTCCACCCAGAATGACGACCTTGGAACCCACTACTACAGCGAACGCATCGCCTCCACTCATCTTCCTGCCGCCGCCTCGCCTTGTTCGCATCGCGAATGCAAACCCTAGGTGAAAACGCGACCGCCCCCAACTGCTCCTCCTCCACGAATCGGCCCGGCCTCGCGAATCTACCCAATCGAACGCGAGTGCTCTCCTCAAACGCCGACCTTCCTAACTCACGAATCCCTAACAACTTCACGACCGAAGTCCTAATTACCAACGTGAGCTCGAAATCGAATGCCCCAAGCTGAACTCGATCGCCACTTTCCCCTATGAACGATTCGATTTTGAAACAGAGAGGGATTCAATTCGATTTGTATTGCAAAAGAAAGCGGTCGTTTTATTTTGATCGATGGATTTCTCTTTTTATTTTCTTTGTTTCGGCTGTGGACATTATTGCAAGGAATGGGATGCGAGTGTTTAAAATGAAGAACAGGGGAAACAAGAAAATATTGTAGCGTGTAGGTGAAGATAAAGGAAAGGGTACGGCGATTTCGGGAGGCTTCCAGCGTACGCTTGTTTTGTTAATAAAAATATCTCTGACTAGTTGACTTTAAATTTTATTATGTTATAAAACTTCAAACCGTCTTGTTAATTGCCCTTTAAATTTCAAACTTCCCTTAAGGAATGCCGCTAGATGTTTATAGGGTTTTACCCGCGTTTCAAACACAATAGAATGTGTTTCGAAAGATAATTCGACCATATGCGCGAGTTACGGAAGTAAACAATCAATTTTAAATTAAAATGATTAAAATAGTTTCTAAGCGTTTTGAGCTGTCAGGGTCAAATGAAAACTCTGATTGCTACGAAAATTGAAATTCGATAATAACTAACTATTACGGATCCAATGGAACTAGTTTCGTTGAAATCCGAGACTCTGCCTCGGAAGGCTATTTTTAAATATCGTTTTAAACGGTATATTTTCAAAAATGAACAAATCACCTTTAAATTAAATTTCAACCATTCTATTATCATCGGTATCATCATTATAAATTTTACAAGCCTTCAAATTATTTTAACAGACTTAGAAATTTCAGATTCAACAATTTCCCCAATTTCAATTATTAAATTCAATATTTAAACAATATAATTCAATGGTTTAATTATCAAGTAAATATTGATATCTCGAATTCAAGTTAAATTAACTTTAAAATATTTTAAAATCAATTAATTATTCCATTTTAAATTATTCAAAATCCTGGGTCGTCACATTCCTCCCCCCTTAAAAGAATTTCGTCCCCGAAATTACTAGTTAGGAAGAATGGTCCAAACCCGTCCACTTTTTCCCAAAACCAACAGTTCAACATCTTACCAATTTACCTTTTATAAAAGACCCCTTATCATTCTTACTAACTTCCCAAACTCTCCCATATTTCCCAAACAATACCCTTTTCTCAATTATTCAAATTTAAATAAAATTTTGAATTATCAAAAATTTTCTCAAAAATTTCCTAACTCTCTAAATTTTCAAAAAATTTTGCCAACGTCTCCCTTGCGCGGCTAGCTCGGTACAACTACAAAAGGCCTCTACAAGCTCCCAAATTCTCAAAAAGAAACAAAAGCCAAGTGGCTATATCAAAAACCCAATCCAATTTCATACAGGTATTTAAATACATACATTTTTGTCGGACAATTCAAATTTATCCTTTGGAATCAAATCCAATTTCCTTTTCTCTTTTATACCTGCATATCTTATTTAGCAACAATCTCCAATCATAACCCTTCAAATCATTTTATATCTTTCTTATACAGGTTTTCAAATTTACTTCTATTCAATTTATTTCTAATTTTGAATATTAATTTATCTTTCGTTTATAACTGGTTCGTAGCGTTATTTAAATTTGTTTCATTTACTAATTTACTTCAATTCTCAATTTGAAATAGTTCTGTCATTAACAAAAAAATTTCCCAAAAATTTTCAAAAATTTTCTAACTCCAAAATTTACGGAAAATTTTGCCAGAGTCTCCTCTGTACGGAGGGACTTCTGCGATATCGCAGAATGCACAAATATATATATACATCGGCCTCAGGCCGGAAATCACAATATATATCAATATATGCAGTTCATATCTCCTATTTTGAATTCTTTTGCATAGGCGTACCTTTATTTAGCATTTTTAAAGCAAGCAGCTTATTTATTTTAGCATTTATTGCATCCAAATCCAGCCAAACGGCCTTCAGGTACCTGTACCATCTCAATTTACAAATGTAAGTACTATATATAGGAAGTTCATAACATTTCCCTTACTTTCAATAGCTAAACACATGTATTTTATAAGCAACAAGCATCAACGCTTTTCATAAATGATCTATATAACATTAAAGCCCATTCAATTTCTTTCAACCAATTTTATATGCCATTTCATCCCAGTTTAATGGTTTATCACTCTAGTGCTTACATTCAATTTATTTTTAAGCAAAACAACTCATAATCATATCAATTGGTTCCAAATCAATTATATTCGCATCCACTAATTTATAGAATTTAATTAAATCTCATTTACGTCAAATGACAATCATTTCTACGCAATTCGATGATATCCATGTGAATAAATAATTACTTAAGTGTTATAACCCATTTAAATTGATTCCGACTTAATTTATTTAATTCCATTCCATTTTAATTTATTCACAACCATTTTATTTAGCTCACCACATTCCATTCTTGAATACTACTAGTAATTCCCAAATTAATTCAATCCAAGCTTTTATTTAATGGCTTTTACCCTTATTCGAAGCCAAGCTATCATAAATTGTAAACTTAAGTTAATTTACTTTAATTTATTCCAACATCAATCTTAAGTTTACTTCTATTTGATTCTCATTTAATCAAATCCCATTAAATTTAATCAGCCCATCCGCTTAAATTTTGTTTTAATTCACTTCTCAATTCATTAGCGAATTCATTTTATTTATACAAAGCCATTCTCAATTTATTTCTATTTATTTGGCTTTGTTTGCAATTCAAACCATTTATATTATAATTTATTATCAAATCTAAGTCGAATTTTATTTACCATTCGAAGTTATTTTCAAACTCCATTATTAACTCAACATACTCTTCCCATTGATTATTTAGTTAATTAGCTTACTTCCAATTTTCATTACAAAGGAAATTACTTCATTAAATTTCCCGGAGTTCAAATTTGTTTTTATAATTCAAATTTGAAGTTTCTTTCATTTCCCAAAAATCCAACACTTTTATTTTAAAATTTAGAAATGCTTTTGAATTCAAATAATATTATTAAAATAGCTTTTTATAAAAATACTTTTTATAACTCGATGTCTCAACCAGTCCATCCTTGTTCTCACAGAAATTCAGTCATACGTTGATCAGGCGTAGGACTGAAAATCTATAAGTACTTAGCAGACTCATTTTCGACATCTAGTGAAAATACTTCGAAAGTAATTTTACTTGAAAATATCGAAAATAGTTTTTGAAAACAGTTTACTGAAAATATCTTTGGTGAGAATGCTCTGGAAATCATCACACCCATCCATGGTCACAGTTACATCCTGCGTTACGTTGCCGTCGCAGCAAAAGTCCATGTAACTGATTACACCATAGAACCCACGACAGATCGCAGTTACATCCAGGGTTACGTTGTCGTCGCAGCAAAAGTCCATGTAACTGCAGGCTCTCAGCGGCCTCACGATTACGCTGTCGAAATGAAACTTCTCCACTCCTACATAGGTCGCAGTCTACCGATGTAAAATCAAACATAGACTGTTGGCTCTCAGCGGCACACACGACTTTCGCTATGTTACCATAGTGTCACAGTCTACCGATATAAAATCAAACGCAGACTGCTGGCTCTCAGCGACACACACGACTTTCGCTATGGTACACTACTCATAATCCTCAGGAACTAGTTTTGTCCGGACTCCTCACAGGATCAACTTTAGAACCTCCCCCTTAGAGGCTCAAGGCAGTACCACCCATTGGCACTCCTGAGAAGCTCATTTCAAGGGAGCGCCTTTTTCCCCAGAGCCAATCTCAAAACACTTTATACTATACACATATAGTATTTTCAAATCATACACCTAGTATGAATTTCACATAGGTACCTTTACACAAAATCGATTCCCAAAATCGATAATTCACAAATCAGGCTTTTCCAAATTCCAATATTGATTTTACCCAAAAATCAAAAGCCTTTCAAATTCACAGGTTCCCAAAACCTTTTCCAAAATTCTCATAAGATCCTTTATATATATATATACAGATATATATATAATTTTTAAAACTTTGGATCATTTTCAAGCTTGTATAAAACTCCTTTTATACTTCAAACACTATCAAAAATCCTTTTCTATTTACATTCACTTGAATTTCCATTCACATACTCACAATTGCTTTAATTTCATGGGATTATCACTTCAATCCTTATCTCAATTGAGTATTTAACCAATAACAGTTTGAACTCCGACCGGTTTATATTTAGAAAATAGCTTGAAAATTTTAAAAACAGATAAGTAGTTGAAAATAAATTATTAGTTTGCAAAATAGCTGTAAAGTAGTTAACTGATTTGTGAAATAGTTGGAAAATAGCTATAGAAATTTTAGATAATTGCAAAATAGTTGTAAAATAGTAATTAATTCGAAACTTAGTTGAAAAACAGTAACTAGTTTAGAAAACAGTTGAAAAATGGTTAAATAGCTCCAAAAATAATTGTAAAACAATTATAAAATAATTTGTCTTAAGGAAGGAAGGTTGTATATATTTAATAGCTTGGAAAAATAAGTTTATATCGAAATAATTTATATTGAAAATAGTCCAGAGTCAAAACTGTTCACTTTCCCAACAATTCAATTTAAATTTCCACTTCCATTTAAATTGACCCAATTCCAATTTAAATACTCCAATTTCCATTGGACTTGATTCATTCCCAATTCAACTTTAATTAATTCTCAAATTTCAAATCAAATTCCATTTGATTTTTACTTACTCGACTTTATTTATAACTTCAATTTTACAACTTCTATTTATAATCAATTTCATTCACATTTTACTTTTAACTCGGAATTATACATTTTAATTAGCCAATATATTTTTATTATTCCATAAACATTTTAATCAAGATTCCAGAGTTTAAACAAATTTCCAAAATTTCAGTATCACCTTAAAATTCAACTATATCCAAAATTCTTTGGAAAATTCAATTATCTCTTTGAATTTCAAAACCAAACCCAGTTCACAAGCAATTCCAATTTAAATCAATTTGTTAGCAATTTCTCTTCTAGAAACTCGAAAATGAACATCGACGATGTTGCAGTCATCACCGACGTTATTTTCCAGTGACCAAAAGAGTTCAATGCTTTTATCTCACTAAAAGCATTTCCAAATATTTTTAATTTCAAATCTTCCGGATTGCAAATTCAACACAAAAATATTTTTGAAATAATACTATTATTTCTCCAAACCTTTGGAAACCACCTTCAATCCAAGGAATTTTAAATTTTCCCAAAAATCTTCAAATCCCCAATCCATCCAATTCATATTTAAACATTACTCCGGAATTTTCATCTTACTTTATTTTCAAATATTCTTTGGAATTCTATTTCAAATTATAATCCCATTTATTTCAATTTATAAATTACATTTACTATCTATATTTCAAATTCCAATCAATTTGGACTGATACCACCACTTCAGTTCCAATCACTTCAATTTAATCCAGTTCAAATTGTCCATTTGAATTTTTAAACTTATCCATCTTCAATCACAAATCCAATTAATTCCAACCGGATTCAATTTAAATGAATTCAATTCCAACTTCAAATTTTAACCATCTCGAATTATATAAATTCGAGTTAAATTCTCAAAGACTGGTTTAACTTTTTAAACCAAATTAACCTTGTTCATTCAAAGTTTTAAACAATTTAATTTTTTTTTTTTGAGTTCTAATTCTAGAATTCCATTTTAATCAATTTGAATTTTAATTTGGTTGTATTTTCTGTTACCACTTAATTTAATTTCAATTTCAAGTTTTCAATTAGGTTGTATTTTATATTACTTCTTAATTTAATTTCAATTTAACAACCAATCACCTAAATATTTATTGGAAGGAAATATTGCTTTATATATCAAAATATATTTTTATATAAAATCATTCAAAACCTTTATATAAGAAAATAACAAGTACGCTCTCATATAAATATATTCAACTCATTCTAGAGTACTACAGACTCTATTAAATGAGTAATTCCCACCAGAGCCAAGGTTCTCGCTTAACCTTTCAGCTCTGATACCAAATGTAACGACCCGAAATTTTCGAAGCCGAAAATTCCAAATAGTTATGAAAAAGAAGAAAGAGGTAGAAGAAAAAGAACAGAAACATCAACAACTCACATTCGCAGCGGATAAAATATAATAATAATTAAATACAGTTTACCAAAAGAATACTATATCTGTTCATTACATTTAATATACATCAAAGTTTCACAAATACACAGTCACTGTATATACACTATTATCATGTCTCAGATACACAATAATATACTACCGCGAAAATACTCTATACGTCCTCGCCATCTAGCTCGCCTCCTGAGCTCCAGAACGTCCTACCTGAAAATCTGTAATACTTGGTCTGACCCGAGCATTACATCAAAGTAACACCCGGGTCAGGCTGGAAACCAGCGTGAGTAAACTCAACCAACATGGAATATCCAAGTAAACAACTTATATAAACCCGGGGTAACTTATCTCAATTTAACCAATTCACAATTTGTTATAGACAATGCTTATCTCATATATAGATTTCTAAGTACCAAACTTAGATAAAATAATCCAATTCACTCAAATCATTTCATTCCACCCTATTGATTCCACAAATCAATTTATAAAAATTCGAAGTGGTTTCGGGTATTTCCTAATACCCGACCCCGGTCTTTCGAAATTTAAGTTATTACTAACCCAAGTTATTCAAAAGCCATACACAACATTCCATATCAGGGATATTAATTCATTTCAAACATCCAAGTCCATTCGGTCATCCACAAGCAATGCTCAATCACATACAAATCAATTCAATTGACCCTAATTGAATTTCCAACCGCATTCATTTAGATTCCTTAATAATCAATTAGTTAGTCAACCCTTCACTATTAATCTCCCTGGATTAATTTTTATCCTTCAATTACATTCAAGTAATTATCTTAAGTTAACTTCACAATATTAATTAGTCTCCACCATAAGTCACTTATTACTGATTGATTCATTTTAATTAATCAATCTTCAATTGCATCGTTGATTATATTATTTAGTTATTCCCAATTGTATTTTACTTTGTTCCAATCTAAATTAATTACTTCAATTCAACCTCAATATTAATCATTTCCGATTTGTCGCAATCTATAATTAATTATCCGTTTCTTCACGTATTAAATAAATCAAATTTCATCTTAATTAATACTCTTAATACTCTTGATTTATTCCATAAAGTAATTACATTTATTTATTTATTACTTAAAGTAATTACTTATTAACCCGTCCACTGATTATCCTAATTTCACTTCATTAAACATCATTAATTGACTTAATCGTTAAGAAATAAATTCGACCTTTATTAACTTAAAAAATGAAAACATTTCCTTATTTATGATTTGAGTTTTAAACAATTTAAAATCCCAATACTTCGGGTCAATCAACAATTACTCGAGAACCATCCAACAACCCAAAGTCACCAAATCATCAATTCTCAACACACATCAAATTGATTCAATCATTCAACAATCATTTAAATTCAACTATTAAAATTTGATAAAAGCTCAGTGGAGTGAGATTTACTCACCTTTGATTTTTGTTTGGCAATCCAACTCCATCTCGACCATTATCTCCCAATTTTGGACCTTGTATAGATATTAGGTGGCTTATTAATAAATTAAACAATCAATTATTGTTTAATAGTTTAATTTTAACTAATGATTAAATTCTAAACTAATTCTTTTTATATAAAATATTTCCAATGACTAAAATTATTAATTTCGTTTATTAAACAAACTAATCACCCTAATTATATATCTTTAAAATAACCAAGTAGATTTGAATTGTGTATATTTATTTTCCTCACTTTGAAAATACATATGCACTTAAAAATAAATTATAGATTTTCGAAAACATGATTTTACATAAACTTTACCCCTTTTAATTTTCTTATATTATATTTTCAAAAATCTTTCTATATAGACAATTGCTTCCTGAATAAAATACATACATGTTATAAAATTTATATGGGGAAAAGAAAATATAAATCATAAAAACATATACCTCACTGGCACACTAACTCGACGATGACGAGCACGAAACCCAACATGACAGTCACCACAATTGAGAATGCCGACTTCGAGACAGCCCTTGCTGCCTCCACCCAGAATGACGACCTTGGAACCCACTACTACAGCGAACGCATCGCCTCCACTCATCTTCCTGCCGCAGCCTCGCCTTGTTCGCATCGCGAATGCAAACCCTAGGTGAAAACGCGACCGCCCCCAACTGCTCCTCCTCCACGAATCGGCCCGGCCTCGCGAATCTACCCAATCGAACGCGAGTGCTCTCCTCAAACGCCGACCTTCCTAACTCACGAATCCCTAACAACTTCACGACCGAAGTCCTAATTACCAACGTGAGCTCGAAATCGAATGCCCCAAGCTGAACTCGATCGCCACTTTCCCCTATGAACGATTCGATTTTGAAACAGAGAGGGATTCAATTCGATTTGTATTGCAAAAGAAAGCGGTCATTTTATTTTGATCGATGGATTTCTCTTTTTATTTTCTTTGTTTCGGCTGTGGACATTATTGCAAGGAATGGGATGCGAGTGTTTAAAATGAAGAACAGGGGAAACAAGAAAATATTGTAGCGTGTAGGTGAAGATAAAGGAAAGGGTACGGCGATTTCGGGAGGCTTCCAGCGTACGCTTGTTTTGTTAATAAAAATATCTCTGACTAGTTGACTTTAAATTTTATTATGTTATAAAACTTCAAACCGTCTTGTTAATTGCCCTTTAAATTTCAAACTTCCCTTAAGGAATGCCGCTAGATGTTTATAGGGTTTTACCCGCGTTTCAAACACAATAGAATGTGTTTCGAAAGATAATTCGACCATATGCGCGAGTTACGAAAGTAAACAATCAATTTTAAATTAAAATGATTAAAATAGTTTCTAAGCGTTTTGAGCTGTCAGGGTCAAATGAAAACTCTGATTGCTACGAAAATTGAAATTCGATAATAACTAACTATTACGGATCCAATGGAACTAGTTTCGTTGAAATCCGAGACTCTGCCTCGGAAGGCTATTTTTAAATATCATTTTAAACGGTATATTTTCAAAAATGAACAAATCACCTTTAAATTAAATTTCAACCATTCTATTATCATCGGTATCATCATTATAAATTTTACAAGCCTTCAAATTATTTTAACAGACTTAGAAATTTCAGATTCAACAATTTCCCCAATTTCAATTATTAAATTCAATATTTAAACAATATAATTCAATGGTTTAATTATCAAGTAAATATTGATATCTCGAATTCAAGTTAAATTAACTTTAAAATATTTTAAAATCAGTTAATTATTCCATTTTAAATTATTCAAAATCCTGGGTCGTCACAAATTGGATTCCACATCTCGAACAAATCTCGAAACCACACATGGATTCCAGCATCTCGAATAAATCCACTTCCAAGAGATAGAACACATATCTTAGCCTTGAAGTGGTTTTCGATAAGTAAAACACTTACCGATCCCGGTTTCTTCAAGATTGAATCGACGAATTTGATCATTTAATAATA
Organism: Allium fistulosum; assembly: GCA_030737815.1. Lineage (NCBI taxonomy): Eukaryota > Viridiplantae > Streptophyta > Magnoliopsida > Asparagales > Amaryllidaceae > Allium > Allium fistulosum. The sequence continues at coordinate 1,423,845,696 of CM060903.1, read as the reverse complement.
AGAAGAATGATCGCATAAGGGAACCAAGTCTCATATACTTATCACGTTTTCGATACTTTCATCTCACACTATCCCTTGATAAAGAGTGAAGCCGGTAGGTTAGAGCTCTATTGCTCATATCCCTACATGAACAATAGTCTTAATTCTCACATATGGACAAGCCTACTTCGTTAGCTTTTAGTGTTAAGTATACGACTAAATGTATTCCATAAACGAGTAAACATGCAAAGCATGATCAAGTCACATAAAGCACGATCAAGTCACATAAGTGACTTCTAATCCCTTTTTTTAATTAATCTTTTATTAAAACGTCTTTTATTAGTAAAACTTCTTTTATCTAACAAAATACCGTTATCAATTACTACTATTCATTTGTACTCTTTTTAATACTTCAAAAAGTATTCATATACTTATCTCAAATGGTATAAGTATATTCACAAATCATTAACAAGATTTCTTACTTTAAACCTTTACTTTTTTGATTTTTTTTCCAAAAGATTCCTTACTTATAATTTCCTTCAAATTATTCATTTTAAGGATCTTAATACTTTCACAAATCCATTCAAAAAGGTTTAAGACTAATGTTACTCAAATAATGCCTCTACAAACCCAAAACCATTTCACTTATGCTTATCTTCAAAACATTCTTTTAAAGAACTATTTACATTTATAAGTACAATAAAAATGGGTTAAAGACAAGTGTAATTAACATATTATCATAATAAAACCAAAACCATTCCATACTTGTATTATCTTTGAAACATTCTTTTTAAAGATCTAAGTTTAATAATAGGTTAAGTTCGATAGTCGAATAATCGATTATCTAGTCAAAACAATTGCTTATACAAATCAATGTTTGGATACTTAACTCATTTTAAATATTTCAAATTAACCATTCCTCATTCAAGAGTAAAGCCAGGTAAGCTGGAGCACTGGTTGCATCAAAGCCTTGCCTAGACACTTCATTCTTGAACCTCACAAATAGACAAGCATACTCGTCGGCTTTTACTGTTAAGTATAGTATTAATGATTTCCATAAATAAGTAACAAACACATGATTAACTCATTCCAACATTCATGACTTAACTATTCCTCATTCAAGAGGGAAACTCGATAGGTTAGAGCTTTATTACTCCGTCCCTACTCGATATCAATCTTACCTCTCACAAATAGATAAGCCTACTTCGTAGGCTTTTAGCGTTAACCAAAGTTCATCACCTTTTAAACAAGTAAGTAAACAACAAGATTAACACGTTTCCGACTTTCCAACTTATCTATTCCTCGTTCAAGAGAAAAGCCTGGTAAGTGAGAGCTCTATTGCTCATATCCTTACTCGACATCAATCTTAACTCTCAGAAACAGAGAATTCTACCTTGTCGACTTTTAGCATTAAGCCTAATCAATTACCTTTTTCAAAACTTATATATACTTTAGAAATACTTTTAAATAGGTTTCAAATATCTATGCAAAATATTACTTGAAAATAACTAATTTATAATTTGATGAAAAATCAACAAAATATATTTTGCATTTTGCAGCACTTTACTTCCACGTAAATAATCATTAAAACTATATTTAAACTTCTAATCTTTTTTTCATACTTAAACACATTTTATTAGAACTTCCATAAAGAGATTTTATAAAGAAAATAATTTAGAAACCATTTAAATCATGAAAAACAAGTCAAAACATCGCATTTTAAACACTTAAAACCATAAGTGACTAACTACATCATTTATAAATGTTGTTAAAAGTTCTTGCTAAAACAACATTGAAAATCACCATCTTTACGAGTAGATTTAACCATTTAAACAAATGACCTAAGACTTGAACTTTTTATACCAAGTACTACCCTTAGGGTACTTAAAAACCATGGAAAGAAACCCCTAAGAATATCTTCCAATTTATTTATAATAATTCCCAAAAACAAGGGATTTGAAAGTGCACTTATAATGACTATTCTCACTTCAAATGCTTTCAAACTTACTTCAATTTGACATACAAGTTAAACAACCATTTAAACATCAAGTCAAGGCCATGCCACATGTTTAAGAGGGTAATAAAAATGATGTTATATAATATAAAGTTATCATTTGCTTTCAAAAGCAGGAGGGGTCCAAAGTTTATAATTTTACTTAATTAACATTACTTTAATTTTATACTTTGCACACAACATATATACACATAATATATACTTATAAGATAGTGAGATGACTCATTTAGATTCAAGTTAACAACCACACTAAAGCACAATAACCAAGGCAACCCTTCCTACCATCACCTCATCACCAAAGCAACCACCTTTGCATCTAAAATCTCAAAACTATGCCTTCCACCCCATCATTGCTCACGGCCATGATAGGTTCCCCACACTACTCCATCATTCTTTAACTTCTTATATGCTAAACCATGTTCTAATGATATTCTAAAGTCTTTAGGAAAGTTTGGTTGTGATTGAAGTTGGTTTGAATAAGATTTGAGAAAGTTAGAGAGGAAAAGAAGGAGAAGGAAAAGGAAGCCATTAAAAAGCTTAGTTTTTATTTGTGAATTTGGGATTAATTCCTAAGGTATGCCCCCTCCTTATATAGGATCAAAATGGTGTTGCATGAGTTTGCATTCATCCCCCACCATGCCATGGAAGTCTTACCTCTCATCACTTCTCCTTTAAGTCACTTCTCCCTTATGCAAAATTACACGTATACCCTTATCATGATAATATCTCTTATCCTAAAGGAAGGTTCTAGAATGTTCCATGCATTATGAAGAGAAGCATGCGTTAATTAATTGCTAATATATTCATTTGATCATTAGACAAGAACACGAGTTCGAACAACTTATATTGATCGAAAAGCTGTTTATCGATAAATCGATTTTCGGTTACATTATTGATATATTTTCAAAGTATTTATTTTGTAAATAGTTTTCCAAAACAAGTATACTATCATTACTTATAATTTAAAAGGGGATTAAAAAACTTATTAAATCAAACAATTAATCCAAGATTCAAATATTTAAATACGAAGTGTCCAAATTCTGGGTTGTTACAATGTCCCATCACCAAAATTTGTCTTTTCCTTTAAACTCACACGTAGAACCATAGTCAAAGAAAAGCAAGACCCATCCATAGGTTTTGATCGATCACCACTGGTCGATGGATTAATCATTATCGATCGACAATGTTGCTCCATAGTTAGCAAAGTTTCTTGGTACTATGTCGCTCCATAGTTAGCAAATTTTCTTAGTACTCCATTCTTGATCCTTTACAAGCTTCTTGATCTACTCCTTCAGCATTGTATAGTCTAATTCCATGGAGCTGTTGCTTAGTTCAAACACCGGAATGTTGCAATCCATAGCAATTTTGATGCAGATTTGTTACGGGTTCAAGATACAATATTCATTTTAAACTATTTTGTGGAAGATATATCGACAATTATAAATAAAAAGAAATCCATCATCAGTCCACCACAATTTTACAATGGATTTTGATGGTATTTTCTCCCATAATGAACTTATAAAAGATATATCAATAATTATAAATGTAAAATCCACCACAAATCCATCATAAATTTGCTACATATTTCTGATGATTTTTTTTCAAAATAAGGCGTAGTTATGTGTCAAAAATTATAGTTAAAACTTAAATCATAAATTTATAAGAATTGCAGTAAAATGGCGCCACAGGTTTGCAATGAATATCAGATACCATAAGAAATAAATATATCAACTACAATAAAAATACATGGCAAATCGATCAAAATATTATGAGATTCTGCAATTCATTTGCAATGGAATTTTATTGATATATTTTACTTGTTCTTTTACATTTTATATCAAATAAAATAAACTAGAAACACCACAGGATACATCGATCAGGTATGGTAGTTAAATATTTTCAAAACATAAACAAATATTGATTAGTTATTACGTTTTTAATTGAAAATCAATTAACTCACTAATAAATCTAATTACGTTAGAAAATTATGCTTTTTTCATAAATGAACAATCTTTAACCAATGTTTTCTTAAAGGTAAGTTTGTAATACTTTGATAAAAAAATCAAAAGATTAAAGAATATTTAATTGCTTGCCAACCACACCAAGCAAACATTGGCTAATTTAAACTATATAAAAGATTTTTTTGGAAAGCTAAATAGGATCTTGCCTATACTAAAATATATTTAATAATAGTTGTAATAGATTTGGTGTCACACTTTTTTAGTATCAACGTGAACTATCAAAAACGCCTCTCTATATATTATCAAATCTTAATCACTTGAAAATAGGATCTAATATTAAACTTCTTTTACAAATTCAAACATTCCTAAAAGTAGGATCTGACAATTAAACATGCTTTACAAATTCAAAACGCTTCTAAAAATAGGATCTAAAATTAAACTTCTTTACAAATTTAAAATACTTCTTTACAAATATACAAATTTTAATATCACTTGAAAATAAAAAATTATTTTTTTGATTGATTTAAACATATACACTTTATAAAGAAAATAGTTCATGCGTAAAACGCGTGCCGTAACACACGTAGGTTAATGTTAATTTTGTAAAAGCCAAAACAAACGCAATCAGACAATCACTCCTTATAAAAGTAGATGCCTAACCTTAACTCTGTCACATCCTTAAATCATCACAACCACAACCAATTTCATCGCCAATAACCATTAGAATTCTCATTATGAATACCAGTATGTATGGCACGTCCGTTGGACGTGTGCAAAGAAAACCGTGAGTTAAGTTCGTTTTAATGTAACCTACAAAACGTGAATATATTGTTGCAGTCTGATGATGTGAACGAAAAAAAATGTCACCATTTGTTCATAAAATGTTTTCTCTCCTCCTTTATCCGGGCTTGAGACCGGCATCAGTAAGTAATAGGTGATGGCGGAGTTAAAAGTGATGATTGCCATTTGATGCAATTTGAATGTTATACCTTTGTATATATTTGTACATACTTTCAAACACCACACAACTTCTAGCCATTCCAAAGTTCGTCCGTTATCTTTTTGCATGCTACTCTGCCCGTGCTGAGCAAGTGAGAACAGTAACTATTGTGAGAAAGCCTCTCTTTGTGAATACATACATTCTGATTTCCTTCTTCATTTGGCTTCCTAAGCTATCGGTTGGTTCTTTAATGTATTCCTGTACATGGATATATAATCTAACCATTATGATTGAAAACCACACCATAATAAATATTAGTACAATATTCAAGAAATCTAGAAATGTATCATATCTCTCATCCTAGTACCTTCTAGATCCAACTCTAGTCCAACAAACAGGCATCTTTGACTTCCATCCCACTATCTTCTCCCTTTGATTTAATTATATAAAAGTTTTGTACTCGTAGGTGCACAGCTTGATAAAAAACTGTGAGATGGTTAAAGATCAAAGATCGCAAATGAAGAAAACCTCAAACCAAATATCATTCACTATTTTCATGTAGTAAAAAAAAAATTGACTAAAATTGTGGGTTAGCTAAAAATATAGGCTAATATCTATATATAATGAAAAATCTTAATATTTTTATCTTTGAATGTCAAAGTTGTTCCTGAATTGTGAACAAATTTAAAATAAATGTTTTGTGTTAATGTAGTGGGTGACGACTTTAATCAAACATAATGATTTTGTAAAAAATATATTAATTGAACATAGACAGCTCGAAATTATACTAACAATTGTTCATCTGAAAAGTGCACGGCTTTGAGTTTTCTCCAACCTACTAAATTTATTTGTACGCTCTCAAAAATAGATGAAAAATCTTAATATTTTTATCTTTGAATGTCAAAGTTGTTCCTGAATTGTAAACAAATTTAAAATAAATGTTTTGTGTTAATGTAGTGGTTGACGACTTTAATCAAACATAATGATTTTGTAAAAAATATATTAATTGAACATAGACAACTCGAAATTATAATAACAATTGTTCATCTGAAAAGTGCACGGCTTTAAGTTTTCTGTAACCTACTAAATTTATGTGTACGCTCTCAAAAATAGATGAAAAATCTTAATATTTTTATCTTTGAATGTCAAAGTTGTTCCTGAATTGTAAACAAATTTAAAATAAAAGTTTTGTATTAATGTAGTGGTTGACGACTGTAATCAAACATAATGATTTTCAAAAAAATATATTAATTGAACATAGACAACTCGAAATTATACTAACAATTGTTCATCTGAAAAGTGCACGGGTTTGAGTTTTCTCTAACCTACTAAATTTATTTGTACGCTCTCAAAAATAGATGAAAAATTTTAATATTTTTATCTTTGAATGTCAAAGTTGTTCCTGAATTGTAAAAAAATTTAAAATAAATGTTTTGTGTTAATGTAGGCTTTGAGTTTTCTCTAACCTACTAAAGTTATTTGTATTCTCTCAAAAATAGGTAACAATGAATTTTACTACTTGATAAATGAATTGAGTCAAAAGATTTTTCATTAATGATAATCTGATTACTGAAATTATGGCTTGGATATGTAACTATGTTGAAATGGAAGAACATATATGTTGTAATTTATTGCTGTAGTAGGTAGTATTAACATCATAGTAGATACCACGGATAACTTACACATTAAAACACTGTAAAATAGACGATTTAATTATTTTTAACATAACCCACTAACAGTTGACAAAGGGCGACTGTAAAGCAATTTGATTACCAAATAATGAATAAACAGGTTATCAGGAAACAAATTGCATTCATCCACTCTAACCAAAAACGCAATTATCAGGTAAAATGACTAAAATGTACATAAACCATTACTTAATGGCTTTTAGGTAGTACCTGGCTGTATTTTCAGTAAACTCCTATATTCTAAGAGCATGTACGCACAATCATTTTTGCAGCTGATCAATCGTCTGAAACAAATGATGAACAGCAAGAAACAAAGTTAGCAGAAAAAATGTTACTTCCAACAAAACTGAGCAGAATAAAGCTAAAAGACTAACAACTGATATGGGAAAAAAATTAATGAGCATACGTCCCATTACTACATTAAACTACAATGAAATAGTTCACATTTTCAAAATAAATAAAAGGCCACTCATCCACATATTTTGAAACAGTCGGTAATGCTAATTCGACATACAAACTCACATGACAACTGATTAGCTTAAAAATGACACTATAACCTAAAAAAGCCTTAAATTTTTTTTGTTTAATAGTCAACAAAATTACTGAAAACCACATATCATAATGATACATATTATCAAACATGGAACAATGAAGCATGTATCAAAAATATGTTTGGAATTTAGTAAGAACGCATGATATTAACATCTAGATGTACATCATTTCTAAATTGCTTTGGCAATAACTTGGTGCACCTCTAAATTGCGTCAGCAGTAACTTAGAAATGAAATATTAAACTAACAAATTCATGGAAGTAAAACAAAACTAACTGTTGAAAGATTAGTATGAGCTTTTTAAAAAATTTGTTTGTTAACCAAAATTAACCTGGCAATACAACAGTTATTCACAGAAAGAAGCATATACTGAATTTTGGATTCTAGTCAATTAGAAAAATAACGAACTAATGATTTGGCATGAATAGCTAACATAACCATTAGAAATATTTGTTTGATTACAAAGTTAAGTATTCAATAACAATAAAAAGAATAAGCATACCTTTATAAGGATGGAAAGAAGAAATAATTTGACAAATTCGAATGCAACTTTTCCACAATTTCCTTTGGTTTGATGAGTAATAGTAACTATTTTTTCCTAAATTATTTGCAAGTAAATAAGCGGATATGAAGCAAACCAAGCATCCATAGAGTTGGAATAAATATTCAGGCAGCACATAAAGTGCTTGAAATAAATTTGCTGTAAAAAATAACAAAGTGAATTTAGTGAATACAGAAGCATGTGTCTGTACATAGGTGTACTTCAAATGGGCAGTAATAGGCTATAGTCGCATCTTTCATTCCGTTGAGGGAAATAGAAAGAGCAGCAAGAAGTTGGGGCTATTACAATCTATTGACCAATATTTCATATATAGACACATACATGTATATACATTTGACTGTACACACATGAAGGAAAATGTGTGTATATGCATTAATATACACATCCATAAATATATGCATTTCCCCCAAAAAATAATCTGATTTGTTAAATAAATAAGGGAAAGTAGATTCATGAATGCAAATAAATCAAAATTAAAAAGTTAGAAAATAACAAAAAAATGAGCAAACCAAAATATTAAAACATTCGCACCACTATCATGAGTAGAACATCATTATCAGACAATTACATGATAGTTCATAAAAAACTAAATTGAAATGGAAGTACATATCTGCACACACAAAAATCATCTAAATGAGATATACAAACATCTAGATGCAAGCAGCAAAAAAAGAAAAGACAAAGGCCTAAACATAAAATAGGAGATAAAATCAGTTAAAGGCCAACTCACATCAGCTTACAGAGCTCAGCAACAACAACGGACAAACTGATAAACATCAACTGATGAAAATTTTCATCACTTTATATGTGTAGAACAGTATATTATCTAGAGTAACTAACACAATTTTATCAATACCATTATCAACGAAGTTTATGATTAGCAGCCCTAAAGGTTTAAAGCTTACAAAGACGAATAAAATTTGAAAGTGAATTCAATACCTTTATGGGTGCAGCGACGGGGATGGATAGTTGAAATCTGGCTTTGCAATTCCACAGAAAAAGCAAGCAGGTAGCCTAAGACAAAAATGAGCGATATTTGTGATGTCACTTACAGTTTCTAATCTAACAAACACAAATTCAACATAAAGGTGCATAATTTGAGAAACCCTAATTTTGACGTGGAGTTAACATCTTGCGTTGGGGAGGAAGAAGGCGAATTCCACAGAAAAAGCAAGCAGCTAGCCTGAGACAAAAATGGACGATATTTGTAATGTCACTTAGAGTTTCAAATCTAACAAACACAAATTCAACATAAATGTGCATAATTTGAGTAACAAACCCTAATTTTGACGTGGAGTTAACATAAAGGTACCGAAATCAACAATTTAGAACAGTGAAAATAACCTGGATCCTTGCGTTGGGGAGGAAGGAGGCGAACCACAATGGATAAAAGCGAGATATTGTTTCGTAATCTGGCAGAGAGGAAGGAGGCGAACCGCAATGGATACAGATCGAAGGAGGAAGCAAATAGTAAATGGATATAGAACATGCATCATAGAAATTACACAAATGTCCTTATCATGCTAGAAAAAGCAGAAGGTCATTATAGGTATTTCAAAAGCTTCATTTGGGAGTATTCCCGTTATATATAGATAAAGTACACACCAAAATAGGTACCCAAAATTCTCATTGAAATTCCATTTTGTTGTTAAATTCATTATCCAATTTTTTCTGATTTGTGCTTGGCTGTCTTTAATCTAATTGTTAAAGACCAACGAATCCACCCAGCCACTACTTTGCAGGTCCCTTTGGCTATTTTAACAGTCAATGTAAATTATGAGTCTAACTTCTATAGTACAGTAATTTGTAGATGCGTTATATTTTAGGTATTTTTGTGGTTATTTTGATTTGATGTAGAGCTGTTATTCTATAATTATATCTCTATTGGCACCTTCTATTCATCTCTTCATGGTAATTTTTCTTATCTAATTGTTAATCTAACATGTAAAAGTACGAGAATCGTTATTGTTTTATATTGTAGTGAGGGGTTTAAATATGGAACATTGAGTCGCTATTTTGATGATTATTGACAATTTTCCTGAAATTTTTTCTAAAGTCAAGTAAATGTATGATGTATTATTTAGGTTAGTCCAGGTTTTCTTTCAATGTACATATTTTTGTACTAGTTATTATTTCTAACATTTTTTAGAAGTTTATTCCATGCTACCAAGTTTTGTATTCGGAAAAAAGCCCAAAACATTTTTATTGATTTTACGAATAAATTTACATGTTCGAACAGTAATTTTTCATGCTCTCACTCCACTGAATGCAAAGGAATATGCTTATCTTAGTGCCAACCTACCTGATAATATAAGTAACTTTGGTGTAATTAATATAATATCGATGAATACACATATTGCTTTTTATTAGATGACTTTTTGTAGGACCAATACAAGCACAAATTGATAGCTAATATAGTAGAGAATGCTTACAAATATAAAACACATGTAAATGATTAAGTTTGATATCTATTTAGAAATGCTAACCTTGTATATCCAAATTTTACCACTAGAGTTCATACATCTTTCATTGAACTTTGAATTCCTAAACTAGCGCGTTGTTTATTCAGTTCAGTAAAGAGCGGGCTGAGTGTGTGTATCAATGGTATATGGCTTATACATACATGAGAAAGTGTGTTTTTGAACTTAGTTAATACATGTTAAGTTTGAATGAGTAATAAAAGCCGTGGAAGACTAACAATCATCAAATTATTAAAAATCAACGATACGATCATGAATGCATAAGTGGATATTACATTCGAGAAGAAAGTTCCCAAGGCACGTACACACAACCCTACAAGCATATTACATGCTCAAATCCTGCACATACTAATAAACATATCGATTGAAATTGTTTGCAAATTATAAACTTTGTCAGCCATTATGAATGTTGATTGAATAGTTCGGCCAACATCAGAGTTATGTGTATGAGATCTTTAGCCATTGGTTGGACCACTACAAGAGAAACGGCTATTTCCAACTGCGGAGAGCCGTTGGAGGCTGTTGGAAATATGTTGGAGGCCGTTGAAAATCCCGTTGGTGTACGTTTCAACGGCTTCCAACGACTTCCAACAGCACCAACAGGGTTATACCAACGGCTTCCAACGGCAAGTTTGCCAACGTGGCAAATTCTGTTGACCAAACTACCGTTGGAATGCGTTGGAATTTGCCATTGGAAGCCGTTGGACGTAAATGACCAGTGTGCCGTTGGTCGCCGTTGGAAGCCGTTGGAAATCTGGGTATATTTTTTTAAATAAAACCAGCAGTGCTTGCTTCCAGCCACACACAACCACAATTATATCAAAAAGCTCCATTTCGAACATATATATATAACAACTATATCAAAACATATCCAAACATATAGATATAACTAAATCATGCATATATTTCAACATAAACCAATATCCAAACATAACCAACATCAAAAAATCCAAACCAACATCAAAAAATCCAAACCAACATCCACAACCAAACCATCAGAATGTATCAAATCCAAACCAACATCCACAACCAAACCATCAGAATGTATCAAATCCAAATATACACAAAAACCATCAGAATGTATCAAATTCTCACCAACTCCAAAATATACATGCCAATAACAAAACATACCTAAATCACTCCGCACCAGAACCACTAGATGAAGGAGGTTGTCCATACTGTGCGATGAACTCCGCCATACGCCGGTTCATCTCCTCCGTCCTTGCTTCATGCAGCAAATTGCGTTCCCGCATCTCGGCAAGCTCGGCTCGTAGCTGCGCAATCTCTTCCTTATCTTGAGCCTTTTGATATTCTCTTTGGGCTGTCTAAGCCTGTAAACAAATTTAAATTATCAACTACACTAAAAAAATTAGTATTAAAATAATTGCAAATTAACTAACCTATATATATTCACTAACAAATTCATAAAACAAACTACGGATATGGAAGCGTCTGCCGCGGGTATAATGATAGTTCAAAATATGAATGGAATACACTAGTATAAGGATATTTACTAACTTAAAATTTAACTTAAAATTACCGATTGGCTTCCATATCCGTAGCGTCTGCCGCGGGTTTGCCAACGGCTTCCAACGGCAAGTTTGACAACGTGGCAAATCCTGTTGACCAAACTACCGTTGGAAATCCGTTGGAATTTGCCGTTGGAAGCCGTTGAACGTAAATGAACAGTGTGTCGTTGGTCGCCGTTGGAAGCCGTTGGAAATCTGGGTATATTTTTTTAAATAAAACCAGCAGTGCTTGCTTCCAGCCACACACAACTACAATTATATCAAAAAAGCTCCATTTCGAGCATATATATATATAACAACTATATCAAAACATATCCAAACATATAGATATAACCAAATCATGAATATATTTCAACATAAACCAATATCCAAACATAACCAATATCAAAAAATCCAAACCAACATCAAAAAATCCAAACCAACATCCACAACCTAACCATCAGAATGTATCAAATCCAAATATACACAGAAACCATCAGAATGTATCAAATTCTCACCAACTCCAAAATATACATGCCAATAAAAAAAAACCTAAATCACACCGCACCAGAACCACCAGATGAAGGAGGCTGTCCATACTGTGCGATGAACTCCGCCATACGCCGGTTCATCTCCTCTGTCCATGCTTCATGCAGCAAATTGCGTTCCCGCATCTCGGCAAGCTTGGCTCGTAGCTGCGCAATCTCTTCCTTATCTTGAGCCTTTTGATATTCTCTTTGGGCTGTTTGAGCTTGTAAACAAATTTAAAGTATCAACTACACTAAAAAAGTAAGTATTAAAATAATTGCAAATTAACTAACCTATATATATTCACTAACAAATTCATAAAACAAACTACGGATATGGAAGCGTCTGCCGCGGGTATAAGGATAGTTCAAAATATGAATGGAATACACTAGTATAAGGATATTTACTAACATAAAATTTAACTTAAAATTACCGATTGGCTTCCATATCCGTAGCGTCTGCCGCGGGTCACTGGATCTATGATAGACTCAAAAATGGCGTCCTCCTCATCGGGGGTCAAGTGAGCTCGTCCCGTATCCTAAAGTAAGGCTGTCCACGCTTCCTGGAACTTTTGCTGTCATGCAAAATATAATTGAATTTAGTTAACGTTATTTCAATTAACTTGTAAGTTTTAGTTACTTATGTTATACTTACATAGGTAGCACGCGCTTTGTCATCGTGGTCCCAAGAGTAAGAAACTGCGCCGGAATCATCGACCTGAGTCAAGGCATGTGTATGAGTAAACACATCCCAATAACTAACAGCTCCTCGCGTTGTCTCTCCTGAAATATGCACATATAAATATACATTATTTATATTTTAACAAATTAAAACTTAAAATAATTAACTATTTATCTTATTTAATAATTATACCAAATCTTCCCGGTGATGCTGGAAAGCACAAATTGATAGCTAATATAGTAGAGAATGCTTACAAATATAAAACACATGTAAATGATTAAGTTTGATATCTATTTAGAAATGCTAACCTTGTATATCCAAATTTTACCACTAGAGTTCATACAACTTTCAATGAACTTTGAATTCCTAAACTAACGCGTTGTTTATTCAGTTCAGTAAAGAGCGGTCTGAGTGTGTATATCAATGGTATATGGCTTATACATACATGAGAAAGTGTGTTTTTGAACTTAGTTAATACATGTTAAGTTTGAATGAGTAATAAAAGCCGTGGAAGACTAACAATCATCAAATTTTTAAAAATCAACGATACGATCATGACTGCATAAGTGGATATTACATTCGAGAAGAAAGTTCCTAAGGCACGTACACAACCCTACAAGCATATTACATGCTCAAATCCTGCACATACTAATAAACATATCAATTGAAATTGTTTGCAAATTATAAACCTTGTCAGCCATTATGAATGTTGATTGAATAGTTCGGCCAACATCAGAGTTATGTGTATGAGATCTTTAGCCATTGGTTGGACCACTACATGAGAAACGACTCTTTCCAACGGCGGAAAGCTGTTGGAGGCCGTTGGAAAGCCGTTGGAGGCCGTTGAAAATCCCGTTGGTATACGTTTCAATGGCTTCCAACGACTTCCAACGGCACCAACGGGGTTATACCAACGGCTTCCAACGGCAAGTTTGCCAACGTGGCAAATCTTGTTGACCAAACTATCGTTGGAAATCCGTTGTAATGCATTGGAATTTGCCGTTGGACGTAAATGACCAGTGTGCCGTTGGTCGCCGTTGGAAGCTGTTGGAAATCTGGGTATATTTTTTTAAATAAAACTAGCAGTGCTTGCTTCCAGCCACTCACAACCACAATTATATCAAAACAGCTCCATTTCGAGCATATATATATAACAACTATATCAAAACATATCCAAACATATAGATATAACCAAATCATGCATATATTTCAACATAAACCAATATCCAAACATAACCAACATCAAAAAATCCAAACCAACATGCACAACCAAACCATCAGAATGTATCAAATCCAAATATACACAGAAACCATCAGAATGTATCAAATTCTCACCAACTCCAAAATATACATGCCAATAACAAAACATACCTAAATCACTCCGCACCAGAACCACCAGATGAAGGACGCTGTCCATACTGTGCGATGAACTCCGCCATACGCCGGTTCATCTCCTCCGTCCTTGCTTCATGCAGCAAATTGCGTTCCCGCATCTCGGCAAGCTCGGCTCGTAGCTGCGCAATCTCTTCCTTATCTTGAGCCTTTTGATATTCTCTTTGGGCTGTCTGAGCCTGTAAACAAATTTAAATTATCAACTACACTAAAAAAGTAAGTATTAAAATAATTGCAAATTAACTAACCTATATATATTCACTAACAAATTCATAAAACAAACTACGGATATGAAAGCGTCTGCCGCGGGTATAAGGATAGTTCAAAATTTGAATGGAATACACTAGTATAAGGATATTTACTAACTTAAAATTTAACTTAAAATTACCGATTGGCTTCCATATCCGTAGCGTCTGCCGCGGGTCACTAGATCTATGATAGACTCAAAAATGGCGTCCTCCTCATCGGGGGTCAAGTGAGCTCGTCCCTTATCCTCAAGTAAGGCTGTCCGCGCTTCCTGAAACTTTTGCTGTCATGCAAAATATAATTGAATTTAGTTAACGTTATTTCAATTAACTTGTCAGTTTTAGTTACTTATGATATACTTACATAGGCAGCACACGCTTTGTCATCGTGGTCCCAAGAGTAAGAAACTGCATCGGAATCATCGACCTGAGTCAAGGCATGTGTATGGGTAAACACATCCCAATAACTAACAGCCCCCCGCGTTGTCTCTCCTGAAATATGCACATATAAATATACATTATTTATATTTTAACAAATTAAAACTTAAAATAATTAACTATTTATCTTATTTAATAATTATACCAAATCTTTCCGGTGATGCTGGAAAGCACAAATTGATAGCTAATATAGTAGAGAATGCTTACAAATATAAAACACATGTAAATGATTAAGTTTGATATCTATTTAGAAATGCTAACCTTGTATATCCAAATTTTACCACTAGAGTTCATACATCTTTCATTGAACTTTGAATTCCTAAACTAGCGCGTTGTTTATTCAGTTCAGTAAAGAGCGGGCTGAGTGTGTATATCAATGGTATATGGCTTATACATACATGAGAAAGTGTGTTTTTGAACTTAGTTAATACATGTTAAGTTTGAATGAGTAATAAAAGCCGTGGAAGACTAACAATCATCAAATTATTAAAAATCAACGATACGATCATGAATGCATAAGTGGATATTACATTCGAGAAGAAAGTTCCTAAGGCACGTACACAACCCTCCAAGCATATTACATGCTCAAATCCTGCACATACTAATAAACATATCGATTGAAATTGTTTGCAAATTATAAACCTTGTCAGCCATTATGAATGTTGATTGAATAGTTCGGCCAACATCAGAGTTATGTGTATGAGATCTTTAGCCATTGGTTGGACCACTACAAGATAAGCGACTCTTTCCAACGGCGGAAAGCCGTTGGAGGCCGTTGGAAAGCCGTTGGAGGCCGTTGAAAATCCGGTTGGTATACGTTTCAATGGCTTCCAATGACTTCCAATGGCACCAACGGGGTTATACCAACGGCTTCCAACGGAAAGTTTGCCAACGTGGCAAATCCTGTTGACCAAACTACCGTTGGAAATACATTGTAATGCGTTGGAATTTGCCGTTGGACGTAAATGACCAGTGTGCCGTTGGTCGCCGTTGGAAGCCGTTGGAAATCTGGGTATATTTTTTTAAATAAAACCAGCACTGCTTGCTTCCAACCACACACAACCACAATTATATCAAAACAGCACCATTTCGAGCATATATATATATAACAACTATATCAAAACATATCCAAACATATAGATATAACCAAATGATGCATATATTTCAACATAAACCAATATCCAAACATAACCAACATCAAAAAATCCAAACCAACATCCACAACCAAACCATCAGAATGTATCAAATCCAAATATACACAGAAACCATCAGAATGTATCAAATTCTCACCAACTCCAAAATATACATGCCAATAACAAAACATACCTAAATCACTCCGCACCAGAACCACCAGATGAAGGAGGTTGTCCATACTGTGCGATGAACTCCGACATACGCCGGTTCATATCCTCCGTCCTTGCTTCGTGCAGCAAATTGCGTTCCCGCATCTCGGCAAGCTCGGCTCGTAGCCGCGCCATCTCTTCCTTATCTTGAGCCTTTTGATATTCTCTTTGGGCTGTCTGAGCCTGTAAACAAATTTAAATTATCAACTACACTAAAAAAATAAGTATTAAAATAATTGCAAATTAACTAACCTATATATATTCACTAACAAATTCATAAAAAAACTACGGATATGAAAGCGTCTACCGCGGGTATAAGGATAGTTCAAAATTTGAATAGAATACACTAGTATAAGGATATTTACTAACTTAAAATTTAACTTAAAATTACCGATTGGCTTCCATATCCGTAGCGTCTGCCGCGGGTCACTGGATCTATGATAGACTCAAAAATGACGTCCTCCTCATCGGGGGTCAAGTGAGCTCGTCCCTTATCCTCAAGTAAGGCTGTCCGCGCTTCCTGGAACTTTTGCTGTCATGCAAAATATAATTGAATTTATTTAAGGTTATTTTAATTAACTTGTAAGTTTTAGTTACTTATGATATACTTACATAGGCAGCACACGCTTTGTCATCGTGGTCCCAAGAGTAAGAAACTGCGTCGGAATCATCGACCTGAGTCTAGGCATGTGTATGGGTAAACACATCCCAATAACTAACAGCCCCCCGCGTTGTCTCTCCTGAAATATGCACATATAAATATACATTATTTATATTTTAACAAATTAAAACTTAAAATAATTAACTATTTATCTTATTTAATAATTATACCAAATCTTTCCGGTGATGCTGGAAAGCACAAATTGATAGCTAATATAGTAGAGAATGCTTACGAATATAAAACACATGTAAATGATTAAGTTTGATATCTATTCAGAAATGCTAACCTTGTATATCCAAATTTTACCACTAGAGTTCATACATCTTTCATTGAACTTTGAATTCCTAAACTAGCGCGTTGTTTATTCAGTTCAGTAAAGAGCGGGCTGAGTGTGTATATCAATGGTATATGGCTTATACATACATGAGAAAGTGTGTTTTTGAACTTAGTTAATACATGTTATGTTTGAATGAGTAATAAAAGCCGTGGAAGACTAACAATCATCAAATTATTAAAAATCAACGATACGATCATGAATGCATAAGTGGATATTACATTCGAGAAGAAAGTTCCTAAGGCACGTACACAACCCTACAAGCATATTACATGCTCAAATCCTACACATACTAATAAACATATCAATTGAAATTGTTTGCAAATTATAAACCTTGTCAGCCATTATGAATGTTGATTGAATAGTTCGGCCAACATCAGAGTTATGTGTATGAGATCTTTAGCCATTGGTTGGACCACTACAAGAGAAACGACTCTTTCCAACGGCGGAAAGCCGTTGGAAAGCCGTTGGAGGCCGTTAAAAATCCCATTGGTATATGTTTCAATGGCTTCCAACGACTTCCAACGGCACCAACGGGGTTATACCAACGGCTTCCAACGGCAAGTTTGCCAACGTGGCAAATCCTGTTGACCAAACTACCGTTGGAAATCCATTGTAATGCGTTGGAATTTGCCGTTGGACGTAAATGACCAGTGTGCCGTTGGTCGCCATTGGAAGCCGTTGGAAATCTGGGTATATTTTTTTAAATAAAACCAGCAGTGCTTGCTTCCAGCCACACACAACCACAATTATATCAAAACAGCTCCATTTCGAGCATATATATATAACAACTATATCAAAACATATCCAAACATATAGATATAACCAAATCATGCATATATTTCAACATAAACCAATATCCAAACATAACCAACATCAAAAAATCCAAACCAACATCCACAACCAACCATCAGAATGTATCAAATTCAAATATACACAGAAACCATCAGAATGTATCAAATTCTCACCAACTCCAAAATATACATACCAATAACAAAACATACCTAAATCACTCCGCACCAGAACCACCAGATGAAGGAGGCTGTCCATACTGTGCGATGAACTCCTCCATACGTCAGTTCATCTCCTCCGTCCTTGCTTCATGCAGCAAATTGCGTTCCCGCATCTCGGCAAGCTCGGCTCATAGCTGCGCAATCTCTTCCTTATCTTGAGCCTTTTGATATTCTCTTTGGGCTGTTTGAGCCTGTAAACAAATTTAAATTATCAACTACACTAAAAAAGTAAGTATTAAAATAATTGCAAATTAACTAACCTATATATATTCACTAACAAATTCATAAAACAAACTACGGATATGGAAGCGTCTGCCGCGGGTATAAGGATAGTTCAAAATATGAATGGAATATACTAGTATAATGATATTTACTAACTTAAAATTTAACGTAAAATTACCGATTGGCTTCCATATCCGTAGCGTCTACCGCGGGTCACTGGATCAATGATAGACTCAAAAATGGCGTCCTCCTCATTGGGGGTCAAGTGAGCTCGTCCCGTATCCTCAAGTAAGGCTGTCCGCGCTTCCTGGAACTTTTGCTGTCATGCAAAATATAATTGAATTTAGTTAACGTTATTTCAATTAACTTGTAAGTTTTAGTTACTTATGCTATACTTACATAGGCAGCAAGCGTTTTGTCATCGTGGTCCCAAGAGTAAGAAACTGCGCCGGAATCATCGACCTGAGTCAAGGCATGTGTATGGGTAAACATATCCCAATAACTAACAGTCCCCCGTGTTGTCTCTCCTGAAATATGCACATATAAATATATATTATTTATATTTTAACAAATTAAAACTTAAAATAATTAACTATTTATCTTATTTAATAATTATACCAAATCTTCCCGGTGATGCTGGAAAGCACAAATTGATAGCTAATATAGTAGAGAATGCTTATAAATATAAAACACATGTAAATGATTAAGTTTGATATCTATTTAGAAATGCTAACCTTGTATATCCAAATTTTACCACTAGAGTTCATACATCTTTCATTGAACTTTGAATTCCTAAACTAGCGCGTTGTTTATTCAGTTCAGTAAAGAGCAGGCTGAGTGTGTATATCAACGGTATATGGCTTATACATACATGAGAAAGTGTGTTTTTGAACTTAGTTAATACATGTTAAGTTTGAATGAGTAATAAAAGCCGTGGAAGACTAACAATCATCAAATTATTAAAAATCAATGATACGATCATGAATGCATAAGTGGATATTACATTCGAGAAGAAAGTTTCTAAGGCACGTACACAACCCTACAAGCATATTACATGCTCAAATCCTGCACATACTAATAAACATATCAATTGAAATTGTTTGCAAATTATAAACCTTGTCAGCCATTATGAATGTTGATTGAATAGTTCGGCCAACATCAGAGTTATGTGTATGAGATCTTTAGCCATTGGTTGGACCACTACAAGAGAAACGACTCTTTCCAACGGTAGAAAGCCGTTGGAGGCCGTTGGAAAGCCGTTGGAGGCCGTTGAAAATCCCGTTGGTATACGTTTCAATGGCTTCCAACGGCACCAACGGGGTTATACCAACGGCTTCCAACGGCAAGTTTGCCAACGTGGCAAATCCTGTTGACCAAACTACCGTTGGAAATACGTTGTAATGCGTTGGAATTTGCCGTTGGACGTAAATGACCAGTGTGCCGTTGGTCGCCGTTGGAAGCCGTTGGAAATCTGGGTATATTTTTTTAAATAAAACCAGCAGAGCTTGCTTCCAACCACACAAAACCACAATTATATCAAAATAGCACCATTTCGAGCATATATATATAACAACTATATCAAAACATATCCAAACATATAGATATAACCAAATCATGCATATATTTCAACATAAACAAATATCCAAACATAAACAACATCAAAAAATCCAAACCAACATCCACAACCAAACCATCAGAATGTATCAAATCCAAATATACACAGAAACCATCAGAATGTATCAAATTCTCACCAACTCCAAAATATACATGCCAATAACAAAACATACCTAAATCACTCCGCACCAGAACCACCAGAAGAAGGAGGCTGTCCATACTATGCGATGAACTCCGCCATACGCCGGTTCATCTCCTCCGTCCTTGCTTCATGCAGCAAATTGCGTTCCCGCATCTCGGCAAGCTCGGCTCGTAGCTGCGCAATCTCTTCCTTATCTTGAGCCTTTTAATATTCTCTTTGGGCTGTCTGAGCCTGTAAACAAATTTAAAATATCAACTACACTAAAAAAATAAGTATTAAAATAATTGCAAATTAACTAACCTATATATATTCACTAACAAATTCATAAAACAAACTACGGATATGAAAGCCTCTGCCACGGGTATAAGGATAGTTCAAAATTTGAATGGAATACACTAGTATAAGGATATTTACTAACTTAAATTTTAACTTAAAATTACCGATTGGCTTCCATATCCGTAGCGTCTACCGCGGGTCACTGGATCTATGATAGACTCAAAAATGGCGTCCTCCTCATCGGGGGTCAAGTGAGCTCGTCCCTTATCCTCAAGTAAGGCAGTCCGCGCTTCCTGAAACTTTTGCTGTCATGCAAAATATAATTGAATTTAGTTAACATTATTTCAATTAACTTGTCAGTTTTAGTTACTTATGATATACTTACATAGGCAGCACACGCTTTGTCATCGTGGTCCTAAGAGTAAGAAACTGCGCCGGAATCATCGACCTGAGTCAAGGCATGTGTATGGGTAAACACATCCCAATAACTAACAGCCCCCCGCGTTGTCTCTCCTGAAATATGCACATATAAATATACATTATTTATATTTTAACAAATTAAAACTTAAAATAATTAACTATTTATCTTATTTAATAATTATACCAAATCTTTCCGGTGATGCTGGAAAGCACAAATTGATAGCTAATATAGTAGAGAATGCTTACAAATATAAAACACAAGTAAATGATTAAGTTTGATATCTATTTAGAAACGCTAACCTTGTATATCCAAATTTTACCACTAGAGTTCATACATCTTTCATTGAACTTTGAATTCCTAAACTAGCGCGTTGTTTATTCAGTTCTGTAAAGAGCGGGCTGAGTGTGTATATCAATGGTATATGGCTTATACATACATGAGAAAGTGTGTTTTTGAACTTAGTTAATACATGTTAAGTTTGAATGAGTAATAAAAGCCGTGGAAGACTAACAATCATCAAATTATTAAAAATCAACGATACGATCATGAATGCATAAGTGGATATTACATTCGAGAAGAAAGTTCCTAAGGCACGTACACAACCCTACAAGCATATTACATGCTCAAATCCTGCACATACTAATAAACATATCGATTGAAATTGTTTGCAAATTATAAACCTTGTCAGCCATTATGAATGTTGATTGAATAGTTCGGCCAACATCAGAGTTATGTGTATGAGATCTTTAGCCATTGGTTGGACCACTACAAGAGAAGCGACTCTTTCCAACGGCGGAAAGCCGTTGGAGGCCGTTGGAAAGCCATTGGAGGCCGTTGAAAATCCCTTTGGTATACGTTTCAATGGCTTCCAACGACTTCCAACGGCACCAACGGGGTTATACCAACGGCTTCCAACGGCAAGTTTGCCAACGTGGCAAATCCTGTTGACCAAACTACCGTTGGAAATACGTTGTAATGCGTTGGAATTTGCCATTGGACGTAAATGACCAGTGTGCCGTTGGTCGCCGTTGGAAATCTGGGTATATTTTTTTAAATAAAACCAGCAGTGCTTGCTTCCAACCACACACAACCACAATTATATCAAAACAGCACCATTTCGAGCATATATATATAACAAATATATCAAAACATATCCAAACATATAGATATAACCAAATCATGCATATATTTCAACATAAACCAATATCCAAACATAACCAACATAAAAAAATCCAAACCAACATCCACAACCAAACCATCAGAATGTATCAAATCCAAATATACACAGAAACCATCAGAATGTATCAAATTATCACCAACTGCAAAATATACATGCCAATAACAAAACATACCTAAATCACTCCGCACCAAAACCACCAGATGAAGGAGGCTGTCCATACTGTGCGATGAACTCCGCCATACGCCGGTTCATCTCCTCCGTCCTTGCTTCATGCAGCAAATTGCGTTCCCGCATCTCGGCAAGCTCGGCTCGTAGCTGCGCAATCTCTTCCTTATCTTGAGCCTTTTGATATTCTCTTTGGGCTGTCTGAGCCTGTAAACAAATTTAAATTATCAACTACACTAAAAAAATAAGTATTAAAATAATTGCAAATTAACTAACCTATATATATTCACTAACAAATTCATAAAACAAACTACGGATATGAAAGCGTCTGCCGCGGGTATAAGGATAGTTCAAAATTTGAATGGAATACACTAGTATAAGGATATTTACTAACTTAAAATTTAACATAAAATTACCGATTGGCTTCCATATCCGTAGCGTCTGCCGCGGGTCACTGGATCTATGATAGACTCAAAAATGGCGTCCTCCTCATCGGGGGTCAAGTGAGCTCGTCCCTTATCCTTAAGTAAGGCTGTCCGCGCTTCCTGGAACTTTTGCTGTCATGCAAAATATAATTGAATTTAGTTAACGTTATTTCAATTAACTTGTAAGTTTTAGTTACTTATGATATACTTACATAGGCAGCACACGCTTTGTCATCGTGGTCCCAAGAGTAAGAAACTGCTTCGGAATCATCGACATGAGTCAAGGCATGTGTATGGGTAAACACATCCCAATAACTAACATCCCCCTGCGTTGTCTCTCCTGAAATATGCACATATAAATATACATTATTTATATTTTAACAAATTAAAACTTAAAATAATTAACTATTTATCTTATTTAATAATTATACCAAATCTTTCCGGTGATGCTGGAAAGCACAAATTGATAGCTAATATAGTAGAGAATGCTTACAAATATAAAACACATGTAAATGATTAAGTTTGATATCTATTTAGAAATGCTAACCTTGTATATCCAAATTTTACCACTAGAGTTCATACATCTTTCATTGAACTTTGAATTCCTAAACTAGCGCGTTGTTTATTCAGTTCAGTAAAGAGCGGGCTGAGTGTGTATATCAATGGTATATGGCTTATACATACATGAGAAAGTGTGTTTTTGAACTTAGTTAATACATGTTAAGTTTGAATGAGTAATAAAAGCCGTGGAAGACTAACAATCATCAAATTATTAAAAATCAACGATACAATCATGAATGCATAAGTGGATATTACATTCGAGAAGAAAGTTCCTAAGGCACGTACACAACCGTACAAGCATATTACATGCTCAAATCATGCACATACTAATAATCATATCGATTGAAATTGTTTGCAAATTATAAACCTTGTCAGCCATTATGAATGTTGATTGAATAGTTCGGCGAACATCAGAGTTATGTGTATGAGATCTTTAGCCATTGGTTGGACCACTACAAGAGAAACGACTCTTTCCAATGGCGGAAAGCTGTTGGAGGCCGTTGAAAATCCCGTTGGTATACGTTTCAATGGCTTCCAACGACTTCCAACGGCACCAGCGGGGTTATATCAACGGCTTCCAACGGCAAGTTTGCCAACGTGGCAAATCCTGTTGACCATACTACCGTTGGAAATCCGTTGTAATGCGTTGGAATTTGCCGTTGGACATAAATGACCAGTGTGCCGTTGGTCGCCGTTGGAAGCCATTGGAAATCTGGGTATTTTTTTTTAAATAAAACCAGCAGTGCTTGCTTCCAGCCACACACAACCACAATTATATCAAAACAGCTCCATTTCGAGCATATATATATAACAACTATATCAAAACATATCCAAACATATAGATATAACCAAATCATGCATATATTTCAACATAAACCAATATCCAAACATAACCAACATCAAAAAATCCAAACCAACATCCACAACCAAACCATCAGAATGTATCAAATTCAAATATACACAGAAACCATCATAATGTATCAAATTCTCACCAACTCCAAAATATACATACCAATAACAAAACATACCTAAATCACTCCGTACCAGAACCACCAGATGAAGGAGGCTGTCCATACTGTGCGATGAACTCCTCCATACGCCGGTTCATCTCCTCCGTCCTTGCTTCATGCAGCAAATTGCGTTCCCGCATCTCGGCAAGCTCGGCTCATAGCTGCGCAATCTCTTCCTTATCTTGAGCCTTTTGATATTTTCTTTGGGCTGTCTGAGCCTGTAAAAAAATTTAAATTATGAACTACACTAAAAAAAATTAGTATTAAAATAATTGCAAATTAACTAACCTATATATATTCACTAACAAATTCATAAAACAAACTACAAATATGGAAGCGTCTACAGCGGGCATAAGGATAGTTCAAATTATGAATGGAATACACTCGTATAAGGATATTTACTAACTTAAAATTTAACTTAAAATTACCGATTGGCTTCCATATCCGTAGCGTCTGCCGCGGGTCACTGGATCAATGATAGACTCAAAAATGGCGTCCTCCTCATTGGGGGTCAAGTGAGCTCGTCCCGTATCCTCAAGTAAGGCTGTCCGCGCTTCCTGGAACTTTTGCTGTCATGCAAAATATAATTGAATTTAGTTAACGTTATTTCAATTAACTTGTAAGTTTTAGTTACTTATGTTATACTTACATAGGCAGCACGCGCTTTGTCATCGTGGTCCCAAGAGTAAGAAACTACGCCGGAATCATCGACCTGAGTCAAGGCATGTGTATGGGTAAACATATCCCAATAACTAACAGCCCCCCGTGTTGTCTCTCCTGAAATATGCACATATAAATATATATTATTTATATTTTAACAAATTAAAACTTAAAATAATTAACTATTTGTCTTATTTAATAATTATACCAAATCTTCCCAGAGATGCTGGAAAGCACAAATTGATAGCTAATATAGTAGAGAATGCTTACAAATATAAAACACATGTAAATGATTAAGTTTGATATCTATTTAGAAATGCTAACCTTGTATATCCAAATTTTACCACTAGAGTTCATACATCTTTCATTGAACTTTGAATTCCTAAACTAGCGCGTTGTTTATTCAGTTCAGTAAAGAGGAGGCTGAGTGTGTATATCAACGGTATATGGCTTATAAATACATGAGAAAGTGTGTTTTTGAACTTAGTTAATACATGTTAAGTTTGAATGACTAATAAAAGCCGTGGAAGACTAACAATCATCAAATTATTAAAAATCAACGATACGATCATGAATGCATAAGTGGATATTACATTCGAGAAGAAAGTTTCTAAGGCACGTACACAACCCTACAATCATATTACATGCTCAAATCCTGCACATACTAATAAACATATCAATTGAAATTGTTTGCAAATTATAAACCTTGTCAGCCATTATGAATGTTGATTGAATAGTTCGGCCAACATCAGAGTTATGTGTATGAGATCTTTAGCTATTGGTTGGACAACTACAAGAGAAACGACTCTTTCCAACGGCAGAAAGCCGTTGGAGGCCGTTGGAAAGCCGTTGGAGGCCGTTGAAAATCCCGTTGGTATACGTTTCAACGACTTCCAACGGCACCAACGGGGTTATACCAACGGCTTCCAACGGCAAGTTTGCCAACGTGGCAAATCCTGTTGACCAAACTACCGTTGGAAATCCATTGTAATGCGTTGGAATTTCCCGTTAGACGTAAATGACCAGTGTGCCGTTGGTCGCCGTTGGAAGCCGTTGGAAATCTGGGTATATTTTTTTAAATAAAACTAGCAGTGCTTGCTTCCAGCCACACACAACCACAATTATATCAAAACAACTCCATTTCGAGCATATCTATAACAACTATATCAAAACATATAGATATAACCAAATCATGCATATATTTCAACATAAACCAATATCCAAACATAACCAACATCAAAAAATCCAAACTAACATCCACAACCAAACCATCAGAATGTATCAAATCCAAATATACACAGAAACCATCAGAATGTATCAAATTCTCACCAACTCCAAAATATACATGCCAATAACAAAACATGCCTAAATCACTCCGCACCAGAACCACCAGATGAAGGAGGCTGTCCATACTGTGCGATGAACTCCGCCATACGCCGGTTCATCTCCTCCGTCCTTGCTTCATGCAGCAAATTGCGTTCCCGCATCTCGGCAAGCTCGGCTCGTAGCTGCGCAATCTCTTCCTTATCTTGAGCCTTTTGATATTCTCTTTGGGCTGTTTGAGCCTGTAAACAAATTTAAATTATCAACTACACTAAAAAAATTACTATTAAAATAATTGCAAATTAACTAACCTATATATATTCACTAACAAATTCATAAAAAAAACTATGGATATGGAAGCGTCTGCCGCGGGTATAAGGATAGTTCAAAATATGAATGGAATACACTAGTATAAGGATATTTACTAACTTAAAATTTGACTTAAAATTACCGATTGGCTTCCATATCCGTAGCGTCTGCCGCGGGTTTGCCAACGGCTTCCAACGGCAAGTTTGCCAACGTGGCAAATCCTGTTGACCAAACTACCGTTGGAATGCGTTGGAATATGCCATTGGAAGCCGTTGGACGTAAATGACCAGTGTGCCGTTGGTCGCCGTTGGAAATCTGGGTATATTTTTTTAAATAAAACCAGCAGTGCTTGCTTCCAGCCACACACAACCACAATTATATCAAAACAGCTCCATTTCGAGCATATATATATAACAACTATATCAAAACATATCCAAACATATAGATATAACCAAATCATGCATATATTTCAACATAAACCAATATCCAAACATAACCAACATCAAAAAATCCAAACCAACATCAAAAAATCCAAACCAACATCCACAACCAAACCATCAGAATGTATCAAATCCAAATATACACAAAAACCATCAGAATGTATCAAATTCTCACCAACTCCAAAATATACATGCCAATAACAAAACATACCTAAATCACTCCGCACCAGAACCACCAGATGAAGGAGGCTGTCCATACTGTGCGATGAACTCCGCCATACGCCGGTTCATCTCCTCCCTCCTTGCTTCATGCAGCAAATTGCGTTCCCGCATCTCGGTAAGCTCGGCTCGTAGATACTCAATCTCTTCCTTATCTTGAGCCTTTTGATATTCTCTTTGGGCTGTCTGAGCCTGTAAACAAATTTAAATTATCAACTACACTAAAAAAATTAGTATTAAAATAATTGCAAATTAACTAACCTATATATATTCACTAACAAATTCATAAAACAAACTACGGATATGGAAGCGTCTGCCGCGGTTATAAGGATAGTTCAAAATATGAATGGAATACACTAGTATAAGGATATTTACTAACTTAAAATTTAACTTAAAATTACCGATTGGCTTCCATATCCGTAGCGTCTGCCGCGGGTTTGCCAACGGCTTCCAACGGCAAGTTTGCCAACGTGGCAAATCCTGTTGACCAAACTATCGTTGGAAATTCGTTGGAATGCGTTGGAATTTGCCGTTGGAAGCCGTTGAACGTAAATGACCAGTGTGTCATTGGTCGCCGTTGGAAATCTGGGTATATTTTTTTAAATAAAACCAGCAGTGCTTGCTTCCAGCCACACACAACCACAATTATATCAAAACAGCTCCATTTCGAGCATATATATAACAACTATATCAAAACATATCTAAACATATAGATATAACCAAATCATGCATATATTTCAACATAAACCAATATCCAAACATAACCAACATCAAAAAATCCAAACCAACATCCACAACCAAACCATCAGAATGTATCAAATCCAAATATACACAGAAACCATCAGAATGTATCAAATTCTCACCAACTCCAAAATATACATGCCAATAACAAAACGTACCTAAATCACTCCGCACCAGAACCACCAGATGAAGGAGGCTGTCCATACTGTGCGATGAACTCCGCCATACGCCGGTTCATCTCCTCCGTCCTTGCTTCATGCAGCAAATTGCGTTCCCGCATCTCGGCAAGCTCGGCTCGTAGCTGCGCAATCTCTTCCTTATCATGAGCCTTTTGATATTCTCTTTGGGCTGTCTAAGCCTGTAAACAAATTTAAATTATCAACTACACTAAAAAAATTAGTATTAAAATAATTGCAAATTAACTAACCTATATATATTCACCAACAAATTCATAAAACAAACTACGGATATGGAAGCGTCTACCACGGGTATTAGGATAGTTCAAAATATGAATGGAATACACTAGTATAAGGATATTTACTAACTTAAAATTTAACTTAAAATTACCGATTGGCTTACATATTCGTAGCGTCTGCCGCGGGTTTGCCAACGGCTTCCAACAGCAAGTTTGCCAACGTGGCAAATCTTGTTGACCAAACTACTGTTGGAAATCAATTGGAATGCGTTGGAATTTGCCGTTGGAAGCCGTTGAACGTAAATGACCAGTGTGCCGTTGGTCGCCGTTGGAAATCTGGGTATATTTTTTTAAATAAAACCAGCAGTGCTTGCTTCCAGCCACACACAACCACAATTATATCAAAACAGCTCCATTTCGAGCATATATATAACAACTATATCAAAACATATCCAAACATATAGATATAACCAAATCATGCATATATTTCAACATAAACCAATATCCAAACATAACCAACATTAAAAAATCCAAACCAACATCAAAAAATCCAAACCAACATCCACAACCAAACCATCAGAATGTATCAAATCCAAATATACACAGAAACCATCAGAATGTATCAAATTCTCACCAACTCCAAAATATACATGCCAATAACAAAACATACCTAAATCACTCCGCACCAGAACCACCAGATGAAGGAGGCTGTCCATACTGTGCGATGAACTCCGCCATTCGCCGGTTCATCTCCTCCGTCCTTGCTTCATGCAGCAAATTGCGTTCCCGCATCTCGGCAAGCTCGGCTCGTAGCTGCGCAATCTCTTCCTTATCTTGAGCCTTTTGATATTCTCTTTGGGCTGTCTGAGCCTGTAAACAAATTTAAATTATCAACTACACTAAAAAAATTAGTATTAAAATAATTGCAAATTAACTAACCTATATATATTCACCAACAAATTCATAAAACAAACTACGGATATGGAAGCGTCTACCGCGGGTATAAGGATAGTTCAAAATATGAATGGAATACACTAGTATAAGGATATTTACTAACTTAAAATTACCGATTGGCTTACATATCCGTAGCGTCTGCCGCGGGTTAGCCAACGGCTTCCAACGGCAAGTTTGCCAACATGGCAAATCCTGTTGACCAAACTACCGTTGGAAATCCATTGGAATGCGTTGGAATTTGTCGTTGGAAGCCGTTGAACGTAAATGACCAATGTGTCGTTGGTCGCCGTTGGAAGACGTTGGAAATCTGGGTATATTTTTTTAAATAAAACCAGCAGTGCTTGCTTCCAGCCACACACAACCACAATTATATCAAAACAGCTCCATTTCGAGCATATATATATAACAACTATATCAAAACATATCCAAACATATAGATATAACCAAATCATGCATATATTTCAACATAAACCAATATCCAAACATAACCAACATCAAAAAATCCAAACCAACATCAAAAAATCCAAACCAACATCCACAACCAAACCATCAGAATGTATCAAATCCAAATATACACAGAAACCATCAGAATGTATCAAATTCTCACCAACTCCAAAATATACATGCCAACAACAAAACATACCTAAATCACTCCGCACCAGAACCACCAGATGAAGGAGGCTATCCATACTGTGCGATGAACTCCGCCATACGCCGGTTCATCTCCTCTGTCCTTGCTTCATGTAGCAAATTGCGTTCTCGCATCTCGGCAAGCTCGACTCGTAGCTGCGCAATCTCTTCCTTATCTTGAGCCTTTTGATATTCTCTTTAGGCTGTCTAAGCCTGTAAACAAATTTAAATTATCAACTACACTAAAAAATTAGTATTGAAATAATTGCAAATTAATTAACCTATATATATTCACTATCAAATTCATAAAACAAACTACGGATATGGAAGCGTCTACCGCGGGTATAAGGATAGTTCAAAATATGAATGGAATACACTAGTATAAGGATATTTACAAACTTAAAATTTAACTTAAAATTACCGATTGGCTTCCATATCCGTAGCGTCTACCGCGGGTTTGCCAACGGCTTCCAACGGCAAGTTTGCCAACGTGGCAAATCCTGTTGACCAAACTACCGTTGGAAATCCGTTGGAATGCGTTGGAATTTGCCGTTGGAAGCCGTTGGAAGCCGTTGAACGTAAATGACCAGTGTGCCGTTGGTCGCCGTTGGAAGCCGTTGGAAATCTGGGTATATTTTTTTAAATAAAACCAGCAGTGCTTGCTTCCAGTCACACACAACCACAATTGTATCAAAACAGCTCCATTTCGAGCATATATATATATAACAAATATATCAAAACATATCCAAACATATAGATATAACCAAATCATGCATATATTTCAACATAAACCAATATCCAAACATAACCAACATCAAAAAATCCAAACCAACATCAAAAAATCCAAACCAACATCCACAACCAAACCATCAGAATGCATCAAATCCAAATATACACAGAAACCATCAGAATGTATCAAATTCTCACCAACTCCAAAATATACATGCCAATAACAAAACATACCTAAATCACTCCACACCAGAACCACCAGATGAAGGAGGCTGTCCATACTGTGCGATGAACTCCGCCATACGCCGGTTCATCTCCTCCGTCCTTGCTTCATGTAGCAAATTGCGTTCCCGGATCTCGGCAAGCTCGGCTCGTAGCTGCGCAATCTCTTCCTTATCTTGAGCCTTTTGATATTCTCTTTGGGCTGTCTGAGCCTGTAAACAA
Organism: Allium fistulosum; assembly: GCA_030737815.1. NCBI lineage: Eukaryota > Viridiplantae > Streptophyta > Magnoliopsida > Asparagales > Amaryllidaceae > Allium > Allium fistulosum. The sequence goes on along the minus strand of CM060903.1, from coordinate 1,423,814,498 downwards.
ATTTAAATTATCAACTACACTAAAAAAATTAGTATTAAAATAATTGCAAATTAACTAACCTATATATATTCACTAACAAATTCATAAAACAAACTACGGATATGGAAGCGTCTGCCGCGGGTACAAGGATAGTTCAAAATATGAATGGAATACACTAGTATAAGGATATTTACTAACTTAAAATTTAACTTAAAATTACCGATTGGCTTCCATATCCGTAGCGTCTGCCGCGGGTCACTGGATCCATGATAGACTCAAAAATGGCGTCCTCCTCATCGGGGGTCAAGTGAGCTCGTCCCGTATCCTCAAGTAAGGCTGTCCGCGCTTCCTGGAACTTTTGCTATCATGCAAAATATAATTGAATTTAGTTAACGTTATTTCAATTAACTTGTAAGTTTTAGTTACTTATGTTATACTTACATAGGCAGCACGCGCTTTGTCATCATGGTCCCAAGAGTAAGAAACTGCGCCGGAATCATCGACCTGAGTCAAGGCATGTGTATGGGTAAACACATCCCAATAACTAACACCCCCCCTCCCACCCCGCGTTGTCTCTCCTGAAATATGCACATATAAATATACAATATTTATATTTTAACAAATTAAAACTTAAAATAATTAACTATTTATCATACTTAATAATTATACCAAATCTTCCCGGTGATGCTGGAAAGACTTGGAACCACCGCGACGTGAAACGGGTCTTTCCAACGGTGGAAAGCCGTTGGAGGCCGTTGAAAATCCCGTTGATATACGTTTCAACGGCTTCCAACGACTTCCAATGGCACCAACGGGGTTATACCAACGACTTCCAATGGCAAGTTTGCCAACGTGGCAAATCCTGTTGACCAAACTACCGTTGGAAATCCGTTGGAATGCGTTGGAATTTGCCGTTGGAAGCCGTTGGACGTAAATGACCAGTGTGTCGTTGGTCGCCGTTGGAAGCCGTTGGAAATCTGGGTATATTTTTTTAAATAAAACCAGCAGTGCTTGCTTCCAGCCACACACAACCACAATTATATCAAAACAGCTCCATTTCGAGCATATATATATAACAACTATATCAAAACATATCCAAACATATAGATATAACCAAATCATGCATATATTTCAACATAAACCAATACCGAAATATAACCAACATCAAAAAATCCAAACCAACATCCACAACCAAACCATCAGAATGTATCAAATCCAAATATACACAGAAACCATCAGAATGTATCAAATTCTCACCAACTCTAAAATATACGTGCCAATAACAAAACATACCTAAATCACTCGGCACCAGAACCACCAAATGAAGGAGGCTGTCCATACTGTGCGATGAACTCCACCATACGCCGGTTCATCTCCTCCGTCCTTGCTTCATGCAGCAAATTGCGTTCCCGCATCTCGGCAAGCTCGGCTCGTAGCTGCGCAATCTCTTCCTTATCTTGAGCCTTTTGATATTCTCTTTGGGCTGTTTGAGCCTGTAAACAAATTTAAATTATCAACTACACTAAAAAAATTAGTATTAAAATAATTGCAAATTAACTAACCTATATATATTCACTAACAAATTCATAAAACAAACTACGGATATGGAAGCGTCTGCCGCGGGTATAAGGATAGTTCAAAATATGAATGGAATACACTAGTATAAGGATATTTACTAACTTAAAATTTTACTTAAAATTACCGATTGGCTTCCATATCCGTAGCGTCTGCCGCGGGTTTGCCAACGGCTTCCAACGACAAGTTTACCAACTTGGCAAATCCTGTTGACCAAACTACCGTTGGAAATCCGTTGGAATGCGTTGGAAGCCGTTGGACGTAAATGACCAGTGTGCCGTTGGTCACCGTTGGAAGCCGTTGGAAATTTGGGTATATTTTTTTAAATAAAACCAGCAGTGCTTGCTTCCATCCACACACAACCACAATTATATCAAAACAGCTCCATTTCGAGCATATACATAACAACTATATCAAAACATATCCAAACATATAGATATAACCAAATCATGCATATATTTCAACATAAACCAATATCCAAACATTACCAACATCAAAAAATCCAAACCAACATCAAAAAATCCAAACCAACATCCACAACCAAACCATTAGAATGTATCAAATCCAAATATACACAGAAACCATCAGAATGTATCAAATTCTCACCAACTCCAAAATATACATGCCAATAACAAAACATACTTAAATCACTTCGCACCAGAACTACCAGATGAAGGAGGCTGTCCATACTGTACGATGAACTCCACCATACGCCGGTTTATCTCCTCCGTCCTTGCTTCATGCAGCAAATTGCGTTCCCGCATCTCGGCAAGCTCGGCTCGTAGCTGCGCAATCTCTTCCTTATCTTGAGCCTTTTGATATTCTCTTTGGGCTGTCTGAGCCTGTAAACAAATTTAAATTATCAACTACACTAAAAAAATTAGTATTAAAATAATTGCAAATTAACTAACCTATATATATTCACTAACAAATTCATAAAACAAACTACGGATATGGAAGCGTCTGCCGCGGGTATAAGGATAGTTCAAAATATGAATGGAATACACTAGTATAAGGATATTTACTAACTTAAAATTTAACTTAAAATTACCGATTGGCTTCCATATCCGTAGCGTCTGCCGCAGGTCACTGGATCCATGATAGACTCAAAAATGGCGTCCTCCTCATCCGATGTCAAGTGAGCTCGTCCCGTATCCTCAAGTAAGGCTGTCCGCGCTTCCTTGAACTTTTGTTGTCATGCAAAATATAATTGAATTTAGTTAACGTTATTTCAATTAACTTGTAAGTTTTAGTTACTTATGTTATACTTACATAGGCAGCACGCGCTTTGTCATCGTGGTCCCAAGAGTAAGAAACTGCGCCGGAATCATCGACCTGAGTCAAGGCATGTGTATGGGTAAACACATCCCAATAACTAACAGCCCCCTGCATTGTCTCTCCTGAAATATGCACATATAAATATACATTATTTATATTTTAACAAATTAAAACTTAAAATAATTAACTATTTATCTTATTTAATAATTATACCAAATCTTCCCGGTGATGCTGGAAAGACTTGGAACCACCGCGATGTGTAACGGGGTTCCTGCTCCTGTTTGCAGAATTCCTCTCGGACTGCCTCTGCAAATTTAAATTGAAAACAAAAATTATTTTGAAAGTTTTAATTATTAATATATTATTTGCCTCAAACAATTTAAATTAAATATATGATAGATTTACCAAAAAATCCTCGTTGCTCCACCAGGTGGCGAACTCATCAAAGACAGCTTCACTCATCCAATGAGGCCTCTTTCCTGATGTTTTGATGTTGTTTATTGTTTCACGATAGTTTTTTGCAATTTTGCTGCTCCAATGGCGCCGGACAACAGAAACATCAGAATCGGCCAAGTCCACTTCCCCTTGCACGTTTGAAAAAAATATGAGTTATACAGTTGATATTAATTGATCATTGACACTTTGTTGATGGGTCATCCTACCTCCCATTACAAATACAATAACGTAATTAAATCGCATAAATCATTTCAATTTAAACGATTCAACAAAATTTCGACAGCACTTCGCTTTAGTTCCATGAACAGTACACAATTGCGTGTACATAGGGAACATAAGGGAAGCGCTGCCGAAATTTTGTGAACCGTTTAAACTGAAATGATTTATGAGATTTAATTATGTTATTGTTTTTGTAACTTGTCCAATACAGGGACAAATCCAACAAATACTGTATACGATGAATATAGATGTCCGTTCTGTTAAAAAAACGAATATCCACACAACGATCATATACAATACTTATTAGACGGGGCCAAAAACACTCAAAGGGTTTAAATTTTAAAATTAGCGATTCAAAAGTTTAAATTTTATTTTCATAAAATTTAATCTTTTATATCAATAAACAATATGTTGAATCAACGCATATATAATGATTTTTTCCTAAAACAAAAAAAAAATCCAGTGTGTGTGCGCAGCGTATAAAATAAACAAACAATGTTATACAAATAATCGCATCACAAATCACATCCAGTCATGCACAAAATGTATCACGTATATATCGTATCATAACATGTCAAAAGTGAACAATTTATAGGTCAATATCATCACTTTCTACGTACGATTTTACGTAATTCAATCACCAATATAATAACAAGTGAGGTTCATGCTTAGGTTAGTAACAATTATTAAGTTTGACACTAATTTAATAATAAACCTAATTTAACAAATCATAGTTAAACATGCAATAATTAGTTTAATAACAATAATTAAGGTCCAATACACTACACTACACAGACAATAGCATAATACATACACAAAAATTACCAATTTAATCTAAAATTAAAAATTTAACAAAATTAGGGTTTTAGCAAATAATACCTGATTTTGGAGGTTGTGAAGCTTGCAAACCAAGATGGGGATGCTAGAACGTGTAGAAGGGGATAAAATAGGGTTGGAAATTTTTTAGGGTGGGAAAATTGGGGTTTTTGGGTTGATTTTCGTGTGTAAGATGAATGAGGTGGAAGAAGATTGATCTGCAGGTATGTCACGGATTTCCAACGGCGAGCAACGGCCGCCAACGGCATTATTCCAACGGCTTCCAACGGCATGTGTTTTTTGTTATTAAAAAATTCCGGGAAAAGCTTGCCGTTGCTCACCGTTGGAAGCCGTTGGAGGCCGTTGGCTCCGTTGCTATAAACAGTAATTCTTGTAGTGGACGGCCTAGATGTTTTCCTCACCTTCCAAGTATTACGTGATTCATTGGATGTTAAGTATTGGTCCAAACACCTTCTTCTAATCCTTTTATCGCTGTTATCCGTTTGTAGGGAGTTGATATGGTTATACTGTTATAGACCTCAGCAGCATGCTCTTGTTAGGCTATGAAATATCAAAGTATTCTTTGGTAGATGTTGTCATAACAGTCTTAGTTTCCTTGGGCTCTAAGTGGCATTAAAACTATATGTAAAGTACTGTCTGGCCCTAGGTCGACAAGACATTCCACTAATATAGGTGAAGGTGGCTGATGTTCCACCTCCACATGGTTTGAGCAATGACGGCGTGGTAAATAACCTTGAGGATGGGCAGTTTAGGTGAGTTGGTGGTTACCCAGATACCCCGTATGTGGACCAAGTTCTTAAGTGGAGTTCAGGGTAAAAGTATGAGCATGCTAGCATAGTCGATGAGGCTAGTCTGGATATGAAGCCAAGTATCAGATCGTGTTACTTGGGCAGTTTTTTTGGGAGGGAGTTGAGATGGCTTGGGCCTATTATTGTGAGGCGTGGTACTGGTTTCTTCCTCTTATTAGGTCAAGCTTGCTTTGTATAAAGAGGTCCTCTTAGCATAGGTTTTTATAATATGTACGTGAAGAATTCATGCGACAGCTAAGCTAAGCAAAAATTTGAATTTAAGCATAATTTTGAACATAGTACAAATGTGACATTCGCCATAACTTTAAAACTAGAAAATACATATTATAGTTTCATTAATAATTGAATTTTTCTATTCAAATCCAATACATATGAAACCAAATTGTATACCTTATCGCTATGTGATAATCATCATAGGTACAAACTCCTCATATAAGTTTTGGCAAAATGCCATACTAAATGATCCCATGTTAGATGGATTAGCTAACAATAAAAAAAACTACTGTAAAATATAATTGAAAATGAAATTTTTACATAAAGGAGAACAGTGCACACACTAAGTGATTATAATATTTTTCAACTAATACATGGTTTTCAAGTTTTAGATTGGTTCATCCACTATAGAACGACAATGATTGATAATGAGTGATGGTACTTACCAAGAATAAGACTCGTTAACAGTAGAGGAATTACAAGCTAAGTTAATTTCCATTCAAGAGGAGATATATCTTGCCAAGGCTCGAGGAGAGGAGATTAGTCAACTATTTGAGAAGAAGCTTTGTTATATGGAGGGGGAGCATTGATTAATCTTGGTGGATCGGCAGATTGGAGAGGAGCATAAGTTGCATCATTAATAGATTGAGAAAGAGCATGTAATACGTCTATGACTTATTGAGGAGGAGCGTTGATAAGATAAGGGGAATCGTGAGGCGTTTAAGAGTAGAGTGATGCAAATACAACAAATACTATCACAATGTAAGGTAAAAAAAGCTTAATGGAAAAAAAAGGCGGAATTCACTATTCTCAAAGACAATCCAATCTTCAGCCTTGATCAGATTGGGGGGTCTTCTCCTTCTTCCTCTTCCATTTCTTCTCCTCCACCGGATCCAATTCTGTATTCACAATCAATTTCTTCTAAAATCATTCCTAAATTTGATGAAGAGGGATTTCAAATCGTTCAGTCCAGAAAAAGCCGAAATGAGAATCTAAAACATCGATCTGGAATTGGTTCAAACCAGCTGAGCCTGAATAAGAGAAATTCAAAACATTCAAATCAATACAGAAACTCTAACCGAGATTTTTTCAATTCAAGATTCACTGTGAATTCAAGAAACCTAGCAAATCATGTTGAAAACCCTTCTCAGACTAGTTTGAAATCAGATTTGCAAAATGGAATTTCAAGAAATCATTCAAGAAATAGTCAGTCAAATATAACTATCCCTCAATTCAATACTAACCTGAATAAAGCCACTTCATGGGCTGATCTGATAAAGAATGGAGGTTCAAACTCTGAAGCTGATCTAAAATATGTTGCTCCTCTCTCAATCAATGATAAGAAAATTGTAGTTGTGAATGCAGAGGCCAGCAGAAGGGCAAAAAGCAAGTGGTGTCATTCAGTTATTGCCTACGTTTTTAGCAGCAGACCCGCTTAACATCATTTTGACATATTTACATATTTACTGGTAATTTTGACATATTTACTCGTAACAATGGGTTTTTTATAATTAGATTTGCAAATGCAACTGATTGTGATAAAGCTATTATTGGAGGTCCTCATTTTATAAATAGAAAACTCATTATTATGAAAAAATGGAATAATAAAGTCAATCTAGATAGAGATTTGCTCTCTTCAATGCCAGTTTGGATTAGACTCCCAGAATTGAATCTTAGATTATGAGATAAAGAAATTTTGAGTGCTATTGCTAGTATTGCGGGTAACCCTATTAAATTAGATGAATATACAGCCAAGGAATCAAGGCTTTCTTTTGCTAGGATATTAGTGGAAATTCAAGCAAATACTGATTTACCAAATGATGCTTCTATTTCATTACACGATGGGGAAAACTTAATACAAAGCATAGAATATGAATGGATCCCCCCAAGGTGCAAATCATGCTGTTGTTTTGGTCATACCATTGACAACTGTGTTACCAAAATGGTTTGGAAAGAGAAACAGAAAAATCAAGAAAATGATGTTGGTAGCAGTTTCACAAAAGAAAAGGGTAATGCATTGATAGCTAGAGCATTGGAAGCAAACAATGGATCCATCTGTCTACCCTTGAATGAAAAGAATAACAGTATCAATAAAACTATTACTGCTCAAGAATCAACACAAGAAATGGATATCCAAGAAGGAAATAAGACACAGGGTTTGGAAGAGGAAAATATTGAAACTGTAAAGAGCATTTCAGAAAATCCTTTTGAAACAAATGCAAACAGCAAAAGTAATGCAATCCAAATCAGAAAATGTAATTCAGATTCAGCAAACATGAACATAGATGATGGTTCATACATTTCTGCTATTCTCAGCAAAGAACCATCTAAAAACCCCAATATTAGTCATGTTGCAACTCACCTTTCCTCTACTACCACAAATCCAAGTTCAGAAACCAGTATACAAAAGGTTATTAATATTATGGCAAACTCCTCTTCAGCATCAAGGAAGACCAAGAAAGGCAAAAAGGAAAAAAAAGAAGAGACAAAATGAAAAGCATCAATGACATTATCACTGAAGACAGCACAGAGGATACTGAAGACTGTGACTTCAAAAAAAATTACATTTCAAAAAATACAAAATGGGAAGAACTGCTCAAAGCAATTAGCAAAACAACATATAAGAAAAAGGGAAAGAGGTTGGAGACTCTGGTGGAAGAGAACAGCCACAGTGCATAGCTGCTCTTCCTTTGTATCCTTTGAGTATTCTTTTTAATAATACTATTATTATTATGTCGATAATCACTTGGAATGTTAGAGGTCTAAACTCTCCAGAAAGGAAATTAGATTTGTATAATCTCCTTTTGACTTTAAAACCAAGTATAGGTGGATTGCTTGAACACAAATTAGACAATTCTAAAATTGCTGATTTTCAGATTAAAAATCTTCATAATTGGAAAATTATTAATAATAATCAAATGGAGGGTAATGGCAGAATATTGATTCTTTGGGATCCTAACATTTGGGACATCTTTCAATATTTTATAAATTTTCAGTTTATCCACTGTAAATGTGTAAACAAAGGTGGTTTTCAATTAGAAATTACATTTGTTTATGCTTCCAACAGTGAAACTGAAAGATTATCTCTTTGGGATAGCCTTGAACAAATTAATTCCAATATGAGATTACCTTGGATTGTTATTGGTGATTTTAATACTGTCATGCTAGAACTAGTTTATTTGAACCAACTATTTTTGGAAATGTTTTTACTTGGAAATCTGGAAAATTCAGAAACATACATTGTAAATTAGATAGAATTCTCATAAATAATATTTTTACAAACTATTTCAAAGATTTTAAATGTTCTACCCTTCCCCAGGCTTCTAGTGATCACACACCAATCCAAATTGAACTAAATCAAAATAATAATATTAAAAAATAATATTCCATTCAGATTTGTTAATGGCTGGGTTTATGAAGATGGCTATAAAGACTTAGTCAAAATTGCTTAACCACAAAAGTATTGGGCACTGCCCAATTCAAACTCAATAAGCTTCTTCATATACCAAAGGAAAACTGAAAATCTGGAATAAAAACAGAATAAATAATGAAATAAAAACCATTAGAGATGATTGTGAGCATAGACAGAATGAGTTGGACAAGGATTGCTCAAACATTAATAAGGTCAACAACTTTTCTCTAGCCCAAAATAATCTGGTCAAGTCCCTTCATATGCATTCTATAAATTTAAGGCAGAAAGCTAAAATAGACTGGCTATTGCATAGTGACGAAGCTAGTAAATTTTTTTATGCTAAAATGTCCAATAGGAAACATAGGAATGATATTGGGAAAATAATTGATATCAAGGGCAATGTAATCAATGACCTGGCTTGTATTAGGAAAGAAGACATCAATTATTTTACTAATTTATATAACACTAATCTCTATTCTAATTCCTTTCCTATCATAGAACCTAAATTTAAAGTTAATGAAAACAGTAATGATATTCTCTTAGCTCTTATCAGACTTGAGGAGATTAAAAATATCATTTTTAATTCCAATAATGATAAAAGTCCTGGTCCTGATGGCTTTGGTGCCAGATTTTATAAAACCCACTAGGAAGAAATCAAATCATTCCTATTTGATTCTATCACTGAACTTTTTAGGACTGGTAAAATTTTAAAAAATCTGAACCATACTTTTATTACATTAGTCCCGAAGGTTCAAATTCCTAACTGTTTAGAAGACTATAGGCCTATTGCCTGTTGTAATTTCATATACAAAATTATTTCAAATATTCTATGCAATAGGATAAAAATATTTTTGAAATACCTTATTTCTGAAAATCAGAGCGCTTTCATTCCTGGTAGATTAATTGTTGAAAATACTTTGCTAGCTCATGAACTAATAAGAAACTTTAATAATAATAATAAAAATCTCATGTGCGTCAAAATTGATTTACATAAAGCATTTGACAAAATAAATAGACATTTCATTATTTATATGATGAAACAAATGGGTTTTTGCAATAAATTTTGTGATCTTATCTCTGATTGTATTAATAATGTTTCCTATTCTATTTTGATTCAAGGTTCTCCTAATGGGTTTATACAAAGCAATAGGGGAATTAGACAAGGAGACCCACTCTCTCCCTATTTATTTACTATTGCAATGGCGTATTTCTCAATTCTTATGGAAATTGAGCTTTTAAGAGGAAATATCAAACCAATAAATAGAATCAAGCCATATATTACACATTTATTGTATGCTGATGATTTACTTATCTTTTTGAATGCAGACACGCAAAGTGCGAAATCCATTGCAAACATATTTGACAAATTAGAAGAGCATGCTGGGTTAAAAGTCAATGATTTCAAAAGCAAAATTTATTTTAGTAAAGGCTGCTCCAATAGAATGGACATTTTAAATGTCTTAAAATGCAAGGAAGGTAATCTGCCTGTTAAGTATTAGGTCTTCCTCTTAGTGTTAATCAAATCAATGAAAGAGACTGCACAAGATTATTTGATATCATACAAAATCAATTTGAAGGGTGGGCTAGCAAATTTCTGTCTTTAGCTGGAAGAATTGAACTAACTAAAACTGTCATCATCGCAATCATCATGTATTGGATTCAAGCTCGCAATATCCCAGCAAAAGCAATCCACAAAATTGAAAAAACTTGTGCAAATTTCATCTAGAAAGGAAAACAACACAAAATTGCTTGGGAAAAAAAATCTATTTATCAAAGAAGGCAAGGGGTTTGGGACTGAGAGATATTAATGAGCTAAGAGAGGTATGTAAACTCAAATTATTCTGGAAATTTGTAAATGGAAATTCATTATGGGCAAAGTGGATGAAAGAAAGATATCTTAAAAATAAGAATTTTTGGACCACTAGAATTGAGAATCACTACTCTTTTGTTTGGAAAAATATTCTCAACAGTAGAGACACAGGCATCAAGCTTTTGGAAAGAAAATTTAAAAATGGAAACCAGACTAGTTTATGGTTTGACCCTTGGATTCATGGAAAAACATTAGTTAGTCTTGTGGGATGGAACAGCTTATATTTGTTTGGCGAAATTGATGGAAAAGTAAGTAGCATTATTCAAAATAGCAGGTGGAATACATCTTTGCATTCAGCTACTTCTATTTTCAATACTACCATAAATCAAATAAAAATTGATTCTAATCTTCCAAAAGATAAATGGGAATGGAAAACTTCTACAAAAGGCTCTTTCTCCTTCAAAAAAACTTTGGCATTTATAAAAGGGTATGAAACTGAAGAGGATTGGCACTCTGTTATCTGGAATAAATCAAATTGTCCAAAAATGTCCCATTGTGCTTATTTTGCAATTATTAATAGACTTCCCACCAGAGATAGATGTTTAAAGTGGAATAAAAATGGGGATACAATATCCCTGTTATGCCGAGAGGAAAAGGAGTGTATCAATCACTTATTTTTTGACTGTTCTTACACAAAACATATATGGTTTATTGCCAAAACAAAGCTCAAAATTAGTCAAAATCAGGCAGTTCAAAACATCAGAGAAAGCATCAACTATATTCAACAAAACTTCAAAGGAAAAAACAAAGAATTTAAAAAAGCTAGTATATTATGCTTACTGCAACAATATTTCACATTTGGAAAGAAAGAAATCAAAGACTTCATTCTCAATCAGAAACAGAAAGCATACAACTTTGGAAGAAAATTGAATTGGATTGCCAAATCCTTCTCAGTAAAAATAGAAATCAAAGCAAATTTTCAGAGAATCCAAATCATATAAACTGGCACATGGATAAATATGAAGAGAGTTTAGAATCTTTCTTACAGAGTGGGAACGATTATCCCAATGTGAGGCATCTCCATCACAATGGCAGTCATTGGATGGAAAAGCCTTTGAATAATGTTAATTCCACTCCCAAATCCGTCAATACTGTTGGCGACCGCTTCTACCATCACAATAGGAATGGCTCCTGCAATAATAAGGGAAGAATGTTTAAAAATAATTTATCATTTTCTAACAATAAGCATTATTTGAGCTCTAACAATTGTTATCCTATACCTGATAGGGGCGGAAGCTACCGCGCACACAGTATTCATGATCAAATGGGAAATTATCTAAGCATGGATAAATATTGGCAACCAACAGTTAATATCAAATATGATGTTTGTGCTCCACACTCAGGAGATAATAACGCGTATATCAACAGACACTTATCTAAAGAGGGAAACAGAGATCGATCAAGCAACTGCTCAAACAGTTTCCTCCAGAACAATAAAATAGCAGCTGATAACTGCAAGGGAAGTGTCAAGGCTCATTTTAATAACAAAGACTATAATTTCAATATTTCAAATTCTAAGAATAATTTATTTTTACCTGACAGTTCTGGAGGTTACTGCATGAATTATAGTCTTCGTGAGCATGATATTAAGCTTCACTGGGCTGTAAATGATCAAAGATTAGGCTGCAACCACTATAGAAGTATTATCAACAAGCAAATCTTTCACTTATCTAATTGGGAGAGAGGGGAAAGTAGCTGGATGTCTATGCCTGTCAATACGAAGAATAACAGTAGCAAGAATGAAGCTTTCACCATTAAAGCTCTCGAAGACATTTGCAAAACTTCAAATTGTGTCAAGCATATCACAGATCCAAGACATAATAAGGCTTTAAGTAGTAACTCATGCTCCAAAGTTGAAGCTGAAATGAAAACCACTCAAAAAAGAGATTTTCACTCCAATCCAGAGCTTCGTGGGATACAAGGACATGAGACGAAGTACTGGAAGCCTCCTTAAGCTTTTAAACAGGCTTAAGCGAGATTTGACTAAGTTTTTTCGCCTGAGTTTTTATGGCGTCCCGCCATTTTTTAGGTTTTAGGGTTGAGAGGATGGAGGCGCCGAATGGCCTAAAGTGATTAGGGTTATGTTTTTTGTGTGTGTGGTTTCGGGTATGGTAGGGTTATACCCGATTATACTATGTTATTTCTCTCTGGGCTTGGCCCATTTATCTATTTCAAAAAAAAACAAAGACTATCACAAACCACTCATCCTTCCCATTCTTCATCATTATTTACTTTAGACATTTAGGTACATGATTGATCACTTCATAATTTAGGCATTTAGGAGACTAATTGTATGAATATGTGATATCCTATTCTATTTTGGACAATATCTATATTATTATGTATATCATTTTTGTATGTTGGCCATTACTTATATGTATATGTAACATCCCGTAAAAACTAATAAGAAATTAAGTAATAAGAAAATAATTAATTAACAAATTAATAATAAGTCTAAAGACAGAAATTTTGTAAAATCAGAATTTGACTATGGAAGTAATGTCATTGCGTTTGTGGTAATTTTTTGATCAATTTCCATATATAATGTTTGAAAACGTATCTTAAACGAAAAAGTTATGCACTTTTGAAGTTTCAAATTCAAAATAATCTAAATAGAATTCAAATTCAAATAAATAATTAATTCCAAAGTTTGAAATTCAAAAATTAACAATAGTTGAACTTAGGGGCTAAGTAAACGTTAAAAGAAAAGTTAAAGTCAAATACAATTAAGGTACTAAATAAAAATTAACGGCTATAATCAATTTTTCCAAAATAAACGCAATTGGTCGACCGTCTTCCCTGGACCGGTCGGCCGCTAACGATTGACTGGTGGGGTAGGAGCAGTTGATCGGTGAATAGTGGTGGCGTATATGGTTTTGTGCATTTGGACTGTAACGACCCATATTTCACATATTAGAGGATCGTAAAATATTTTTATCTTATTCATCTGAGGTCGTATGATTCTATAATTTTCGAATATGGCTCTTAGGGACATTTTGCACACCTATGATTTTTTCCAAATTTCTTATGAACATCTTGACCTTAAAAATCTTGTTTGAGCTATATCTTTTGATAGGAGTTGAATTAGGGTCTCAAACTAGTTCTATTGCTTCAGGATGATGGTTTTTCATTTAGTAAAATGGTCATAATAGAAAAATGGTCTTACGGTTAAGAAGTTATGGCTGTTTTAAATTTTAGTAGTTGTTGGCCAGAGTTAGTGTGTAATTAATTAAGCCTATTAGTAAGCTCATTAACCTAATTCGAAAATCACTAAAAATAGAGGGGTGGAGAGTCAAATTAAAACCTTTCCCTCTCTCTTAAATTAGTCTAAACCCCCATTAACACTATATTCGTCCAAAATCACCCAAATTACTCTTTAAATCTAACAGAATTGAAGATTAGTGAATAGATCGTCGATTAGAAGATAGAGATAATCGATTTGGATGTTTTGCATTACTTTTGATCGCTATCCATATTGGATCTACAAGCAAAGTGGTTGAATTTGGTAATTGACAAGTGCTTTATGACTTCTTACTATCTTATGCATGTTTATATTGTAGAATTATAGGTTTTAACATGATTTTTGATCTTAAAATCATTTTCTAACTTTAATCACATGTTATCATATGTTTATCTAAATTACTAAATTCTAATATGATTTATAAAATTGGATTTGTAATTCACCTTATTCATAATCATATGTTCATATATTTCTTAAAGATTAGAATTTGTTTGATTACTATAATTATATGAATTACTTATTTAAATGGATGTAATTACATGTTATTCTATGTTTGTATGCTATGCTTTGATGTTGTTTGCTAGTGTTTTGGATGTTAGGAAGACAGGTTGGTGCATTTGGCAAATCAGAGGTAAAGATGATCACAATTGAACGAAACTTGATGGGGAGGCTCTGGAGTATGGGAAGAGCTTGGGTTTCAAGTCGCAGGTTTTAATTCGTAAAGGGAATAAATCTATACCGACTTGTTTATGTCGATATCGAGTTATTTCGGTTGGTCCAACAAGTCGTTGGTTGGCAGGTCGGATAGAGCATGTTTAAAGGAGCTTGTTCGTGGCTTGATGTAAGGAATTTGCCAAGTGTTGGATATGAGACCAAGTTGTATTTTATAACTTGAAGTGGGTGCTTTGGAGTGAAGACCAAGTTGTTTGGATGGGTAGGTCGAGGTCAAAGCATCTAGGCATGGAGTATTGAAAGCAAGGAAGGAGAGGAAGAAAACTTAGCCAATGGTTGGCTAAGGAAACAAGTCAGTGCCGACCTATTTTAATCGGTACCATTTTGTTTTGGTAAGTCCCATAAGAGTTAAAATTTTAAGGATGAAGTAGAGGTCCTGTAGATTGTGTTGGAGGTGTTAGCTCATTCATATCAAGGTTGGATGGCACTGTAGCAGCTTGATAAAAGCTTTGTATCTTCGGTTTGTGACTCATGGTGGGAGTAGGTATCGAAGATAGCAGCTCGATAATGGAGAGAGCTATAGAATGATGAATGTGGTAGGTTCTTAGATAATGAAAACTGGATTGAGCAATAGAAGGGCTCAGAATCCGAATGGAGGAAAGGAGTGCTCAAATGTGAATGTGCTTTCCTGTGAGATATACGACAGGTTATACGCTGTTTTTTTTGTCCATGCACATTGTTATTACCATCTCTTTTGTTATATCTGTAATATTATATTTTGCCCATGCACTGTGAGATATACGACAGGTTATACGCTGTTTTTTGTTATTATTCATCTTGATGATCGTCCTATATCGACCAGGCATGACTGTAGTGCACCATTTATATACTATCGGTGCCGATGGTATAGGGCGGTCGTCACATTTGGTATCAAAGCTTTGGTCACATGATTAACCGGAGTTGATACCATGATCTGGTAGTGACAGGTTAGTTGTTATCGTCTTAGACAGGATCGAGAGTATATATATGAGAGAGTGCATACTTGTTATGTACATTAGTTTTTAGAATCAGATAATAATATTATATAATACAAGTCACATGCACATGAGCACTATGAACACAGTTTTATTTATGAGAGACTGATCATTCTTGTTATAGATAAGAATGAGTCGGCATACAAGGAGTATTATGAGATCTGCTTTAGGAATTGAAGAAAGAGCAGGATCATGAGCTGCTATGGCTGATTTTCAAGCTATGTTTAATGCTATGATAGAGAATATGATGAGGAATACTCTTGGCATGACTGTTAGTAGAGGTGCTCCCATACAAGTGCCTAGGGTTGATTTGGTTAAGTTGAGCAAAGATTACTCTTCTTTGGGAGGAAAGCCATTTTGTGGAACAGAATCAGCTATAGAAGTGCAAAATTGAATCGACACTTATGAGCGTATCTTTAGTGATATGGAAGTGGATGACGCTATGAAGAGAAAGATGGCTTCTAAACAACTTCAAGGGAAGCTATTAATTGGTGGAATGCCATGACTATTGCTACTCCTAAAGATCAGTTCAATTGGGGATAGTTTAAGGCTAGGTTCGAGGAGAAGTTCATTCCGGCTGCCCAGAAGTTTGCTAATCTCAAGCAAGGAGAGATGTCAGTTTCTGAGTATGCGACTGAGTTTGATGCTTTGTCAAAGTATAGGATGTCATTCATCGACACTCCACTAGGGAATAATGAAAAGTTCATCATTAGTCTGGATGACCATCTTAGAGTGAAAATGGTGGATACCATTAATGAACCATTTGAGAAGCTAGTTGAGAAAACACTTCATCATGAGAATCTGTATCCTAAGGTTAGGACAACTATGGTTATTTTCGTTGAGAAGGAAGAGCCAAAACCACAGTAAAATGGTGGAGGCAAGAAGTGGAATGGAAAGAGAAAGCAGTCTTAAAGAAAGAATGGTCAGAAAAAGGGTAAATAGGAACCTACTTGCTATGGATGCAAGGAGAAAGGTCATTTGATCAGGGATTGCAAAGTGACTGAGAAGAAGTGCTGCAACTATGATAAGCCTAGGCATTTGAAGAAGGACTGCCTGAAATCGGTGAAGGATAAGCAGGTTGTGAAAGCATATGCTTTAGATGCAGTCCCGACTTCGTTGAGTGCTCCCTCGGCAAATAAGAATGGGAAGGGAGTCGTTATTCAAGATATGCTTTCTATTGGTGATGTTCATATTCGAATTTTATTTGATACTAAGGCTTCACATTCATTCATATGTAGTGATCTAATAGATAGATTGGGATTGATACCTGAGATAGTAGACATGCCCTTGATCATAACAAACCCTATTAGAGGCTCTGCTAGCTTGTGCATGGTTTGTAATGGTTTAGTCTTATCGATTCATGGATGTTATTTTGTTTTTAATTGCTTTGTTTTGAATTTCATTGGTTTGGATTATCTTGGGAATGGACTGCTTAAGAAGTATGCGGTGATAGTGGACTGCAAGAAGCTATTGGTGACAACCAGAGATGTGGATGGGCGAACGGTAATGATTAGCTATCTACCGGAGGATGGGGTGATGGTTAGCTTTCTATATTTGCTAGATGTTCCACAGGAGGAGTTGTCATCTATGCCAATCGCTAGAGAGTATCCGGATGTCTTTAAGGAATTGGTTGGATTGCCGCAGGATAGAGAGATTGAGTTTTAGATAGACTTATTGAAGGAAGCCAGATCTATAGTAATGCCTTTGAGGCGTATGACACCCAGTGAGCAGAAAGAATTAGAGGTGCAAGTGAATGACCTATTAAGGAGGGGGTTCATTCGAAGGAGTATATTCAAGTGGGGTGCACCTATAGTATTCACAACTAAGGCGGATGTCTCTTTGAGGTGGTGTGTGAATTATCGTGGGCTGAATAAATGACAAAGAAGAACATCCACTCCCCCGAATTGATGACTTGTTTGATCAGCTTCATGGTGTGAAGGTGTTCTCCTAAATGGATTTGGCAATAGGTTTGAGAGTAACGAAGGAAAGTGTGTCTATTACTGCGTTTCGTACGCCACCGGGTTTCTACGAGCGGTTAATGATGCCATGTGGATTGACCATTGCTCCTACATACTTTTTGGATCTCATGAATTGGGTTTTCAGAGACCAATTGAACAAGTTCATGCTTAGTTTCTGAATGATATTCTGATCTATTGCAGAACTAAAGAGGAGCACAAAACGCACTTGAGAATTGTGCTAGAGATATTAGGGAAGCATAAGTTGAGAGCGAAGCTCTCTAAATATTACTTATTGAGAGAAGAAGTGAGATTCTTGGATCATGTCATTTCAAGACAAGGTATAACAGTGGATCCTACGAAGATGGTAGCGGTCCAAGATTGGAATCAACCCAAGAATTCTACGGATGTAAGAAATTTTCTGGGATTGGTGGGATACTATAAACGCTTTATCAAGGACTTCTCAATGATAGCGGCACCATTGACTAATTTGATGAAGTAGAATTAGACTTTTGTTTGGAATGCGAAATTTGAGCATGTATTTGTGAGTCTGAAAGAGAGCTTGACGAGTGCACCAAATTTGACCAATCCAAGTGGAAATGAAGAGTTGACAGTATACACAGATGCCTGTGGTACTAGATTGGGTGCGATATTGATGCAGAAGGGAAAAGTTGTTGCCTATGCTAGTCGACAGCTAAAGCCCCATGAAAGGAATTATTTGACTCATGATTTGGAATTGGCAGATAGTTTTAGCTTTGAAGATATGGAGGCACTTTTCGCTAGGAGAAAGGTTTGAGTTTTTTATGGACCACAAATCCTTGAAGTACCTTTTCTCCCAGAAGGATCTCATCCTTCGTCAGCAACGGTAGTTAGAGATTTTGACCTCTTAAGATTTTAGCATTTCCTTTACACCGGGTAGAGGAAATATAGTAGCCGATGCATTGAGTAGATGGCATGCTAGTTTGAGAGCAATGTTTTTGGAATGGAAGCAGATTGAGTATGTTGCTGGATATGATTTCAGGCCTCATTGCGATCTAGAACCAGAAATGTTGGCAAGTTTGTCGATCAGACGTACTCTAATTCAAAGGATCGGTACTAGTCAGAAATGAGATGCTAGGCTAGCAGAGATCATAGCAAGGATAGAAAGAGTAGAATCTGAAGACATAAAGAAATATGAACTCGACCAAGCAGGTTGATTTCATAAGGATGAAAGATTATTTGTTCCCGATGTTGGTGGACTAAGAGATGAAGTGTTATGAGGGTGTCATTATTCCAAGTCGACCATTCATCCCGCAAGATGTACTGAGATATGAAGCGAACTTATTACTGGGAAGGTTTGAAGAGGGATGGTGTAACACCCTTAGTTGTTATTTATCATTATTCGGGAGATTCAAATAAATAAACTAATTAAATAGAATAATTCTGTGGTGTGATAAGGAGATGATATTTGTTAGTTAATTGGGTTAGGCCTTAACTAATTAATAAATAAGATTGTTTTAACTTATAAATAAGTGGAATTTATAAGAGGGGTAAAATAGGAATATGCCTCATTTCCTAAACATAAACACTTCCATCCTCATATCCTCATTCATATTTCATTCACACAAATATTAGAAAAGTGGAGGCCAGCCATTGCTAGAAAGTTTAAGAGGAGAAAAGCTAGAAAATCAAGTTAAGGCTAAGGGGAATCAAATCAACACACCCAAATCTCAACTCTCTTTATCAAATCAAGGTGAATAAAAGTATCCATCTCATCTTTATGTGTTTGATTTTCAGATTTTGATTGATTCCAAATTGGTTGATGATAATATGTCATGATATGATTGATTTTACCATTGTTTGATTGAATGATGATTTATTGGAATTTTATGGAATTATTATGTTAGGTTTTAAAGGCAAAATCTTAGTTTTTAATCTCCAAATGATTTGATTTTCTGGTATGTTATGTAAAACATTATTTTAGAGATGAGTTTTTAATTTCATAATTTTTCGAGTCAATAGAAATATTGTGAATTTCCTAAGATGGAAAAGATGTTTATTTCGGGTTTTAATTTTTAAAAATAATTAAATAATTATTTTGTCCTGGAAATTTTTATATAAGAAAGAAGATGGAAAATATGATTTTCTATGATTTCTGGGACCCTAAGTTTTTATGATTTATTATGAATTTATTAGGCTAGAAAAACTTAATAATTATTTAAAAATATTAATGTAAGTTTAATGGTTTGCAAATTATTTTGGAAACGAAAATTCTGATCCATAGTTGTTTTCCTGAAAAGAATATGGCAAAGAGAGTTACTATCTAATAGGAAGTTGACAACGGATGAGAGTTGGTGGAAAGTATTATTTTTAAAAGGAAATAATTTAGTTTTAAATTAATTATAGAAATGCCATTCCTTTAGCTGATCCTGCCTGAGATCAATATCGATATCGCTTGAGATCAATATTTATGTCACTCTTTATTGATGCCGCCCTTTATTGATGATGCTGTTTAATGATGCCACCTTTTATTGACGTCGCTCTTTATTGATACCACCCTTTATTGATGTCGCTCGTTATTCATGCTACCCTTTATTGATGTCGCTCTTTATTAATGCCACCCTGTTTTAATGCCACTCAGTTTTAATTCCACCAGTTTTGGTCAATGCCAGCAGTTTTGGTCATTGCTACCAGTTTTGTTTTATGCCACCAGTTTTTTTTATGCCACCATTCTAGACTTATAACGACCAGTTTTATGCCAGTGGTCTAGACTTATAATGACTTGTTTTATGCCACCAGTTTAGACTTATGACAATATATTATGCCATCAGGTCAGTGCTTTGGCATAAGATTTTGACTAAGTAACGGGCATAGTTTTCCTTGTTTAAAGAATGGTTTTAAGTGGTTTGTCAATGTTAAAAATAAACGATTTCGAGGAAATAAATGGTATTTTAGCCCAATTTTGTGTGAAGTTTGCTAACGAAAAATATTACTTGACTTTAAGAATTTTATTGTATATGTGACTATTGATTGAACATAGTTTACTGAATGATGCTATATGTTCTTATTATCAATTGATTAGTTAAATTTACATATTTTATGTTTTTCATACTCACATTTCATGACCCAACACTGCATCTTAGGATTTTGAGGGTAGAATTACCAGTTAGGTTGTTCCAGTTGTGAGTATGATCAGACTAAACTCTAGATTGAGTAGAATTGCATCCAGGAGATCAGGTAGATCGATTGCATTAGGATGCTCTGAACTGATCAAAGACCTGACTCATGAATTTAAAACAAGATAAGATTATAGGTAGGACTGGTGTAGGGTCGTGCCCTATGCTTCAGCCAGTAACCTTTGGTTGGTAAAGGTCCACGATTCCAGTGCTAGGGCTTTGTCAGTGGTGAGACTAAATGGATGTTTATGCACAGAAAGGAAATCGTAGCTCTATGTGCTCACCATATTATTTAAGTTGTTTTACTCCTAACCATATTTGGAGATTTGTGGACATCTGGTTATGTTTTGGCCCGAGTCAGCCCGATAGACTATTGGTTGGCCTACGAAACCATTAGGTTCAGGTGATCCTAGGAAAACTATGCTTTGAGATAGACAACCTATTGTTCAAAAGTGTAAAACTTGGGTGTACATAAACCTAGGATGACAAGCTAGCCAAGCTTACCTAGGTTTCAAGCATGCATATGATCATGTTATGTTTTGAAATCATTATGGTTGTAGGTGCATGATTTATGATTGACATATTTGGATAAGATACTAGCTTGAGGAAAAATTATTCCACTCAGTGGCATGGTCTCACTAGATATCTATTTTGGTTCGAGATAGAATATTATTATTCACACCAGACATTTTGTCTGACCCGAAGTTTATGTTTTTCCCCTTAAACGGTCGGGTGCTCAAAATTTAATTTGAGTAGGTTGGAAGTAAGGGTTTTCAAGTTTCCTAGTTTGATGAATAAGATTTCAAAGATGTGCAGGAGGCTTGCTAGCTATTACTAGGAGTTTTATTTATTCACTGTGTAGTTCATTTTGCTTGAACATATGTAATGACATAAATTATAACCGTCAAGTATTAGTAGACTCTGATCAACCAAGGGGGCATCTTCATATGTCGCTCTTGGGAGTATTTTGTAATAATTATATTTTCTCCGAACGTGGGATTATGAATGTGGTTATGTAATGAATATGAAATCTTATTTGTGAAATGAAATGTAAAGATTTATCGTTAAATTGTGTTTGAAAATTTTTCATATTCGTGTGCTTCTGATTATTGATATGATTAACATAGCCGCATTTTATCATTGGAAATTAATAACTATGGATGACTGTAACATCCATAGCGCTTAGTTTCGGACCTCAAAATGGGGGATGTTATAGATGTTAGGGCATTCATCTCAAAGTATATGAACTGCAGTTGGTAAAGGCATACAGAAGAAACTTAGTGGATTATTGCAACCGTTAGATATTCCTGAGTGGAAATGGGAGAAAGTATCAATGGATTTTATTGATGGGCTGTTGAGGACTCGAGCAGGGTATGTTGGCATTTGGGTCATAGTGGATCGATTAACCAAGAGTGCAAGATTTATACTCGTAAAGTCATGTAAAACGACATCCAAGCTGGCAGCATTGTACATAAAGCGGATAGTACGATTTCACAGTGTGCCAAAGAGTATTGTGAGCAACCGAGACCCATTGTTCACCTATGGGTTCTGGAAGAGCTTACAAGAGGTGTTACAGATTGAGCTGCAACTTAACAAAGCTTATCAGCCGTAAAAGGATGGACATACCGAGATAGTAAATCGTATATTGGAAGATCTCTTACGAGCATGCATTGTATATTTTAGAGGTCATAGGATGACCATCCATATCTGGTAGAGTTTGCATACAACAATAGTCATCAGTCGTGTATTGGTATGGCTCTGTATGAAGCATTGTATGACCGACCACGTATGCTATTTCATGTTGATGGGAAGTGGGCGAGAAACTAATACTTGAACCAGATATGATTAGAGAGACATCGGAAAAGATTGAGGATCATTCGACAACGAATGAAAGCCGCTAAAGATCGACAAAAAAGCTATGCTGATAAGAAACTAAGAGATTTATAGTTTTCGGTCGAAGATATGGTATTCGTGAAGGTTTCTACTTTGAAGGATGCAGTTCGATTCAGTAGAAAGGGGAAGTTGGCACCGAGATTTGTAGGTCCTTTTTCGTTAGTTGAGAGGATTAGGAAGCTAGCATATGAGGTCGACTTACCTCAGAAGATGGCGGGCGTGCCCAACGTTTTTCATGTCTCTTATCTATGGAAGTTTTTGCCTGAATTAGACGTGATGATCACACTGGATAAGTTAGAAGACGTTGAGGTAGAACCATAAGTTTCTAGATCCCAAAGGCCGCTTCGTATTGTTAGATATGATACGGAATAGCTTAAGAGAAAGTGGAAGAAGCTTGAGAAGGTACAATGGAGCGAAAGTGATGACAGTTGTACGTGGAAGACTAAGAGAGCATAAGGACTACATGTTTGGAGCTCTTTGAATGGTAAGATCCACCGTTTTTCGTATCTACTTTCACCATTGCATATCATATTTGAAAGCTTAATATTTTGCATGTTAAGGTAAGTTCACATATACTATTAATTTCATGGCAAGTTGTTTGGCATGTTTGATGGTTGCTTATGATTGGTATACATGTGGAATAACTATGGTTGCGTATATTTTGGTTTGTTTAGGAATTCCGGGGACAAAATTCCTAAAGGGGGAGAAAATGTAACGACCCGTATTTTACGTATCGGATGATAGTAAACTATCTTTATTTTCTTTATATGAGGTCATAAGATTCTATAATTTTGGAATACAACTCTTAGAGATGTTTTACACACTTATGAACTTTTCTAAATTTCTATGCAACCATTTTGACCCTAAAATTCTTGTTTGGCCTATAGATTTTGATCGAAGTTGAATTAGGATCTCAAACTAGTTCCATTGTGGTCATAATAGAAAAACAAACTTACAGTTAGGAAATTGTGGCTTTTTTAAAGTTTAACACCTATTGACCAGAATTAGTGTGTAATTAATTAAGCCTATTAGTAAGCCCATTAGCCTAATTTTAGAATCATTATAAATAGAGGGCTAAAGAGATAAATTAAAACTTTTTACTATCTTCCAAATCAGATTTAAACCCCTATTAACCCTTCATCCAAAATCACCGAAGTTACCTTTTAAATAAAACCGAATTGAAGATTAGTGAAAAGATCATCGATTAGAATATAGAGATCATTTATTTGGTTGATTTGCATTGCTTTTGATCACCGTCCTTATTGGATCTATACTCAAATTGGTTGAATTTGGTAATTAGTGAGTGGTTTATGACTTCTCACAGTCTTATGCATGTTTATATGATAGAATTATAGGTTTTAACATGATTGTTGATCTTAAAATCATTTTCTAACTTTAATCAAATATTAACATATGTTTATGACCTAAATTGATGAATTCTAATATGATTTGCAGAATTGGTTTTGTATAATTCACCTTATTCATATTCATATGTTCATGGACTTCTTAGCTTTGGATTAGAATTTGTTTGATTGCTATAATTCTATGAGTTGCTTATTTGAATGGATGTAATTGCATGTTATTCTATGTTTGTATGTTGTGCTATGATGTAGTTTGCTAGTGTTTTGGATGTTAGGAAGAGTGGTTGGTGAATTTGGCAAATTGGAGGCAAAGACGATCGGAATTGGATAAAACTTGGAAGGGGCTCTGGAGTATGGGAAAAGTTTTGGGTTCAAGTTTCCGATTCAAAATCATTAAAGGGATAAGTCGATACCGACTTGTTTATATCAATACCTACTTGTTTATGTCGGTATTGAGTTATTTTGGTTGGTCCAACAAGTCAGCAACTAGCATGGTTGCATAAAGCATGGCTAAAGGAGCTTGTTCGTGGCTTGATGCAAGGAATTGGCTAAGTCTTGGATATGAGACTGAGTTGTCTCTTAGAACTTGAAGTAGGTGCTTTGGAGTGAGGATCGAGTTGTTTGGATGGATAGGTCGGGGTCAACGCATCTGGGCATGGAGCACCAGAAGCAAGGAAAGAGAGGAAGAAAACTTAGCCAATGGTGGGCTAAGGAAACAAGTCGGTGCTGACCTATTTAAGTTGGTACCGAGTTGTATTTGTTAGTCCAATGAGGGTGATACTTATGGGGGATGAAGTAGAGGTCATGTAGATCATGTCGAAGGTTTTTGCTTGTTCGGATCAAGGTTCGATGGTGATGTAACAACATGATAAAAGCTTTGTATCCTAAGTTTGTGACTCATGATGGGAGTAGGTACTGAAGATAGCAGCTTGATAAAGGAGAGAGCAATAAAATGAGGGGGTAGATTCTTAGATAATGAAAATTGGATTGAGCAATATAAAGCTCAGAATCCGAACGGAGAAAAGAAAGGCTCAGATGTGAATGTGCTAAGGAATCATTCTTCCTCGGAGTGATTTCTGTTGTACTTGAAGCATGGGTATTGTAACCCGTAGATCATGTAGGGATCTGTATACCCTAGACCAGTTACTTTTGGTCTAGGCTCTAATTTGGACCACGAGACACGTACGGAGCTTTGGACCACTTGATACAAGAGTACAACGAAAACCAGGATTTTCATTAGTCCCCGGCAGTAAGGAGGCCATAAGGATTATCATATATTCAGGGCACATGAAAGAGTGATAGTGGGTATTTCTCGATGGATTCTATGGTTGCTTTGGTTTCTTTCTTTAGTACGCTATCACTCGGGGATATCATTAGGAGTAAGTAATGAAGATAGGGATATCTAAACATCCATCATTCTATGTTTTACAATACCTTTATGAATTGTAGAGTAGCATAATATAGCGTTATGTGCTAACTCTTTGGTTGCAGGGACATGTCAAGTATGGTTCGTGTACTCTTGTTCCTGGCCATATTTACCTATATAGTATTTTGAGATTCATTTACGGCTCACACTACACTATTGTTTGACCTAAGATTTTATGCTTTGCTTCTTATTATCTTGGTACTTGTAAATGAGCAGACTAGATAACAGGTCTAGGTGATGCAATAGCTGCTCAAAGGATGAGCTAGATGGAGCTATCTTCTATTATATACATATATGGATTTCTACGCTTTTCCGTTGAGCAACACTGTGGAGCCCGTAGCACTTCTTGCTTATTTCTATTTGTTGAGACAATTACTTGAGTTGACTCGATTGTATGTACTCTATGACTATTGATGTATAACTTTGTCGATCTTATACTCTGATGATTAGTTCACATTGTTATTAATCTCTTTTGTTATATCTATGATATTATACATTGTCCATGCACTATGAGATATACGACAAGTTATACACTGCTTTTTTGTTATTATTCATCTTGATGATCATCCTATATTGATTGGGCATGACTGCAGCGTATTATTTTATAGTATTGATGTCAATGTTATTGGGCGGTCGTCATATGAACGGTGCAGATTTTATTATTTTTAGCTGACTTAAATTCGACGATTCTGGTTCTTTCTAACCACTATAAATAAGAGCCTAGCCCCTCATTTTTATTTATAAATTATTTTAGGAACTAAGCGAAGCTCTTTCAGTCTCTCTCCTAAAAGATTCAAAAAATACTCTAAGGTTTCAGGTAAGAAATTTTAGGTGTTTATTATTCAATTTCTTATTCTATTCTCCTCCAATCCCTAAATTTCTAAATCTAATTCATATGCAATTTCCTTATTGTATATCTCTACAAGAAGAGATTCATAAGAGATTAAAGCAGGCGTAAAAAATCTGAAAAAGAAGAGCTAAGGACCTTTTGTGAGTGGAAATCTTAGTGTTTTTTATTTTAGTAGTTGTATAGCATAACTTGGATTTGATATATGCTTTTGGGGAATTTCATTTATGAAAACATCACACTAAAAACCCAAATTCTCCTAAAGTGAAATGCCAATTCTTAAGTTAGAATCTCAATTATTTTGCATTAAAATAATGGAGTTGAGTAAACATTTCAATTTTAATGTTCTACATTCTATTCTACTTCTTATCTTTTTCTTTGGATCCGATTAAGGGTTTTGAAAAGAATAAGTTTGGAAATGGTGTGTAAAGTACGGTTTCTTTTATTCTTAGTTTGCATTGCCTATTTCCGCAATTTAAATAAAAATTCTCTTTTCAATTTTATACAAAGAAGTTAAACAGACTGTAAAAGTATTTGAATTGTAAGTTTATATTAATGTTGATCTCACTATTTTAGTATAAAATAACTTTCGTATGAATTCTAATTTATACAAGTACGTCGATTGAATTATGGATATTGGATATATGATATATTTTGTTGATATGGAATTGTACTTGTATAAATTTGAAGTTTTGACATTTAAACGTTAGTTTATGACATATCTTTGCATGCTTAGAAATATCTTAGGCGCACACGCGCGCGCACACACACACATATAGTTTTTGGATGACCGGTGCATATATATATATATATATATATATATATATCTTTATGTGTGTTTGTGTATTGGTGTAAGTCACGCATAATTATAGCATATTAATTGCGTAGTTAATAGGTTATTAACTTTTATTAAATCTTCCTTAGGAAAGTAATTAATTGTAGAGGAGAAATAAGAAGTTTCTTCTAAGGCCTTAATAATGTATGTGGTGAGATGTGTGATAGTATGTTAAGGGTATGTAAATTATGACTAAGCTATAGGGATGTGAGATCAGCTAAAAGCACATAGAAGTCCGCCCACCTAATCTGGCTACCAACAATATGACTTGGGGTTGATGTGAGACATCGTCTATAATAAATAACAATGGAGGACGCTAGGTTAGGCCCAAATTCTTAGGGTAAAACAGCCTAGATAATATGTTTACCGGTACCTACGAATAATCGGACTAATATGAGATGTCACTGTGGGGGTAAGGGTTACAAAACGAAGGTCCTGCTTCAGGAATTGAAGGTATTAAGTGGCTGTGTAAGGGCCAGAATTTCTCTCTGTAGAAGTTAGTAAATGGTTAGGGTTAGCAATTAGGCATGGTAGAGGATATCTTGGGAAGGGTCCGCTTCGATATGAAGTATTGAGTGGCCCAAAGAGATTCTGCGCAATGTCATCTAGATAAGTATCCGAGAGGAGTCCACCCTGAGATATGTATTAAACAACGGGGACCTGCCTTAAATGAGGTATTAAATGGTCAGCATTTGTATGGTTCCCATTAAAAATGTATTAAGAGGCTTGGGTACTATATCTTACATTGATAGGACATTATTGATGACATACATGAGTTATTGGGTTGAAAAAGTAATGGTTATGGAATTGGACTGGGAAAAGCCTTAGGGCTTATAGTTGGAAGACTTACAGTATATTTAGGATATGTAAGACATATTCTTATTTAAATTATACTTCCCAAGTACTATTATAGAAAGACTTGTGATTTTTATTCACCAGACAATTTTCTTTTGGCTTCTTCCTCAGTACAACATAGGTCAGAGATGCTGTGCAGATTTTTAGAGATGGTGGCGGAGACACAGACTTGTGACAGTTATTCAGCTATTTATGTTATTTTTATATTTCTAATGTATCCATTAGGACATCATGTATTTTGAGATATTGTACCATGAATATTTGGTGTTGTTATGTGGGATTATGTTGTTTAATTTTGACATTTGAACTTTTAAATAAATGAGTATGTTTTGATATTATATTTTATCCCTCCGCTGTGAGATTCTAAATGTGTATACAAATAGCTCTGTGTATTGTTCTTTAAATCCATTTTACCAACCGAAAGCCAACTTTGGAATGGGTCAAAGGTTCAATGAACCTTTTCTGGGTTGAAAATTAGGCCCGTTTCGAGATGGGTTATTACATTTGGTATCAGATCTTAGGTTACATAATCAACAAAGATAGTTATACGTATGAGCGATGTACCAATTGTTTTTGAAAATGTTTTTCAAAAATCCTGCTATATATATACACATACATACATACATACATATTTTTAGAATATATGCCTAAATCTATAAATTTTGATTATAAAAGTAGTTTCGACCATATTCCAAAAGGATGGGTGACATCACTATGAGTTGGAAGAATAAATAGAGTTAAATTTATACTTCTTCCCCAATACCTCATAGGGGAAAGATCGTATCGAAAGGAGTGGACCAAAAAGAGCATGACTACGATAGGTAGAAGCACCTTAGAAGCTGAATGGTTTTGACTCCTTTTGTAACGACCACGACTTTCTCTCCACAGAAAGTCGCATCGTTAATAAGAAAGAAAGGGGTAGGAAATAGAAAAGAAAAGAAGAGAAAAAGAAACAACAATAACGATCTCACAGCGGAACGAAAAATATATTATCACATAAGATATTACATAGTATCATATACATCAGAGTACACAATTTATACATCACAGAATAGACAGTTATAAACTTCTGTCTATTATACAACACAAGTACATCAGTACAATACAGACTAATACAAACACAGCGGAAACTCTATATATCTACTCGCTAAAGCCTCCCGCTTCACAGCTCCTCTAGAATTCGTCAAGACTATCCTGAATCCCTTGACTACTCAATACAATATTGAGTACCCAAGAGTTTAATAAAATAGAAAATAAACACTTGGGTCAGACATGGGTCTGGTGTGAGTAAACGGTTAGATTGCTTAACTTTGAAAACCTTTGAAAACAAAAGTATCACGTAAGACTTCCCACAAATAAACATGGGTAAGTTTTTACCTTACGCTAACTAAAACATTTGATAGGAAATCCGATTGTATTATAATAGGGTCTAGGGTTTTCAAGTAAAATACAGAAATAGCTGAAATGCTTACATCTCACATTCCAACATAGTTGGGCACAACTAATACGTACGGCACTTATTGGAGTTTGAATTCCATACAATGGCAGGGCTACTGGGGTACCGCCCGTCACAGTACGTGGCCTAGATCACCGTACCGAGGAGTACGCCCGCTCCCCTGCAACACAAAGCCGGAACCATCCCTTACTGGATAATTCCGAACAAGACAATCCCGTAGTTGGCGCGACCAACCACACACTAAGCCGAATAAAAGAAAAGGGACCTCTAGACAGGGATCTATCTTGCTCTCAATGGGTGCTACCCACGAAGCCTTGCTGCACCTCCCCTGTTTTAGCCATTCCCGGTTGATGAGGCTTGAGGTTACGATTACCTTTAATCAGAACATATCACTTAGAATGCTCATCGTCCGCCTGACGATGTGCTGAAAGCATTCAATCCATACAAGTTCGTTCCGGGTTCGAACGAAACCGAAGGCATTATCTCGTTACACTCGTTTTGGAATCACCCTCAGAGTTAACGACAATAACCCTTGCACTCTGAATCTTCATCTTCACTTGAGATTCACGACCTATCGTAAATTTGGATCGATGTGGTATTCGGGTCTCCAGACCTGGAATACCGGTATACGGAAACCCGATCCCGGTCTCATCGAAATCCAAAACGTATCTTTTAAGGGCCAAGTTGTTTTAAGGTTAAAACAATTCAATTCTTATCTATATACACAAAGATAGATAATTCACAATATCTCAAAAGATAATCAACATTATTATCACCAACAAATAATCCATCTCATTATCACTATGCAACCAATACATCCATATCACACAATACTAATCTCATATTTGAGATTCAAACCATTCAAGGTAATTACTATCATCCATTTATAAGCAATGATCTATAATAACACCAGGATTCAGGATAGTCTTGACGAATTCTGGAGGAGCTGTGAAGCAGGGGCTTTAGCGAGTAGATATATAGAGTTTCCGCTGTGTTTGTATTAGTCTGTATTGTACTGATGTACTTGTGTTGTATAATAGACAGAAGTTTATAACTGTCTATTCTGTGATGTATAAATTGTGTACTCTAATGTATATGATACTATGTAATATCTTATGTGATAATATATTTTTCGTTCCGCTGTGAGATCGTTATTGTTGTTTCTTTCTTTATTCTTTTCTTTTCTATTTCCTACCCCTTTCTTTCTTCATAATGATGCGACTTTCTGGCCATAGAAAGTCGGGTCGTTACACCTTTGTTGGACCTAGACTACGTTATGATGATAGACTTTGATAGATTATCGATTGAAGACATACATTTCATCCAGACAGATGGAAGATCAGAACTTATATGTTGTAAGCATCTTGAAGTAAGGGATAATAGGAGTGAAGCAAGACGTGATGAAGTAGTCGATCAAGTTTCCGCAAGAAGGTGTACATTAATCACCATAAGGAGATAATCAGATTTTTATGAAGATTAGGTAGGAAAAAGAAAAGTTTAATAGAAAAGACAATTAAAGTCAATTTCTAAATCCAACCCTATGAAAAAAAAGTTGATAAAAGGTTTTTGGATAATTCCTTGAAATGTTATGAATAGACTTTTCAAAGGACTTATTAAGAAGTTGTTGTTTTGAAAAGGTAAGGAAATTTGAAAATTCATTTTTTAAAAATTTGGTCAGCCAAAAGTTTCTGATTAAAAGTCTTTGGTAAAAAAAGGATTTTTCATTTTTGAAATTCTTAGTTAAAAAAATGGTTGCGTCAAAAACTTTTCGATTTAAAGATTTTTTATAAAGGGGATAAATGGAAATGGAACTTGATTAAAATGGTGTAGAAGTCATTTAGGTTGGAGAAATATAAATAAAGGCAATGTTGGGAGAATTGGGTGGAAATAACATTAGGAACTTATATAAAATAGGATTACTAAACTAGTAAGAGATAATATAGCAGAGAAGTAAATAGGAATAAGATAGGAAAATGATAGGATATAAGTTTACCTCTACTCCACTTTTTATTATTTAAAATTATAAAAGATGTTACTGAAAAAATATATATGATTAATTGTTATGATAATTGAGTTTTTTTAATGTTTTGAATTAAAAGTCCAACTTTTTAAAGAATAAATCTTTGATGCAGAAAGTTTTTGAAAAAGGAAAATTCTTTTTCTCCTTTTTGGAATCAAGCAATTTTTGGATTTTTGATTTGGTAATAGTCACTAAGCAACTATTGGTATGGCACCCTATGAAGTGCTTCATGGGAGGCCATGCAAATCACCAAATTATTGGTGGGGAACCACCAACAAAATCCTGCTCGGACCAGATTTAATTTGCGAGACTTCAAGAAAGGTAGAATTGATTAGCAGTGAATGAAGATGGTACAAGATCGCCATAAATCCTACATGGACAAGCGAAGAAAGAAGTAAGAGTTTGAAGTAGGGGACATGGTGTTTGTTAAAGTTTCTCCGCTTAAGAAGGTCATGGGCTTTAGAAAGTTAGGAAAGTTAGCACCAAGATTTGTTGGGCCTTTCCCAATATTGGAAAGAATATAAAGACTTGCTATTCTAAGGAGCTACCAGATAAGTTGGTAGGAGTCCATGATGTTTTTTTTAACTTTTCGCACTTGAGGAAATGCCTTCAAAGCACAACAATTGTGGTAAAGCCTTATCAATTGGGGGACATTATGATGGAGCCAATAGCATCTTGAGCCACCACAAGCATTATGGAGCATGGAACTAGGAAGCTCTGCAACATAGTAACTAGGCTGGTTCAAGTACAATAAGGGAAAAATTCGGTAGAAAGAATGAGGACATCTGGTCCTGAGGTTTTCACTGGTAAACTTTTCTCTTCAAAATTAGGTTTTGGTTGCATCGTGGTTGCTAGATTGGATGGTAGGATATGATTGCCACACTTTCACTGTTACATTTGCACTCACATAGAATTTTTTTGCACGTTTAGGATGCTGCATATATAACTATATGTCACGACACTTGCAGTGACGCTCAACCTCTATACTCACACTAGCCAAGAACACTACGGGGTAATGCTGTCGACTAGCACAAAGAATAAGGCTGTTGAGGAGTGACCATCTATGTAATTGATTTGTGCAAGTACCGATATGTCAGATAGTATATCATGCAATTCATTGCAAGAGGAAATCTGACATATCAAATGCAAACTCAAAGCTACTGCACAGTGGCTATGTTGACTTCGGAAACAAATATAAAATAAGCACAACACAAAATCAGTCACAGATATTCATATCACTAAGGCGGAAACAGATATGAATATAACACAAAGAATTGTACATCAAAGTAGTGGTCATACAAGATCCACAACATCACAAAAGAATAAGTATACATCAAGGAGTCTCTTTCTCGAATGTATAAAAACAAAAACTACTGAGCTAAAGTAGTTAGCCAGAAGTCAGAAGCTAGTCCTTGCTAAGAAGTCAAGTGAAAGCACCAAAAACACCTCGGTCTGACCCGAGTATTATTTAAGAAGAAAAATAATAAACGGATCAGTCTAGCTATAAATATCATACAAGATGAGATAGAAAAAGAGATATGAGAACAATATATGATAACGATAATGTCATACTATGACAAGTATATATTTAATAACAATGAAAATCATTCAATATCTCAAATCTCCTCAAATATCCAAAAAAAAAGAATATTCTTTAGCTTATTCAACAAACCTCAAATCTTGACAAAACATGTCAATGCAAATCGTAAAAATTGGTGAAACACAAATTCCAGAAATCAATAATTAGAAAATCCAGAAAACACAAAGGGGGAGGCCAATCACAAACGGGAGCGTGAAAACTCACCAACACGTGTATCACAAACGAAAAGCTATTCCATGGTCGCTAACCCACCAAATTTGAGCCGAAGCTCCATAAATGGCCCCAAGACCATGGGTCGCTACCCCACTAAGTTGAGCCGAAGCTCCACAAACGGGGTTTAGTCCCCCATGCAGACAAAGAAACATCGCACATCGCTAGCCTAAATCACAAAATGATCATCATTGATCGATAAGGGTAAATTACACTAAGCTAGTAAATAAATGAGTTTAGCTTCATGTCCCATAACCACTAGCTTAACTTAAATATTTACAAACAGATTGTAGATTTCGACTCGAAAATTGTCACAAGAGTTCAGTCAAACAAGTCCAAGAATTAACCGACGAAGTAAATGCAAGTGTTTCATACCACTTGTTTTGCTAAGTCATTTAATTGGATTTCTCATACGAATGAGGTAAAGGTTTGTGTATACTAATAGATTGGGAAACAGATTTAAAAACGAGCTTTGTATTAAAAGTAATGTTGAAAACATTTTTGTGAAAGAGTTTGAATATTTACTACTAGTATAAAAACCTTTGTATTTTAAAGTGACAAATCAAAGAAAAGATTGTAAAAACAATCTATCACCAAAAATCCACATTCGACGAAGTGAATTAAAACCATAAAAATCGATATCAAATCCAATCAAATGGATATTCCCAAAAATACAAAAAAGAAGTCATCAAAGTCGATAATAAATGACAACAACTAACCGGATCAACAAAATCGATAAAATTGGAAATCCACTCAAAAACAGGCAAAATAGGTAAAATTCAACAGGACCAGACGTCTTGTTGGTTTGGCGAGACGTCTGACCCGAAGTTCTTGAAATTTTATCCTTTTTCTCATTTTTCTTTTAATTTCCTGAAGCTATCCAGACGTCGGTTGGATTTAACCAGACGTCTGGTCCTAGGCTCTGGAATTTTTATTTTTTTTGCGTTTCGTTTTCTTTTCTCAGGAACCCCAACCAGATGTCTGGATTTTTCAACCAGACGTCTGGTTGCCTGTGCTGGGCAACAATTTGCCTAGGCTATTGATGGCCAAATCGATTCGGAGACGATCGGACGAGCGATGGAGGCTAGGGATTTATGCCAAGCGACAACCCAGCCCTATAGGCTCTTCGATATACCCCAAATAACATGTCCAAACATCCAAGATAGGATCTTTAAAGATTTTGACTTCAAAACCAAAATTGGAAAATTCATCAAATCAATTCAAATCAAAAGTAATTGAACATGAAATAGATGTTAGGAATTCATACCTAACAACAATGAAAGCTATAGACATAGATGTGAGTTCAAGAACTCACCTTTAAAATTCAAAAACAAGAAATGAGAAGCTCTAGAACAAGCTTAGACCAATTCCACTTCACTACACCTCTAGAATCTTCAATCTATTATCAAAGGCAAAGCTTTTCCGAAGTTAGGTTATAGGAAAAATCAAGAATTGAAGAGTGATTGAGATGGAGAAGATGAAGAGGATGCTTACCTAAGCTTCTCCTTGATTTTGGAACTTGAATTTGAATTTCCTAAGAGAACCAGGGCTTAGGAATTTCTAATCTCCTCTCTTTCCCCCATTTTTCATTTAGCTTGAGTGTTAGGAATTATTATGAGCAGAATGAATGAAGTGGAGAGAAGTTAGGGTATTTGGTACTTAAACAAGTTGTAAATGTTGTTTTGAACTCAATGGAAGTGGTCTCGAGTCCGGATTTGACTGTACAAGAAGTCACATTTCGGAATTTAATCCAACTAACGATGCTATATTTAAATAAAACAATTAAATATTTAATCATAAAATATGCGGTTTGTTACAGACTCCCCTCCTTAAAGAAATTGCATCCTTGCAATATTTAAGAAGAAAATAAAGAGTAACAACCACTCTTGGGCGTAACAACACAAAAGAAAATTTTGAAGTGAGAAGTTCACCTTAAGGAGCACGAGAGAGTAAATCTGAATGTGTTCGCTCGATGAATTCTCTGGATTCCCAAAAACAATCATTAGGATTTGCGGACCATTGAACTTTCACAAGCGGAACATCTTTATTATGAAGGCGTTTAACCTCCGTAGCAATGATGCGAATTGGATGTTGCTCATAAGTAAAATTAGGTGAAACCTCAATTTCTTCAATAGCACTTGGCTCAAGAATAGAGTTGGAATCTCTAAGGCATTTCTGTAGTTGAGGGACGTGAAATACGTCATTAATAGTGGAAAATTGAGCTGGTAATGAAAGGCGATAAGCCATAAAACCAATGCGTTCAGTGATGGGAAGTGGGCCAATATATCGAGGTGCTAATTTTCCCAAACGACCGTAACGCACAACATCCTTCATAGGTGAAACACGAATAAATACCAAATCTCCCACATAAAATTCTAATTTCTTTCTTCGGGTAACGACATAGGATTTTTGTCTACTTTGAGATTCTTTCATCCTATGACGAATAAGGTCAATCTTTTCTGTGGAATCACGAATAAAATCTGGACCTAAAACCAGCTTCTCATCGGCTTCAAGCCAACACGAAGGAGATCGACATGGCCTTCCGTAGAGTGCCTCGAAAGGTGCCATACAAATACTAGATTGGAAGGCATTATTATAAGGAAACTCGACAAGGGAAATATGATCTTCCCAACTTCCACCAAAATCAAGAACACATGCACGAGATCCTCAAGAGTTTGATTCACACGCTCTATTTGTCCATCCGACTGAGGATGATAAGCGGTGCTAAAATTAAGCTTCGTTCCCAAAGCTTTTTGAAGACCCTACCAAAATCTAATAGTAAATAATGGATCATGATCACTAACAATAGAAGTAGGAACTCTATGCAATTTAAAAATTTCTTTAACATAGAGTTTGACCAAAAGAGGTACGGTCTGATCCGAACGGGAATAAAATGGGTGGATTTTGTAAGTCTATCTACAATCACCCATAAACTATCATAACCCGAATGAGAATGGGGAAGACTATCAATAAAGTCCATGGAGACTTGAACCCACTTCCAAAAGAAAATGTCTAAAGGTTGCAATAACTCACCGGGCCTTTGATGCTCGGCCTTTATGGGTTGGCAAGTCATGCAACGCTTAATAAAGTTAGCAATTTCAGATTTCATTCCATCCCAATAACAAAGTCGTTTCATGTCCGCACACATTTTACTAATACCGGGATGAATGGTAAATTAAGAACGATGAGAATCTTCTAAAATGTTTTTACAAAGATCACTAATATTTGGCACAATAAGTCTACCAAATTTTCGAATGCCTCCGCGAGCATCAATATCAAAGTCTTTCAAACTATCAACCTTATTTTTATCCCTACAACTTTGGCTAAGAAGAGTCAATTCGGGATCTTGCTTTTGGTTAAGGATGCGGTCTAAAAGAGAAGGATGAGCCTCAAGGCTACATAAAACAAGAGATGAACACGAATTGGATTCACGATCTCGAATCCCCTAAGTGGACAAAGTCCCGAGATCATTCCATTCAGATATCATCATGGAAACAACCGCTTGTTGCTTACGACTAAGGGCATCGGCAACATGATTTCACTTCCCAGGAGTAAAAAGAATATCAAGTTCATAAGATGCAAGGAATTCAAGCCAATGTTGTTGATGCAAATTAGGATCCTTTTGAGAGAACAAATACTTCAAAGATTTATGATCGACGTAGAGAACAAATTTCTCTCCCAAAAGATAATGACGCCAAATTCTAAGAGCGAAAACAATAGCCGCGAGCACAGATCATGAGTGGCATATCTAGTCTCGGTAGGCTTTAATTGTCTAGAAGCATAAGCGATAACACGTTCCATTTTGCATGAGAATGACATCCAAACAAATACGACTAGCATCGGTACAAACAGTGAAGTCTTGGTTCCCTTCGAGAATCACAAGAATAGGAGCATCGAAAAGGAGTTCTTTTAATTTTTTTTGAAAACCAGCTTCTATGCTAAATCATTTATTTCATGATCCTCTTATACAACTCCAATGAATACAATATCCAGAATGATATACAACAATGATATCAATATGATACAAGAATATCAGAGACAAATAAAGATGCTACAGCAGAAAACAGAAGTGATACTCCAAGTGATCCGACAAAGAGAATGAGACCAATAACTCCAACATCAAGCTCGAACCACCATCACGTTGCACCAAGAGAAGCAAGGTCAGTCAGTCATCCATGAACTGCAAAACTGAACTAGCTCCAACTAGTCTACTAAACCTGACTATCTGAAAAACCCAACTCTAGACTGCCCGTGTGAAAAATTATGGGCACCCAGAGTTTAGGAGGAGAACAATAAACTCCGGGTCAGTCATGGGACTGGTATGAGTAAACAAAAATAGTTATTTTCACAAAGAAAATAAAAGAATTTCGCAATGCTTTTTGGAAAATGAAACTACCATAAGGCCTCCCGCCACACACACAATGCAATCGCAGAATTGGAGGAGATTTCTCCTTATAATAGTCAAACATACTTACTACGCAAAAACAACTTTGATATTATTACTAGTGCATAGTGTATGAAACATTTCGAAAATATAATATTAATCTTAGCCAGCATACAACCATTAGTGTATGCCTACTATAGCTACTATGTTCAATAGCAGGTTACCGCCACATTCCATAGCAGGTTATACAACTAAACCGTACAAGGCTCGTATTGTTTCTTTGGATTTTCCAACAAATGGTCAGGCTAAGGAACTTCCTACTGTCACATGGGAACGCCTCTGGAGGGACACCCCGAGAACTAACTAGCTCTCTGCCAACACAAGGCCGGGTTACCTCTTACTAGGTAACTACTACACGAATATGCCACCCCCCGGTCCTTTGGGACCTTTATCCGAGGCGCCTCGATCACAAAGCAACAACCACATAGTAAATGAGATTGATGCAACCACACAGGTAAAGCATCTGGGCTCCATACCATGATACCACCTTTTTCCAGAAGGAAATGACATACCCAAAAGGGAGCGACCCTCATAACCTCACCGCATCTTTCCTGTTTCGACCAATTCCGGGTCGTGAGGCTCGATGAGGTCTCGTCCACAAAGCTACGCTTTACACGAAAGCCATGCTTTGATCAACAAATGATCTGCAACACTCAGCAACACTTAGCATGCCACACTACCAAATTGGGAGTATATCACTGATAACCTTCAACTATATAACCTCTGAGCTCGTACGTCTCAAAGAAGGGTGTTAAGCTAAGAGAATAAATCTCCCCCACCAAACAGAAATGTATTTGAAAGAAATCAGCTTTATATCTCAAAGTGTAGTGTCAGACATACAACCATACAAGTCTGTTCCGGGTTCGAACAGAACCGAAGGCACTTCTAAAGAAGCCCTTGCAGTCCGGGTATTCACAATGCCGATCGGACTTCCCATCACTTAGGGAATCTCTATA
The DNA here is from genome assembly GCA_030737815.1 of Allium fistulosum. NCBI lineage: Eukaryota > Viridiplantae > Streptophyta > Magnoliopsida > Asparagales > Amaryllidaceae > Allium > Allium fistulosum. The sequence continues at coordinate 1,423,775,890 of CM060903.1, read as the reverse complement.
CCGGGCGCTACTCGGTGCAGCGACAATCGATAGGTTATCCTATCGTTTTCAAAAATACCCGGTCTTCACCACCGGTCTTCAATTTCTATCCATATACGACGTATCACTTATTCGGAATGGGTTATATGACACAAAGGTTCTCTCCCGGCTAAACCGAATAATGAGCGCAATATTTAAAAACATATGGATATTGGGATTTCGGTTAAGTCACAACTTATTACCCAAAACTTCTCTTTCAAATGGTTTAAACAAATTACCATTTTTAATATTTTACACAAAAAGATTCATTTCACAAAGTTCACCCGGTTTCACAAAGATCTATTCATAGATTTTCAAATCGATTTCCATTTCAATTGGATTTAACTCGTCCAATCTTTAAAACAAAGATTTAATTGATAGCTTTCAAAACAATTCCATTTCGACCTTTTATACAAAAGGTACACCTTTCCAATTTCAAAACAAAGTTCAAAAAACTTTCACAAAGACTTATTCATAACTCGGAAAACCATTTTCATTTCAACTTGAAATTCTTTTTACACCAATTGGAAATTCATTCCTTATATGAAAGCTTCTATTATTTGAAAACAAATAGTTTTTATTTCGGAAAATCTGATTCATTAATACGAGTGAAAGTCCTTGGGTTAAATTCAAATTCTCAAAACCATAATTTTAAAATGGTTTAAATCCATATAAACACATTTATAACATCTTTAACCATAATTTCCAACCATGGAATTCAATTCCAAATTTTGAATTCAAATTCAAATTAAATTATTAAATATCAATTTTTATTAAGTTATTTAAAATAACTTTTACATTTGAAACTCATTTGTAAAGCTCTCAATTCAAATTCCAAAACTATTTGGATTCACAAATTCAACCTTTGAAAATTGTCAACAATCTGTGACTTAACTGATTTCCACGTGAAATCCATATTTGTGTGTGTATGGTGTAGTCCAGGGGTTTCACACAGTAGTGCAACATCAATAAATCATCACAGATCAAAATACAGAAACATAGGTTATAAGCGGTATAACTATAACGCTTATCTTTTATTCACAGATCTAAGATCATAGATATATATATATATTACAGATAATAAATTACATTCATCCCAGAGAAACAGATCACAACACAAATCAGGATGTATCACAAAGCATCACATATCAGGATATCAAACAAATTCAACATCCAACAAAAATTCAAACATCCCTAGCTAGGATCAATTTTAATTATCTGATTAATTTAAACCAAATAAATTTCTATGAATAAATTTACCAGTTATGGTAAATTAACAATTAATTAATTACAACATATTTAATAAATTATCCTTTTATTAACAATTAATCCTTAATTAATTATTCTTAGTTAATTTCAATAACCAATTAATTTCTTCCTTAATTAATAATTATTTCTAAATCGCTTTCATTAATAAATTAACCTTTAATAAATTGATTATTCACAAATTAATTACCTTCATTAATTTATTACATTATCCTTAAATTAATCATTGCTTGATCACTTGATTAATCAGCTTTAATCATTAATTAATATTTAATTAATAACCCTTAATTTACAAATTAATTATTCCTTACCTAATAAATCTTTACTTTAATTAATTAATCCAAATTTGTTAATTAATTAAATAAATGAATTATCCATTTTAATTAACATAATAATTAATTAATTATTAAATTTTCCTCACTTAAGACAAATCTCATTCTTATTAATAATTTTATCTCTTATTAATATGTGTAAATATTGATTCATAAATTTATTTTTAAATTCATTTTAAATTTCAAGATTTAAAATGAATACTAGTTGATCTTATATAAAGTTTAAAACTAATTGTTAAACTTTTTAAATTCTCATGTTAAAATAGTACTTTGTTATAAAAGAAATTTAAAGAATAGAAATCAACTTCTCTTTAAATTCAAATATTAAAGGATATTTTAACATTTAAACTTATTTAAAACATTTAGATTTATAAACCTAATTTAATTTCAAAATATGGAATTCAAATTCAGAATTAAGTCCAGGTTTAAAACTTTATTTAAATTTCTTACTTTACAATTTCAAATTTCCTTCAAATTCAAGTTCTTTTTAAATTACACTTAACTATTCAACATTTCAAGTTATTAAAACAATTTAAATTTACAAACTTTATTCCCAAATTAAACTTTAAAACTGAACTTAAATTTATATTTTACTTTGATTTAAAACTCAATTTAAACCTTGACTTATAATTAAATATTCAATTTTTAAAATCTGGAAACAGGACAGTTCTGTTTTTAACCCTGTACAAAACATTTACCCGAGCCACTCGCATTCTTCAATTTCCTCGAGACAACTCGCGTACACCTTCGTGCTTGACCCGAAGCGAACTACTTCTTCCCCGATGTATCACGACACAATGCAATCATCAGATACACGCGTAAATGCATGCACGTGTACACGCGATTGGAGCAACTTCGATCATTGTCGCCGACACCTACCAGTCATCGATGATCCACTTGACTCGCCCGAGCTCCCAGATCCTTCAATTTCGCCGTCGATCAAAATCGAGTAACTCGACTAAATACTAGAACCCATCACCGACTACAAAATCCTTCACCGCCGTTGATCTCGACCACCGACATCCACGCCATTCCACCCAGACCTTCGCCTCCGACCCACGCATCTTTTTCCCAAGTTTCGTACAACTCGATCAATCAGGGGTGATGAAATCACCTTGTTTCCAGACACGACAAAAACTCGAGCACGAATCCTAATTTTGCTTCGTCTCATCAATTCGTGCAATGGAAATTTATTCTACAATTTTCCTGGAATCGTTGATTAACAAGCTAGCTTCAAATAAAATCTTATCACCCAATGTTGGTTCGATCATCAGGAAATGATAAAAATACATATTCCGTTCAAATATTAACTACACCTAGAATAGTTAACTAAAAATCATCATATTAGTTTTAAAACTCCTATCTTGGAGTGTAAAATCGAATTATATAATCGAATTAATATTTTACAATACTCGAATTTTCCATATGTTCCTCTTTCCACTGTAAAATCAAATTTTACAGAGTCAATATTTTAACATCGAGCCTAAAACAAATTCTAGGCTTTAATTTGAGTTTAAACAAACCTGTTTTGTTTGAATCCCTAAGCTTAATAATGTTTGGGTGAAGATGTATTAATTGTTTTCTAATTTATTTTCCTCTGTAACCAGAAACCAGAAGAACAGGCTATTTAAACTACACTGTACAACATACACATATACAGAACCAATTATTTAAAAATATACAGCAAAACACAAGTTATTCATGCATCAACACTTTTAAAAGTTGTATGTTTACTCACTTGTATTTTTGGAAGAAGAACAGAGCTTCTTTGACACAGATTGAAACTTGCAAGATGAAGCTCCTTTCTTTGATTCTCTGGTTGAATTTATTTAAGTTGTTTTAGTTTGAATGTTTTGTTTGTGTTTGTAAATGGTATTTGCTTCAAATTTTTGATGAACGAACTGAGATGAAGTTGGTTGATGTATAGAAAGGAAGAGTGCTGGTGATAAAATTTGTATAGGGTAACATTATTTTGTTTGTACAAATTAAGACAGTGATTTTTTTCTTTGCTTGTTCTTTTGACTAGCTGAGATGAAAGCATTGTGAGCTGCATTAATTAAGTTGTCCTTTGTTCATAGATATTTAGATTTTTACATTCCTTCTTATGCAAGCTACTCCAAAAATATATATATGTTTTCATACTTATGTATATTATCTTGTCTCAAATCCTTCCATTGTCTTCTTTTTGTAGGTTCGTTTACATAAATTTTTTGTTTTATTTCTTGTTTGTTTAAGTGTACATACTTATGTTTTGTTCATCTGTGAATGTATTGTTTTCTTTTCGGCTGAAATGATTTGTTTGTGTTTAGATGATTTCTTGTTTTGCACAGCAACATATTTGCTGTTAATATATTTTTATATTTATTTTGTATGAAGATATCTTGTCTTATTATTTTCTTGCTTCCTACCTTTGTGCTTATCCAATTTGTTTTCCAAGTCTATTTATATATATATATATATATTTATTTATTTTTATTATTATAATTTATCTTTAAACCATTTAGTTAAAATTTAATTCAAACTCAATATATATATATATATACATATATATTCAAATTATTTTTAAACCATTTACTTGAAATTTAAATCCAAATCACATATATACAATATTTAAATTCATATGATTTGATATATATTCTATTTTTCTTTCTTGAATAAACCTTTGTAATATTACTTTATAATATAAATAAATTTCTATTTTAAATTTGTTGTTTGATTTTATCAAATGATTTACTTTAATACTTTATAGTTTATATAATTTATCTTATATATATTTTCTTTAACCTTATCATTTTTTTTCATTTATTTCTATTTCTAACTTAACCACAAATTCTAAAATTTAAATATTTTTTATTCTTGTGACTAAAGTCTATATTGTTATATTTATTTTTAAGATTTAAATTTAAATTCAATTTTTTTTTATAATTTCAAATCTACTCATATAGGCACAACTATATAGATTCACATATATATACAATTTCTAAATTTAAAATGATTTAATATATTTTTATTTGAATTGGGGAAACTCGCTTCAATTTACAATTAATTCTACAATTTTAATTCAAAAATTCAATTAATTATCAATTTAAATTTAGTAAAAATCCGGGATCGTTACAGTCTTCCTCCCTTAAGAAATTTCGTCCTCGAAATTTCCCAGGGAGACACAAAGATAGATGAAAAATGTTTCATCAAATCAAACTGAATATCTATTCTACATTTGGCTCACCAAATCAGAGTATCAATTATAGATATAAGAACGAATCTTTTAAATTCTTCACACGATACTCGGTTATCCAGATCTACGAAATATGCAGTGGCATTGGTCAGTCCGAAGGGATAACTAACCATTCGTAGAATATATTGGGACCCAAAAATAAACAGATATATGGATACAATTCCAAAACTTTTAGTTTAGAAACTAAAGTATACCTATCAACCATAACAAACAAAGCAACCAATTCATCCAAACAAACAATTCTGACCTAGTTGGAGTTTATGTCCTATGCAAATATATCAAATCTTCTTCCTGGATCTACCAGAAACCATCGAAAAGAGATGTTGAACAAAAGAGATTGATAGAGAAAAGATTGTTTCCTTGTTGTTACAGGGTATTGACCATTTATAGTGGTATTCCCCTGTCACCTATCTCATCCTCTTCTTGCACTCATACTTACTATCAGTGGATAGTAAGAGAATTTACTGAGGCGTTCGAACAGATATCTTAGGGATACTCATTCTAGGGTATACTTCACCATATCTCTAATGAGCTACTTAATGTGTTATACTCCATAGCTAATGTTCAACCTTAGCTCTGATACCAAATGTGATGATCCTGAACTAGGCCTTCGAAAATCGACACCCGTACTTCACTTGTACTCAAAATACCGCAGATTCAAACGCCGAATCTGGCTCACCGGAGCTTATAACACAGTAAGTATAACAACACAGCGGAATAAAGAAATGGATAATATCATATACAACTCCAATGAATACAATATCCAGAATGATATACAACAATGATATCAATATGATACAAGAATATGAGAGATAAATAAAGATGCTACAGCGGAAAACAGAAGTGATACTCCAAGTGATCCGACAAAGAGAATAAGACCAATAACTCCAACATCAAGCTCGAACCACCATCACGTTGCACCAAGAGAAGCAAGGTCAGTCGGTCATCCATGAACTCCAAAACTAAACTAGCTCCAACTAGTCTACTAAACCTGACTATCTGAAAAACACAACTCTAGACTGCCCGTGTGGAAAATTGTGGGAACCCAGAGTTTAGGAGGAGAACAATAAACTCCGGGTCAGTCATGGGATTGGTATAAGTAAACAAAAACAGTTATTTTCACAAAGAAAAAAAAAGAATTTCGCAATGCTTTTTGGAAAATGAAACTACCATAAGGCCTTCCGCCACACACACAATGCAATCGCAGAATTGGAGGAGATTTCTCCTTATGATAGTCAAACATGCTTACTACGCAAAAACACCTTTGATATTATTACTAGTGCATAGTGTAGGAAACATTTCGAAAATATAATATTAATCTTAGCCAGCATACAACCATTATTGTATGCCTACTATAGCTACTATGTTCAATAGCAGGTTACCGCCACATTCCATAGCAGGTTATACAACTAAAACCGTACAAGGCTCGTATTGTTTCTTTGGATTTTCCAACAAATGGTCAGGCTAAGGAACTTCCTACTACCACATGGGAATGCCTCTGGAGGGACGCCCCGAGAACTAACTAGCTCTCTGTCAACACAAGGCCGGGTTACCTCTTACTAGGTAACTACTACACGAATATGCCACCCCCCGGTCCTTTGGGACCTTTATCTGAGGTGCCTCGATCACAAAGCAACAACCACACAGTAAATGAGATTGATGCAACCACACAGGTAAAGCATCTGGGCTCCATACCATGATACCACCTTTTTCCAGAAGGAAATGACATACCCTAAAGGGAGCGACCCTCATAACCTTGCCGCATCTTTCCTGTTTCGACCATTTCCGGGTCATGAGGCTCGATGAGGTCTCGTCCACAAAGCTACGCTTTACACGAAAGCCATGCTTTGATCAACAAATGATCGGCAACACACAACAACACTTAGCATGCCACACTACCAAATTGAGAGTATATCACTGATAACCTTCAACTACATAACCTCTAAGCTCGTACGTCTCAGAGAACGGTGTTAAACTAAGAGAATAAATCTCCGCCACCAAACAGAAATGTATTTGAAAGAAATCAGCTTTATATCTCAAAGTGTATTGTCAGACATACAACCATACAAGTCTGTTCCGGGTTCGAACAGAACCAAAGGCACTTCTAAAGAAGCCCTTGCAATCCGGGTATTCACAATCCCGATCGGACTTCCCATGACTTATGGAATCTCTATACCGGGCGCTACTCGGTGCAGAGACAATCGATAGGTTATCCTATCGTTTTCACAAATACTCGGCCTACACCACCGGTCTTCAATTGCTATCCATATAAGACGTATCACTTATTCGGAATGGGTTATATGACACAAAGGTCCTCTCCCGGCTAAACCGAATAATGAGCGCAATATTTAAAAACATATGGATATTGGGATTTCAGTTAAGTCACAACTTATTACCCAAAACTTCTCTTTCAAATGGTTTAAACAAATTACCATTTTTAATCTTTTACACAGAAAGATTCATTTCACAAAGTTCACCCAGTTTCACAAAGATCTATTCATAGATTTTCAAATCGATTTCCATTTCAATTGGATTTAACTCGTCCAATCTTTAAAACAAAGATTTAATTGATAGCTTTCAAAACAATTCCATTTCGACCTTTTATACAAAAGGTACACCTTTCCAATTTCAAAACAAAGTTCAACAAACTTTCACAAAGATTTATTCATAACTCGGAAAACCATTTTCATTTCAACTTGAAATTCTTTTTACACCAATTGGAAATTCATTCCTTATTTGAAAGCTTCTATTATTTGAAAACAAATAGTTTTTATTTCGGAAAATCTGATTCATTTATACGAGTTAAAGTCCTTGGGTTAAATTCAAATTCTCAAAACCATACTTTTAAAATGGTTTAAATCCATATAAACACATTTATAACATCTTTAACCATAATTTCCAACCATGGAATTCAATTCCAAATTTTGAATTCAAATTCAAATTAAATTATTAAATATCAAGTTTTATTAAGTTATTTAAAATAACTTTTACATTTGAAACTCATTTGTAAAGCTCTCAATTCAAATTCCATTACTATTTGGATTCACAAATTCAACCTTTGAAAATTGTCAACAATCTGTGACTTAACTGATTTCCACGTGAAATCCATATTTGTGTGTGTATGGTGTAGTCCAGGGGTTTCACACAGTAGTGCAACATCAATAAATCATCACAGATCAAAATACAGAAACATAGGTTATAAGCGGTATAACTATAACGCTTATCTTTTATTCACAGATCACAGATCATAGATATATATATATATTACAGATAATAAATTACATTCATCCCAGAGAAACAGATCATAACACAAATCAGGATGTATCACAAAGCATCACATATCAGGATATCAAACAAATTCAACATCCAACAAAAATTCAAACATCCCTAGCTAGGATCAATTTTAATTATCTGATTAATTTAAACCAAATAAATTTCTATGAATAAATTTACCAGTTATGGTAAATTAACAATTAATTAATTACAACATATTTAATAAATTATCATTTTATTAACAATTAATCCTTAATTAATTATTCTTAATTAATTTCAATAACCAATTAATTTCTTCCTTAATTAATAATTATTTCTAAATCGCTTTCATTAATAAATTAACCTTTAATAAATTGATTATTCTCAAATTAATTACCTTCATTAATTTATTACATTATCCTTAAAGTAATAATTGCTTGATCACTTGATTAATTAGCTTTAATCATTAATTAATATTTAATTAATAACCCTTAATTTACAAATTAATTATTCCTTACCTAATAAATCTTTACTTTAATTAATTAATCCAAATTTGTTAATTAATTAAATAAATAAATTATCCATTTTAATTAACTTAATAATTAATTAATTATTAAATTTTCATCACTTAAGACAAATCTCATTCTTATTAATAATTTTATCTCTTATTAATATGTGGAAATATTGATTCTTAAATTTATATTTAAATTCATTTTAAATTTCAAGATTTAAAATGAATACTAATTGATCTTATATAAAGTTTAAAACTAATTGTTAAACTTTTTAAATTCTCATGTTAAAATAGTACTTTGTTATAAAAGAAATTTAAAGAATAGAAATCAACTTCTCTTTAAATTCAAATATTAAAGGATATTTTAACATTTAAACTTATTTAAAACATTTAGATTTATAAACCTAATTTAATTTCAAAATATGGAATTCAAATTCAGAATTAAGTCCAGGTTTAAAACTTTGTTTAAATGTCTTACTTTACAATTTCAAATTCAAGTTCTTTTTAAATTACACTTAACTATTCAACATTTCAAGTTATTAAAACAATTTAAATTTACAAACTTTATTCCCAAATTAAACTTTAAAACTGAACTTAAATTTATATTTTACTTTGATTTAAAACTCAATTTAAACCTTGACTTATAATTAAAAATTCAATTTTTAAAATCTGGAAACATGACAGTTCTGTTTTTAACCCTGTACAAAACATTTACCCGAGCCCAAGCTGAAAATACTCGAGCTAAACCCCGAGCTACTCGCGTTCTTCACTTTCCTCGAGACAACTCGCGTACAACTTCGTGCCTGACCCAAAGCGAACTACTTCTTCCCCGATGTATCACGACACAACGCAATCATCAGATACACGTGTAAATGCGTGCACGTGTACACGTGATCGGAGCAACTCCGATCATCGTCGCCGACACCTACCAGTCATCGATGATCCACTCGACTCGCCCGAGCTCCCAGATCCTTCAATTTCACCGTCGATCAAAATCGAGTAACTCGACTAAATACTAAAACCCATCACCGACTACAAAATCCTTCACCACCGTTGATCTCGACCACTGGCATCCACGCCATTCCACCCAGACCTTCGCCTCCGACCCACGCATCTTTTTCCGAAGTTTCGTACAACTCGATCAATCAGGGGTGATGAAATCAACTCGTTTCCAAACACGACAAAAACTCGAGCACGAACCCTAATTTTGCTTCGTCTCATCAATTCCTGCAATGGAAATTTATTCAACAATTTTCCTGGAATCGTTGATCAACAAGCTTGCTTCAAACAAAATCTTATCACCCAATGTTGGTTCGATTATCAGGAAATGATAAAAATAAATATTCCGTTCAAATATTAACTACACCTAGAATAGTTAACTAAAAATCATCATATTAGTTTTAAAAATCCTATCTTGGAGTGTAAAATCGAATTATATAATCGAATTAATATTTTACAATACTCGAATTTTCCATATGTTCCTCTTTCCAATGTAAAATCAAATTTTACAGAGTCAATATTTTAACATCGAGCCTAAAACAAATTCTAGGCTTTAATTTGAGTTTAAACAAACCTGTTTTGTTTGAATCCCTAAGCTTAATAATGTTTGGGTGAAGATGTATTAATTGTTTTCTAATTTATTTTCCTCTGTAACCAGAAACCAAAAGAACAGGCTATTTAAACTACACAGTACAACATACACATATACAGAACCAATTATTTAAAAATATACAGCAAAACACAAGTTATTCATGCATCAACACTTTTAAAAGTTGTATGTTTACTCACTTGTATTTTTGGAAGAAGAACAGAGCTTCTTGGACACAGATTGAAACTTGCAAGCTGAAGCTCCTTTCTTTGATTCTCTGGTTGAATTTATTTAAGTTGTTTTAGTTTGAATGTTTTGTTTGAGTTTGGAAATGGTATTTGCTTCAAATTTTTGATGAACGAACTGAGATGAAGTTGGTTGATGTATAGAAAGGAAGAGTACTGGTGATAAAATTTGTACAGGGTAACATTATTTTGTTTGTACAAATTAAGACAGTGATTTTTTTCTTTGCTTGTTCTTTTGACCAGCTGAGATGAAAGCATTGTGAGCTGCATTAATTAAGTTGTCCTTTGTTCATAGATATTTAGATTTTTACATTCCTTCTTATGCAAGCTACTCCAAAAATATATATATGTTTTCATACTTATGTATATTATCTTTTCTCAAATCCTTCCTTTGTCTTCTTTTTGTAGGTTCATTTACATAATTTTTTTGTTTTATTTCTTGTTTGTTTAAGTGTACATACTTATGTTTTGTTCATCTGTGAATGTACAATTTTCTTTTCGGCTGAAACGATTTGTTTGTGTTGAGATGATTTCTTGTTTTGCACAGCAACATATTTGCTGTTAATATATTTTTATATTTATTTTGTATGAAGATATCTTGTCTTATTATTTTCTTGCTTCATACCTTTGTGCTTACCCAATTTTTTTTTCAAGTCTATTTATATGTATATATATATTTATTTTTATTATTATAATTTATCTTTAAACCATTTAGTTAAAATTTAATTCAAACTCAATATATATATATACATACATATATATTCAAATTATTATTAAACCATTTACTTGAAATTTAAATCCAAATCACATATATACAATATTTAAATTCATATGATTTGATATATATTCTATTTTTCTTTCTTGAATAAACCTCTGTAATATTGCTTTATAATATAAATAAATTTCTATTTTAAATTTGTTGTTAGATTTTATCAAATGGTTTACTTTAATACTTTATAGATTATATAATTTATCTTATATATATTTTCTTTAACCTTATCATTTTTTTTCATTTTTTTCTATTTCTAACTTAACCACAAATTCTAAAATTTAAATTATTTTTTTTATTCTTGTGTCCAAAGTCTATATTGTTATATTTATTTTTAAGATTTAAATTCAAATTCAATATTTTTTTTATAATTTCAAACCTACTCATATAGGCACAACTATATAGATTCACATATATATACAATTTCTAAATTTAAAATGATTTAATATATTTTTATTTGAATTGGGGAAACTCGCTTCAATTTACAATTAATTCTACAATTTTAATTCAAAAATTCAATTAATTATCAATTTAAATTTAGTAAAAATTCGGGATCGTTACACTAAGACATTCAAAATTATGATTAACTTTATGTAACCATCTTTTTATAAAAATGGAACGGACAAGATCCAAAAGTTGTTGGGTGGACATGAATACACCATCTAGAGGAGGACCACTGGATTGACCACAGCTAGGACTACCAGGTCTAACCATCTCTTCTTCTTTCAGAAAGAAAGAAAGAATGAAGAGGAAAAAGGTTATTATCAGAATGAATATCAAACTAGCTTGATTGATAAAACAAGGCATCATAAAAGACAGTAGGATAAACGGGTCTTAAGACCCGAATTAAATCCTATGGCACGATTCCTAAGAGAGACTTAGGACGATGATCCTTGCTAGATTATTCTACATTGTTCCGAAGTTTGGCTCTGATACCAAGCTGTGACACCTCACCTCTATACTCACACTAGCCAAGAACACTACGGGGTAATGCCGTCGACTAGCACGATGTGTAATTAATTTGTGCAAGTACCGGTATGTCAGATAGTATATCATGCATTTCATTTCAAGAGGAAATCCGACATATCAAATGCAAACTCAAAGCTACTGCATAGTGGCTATATGGCCTTCAGAAAAAAAATATAAAATAAGCACAACACAAAATCAGTCACAGATATTCATATCACTAAGGCGGAAACAGATATGAATATAACACAAAGAAGTGTACATCAAAGTAGTGGTCATACAAGATCCACAACATCACAAAAGAATAAGTATACATCAAGGAGTCTCTATCTCGAATGTATAAAAACAAAAACTACTAAGCTAAAGTAGTTAGCCAGAAGTCAGAAGCTAGTCTCTGCTAAGAAGTCAAGTGGAAGCACATGAAACACCTTAGTCTGACCCGAGTATTATTTAAGAAGAAAAGTAATAAACGGATCAGTCTAGCTATAAATATCATACAAGATGAGATAGGATAAGAGATATGACAACAATATATGATAATGATAATGTCATACTATGACAAGTATATATTTGATAATAATGAAAATCATACAATATCTCAAATCTCCTCAAATATCCAAAAAAAAGAATATCATATTCTTTAGCTTATTCTCCAAACCTCAAATATGGACAAAACATGTCAATGCAAATCGCAAAAATTAGTGAAACACAAATTCCAGAAATCAATAATTAGAAAATCCAGAAAACACAAATGGGAAGGCCTATCACAAATGGGAGCGTGAAAACTCACCAACACATGTATCACAAACGAAACACTATTCCATGGTCGCCAACCCACCAAATTTTAGCCGAAGCTCCACAAACGGCCCGAAGACCATGGGTCGCTACTCCACCAATTTGAGCCGAAGCTCCACAAATGGGGTTTAGTCCCCCACGTAGACAAAGAGACATCGCACATCGCTAGTCTAAATCACAAAAAGATCATCGTTGATCGATAAGTGTAAATTACACTAAGCTAGTAAATAAATGAGTTTAGCTTCATGTCCTATAACCACTAGCTTAACTTAAATATTTACGAACAGATTATAGATTTCCACTCGAAAATTGTCACGAGAGTTTAGTCGAACAAGTCCAAGAATTAACCGACGAAGTAAACGCAAGCGTTTCATACCACTTGTTTTGCTAAGTCGTTTAATTGGATTTCTCATATGAATGAGGTAAAGGTTTGTATATACTAATAGATTGGAAAACGGATTTAATAACGAGCTTTGTATTAAAAGTAATGTTGAAAACATTTTTGTGAAAGAGTTTGAGTATTTACTACTAGTATAAAAACCTTTGTATTTTAAAGTGACAAATCACAGAAATGATTGTAAAAACAATCTATCACCAAAAATCCATATTCGAAGAAGTGAATTAAAAACATAAAAATCGATATCAAATCCAATCAAATGGATATTCCCAAAAATCCAGAAAAGAAGTCATCAAAGTCGATAATAAATGACAACAACTAACCGGATCAACAAAAATAGATAAAAATTGGAAATCCACTCAAAAACAGGCAAAATAGGTAAAATTCAATAGGACCAGATGTCTGGTTGGTTTGGCCAGACGACTGACCCGGATTTTTGGAATTTTCATCCTTTTTCTTTTTATTTCCTGAAGCCATCCAAACGTCTGGATGGATTTAACCAAACGTCTGGTCCTAGGCTCTGGAATTTTTATTTGTTTACCGTTTCTTTTTTTTTCTCAGGAACCTAACCAATCATTTGGATTTTTCAACCATACGTCTGGTTGCCTGTGCTGGGCAACAATTTGCCAAGGCCATTGATGGCCAAATCGATTCGGAGACGATCGGACGAGCGATGGAGGCTAGGGATTTATGCCAAGCGACAACCCAGCCCTATAGGCTCTTCCATACACCCCAAATAACATGCCAAACATCCAAGATAGGATCTCTAAAGATTTTGACTTCAAAAACAAAATTGGAAAATTCATCAAATCAATTCAAATCAAAAGTAATTGAACATGAAATAGATGTTAGGAATTCATACATAACAATAATGAAAGCTATAGACATAGATGTGTGTTCAAGAAATCACCTTTAAAATTCAAAAACAAGAAATGAGAAGCTCTAGAACAAGCTTAGATCAATTCCTCTTCACTACACCTCTAGAATCTTCAATCTAATATCAAAGGCAAAGCTTTTCCCAAGTTAGGTTATAGGAAAAATCAAGAATTGAAGAGTGATTGAGATGGATAAGATGAAGAGGATGCTTACCTAAGCTTCTCCTTGATTTTGAAACTTGAATTTGAATTTCCTAAGAGAACTAGGGTTTAGGAATTTCTAATCTCCTCTCTTTCCCCCATTTTTCATTTAGATTGAGTGTTAGGAATTATTATGAGTAGAATGAATGAAGTGGAGAGGAGTTAGGGTATTTGGTAGAAGAGTTTGAGTTAGCTTATTGGGTTAATGGACTAGAACCCAACCCAAAGCCCAAATGAAAATTCCAAAATCCTAATCAACTCCAAACATATCAATGTATATACTTAAACAAGTTGTAAACGTTGTTTTGAACTCAATGGAAGTGGTCTCTAGTCCGGATTCGACTGTACAAAAAGTCACATTTCGAAATTTAATACGACTAACGATGCTATATTTAAATAAAACAATTAAATATTTAATCGTAAAATATGCAGGTTGTTACACTTGCATTCACGCTAGGATTGAGATCACTTATAGTATGTCTACATGCATAATTACATTTCATTTTTGGTTGAGTAGATAGTTGTATAGATAACGTGACTGTATAACATGGATGCTTAGTGCGTGTGTGTCCATCCCTTAGGGATTTCAGAGATGAAATCCTTTTAAGGAGGAGAATGTAATACTCCATAAAAATTAATATGAAATTATCAAATAAGAAAAGAATTAATTAATAAATTAATAATAAGGCTAAATATGGAAATTTTGTAAAATTTAGAATTTGACCATGGAAATTATGTCGTTGTATTCATGATGATTTTCTGATCAATTTCCATATATAATGTTTTGAAAATGGAGCTCAAATGAAAAATTTATGGACATTTGAAGTTTTTGGATTCAAGATAATTTAAATAGAATTCAAATTCGAATAAATAATTAATTCCAAAGTTTGAAATTCAAAAATTAATGGTAGTTAGACATGGGTCTTAAGTGCACGGTAAAAGAAAAGTTCACATTAAATATAATAAAGATATTAAATAAAATTAACGGCAATAATCAATTTTCCCAAAATAAACGCAATTGCTCGACCGATATCCCTGGGCCGGTCGACTGTTAACAGTCGACCGGTGGGGTAGGAGCGGTCCACTAGTGAGCGGTGTGGATTTTATTAACCGACTTAAATTCAACGGTTCTAGTGCTTTCTAACCACTATAAATAAGATCTTAGCCCCCTCACTTTTATTCACAAATTATATTGAGAACTAAGCGATGCTCTATCAGTCTCTCTCCTCAAGGATTCAGAAATTACTTTAGGGTTTCAGGTAAGAAATTTTAGATGTTTATTATTAAATTTCTTATTCTATTGTCCTCCAATCCCTAAATTTCTGAATCTAATTCATATACAATTCCCTTGTTGTATATTTCTAAAAGAAGATATCTGTAAAAGATTAAAGTAGGCGTAACAAATCTAAAGAGGTAGAGCGAAGGACTTTTTGTGAGTGGAAATCTTAGTATTTCTTATTTTAGTAATTCTATAGTATAACTTGGATTTGGTATATGCCTTTGGAAAATTTTGTTTACAAAAACATCATATTAAAACCCCAAAATTTCTCTAAAGCGAAATGTCAATTCTTAAGTTAGAATTTCAATTATTCTATATATTAAAATAATGGAATTGAGTAAATATTGCAATTGTTATGTTTTACATTTTATTCCACTTCTTATCTTTTTCTTTGGATCCGATTAACGATTTTGAAAAGAATAAATTAGAAAATGGTGTGTAAAGTACGGATTCTTTTATTCGTAGTTCGCACTGCCTATTTCTGCAATTTAAATAAAAATTATCCTTTTCAATTTGATACAAAGAAGTTGAATAGAGCGTAAAAGTATTTGAATTGTAAGTTTCTATTAATGTTGATTCCGCTATTTTAGGATAAAATAAGTTTGGTATGGATTCTATTTTATACAAGTCTGTAGATTGAATTGTAGATATTTGATATATATGGTATATTTTGTTAACATAGAATTGGAATTGTATAAATTTGAAGTTTTGACATTTAAACGTTAGTTTAAGGCGCAATCTTCGCACGCTTTGAAATGTCTTTGGGGTACGCGCGCGTGTGTATATATATTAGGGTAAATAACATGTAATTATAATGTATTAATTGCGTAGTTAATAGGTTATTCTTTATTATTAAATACCCCTTAGAAAAGTAATTAATTGTAAAGGCGAAATAAGATGTTTCTTGTAAGACCTTAATAATATATGCGTAAGATGTGAGATAGTATGTTAAAAGAGTATAAATTATGACTAAGTTATAGGGATGCAAGGTCAGTCAAAAGCACACAGAAGTCTGCCAAATAATCAGGCTACCAGTAGCATGGCTTTGGGGCCGATGTGAGACATCGCCAATAATAAGTAATCATGGAGGACGCGAGATTAGTCCCAAATTCTATAGCGTAAACATGCCCGGCTAATCTAGCTACCATTTGCTACGAATAGTCGGACTAATGTGAGATGTCATCATGGGGTACGATCATAATACAAAGGATCTGCTTCATGGATTGAAGGTATTAAGTGGCTGTGTGAGGGCCCACCTCTTCCCTATGTTGGAAGTAGTAAATGGTCAGGGTTTGCGATAAGACCTGGTAGAGGATATCTCTGGAAGGGTCTGCTTCGATATGAAGTACTAAGTGGCCCAAAGAGATTTCGTGCAATGTTAACTAGATAAGTACTTGTGAGAAGTCTGCCTTGGGGAAGATATTAAATGACAGGGACATCCTTAAAAGAGGTATTAAATGGGCAAAGTCTGCCTAGTTCCCATTAAAAATTTATTAAGTGGCTTGGGTGCTATCTATTACATTGATAGGACATTATTAACGATAGATATGGGTTATTGGGTTGAAAGAGCAATGGTTATGGAATTGGACTGTGAAAGCCCTAGGGCTTATAGTTGGAAAACTTACAATATAGTTAGGATACGCAAGACGTGCACTTATTTAAATTATATTGCCTAAGTACTATTATAGAATTGATCGAGATTTTATTTGCCAGACATTATTGTTCTAACTCCCTCCTCATTACAACACAGGTTAGAGATGATGTTGCAGATTTTCGAAGATGGTCGCGGAGACGTAGACTTGTGGCAATTATTTAACTGTCTATGTTATTTTATATTTCTGGTGTACTCACTAAGACATAATGTACTTTGAGATATTGTACCATGAATATTTGGCATTGTTATATAGGATTATGTTCTTTGTTTTTTACGTTTAAATTTTAAATTAATAGGTATTGTTTCGATATTATATTTTATCCTTCTGCTATGAGATTCTGAAATAGTAAATAGATGCTCCGTGTATTGTTATTTGAACCAATTTTACCAACCAACAACCAACTTTGGGATGGGTCTAAGGTTCAATGGGCCTTTACTGGGTCGAAAATTAGGTCTGTTTCGAGGTGGGTTGTTATGGTATGTTAGGTGTTGTTTGTATATTTAGGTTTAGTTATCTTTGTGTATTTTGTTACATCATATGAGTATTCACCAATGCAATTTGTTATTTGTGTGATATTATGGAGAAACAAGTATCTATATATTTTACATTGTACGAACAAAACATTGAAAACAAAAAATAAAAAAATTATAGATATTTTAGTGGATTAGCCATGGATTTATGATAGAAATTGTAAAGTAGAATAAAAATCCATTTTTAATCCGTTATAATTTATCATGGATTTGCGATGGAGGTTTTCATGTTATTTCATATTTCTTTATATTTTTTCTAAAAAGAAAATTCCATGACAAACCATTATTAATCTATATTAGTGTTGCCTTGATTTTAAGATGGATTATTTTTGATAGATTACCCATTCCTATTATTATTCTACAAACCTTTCATTCTAAATCCATAGTAAATTCATGATAAATCCATTGTTAATCCATAGAAATTGTTGTAGAATTTTGATGGAATAGTTGGTAATTTTTTTGAAAAAATATTAAGCTTCCATGGCAATTCCATAGCAATTTGCAAGAAATTGCAATGAATTTCAATTTTTAGTCTTTTAATTAAAATAAATAAAATTTCATTGTTATTCAATAGCTGTTTGTCAAGGATTTATGATGGAAATTTGATAGAATTCAGGTCTATTTCACGGAATTATAAAGAAATAAATGTTTGATACTAACCATGACAAATCCATTACAAAGTGTGTTGACTTTCCATCACTAATTGTTTTGTGATGGATCTAGCACCTAGCGAATATGGTGAGGATTGTATATCACAAATCCATTGCAAAAATAGTTTTGAAATGAATTCTAAAGCGGTTTTCCTATCACCAAAGCAGCTTTTTCTTGTAGTGTATATATAGTTTAAACCGTAAATATTTGAGAAATAAGCAAAATATTGAAGGAAAAAATTATGGTATTTTCGATTTTTACTCAGATAAAGTAGTAAATCAATGCCAATTTAAATTGCAAATGACAACAATGTCAAAGATAATTAAAATTGTAAGTTTTGTAATGAGCCTTCAAGTAGGGCAACTTTACATCGAATTTTGAAATAAGGAGATGCCTAAGTTGAAACTTAATTTACTATTGTATTTTTGTTAATTCTTATCATTGACAAGTTTAATGTTATAAGTAACTAGTGATAAAATAATAATTAATTAAAAGCACATAAATTCATCTGTTAATTTATATATGAACAACTAGTACAACACTTTGTGGGATGCAATGATAAGTAAAAAAACATCATATTATCATATTGCTATACAAATTCTTGCAACCAGTTCGTTCATTTGAACTCTTTGAAATATTTTCTTATACCATTAGTATCATGTTAAAATACTTTAATATAAGCAAACATTAACACTATAATTATTTTATTTTAAATATAGGTTAATAAGTGGCTCTTTACCAGTATTACACCTATTATTTAAGCAGCTCATGCTTAGTAGATTCCACATATGTGGACGTCCAGTTAATGTAGTAGTTAGTAGTGAAAGCTTTCCGGGTTACTAAAGCATTTGATAGGGGAGAACCAATCAAACTAGAATTTTATGGCTAGGTCACATATGTAACTGTAAATGTAGATATGATCTCATTATGCTTGTATCATCCGGATGAAAAGATGTTTTAAATAGCCATAGAGGGAGGAAAACTTAGTAGATTATTTTCCCAATACATCAATTAGGTATGTCTTCTATATAACTCAATTACTCATACTGTTCAAAATCATGTCTTGTAGTTTGAATATACATTTTATATTTTATCTAACATGTGCTATCTGAGCAAATTATCTAAGATTTAGAGTGATTTTTTATGTTTAAAAATGTCAATAATTATGAGATTCGTAATTAATTTCTTTGATTTATGTCGAATTTTTTATTTATTATCATAAACCATGTTTGAAGTTCTAGCATTTCTCATGAATTTAGTTTTGAAGTTAACTTAAGATCTCACTTTAATGGTTATAATGTGTATTGGATGATTTTATGGTATAACTCATAGTGTTATTTTATGACTCTAATGAGAATTTAATTTTTAGGATTGGCAAAAGTCATAAATTATAAATTCAAAGATCTATGAAAATTAGAGATTTTATGATGTAGATGATTTGACTTGTTTTCTGATTTTGAAATTGTTCTTTGATTTGGACATGTTACATTATGAACAAAGTGAATCTACAATTATATCATTAATAGATTATCATGACTTTGATGCATTGATTAATTTTCTATTTGAAAAATTATGTATATAAAATTAAATTAAGTATTTTTTACATATAATATTTCTTTATAATATTCGACCGCACCAGGACGAGTTGCAATAAAGAGAATAATTAATTATTGGTAATTTCTAAGGTTAATGAAGAAAGGTTTAATTTAATACAGTATATCGATTATTATTTATTGATGTGTACTTCGTTAGTTAACGCACGTTTATGACAATATAAATCATAAATTTGATAGCAACAAGCAGTTTATGAATTTCTTGAAACAAATAATAGAGAACTGATTTAACTTATGAATATATTAGATCGTTAATTCACACAAATTTGATTCAATTCTTAATAATTAATTGCATATTAGTTCTGTAAATAATTTTGTTTAATACTCATAAAAGTAAACTCAATCATAATTAATCTAATTGTAATTGTTCTATATTTTTAAAAATTCTTAATAGACTCAAAACTCATATATAAGTAATGATGAAAATCAAATGTAATAATGTATGTCATTAACCAAAATATTCTTCCCTTTCTTCTCGTATAGCTCGTTCATTCCTTAAAAAATACCTACTCTCTTAGCTGGTTAATAACACATTTTCGTAGTATACTATATGTTAGGATTTTTGTTGCGCAAAAAAATAAAAAATAGCAAATATGTCATAGAAGTCTATTATAAGTTCTTATATGACCTAAGTCTCAAAGGGTTAATATTAGATAAAAATAATAATAGTTGAACACAAACAATGGTGATGATAATTCCAAAGTACACGAACCAATCAAAAGGAACCAACCCACAAGTTTCCCCCCAACCACCATTTATAGCGATTCTTAGAAATATTTGTTTACAGTTAATCTACCAAGTAAAAGTAAACAAAGCAAAATTAGAATCAATAACCTAACCGAGAATGAAGTCTTTATTTCTATGATAATTACTTCTTAGTGTTTGGAGAATAAGGACCAAACTGGAAAAAGAAAAAAATACCAAATATTTTACAATTTCCATAATCTTTATTAATAAATAATGGAAATTGTATTTATAACAATCAATATTAGATACTTGAAAAAATATCTCTAATGGTCATTCCCACATTTCCATTCTCTTTTTTCAATGGCATTCTTAATTTTACTAACGGATAAGCATGATTAATTAACAATCTTATGAGCCTTCTTACTATTTATGAAGCTCTCTTTGGGAAAAATAATTAGTAATAAAAAATGTTGTTATTTTATTCAGAGTTAGCCCGTCGTTGCAAAAGGTCTAGTTCATCAAAAAAAGTTGATACCACTATTAAGTTTCCCTCTTTTACTTACCTAGAAGTTGAAATCTATTGACTAAGGAAAAATAATAAACTCATACGCTCTCTTATGTCCAAGCTAATATATTAGTTGGTAAACGGAGTTGTCTCAAGCATGTAGACTTATCCTTCCTAAATCATTTTTTTATGCTCTATCATCTCTCGTATTTTTCCACTATAACTCCTATTAATTCTTCTTTTAGGAATTTGGAAAGTTTTATGTCATTTTCTTTTGGGTTTGAAAGATAATTATGTGAAACATCGTTAAGTTCCTTAGAACAAAATTTACTGATCTGGAAAGGATGGGAAAGTTAGCATAAGGTCATTTAGTGATGTTTGCCAAGCTTACTCTTTCAAACTGTGGGTTACAGTCCATGAAAACAACTCTTTATGGTCAAGGTTCATATCCTCTAAATAAAGGTCTATTATAAATCAAGGTTTATTTGAAATGCCCGCATATTTGAACCAAACTTGGAAAACAATGCAAAAAATTAACCTTT
Organism: Allium fistulosum; assembly: GCA_030737815.1. Taxonomy (NCBI): domain Eukaryota; kingdom Viridiplantae; phylum Streptophyta; class Magnoliopsida; order Asparagales; family Amaryllidaceae; genus Allium; species Allium fistulosum. Next base: position 1,423,753,978 of record CM060903.1, on the reverse strand, counting down.
ACTTTTTCCATAGAATTTCGACTCCTTGCCTTTTAACGGCATCTTCCTTAGCATAAACTCGGGTGAATCTATTAATCCAGTCGCTATACTTCATTTTTTAGTGTTAAGAGCAATGGATCCTTTCAAATCTGCTTGGATCTGGTTGGATCCAAGTAGATTAGGTAGTGAACTTTGCATGCATCTTAGATATGAGCATTCAAGCATATCTCTTCCATACAAGTGAATTATCCATTGAAAATTTTGGTCTTTTTCTTATTCAGAAAGCTAAAATAACTATAAACTTACAAATGTTGTTACAGGAAGGCTCTGAGAGCATGGTTAGCATGTGAGGCAAAATTGAGTGTAGGATTAGATTAAATGATAAGTATTTAATTTAAATCCCTATAATATTATATATTTTTTGAAAAAAAACGAGATGTAAATTAAAATAAGGTCATCATGTACTAGAGTCAATAGCTAGGAGGTGGATACACATGATCAAATACTGTCCAAACTGAGTACTACTATTCCAGATGCTGCAATAAGCTTTTTATAATCTAAGGTTTATATTTACATATGCAATAAGCTTTTTATAATCTAATGTTCTAGTATCCATGTGATCTGGAATGATTATAACTTAGTAAAAAATTATGATATCTACTTAGAATAATCTTTGTACAAAAATTTTCATTTTGTTCAGCTGTTTAATTTTTATATAGTTTTATCGAATATTTAATTTTCTTTGAAATTCGCTTCTTAATATATTTTATTGTGTTATTTGTGCAATATAGAGCAAAACATTGACACATGGCTTTTCCCATAACTGAGAATAGTACAAGGCAACATGTAACTACCTACTCAGCATAGGAGCATAAATGTAAGAGAAACTTGAAATATTTCTTATACATCAGATGTGAATATAATGATATTTCTATTTTTTTAATATAATGGTATGTGTACAATTTATTTAATTAAATTGGTTTATTGTGAGGGTATGTGGATACTGTGTAGAATTTATATAGGGGTACGGTTTACCAAAATATGAAAATAAAGTCACACTCTAAATGTGTATATTTTGTATTGATATCTAAGAAATATATCATCTCTCTATTTTTCTCCAATTATGCTGGTGCTAGAACCGATTTTATTATTTTTATTGCCTTGACTGTAACCGGTTCCATTGCCAAATTGTCCTCAAACAATTACAGAATAAGAGTGTTGTTGCAGTTTATATAGCTCTGCAATAATGATAGAATAAGATCATTCGGTATACTAAGCAACTGTTGTAATAGTGTTTTATTTCAAATTAATAAATAGTACAAACCTTGGAGTTTATAAAACAATGCTATACTCATATTGAAATTCTAATATATATAGCCGATGTTTTCAATATTGGATTCAACTCGTGAATTATCAAGAACACGTTTTTAATTGAAATTGGATTTGAACGATGACTCATAGATTCAAATGTTTGGATCTTAATGCCTAAATATACGCACATGTTAGAAATTTTGGTTTATGTAATTAAATGACATTAACTAAGTGAAAGCATAAATTCATCCTTCCATAATAATAATTTACGTTTCTAAAATTTATTTTGATGCTGGAGTTTCTACATCAAAATATGAAACTTATTTTACTTGCTTGTTGCATCATTATTAGTTTACAGGTGTTCTTAAGGCCAACGAATTCAATGACTATTTCCAAGTTTATTTTAATAACCATTGTACTAAGCTTCATTCGTAAAGGATTTTATCCTAAATTTTATAGCCCTCAATCAAATCACTGTTTTCAAAAACAATATCATTTTTAATGTATTGCATACCAACTTCATATTTTGTTGATTAAGAAAGCACTACTGATTAGCATCCCTATTTTCTTTGAATTGATCTAATAATGACACAGCTAAAACTTACCTCCAAAGCACTTGATCAAATCGCTATTTTCTTTGAATTTCTTTAGTACCTACATATGCATGTAGTTAAAATGAGGACACAACAAAAACTCCATATGATTATAAAATATAAACTGTTAATCAACCGTCTCAATCACTGTTAATTTTTACAATGTTACTGTTATATTTACACAAGTTTATTTTTTTGTGTTTATATGAAATGATAGGAAGAGATAAACGTTCTTGCTAATGTCGTTATCTACTTCGAGAGAGTAGATTAGATGTCGACGTAGGAACACCGATGAGTACATATAGGAGGTTTGACATTTTATAAACTTCGCAAAGCATCATGCACCGCATGACTTTGAAATGTGCAGTTGTCCTTGCAAAAAGTGTAGAAATTCAAAAAAACTATCCTTCAAAACAGTCGAGAAACACTTAGTCATTTACGGTATGGATCCAACTTATGATGAGTGGTTTTTTCATGGTGAGAGGAATGACACGGATGTTGTAATCAATCCTAAACCAAATTTTACCGCCAATGAGGCTTGCATCTCTCATCAAATTCGAGTGGAAAACCATGTAGAAGGTGCTCTTGGAAACCTTGTTAACAATGCATATGGTGTGTATGATAGCATTCACGGTATCTGTGATTGTTATCAGGGAAGAAAGTACCACAAGTATAAAAGAAAAGCAAATGAAAAACTATATTCTTCTTGTAAAGACGGTCTTACAATGTTAAGTGTCCTTATAGAGCTACATAATTTGAAAAAGGAATTCAATTGGTTGGGAAACAGTGTGACCGAGTTGTTGAAGAGATTGAAAAAGTGGCTTCCAAATGAAAATACACTACCAGATAAATACTCCACAATGAAACAAATAATAAAGGATCTAGGAATGAATCTCGAGTGCATACATGCTTGCGAAAATGATTGCATATTATTTTGGAAGGAGAATAAAGATGACGTTGAATGTCCTCTTTGCTATACTTCGAGATTTAAAGTTAGATGAAGGTGAAATTGTAAAAGTCACAAAGCAACCAAGAAAAGTTTTAAAATATTTTCCATTAATTCCTAGATTAACTAGATTATACACTATACCATGGATAGCTTGAAAATTGTTATGGCATAGTGAAGCAAAAACTTATTGGAATTCCATGCGCCATCCTATCGAATCAACTGAATGGAGATCGCTTAAGAATAAGTGGCCAGAGTTTGCTAACAATGCTCGAAATGTTTGGCTTGGAATTGCTACCGATGGGTTTAATCCTAATACAATCCTGTCTAACAGTTATAGTTGCTGGCCAATGTATATGGTTCCTTATAATTTACCTCCTTCATTGTGCATGAAATCAGAATTTCAAATGTTGTGTTTATTAATTCTTGGACCTAAAGCACCAAGTCAAGATATTGATGTATTTTTAGAACCCTTGTGGATGAGTTGAAGCAACTTTGGACAATAGGAGTGCCTGCATTTGACATGGACAAGAAATAGTATTTCACATTGAAAGCAATGCTATTTTGGGGAATTCACGATCTACCTACATTTGGGAATCTATCGGGTTGTGCGACTCATGGTTATAAAGCATGCTCTATTTGTGCTACAGAGATCGAGGCGGAACACATTGGTAAAAAGATTGTTTATATGAAGTACAGAAGATTTCTGAAGAATGGTCATCCATATAGAGCACCAAAACATGGATGGTATAAAGATATATAGTATAAGGAACCACCAAAACGACTGACAAGATCGGCTCTTTTAGAGAAGATTGCTCATATCAAATACACACCCGGTAAATTGAATAGAAAAAGGAAGCTTTGATCATGATGAATACCTTGTAAATGAGAATGACGATGGTGTAATACCAGCATGGTATAAAAAGTCGATCCTTTTTTTCTTAGAGTATTAGAGTGGTCATAAAGTGCAACATACAACAGACGTGATGCATACTGAGAAGAATGTGGTAGAGCATTTTATTAATTGTTATTCGATAGAACCAAACAATCCTCTAAATTTGCATTTGATAAAGCTTACACGATCCAATGTTGTCAAGTTCTAAAAGACGTAAAACTTCCATCATGGTTTGGAACTAAATTAGGCAACTTAGTAAGCATTCAACCACCTAGTTTGAATATTAGAAAGTCATATGACTATCATATTATTATCCAACATTTTTTGCCTGTCATGGTTCAACATGCATTTCCAAAGTTTCGTGACTTGAGGCGTGCGATTTTGCAAGTATGCTTGTACTTCAATATTATTTGTTCAAAGGTTTTGATTCGAGAGCATGTCCAAGCTGCCAAAGATATGATTGCGGAGGCGTTATGTGTGTTGGTCCATTATATTCCGCTTAGTTTTTTGATATAAGTATACATCTAATAGTGCATTTAGCTGATCAAGCGCTACTTTGCGGACCAATTAATTATACATGGATGTATCCATTTGAAAGGTGAGACGTTCTTTTTAATAATTATAATCTGAATTATTATTCAATGATAATATAAAAACATGCATTATTTTATGTTTTCTTAGAGCTATGAAGGAGTGTAAAAACAAACCAAGCAATAAACGATATGTGGAAGAGTCAATTTCCGAAGCATATCTTATTTCAGAATCTCATAGGTATGCAATGGAGTATATGCCAGATCCACGTGCTGGAAATCATAGCTCTAAACAAGCACCATTCTTAGATGAGAATGGTAATGATACATACAAATGTTCCATTATTGAGGGTAAAACTATCAGGCTAAGTGGCATACAACACATACAAATTCGAAGATGGATACATTTTAGAATGGATATACCAGATCTAGACGATTATTATAGGTTTGTGTTTTTTTACAAATTATAAATTAACTTTCTATTTACTTAATATATAACATGTTTACTTTGTAGCGAGTATTGATTGTCATTAGAAGATGCTCACCATAATAAAAAAGACTTCAAACAAAAGGCAGAAGTTATTGTACAATCTGAATTCATTGATTGGTTGCACATCAAGGTTTGTTAGGCTTCAACAAAACAATAGTTTTATTACAAAATTATGACTTTATTTAATATATTTTATTGGTTTTAATAGTTAATGGAAGAAAAATGAATGAGTTCATTGTTATGGTATTATGTTAGTGGTCCAACATGGAAAGCCAAAACTCATCTCAAATATAGGATCAATGGTTATGTATTTTCTCCCCAGCACTACGACAACACTCATTCAACACAAGATAGTGGTGTTTGCATGGATGCAATTACAACGTTTATCGCAAGTGCAAAAGATTTAAATCCTATGGATGATGATACTACTTGGTATGGTGTTATCTAGAAGATCATAAGGTTAATTATTATGATTTTCAACATGTAGTATTCTACTGCGGCTGGGTATGTATCGCTGACAAAACACATGGGTGTAAGATTTGTCCGGACTCTAATTTACCGATAGTAAATCTAAAGAAGATTAAAAGTAGTAATGGAGAATATGATGAGCCCGTCATTCTTGCGTTTGAAGCAAGCCATATCTTTTACATAAAAAAATACAAAATTCTGATTGGTCTATTGTACGACGTTCACCTAAGCACTTGACTGATGACACAGATGATTATGAGATGCCAACAAACTTCCACTCCAATTTGAATGAACAACACAACTTAACATTGTTGAAATGCATGGAATCTAGATAGAAAAATATGATTGTATCTAGTGATGTTTTGTTTGTTTTTTTTTTGATGTATTGAATCGATATTGACATCTGAATTCTGCAGTAGTAAAACATGATTTTTTTTGTTTGATGTATTGAATCCATTTAATGCTTAATGCTTAGTTGTTTTTATATTGATTTCCATCTTTACACTAAAGGTAATCTACTTGTTCATAGATATATATTAAACACTACCCAGCCTTTTATGCTATGATTACTTGATTTATCAACTGATTCACAAGTTAAAGTGTATATTGTAGAATGTCAACTAGTTGCAACAATTCATCACAATGTAAAGAAAGCGCCATAGAAGACGTTCCTCCTCCACCAACAAATTAAAAGTACTCAATAATTGTTGAAATGGATGGTGCTAAAGGTAGAGATGCGAAAAAATGGAGTTCTCGTTGTAGGGTTTTGATTCATGTGCTCATTCCAGTTAGTTACGATGATTGGAGGAAAGTAGACAGCTTTTATAAGGATAATTTATGGAAAGCACTTACGGTATTTTACTTCATTTCATTTCATGATAGAAACAACTTGTTAAACCATGTTAAATTTTGTGTTCTCTTTTTACCGTTCACTTATTCTTATTTATTCTTCAAGATTGGATATTATTGAATTGTAGAAAGAGTTTGACATGAATCTGGATCCAACTATTGCTCGACCTATTTTGGAGAGGGGTTTTTCACAATATTTTAGATCGGAAAAATCAAAGCTATGAGACAAATATTTGAAGAAAGATAAAGAGTTTTTACCTAAATGCATTGCGATTTATAATCGTCCGAATGATATTGATAAAGTCCAGCGGGAGAAATTTGTTGATATTGAGTATACTGATAAGAAAAGAAAACAATGCAAAACTAATGCTTAAAATAAAGGAAAAAAATACCATAACTCATACTTTGGGAAGAAAATCATATACTCGACTTTATGAAGAATTGGTATGTAGTCATTATTGTACATGTAATCTTAATGGTAATGCACAATTTACAAATGAATTCATATATATTCATGTAGGAAGCGAAGAATCCGGAATGCAAGCCTACACGAGCAAAGGAGTGGAAAGTAGCGCGCACAAGTAGGAAAACCGGAGAGGTGCTTCCTTGCACAGCAGAAAAATATGTAAGTAGAAAAATATTCATGCAATGAATTCATAACCAGATATTTTTACTTAGTGTACGCATTTTTCGTTGCTCTCTGTTGTCATGAAGATAAACTTTCACTAAACTAGATGTCTATGGTAATACGATCAAGCGCATTCGTTATCAAAACTAACATAGCACATTGAATGAAATAATATTAGACTTTTATTACTAAACTAGCTCTTGTTACTTGGAGATGAAAATGGTAAGCAGATGCATGAAGTTAAGCTTGAATGCTAATGTAGAATGTAGAATGCTACAGCAATTTCAAGTTTGATTAAAGATAATTTTGTACTGACATTGGTTTTCACTTACAAACTTACTATTCCTCAGTCACGTGCCATTAGGCTTTGGTACCTTTGTTAATTGTTGAATTTTGATTAAAGTGCAACCCACACAGTAATTTTATGGTTAGCAGCAATTGGAATAACCATTGTTCAAAAAATACATATTCCATTAGAATTTGCCAATTGTCGTTGTAGCTAGCAGTCATGTGCTCCTTGAAGCAACAAACACTACACCAAAAAGGTGTATTTGTAACGAATATAGTCGTTACAAATGAAATTTATAACAGATATAGTCGTGAGCGGTACAGGCGTGAGGTATGTCGTTACAAATATTTATAACGGCCTCTACCCGTTATTAGATATATCACTTACCAACGTACTTTGTCGTTAGAAATCTAAATTTTTGTAACGAAATAGTTTGTTATTAGTTGCATCGGTTTGTAACGGATATTTTTCGTTACTTAGTTTCCCCTTTCATGGTGGAAGAAGGGGTTGTCATTTTAAATTATCACGACCTTATCCGTTACAAATTTCATCATTAGTAACGCACTTGTTCGTTACAAATTTCATCAATAGTAACAACTATGCTCATTATAAATTTCATCTTTAGTAACGAATATGTTCGTTACAGCTACCAAACCATGTAGAGCTGCATTTTTGCTAGCATTTACACTACAGAATTGTCTATTATAATACAGTAGGTACATACATATCAAAAATTACAGAATTTCGATAACAATAAGCAATTACGCATCCAAACATACAACTTAAATTGCACAAATATTTGACAACAAAATTAAAGAAAGATTGGAAATTTCACAAGTTCATCATACATAACTAAAGAGTATGAAATCAAAATATTACAAGTTCTAACATTACTTCAAAATAAATTCTAAATCCTACAAACAACGAACACGACACTCAGACCAAATAACAAAACCTTCATCAATTATATAAATAGCTTGTAATTACCATTTTGTGGTGCTTCATAAATAGGTGCTTCTTTCCAAAACACTTGCTTCATAGTCGATGTAGAGCTAATTGCACGACAATAGTTTTTTCTTTTCTCCTTTCCAAACACTTCAGCAATGAGATCATTCTCAAAATCTTCAAAACTTCTACTTCCATTGCTACCATTGACACTAGAGTTTTCCTTTTGTCTTTCCTCTGCTGCTTCAACTAATGCCTGCATAATACCCAATAAAGTTCAATGTTTACTATCATGTGTTTGGCAATGGTACGACACAAGTATAATTGAGAGTTTTGCAAGTAAATTAACAAGGTATTCATACATCTAGGACTGACTCGATAGCCTGGTTTCCTCAGCTGCTTCTTGATCCTAGTACACTATGAAAATGTGAACAGAAACTATAGTGAAGCTGATAAGTTTACCATTGATCGCTTGATGTTACTATCCTATACGATCTACATTTTCTTATATCTAATCAGGTTGTTAATGATTTATTCACATTTTGAGGAGGTTAAGGGGAAGCATAAATTGAGCAGGTTTTTTCAACAAAATAGATGCAACACTTTATGCCAATTACTGATGTTAGTACTATACTGTCTAAAACCTTAACAACACAGAAAACCAAAAAATTTGTGCACGCTGAAACATAAACAGGCACGTTATGGAACCTGGAACTATAGCTCAACGTGGCCTAGGATGTTGGGGTACTGACCTGTATTAAATGTTTGTCGCAAAGCAGTATTCCATTGATTACAATGTTTAAAATTAACTTTATCATTTTCTTGAGTTGTTTAATACTGTATAATGCAATTGGTTATATAACAAAATGCTCTTTGATCGACTCTTGCAAAAAAGAAGGTGGCACTTTTCATAAAAGGGAAGTGACTTATACATCATAGTATGAATAGAAGAATGAATTGTGCTAAATCCATTCACTTTCAAACTCAAATTCTAATTTGTTGACAAATCTTTCTAAGGTACAGTTTGAACTTGCAACTTTCATTAAGTTACTAAGATCATTCTCTACAAGATTCCAACCATACGAGAATGCATAAAACCACAATGCATGTCTTTGATGTATATGAAAAATAATATTACGAGTTTATTTCAGCATTTGTATATTTTGTGGTCCGAACCATGTTTAGTGAATGTTCACAATGGTAATGATGGGTGCTGCTAGTATAATAAGTTTAAATGATTTAAACCATTCAGTTGCTGAAATCGCTTGCAGACATGATAGCCACTTCCCTAGTAGTCACTTGTAACAAGTTGATGGAATCTTGAGATTAATTTATTGATTAAGAATATTATTGAAGAGCAAATAGTAATTGCAAGCACACGGTATTAACGCTTAACATTTCAGTTTTCGAAACTTCAATATCAAGATTAAGTAACAACTATCAGCCTACAAGAGCAGACAAAATTTCTTCAACCGTTCCTTTGGAAAAGCATTCATTAATTACATCCAACCTAAAGAAAATAAACACATTTCTTATATACACACACACCAGCTGCAGTGCTAATTATTTTCTATGATTAAGCTTTGAATTGATGGAGAAATATAAAAAAAATCTTAATTTAATTTACCTATTATATCCACTTCCTTTCGTGGGAGGCATATGCTGAGAAAATTTGTTGATAATTCCACCAATAGTAAGTGAATTAGAAGTGTTTGCTGTTATTACGACTACACCCAAGACCACTCGAATACAATCGCAACGCGCAACGCGGAAAAGCCAAATCGTGCTAGATAGTGCAAAACAACCAAACACTCGAAGAATTCAATAAAACCAAATCCGAACACGATCACAACACCAATACAAGCAATATATGAATGCAATAACAATAAGTAAATCACACACGATTTTATAGTGGTTCCACTAACGTTGTGTTAGTGTACATCCACTTGAGAGAGCTTTTATTATATCACCAAATGAGAAGAGTACAAGAGATTGATTACAATGATCTATTCAATAAGAATCAATGTTTGTGGAGATTAGAATTGAAGAAATAGGGTTTGCCTAAACCCTAGATTTGAAGGATAAAACCCTTGATATGGAATTAGATTAGGTCTGTCATGTTTTACCCCAGAAAATAGCTTATATACTGTGTTAGGAAACCAAGGCAAATCCCTGAAATGCCCTTAGCTAATGACCCAAACAGCTGCACCAAGCCCAGGCCCGAAACCCAGGAAACGCCGGCTCAGACGTCTGCAGGTAGGGCTCAGACGTCTGACCGATCTCTCGGGCATCTGGCCCCTGTAGGGCCAGACGTCTGACCCAACCTGCAGACGTCTGGCAGCAGCCTGCTGGCAGCCAGCACCACAAACTCCCCTCCAGTTTACTCCTCCGGACTCCGTTTCGCAAACCGTCTTCTCCGACACGAAGCTACTTCCATCCTCTTCAATTCTCCTATATATTGTGTCGCCAAATTTCAACACTCCACCTCGACACTATATCCATCTCCAACACCAATGGTACCATACCATCAACAACCGATAGCTCCAACTACCAACACTTCTACCTTCAACCAAACGTGAATGTTTCCCCAACGGGTTCCGGCAAAGCCACCCCGCATTGCACTCCATCAACGAGTTCAGGCACAAAGCCCCCACCCGCCAACGAAATGTTGAAAACATTCAAACACCGTCTCACCAAAGACAAGAGCACTAGGAGTGTACACTAGCACTATACCAAGAAGATAGAACGACAATCTCATACCAATACTCTTCCACATCTACAACCAAGCTACTCTCTCACCCGTGCCACCTAGTGGCACCTAGCACTTCTCCAAGCGAATCAAGTCCGAGCAATGCTCGAACTTCCCAACCGGCAATGCCTTAGTGAACATATCCGCCGCGTTCTCCTTTGTGTGCACCTTTCGAAGACATACTTGCTTATCCTCATCCATGGCTACCAATAATGACTCCCTCACTTCTATATGCTTAGTCCGTGAGCTAAACGCCAAATTCTCCGCCAAGTGAATAGCACTTTGGCTATCACATTGAACATCAATGCTATCGTGTTCAATACCCAAGTCACACAACAATCGCTTCAAATAGAGTGCTTCCTTAGCCGCCTCCACCGCGGCTATCAACTCCGCTTCCGTAGTGGATAAAGCTACTACGGTTTGCAATCTCGATCTCCAACTTATGGCCGTACCACCTAGTGTGAAGACATAACCGAAAGTTGAATTTCTCCTATCTCTATCACCGGCGTAGTCCGAATCACAATAACCAACTAAGTTGCAACTCCTTTTCCCACTACCGCCAAAAACAAGACCATGAGATGACGTACCTTTTAGGTATCTCAAGATAAGCTTCACGGCTTCCCAATGCGATTTTCCCGGATTATACATAAAACGACTAACCACCCCGACGGCATTTGCAATATCGGGTCTTGTACACACCATAGCATACATCAAACTACCAACTGCACTTGCATATGGCACCTTTGCCATATAAGCCTTGTCTTTCTCCAAGATAGGTGAATCCTTACTCGAAAGCTTCACGTGCAAAGGTAATGGTGTATTTGACACCTTTGCATTCTCCATGCTAAACCGGCAAAGCACCTTCTTTATGTACTCCTTTTGAGTCAATTTCAACTCAAAATGCTTTCGATCCCTTTCAATCTCCATGCCCAAAATCCTCTTTGCTTCTCCAAGGTCTTTCATTTCGAATTCCGACTTTAATTTCAATTTCAACTTGTTGATTTCATTTTTGTCCTTCGAAGAAATGAGCATGTCGTCCACATACAAGAGCAAGTACACCCAACAATCATTTCCCAACTTCTTGAAATAAACACAAGCATCTTTGATGCTCCTATCAAAGCCACTTTCAAGCATAAAATGATCAAATCTCTTGTACCATTGCCTAGGTGATTGCTTCAACCCATATAGCGATTTCTTCAACTTGCACACCATATTTGACTTACCATTTACAACAAACCCTTGCGGTTGCTCCATGTAAATGTCTTCATCCAAGTCACCATGCAAGAAGGCGGTCTTCACATCAAGTTGCTCCAACTCCAAGTTGTGAATAGCAACTATGGCAAGTAATATCCGGATAGAAGTATGGCGCACAACCGGTGCGAATATCTCATCATACTCCTTTCCTTTCCTTTGTGCAAACCCCTTAGCCACTAACCTAGCTTTGTATCTTCCATCGTCCTTCACCTTGTAAATCCATTTGCACCCAATAGCACGGTTTCCTTTAGGAAGTGGAACCAAACTCCAAGTTTGATTCTTCATCAATGATTGCATCTCTTCCTCCATGGCACAAATCCACTTCGAGCTATCACTCGAATTCATGACGTCTTCAAGGTCCATAGGCTCATCTTGGACTACATTGAGAGCATAGTCCAACCTATCACAAAAGCTAAGATAGTTCCAATCACCATATCTTTCGGGTGGCCTTATAGCACGACGACCAACCCGAGTAGCAATATTATCACCCAAACCCCTTTCAGCTCCACCTTGAACCGAATCTTCTCTAGGTTCGTGTACATCACCAACACTACTAGAGGCACCTTGTGGACTATGTGATGTATCATCAACTGCTTTCTCCTCACAAGCATCTTCTACTAATCTACTCTCTCTACTACTTGGACAAAATGTGGTAATAACTTCCTTCCCCTTCGATTCATCACGAACTAAGACCGGAATATCCGATGAGCTTTCATTCTCCTTGAACATAGCCGACTCATCAAAAGTAACATGACGAGAGTTGATTACCTTCTTCGTTTCTGGATTCCAAATCCGATAGCCTTTCACTCCATCCGTATAGCCAAGCAAAATCCGCTTGAAAGCTCTTGGTTCAAGTTTATCATTACCCGGATCATGCACATAAACCGAACTTCCAAAGACACGAAGATAGCTCAAGTCAATACTCTTTCCCTTCCACACTTCCTCCGGGATTTTGTTGTCAATAGCCGAGCACGGAATTCGATTAATAATATGCACCGCGGTTGACAAAGCTTCGGCCCAAAATCCCTTAGACAAACCCGATGTCAATCTCAAGCATCGAGCTTTCTCTAGTAGAGTACGATTCATCCTCTCCGCAACACCATTTGATTGCGGATCTCCCGGTGTAGTAAAATGTCTCCGAATGCCATGATGCTTGCAATACTCCAAGAATTCTCCGGAAACATATTCTCCGCCATTGTCGGACCTAAGAACCTTCAAAGACTTACCACTCTCATTCTCAACAAGAGCCTTCCATACTTTGAACTTAGCAAATGCCTCCGACTTAGCCTTCATTACATACACCCAAACTTTACGAGAAAAATCATCAATAAAAGAAATATAATACCTTGCTCCACCTAAAGAAGCAACCGATGCTGGTCCCCAAACATCCGTATGCACATACTCAAGAACGCTTCTTGAATCATGTTTCCCTTCACCGAATGAAACCTTTGTTTGCTTCCCCATGACACACTCTTCGCAAAACTCTAGCTTGTTGAAACTCTCACCACCAATCATCTCCCTTTTTCGAAGAATATCCAAACTCCTCTCCGAGACATGTCCTAACCTCAAATGCCACAATCTAGTTGCATCTAAGTCGCGAGAACTATCAACCCCAATGCCAGCTTCACCTTCTATGGTCACACCTTGAAGCAAATATATACCATGAGCCCTAGCACCTTTCATAACCACAAGCGCTCCCTTCGAAACCCTCAAGCCATCTCTCACAATGGTGATCTTGCACCCCAAAGAATCTAATTGTCCCAAAGAGATAAGAGACTTCCTAAGTCCCGGAACATAGCGCACATTAGTGAGAGTACGAACTACTCCGTCAAACATCCTAATTTGCACGGAACCAATGCCCTTCGACTTACAAATAGAACCATTTCCCATAACAATCGAATTTCCCTCTCTAGCTTCGAAAGAAGAAAAACAATTCCTATTTGGCGTCATATGATAAGACGCCCCCGAATCGAGAACCCATTCGCTACCCGAAACATTTGATGCTACCGCCGTCAGCACATCTACGTCTTCCTCACCAACACCTCTCTCCACCGCGACCGATGAAGATGCTATTTCCTTCTTGGCCTTCTCCTTGTCCGGACACTCATTCTTCCAATGACCGGGCTTCTTACAAATATAGCACTTGCCTTTCTTTTCCTTCGACTTTCCTCTCCAACCGAGATTCCTAGATTTGGAACGCCCCCGATTCTCCTTCTTCGCATATCTCTCCTTCTCCACAAACAAACCTTGACCATTTCCGGCACTACTACCACCAACACTCAACTCCTTCATTTGATCTCTCAACTCCTCACTAAGAAGACCCGTCTTGACATCATCTAACGTCAATGTATCCCAGCTATAGATCAAACTATTTAAGAAACCCGTATAACGGTCCGGCAACGAACATAACAATATCATCGCCTTCTGCTCTTCCTCAATCTTCAAATCTACCGCCTTCATCTTCATTAGCAAATCATCAAACACATTCAAGTGTGCCTTAAGCGAACTCCCCTCTTTCATCTTATACGTGAAAAACGTTCGCAGCAAGATCAAACGATTAGTTAGAGACTTCTTCATATACAGCTCCTCTAACTTGTCCCAAATGCCCTTAGCGGTCGTCTCACCACTAATTTCGGAGATCACATTCTCTCCCATAGCAAGTTGAAGTGTAGTAAATGCCCACTCTTCCATTTCCTCTCTCTCAACATCCGAGATGTCCGCCGGCAACAAATGTGTATCAAACACTACCCTATGAACACGATTTCTTCTTAAAACCGCTTTCATCTTCCATTGCCATTTTTCAAAATCATTATCACCATTCCACTTGTCGATAACCAATTGCGATCCCGACGCCACATACGACCCACGTACATACGGCGCTATACTACTTGGACCAACCATTGAATTTTCAGAGGTATCCATTTTCGGCATTTCAACAACCACCTAGCAACACCAAAGCTCTGATACCAAATGTTATTACGACTACACGCAAGACCACTCGAATACAATCGCAACGCGCAACGCGGAAAAGCCAAATCGTGCTAGATAGTGCAAAACAACCAAACACTCGAAGAATTCAATAAAACCAAATCCGAACACGATCACAACACCAATACAAGCAATATATGAATGCAATAACAATAAGTAAATCACACACGATTTTATAGTGGTTCCACTAACGTTGTGTTAGTGTACATCCACTTGAGAGAGCTTTTATTATATCACCAAATGAGAAGAGTACAAGAGATTGATTACAATGATCTATTCAATAAGAATCAATGTTTGTGGAGATTAGAATTGAAGAAATAGGGTTTGCCTAAACCCTAGATTTGAAGCATAAAACCCTTGATATGGAATTAGATTAGGTCTATCATGTTTTACCCCAGAAAATAGCTTATATACTGTGTTAGGAAACCAAGGCAAATCCCCGAAATGCCCTTAGCTAATGACCCAAACAGCTGCACCAAGCCCAGGCCCGAAACCCAGGAAACGCCGGCTCAGACGTCTGCAGGTAGGGCTCAGACATATGACCGAACTCTCGGGCATCTGGCCCCTGTAGGGCCAGACGTCTGACCCAACCTGCAGACGTCTGGCAGCAGCCTGCAGGCAGCCAGCACCACAAACTCCCCTCCAGTTTACTCCTCCGGACTCCGTTTCGCAAACCGTCTTCTCCGACACGAAGCTACTTCCATCCTCTTCAATTCTCCTATATATTGTGTCGCCAAATTTCAACATTTGCTTCAACTTTGTCAGGTTTATTTAATCCTTTGTTGTCTTATATGTTAACTGTTACATGTAACCAACATAAGGTTAATGCAGAGAGCAGGTTCACTGATATGTATAAAGTTAAAAGTTGGAAATAATCATCTTTTAGCATGACAATGGGTCCGCAAAGAATAATGAATCATACGGTTGCAAACAAAGAACCAAATGTAAAGAAGATGCAAATTAATTCAACAATTATTTCTTCTAAGCATCATGCTCTTAGAAGAATACTTAATAAATGCAAGGGGAAATATATGTCATTACTTGAAATAAACATGCAACATAGCAATCGAGAAATCTCTACATGTTGA
The DNA here is from genome assembly GCA_030737815.1 of Allium fistulosum. NCBI lineage: Eukaryota > Viridiplantae > Streptophyta > Magnoliopsida > Asparagales > Amaryllidaceae > Allium > Allium fistulosum. The sequence goes on along the minus strand of CM060903.1, from coordinate 1,423,737,976 downwards.
TTACCACGTCGATTATTCTATGCATGTAATCATCCAGATCTGGAAAGCTCAGCTAACCCTCAAGTTTATACGAATAACTTCATATTCATATAAAATCAAAATCTTAAATTTCAAGGATAAAAGGAACACAAACAGGCATGCAATTAAAAACTAACTTATAAGTCATAAGAGTGCGACAAATTTAACTTCCTAGTATCCAAATATGGAAGTTCAGCTCATATGCATGTATCGCAGACTGTTGCAGAAAGAGAACGTTTTGTATTTCTGCCTGAAAGGTAAAAAGAAGGATTGAGAGGTGGATAATGTCGTCGATTCCCCAATTTTTAATTTCCAAATTTCGCCATCCTAACCACATGAGTAAAATAAATTTGAAGTATACAAGCTTACAAAATATTTGTAAAATGCCCGACTCCAGTGATAAGAAGTCGCATACAAGGTAAACTTCAAATTAAATTTCCTCTCCAATTACTTATGTCAAACTCAAATAAAAATTTGAACAAACAATATAGATAAAAAAAACCACCGCATATAAGCCTAGCTCAAGTGACAAATGTTAATAAAGGGAAGCTGAGATATGGATCTCTTATTAATGACATGATTACTCAGAACCTATGAACTTAGAAACAAAAACAACTATATCACCTTATTATCATTTGTGAAAAAAGAACCAACAAATTTATCCTTTTGTAGTACATCTAGTATATCATCGTAGAAACAAAAGTAACTATATAACAACTAAACATAAAGCATAATAATTTTACAGTATGCATAAAGTGAATAACCTCCATCCAAAAATTCTCTCAATACGACCATTTGTAGTACGTCCACTGCCATTAATTGACCGGGCCAAATTTATACTACCACGCTTTACTACTAACAAAATAAGGACAGTACCAAATTTGTTCAAGATTATGACTTGAACAAATTTTGGATCAGCAAAACGCATAATCTTTCCTAATTTAAAAAATAAGTTAAAGTTGAAATTATTACCTAATTTGAAATTGAAATTTTGGTTGCAATCGATTGTCGAAATAGAACACAAGCCCTAATCTTTCCTTGTCTTCGTCAAATCGGCAAAAAATAATCAAACGGGGGCAGTGAAAGAACGATGGAGAAATTGGCAAAAGGTGGTGGCAGAACGGCTGAGGCGGCGGCCAAAATAGCGTAGGTGGTAGGAGAACAAATCGGAGGCGAGATAACCTAGAACGAAAGAGTAATTAAAATGAACGATGAATTGTTGTCCGTGAGAAATGGAATAAGTAATAATAGAAATAAAATTACAATCCTATCCATGTTACTTTTAACTATTTACAAAATTACCAGACTTTGTAACGGTAATAACCGTGACAAACGTTTGTAACGGAAATATCTGTTAGAAATTTGTAACGGTTATTACCGTGACAAATTAAAAGCGGAAAAGTGTTACAAAATAGGCTATTTGGTGTAGTGAAATATTAATCTAAATGAAATACAGCTAATTGATTAATTAGAGGTATAATACATGCCTCGTTTAATCATGTGAATTAGCAGCTATCACAATCACTGTTCCATGTGACCCAACTTAGCCTTCTCCTTTAGCTCCTTATTTTTAATTAATTAATGACCCTTTATTGATGGATTGAATATTTAGACATGTTATTAGCATCCTTTTTCATCACTGGATTGGTTTTTTCCACAGGTGCAAAAGTATAGGGATTGTAGGCTTAAAAATGAAAAAGTGTGTATATGCATCGATTTTTGAGAACATCGAAAAGTTTAGAATATAAATACGGTTTGAAATATATATGATTTATGAAGCATATCGTTTCATACGTGGGTTCAAAAGTTTGTTGTTATAATTGTTTAAGAGATATATAGTTTATATCTGTGAGTTTTTCTTAAATATAAATAGCTCTGAATATGTTTGTCTTAAATATGGTTTTGTAGATGAAAATTTTACACGTTTTAGTTTCAAAAAATATATGTAAGGTTTCATATATATATATATAGTTCTGAATACATGTAATACCTGTCACTACCTGTCGTATATATACGGTTCTAAAATATAGTTCAAAAAATAAATGTAAGATTTCAAATTTTTTTAGTGATGGATATTAATTATTTGTGAAGCACTCAATACCAATCAGATTTCCGAATACATGAAGCATTATGCATACACACATTTGATTTCAAACATGTATATAAATTCGTATGTGTATGGCTTCTAACATGTACCTGATTTCAAGTTTAGCTAATTTCAGATATACAAAAGTCTCAAATGTTTATTAGCTTTTAAATATATAATGTTTCAAATATGAAAGATTTACATGTGTCTAATTTTGGATATGTTAGAGTCCTCAAATCCATATTCCATATCTACATTGGCATGTATGTAAGCCTAATAATAAATACTAGTAATAAATCAACAAAACATTAATATGGGGAGAGATCCACATCCCCTGAATTTAAATTCCCTTAAAATCTATCATACAAATATTTATATCAACCGTTTTCATAATCATTCCATGTATCTTATTAGAGCCCAGACCATTCTCATGATTTTTTATATCAATTTGTTTTAATATTCAGGCTTTAATAGAAGCTTAGAAGAGAGGCAAAAATCAAAAGCTAGTGTTAAAGGTAATGAATGGGTAATTAGTTTGGAAGATTTTGAAAGAGATGCCATTGCTGAAGTTTTTGGAAATGATAAAAAAATAAGCTATCGCCTTGCAATTAGTTCTACATCTAATGCGAAGCACGTAAAACTCACTCAAGCTTCAAAAGCATTTATCAATTACAAAGAGAATGAAGATAGGCGATGGAAAATGGAGATGCAAAGGAAGATTGATCAAATGCATGAAGAAAGTAGAATAACGAATTCAACTCTAGTTGAAATGCAATGCAACAATGTATAAGGCAACTTGTTAGTCAGATTCGAACGAATTTGATGACACTAAGAACAGAAATTTGTTTGCATACCGAGCACCATCCTAGCCCTACTCCTACTCCATCTAATGCTGTTATTGGATCCTCTACAGTTTAAAGACAAGCGGTGCAATTATTGTCATGAAAACTAGAAGTGGTAGCTAAAGGACATCTTGGAGTGCAAAAGATTTGTCATCGTAGAAAGGTTGGAGATGGAGAAAATTTTGTTTGGGTGGAGGATGTTCTTAATCCAAACGAGCTACTTTTTGGTGCGCCTCAAAATGGTCATTATACATTGTCCGAGTTGGTTGATGGTGGTTTTGTAGTTTGGCCGGAGCGTCGTATTCGTTGTTTGTAAGCTTCTAGATATGTTGTATTAGTGAAATTTGAAGTTGTCACAATGAACTTTGTAGAATTTGATATGTAATATTTCGTACGTTTGGTGTTTTTTATAATTTGATGATATGTTTGTTTTGAAATTTAGTTTCATGTTTTCTATTGTTATAAATTCGTATAGATATAGTTGAATGAAATACTATTAAATTTTGAATAAGATATGGTTCAACTATACCAAATTTGCAACACTTATAAGTGTTGGTAATTTTGCTATTTACCTATGTTTGCGAGGAATTCCCAACGGTTATAACCATTAGGAATTAAAAAATTCCCAATGGTTATAACCGTTGGGAATTTGAAGATAGTCATAGGTTATAACTGTAATTTCCAACGATTATAACTGTTGGAAAAGAAAAAATTCCTAACAGTTAGTATTCCCAACGGTTATAACCATTGGGAATACCAAAATTTCTTAACGGTTATAACCGTTACAAAATATGTAAAAAAAATTATAATGTACCTACTACCAATGGTTATAACCATTGGGAATTTGATTACCAACGATTATAACCGTTACAAAATGACAATTCTGGTGTTGTGTTCAATAAGTCCAAATTGATATAGTTTTGACGAAGAGAATTGGTGTAAATAATTTTTACAACAGGGTAGCACTTATTAGATTAAAATAAAAAAATTCCCAAAATGAGTAAAAAATAAATTTGACCATAATGTCACACCACCTGCTAAGTGAAGTGTGAACGTTAACGTTCGAATAGTTCGATGTTAATCGCTAACCGAATTTACGCCCAAGGGTCACATAACCGAATCAATGAATTCTCTTCAGACCAAATGATTTATTTAGTTTATAATTATTATAAATTTATTAAATGAATTAATATTTATGGAATATTAATTATAAAATTTGGATATGATTTGAGAAATAAATTTGTTGCAAGTGATTATAAAAAGTTATAAATATGTTGATCGATATGAGATATCGCAACAAATTTAGTTGACTATAATTATGTATATTTAAATTGGGTTAAATGAGCTCACAACCCATGAATTTTAGAGGTGAAAGTCATTGGTTTAGATAGAGGAAGGGGCAACTACTATGCATGAGATTAGGGTTTTGAGATGTGTGGTTGAGACTATTATCTGCTCTCTTATCCTACCCATATAAAAGCTAATCTCAAAACACTAGTCAAAGGCTAATTCATTTTTTAACTCGCCACTTTCTTCTTCTTCCTCATTCTAATGGTAGCAACTTTCCTCTATAACCATCCCAAAAATTCTCAAATCCAATTTAAATTAAAAATACTAATTTGTAGTAGAAAGTCTCCAATCCCAGATTAGCAACCTGATGGATGGGAATAGTTCTTAGAAGAGAATTCATTGTTCAATGTGAACTCAAAGGCTTCATTAGGAGGTGAATTTTTATTTATTATTATTGTTCTGATTTCTAGTTTATCATATGAATGTTGATTTACACCCAAATCATTTATTTGTATTCAGATCTGTTTACTGTTTAGATTAGGTGAGATTTTTGTTGGTACATGTATTTTTTACAATTAGATTGGTTATGTGCTTGTTGTAGTATTTTTTTTATTGATTTACTGTTGAATTTTTTTCTAAAAAAACAATAATTAAATTTATATTAATATATATAAATTGATCTAGATTAAATGTATACAGATTTGCAAATTGTCTATATGTATAATTGTATATATGTTTATATCTTGTATATAATTAATCTAAAAATTTCTTATGATGTTTTATACCTATTGTGAATCATAAAATATAAAATTATTTTATTAAATATGTATATACATATTGTATTATTATTTAATGATTTATGAATTGTTTATTATGTATAAAATAATCAGTGTTTTAAAATTTCAATTTAATACTTTTTATATTATCTACACCATGTAGGATGCTTATTGTAAAACTTTTAGATTTTTTGAACTTAATTAACTATTTTTTAAAAATTAATTTACTTTCGGTCTACAATCAATTATTTAATTAAAATTAAAATATATTTAACTGATGAAATTCTAGAAATTTTTCATAAGCATGATATGTTTCACAGGTTGCTTAAAAAAAATTTCAGCTTTTTAAAATTTAATTTATTATTTTTTATAATTAGTTTTCTATCAGTTTAATTATTTAATTAAAAATATAATTTCAGTTCAAAAAATTCTAGAACATTTTCCTAAGCCTAGAATATTTCTCATCTACCTTCAAAAAATGTTTTAGAAATTTTCAACTTGATTTCATATTTTTAGGAATTAATTTGATTAAGGGCTATTATCAACTATTTAATAATAAATATTATTTTAATTAAAAAAATTCATAAATTAATCTTAGGCCCAAAATATGTTTCCAGATTTTCTAAATTCGTAAAACTTTTATTTTTTTAATGTAATTATTTTACATTAATTTATTATGATAGAAACTGTTTTATTCAATAATATATATATATATATATATATATCATGTTTTGACATATTACACAAGCACATATTTGAACAAATTATAGTACATACAAAATGAGCTAATATGCTCTTTGCAATGTAAATCCCAACATCTATATGCGGACACCTTATACCCTTCACGGATTATGATGTTACACATGCGCACACATATATATATGTGTATATATATATGGTTCACATATATATATATACCTATATAAGTAAATAAAACAAAATTAAATAAATCTTAAACTACAATTTGTATAGTTAGAATACATATGGACATAGTAATAAATCTTGTCATGAATAAATTATTAATTAATTACATTTAATGTATCAATCAATTCAAATTAGAGAAAATGAAAGGTTTCTCTCTCCATGTAATGGAATTTATACTCTCAATTAATTCTACTTTTAGGGAAAGAAATGAAAGGTTGCATTCCCTATACATTAACTAAATGTTAGGTGTATTTGATACATTATACATTAAATTAAAAACTTCTCTTTAACTAATTTAAATAAAACAAATGATTTTATTTAAAACAAATGTAGAAATGTTCTAAATAAATTAGGCTTCATTGGCCCAACTAAGATCCAATAGGGTAATTTTTTTTGAAATTCACCTATTTCTTCCACTGCGGGCTGGCCAAGCTCCTTCATTCCATCACTCACAACATTCACATCAACACATTCAACTTCTACATTGCTCTAGCGCAAATCTCTCCGCTTGATAATAAAAATCTTCCAAACCGGTCTTGAAATTTGTTTTGCTAGCAACTCCGGAAACCACCATCGTCAGAACTATCGATGGATCGGCTTATAAACTACAACAGCTGCCACAGTGAACCTGATCAAATAAGTCCATAGATTCTCTCCAACCCTTTGTTTCATGCTCGAAAGCACCATGACATTCTGCAGTCATGTTATATAAACTCTGAATTATTTCATGAATATGTCTACCAACTCGATCCATATGCTAATGGACTTATTCTCTAGATGTTTAAACTAAGTTGTTCCCAAATCGATCAAATATGGATGAATGGTCGATCTGTCCTTCCATTATATATCTCCAACGCTGGTAGCTTGAAATCGGATGGATTCCTTACATAATGGATGTTTGGGGTGAATGGTTTTTTTTCACTTCCTCTAAGCCTCATTCCTAAGGTCCACTTATCAGTCCCCGTCTCACCATTTCAACAATCTTATCATCTTCATCCAATGGAAGTCACTGATCCAAACCTTCATCCTACCCCTCGTTCCTACGAGGAACTTCTGACTCCAACTCTTATTGTTGTGCATTCGCACCTTCGTTGTGTGGCTTAACATAATTCCTTTGATGTGCTCCGTCCTATCCCATGTCAACAACAATCATGCCCTGGCCTCCTTGACTCGACACCGACTTGTAAATATAGGTCGACATTGACTTATAAACTTGGGTCGACATCAATTTGTGGGGTCTTCAGGGGACCGACTCTAAGTCCTTTCATTGCATTTTCAGGTGCATTAGTTCCATCTTCTGGCCTTTGGTTCTGGTTTCTAGGCATTTCGACTATCGTTTGCTACTCCATCCTTTTGAAGAATCTACTCAGCATTTTCTATTGTTGAGCCACCATCATATCATGCATTTCCTTCATCATTCTCTACATCTCCTCTTTAGTTACATAGATGGTTGAGGGATTTGATCTTGAGGACACTTCATGGCTGACACTTATGCTTGCTAGCTTCCTCTAACAATAGATCTTGTGTTACGCCTCTTCATCTTTTCAAATCACGTTCAAGTTCTTAAACCCAAATTTTCTTAGTGAAAGCACAAAAAAGTTTAGAGCAAAAATGGCATAAACATCTAAAGAAATATCAAATATCAAAATTAAAAAAGAAAAGAACACACAATTTTTATAGTTGTTCAATAAATACTCCGGCCTAAGTCTACTTGATCATTTTCTATTGACTATTCTTTGTTTTTACAAAGCTATTCTTACAACTCGGTTGTTTACATCTTGGTAAGGATCCAACAGAGTGTAACTTAGAAGTGTAATTCACAGCTCGAAGAAATAAGGAGTTTAGAAAGAAGAAGAAGAAGTTAAAATTCCCTTTCAAAGTGATCTCTACTCCTATTTATAGATGAAAATCCCCAAAATAAGCTCCTGAAAATGCTCTAGCATGTTCACCACGTCGCTTCGCAAAAAATTCCATGACCGTCCCGACCTAAGCAACCACAACTCATTACCGAGTTATGAAAATCAAGTCGATACCTGACTTGGATTTGACTCGAGTCTGACTCCAAGTCGCATTGCTCAATATTTTGCTATCCCTTACTTCAGGTTTTTCTTTGCTTTGCCTAGGTTCAGCTTAGGTATGACTCGGGTCGGACCTGAGGCACCGAGTTGAGAATGTTGAGTTGAAGTTTATGATCCATTTTTTACTATCTCCCTTGTATCCATTAACTTTATTGTTTATGATGTCTTTAGGGGTTTGCATCCATTTCTTTTTTGTTGCTCAGCCTAGTTTAATCCTTTGAGTATGTTTGGAGATTGGAAAATTTGGCCGTACATGAAGATAATCAATCAATCCCTTAATCAGTAGATTAAATAATGCATTTTATCAATGCTATTATAAACATGCTTGTATAGGTGAATTATGATTAGGGAGATGGCAAATCATTGTATTAAATATTTTGGGATTGAGATTTTTTCTAAATTTTAAGGCTTTCCATTATAATCTTTTTTATGAACTTAATAAAGGTTGTTGAAGAAATTTCTTTATCTATTGTTTTTTTCCCTTTGCTTCTTATCTCTTCTAAAATCTAATTGTGTAGGGATCTTCAGAAAAACCCTGACAGTTGGTATCAAAGCCTACTACACAATTTTTTTTAAAGAGGACTTAGTTATGGAAAAGATAAGTTTAAAGAACTTAATAGTAGAAATTAGGGTAAGGAAGGCAAAGATGGAGGATTTTCTACACCTCAATGTTCTTCACCAACCATTAAAGAACAAAATAAAGAAACCTCATAATTTATTTAAAGCAAATGAGAGACTTTGGATCATAGGGCTGTGGTGATTATTCAGTTTCTTGGAGAATTTAGTATTTCATATTATTGCTAATGAAACATTTTCTTATGCAATATGAAAGAAATTGGAAGAAATCAATGCAAAGAACTCTACAACAAACAAGTTTCTTCTTACGAGAAGATTAGTGTATCTGAAGCTTAAGGAAGTTTGGGACAATTGGAGATCATTTTAATAATTCTACGGCAATTGTAAACCAACTAGCGGTTGTGAATTACAAGGTGCATAATGAGACACAAGCTTTGATGTTGATGATTTCACTACTGGAGAGTTGGAAAACACTTGTGTTTGTATTGAACAACTAAAATTTAGATGAAGTTGTTTCAATGAGATCAGTGATTAATAGCTTGCTTAATGAGGAGATGGGTATGGTGAACCTAATGGAAGGAAAGCATAAGGAAGAAGGGGAAAGTGGAAATCCTATTCAAGAGGTCAATTTTGCTAGGAGGGATAAATGTCCGGATATGAAAAGATGATCAAATAGTTCGAACATGGAAAGAGATTTTACCTACCATTACTGTAAAAAACCTAGTCACTAGCTAAAATTTTGCAACAAGCTTAAAAACAACAAAGAAATGATGAAAGCATTAGATTAAGCCAAATATAAGCTTGATGAAAGTAGTGATGATGATGTAAATTTTAGTATTAGTAATGATACTCTCTGTGTTAACGAAGAAATGAAGATGGTTAAGTGTTTGATTCGAGTGCATGTTTTCATATATGCCACCACAAGGAAGCATTTATTGATTATAAAGAGCAAGAGAGTAAGGTGGAGTCTGCTAATAGTGGAGACTTGCATGTTAAGGGGATAGCTTCCATCAGATTGAAGACGTATGATGGATGGATGGTAAAATTCATGAGAGTTAGGCATATTCCAGAAATTACAAAGAATCTTGTTTCTGCATGACATTTAGGGGTAAAAGGCTGCAAATTTTCAACTCGAGGTGGACTTACATGGGTTTGGAAGGGTAATAGGGATGGGTTGCATGCAAAGAGAGAAGCAACAATGTGCACAAATTGCTTGGAAAAATGGTGGAGAATGAAGGAACTTCTCAAAGTGGTGTTGGAGAGGAAAATCTGTCTGAATCAAGGTGGAGTCTGCAATGAAAAGCCGTAAAGATCACATGGAGTCCTTTGTGGTATTACAAGCAGTTATGAATTATTGATGCATGCATGTTCGATTGGGCGGCATGCATACGTAGCTAGTTTGGAAGTTGGTAAAGTTTTCTTTGGAGATGGAAACATTTGTTTCCAAAGATATATTGGAGATTGCTTGGAGCTTGAGGATTTAGGTGGAGTTGGTATGCTTATATGAAATATAGAATCAAGGTGGAGATTATTAGATTTTAGTGATACAATATTTTTAAATTAAAGTTGATTTTGAAGATATTTGAGTTAATGTGGAATTTTGGCTCAAATATACTACCCCTTTTACAGGTTTGGTAGAATTTAAGAGTGATTAAAGAGTAATAATTGCCGCATTAAAAAAATGCAAGCAGTTATCTACATGGAAATGAATTATTTTAAGAGATGGACGTGATCAATTGAATCCTATTTTGAGAGACGGAGCTAATCAATCAATTATTTAATCATCTGATCAGAAAATGCATTTTATCAAGGCTATTATAAATAGCTTGTATAAGGTTCATTGTGATTAGGGATAAAAACAGTCATTGTATTAAAGTTTTAAGATTGAGATTTCTTTTTAATTTTTAAATTTTCTCTTTTAATTCTTTTTGCGAATTAATAAAGGTTATTTGAAGGAGTTTCCCACCTATAATTTAAGGAAGTTGTTATTATTTAATAAACAATGAGTTATTTGAGGCCAAATTTGGACCTATTCAATCAACTATTACTTAATAAACTATGATAGTTTCATTAATTAAAATTTCGGCAGGTCTCCCTTCTATATGCAACAATCAAAATTAGTCCAATATCAATACAATATCATCACATATCCAAAAACGTATCTACTCTCTTTCTATAAATGCAATACCATCAAACCAATATCAAATGCACATTATCACTACTCCAAGTATTAAAGAAATATTTCATTGCTAAATTTACGCTCTTTCATTTTCGACGCGTCTGACGCGTCGAAAACAGAAATGTGGCATTTGGACCGTTTGAGTGGAAGCTGAAAATCGGACCGTTCATGTCCGACGCGTCGTGCTGTTTCACCAAACGATCATCCTATTTCGCAGCTCCTCCTCCCCCTATATAATCTAATCCCCCTCCTCTACTCCACACCAACAAAGATAGTCTTTCCCCCTTTTTGAATTTTATTCTGACCCGTCCAAGCTTTTTTTAGGTAATTTTCTTCCTTACTCTGCTTATTTTCTCCGTGCCTACTTTATATGTTTTTTTGAACTTTTTTACATTTCAAAATTTTCATTTTTCGGCATTATGGCGTAATCTTTTGTTCTGCTACTGCTTCCGCTTTCTCCCAGCCTATAGCTTTATGGACAGACGAACGGATGAAAGTTTTCATTGATTTCTGTATAGATTTCCTAGCGGACAAAGTGCATTTCGCCAGCGAGTTTTATGTGATTGTAGCTGGGGAAATTAACACGCGGTTTAACCTTGAATGGTCCCAAACATTAATGAAGAACAATTGGGATAATATGAAGTGTCTCTGGGGTGATTGGAACAAACTGTTAACTGTAAAAGGCGAAGAATGGAAACTAGAGAATGATCGACTTGACGGTTCCGAGAAGTGGTGGAATGGTCCTGCGTGCAGATACAGGAAATACATGAGAAATACCTTGATAAAATTCAGGAAGCTAGATCAGCTATTTAGAGGTTGCATAGGAAAGGACACCTCCAGGTATCAGATACCACCAGCTCCATCAGCTCAGCCTTTCACTACTGCCAATACAGCTTTGTATGGTGACTGGATGACTCCAGACACCGCATCCTTTCAGCCCAGACATAGTAGACCGACCGAGCATGGCAACTCAAGCAGATATATAAGTGGACGTTCATTTGTTCAGAGTGACCGTCTCAACCATGCTATAGCGCGTTGTTATTCTATTTTATCTGCTATTAGTAGTGTTCTGAGGTGGGAGATTATCGAGGTTTTTCGCAACGATCACTCAATCTTAGATGTAGTGGAGATACTCCCTAATTATGAGATATTTTCATTTATGAGTTATCATTTGGGCATGTTCCAGAGTTGTTGTTAGCTTGTTTTTTTAGTTTGTTTGGTTTACTTTTTTATAATTTGTTTGGCTTGCTAGTATTTGAATTTAAATGTATTGGTGTGGTTTAATGGAATATCGAGTTTGTACTGATGTGTTTTATTTGAAATTATTAAACGCGTACTGCACGAAAATAACAATTAATTAACTATAAATCAATTAAATTAAAAACCATAAATTAAATACCCCACTCAAATAATCCGTTCAAATACCGCGTTCGTAGCCGCAAACGCATACTTCATTCACTAATCTTCTCCGTTCAAATACTCCATTCAAATGCTCTGCTTTAGTTCTTCGCAAACGCAACCTAATAGCATTCAATTGCTCATCTTAGGCAGAATTGTATTTAACCAACGAATACAAAACCAAGTATGAGCATATAAGATTGATTTAAAAAATTCATCATCCAAGCAAACGTTTCAAACAAAGCATTTGCTGGCTGTTGCTGGCTATAGTTTGAGGCAAGGAATTGTTTGGCGCGGCAAGCGTTCGCTAGCTGTCATTAATAAAATTTTGTTATCATTATCATAAAATTAAACTTTAAAGTTTGAAACTACTATGGATGTCCGAAATCTTTATTTCAGCTATCATCGTAAATGTATCAAGTTAGTGAAAGTCCAATATCCCAACCATAATTCTTAAGGTTGAGACAAACTAATTGAAATATTCTACCTGATTTCATATATTACGTCACATATAACTTTCAGCCTGTATAATATAAATCGGTAATAAAAGCATGTTAGTATAGAAGTGTGTGCGCACACAAGCGTGCGCGCGCGAGTACTTTGGTACGTGTGATGCACGTGCATATGAGGAATTGATATTAAAACAACAGTTTGTAAGGTGACGTGTATGTAAAGCTGTATTTTTTATGCTTGTATAAGAACAAATCAACCATTTATCGAAACTTGAATGAGATTAAGTTATTCTAGAAGACGATTAAATAAGCAAAGGAAGTAATAAACTGTTATATCAATATCTAAATAAATGCAGCAAATATTAAAATTAGCGCTTCCATTAGTTTGAAACCTAGAAAAATTGCATCATCTCTTTTTTTAAAAGCAATCAATCACCCTAGTAACATATAGATAAATTTTCTTATCTACCTCAAGATTGATACCAATAGCAGTAGCATGTATGTAATCTGTAAGTACTAAAGTATAGTTGGAGCGATCTTCTCATTCCTCCTAGTCCCTGACATAAGAGCGACATCAGTAATATGTAGATGGAGGAGCTAACAACGTTGTATAAGGAATTTTTTTATGTAAACTACAATTCTATTTGAGTAATAAACTTGACAATTGTTTCTTCATATACACACGCGTTAGGCATGTCCGTTGGTTATGTGCTAAGAAAACTGAAAATAAATTTATTTATTCTGAGATAATGGTGATATGCATAAATAAATACATCCTTGCTTACATATATTTATACTTGTACTTCGGTAGTTTAAATCATTATCTATTTCCCAACCGAGAATATTAAATTTATCATGGTTAAAATAAAAATATGAAGAAAGAAAATAAAAGCAATGATTCTAAACCATGACTTCTAGAATCTCAGTCTGAAGTACTCATTTAACATGAGTATGGAGGTATTCTCATTACTTATTGCGTTTGTTTTGGTCCGTCATGTCCTAGTTTTACTCCGTCGCATCCTAGGTTAATCCATTTCAGTAGAGATACATAAATTATGTCATTAGGTAGCTTGTTCTAGTGAATTTTTTTGGATTACCATTTATATACATAAATTAACTGTAAAGAAAACGACGATTCATGTAGCTTTGTAGTTGTAATTGATAATTGTTACATGTTATAGGCATATTAGTCAAAATAATCTGTTGTGCAAGAATTGATGTACTGGCAAATATAATTTAGTTAGAATTGTAGTGACCATGAATACAGAAGTATGTATTTCTTTATGCTATAAGTTTGGTTAACCTACTGGGTTCATGACAAATATTAGTTAAATAGATATGAGACAATTTACTATTTTTCTATTTGCATGAAGCATTTCTTGGATTGATGGAAAGAATTCTTTTGGCCAAGCCGGTAGAATTTCTATAAATATTTCATTTTAATGCACACAAAATGCATCATATATTTGTGAAATTCAAAACAAAAAGGTCTGAATTATAATTAATATTAATGGACGAATTGGTACAGACCGAGTCCTGTAGAATTTCTGTAGCCACCTTATTAAAAGACCTCGGTATATGTCCACCATCCCATCCCTTGTCTAGGATGTTTCCCATCAGGCTAAACTTGGAATAATGAACATCCTATTCATACAGAAGGATTTATTTATCTAGCTTACCACTTTTTTTGTAGAAACTCAAACATGTTAACATAGTAAGCAGCTCATCCAAAGGCACCATAAACAAAAATGATAGCAGGTCCTTGTACCTCTCTGACCTCCATGTCACCGAGATAGCCTTGTTGGCATTCTATAAGCCTAGTCTTGTATGGAAAAAGTGATGACGATAGAAAGCTAAAAGATCAATAGATTCATAGCCATGGGTATGTACATTGTTGCTTTCATTAGTCAACTATTAGAAAAAGGAGTTGATCCATTATTGAGAAACACTCTTTCACCGTTGCATATATGTCTCCATCTCTTCATATCAATCATTCATTCATCTTTGTTTAATCAGAGTCGTTCCTTCACAATGTGGGTTCATGGGCTCGAAAGCCCATCACCAAAGCTGCTATTTAGTTTTACAGAGAATCTTGTACATCTCTCTTATATATAAGCACTATCATTACTGTGTACAAGACGTATCAGATCATTTCAATAAAATCATTCTTTTTTTCATCAATTCTGCAATTTCATATTTCTTTCAAATTCTTTTATGGTATCGGAGCCAAAAAGAAACTGCTTAACAGCAAAAAGAAAAAGGAAGGAGTAATAAAACTCATCAGATAGATCATCATCATCATTTGAGTTTCATCTCTTATCAGAGATTCAAATCTCATCACTTAAGAGATTGATTCAGCACTTGAATCTTGTGCCTCGCCAGCTTGTTATCTCTGGCTACAGCAAGATTCAACCCTGAATCTTGAATGAAAGCAATCAAAAATCTCAGAAACTTAGATCAAGAAACCAGAAAGAAAACAACACAACAAGTAGGAAATTGCCATCCAAAAAGAAAACCCATCAGAAAGTTCATAATCTAAATTTTTCTTTAGTTGCAACTTACCAATTCTGCATTAATTTCCAAATTCTTGAAACCTGATTCTTGATCAAGACTGTTCCATTCATTCTTTTTGATCTGCCATCCTCTGTTATTGTTAAACCAGATTCATCATGGTTGAAGAAGACAATTCAGCCACATCATCCAACCCAAATACTTCTCAACTCTCTGACACAGTAGAAAATCTGATCAAGACCGTGATAAGCCCACAGAGCCAATTGGTAACAGTACACTTGAATGAAGATAACTATCTCCTATGGAAACTTCAAGTTGAAACAGCGATTCAGGGATATGGGCTTGAGAGCTACATTCTTGGAACCATACAAATTGCACCAATTTGCATCACTGACAAAGAAAACAAAGTTATGTGAGATATCATAGACAAAATAGACTCATATGCTCATGATTGTTATCATCTATAAATGTGAATCTTCTATCACATGTGATAGGGTGTAAAACTGCTAATGAAATCTGGACTACTATTGATAAGGTCTTTAATAGTCAATCTGCTACTAAAGTGATGTTCTATAAAAGACAATTACACAACATCAAGAAAGACAGCCTCAACATGAGAGAATACCTCTCAAAAATCAAGACAACCTGTGACTTGCTGGAAGCTGCAGGTCACAAGATCTCTGATTCTAAGCAGATAATTACAATATTAAATGGATTAAATGACGAATATGAAGCAGTGGTGGCAGTTATATCATCTCAAAAAACTCTACCATCAATAGATGATGTTCATTCTGTGTTGCTTGCACATGAGGCAAGAATTGATAACAAGAAAGTTCATGAATCAGATTTCTCTGTGAATTATGTTGCCAACTACAAAGGAAAAGGACAAACCAGAAATAAACCAGAACATACAATGCAAAAGGGTGGGTATTCAAATAGATCCAGAGAAAGAGGCAGATGGAACGGTAATAACAGAACTAGGTGTCAGATTTGTGAAAAACTGGGTCACACTACAGCAAAATGCTGCTTCAGGCTAAACTTGAACTATGTTCCAGGACAAAACAACAACAATCAAAGAAATCAAAATTTCAGTGCAAATATGGCACAAGTTCAACATGATTCAAGTAACCTATCTGAAAACAGAAACCAGCAAACTGAGATTGCAAAACCAGAACATATTCAAGATGAGGATTAGTATCCAGATTCAAGAGCTACAAATCACATCACCAACAATTTGAGCAATCTAAATCTTGGAAACAAGGAATACAAAGGTATGAATTCTATACACATGGGTAATGGAAAATCAATTGCAATCACACACACTGGCAGTTCATACATTATGGGAAAATGGCAACTATATTTAAATAATTTACTTAGGGTGCCACTAATTAGAAAAAATCTGCTGAGTGTGTCACAGTTTGCAAAAGACAACAAAGTTTACTTTGAATTTTATCCACATCACTGCTTAGTTAAGGATATCCTAACTAGAGACATTCTCTTGCAGGGTAAAGAATATAAAGGTCTGTACAAGTTCAGTGTGACTAATCCAAGAAAACCAGAATTTAAAAGAAGTTGGTGTAATAATTCTGAAATCAAAAAGGAAGAAAATTGTAAGATCTTTGATATGTGGCACTGTAAATTGGGACATCCAAATTTTGTAATTGTAATGCATATTTTGAATAATAGCAACATTTCTTTTAATGATATTTCAATGCCATATATCTGCACATACTGTCAAATGGGAAAAGGTCATAAATTACCATTCTTAAATTCTGAAACACTTTACAACAAGCCATTTGAACTAATTGCTACTGATCTATGGGGGCATGTACTACTACACAGTGATTATGGCTATAAATACTATATATCCTTTGCTGATGCTTATTCTAGATATATTTGGATATATTTCTTAAAGTCAAAGGATGAAACTTATAATGCTATATTGCAGTTTATATCTCAGGCAGAAAGACAAACCAACTGTCAAGTTAAAGTAATACAATCTGATGATGGAACAGAGTACATGCCTTTAAAGCAGTACTTTCAGAAGAGAGGGATTGTTCATAGAATAACATGCCCTTACACTTCTGAACAAAATGGGCTTGTTGAAAGGAGGCATAGACAAATTGTTAAAACTGGTCTCACTTTGCTAGCACAGGCATCCTTGCCATTAAAATTTTGGCCAGATGCTTTTGCTACAACTGTCTTCTTAATTAATAGGCTAGCATCAAAGATTCTGAAATTTAAAAGTCCAATAGAAATTCTGTTTAATATCAAACCAGATTATCAAAATTTGAGAATTTTTGGTTGTCTATGTTTTCCTTACCTCAGACCATACAATATTCATAAGTTAAATTTCAGGTCATTACCTTGTACTTTTTTGGGTTATACTACTAACCAAAATGGATATAAGTGTATAGACAGTAATGGTAGGATTTTTATTTCAAGACATGTAGTGTTCAATGAAAAGGATTTTCCTTTCAAGGAATCAGAAATTAAAACATCAAAGAAAGTATATAATCCAAAAGATTCTTTGCCTCCCATACCTGCCTTACCTAAGGAAGTGATACAAGTTCCCAAAGCATCAACAGAAGTTGATGACAGTTCTCACACGGGTGAATCTGACTCAGAACACACTATGTACAATTATGGACCAGGTCATAAGCAAGTTGAGTCATCAAACACACCTGCACATGTATCTCAACAAAGAGTAAATTTGCATTCTACACCTCATCAAACTTCAGAAGAAACACAGACTTACAATGATCATCAACAACAAAAAGAAAACATTCATCATCAACAAGATACTAGAGCAGGTCATCATATGATAACAAGATTAAAAAGTGGGATATTCAAGCCAAAGACCTACACCGCAACTTTAGACACTGAAGAGCCAAGCACTCATTATCAAGCAATGGAGAATGAGAATTGGAAATTAGCCATGTCAGAAGAATACAATGCTCTCATGAGGAACAAGACATGGGTTCTTGTTCCTTTACCCAAAACAAAAATATTGTGGGGTGTAAATGGACCTTTAAATTAAAGAAAAATGTCGATGATACAATTTATAAGTACAAGGCAAGGCTAGTAGCTAAGGGATATTCACAACATAGTGGTTTTGACTTCAACGAGACTTTCTCACCTGTTGTGAAACCCACTACTATAAGAATTGTTATTACTATTGCCTTGTATAGAAATTGGAACATCAAACAAATTGATGTGAATAATGCTTCCTGAATGGTGTTTTACAGGAAGAGGTGTATATGGAGCAGCCGCATGGTTTCATACAGAGAGGAAAAGAAAATCTAGTTTGCAGATTAAACAAAGCTATTTATGGGCTGAAACAGGCCCCAAGGGTGTGGTTTGAAAAGCTTAAAGAGACTCTCACTGGACTGGGCTACAATGCTACAAAATCTGACAACTCTTTGTTTACAAAATTTAGTAATAACATAATTGTCTATGTACTTATATATGTTGATGATTTTATCATTACAGGCAATAATGAAGAGGAGATCGGCAGTTTGATAAACTACTTGAATAAGAAATTCTTTGTTAAAGATCTGGGTGACTTAAACTACTTTCTTGGAATTGAGGTCAAAAGACATTCAAATTCATCTATTCAGCTAAGTCAGAGAAAGTACATTACTCAAATTTTAAATAAAGAAAAAATGAATCAAGCAAATCCTATTTCCATTCCTATGGTCAGCAATTTACATGTTTCCAAATACAAAGGTGAAGCAATAACCAATGATAAACAATACATAAGCTTTGTTGGAGCACTACAGTATGCAACTATTACAAGACCTGAAATTGCCTACAGTGTCAACAAAGTCAGCCAATTCATGCAACAACCGACAGATGAACACTGGACAATGGTGAAAAGGATTATAAGATATCTCAAAGGAACAACTGACTTTGGTTTAACACTGGAAACAAGAAAATACATCAATATTACTGGATATGCAGATGCTGATTGGGCCTCTGATCCTGATGACAGGAGATCTACAACAGGATATTGCATATTTTTAGACAATAACCCTATATCATGGTGCTCAAAAAAACAGACTACTGTATCGAGATCTAGTACAGAGGCCGGATATAGAAGTGTAGCCAATACAACAGCCGAAGTAATGTGGATTCAGTCCCTACTTGGTGAATTATAGATTAAAATTAATAGTAAATCAGTTATATGGTGTGATAATCTTAGCACAGTTCATCTTACTACCAATCCAATATTACACTCAAGAACAAAACATATGGAATTAGATATGTATTTCATGTGCGAACAAGTAGCAAAAGGAGAGTTGGAAATAAACCACATACGTTCCACTTACCAGATCGCAGACATATTGACCAAGCCTCTGTCTAAGATAAACTTCATTCGACTTAGAGAGAAACTGAAAGTGAATAACTCACAAGGCAGCAGAAAGTCTACTGACGAAAGAGTCACCTCAGAGGATACTACCAGACAGCAGTTGAAAGAACATCCAGCTTGCAGCTCTCAATCGAACAAATTGATGAGAAGATTGACTTCAAAGTCGAGTTGCAACTGAAATCGGCAACTTTAAGTCTAATCCAAACTAAAGGAAGAATCTTCAGTTGATCTCAAGACAAATTGATGAGAAGATCGACTTCAAAGTCGAGTTGCAACTGAAATCAGCAACTTTAAGTCTAATCTCAACTAAAGGAAGATTCAAATTTCTTGCTAATTTTAAATTTTTTTTTTTTTGGAATCGCACTGAAGAGAGGATTTGGGAAAAAGATTCATCAAACCCTAGCTACCGAAGGGTTTGCAGGAGTATTGAGAAACACTCTTTCACCGTTGCATATATATATATATATATATATATATCTCCATCTCTTCATATCAACCATTCATTTATCTTTGTTTAAACAGAGTCGTTCCTTCACAATGGATTCTCTGTAAAACTAAACAGCAGCTTTGGTGATGGGCTCGAAAGCCCATCACCAAAGCTGCTGTTTAGTTTTACAGAGAATCTTGTACATCTCTTTTATATATAAGCACTGTCATTACTGTGTACAAGATGTATCAGATCATTTCAATAAAATCATTCTTCTTTTCATCATTTCTGCAATTTCATGTTTTTTCAAATTCTTTTATCCATAAAAATCAGATCAGAGACATGCTACAAAACCGAATTGCAGATCCCTGGATTTGGATGTTCTGCTATGTGAACTTTGAACCGTACACATAAAGAGGTAACAATTTGGCCACTATAAATGCAATGTTGTGACATGCGTAATTTGCAGTGCATATGCATCACATAAACTATTTCCTACAAATAAAAAATATAACAAACTCTCATTAATTTAAATTCATATCCATAAATTACTTTGTTATTTTTACTAAACATAGTTATTTGTGGGGAAATCTAATATTAAACTTGCATAATTTTCAATAATATTTTATTTCAAAATCAATCACAATATTGTCAGTAAAAAGAAAAATATTATTCTTTTCCCATCAGTCCCATGACCCTTAATTTTTTGTATAAATTCTAAAAGAGCAACATAATGGAAAATAAATAACTAATGAACGATATATTAAACATTTTAGTCCAGATTTTTCAAAACCATATACATCAACTGTGTCAATTTCACAAAGTTATAAAATCTTATCCTATATATATATATATATATAAAGGTTTAATCAATGCTTACTCATCAATTCTTGCACACTTGTGTTTCTTTTCTACCTGAAAACATCAGATTACTGACTTGTGTGTCTTTTCTTTTTCTTGCCAAGCCTTTCAAATTATTTATTTATTTATTCTCTCCTCCTTGCCTAGTGTACTGACAAACAACATAGCAATCTATAGTGTGGAAGAAAATGATGCATCCTGTATATTTGAAAATCATGCTAAGCTTCATTATAGAGTGCATAAGATCATATCGTGTAATATCACATCTTAACCTTTCTACACCTGGTATAGGATTATCAATTGTTACAGATAGATAGGTGTTGTGGTTGCCTTCATGCAGCTTTTAAGTGAAATAGACAACAAAATTATACAGTGCTCTTCAACTTTCTAACCACAAAAATATGCAAAGAATTGTGATAATTCATGCAGCTTGTTTTTGTTGGAGTCATTAATTGGAGTTGTTACGAATTGTACACCAAAATCTGCACTACATGACAAAAACTAATGAATAGAAGCATTAATTTATACATATGAAAAAGGTAATCTTTTTATATCAAATTTTAATGCATGAAGTCTCTACGCTAGTTTTTTTTCTGTCTATGTTACTTATATATGTTTTCAAATTATTGAAGCTTATAATAATTTATTTATCTTGTTTAGTTGATATTAATGAACATAGATTTCAAAACCTCTGCATAAATAATCTAACACCATGTCATAAGAGACATCCTTAAATGTTATATTTTCTGATCAATTAATTGCTGCTTTAATTGTTTACTTTAGTTAAATATTTTTGATTTTGACTTGATTGAACTTTAGGGAAAACATGTTTTATGTTACTTATTTTGTTACATATACGTCAAAATATTTTCATAACACATCCCTCTATGATTTTTTTTCTTTAATGTGAAATTAGTTAATTAACATGTTTGAATCGGTAACATAGAAAACTTCGTATGCTTTCAAACATGTTACTAACTTGTTGTTAATAGAAACTATAGAATCCTGGTTCATGTTTAATTACCTAGCTGTGTATTATTTGATAACAAAGTTTATTGTTAAACTTTAGAAAAAAAATTTCCAGTAAATTTTATTATTTCTTATTTATATTCTGTCTAGATTAGCAATGTCCGTACCAAAACTTAAGGATGTGAACAATTTTAAATCTAAAATAAAGGAGAAGTTAATAAAATAATAGGAAACACAAGTTCCTTGGGGAAAAGACAACAAATTAAGCAGTGAGAAAATAACCCGAGGGAATAGATTTCCAAAATCAAGTTGTAGACCATCATTTAGTCACCTCTTGAAGACAAGTACTGTGCTAAATTTCAAGAACTACATAAAAAGTTAGTAGTGTAACAAAGAATTAGTGGCTAATAAATCGAAAAGATAAACACTGAAATAAAAATGATAGAATATAAATGAATTTCCTTTTTTGAGGGAATGCATTGATTTTTGAAAGGGAGGTTTTTTTCGTAGAATCATGATTACGGATTATACAAGCCCAACATAACATATAATTCCCACATAAATAAATATATTTGCAATACAAAATTGAGAAATAGAAAGAAACCATCAATTGGTAGCTATCTTATGGGAGATCAGTATTAATATGGAAACATAATTATTAGCTCAAGAATATCATCAAGTACCTTTGTATTCTTGATTATTCTTAGTATTACATTCTTAATGTTGTTGTAAAGAATAGAAATAATAAAAAAGTGATGTTAGACTTGTAAGGAAATTTGACCGTTTTGTAAGGAAATTAATACGAAACCATTAATGAATTTCCTTCCTTATTTTGTAAGGAAATTTGACCGTTTCCTTCCTCAAACGTTTCCTTCCTTATTTTGTGGTCAATAGAATCTAAAGGGTTTTCCTATTAATATGCTAATCAATAAAACTGTTATAATCTAGAGCGTTAATTTCCCTCATCTTGATCTTGATAGACGATCAAGACTAAGTCTACAAATCTGGAAATTTGGTCCTCTCTGTACCTATAAATATTAACATTTGCCCATCACAAAGGATATAGAAAAACACATAAAGAAAGATATACGAAAAGAGAGAGAAACCATTTCCTTTCTCCATTGAAATAACTTTCGACAACAAGCTGATTCATATACAAGATGTCTGGAGGTATGTTTTATTGATTCATTACATATGTGATAATCATGTAATTCTAGATCTTAGGGTTTATGTTATTTGCAAAATAAAGATTACATGTGGTATCAGAGCACGGTTTTAGAATTCATGATTATCCATCAATATATATAAAACGATACTAGCATAGATCTATGATATGATGTTTGAAATTTTACTATAATAATGATGATGATTATTAGTGTTAGTATGATTCAAGTTTAATATTCATATTATTTAAGTTGCTATAGTAATCATGATCATCAATATTATTCTATTTACTGTATGCTTAGATCTGGATCTGGAAATTTTATATTTCCGCAAAAGTTAATTTTTCTACCTTAATGTTTGACCTACTGTATAATATGGAACAACTTATTGTATGCGAATACTTTTCAGAAAGTATACATATTGAAAACAATTGTTTCCTAGTTTGACATTAAATTCATGATCTGAAACTTGCAAAATAATTGTTTATATGTTAAATTCATGTATGAAATTTACTTGGAGTTACTAGACATTTATTATCCTTGCTGTGGATTACTTGAAAGAATGGCAAATGTTTATGCGGAAAAAAAAACTTTTGTGCTTTCAGTTTTGGGTAGGGATGTTTTGATGTTGGTATCAATCATCATTCGCATAACCATCATGCTGAGTCTATTAGATCATTCCCAATCATCATGGAGTTTGTTTTCCTCAGGCGTACTTGTGTCAGTAAGTGGGGCTGGCTTAGTCTTAAGGAGAGCCGTGTCCAGTTCAAGTAGGCCCAAAGAAAACTCAACTTGCTCTCTCCATTCTGAGTAGTTGGTTCCATTGAGTCTGATGATAGACGTAGCGTGCGAATAAAGGTTTGAGGGTATTGCAACTGCAGATATAAAAGAAATGTAGGCTTCTTTATTAGAATAAAACACATGTCATAATAAGAGGTTAGGTTTAGCGGCTCTTGTGGGTAGGCAGTAGAACCATACTCATGGAAGAATGATAAACGTTAATGTTTCATGCGTTATTGTGCAAGCAGCAGCCACCTGTGGACGGGACTACATGCATCAGACCAGAGGCAGTAGAACCATACTCATAGAAGAATGATAAACGTTAATGTTTCATGCGTTATTGTCCAAGCAGCAGCCGCCTGTGGACGGGACTGCATGCATTAGACCAGAGGAAACAAGGAAATTAAGCGCGGAAGCGCATGTAATCTTTATCTTGCAAATAACATAAACCCTAAGATCTAGAATTACATGATTATCACATATGTAATGAATCAATAAAACATACCTCCAGACATCTTGTATATGAATCAGCAATGGTTGTTGTCGAAGGTTATTTCAATGGAGAAAGAAAATGGTTTCTCTCTCTTTTCCTATATCTTTCTTTATGTGTTTTTCTATATCCTTTGTGATGGGAAAAGGTTAATATTTATAGGTAGAGAGAGGACCAAATTTCCAAATTTGCAGACTTAGTCTTGATCGTCCATCAAGATCAAGATGAGTGAAATTAACGCTCTAGATTATAACCGTTTTATTAATTAGCATATTAGTAGGAAAACCCTTTAGATTCTATTGACCATAAAATGAGGAAGGAAACGTTTGAGGAAGGAAACAGTCAAATTTCCTTACAAAATAAGGAAGGAAATCAATTAATGTTTTCGTATTAATTTCCTTACAAAACAGTCAAATTACAAACATCATAACATAGATCTATACTAGTTTCGTTTTATATATATTGATGAATAATCATGAATTCTAAAACCTTGCTCTGATAACACATATTGTTGTACCTTCTTCTACTTGGTGGGTCATATATCCAGTGAAAGAATCAAGATGTTAGTGAAAAATAGTGTCCTACCGGACCTGGACTTCACTAACTTTACAGCATGTGTTGATTGTATTAAAGGAAAAACAACAAAAAAAACACAAAGAAAGGAGCCACAAGAAGTACACAACTTCTTGAAATAATACATACAGATATTTGTGGAACTTTTGATGTTCCAACTTTTGGAGGAGAGAAATATTTCATCACTTTTATCGATGATTTTTCACATTATTGCTATCTTTATCTGTTGCATGAAAAATCTCAGTCAGTGGATGCTGTACAAGTGTTCATTACTGAAGTCGAAAGGCAATTAGAAAGAAAAGTGAAAATCATTAGGTCAGATAGGGGTGGTGAATTCTATGGAAGGTATGATGAAACGGGACAACATCCTGGACATTTTGCTAGACTTCTTCAAAAACTTGGAATTGTTGCACAATACACAACGCCTGGATCTCCATGGCAGAATGGTGTAGCTGAAAGGCGAAATCGTACATACATGGAAATGGTTAGATTCATGATGAGTCGTGCAAATTTACCTATATCATTATGGATGGATGCATTACGAACAGCTGTCTACATCTTAAATAGAGTTCCAAGTAAGGCTGTTCCAAAGACTTCTTTTGAACTTTTGAAAGGATGGAAACCTAGTTTAAGACATCTCAAAATTTGGGGTTGCCCAGCTGAACCTAGACTGTACAATCCAAATGAAAAGAAATTGGATTTTAAGACAGTCAGTGGTTACTTTATAGGTTACCCAGAAAAATCTAAAGGATATAGATTTTATTGTCCTAACCATAGTACAAGAATTGTTGAAACCGGCAATGCCAAATTCTATGAAAATGGTGAAATCAGTGGGAGTACAAAACAACAAGAAGTTGTCATTCATGAAATAAGGGTATCCATTATCTTACCCTTTATTTCGAAAGATATTGGGAATCATCCCATTGTTGAACCTGTTCACAATGAGGGAAACCCAATAAATGATCAACAACTCCATAATGAAATTATCACCAATCATAATGTTGATGAAGTACCACAGGAACTAGTATTAAGAAGATCTCAAAGACAAAGAAGATCAGCTATTCCTGATGATTATATGCTTTATCTAATAGAATTTGAAGGAACTACGAACCCAATTTCTTATTCACAAGCCATTAAGGATGTTAACTCTCTTAAATGGATTGATGCCATGAAAGATGAACTGAAATCTATGGATAATAATCAAGTTTGGGAAATCGTTCAATTGCCGCAAGGTCATAAAGCAGTCGGTTGTAAGTGGGTCTTCAAGACGAAACGTGACTGCAATGGTAAAATTGAATGATATAAAGCCAGACTTGTTTTCAAAGGTTTTAATCAGAAAGAAGGCATTGACTATAATGAAACTTTTGCTCCTGTTTCCAGGAAAGATTCTCTTAGAATTATCATGGCATTAGTAGCTCATTATGATCTCGAGTTACATCAAATGGATGTGAAAACTGCCTTTCTAAATGGAGACTTGGAAGAAGAAGTCTACATGCGTCAACCTGAAGGCTTCATAATTGAAGGACAGGAAGACATGGTCTGCAAACTTAAGAAATCAATATATGGACTGAAACAAGCTTCTAGACAATGGTATCTAAAGTTTCATGAAATCATTACCACTTTAGATTTCACAGAAAACCTAGTTGACCCTTGTATATACCTCAAGTTCAGTGGGAGCAAGTTCATATTTTTGATTCTGTATGTTGATGACATATTATTAGCTAGTAGCGACCTTGGTTTATTACGTGAAACTAAGGATTATCTCTCAACGAATTTTGAAATGAAAGATATGGGTGAGGCTTCCTATGTGATAGGAATAGAAATATTCCATGATAGATCACAAGGAATTCTAGGATTGTCTCAAAAAGCATATATTGACAAAATTCTTGAGAGATTTGGCATGACGAATTGTTCCTCTAGTCATGTCCCACTGCAGAAAGGAGACAAACTTGTTCTTGAGCAGTGCCCAAAGACTCCTATGAAACGAGAAGAAATGACCAAATATCCTTATGCATCTCTTGTAGGGAGTTTGATGTATTCACAGGTCTGTACAAGACCTGCTATCAGTCATGCAGTTGGTATGCTGGGTAGATTTCAAAGTAAGCCAGGAATCGCTCATTGGAAAGCTGCAAAGGAGGTACTGAGATACCTAAAGGGAACAAGGAATTACATGCTCACCTATAGAAAATCAAGTTACCTACAGGTAACTGGTTATTCTGATTCAGACCTTGCTGGATGTCCTGACACTAGGATCTGCACTCTTGGCTATGTGTACCTCTTATGTGGAGGTGCAATATCATGGAGAAGCCAGAAATCTGAGATGCTTTTCGGATCCACCATGATGGCTAAATACGTAGCATGTTATGAGGATTCAATTCAGGGAACATGGCTGCGTAATTTTATCTCACAATTTGGCACTTTAAGTTTTATCTCTAAGCCACTAACTGTCTACTGCGACAATGAAGCTGCAACCTTTTTCTCCAAGCATGATAGGATAACCAAAGGTTCCAAACACATGGACTTGAAATACCTACTACTGAAGCAAGATGTTAAACTAAAGAAAATTGTTGTTGAATTGATAAATACAGACTTACAAGTGGCAGACATATTCATGAAAGGACTACCTCCAAAGACCTTTCAGAGACATACTGATAGCATGGGTCTTGCAGATAGTTCCTAATTATCTCCTTATTATGCCATTTATTTTGTACTTAGCCAGACATAACAATTATTGAGCTCTTAATAATTTGGACATCTTTTATTTCTGTTTTATAATGTGTACACATTTATATTTAGATAAATGATAACAGAAACAGTCTTTTGCTTCAAGACATTATGTGACCATTAAGTTATGCTCATCTACGGTCTAGTTATGAAAGTTGTCAATGTCATAGTACATGGAAGTAAGCATGTTGCAAAATAACATGTACACGTCATGACTTCCATTGACCACTGGATTAGCCAAGACACTTATGATAACTGATTAAAGAAAAGTTTAGCATATCGTGCGCGCCTTATGACCTTAATACGAAAACATTAATGGATTTTACTATTGACCAAGTGGGAGACTGTAAGGAAATTTGACCGTTTTGTAAGGAAATTAATACGAAACCATTAATGGATTTCCTTCCTTATTTTGTAAGGAAATTTGACCGTTTCCTTCCTCAAACGTCTCCTTCCTCATTTTGTGGTCAATAGAATCTAAAGGGTTTTCCTACTAATATGCTAATCAATAAAACGGTTATAATCTAGAGCGTTAATTTCCCTCATCTTGATCTTGATGGACGATCAAGAATAAGTCTACAAATATGGAAATTTGGTCCTCTCTCTACCTATAAATATTAACCTTTGCCCATCACAAAGGATATAGAAAAACACATAAAGAAAGATATAGGAAAAGAGAGAGAAACCATTTCCTTTCTCCATTGAAATAACTTTCGACAACAACCATTGCCGATTCATATACAAGATGTGTGGAGGTATGTTTTATTGATTCATTACATATGTGATAATCATGTAATTCTAGATCTTAGGGTTTATGTTATTTGCAAGATAAAGATTACATGTGGTATCAGAGCTTTATCTTTAGAATTCATGATTATCCATCAATATATATAAAATGAAACTAGCATAGATCTATGATATGATGTTTGTAATTTTACTATAATAATAATGATGATTATTAGTGTTAATATGATTCAAGTTTAATATTCATATTATTTAAGTTGCTATAGTAATCATGATCATCAATATTATTCTATTTACTATATGCTTAGATCTGGATCTGGAAATTTTATATTTCCGCAAAAGTTAATTTTCCTACCTTAATGTTTGACCTATTGTATAATATGGAACAACTTATTGTATGCGAATACTTTTCAGAAAGTATACATATTGAAAACAATTGTTTCCTAGTTTGACATTAAATTCATGATCTGGAACTTACAAAATAATTGTTTATATGTTAAATTCATGTATGAAATTTACTTGGAGTTACTAGACATTTATTATCCTTGTTGTGGATTACTTGAAAGAATGGCAAATGTTTATGCGGAAAAAAAAACAAAGGAGGTGACCACCTGGTTCGATCTGGTTTTCCTCTTTTCTCTCTTGTTTTAGTTTTCGCTTCCGCGCTTAATTTCCCTGTTTCCTCTGGTCTGATGCATGCAGTCTCGTCCACAGGCGGCTGTTGCTTGCATAATAACGCATGAAACATTAACGTTTATCATTCTTCCATGAGTATGGTTCTACTGCCTACCCACAGGAGGCGCTAAACCTAACCTCTTATTATGACATGTGTTTTATTCTAATAAAGAAGCTTACATTTATTTTATATCTGCAGTTGCAATACCCTCAAACCTTAATTCGCACGCTACGTCTATCATCATACTCAATGGAACCAACTACTCAGAATGGAGAGAGCAAGTTGAGTTTTCTTTGGGCATACTTGAACTAGACATGGCTCTCCTTAAGGAAAAGCCAGCCCCACTTACTGACACAAGTACGCCTAAGGAAAACAAACTCCATGATGATTGGGAACAATCTAATAGGCTCAGCATGATATTTATGTGAATGGTGATTGATACCAACATCAAAACCTCCCTACCCAAAACTGAAAGCGCAAAAGAATATTTGCAATCCATTGAAAATCGGTTCAAGACTGCAGACAAATCCCTTGCTGGGAAACTTATGGCAGACCTTGTAACCATGAAGTTTGATGGTTCTCGCTCAATGAGCGCTCATGTCAGTGAAATGATTAACCTTGCTGCCAAACTTAAGAACTTGGGATTGGTTATGGACGATACTTTTCTCATCCAATTCATTCTCACTAGCTTACCTCCTCAATATGAACCATTCAAAATTCATTACAACACTATTACGGAAAAGTGGAGTCTTAATGAATTGACTAACAAACTAGTTCAAGAGGAGTCTATGCAGGGCTCGCAAGGCATTAAAGTTGCTTATTTCACTCAAGGGGTTGGAAAACAAGCTGGCAAAAGGAACAACTCACAGCATAAAAGAGCACCACACAAATCTGATGACGCCACTCAACCATCCAAGAAGAAAAAGAAGGACGATGTCTGCAAATTCTACAAGAAACCTGGACACTTCCAAGAAGATTGCATTAAACGCAAAGCATGGTTCGAAAAGAAAGGTAACCCAATGGGTTTTGTAAGTCATTTCGAATCAAATCTTACTAATGTACCTTCTTCTACTTGGTGGATTGATACTGCTGCTAATGTTCATGTTTCAAATTCTATGCAGGGATTCATTACGATCCAAACCACAAACCCAAGTGAGAATTTCATTTTCATGAGGAATAAAGATAAAGCTCCAGTTGAAGCTATTGGAACTTTTTGTCTCATTTTAGATAGCGGTTATCAGTTAGATTTATGTCAAACTCTTTATGTTCCGTCTATTTCCCGTAATTTGATTTCTGTAAGTGTACTTGATAAATTTGGAAATTCTTTTGAAGTTGGAAATGGAAATTTTAGTTTATTTAAAAATTCTTGTCTTATTGGTTCTGGAATATTAATTGATGGACTTTATAAACTTCATCTTAAACAAAATGCTAAAATCCAACTCACCCTGCATGGAAAAGAAACTAAAGGAAAGTCATCCAAGAATGATTCTTACTTCTTGTGGCATAAAAAACTGGGTCATATATCCAGTGAAAGAATCAACAGGTTTGTGAAAAATGGTGTCCTACCAGACCTAGACTTCGCTAACATTATAGCATGTGTTGATTGTATTAAAGGAAAAACAACAAAAAAAAAACACAAAGAAAGGAGCCACAAGAAGTACACAACTTCTTGAAATAATACATACAGATATTTGTGGACCTTTTGATGTTCCAACTTTTGGAGAAGAGAAATATTTCATCACTATTATCGATGATTTTTCACGTTATTGCTATCTTTATCTGTTGCATGAAAAATCTCAGTCAGTGGATGCTGTACAAGTGTTCATTACTAAAGCCGAAAGGCAATTAGAAAGAAAAGTGAAAATCATTAGGTCAGATAGGGGTGGTGAATTCTATGGAAGGTATGATGAAACGGGACAACATCCTGGACCTTTTGCTAGACTTCTTCAAAAACTTGGAATTGTTGCACAATACACAACGCCTAGATCTCCATGGAAGAATGGTGTAGCTGAAAGGCGAAATCGTACATACATGGAAATGGTTAGATCCAT
The DNA here is from genome assembly GCA_030737815.1 of Allium fistulosum. NCBI lineage: Eukaryota > Viridiplantae > Streptophyta > Magnoliopsida > Asparagales > Amaryllidaceae > Allium > Allium fistulosum. The sequence goes on along the minus strand of CM060903.1, from coordinate 1,423,707,016 downwards.
GATGAGTCATGCAAATTTACCTATATCATTATGGATGGATGCATTACGAACAGCAGTCTACATCTTAAATAGAGTTCCAAGTAAGGTCGTTCCAAAGACTCCTTTTGAACTTTGGAAAGGATGGAAACCTAGTTTAAGACATCTCAAAATTTGGGGTTGCCCAGCTGAAGCTAGACTGTACAATCCAAATGAAAAGAAATTGGATTTTAAGACAGTCAGTGGTTACTTTATAGGTTACCCAGAAAAATCTAAAGGATATAGATTTTATTGTCCTAACCATAGTACAAGAATTGTTGAAACCGGAAATGCAAAATTCTATGAAAATGGTGAAATCAGTGGGAGTACAAAACAACAAGAAGTGGTCATTCATGAAATTAGGGTACCCATTATCTTACCCTCTATTTCGAAAGATGTTGGGAATCATCCCATTGTTGAACCTGTTCACAATGAGGGAAACCCAATAAATGATCAACAAATCCATAATGAAATTATCACCAATCATAATGTTGATGAAGTACCACAGGAACTAGTATTAAGAAGATCTCAAAGACAAAGAAGATCAGCTATTCCTGATGATTATATGCTTTATCTAATAGAATCTGAAGGAACTACGAACCCAATTTCTTATTCACAAGCCATTAAGGATGTTAACTCTCTTAAATGGATTGATGCTATGAAAGATGAACTGAAATCTATGGATAATAATCAAGTTTGGGAAATCGTTCAATTGCCGCAAGGTCATAAAGCAGTCGGTTGTAAGTGGGTCTTCAAGACGAAACGTGACTGCAATGGTAAAATTGAACGATATAAAGCCAGACTTGTTTTCAAAGGTTTTAATCAGAAAGAAGGCATTGACTATAATGAAACTTTTGCTCCTGTTTCCAGGAAAGATTCTCTTAGAATTATCATGGCATTAGTAGCTCATTATGATCTCAAGTTACATCAAATGGATGTGAAAACTGCCTTTCTAAATGGAGACTTGGAAGAAGAAGTCTACATGCGTCAACCTGAAGGCTTCATAATTGAAGGACAGGAAGACATGGTCTGCAAACTTAAGAAATCAATATATGGATTGAAACAAGCTTCTAGACAATGGTATCTAAAGTTTCATGAAATCATTACCACTTTCGATTTCAAAGAAAACGTAGTTGACCCTTGTATATACCTCAAGTTCAGTGGGAGCAAGTTCATATTTTTGATTCTGTATGTTGATGACATATTATTAACTAGCAGCGACCTTGGTTTATTACGTGAAACTAAGGATTATCTCTCAACGAATTTTGAAATGAAAGATATGGGTGAGGCTTCCTATGTGATAGGAATAGAAATATTCCGTGATAGATCACAAGGAATTCTAGGATTGTCTCAAAAAGCATATATTAACAAAATTCTTGAGAGATTTGGCATGATGAATTGTTCCTCTAGTCCTGTCCCACTGCAGAAAGGAGACAAACTTGTTCTTGAGCAGTGCCCAAAGACTCCTATGGAACGAGAAGAAATGACCAAATATCGTTATGCATCTCTTGTAGGGAGTTTGATGTATTCACAGGTCTGTACAAGACCTGATATCAGTCATGCAGTTGGTATGCTGGGTAGATTTCAAATTAAGCCAGGAATCGCTCATTGGAAAGCTGCAAAGAAGGTACTGAGATACCTAAAGGGAACAAGGAATTACATGCTCACCTATAGAAAATCAAGTAACCTACATGTAACTGGTTATTCTGATTTAGACCTTGCTGGATGTCCTGACACTAGAATCTGCACTCTTGGCTATGTGTACCTCTTATGTGGAGGTGCAATATCATGGAGAAGCCAGAAATTTGAGATGCTTTTCAGATCCACCATGATGGCTGAATACGTAGCATGTTATGAGGCTTCAATTCAGGGAACATGGCTGCGTAATTTTGTCTCACAATTTGGCACTTTAAGTTTTATCTCTAAGCCACTAACTGTCTACTGCGACAATGAAGCTGCAACCTTTTTCTCCAAGCATGATAGGATAACAAAAGGTTCCAAACACATGGACCTGAAATACCTACTACTGAAGCAAGATGTTAAACTAAAGAAAATTGTTGTTGAATCGATAAGTACAGACTTACAAGTGGCAGACATATTCACGAAAGGACTACCTCCAAAGACCTTTCATAGACATACTGATTGCATGGGTCTTGCAGATAGTTCCTAATTATCTCCTTATTATGCCATTTATTTTGTACTTAGCCAGACATAACAATTGTTGAGCTCTTAATAATTTGGACATCTTTTATTTCTGTTTTATAACGTGTACACATTTATATTTAGATAAATGATAATAGAAACAGTCTTTTGCTTCAAGACATTATGTGACCATTAAGTTATGCTCATCTACGGTCTAGTTATGAAAGTTGTCAATGTTATAGTACATGGAAGTAAGCATGTTTCAAAATAACATGTACACGTCATGACTTCCATTGACCACTGGATTAGCCAAGACACTTATGATAACTGTTTAATGAAAAGTTTAGCATATCATGCGCGCCTTATGACCTTAATACGAAAACATTAATGGATTTTACTATTGACCAAGTGGGAGACTGTAAGGAAATTTGACCGTTTTGTAAGGAAATTAATACGAATCCATTAATGGATTTCCTTCCTTATTTTGTAAGGAAATTTGACCGTTTCCTTCCTCAAACGTTTCCTTCCTCATTTTGTGGTCAATAGAATCTAAAGGGTTTTCCTATTAATATGCTAATCAATAAAACGGTTATAATCTAGAGCGTTAATTTCCCTCATCTTGATCTTGATGGACGATAAAGATGTTGCATAAAATACTGTATAAAGATGTATAATTGGTACCATGATATATAGCATGATATGTAATATTACTGTATAAAGATGTAAATAGCATATCATGGTTTAGCAGCCACCTCTATTCTTGCTGCGATGTCAGTTTAATAATTATGGTCAAAAAGTTAATTTGTTTTCAGTTTTTGCTTTTTAAATATATAACAACATTTATATGAATTTCATGCTAAATAATATTCAACGAAGTTGCATAAAATATAATCAAGTACCTGTTTGAAATATTAAACTGAAATTTGTGAAATAGAAGTGCCTTGAATAATGTGGCCAAGGAATGAAATGCAGGGTGAACTCGCTGCAGTTGTTGGTTGTCGAGGCTGAAATGAATGACAGTAGAGATGATGTGGGTTGTACTTTTGATGAAGGAGAATGTTCGGTGAATGCAAGTAAAGGTTGGATGGATATTTTGTAGCAGAGTGAATATGCAGGGACAGTGAATGGAGGAGGATATTATATGACTATGTTATGGGTAGAGAGAAGCACTGTTGGTCAGGGAGTTGATGTAGGCTGTGCAGTTGTATGCACTGTTCGTAGGAAGAGTTGTAGTATTGAAGGAGGAGGGACAAGCGCTATGTATGATGGATGTGGGTGATGGTTGTTTGCTAAGGGGGTGATTGTGATGATGGTTATAGAAGTAGTCAGTTGCAGTGATTGTTTGATGAAGTTGTTGTTTGGTTTAGTGAAAAGGAGGAGTGGTGATCAGGTAGTTGGATGGTTTTGATGGTGACTGTGAATGTTATAGTGTTAGATGTGGAAGTGAAGAGTTGTAGGAAGAGATGAAACTGTTGATGTTTGAAGGGACAGGCACAGTGCCTATCTAAGTAGCGAAGTGGTTTGGGTAGTGCAATGTTTAAAGTGTGCAGAAGGGAAATGCACAGTTGTATGAGGGAGAAGTTAGTTAAATATGGAGGAAGTGAATGACTGTGGTGGGTGGTTTGTTTGTAAATGTGAAATGGTGCAGAGAACTAGGTAGAGAATTGGGTAGAGAACTAAATAAATGAAAAGTAGTGTATATTAGAACTATGTCAATGTAAACTTATCTAACTTTTTGGAATGTCTTGGAATTTTATGACTCTAGCTTTTAGTCTTTTCGAATGTGATTTTGGTTGTTTTATGATAATATTTGTTACTCGTTAAATTATTCATTATTGGTATGAAGGTATGCTGCTGTAATTTTTTTTAAAATTTGCATTTATTTTGCAACGGTCAGAAACCGTTGCAATATTCCATATTACAATGGGCATTGCCCGTTGTAAAAAGGTGTATTACAACGGGCATTGCTCGTTGTAAAATATGGGTGACCTATTACAACATCGCCTATTACAACGGTCCGCTGCCCGTTGTGGAACACATATTACAACGGGCATTGCCCATTGTAAAAAGCCTGTTTTGTTGTAGTGCTTGGAGTTACACTGAGTCCTCTTCGCAGTTGGGTCAGGCTGCTACTCTGAATTCTCATAAGCAGTGGGAGCAGGCTGCTTACTACCATATCTTCACGTTGATGAGCATTCATGCTCAAGCCACTTTGAAGCCATGCTTTGGTCATGCTGCATCATACTGGTCCCTCGAAGCATGGAGCTCCGATACTATGTTAAGTTTCAACATCCTTACGTATCCATGTCCGTATGTGCATACTTCACCATGCCTAGGTGGCGTCAACGGTCGAAGCCTTCCGTTGTCGGCGTCTCGATTGAACATAACATTGAATCCAATCGAGCATATAATTTTGTCTTGGTACACTTCTTGTAACAAAAAATCCCTATTGTTATGTGCTACCAATCTCATATATATAGCACGATTTCTTCAAATATCTTGCGATGTGCGACTTTATTCCATTCAATCCACGCACCCACTCCATTTCCAATGCGAGCCATACCTAATAATGTACACCTTGATGAGCCTTGTTTAAGTCACCTTGGAGTTACACTGAGTCCTCTTCGTGGTTGGGTCAGGTTGCTACCCCGAGTTCTCATAAGCAGTGTGAGCAGGCTGCTTACTACCATATCTCAACGTTGACGAGCATCCCATGCTCAAGCCACTTTGGAGCCATGCTTTGGTCATGTTCCATCATACCGGTACCTCGAATCATGGAGCTCTGATACCATGTTAACTTTTGGCATCCCTGGGTATCCGCGTTCGTACGCGTGCACTTCACCGTATCTAGGCGGCGTCATCAGTCGACGCCTTCCGATGCTGACGTCCCGATTGAACATCCTAACATCGCCTCCAATCAGGCATATAGTTTTGTCTTGGCAAGTGTAACGACCCAGAATTTCACTACTTTGATCTACGAATATTTAATTAACTTTAAATATTCAAATAATAGATATTATAATAAAAATAAAACTCTTTTAAATAATAATTAATATGGTGAAATTATTTTCAGATTTTGTTTACAAAAATAATTAGTTTGAAGAAGGATTGGAAATGTGACCGGAATTCGTTTTTCGAATTTTTGACTTTACGTCGGCTAAAAGTTGTCAGAATATTTGTAACACTTTTGTATACACAAAACCACATTTATAAATTGCTTTTAAATGTACATGTATGTACATTTAAGTATGTATGTATTTCTAAATAAGATAAGTTTTTATTTTAAAAAGTATATAATATATAATATAAAGATACCTTATGCAACATAAAGTACAAGTCATAAATACATGTTGCCTTTGATGTGATGGGGAGGGGGACATAAGGGTGGCATGAGGTACATGGTGAGGTGGAGGGTGATGATGTGGCATAAAGGGAATAGAAGGTAGTGCTTGAGGGTTAGTTAGGTAATTTAGCATATTTATTTCATACAAAACTAATTTTCACATTTTCTTTTTCATTTTATTTTCATTTCCTATTCTCTCAAACTTCTTAAAGCCTCATGGAAACTTTTAATGGCTTCTTCTTAGAAGTCTTAAAATTTTACAAATCAAAAGTTTAAATTGTTTAAAATGTTTTCAAACTTAGTTTTAATATCTCCTCCTTCCATTTCAATACTTCACTTCCTTTATTTTTACTCACACTTCATCCGACCATAACTTCCTCTAAACTATACCAAATCAAGAAATTCTTTTTTTCAAATTCAAGAAAATTGAGAAGGCTATAATTTCATTTGCACCACTTTTCCAAATTGCGAACAATTTGGGTCAAAAATACACTTCTTTCTGACCCATTTTCGGACCTATATTTTCAAGCCCGAAAATAGCACTCCTTCGTTTGACCATATCTCCCTAAAATATTCGAAATTTAGTGATTATTTTTTTTGAAATTTTAGAGAAAATAATTTCCAATAACATTTCTTATGACCACTTTTCCAAATCCAAGAGTAACATGGCCAAAAATCGAGGAGAAGATGACCCATTTTCAAGTTGATTTTTGTGGTTTTCCAAACTTTGCAAGTTCTTATGTATTTCAAGTTTTCAAAAGATTTTGCTTTGAGTTAGAAAGTTCCGATGAGTAAATTTCTAATTTTTGGTAAAGAATTTACCTATATATATATATGATTGTTATGTGGTTGTATATATGATGTTGTTGTTTGGATTATTATATGGTTTGGATGTATATGTATGTGTTAGCTTGTGATTTAACATTAGACTTTGAATCGATGGTTTAAGAGATGTTAAAGTTATGATCTTTTTTTTGTGTTTGAAAGTGACATGGAAAGTTAGTTAGCAAACTAGTTAGAAAATGGAAACTAATTAGTAAGTGAGAAGTAAACTAATTAGTAAGTTAGAAACTAAACTTGAGAAGTCAAGTTAGTAAGCAACTAGTAAGCTAAAGGTTAGTAAGCTAAAGGTTAGTGAACTAATTAGTTAGTAAAGTTAGTGAACCAACCTAGTTAGTAAAGTTAGTGAACCAAACTAGTTAGTAAAGTTAGTGAACTAAACTAGTGATTTAAGTTAGTGGTGAACTTGAGTTGTTAAGTTAGCAAGCTAAACAAGTTTGAAAGTTACGGTACCTAATCGCTGTGGATGCAGTTCAATAAAAAGCCCAATTTTTTAAAAGTTAAGCTTTTATATTTTAAAGTGTTTTGAAATGTTTTAAAAACTTAATGATAATGATTAAGGAAAGTTAACAAAGAATTTAATAATTAATTATTAATTAATTAGTTTTGATAATTAATAATTAACTAAGTATTAAATAAGGTTTGTTCATTTTAATTAACTAAAGATTAGTACTAATTAATTATCCTTTAAAAGTAAGAATTCTTTTAAATAAATTTTTATTTAAGCAAGATTAATCTTTAATTAATTATGGGTTAAGTATATGATTTATTTTATTATTATTAATTAACTATTAGGTTAATTATTTTTAATTATTAATCAAGTGTTTGATTTATTTTTAATTATAAATTAATTAAGGGTTTAAATTTATAAATAATTATTTACTTAAGGTTTATTATGAATTAATTATTAATTAAATTACAGTAAGATTTAATTAAGTTTAATTATGGTTTAATAAAGGGTTTAACTTGTAATTAATTATTCTAAAGGGAGTTTTAAGTTTTTATCCTTGTTTTCCAAGAATCAAATTGTTTCAAAGGTACTTCTTTTTCCAAGATGGTTTTGAACACAAGGGATTCGAATGTCGATACCATTAAGTAGATAAATAGTTGTGAATGAATTATCTAAGTGGTTTGATTGTGAGGATATGTGTTAACAAAATAAATCCACGTTCTGCTATAAGTTGATTGTTTGGACATCTTATAGCAGAATAAATCCCTGTTCTGCTATAATGTAATTGTTTATTGTGTGGACATATGTTTAGTAAAATAAATTCTCATTTTTCTATAAGTAGTGAATTGTATGGAAATCTGTTTAGTAGGACAAATCACCATCCTGCTATTATGTTATTTGGACATGTATATGCTAGTTGAGTTGTATTGACATGTTATTTCCTGATTTGGATATGAATTGCATTTACATATCTGTTGACTTATGTAAATAAATGGTTAAGTGACTTGAAAGTGAAATTGATGTTAAATGGTAACTTAAATTACTACTATTAGGATTGCTAGGCCTCCTTTTGAAATTATAAAGTATGGTTTTGAATTAGCTTCAATTCTTTAATCAATTTAGGGTTTAAGGTTTATAAATGATTTTTCAAGTTATATTACTATTTTATAAAGGTATTTGTAAATAATAACCTGTTTATAAAAGGGTTTTATTAGGTAAAATGGTTTATTTAAAGTGATTTAAAAGGATGAGTTGCAAAAGATATTTTTTAAAGGATTTTTCTTAAAGAAGATTTATCAAAGGAGTTTTAAATAAGGAAATGTTTTATAAATGATTTTAGAGGTTTATAAAGAGGTTTTGTAAATTGACTTGTTGACTTATAAAAGTGTTTTATAAATTGATTTTAAAATTTTAAAAAGGTATTTAAATGTGGAGCGAGCTTTTAAAAGGGAATTTTTATAAAGGATAAGTGGATCGGTTTATAGTAAGTAATGTTTCCAAAAAAGAATTTAAAAAGAGGAATTTTCCAAATGTTTTGAAAATATACTTATACCCCTAAGATAAGTATAAATATTTTCCAAGTAAAAAGGGGAAAAAAGGTTTTGGAATAGTATTGTGTAAAGATCTTTTGATTAAGTTTTACAAAGTGATTTTATTATTTAAAGATTTATTAATAAAGGCTTAGTAGATCCTATATGGAATTGAATCAATGTTTGAATGATTGTTCATTTTATAATTAAATAACCAATTATCAAAATTTGGACCTAAACGTAACATTGGAAATATCTTGGAGAAACACGTGAGTTATATGGCATAGTCATCCCTAGTGATGCTATACTCTGCGTATAAATCTCGTTTCGTTCTTTTAGGGTAAATGACAAGGAAATCCATCCACAAACGAATAGGAGGTGAACTCCACTCTTATCTTTTGTCTACTTTCAGGGTTGAGTTTACTGGAAATTATTGAAAGTTGTTTCGAAGAGACCGGGATTGGATATGTTATCCAAAAACCACTTCGATCGAACATAAGCATTCGAATTGGAAATATTTTGAAGTCATGATCCAAGATGAAGACTTAGGAGTGTAAGGACTACTTGCTACTAATCCTAAGGATGGTTCCAAATGGGTGTAGTGGAGGTAGTGCCTTCGGTTCATTCATCACCTGAACGACTTGTATGGACGAATGCTGACGTTGCGTCAATGTTAGCATTTCAAGTGAGCAGTGCTATATGAAAGGTAAATTGTAGCCTCATGCCTCATCAGCCGGGAATGACTAAAACATGGGAGATGCAGCAGGGTCATGTGAGTCGCACCCATTAGGGCATGTCATCACCAAATCTTGAATCGATATTTGACCCATTTTTGTATGCTTCGGTACGGTTGCTGATCTCAACCATGGTGATGATGTATTCAGTACTATCCGGTAAGAGGTAGGCCAGTCCTATGTTGGCAAGGAATCTAGACGAGGTTCTCGGTGTGTTTATCTAGAGATACACAGTGGCGGGCGGTACCCCAGTAGCCCAGTCATTGTATGGAAACCCAACTTCCAATAAGTGCCATCAATTTTAGTTGTATACCTATTATGTTGGAATTTAATAATATAAGAATTTCGACTATGTTATATATTTACTTGAAAACCCTAGAAATTATGATGATATCATTGGATTTTCTATAAAAGTGGTTTGGTTAAGTAAAAACTCATCTGTGTTTATGTGCGATGTGGTCTTGCATGGCACTCTTGATTTCATAAGTGTTTTACAAAAAAAAATCAGTTGTTTGAGTTTACTCACACCAGACCCATGTCTGGCCCAGAGTATTATTTTCTTTCCCTAAAAATATTAGGTACTCAAATTTGTATGAGTAGCCAAGTGATCTAGGTTTCTCACGACTGCATTTTGGAGGAGCTGGAGCAAGTGGCTTCACCGTTAGCTAACTATTATCTATTTCCGTTGTGTATGTATGTATGACCTATGTATCATTTATGTAGGGATATGTAGTTATAACTATTCTAGTTGAAATATGTATTGTAATGACTCTGAATGTACTATTATGGCAGTAACTATGTAAAATCTTATATTAATTAATATATGTTATTCCATTCCGCTGTGAGATTTTGTGGTTGTCTAGTTACTTCTGTCTTCTTTCTTTCTCCTAACAATCTGTCCTTCCGGCACTTAGTTGTTTGGCACGTGAATATCGTAGATGTATTTGTGTCAACTTCTAGGGTTCGGAAAGGCGGGTCATTACAGCGACACTTCTTGTAACAAAAGGAATATCTATATGTTACGTGTTACCAATCTTATATATATATATACTGCGATTACTTCAAATATCTTACGATGTGTAACTTTATTCCATTCAATCCATGCACCCACTCCAATTCCAATGCGAGCCACACCTAAAAATTCGTTCCAACCCACTTGATAAATGAGTTACCCAACTAACCCATTTGACAATATAATTTAGACTTAACTGATAAAAATTTAGAAAATACATTAAAAAAATTAAATACTACGTTTTACCTTCTGAATTTCTAAAACGATCAAAATTTAAATTCAATCAGATTTAAATTCAAGTTTTTATCCATATTTGAATTTTCATCAAAATCAATGTTTGATGTTGTTGTATAGCCATTTATTTACTATGTACTGTTACCAGTCACTATAGAGAACTACGACATACGTTTAAAACATAATTTACTCATCTCTTCCATATCTCAATAATGTAGACATAAGTTTATTGGTCAAAGTCTCATCCGATTCTAAGTCTCTATGAAGAAGTTGCTATTGTTTGAACGAAAATAATAGTGACTTCTGATTAGTCTATCCTATTATTTGCTAAGTACAACTGTTAGTCACCATGGTGAAATATTGTATATATTTAAAAAGTGAAGTATCTAATTCTCCATACTGTCCTTAATGTAGATGCAAGTTCGTTGGTCAAAGTATCACCTAATTACGAGCTATTATGAAGAAGGTACTATAGTTTAAACGAAAAAATAGCAACTTCTGTCTAGTCGGAGTTTAGATATGTGGATGTAGCCTGTTATTTTAAAAGCACAAATATTTGCCACCATGAAGGATTATAATGTACGTTCACAATATATGTATCCAAGTGTTCCATACTATCTGTAATGTAGATGTGAGTTAATTGGTTGATGTCTCGCCAGATTCTACATCAGTATGAAGAAGTTATAGCGGTTTGAATGAAAAGAGCAACTTCTAACTTGTCAGAGTTTGGACATGGGATATAGCTTGTTATTTTGTTAAGTACAACTATTAGTAAACATGGAGTAACTATAGCGTACGTTCAGAATATGAAGTATCCGATTATTCCATATTGTCTATAATGTAGACGCAAGTTCACTGATTAAAGTCTCGTCTGATTCAAAGTGAGTATGGAGAAATTATTGCAGTTTGAATGAAAAATAGAGACTTATGCCTAGTCGTTCGAGTACATATTCAACATTCTAATTCTATAATCAAAAAAACAAAATTCCATTTTCCATTTCTAATTCCAACTTCCATTAATTGGAATTCTGATGTTGATGGAATAGAATTGGAATAAATTGCATTGTTCCATCAATGGTCGGTAGGAACCCGAAATGCTTCGAACAGCACTGAAAATTTTCATACCCACCCTTAATTATCATTGATAATGAAATGGGAATGATAGCTCGAAGTAAAGCAAATTGGTTACTACAAGCAAGCAAATGTAACCAACCAATCAATATGAGTCATAATTTCTAATACTGAAACCGAGATAGTGAAATTCTCAGGTTTATAATATGAAGGAGCAATTCAACCAATCATCTGATAGAATTAGGGGTATGTCCTTGGGGCAATTCTGTAATTTTTTGTAAATTATTAACTTTGTAATCAAATCACGTTCATAATAAATGGTGTTTTCTTTTTATCATATGCTTGTTATAATAAGTTATAATTAACTAATTATTTAATTTAAGTATAAAATTCATAAATGATTTTTTTGTGATAGTAATTACAAATAAATGTTATCATGAGTATTTTATCATAATAAACACATCATTTTAAATAATCCTAGTCAAGATGCATCAAGACTGTATATTGATGCATCCCTTGAGACTATAGCACGTACACTCTCCAAATGTTGGGTAGTGTATTACTCATGACTACTGGGGGCACCAATATGTGTACTAGTAGTTATTGGATAACTATAGAATGACTCACTCGATAGTTTTTATTGATTAATATGACTAAGGTCAAACATAAAATATCAATGTTACAATATTACATAGTTCTCTTTACTTGAGAATACTGTTGATCTTCACTATGAAAGCTCATTTTTGATTATAGTTAATCATGGCACGATGTCCATCAAATGACCATAGTTAGGTCAAGTGAAAATATTGGAAGTGAAACACTATCCAAGAGAGGATTCATCTCCTCGGTCATACAAGATTAAATCATGGTTAGCTGAAGTCAACCCAAAGTCAAAATCTCTGGCCAGAGCATTTTGGTTAATAATATTTATTATTATTGAATCAAGGACTTTGTGTTTGGACTATAAAGTTGAATATGGACGATATTGGAATTTTGATCATTGCCAAATTACATAAGTCCTAATGTATATAGTTTTGACGAAAAGAATTCACGTTAATAATTTTCACTATAGGGTAACGCTTGAATTAGTAAAATTGGAATTTTATCGAAGCTATATAAGCAATAAATTTAGCAATAATGTCGCACCATCTGCTAAGGGACATGTGAACGTTAATATCCGAACTATCCATGTTTGAACCAAAAAATGGCACAAATACCCAAAATATTAAGTAGAGAATGGAAAGTGAATAAATTTAAATGAAAAAACGAGTAGAAAAGAACACAGTAATTTATAGTGGTTCGATTAATCTTGGCCTATGTCCACATAGTGATCTTATTGATTAGATCACTGGATTATAGCCAGTTATTCTTATGGATCAGTATAAATCCGACAGTGATTACAAGAAAGCAAAGGAAAGCAAGAGCCAAAAGATCCTTATAAATGAGCTCTGCCCATCTTTTTATAGACGTAGGAAGCGTAAATTATCGCCTCCATGATTTCACCTTAGTTTCCATGCCAAGACCAAGTCTCTTGGAGAAAATGGTGGCCACCTCAGCAAAATACGTGGATCGGCACTAATCCATAAGATGGCCAAAATAGTCATATTGAACTCTTTGTGTTGGCTCGATTTGTGATTTACTTTCATGATCCCAAACTTGTTTGCACCATTATTAACTTATTTCTAAGTCCGAATTATGGATCTATGGAAGAATGGAACTGCTGACTTTGAGTGCTCATGGAGATCGATAGAGAATTGAATTGGATCGACAAAACAATACTTGGAATAGGTTTCTAGCATCAAGTTGAGGGGATAGGCAGAAGTTGGAAATTTTTTGATGAAGGAAGTTGGATCGGTACCGAACCACCTTCTCATCTCTTGTTTTGGTTTTGTCTTCACCTTGTGGTTATGTTTGTGCTTGGTTTTTGAATTCTTAGATTATCTCTCTGGGCTTCCTGCCTTGATAATTCCAAGTTCAACTCGTCCAGTTTGTCTGAATATTGCCTAGTCAAAAGGCTAGATAACACTTGCCCTCCAAAATACATCTTGTTTCGAACATGACGTGCTTGGAATCAAGACAAGTCGGGATTACTGCGAAGGATTCCACTCTATGTTCCGAATGGTCGTTATCCCTCCTCTGAATCATGTACATGAACAGTTATGTCTATAGTCATCCGTCGTAACATTTCATTAGCATTTAGGACTATAAATATGGAATATGTTTTCACGATCTGTCATTCCAAGCTCGATAATTCCAAACCAGTTCCTTTTATGGATTTTCTAGGTTTTAATCTGATTTCCTTGACTCTAGTCATCGGGATTGGATATACACATGCACATGTAATCACGTGCATATTCTCGAGTATCTATTTTGTGATATGCAACACATATAGGCCATTCCCATTACTTATAGTTTTTCCTTCATTTTTTATAAAAAAAATTAAGAGTCAGTACCGATCCATGTCGTTGGATCGGCATCGATTTGAAAGTTGGGAGTATTATTTTAATTCCTTTCCTAGAATCACGGGCCAGGGTTTATATAACCCATTATCTTCCATCTCCCTTCTCACTTTTATTTGCTTCGATCCAAGACCTTCAAGATCTGCCATTAAAAACTTTAGCCTATGAATTGACTTTGTTCTTATCCCCAATCGCCAATGTCCACTGTCTCCGTCCTCGTCAACATCAGCCCCGCAACCGTAGCTCTATCTGAACCACTACCTCGCCTTAACTGGAGGTTAACCGATCCTAGCCCTAACCCCTAAATAAGTTTCCATTTTGACCATTCCTAGGTAAGTGATGGCCTATGATGACAAGCGCGTGGGATTGGACTAGGATGTGGGTAAAGTTCGTCGTGGATCGACGTGCTTTGGGATCGGCAGAGGATGAAGAGGGGGATAGAAATTTCTTAAGCAGTTGGATCGACATAAATCCAACACTTGGGCAAATTTCATGTACTCTGAGCTCATATGTTAATCTTGCCTTGTGAACTAATGATCTCTTCTTGGTTTCATAGTGTCACATACCGAAATTTTCGACTTTCGAAAATTCGACATCGATACTCACTTTATCGACCGCCGAGAAATCGAGTGCCGGAAACTCCAATAGTGATGGTTTTTTTAAAAAGAAGAAAAAGGCAGAAGAAGAAGAAAAGAGGAAAAGGATAGAAGAAGAACAGCAGAACAATATCAGAATCTCACATATCGCAGCGGAACAATATATAATAGTTGAATCAATAATCTTTAAAACAAAAGACTGTCAGTTTATACATACATCAATCATCAGAGTCAACATACAACAATGGACAGTTATATAAACTTGTCCTCATACAGAATACACAGCGGAATAAATAATATCAGATACAAATACTATGTCTCGTCCTCCAGCTTATCTCCAAAGCTCCAGAATATCCTGATAACATAACTCTAGGCTGCCCGTGTGGAAATTGGTGGGCACCCAGAGTTTAGAAGGGAAACAATAAACTCCGAGTCAGTCATGGTGACTGGTGTGAGATTGTAAAACAGTTATTCTTTCACAAAGAAAATAAAACAAATTCGCAATGCTTTTGGAAAATGAAACTACCATAAGACCTCCTGCCACACACACAATGCAAACGCAGAATTGGAGGAGATTTCTTCTTATGATAGTCAAAGATGCTTACTACGCAAAATCAAATTCTTTTTGATATTATTATTAGTGCATAGTGTAGAAAACATTTCGAAAGTATAATATTAATCTTAGCCAACATACGACCAGTATCGTATGCCTACTATAGCTACCATCTAAACAGTGGTGACCACCGTACGTAAATGGCAGGTTCTACAACTAATACCGTACAAGGTTCGTATTGGAGTTTGGATTTCCAACAAATGGTCAGGCTAAGGAACTTCCTATGCCACGATGGGTACGTCCCTGGAATAGACGACCCGAGAAATAACCTAACATTACGGTTAGATCTCTGCCAACACAAGGCCGGGTTACCTCTGCAAAAATAGGTAACTACTGACACGCGTATGCCATACCCCGATCGTAACCGATCTTCCCGAGGATCCCCGATTTCCAACAAACCACATAAATAATAATGCAGCAACCACATAGGTTAAGTATCTGGGCTCCATACCATGATACCACCTCTATCCAGAAGGAATGACATACACTAAGGGGCGCTACTCCCTAGAACCTTGCCGCATCCTTCCTGTTTGACCATTTCCGGGGTGTGAGGCTCGACGAAGTCTCGTCCACAAAGCTACGCTTTCTACAAAGCCATGCTTCGGGTCAAACAAATGATCAACCTATGATCACAAAGATATAAGATCAAATAAACGATCATATCGCAAATGATCAAACACTGATCATTTCACAGCAACACTCAGTATGCCACGTTACCAAATTGGGAGCATATCGCTGATAAATTTCAACTACATAACCTCTGAGCTCGTACGTCTCAGAGAAGGGTGTTAAGCTAAGAGAATAAATTCTCCGCCACCAACAGAAATGTATTTGAAAGAAATCGGCTTTATATCTCAATTTGTAACGTCAGACACACAATCCATACAAGTCTGTTCCGGTATCGAACAGAACCGAAGGCACTTCTCACGAAGCCCTTGCACATCTGGATAAATTTCTAATCACGTCCGGACTTCCCGTCACTAAGGGTGATAAAACCTCTAAATCGGAGATCAGCCGATGTAGAGTAACTCGACGGTAATCCTTCCGTTTTCAAAAATATCCGGTCTTCAACACCGGTCTTCGAATGCAATTCATAACGACGTATCACATATTCGGAATGGGTTATACGACCCCATGGTCCTTTCCCGGCTAACCCGAATAGTGAGCGTTTATTTAAAAATAAGTGTGGCATTCAAATTCATCCAATTCACAACAAATACCTATCTAAAGGTAATTATTGATAGTCGGTTATTTAACTATCAATAAAGATGCGCAACATCATCAGATTCCAAATAATTTTCCAAATTATTTATTTTCCAAAAATATCTTTACTAGATATATAATTTCCACACTTCAAAAATAAATCAACGTTTATTTTTCTAAACAGTTTCCCTTTCCTTTATAAATTCCATAGTGAATATATTTTCAAAATATCCCTTGATATACGATTTTCGAATCGATTTCAATATTCAATTTCAATTTATCTTTACAAGGATAAATTCTCAAAACGTTCGTTTCATATTGGAAAAGCAATTCCATACTTATTTAAAAATAAGTGTTTCACAAATCTATTTATTTTCAACACTTGGAAAATATTCGATATACTTAAATCAATATTAAGTATATATTTCGTTCTTTAAGGAAACCATTTACTATAACAACATTTATTTGAGTCAAAACGAATGTTACGTAAAACATCGTTACGACGACTCAAAATCACTAGTATAGGGATTCGAAAATTAAGATAGATATATAAATCCCAATACTATATAAAACATTTCCTTTCGGAAATCATTTACTATAACAACAGTGTGTTATAGTCCACCATTTCCTTAAATTTCTCGAAAACGTCTATTTCAATAACAAGTGTTGAAATCTATGCTTTCGATTCATAAAACATTTTTAAAATGTTTAACTTCATTTTTAATATCACTTCTTCAAAAATAAATCCATTTTATTTAACAATATATTCACTGTCCAAAATCGTGAATATAATTCACTTAACCCAATTTCAATCATTTCTACACATTTTAATTTCAATAGAGATTCGCTATCCAAAATCGCGAATATATCTTCTTTAAAAATCTTCTATATTTAATTTATCCAATTCAATCTATTTCGAATTTACAAAACACGTTCATAAATTCTATTTCTCTTTTATAACAACTTTTACTATTTTATAAATTACTTAACTGTTTATTTCAAAAATCACCTCTCAGTTATATTTCACCAAAATCTTAACCTTTATAACTTTAATAATTTTAACGTTTGTAAATAAATTCAAAAATTTAATAACGTATACTTACAAACAATCTCTTTAAAAAATCTCTTTTAAAGTTAAAATCGTTATTTTAAAACTTCAAAACTTGAATCCAATGATGCAACGCATCAATTAGTCCATCACAACATCAAACATCATATATCATCATATGATAACAGAATATATATCAATATCTGTAAATAATTAAATACAGTTGAGGAATCCAGTTGGATCCCTCCAACCTGTTTCCCTGCATCCACAGACGTTAGCACAATACCAATTCCACTTCGAGGTGGAATATCGCGGTATATGGGTTTTATAAAAATCATCCGCTTACTAACGGCGCAATAGGGTCTCATCCGCTATACGAGGCGGGAAATCAATCAATCCAATATATACATATGCCAATATGTATATATTGCTATATGTATAGATATATCCTACTATATCTAATATCACATCCAATAGCAACAATCAGTCAATAAATAACTGTCATACAAAATTTATTTTGAGTGAGAAAAATCTCACCTTAGCTTTTTAATTTGAAATCCAATCCCATATCATTTCAGCTTGTTTCTCCATTTCAGACCTTGTATAAACAATTTTATAAAATTCATTAATATCCGAAATAAATCGAATAACCAATTTTTTTTATCTGATTAATTAAATTAACCGATGGTTTTACTTTTAAACTTTTTTTTCTTTTAAATAAATTTATTTAATCAAAATTTAAATTTAAAACTAAGTTTCCTTTTTAAAATAAATTTATTTAGCTACAAATAAAATCTAAAACCAAATTTCTTTACTGTAAACATCTATTCTTTAATTGTTTTATCTTTCTGTAACCACTTATAAATTTGGAAAACTATATTTCCTTTATTGTTAAAATTTAAAACCTTATCTATCTAGATTTTCTTTTTATGAAATAACTTCAGTGACTTATAAGATAATCTATATACATTTTTAATTAACTTTACTGTTAATTTCATGTATAGACAACATTCAGTTAGACAAAAATGATGATACCTCACTACGAGTTCGAAGGCGAACAAAACCCCAACCCTTCGCGAGTGCCAACCATCGCCGAAACCCTACTGAGCTTCACGCGACCACCAATTGCCGAACATCACCGAGATCCCACGATGTCGCCCAGTTCCATGTACGCGTGCCATAGCCTCGATTGTCGACTTTGAGACCATCACGTCACCTTTGAACCCCAGCAATATCTTCGACCTCCTCCCCAGACCTCACATGCTCGAACACCCCCCTCCAGTCGCGCTCACATCAGCGACCACGTCGCCGCACGCCTTCATCCTCCCCTTCGAATTCGCGAACGCCTTCACTGAATTGAACGAGTCGCCATCGCGAATCGCCTGCCACCTTCCACTCGAGATCGAACTCGCGAACCCAGACCCCCTTCCGCTCAATCGATTTCGCTTCCCCCTTTTCTTTTTATAAATCGAATCGATTTCGATTTTGAATACATGGATGCTTCTGAGTTTGAATTTTGTAAGGCGGCCATTAATTTTTATCTGAACGAGATGGGTATAAAAGAAAGAACAGAGGGAATCAATTTACGTGATTTTTTTCGTGATGCTCGGCGTGTTTAAAAGCTGAAACAAAGGGAACGAGATAATGTGGTTTTGTACGAGAGGAGACAGTTTAGTGGCTGATTGTTGACTAATTTTAAAATTGAAAATTAAATTTGAATTCGATTAAATCTCGATGCGTTTACACGTCGTGTGCTCACATATAAACACCGAAAAATACGATATTTGAAATCCGACAATAATACAATATTACGGATCCAATGGAACTGGTTTCGTCGAATTTCGAGACTGTGCCTCGAACGGCTATTTTTAAATATCGATTCGAACGATTTAATTTCAAAACTGAACAAATTGTTTCCAAATCAATTTCTGAAGCTTCAATTATCTTCAGTATTATCAATACGAATTTTAAAAGCTTTTGAAATATTTTTCTTCAGCTTAAAATTGAAGATTCAAATTTTTATTCAACTTTAAATAGATTAAATTTAATAATTTAATCACCAATTTCAAAGTTATTTTGGGGATTCAAATTAAATCATCATTCAAATATTTAAAATTAATTAAATATTCTCAATTTAATTTGTTCAAAATTCTGGATCGTTACAAACTTCCCCCCTTAAAAGAATTTCGTCCTCGAAATTACAAGTTAGGAAAAAGGTCCTTAACTCGTCTACTATTTTCTTTTTCACAATCCCAATAGTTTTATCAATTTATCAAAACAAATCTTTCTACTAAAGATTCATTATTAATTCAACTAGCTTTTCAACTTTAATTATAAGTTTTAAACAACATTGTTTACTTCAAAATTCAAATTCAAATTTTAACTTTCAAAATTTTATCAAAAATTTTCTAACACCCTAAATTTCTGAAAAATTTCGCCAGCGTCTCCTTTGTGCGGCTAATACGGCACTACTACAAAACGTCCCTACGGACTCTCAGATTTCAAAAAGAAAAGAAAAAGCCAAGCGGCTAGACAAGAAATCATCAAATTTCATATTGAAATTCAAATACTTACCTTTTGTCGAGCGATTCAAATTATCTTTGAAATCAAAATTTCCAATTCCTTTATACACCTGTATATCCTACTAGCCATAATATCTAGTCATACATTTTTAGCTTACTATTGAAGTTACATATTTATTTTCATTCAATTTCACATTTCACATTCATTTGAATTCAATTCACAATTTTAATTCTATTGGAATTCAATTTTGTCTTCTATTCTGAATATTGAATTTTTTTTATCGATTATCTTTAGTTCACTTCATTTGCAATTGATTCCATTCAATTTATTCATTCACCTATTCATGTACTTGCAATTGCAAATTGATTCATTCATTCACAATTTTATTTCTATAATTCAATACACAATTCCAGAGTCTTTTCAACCTTTTCAAAACCATTTTTGAAAACAATTCAAATTTATCTTTTGAATTTTCTAAAACAAAATCCAAATTTTCAAACAACTTCCATTTAAAACAATTTGGCAGCAATTCCTCTTTTGGAAACCCGAAAATGAACATCAGTGATGCTGCAGTCATTACCGAAGTTATTTTCCAGCGACCGAAAAGAGTTTAGAGCTTTCATCTCTCCAAAATACTTTTCAAACCTTTGAAATTCATTTTCAAATCAAAAGGGAATTTAAACTTTCCAAATCTCCAAAATTTTCAAATTCTTTTTAAAACATTTCCAAATACTTCTGAATTTATTTCTTAACTTTGGAGTTATGATTTCAATTTCTTATTCATTTTCATATAATAATGATAACATTTCAATATTATCACTTTCCTAACAACCATGCAACCATATACTGTAGTAATTCATAGAAAAACATTTCTTTTCTATACAAAAATAGTTTTGGGCAAAATTATTTCATTCACCCTATTCAAAAAACAATACTGTGCTGAACTGTTCTATTCGAGCGTTTAGAAACCCCTTCGATACAGTTTTGCAGACTGCACCGACGAAGGTTCATATGCCACTCAATAAACCAATCATCACAATACAAAACAATTTTATATTCAATAACAAATACGCACTCATATCTATTATTACACTCAACTCATTCTAGAGTACTGCTGACTCTATCTCTAATGAGTAACACCCAACAGAGCAGGGTTGTCGCTTAACCATATGCTCTGATACCACTTTGTCACATACCGGAGTAAGCGGCCACCGGTAGGCTTTGCAACCATCCCAGTCCCACCGTGGCTGACAATGGTACCCCAAACTTGCTTTTACGGCCAGCCTCTCGACTGTCACGGCCTCTGCCTAACCAACCCATCCCTCTCAGGGACATGTAGGGGTAAGAGTCTCCCGTTCGCCACCTAACCGCGAAGCGAGAATCCCCTATCATGCTGTAATATAGCAAGACTGGTGTGAGATCGAAAACAGTTATTCTTTCACAAAGAAAATAAAACAAATTCGCAATGCTTTTGGAAAATGAAACTACCATAAGACCTCCCGCCACACACACAATGCAAACGCAGAATTGGAGGAGATTTCTTCTTATGATAGTCAAAGATGCTTACTACGCAAAATCAAATTCTTTTTGATATTATTATTAGTGCATAGTGTAGAAAACATTTCGAAAGTATAATATTAATCTTAGCCAACATACGACCAGTAACGTATGCCTACTATAGCTACCATCTAAACAGTGGTGACCACCGTACGTAAATGGCAGGTTCTACAACTAATACCGTACAAGGTTCGTATTGGAGTTTGGATTTCCAACAAATGGTCAGGCTAAGGAACTTCCTATGCCACGATGGGTACGTCCCTGGAATAGACGACCCGAGAAATAACCTAACATTACGGTTAGATCTCTGCCAACACAAGGCCGGGTTAGCTCTGCAAAAATAGGTAACTACTGACACGCGTATGTCATCCCCCGATCGTAACCGATCTTCCCGAGGATCCCCGATTTCCAACAAACCACATAAATAATAATGCAGCAACCACATAGGTTAAGTATCTGGGCTCCATACCATGATACCACCTCTATCCAGAAGGAATGACATACACTAAGGGGCGCTACTCCCTAGAACCTTGCCGCATCCTTCCTGTTTGACCATTTCCGGGGTGTGAGGCTCGACGAAGTCTCGTCCACAAAGCTACGCTTTCTACAAAGCCATGCTTCGGGTCAAACAAATGATCAACCTATGATCACAAAGATATAAGATCAAATAAACGATCATATCGCAAATGATCAAACACTGATCATTTCACAGCAACACTCAGTATGCCACGTTATCAAATTGGGAGTATATCGCTGATAAATTTCAACTACATAACCTCTGAGCTCGTACGTCTCAGAGAAGGGTGTTAAGCTAAGAGAATAAATACTCCGCCACCAACAGAAATGTATTTGAAAGAAATCGGCTTTATATCTCAATTTGTAACGTCAGACACACAATCCATACAAGTCTGTTCCGGGATCGAACAGAACCGAAGGCACTTCTCACGAAGCCCTTGCACATCCGGATAAATTTCTAATCACGTCCGGACTTCCCGTCACTAAGGGTGATAAAACCTCTAAATCGGAGATCAGCCGATGTAGAGTAACTCGACGGTAATCCTTCCGTTTTCAAAAATATCCGGTCTTCAACACCGGTCTTCGAATGCAATTCATAACGACGTATCACATATTCGGAATGGGTTATACGACCCCATGGTCCTTTCCCGGCTAACCCGAATAGTGAGCGTTTATTTAAAAATAAGTGTGGCATTCAAATTCATCCAATTCACAACAAATACCTATCTAAAGGTAATTATTGATAGTCGGTTATTTAACTATCAATAAAGATGCGCAACATCATCAGATTCCAAATAATTTTCCAAATTATTTATTTTCCAAAAATATCTTTACTAGATATATAATTTCCACACTTCAAAAATAAATCAACGTTTATTTTTCTAAACAGTTTCCCTTTCCTTTATAAATTCCATAGTGAATTCATATTTTCAAAATATCCCTTGATATACGATTTTCGAATCGATTTCAATATTCAATTTCAATTTATCTTTACAAGGATAAATTCTCAAAACGTTCGTTTCATATTGGAAAAGCAATTCCATACTTATTTAAAAATAAGTGTTTCACAAATCTATTTATTTTCAACACTTGGAAAATATTCGATATACTTAAATCAATATTAAGTATATATTTCGTTCTTTAAGGAAACCATTTACTATAACAACATTTATTTGAGTCAAAACGAATGTTACGTAAAACATCGTTACGACGACTCAAAATCACTAGTATAGGGATTCGAAAATTAAGATAGATATATAAATCCCAATACTATATAAAACATTTCCTTTCGGAAATCATTTACTATAACAACAGTGTGTTATAGTCCACCATTTCCTTAAATTTCTCGAAAACGTCTATTTCAATAACAAGTGTTGAAATCTATGCTTTCGATTCATAATACATTTTAAAACATTTTTAAAATGTTTAACTTCATTTTTAATATCACTTCTTCAAAAATAAATCCATTTTATTTAACAATATATTCACTGTCCAAAATCGTGAATATAATTCACTTAACCCAATTTCAATCATTTCTACACATTTTAATTTCAATAGAGATTCGCTATCCAAAATCGCGAATATATCTTCTTTAAAAATCTTCTATATTTAATTTATCCAATTCAATCTATTTCGAATTTACAAAACACGTTCATAAATTCTATTTCTCTTTTATAACAACTTTTACTATTTTATAAATTACTTAACTGTTTATTTCAAAAATCACCTCTCGGTTATATTTCACCAAAATCTTAACCTTTATAACTTTAATAATTTTAACGTTTGTAAATAAATTCAAAAATTTAATAACGTATACTTACAAATAATCTCTTTAAAAAATCTCTTTTAAAGTTAAAATCGTTATTTTAAAACTTCAAAACTTGAATCCAATGATGCAACGCATCAATTAGTCCATCACAACATCAAACATCATATATCATCATATGATAACAGAATATATATCAATATCTGTAAATAATTAAATACAGTTGAGGAATCCAGTTGGATCCCTCCAACCTGTTTCCCTGCATCCACAGACGTTAGCACAATACCAATTCCACTTCGAGGTGGAATATCGCGGTATATGGGTTTTATAAAAATCATCCGCTTACTAACGGCGCAATAGGGTCTCATCCGCTATACGAGGCGGGAAATCAATCAATCCAATATATACATATGCCAATATGTATATATTGCTATATATATAGATATATCCTACTATATCTAATATCACATCCAATAGCAACAATCAGTCAATAAATAACTGTCATACAAAATTTATTTTGAGTGAGAAAAATCTCACCTTAGCTTTTTAATTTGAAATCCAATCCCATATCATTTCAGCTTGTTTCTCCATTTCAGACCTTGTATAAACAATTTTATAAAATTCATTAATATCCGAAATAAATCGAATAACCAATTTTTTTTATCTGATTAATTAAATTAACCGATGGTTTTACTTTTAAACTTTTTTTTTTCTTTTAAATAAATTTATTTAATCAAAATTTAAATTTAAAACTAAGTTTCCTTTTTAAAATAAATTTATTTAGCTACAAATAAAATCTAAAACCAAATTTCTTTACTGTAAACATCTATTCTTTAATTGTTTTATCTTTCTGTAACCACTTATAAATTTGGAAAACTATATTTCCTTTATTGTTAAAATTTAAAACCTTATCTATCTAGATTTTCTTTTTATGAAATAACTTCAGTGACTTATAAGATAATCTATATACATTTTTAATTAACTTTACTGTTAATTTCATGTATAGACAACATTCAGTTAGACAAAAATGATGATACCTCACTACGAGTTCGAAGGCGAACAAAACCCCAACCCTTCGCGAGTGCCAGCCATCGCCGAAACCCTACTGAGCTTCACGCGACCACCAATCGCCGAACATCACCGAGATCCCACGATGTCGCCCAGTTCCATGTACGCGTGCCATAGCCTCGATTGTCGACTTTGAGACCATCACGTCACCTTTGAACCCCAGCAATATCTTCGACCTCCTCCCCAGACCTCACGTGCTCGAACACCCCCCTCCAGTCGCGCTCACATCAGCGACCACGTCGCCGCACGCCTTCATCCTCCCCTTCGAATTCGCGAACGCCTTCACTGAATTGAACGAGTCGCCATCGCGAATCGCCTGCCACCTTCCACTCGAGATCGAACTCGCGAACCCAGACCCCCTTCCGCTCAATCGATTTCGCTTCCCCCTTTTCTTTTTATAAATCGAATCGATTTCGATTTTGAATACATGGATGCTTCTGAGTTTGAATTTTGTAAGGCGGCCATTAATTTTTATCTGAACGAGATGGGTATAAAAGAAAGAACAGAGGGAATCAATTTACGTGATTTTTTTCGTGATGCTCGGCATGATTAAAGGCTGAAACAAAGGGAACGAGATGATGTTGTTTTGTACGAGAGGAGACAGTTTAGTGGCTGATTGTTGACTAATTTTAAAATTGAAAATTAAATTTGAATTCGATTAAATCTCGATGCGTTTACACGTCGTGTGCTCACATATAAACACCGAAAAATACGATATTTGAAATCCGACAATAATACAATATTACGGATCCAATGGAACTGGTTTCGTCGAATTCCGAGACTGTGCCTCGGACGGCTATTTTTAAATATCGATTCGAACGATTTAATTTCAAAACTGAACAAATTGTTTCCAAATCAATTTCTGAAGCTTCAATTATCTTCAGTATTATCAATACGAATTTTAAAAGCTTTTGAAATATTTTTCTTCAGCTTAAAATTGAAGATTCAAATTTTTATTCAACTTTAAATAGATTAAATTTTATAATTTAATCACCAATTTCAAAGTTATTTTGGGGATTCAAATTAAATCATCATTCAAATATTTAAAATTAATTAAATATTCTCAATTTAATTTGTTCAAAATTCTGGATCGTTACACATAGCATTACCAAAGCACGATCGATAACATGCTACTCGTCAGGACGATCTGTGATGACGGTCATCTCGGGCGACGTCCAAATTCTTAAATTGAACAGTTAAATAATATCAGAAATCTGAACTGCACGACACCACATAACACCGCACTAGGTTTCACTTTAGCACAAGGGGTATAGCTTATAGTTAATTTGACATTGACTATCTATTGAGTGTTCATAGAAATAGAGCATAGACATTCCGAGTGTCTTGCCGCTCAAGCTACAGGTCCATCTACTTCCAAATATGTCGAATCCGACACCGAGTCTAGCTCGACTACGACCCTAGTTGCACAAAAAAACTCCAGTATAGTATGCACATCAATAGAAAAATCTGCAGGTTAGACAACAAGTTCCTGAAAATCCAATAGAGCCAATGGAAGGGCCAGAGGTGGAACCTGCTCCTAATACCCTCGAAGATGCTATTATTTTAGAAGATCCCATCGATTCCGTTGCTTCAAAGATTGACGAGAGATCACTTCATAGAATTTGCGACAAGCACATAATTCCATTTGATGACGTCTAGTCCCTTCTCGCCATCAGAGAGCTCATAATCCCCTAGAAGGCTACACTGCTTGCAATAGATATATGTGTCTGGCAGAATGTGTTCCACCATTCAACCCATTCATTTTTCGAGTTCTAAACTTCATGAGATTAGCTCTGACATGGTTACACCCGAATAGCTACGCCTTCCTTCTTGGTACGTACATTGTTTTCATTCAACATTTGCATCAAGTACCTAGTGACAAAGAGATCCAGTATATATATAGTTTTAAGAGCTGAAAGGGATGTCCTTCCTTAACTTACTTAGAGCTAGTAAAGAATTGTAGATTTTTCACTGGCACATGGAACAAGTTGAGCTAATTCAAAAGCGATTGGTTTTACCTACACTATCCACCCGGGTTTGCATGAAGATGGATATCTGGACATAAGTTCTACCTTATCCGTTTGCTACGAGTTTTCCTTGTTAATTATCTAGCTTAACTCATATTCTTTCTATCATCCAAATGTTCCGGCGAAACCCAGTGGTGTGGTTCTTACGTATCCCGTCAGAGTTCTCATGACACTTCTGGAAGGGGATAGAGACATTGGAGTTCTTCTCTTCGATGAGAATCTCCTAGCCCATAATCTGCTGGAAGTTGGCCGCAACACCGATCTAGTCCAAGTGGTCGCTAGTGA
This sequence comes from Allium fistulosum, assembly GCA_030737815.1. NCBI lineage: Eukaryota > Viridiplantae > Streptophyta > Magnoliopsida > Asparagales > Amaryllidaceae > Allium > Allium fistulosum. Next base: position 1,423,679,985 of record CM060903.1, on the reverse strand, counting down.
TGACGACGACGATGATTATGATGATGATAACTCACCCGCAAGAGGTGAGGCTGATCCAGATGTGCCCCCAGTCCTGAGTCCAAGGGAAAAAGTTGAAGAAAATGTTGAAAAAGGGAATAACACGCCGAGGATGGAGAAATTGTAGGTGGAAATGATGAGGATGGCCAGGACGGCATTGACGTGGGCCATGAGTCCTTATCTTAACAACCCATAGATGACCAACAGTCTGCTTTGAGGAAAAGATTAGTCATGAAATTTTCTAAGGCGCAGACGTTTACACAGCCTCCACCCGTTACGACTGTTGAGAAAATTCATTCACTTTCTTCCACAGATACATTCTCTAAGTTAGGGTTGATTCCTACCGAGTTCGGCTCCTTTGGCATCGGTGACATGAGTCTCCAGAATCTTGACTCCCCCATCCGCTTTAAGGATGACATTCCTCTCATCAGCATGAGGGAGATCACACCTATGAGCAAAGCTCCAGAATATGGTCCATCAAGGGGACACTAGGACACTCACACACGTGCACTTTACGGCACTACGTTGCACTTGACTCGCTTTCTTTTTAGTCGAAACTAATTCGTTCTTGTATCATTTGTAGGATCCATGGAGAGAAAGAAGTATATATATCAATCCTTGGAGGAAAACATATCTCGACCACATAGGTACTGTCCAGGCACATACCATTAGAGGAGTGGTCAAGATTTAGAGTCCAATTACTGATCCAGCCAAGATAGAGGCAGTTGCGTTAGAGGCCGTTACGACAGAGATTATCCATTGCATGACTCCGCTTCCAAACATCATTTCAGGTCCAGGTTACCATTACCGAGAGGCTCGGATAGGCATTCTTATCACTGCGATGCCTTGCCATCAGGCGATGTTTCCTGTGCAACTCCTCCAACTTCCATTACTGTGCAGCATTTAGCACCCTTCCACTCTAGTCGATCCTCTGACATAGGCACCATAAAATTAGTTCTGGGACTTCCCATCATAGAGCCGACAAACAAACAATCGAAGCTCCAGTCGTCACAGAGAGCAACAACTTTCCATCGATGCTCGAATGGCCGAACTGAGGGGACAATTTCTAGATGTTTTCTTTAACAGACTCACATTCGTGCCTAACTTGAAGAAAATTTAGCCTGAAATCGAAGATACAGTCGTTACTTATGTAACTGACACTTATAATCAATATAGCGAATTGGCATGGGTAGTTGAGAGAATATCCAAGGTCTCGAGAGAAAGGCAACTTGAGATTCATAATCTAAATCTCAGGGTAGCGCAAGACAAAAGAATCATCGTCCATCTCGATGTTGAGGTTGAGAACTTAAGGAAATCACAAGTTAAAGCCGAGGATGCCACCAAGGCACTTGAAGATGAGAGAGGCAAGTATCGAGACGAGATTGAGACTACGCATTATCGGAATTGTGCCTTAGTGCTAGAAAGAGAAGCTTCAAACAAGAAAGTGATTGAGCTGTCGACCAAACTTAAGAGCGAGACAAAAGAGAAGAACGACACTCTCCAATAAGCTCAGGACTATTGTGAAGAGCTACTTGCCACTCGCGATGAAAGAGACAAGGCGGTTGAATGTGCTAGAGACGTCGATGCACTTGTCAAGAAAAAAGTTGAGGCCATAGAAAAAGCGGATGATAGAGAAGTTCGAACCAATGCTCAACAAGTACAATACCAATGCACTTAAATTCCGCAATTTAGAGTGGTTCGACCGCGATTACCCTAGAGTTCTTGCCCTTACTTGGGAACATGTCATCGAAGAAGAAAAGGAATTCCTAAAAGGTGGTGAAGTGGATCTGACCTAGCTTGAAAAGGAGATCTTAGTACAAGATGAGCCCAAGGTTTTGAAAAAGGGTCATCTTATTATCCATTTGTAGCTAGCCAGTACAATGCAGAGAGATTTAGGTGAAGGCTCTGGATCATCGCCCCAAGATGCCACTACTGGGGATACCTCCGAACCCAAAATTGGTCAAGATCCATCTTCGGTCTCGGGGTACAATCCAAATCAACCCCAAATACAAAAGTCCATAATCCTTTCTCCTTCTTGAAAGGAAAATCCGACGGCACTCTGACCTACACCGAATCCCAAATGGAAGGAGGTACTTCATTGACCTCACCTATATTTCAGAGAGTTAATATATCATCGATTGATGTCCCTAATCTCTCTTTTAATATCTCTCAAGTTTTAGGTCAGCCCCAGGTCGTCCCACTTCCTGACAAAGGTCTTTAGTTAGGAAAACAACCAATTGCAGTGGAATCAGTGACCGTGACTACTTTGATGACGGTGTTGACTATCCCGATTAGTGAGACTCCTAGGCCTTGCGAGCAAATGAGCTTTGTCATAAATAAAACTTGTACTTTTTCTCCCAAGTCTTATTTTGAATGTGAATGATAAAGGCTTTTGTTTTGCCAAATATTTATGTATATGTGTTCAAGTACTTAAAATATGCATTTTCCATTATATGTACTTGTGATCCATCTCTTTTCATAGTCATTATCGGACTAAGTCATTAGTCTATGCCGGCCTTTTATCGTTCTAGTGTATGCAAGGTAATCATTGAAGTGCCAAACTCTGGGCATCGACTGAGGTAAACCGTTCAGTACAATAGTTCATGTATCCTTTTCCAGGATAATGACATCAGATCGCTCCAAGCTCCGGGTGCTGGTTTGAGCTAACTACTCAAGATCGTAGTTTCCACATCCTCATCCAGGACGTTTATTTTCAATCATGCCTAACTCCGGGCATAGATCAAAGTTTACATGTAAGATCCCACTTTACATCGGGCATGGATCTTTTGTCTTGTGTACTCTGGGCAAAGTATTAGTGATTGGATTGTCATGTCACATTCATTTTGAATTATACTCCTGCCCTTACATCAAGGGAAAGAGTTAGCTAATGGATGGTCAAAACACATCCTTTTTGGGTTTATACTCATACCCTCATTACAAAGGCAAGAGCTAGTTGGCGGACGGTCAAATCACGCCTTACTTAGTTTGTACTCCGCCCCCACAGCAAGGGCAAGATTTAGTGGATGGACGGTAAAATCACGTCCACTTAGGGTTATACTCATGCCCTCAATCTAAGGACAAGAGTTAATGGATGGACGGTCATATCACATTCTTTCGATTTATATTCAATGTCACTAAGCAGCTCAAGGAATAGGTTTAGATAAGGAGCTAGCCTTGCTCCTTTTGCCTGAAACTCTTTCCGCACTTGACACACAACTAGCTGGGAATCACAGAAAATATGTATAGTTTTTATCTCTAATTCCTTGGTAATCTTAAGTCCTTCAATTAATTCTTCATACTCAGCTTCATTGTTTGTTGCAGAAAAGTCGAGTCTCAGAGCATAACATATTGAATGTTCCTCGAGAGTGACAAGTACAACCCCAACACTGGAACATCGTTCGTTTGATGTGCCATCCGTGTACATCCTACACCTAACATTTTGCTCACCACTGCTCTCCAGAATATCATCACACGTAGTGAACTCAGCTATAAAATCCACTAAAGCTTGACCCTAGATAGCTCTCGAGGGTGATAGGTTATATCGTATTGGCTCAATTCAATGTTCCATTTCAACATCCTTCCAGAAGTCTCAGGTCATTGCAAGACTTGTTGCAAAGGCTGGTCGGTAAAGACTTTGATCGGATGAGCTTGAAAGTAGGGGCGGAGCTTCCTTGAAGCTATCAACAAGCAGTATGCAAGCTTTTCTAGCTTTGAGTAATTTCTTTATGTTTTTTCAATCGTTTACTGATGTAGTAGATCGGTCAATGGATGTGGGCTTCCTCAGGTATGAGTGCGGTGCTCAAAGAATGCATCGAGACTGGCAGATATATAAACAAGTCCTCATCATCCATTGGCTTTGAGAGAATGAGGGGTCTCTTCAAGTGATCCACTAGAGCCTGGAATGCATCTACACACTCCTGCATCCAAGCGAATTTTATTTTTCCCTTTAGACGTTTTTCCTTCTTAATTACGTCAAAGAAGGGGATACATTTGTCAGTGGCTCTGGAGATGAATCGACTCAGGACAGCGACCTTTCCATTCAAGCTTTGGACCTCCTTAACTGTCTTTAGGGCCTCAAAGTCCCTTAATGCCTTTATCTTTTCCAGATAGGCTCAATCCCTCGGGAGTTCACAATGAAGCCTAAGAATATCCCTGACGCAATGCCAAAAGAACATTTCAAATGGTTTAGCTTCATCCCGTATTTTCGGAGAACGCTGAACATATTTGCCAAATCATCAAAGTGGTTTCCGAATGCAGTGATTTCATGAGCATGTCATCCATATAGACTTCCATCGAGCGCCCAATCTGATCTTTGAACATCATGTTTACTAGTCTTTAGCAGGTTGCTCCAGCGTTCTTCAATCCAAACGGCATGATAGGTAGCAATACAGTCCCAAGTCGGTAATAAAGCTGGTATATTCCTAGTCCGAGACATGCATTGGAATTTGGTTAGCATACATGTCCATAAATGAAAGCAATTCATGTCCGGCTATTGAGTCCGCCATCTGATCCATACTTGGAAGCGAGAAGCTATCCTTTAGGCATGTCTTATTCAAGTCAGAATAATCGACGCACATCCTCCATTTCCCATTAGCCTTCTTTACCAAGACTGGATTTGACACCCATTTAGGGTATAAGGCATCATGGATGAAGCTATTATCCTTCAGCTTATCCATATCTTCCTTGAGTGCAGCAGATATCTCCGGACCCAGTGTGTTAACGCATTTAGGATTTATGTTCAATGCAAGGCTCGTTATCTCCGACGGGATTCCACGTATATCAGAGTGCATCCAGGTTCGCTCGGAGAAAACTAACCAACTCCTTCACCATTCTCACATCGAGCTATGAACCGGCCTTCAAGACCCGTGTCGGATCATCCTGGCTGACCGAAACATTGATCGTCAACTCGGCAGGAGCTGCTCTTTGATCCAGTGACTCTTTTCACGGATCCATATCCTTATGGAACCGACTGTGCTACCTGATCTCGGGCTTAGGCATTGGTTGCTATACATCCAAATTCTTGATGCAGAGAGTTCCCTCTACACCTTTTCCTTTCTCTCTTCGACTCACCTCCTTTAGCTCGACGACATAACATTCATACCCAAGCCCTTAGTCTCTGTACACTACTCCCATACTGTTCTCCGTAGGAAATTTATGCATCATACACCAGGGAGCTATAGCCGCTCTGAATTTAGCCAGTGCTAGTTGGCCTAAAAATGCATTATAAGCAGAATAGATATCCAACACCACAAAAGGCATGACTCACACTCACCTGTGGTCGTCCTCTCCAAGTACCACTGGACCACATATCCGACTAGCTTTGTAGCTATCCTTTTAAATCCTTGAATCTGAGATTTACATGATTTCAAGTCCTTGCCCTATAGAAGCATCTGGTTGTAGTATTTTTTGAATAGAATGTTGACTGAACTCCCACAGTCAACTAACACCTTTCGTACAATAGCAGGACCAATCGTGGCCATTATAACTAGTGGGTCAATCGTTGGGGCTTGCATCCCATTAGCATCTCTGTTTCGAAAAACAACATCATCTGACAGAGTTATAAACTGTTTTGTCGGAGCTCCATCCAAAAATGCCAAACAGCTTTCATTTTCGATATGCTACAAAGCCCCAGCATGCATGTCCATCTTGTTCAAACTCTTGTCAGCTGGATGGGGTCCATCGATGATTGTGTTAATTACCAAACATTTTTCAAGCTGCATAGACTCCTCACCACTATGCCCGGCTTTCCCCTCTTGGGATGAGACTCATGGGAGTTGGAATTTCCATGCCCTCCATCCTACGGGGCTTTCAAAAATTACTACTGCTTCTTTTTTGGAATCAGCTCCTCAATCGCGCAATTGCCTGCATTCATTGGTATTATGACCATGGATCTCGTGAAACCTGCAGAACTTACCGGATCTCTTCTCCTTCTCAGTTGACTCCCTCAGAGCTGCTTCCTAAATTGCTCGGTACCTTGAGTTGCTAGATAAATATTCTTAATTGATTTATTCAGCTTAGTATAATTATCATACTTGGAATCCTGGGGCGATTCTTATTATCGGGCTTTCGCTTTCTGGCCCCATTGTCATTCTTTTTCTGGGCATCATTCTTGTTACCAATATTCACATCCACATTTCCAAAACTTCCTGAGGACTGTTTTACAGCAATATTGCTCTGTATCACTTTAGCTAAACTCCCAGCCTCACCTCTTTGGGGATGATTGCGCACTTCTTCCAAGCATAAGTACTGATTAGCTTTTCTATAGAAAGCATCCATCATTAATAAGGGTTTCCTTTCCAACCATTCCATGAAGTCTATCTCAGGATGAATCCCCCTAAGATGGATCCCCCTAATCATCGCCATCAACACTATGTCATCATCGGGATTCACTACTTTTGCTACAAATGTATGGAATCGATTCAAGAAATTTTTTAATAACTCTCCCGCTCCTTGGAAGATGTTTGATAATGAGGTCACATCTTTTGGATGTGCAATGTGTAAACAGAACTGCTCCAAAAAAATTTGTGACAACTTAGGAAAATAATATATGGATCTCGGTGGGAGCCAAGCGAACCACATCATCGCCACCCCTTTTAGGAAAATTGGAAAACAACGACTTCTCATGGCATTAGCTGCTCTGGCAAATTCCATATGCCATTCGTACTTCATCAATTGTTGCCTTGGATATGTCTTTCCACTATACAACGACATTGTTGGCATTACAAACCTCCATGGATACTTTAACCGTATAATGTCCTCGGTAAATGGATTCTGACTAGGTGACGTAGCTGTGAGAAATGCGGATTACGGATCTTAAGGCTAGAATAAACACTAGATGGGGGTGAATAGTGTTTTAAGAATTTACTAATTCTTTTTTAGTTTATATTAATTTGAACACAAATGTATGCAGTATTCAGACACAGATATAATCACAGAATCAAACACAGATGCAAATATAAAGTAAAAGCTGTAAAGGAAAGAACACACCGGATTTTATACTGGTTCGGAGTTACCCTACATCTAGTCCCGCAACACAAGTACGGATTTCCTTTCAAAATCAATTCTTACAATTACACCCTCGATTTCAAGGCCACGAGGTACACCACTCCAGATTCACAATCCTCTAGGTAGAGATACTTGATTTTACGGGCAACAAGTTCACCCAATTGATTTCCTAGGCTATAATCACACCTTCTCTCACTTGATTGATTTTCCAGGCTACAATCACACCTTTTCTCGCTCGATTGATTACAAAGAAGCCTATAACTCTGAATAGCACTGGGATCTTGTTGGGATAGTGATAGAGAATCAAACCAGAGATGATCTAGTTAGATTCAATGGTGATTTCGGCAGAGTAATAGTAAAAATGTATATAAAGAAATATGGAAGAAGAAGAAGAGGAGTGAAATCAAAAAATTATGAATGTAAATTCGTTTAAAACATCCCCTATTTATAGTAGAACAACAACTATGTCCATTCGGGAAAAGATATGACGAATAGACACTTCCTTTGAAATTCAAACTTTTGGAATCAACTGCCATCATGTCGACATGGGTACCTAGGGGTTGTCGACATGCCTAAGGTATTTTTGATAATTTGTTTTTTTGAAAATAACTTCTATCTTATATTAAAACTATTTTAAACTTTATAAATATACTATAGTTAAAATACATAAATAAGTATAGAGAATAATATTTTGGTATATATAAAATTTTACTATAATTTCATATTTAAATCTTAAATATAAATATTAAAAGTTAAGTACATTATAATTAAAGATAGTTTAAAACCAAGGATAATTTTGATATTGAAAATAAAGATTATTTTGAGGCTAAAAGTATTTAAAACCAGGCTAGATGTTTTTGATTTAAAAAGGAAGATTTTGAAATCATTTTGAAAACAAGATATAATTTTGTAAAACATTTGAATAAAAGTTAGTGGATACAAAACGATGTTCCACTAGATTTTTCGTAGGTTCCATCCTACTTAGGGTTCCATCCCTTTAACAGGCTCGAAGTGGATTCCATTCCACGAATAAAATGGATTTCAAGATATAAACATAATTCTAGACTCGATACTTGTCTTGTACTATTGAAATCTTGAACTCTTGATATCTTGATACTCATGAGTCTTGAATCTTGATGTCTTCGATCTTAAGTCTCTATACTGTACAGTCTTCATTCTTAGTAGCTGCATGTTTATATCCTGCATATACATATGTATCTAAACTATAATGTTAGTATTTATATTTTATAACAAGTCCTAAGGTTGTTGTCATCAAAACCATTCTTTTCAAGGACTAACAATCTCCCCCTTTTTGATGATGACAACCTTTGTTTATAAAATATTACTTCTATCTTAATAACTCCCCCTAAAACTAATAACTCCCCCTTAATCTATGCCTAACTATCCTATTTTATACTTCTCCCCCTTTGTAATCAACAAAAACTAACTCCAAACTATATAACTCCCCCTTATTCTAATACTATATGACATGTGATTATAATGATAGTGTTATCATAAATAATCAACACTTAATTCTGAAACTAAAACTTAGCCCTTAATAACTAACTCTCCTAACTAAGAATATATATGATAATGTGATAATCACAAATCATTTATTAATTATATAATGTTATATTTACATTTGTGTAGAAAACATAAGTAAGATTATATACAAATAACAATAAGAAAGAACGAAAAGAAACTAATGTGTATTCTTGACAATGGGAGATTTATGAATCGAGCAATTTGGGTAATGGAAACAGAAATTTCCATTTTGTTCGACTAGATTTCCATCCTTGTCAAAGCACACTTCGCCAACGCAAATAACTTTGTCGTCATCTTCAGCATGCTCTTCTTCCATGGGGAATTCTTCTTCTTCTTCCTGGCTGTCCTCTTGCACTTGAACATCTGAAGATTCTTCATTGATCAAGATGGGATTGGCGTGATTGTCCATTAGAAACTTTTATCGGTTTCTAAGGATTTTGCCTTGCCTTTCTTGTTCTTTGGCCATTCTGATTTGCACCACTTGAATTTCAATCATAAGTTGCGGTGCATCCTTCAAGGAATCTTCCATTTTCATCACCCATGCAAGCGTAGTACGTTGAAATGGTCCGGTAGAAGGAGAAGGGAACGAAAAGGTTGAATTTTTGTTTGATTTGGAGGAGGAGGCCATTGTTTTAATTTTTCAGAAGTTAGAATCAGAGAAAGAACAGAAGAAATGAACAAAATTTCGAAATAGGAAGAATATATAACCATTCATTTTGAATTTTGGTGGGAAAAAACTTAAATTAAAAAAACGTTGTATGTCGACAGGGGTGTAGGGGGGATGTCGACAGGGTACTTGTAGTTTTGCTTATTTGATTTATTTTAATTTAATTTTAATTATTCTTGTTATATATTTATATTTATATTTCAGTTATTGAACAAATACCTAATTCTCTTCTTAATTTAGTAAATATAGATTCATTTAAGGGTTTTGTTAAGATATCAGCAATTTGATTCTCGGAATTAATATAATCGAGAGAAATTACTTCTTTACTTATATTATCTCTGAGAAAATGATGTCTGATATCAATATGTTTAGTTCGAGCATGATGAGTAGGATTTTTTGGATAAATTTATTGCACTAGTATTATCACAATAAATTGGTGATTTTGAGATATTTAAACCAAAATCTTTTAAAGTTTGTTGCATATATATTACTTAAGAACAAGCCAAAGCAGCAGAAATATACTCTGCTTCGGTTGTTGATAAAGAAACTGTGTTTTGCTTTTTACTAAACCAGGAAATCAGAGAATGCCCCAAAAAGTGACACGTTCCACTTGTACTTTTTCGGTCTGATTTACAACCAGCATAGTCAGCATCACAGTAAGATATTAATTCAAAAGAATCATTTTTAGGATAAATAAGCCATAATCATTGGTGTGTTTAATGTATCTTATGATACGTTTTACAGCTTTTAAGTGGGTCTCTTTAGGTTGGGATTGATATCTTGCACAGAGACAAACACTATGCATGATATCAGGTCTACTAGCAGTGATATAGAGTAGTGATCCAATCATTCCTCTATATAACTTTTGATCTACATCTTTCGAGAGATCTTCTTTACTTAGGTACTCATTGGTTGCCATGGGAGTGGGTTTTCCACTTGCAGTAGTCAAACCAAATTTACTAACTAGGTCTTTAGCATATTTCTCTTGACTGATAAAGATACCATTATCTAATTGTTTTATTTGCAATCCTAGAAAGAAGTTTAATTCACCCATATGACTCATCTCAAACTCTTTTGTCATTATTTCGGAAAATTCTTTATTTATTTCAAAATTAGTTGATCCGAAAATTATATCATCTACGTAAACTTGTACTAGTTGAATATCATTTTTATTTCTTTTAATAAAAAGAGTATTATCTACTTTACCCATATCAAAATTTGATTGTAATAAGTAAGATCTTAGTCTATCATATCAGGCTCTAGGAGCTTGTTTTAGACCATATAGAGCTTTCTTAAGTTTGTAAACATGATTTGGTAATTTTTCATTTTCAAAAAGTGGTGGTTGTTCAACATATACTTCCTCTTTTACAAATCCATTTAAAAAGGCACTTTTAACATCCGTTTGAAATAATTTGAAATTATTATGATTTGCAAAAGCAAGTAGAATCCTAATTGCTTCTAATCTTGCTACGGGAGCAAAGGTTTCATCACAATCTATTCCTTCTTCTTGACAATAACCTTGAGCGACTAACCGGGCTTTATTTCTAACGACCTCACCTTGTTCATTCATTTTATTTTTATAAACCCATTTTGTTCCAATTATAGTTTTATTTTCAGGTCTAGGAACAAGTTCCCAAACATCATTTCTAGTGAATTGATTTAGTTCTTCTTGCATAGCCAAAATCCATGAATCATCAGTTGATGCTTTATTTGGATCTTTGGGTTCAATAGTTGATATAAAGGCTACATTGCTCATTTTACTTAGTTGATTTCTAGTTGAAACAACAGATTGCATATCTCCTAGTATATTTTCTATAGGATGATCTTTTAAAAGTTTAATCCTTTTATTAGAATGATTAAATTCATTATTAGTTTCTGTTGACTCTTGATTTTGAGTAATTAAATCCTCTTCATCATTTGTCTCTTCAAAATTTTAGAGATTTTCATCAAATGAAATATGCATTGTTTCTTCAATGGTGTTAGTTCTTAAATTAACCACTCTGTATGCTTTGCTTCTATTAGAATATCCGATAAAGATACCTTTGTCGGATTTAGGATCAAATTTATCTAAGTCATCTTTTGTATTTAAAATAAAACATTTACTTCCAAAAATTCTAAAATAAGATACCTTAGGTTTCTTTCCGTGAAGAAGTTCATAAGATGTCTTATCAGTTAAAGGTCTAATTAAAATTCTATTTAAAATATAACAGGCGGTAGCAACTGCTTCTGCCCAAAAATATTTTGGTAAATTACTATATGAAAGCATAGTTCTCGCACACTCTTGAATCGTCCTATTTTTACGTTCTACTACTCCGTTTTGTTGTGGAGTTCTTAGAAATGAAAAATTGTGAGTTATCCCTTTTTTATTGCAAAATTCCTCAAACTTTTCATTTTCAAATTCACCACCGTGATCACTACGGATGGTTATAATTTTTACAGAAAGTTGATTTTGAATCCTTTTTGTAAAGTTCTTAAAACATTCAAAAGTATCACTTTTATGTTTTAAAAATATTGTCCATGTAAATCTAGAATAATCATCTACAATTACAAAAACATATTTACTGTGATTTATTGAATGAATTTGAGATGGACCAAATAAATCAAGATGAAGTAATTCAAGAGGTTTTGAAGTTGAAATCATATCTTTTAATTTAAAGGAACTTTTTCTAAGTTTTCCTAATTGGCATGCATCACATAAACTATCTACTTTAAAATTCATTTTAGGGAGACCTCTTACTAGATCATGTTTTGACAGTCTAGATAAGAGTTTGAAATTCAAATGCCCAAATCTCTTATGCCAAATCCAATGGTCACTTGTATTTGCCAAAAGACACAGGTTATCATTTGAAACTTTCATACTAAGAATATAAATATTCTTTTTCCTAATTCCCTTAAATATTATGGTTGAATTATTATCTTCAATGTGACACTTATCTTTTTCAAATTTAATTTTATATCCTTTATCGCAAAGTTGACTAATACTTGGCAAATTATGTTTCAGATTCTTAACTAGCAAAACATTAGTAATAATAGGAGTTTTAGAGTTACTGACATTGCCGATGCCAATCACATATCCTTTTGAATTGTCTCCAAAGTTAACCAGTCCTCCGTCTTTGTATATTACATCATTCAGCATATCCGGATTACCAGTCATGTGTCTAGAACATCCACTATCGAGTATCCATTTATTCTTTTTGATCTGCACAATTTGTCCATTATGGATTGATTCCTCAACACCCATAAAACATGTTTCCTGCACATCATAAAGATTTTGTAGACAACTTGAATTTGTATATAGATTATATTGAGACTCATGATGCAATGATGATTTGAATATTTCTAAACTAGTATTAACAAGTTTTTCAAACATAGCCATTTTAAAAAAAATTAAAATTCATATTATGAAACTTTGAAAACCTTGCTCTGATACCAAATGTGAGAAATGCAGATTACGAATCTTAAGGCTAGAATAAACACTAGAGGGGGGTGAATAGTGTTTTAAGAATTTACTAATTCCTTTTGAGTTTATATTAATTTGGACACAAATGTATGCAATATTCAGACACAGATATAATCATAGAATCAAACACAGATGCAAATATAAAGTAAAAGCAATAAAGGAAAGAACACACCGGATTTTATACTGGTTCGAAGTTACCCTACATCCAGTCATGCAACACAAGTACGGATTTCCTTTCAAAATCAATTCTTACAATTACACCCTCGATTTCAAGGCCACGAGGTACACCACTCCAGATTCACAATCCTCTAGGTAGAGATACTTGATTTTACGGGCAACAAGTTCACCCAATTGATTTCCTAGGCTACAATCACACCTTCTCTCACTTGATTGATTTTCCAGGCTACAATCACACCTTTTCTCGCTCGATTGATTACAAAGAAGCCTATAACTCTGAATAACACTGGGATCTTGTTGGGATAGTGATAGAGAATCAAACCAGAGATGATCTAGTTAGATTCAATGGTGATTTCAGCAGAGTAATAGTAAAAATGTATATAAAGAAATGTGGAAGAAGAAGAGGAGTGAAATCAGAAAATTATGAATGTAAATTCATTTAAAACATCCCTTATTTATAGTAGAACAACAGCCATGTTCATTCGGGAAAAGATATGACGAATAGACACTTCCTTTGAAATTCAAACTTTTGGAATCAACTGCCATCATGTCGACATGGGTACCTAGGGGCTGTCGACATGCCTAAGGTATTTTTGATAATTTATTTTTCTTTTGAAAATAACTTCTATCTTATATTAAAACTATTTTAAACTTTATAAATATACTATAGTTAAAATACATAAATAAGTATAGAGAATAATATTTTGGTATATATAAAATTTTACTATAATTTCATATTTAAATCTTAAATACAAATATTAAAAGTTAAGTAATTATAATTAAAGATAGTTTAAAACCAAGGATAATTTTGATATTGAAAATAAAGATTATTTTGAGGTGAAAAGTATTTAAAACCAGGATAGATGTTTTTGATTTAAAAAGGAAGATTTTGAAAACAAGATATAATTTTATAAAACATTTGAATAAAAGTTAGTGAATACAAAACGATGTTCCATTAGATTTTTCGTAGGTTCCATCCTACTTAGGGTTCCATCTCTTTAACAGGCTTGAAGTGGATTCCATTCCACGAATAAAATGGATTTTAAGATGTCAGTGCTTTTCTAGGAGTTTTAACATAATTCTAGACTCGATACTTGTCTTGTACTATTGAAATCTTGAACTCTTGATATCTTGATACTCATGAGTCTTGAATCTTGATGTCTTCGATCTTGAGTCTCTATACTATACAGTCTTTATTCTCAGTACCTGCATGTTTATATCCTGCATATACATATGTATCTAAACTATAATGTTAGTATTTATATTTTATAACAAGTCCTAAGGTTGTTGTCATCAAAACCATTCTTTTCAAGGACTATCAGTAGCCCATTCATCATTACTTCTAAATCAGTTGTTTTCACTTACATGTCCCTTGACCATATCGTCCAAATACTTCAGCTCTAAAGGTTTGGCTGAATGGCGGTGATCGAGATCTATTCCGAGTGTCCGGCCTGGCGAACACTCTCGGGCATACTCTCGATACCTAGGTTCTCTAGACTCCGGGAGATCCGTTCGTCCAGCAATCCCCCCTATTGGATTCTCATGTGTTGTATAAGTTGCAGTAGCTCAATATTCAGGATTCCGATTATCCACAGCTCTAGGCCCACCATCAGTTGAATCGGTACCGATCCGTCCAGTTGGATCGGTACCGATCCCAAATCCCGAGTCGTAGGTTGGCCTTCTTCCTTGATATGATGTCTCAAATATTGTTTTGAGTCCTCTTCTACTTTTTATCCCTCTTTCTTTAGTCGGATGATGAAGAACATTCATATTTTGAACTTGAATCCTTCTTGCTCCTCCTTCGGCTGTTCTATGTTAGCTCATTCATCAGTCTCAAGCTTTGTTGCATCTGCTGGTTCATCTCATTGTGACTTTCCTAGAATCTATCCTCCATCTGCTTCATCATCCGATCCATTTCCACACTGGTCACGACATCAGCTGGATTCTGGATCTCTAGTTGTTCTGGTTGGACAGCTCCATCCTGTAGGATAGATTTCACCCTAGAGGGGGGATGAATAGGGTGATACTAATAATAATAAAAATTAATGCGGAAATATATATAATAATTGCAGCACAGGTAATAGCAGAATAATAAAAGCAAAAATAGAACAACACGGATTTATCCAGCTTCGGCCAAACCCTGCCTACGTGCAACCCCCAAGGTTTCTACTAGAAATTAAGTAGTCGGACGCTTACACACGTAAACTCGCGACAGCCGCAATCGACTAACCTAACTCTACGCTCAAAACCCTACCACAACTCAGCCACTGAGTTGCGAATTCTCGAACTACACCACCGTAGTTCGTCCCTAGTCACCTGACTAGAATTTTACAATAGTTTAAAAGAAAAATTACAAAATAAAAACTAAAACTAAAAACAAAAACCCTTTTATATTTAAGCCCAAATAAATATAAAACCAAATCAACCCATTTAATCATTTAACTTAAAAAATGTCTCCCTTTATTTTCTTCTGTTTGGCCCGTATCCTTTACTTCGTGAAAATGTCTGCTTCTACGAGAACGTTCGTTCCTCTTTCAAAAATTTAGGGCTTTGTGAAACTGAGGCTGCCGATTCAAGTTGTTTGATTGAATGGTGATCTTTCTTTAGTTTTCTTCGTCAATCAACTCGTGGCTTTGATTTGCATACGGCTACTCCAATGCGTCAAGCTCGAATGATAAAAGTGGTATGTGATTTTGCTTTTCCAATTTGCTTATGCTCGACTTGATTCGAGTTATTAATTTGGGATTTTAATTTTAAAACTTGGCTCTGTGATTTGCTTGAACTCGAATCTATATTTTTTGCCTATGATGTTAAGGGGATTTATATAGGGATTGAAACCCTTAGTTTATGTTGGTATAACTCAATTTGAATTCTTCAAATTGCTATGCTCGGCCATTGATTTGTAATCGAATGTTGGTGATGTTTTCTGACGTTTTCATTTCATATGTGTTTCTTGATAAGTTTGAATTTGCTCCGGTCTTTTCTCCTGCGACTTTGTTATTTGAATTTTGATATGATCTGGACTTGTTCAATTCGTGTTATCACCTGGCTTTGACGCTGACTTGTTCGAACTCTACCTTGGTCACCACGGTTTTGATTCTTTGGCATTTTGAATTTTTTGTTGACTGCTGTTACATTCTCTTTCTCACCCTGACTTTGTTACTGCAATAGTGTATACTTCATGTATCCATATCCTAGTCTGCACTTCATGTTACATCGCATTTATCTGGGTTGGTATGTATTTGTTGTTGCATACATACTATCTGTTTTTATGTCTATCTACATGTATATATGTATACATGTGTGCAAACATATGTATATATGTATGTAGTCATGTTGATGTATATGCATGCTCCAGTTTTGTTGTTATTTGATGTTGAGGCTTTGCTCAGTTGACTTGTACATGGTTGCATTGTAACTTGCATTCTCTGGTTTGCTTGGTTGTTTTGGAACTGATTTAGTATGTGGTCTACACTTGATATTGATCTCCATGATCTTAGAGTGGTCTGGTTAGATGCACTTGTATATGTCTGCATCATTGTTGTTGTGTTGCTTCATTAATTCACTGTATTGAGGTTTGGTTCATTGATGATGCTTTGAGTCATGTCCATATGCATATGTATACATATGCCATTTTGTTTACTGCTTCACTGCATCTCATATTGTCACTGAATATAAATACATGTATACATGTGTGCTTGCGCATGTATATATGTATGCTTGTGATCCCTTGTTCTGCTTGATGCTCCACTTGTCTTGTGAATTGTGTGACTTTGCATTCATATTGATTTGAGTCTAGTTGGTATAGTTGTCTTGTAGTCTGCATTGCAATATGTAACCTGCTTTAAACTTGGTTTCATATTCATGTTTGGGCTGCTGTCCACAATTGTTTGTTTTGTGTTATATGCATGTGTGCCTCTGGTCTGTGTTACATTGAGCTCTGGTTTGTGTTGTAACTGAACTTGTTCCACTTGAGTCATTTAGTTCAAGTTTACCATTTGAAGTGGTATGTTTCCATATAAAGTCTTCATTGTTTATACCTCTATTCTTGTAGTCTTCTCTGATCTGATGAAGCTGTGGCTTTGGTTTCACTTGAGTTTGAGCTTGTGCCTTATCTGGTTCACTTGAACTTTGAACTTGCTCATGTTGATGCCACTTTATTCAAGACTGTTTGCATCCCTTGTTTCTGAACCTGCATTTGTATTTTGCAATATGGTTTTGGACTTCTTGTATATGCCTCTGAACTTGTTTGAGGAATTTCATGTTACTGCCTTCCCATACTTGCATTTCTTGTTTCCTCAGAGTTGCATTTATTTCTATGTTATGTATGATGGCATGTTGTATGTACTAACTGTTCCTCTTTGATCATTTAATTTTGATGATAACCGAGCACATATAAACATGTATATACATACATATATATGTATGTATATATGTGTATAATTATTGTGCCTTTGTGTACATTCTGTTTGGAGTAGTTCTCTCTGGTTCGTGTTGCTATTGTGGACTTGAACTGTAGCTCTAGTTGTCTTGATACATGTTTTCATGCGTCTTCATTTGTCCTTGTGCACTTGAGTCTGTTTGGTTGTATGAGTAGCAGTCTTGTTGTTATTTTGAATGTTGGTGTCTTGTTGTACACACTGGTCTATACAAGTCTAAGTTGGTTGCTTCATGACTTCACTGTCGAGTCTGTTCTCATGTGTACACATTGAATTTTTGGTCGAGGCTTGTTTTATGTTGGTTTTGGATTCTTGTTGCATGAGAACTTGTACTCGACAATTTTGTGATGTTTTTGTATTGCACCTGAGTTGAATCCAGCTTTTGGCTCGGGTTTGATGTTGTGCTCACCTGTTCCTGCAGTTTTATCAAGTGTATATCGGTGTGCACGGCCTTGTGGCATGTACAGTGATACACTGTGCATGTCACAAGTTGTTCGTGTAAGATGAATTCAAAATAAATATGATGACGAACAACCCAAATAATTGAGGCAAATAATATTTTCAAAAACACACATTTTATTTTACACTGCAAAAATATTTCTTTTTCAATTTTATTGCGTCAGTGTTTATTTTGCAGATAATTCAGATGCTGGATTCATTCTGGAATAGAGTTGAAGATAAATACGAGTGAATGAGTGATATGTAGTGAGGTGCAAATGTATGTAACAATTGTATAGTGAAAAATCATGTTGTAATTTGAAATTGTATTGTAATTGAAATTTTGTATATATAGTGAGAGCTCAAATTTTGTACTATTCAAAATTGTAATAAAATATTTGTTTGAACAAAATATCTGTTTGAATTTAAATTCTATGTTATTTATTTTATTCAGCAAATATTTATTTAATTATGTGAAAAATAGAATAGTACAATGACAAATACATTTAAATGAATATATACATGTTTATTATCATCAAACAAAAATCATATACTAGCATATTCAACAATTGATGATAACAAACATATATTAATATTTTGAATATATTAAATGTATTTGGTCATTGATGAACTCTATTTGCTCCCCCTATTTGAATGCTCCCTCTCTACAACAAAGCTCCCCTTCATATATTCTTAAAAATATGCAAATGAACCTAAATGGGAATATGCAAATAAAAAATAAAATATTTGACCTTTATTTGCCAAAATCTTAACTTTTCTCTCCCCATTTTGTTATCAGCAAAAGAGTAACAGTGTTAGAAAAATAGAGATAAAGTGATAGACATTAATACAACATTATTACCTAATCGAGTATAAATATTAAATTTTAATAAAAAGTCAAACAAAAATCATAAATACTTTGTTAGACGCATATTCCACTTTAGTGTGATAGGGGTGATGTCGGCATATAAAACCATATAGTTGTGTCTATTTGTGGTATATTTATATCAGGAATTTGAATATCTACTAACCATGCATAACCGTTAGGACTTTTAAATGAGATTAGTAGTATTCCCAATTTTTATAAAAAAATGAATTTCAAGCATCTTCTAACAACGCATAACCGTGAGGACTTTTAAATGGGATTAGAATCAACTCGTCTATTTAATAACCAATTTTGATATGTGGTCCATACATGCATAATCGTAAGGACTTTTAAATGAGCATGAAAGACCATAAACAAATATTCCAAATAATTCACCCATGCATAACTGTGAGGATTTTTAAATGAGAGTGAATACTTTGGATGTTTTTATTGCTAAAAAATAAAATAAAAACGAATAGTTTCCCGTTTAAAATACCACATTTTGACTTACTATATTGGATTTTGATGAGTGATGGTCATGGATTTTTTACCAACAAAAGTTATTATAGATCTTGTTTAAATTTTTAAATTTTTTTCACTAAATATACCGTCTCAAGTCATAATATATGAATAATATCGACACTCATCACTATCTCAATTACTATTTATCTTTTCGATAATCAGTAGGGAGTCAGATTAGTTAATGTAGTTATTTAAGATCAAATCCAAAAATAAATATAAAATCAAATTTCTAAAATGGCTAATCTAAAACGAAGTCAACAAAAACTATTTTCTAGAAGGGGTTTTATGAAAAAAATGTCTTCCAATTGAAAATCGGTTAAAAGGAAAATTATGCAGATATTTTCTGTGATGCAACTAATGAATGTCTCTACATAAAACACATTCCACTAGTAATTTTTCTATCAACTTGACTAGTAGCATAATCTGCATCTGAATACCGCTTTAACTCAAAGTTATCAAATGGATAACAAAGACCAAACCATGAGATGTGCAACAAATACCTTTTAATCCTTTTTACAGTTTTTAAAATGTGATTCCTTTTGGATTTGAATTGAAACCGTGCAAATAAGCAAACAGTGAACATAATAACAGGTCTAAAATCAGTAAAATAAACAAATATATCCACGAGTATCTTGAGTAATCATCAATCAATATAAAACAACATCTCTTATCACCTAACTTTGCAATATAGTTAGTCCAAGCAAATCTATATGAAATAGTTCAAAGATTCTAGAGGTACTTATAGTGTTCTTAACATAAAAAGATAATTGGCCAACAATTTTGCATAAATCAGAATCAAAATCAACATTCATTTCTTTATCACATAACTGACTGAATTAAATCAGATTATGGTGCTGATTTTCACATTTAATATATCGTTCAAGATAAATGTACCGTTACATATTTTACCTTCACGATAATTTTTCGTTGTTACCCATTGTGACTCTGCCACCTTTGTATTAGGTTAAGGAACTTTGATTTATCGCCCGTTGTGTGCCTGGAATAGCCAGAATCTAGGTAACACTGTTGTTGTTCCTTAGCCTACCACCACACCTACACGAGAAAGGATTTTTGTGACCTATTTGTTTTTATAAGTCCATGGTTGTTAGTGGTGAAAGATTTTGAAAAATATGTTTGTGTAGACCCAAGACAATTTATATTTGTTCCCCTTGGCACCCAGATTAGTTTGACTTTAAGGGATTTTATATTCGTGCCTTTAGGAACCCAAATTGGTATAGTTTTCACGTGTTTGGGTCTATACCAACAATTATTGTGATTGAGTCCAGTTTTTCCACAAATTGTGCACTTGGAATTGACTTTATTAATTTCGCTTCTAATACATTCAGATTGATTATACCCAAGTCCTTGTCTAACAGTATTAATAGTTAGTTTCCCTAATAGCATTTTTAACGATCTTTCTCCTTTGTAAAATTTTCCTAAAGTTGTAGACAATTGTTGGACTTGTGTTTTAAGAGATTCATTTTCATTCAATAATTGAGTGCACTTTTTAATAGAATTTTCTCTACTAGTATTTTCACTTTCTTTCAAAATCAAAATTTCATTTTCAAGCGATTTAATTTTAATTTCTGATTTTTTAATCTCTTCTTCAAATGATGGACACTTATCACACTTAGTGCACATGTTTCGATAGTTTTTATCCAATTGATCGAGCTGTTTATTTAATTCTACCAAACTATCTCTTTGTGATTCAATTTTAGCGTATTTCTCCCTAAGTCTTTCAAAATAGCCATTTACTTGGTGAAAATATATAAGTAATTCCGAATGAGTAAGTTTTGATACTTCGCTTGGCTCATCATCATCACTGTCAGTTGTTTCTCCTTGAAGACACAAATTTTCTTTTTCACTGTCACTGCCAGTGCTTTTATCATCATCACCGGTTTCATCCCAAGTAGCTACAAAACTTCTCCTTTTCGGTTTCTTTCCTTGGCTGAGTCGATTCTGAGGACAATTGGGCTTGATATGACCGGGTTTATTGCATTTGTGACAAATGATCTCCTGCTCTTCTGAGTTGTCTAGTACTTTGACTATTCTGCTTTTCAATTGTTGATTTAGAGCTGGATTTCCGTATTTGCGGTTCCACTTTTTGAATCTCTTTATTAGTAACGCCAGTTTAGCTGCTCCATCATCATCATCATCATCTTCACTTTCCGTTGTTCCTTTGAGAGCTATCGATTTCTTTCGTGTATCACATCCTTCACGTTCTTCCTTGAATTTCATTTCTATTTCATAAGTGGTGAGATTTCTAATAAGTTCTTCAACTTTGATTTGTTTCAAATCCTTCGATTCTTGAATAGCAGTGACTTTGGCTTCAAAATTTCGTGGTAGAACTCTGAGGATTTTCCGGACTATTTCCAATTCTGTGTATGGTTTTCCGAGAGCTTTTAATTTGTATACGAGATTGGAAAGTCGTCCATACATCTCTTTGACATTTTCATCCTTGGCCATTGTGAAGTTCTCGTATTCGCCACTAAGCATGGCAAAGCGAGATTCTTTGACTTGAGATGTTCCTTCATGAGTCAGTTCAAGTGTATGCCAAATTTCCTGCGCAGTTAGACAATGTGAGCCACGATTAAATTCAATTTGATCAAATGAACAAATAATAGAATTCATAGCTTTAGCATTAGCATTCTGTAGTTTATTTTCAAGATCTGTCCATTGATCCATCGGTTTTTCAATTTCCTGATTATCTATCACTATAGTTGTTGTCCTATATCCCGTCTCAATAATATTCCAAGCATCAATGGTTTTCAGAAAAAATTTCATTCTATTTTTCCAATAAGCATATTCACCATTGAACATAGGTGGTCTAACTATGGACTGACCCTCAGCAAAAGCATTATTAAAAGAAGCCATTTTAAAAAATCAAAATTTTAAAGTAAAAATTGGTTTTTGAAAAATCAAATTTTTAAAACAAAAATTGGTTTTTATTCCTAACTCTGATACCACTTGTAAGATCGATTCCACCCTAGAGGGGGGCGGGTGAATAGGGTGATACTAATAATAATAAAAATTAATGCGGAAATATATATAATAATTGCCGTAGAGATAATAGCAGAATAATAAAAGCAGAAATAGAACAACACAGATTTATCCAGCTTCGGCAAAACCCTGCCTACGTGCTGCCACCAAGGTTTATACTAGAAATTAAGTAGTCAAATGCTTACACACGTAAACTCACGACACCCGCTATTGACTAATCTAACTCTACGCTCGAAACCCTGCCACAACTCAGCCACTGAGTTGCGAATTCTCGAACTACACCACTGTAGTTCGTCCCTAGTCACACAACTAGAATTTTACAATAGTTTAAAAGGAAAATTACAAAATAAAAAACAAAAATAAAAACAAAAATCCTTTTATATTTAAGCCCAAATAAATATAAAACCATATCGGCCCATTTAATCATATAACTTAAAAAAATGTCTCCCTTTATTTTCTTCTGTTCGGCCCGTATCCTTTACTTCGTGAAAATGTCTTCTTCTTCGAGAACGTTCGTTCCTCTTTCAAAAATTTAGGGCTTTGTGAAACTGAGGCTGCCGATTCAAATTGTTTGATTGAATGATAATCTTTCTTCAGTTTGCTTCGTCAATCAACTTGTGGCTTTGATTTGCATACGGCTACTCCAATGCGTCGAGCTCGAATGATAAAAGTGGTATGCGATTTTGCTTTTTCCAATTTGCTTATGCTCGACTTGATTCGAGTTATTGATTTGGGATTTTAATTTTAAAACTTGGCTATGTGATTTGCTTGAACTCGAATCTATATTTTTTGCTGATGATGTTAAGAGGATTTATATAGGGGTTGAAACCCTTAGTTTACGTTCGTATAAATCAATTTGAATTCCTCAAATTGCTATGCTTGGCCATTGATTTGTAATCGAATGTTGGTGATGTTTTCTGACCTTTTCATTTCATACGTGTTGCTTGATAAGTTTGAATTTGCTCCGGTCTTTTCTCCTACGACTTTGTTATTTGAATTTTGATATGATCTGGACTTGTTTAATTCGTTTTATCACCTGGCTTTGACGCTGACTTGTTCGAACTCTACCTTGTTCGCCATGGTTTTAATTCTTTGGCATTTTTAATTTTTTGTTGACTGCTGTTACATTCTCTTTCGCCCCCTGACTTTGTTACTGCAAAAGTGTATACTTCATGTATCCATATCCTAGTCTGCACTTCATGTTACATCACATTTATCTGGGTTGGTATGTATTTGTTGTTGCATACATACTGTCTGTTTTTATGCCTGTCTTCATCTGTATATGTATACGTGTGTGCAAACAAATGTATATATGTATGTGGTCATGTTGATGTATATGCATGCTCCAGTTTTGTTGCTATTTGATGTTGAGGCTTTGCTAAGTGTACTTGTACATGGTTGCATTGTAACTTGCATTCTCTGGTTTGCTTGATTGTTTTGGAACTGATTTAGTATGCAGTCTGCACTTGATATTGATCTCCATGATCTTAGAGTGGTATGGTTAGATGCACTTGTATATGTCTTCATCATTGTTGTTATGTTGCTTCATTAATTCACTTTATTGAGGTTTGGTTCATTGATGATGCTTTGAGTCATGTCCATATGCATATGTATACATATGCCATTTTGTTTACTGCTTCACTGCATCCCATATTGTCACTGCATATAAATACATGTATACATGTGCGTTTGCGCATGTACATATGTATGCTTGTGATCCCTTGTTCTGCTTAATGCTCCACTTGTCTTGTGAATTGTGTGACTTTGCATTCATATTGATTTGAGTCTAGTTGGTATAGTTGTCTTGTAGTCTGAATTGCAATATGTAACCTGCTTTAAACTTGGTTTCATATTCATGTTTGGGATGCTGTCCACAATTGCTTGTTTTGTGTTGTATGCATGTGTGCCTCTGGTCTGTGTTACATTGAGCTCTGGTTTGTGTTGTAACTGAACTTGTTCCACTTGAGTCATTTAGTTCAAGTTTGCCATTTGAAGTGGTCTGTTTTCATATGAAGTCTTCATTGTTTATGCTTCTATTCTTGTAGTCTTCTCTGATCTGATGAAGCCGTGGCTTTGGTTTCACTTGAGTTTAAGCTTGTGCCTTATCTGGTTCACTTGAACTTTGAACTTGCTCCTGTTCATGCCACTTTATTCAAGACTGTTTGCATCCCTTGTTTCTGAACCTGCATTTGTATTTTGGAATATGGTTTTGGACTTGAGTCTTGTATATGCTTCAGAACTTGTTTAAGGCATTTCATGTTACTGCCTTCTCATACTTGCATTTCTTGTTTCCTCAGAGTTGCATTCATTTGTATGTTATGTGTGGTGGCATGTTGTATGTACTAACTGTTCCTCTTTGATCATTTCATTTTGATGATAACTGTGCACATACAAACATGTATATACGTACATATATATATATATATATGAATATATGTGTATAATTATTGTGCCTTTGTGTACATTCTGTTTGGAGCAGTTCTCTCTGATTCGTGTTGCTATTGTGGACTTGAACTGTAGCTCGGGTTGTCTTGATACATGTTTTCATGTGTCTTCATTTGTTCTTGTGCACTTGAGTCTGTCTGGTTGTTTGAGTAGCAGTCTTATTGTCATTTTGAATTTTGGTGTCTTGTTGTACACACTGGTCTGTACAAGTCTGAGTTGGTTGCTTCATGACTTCACTATCGAGTCTGTTCTCATGTGTACACATTGAATTTTTGGTCGAGGCTTGTTTTATGTTGGTTTTGGATTCTTGTTGCATGAGAACTTGTACTCGACAATTTTGTGATGTTTTTGTATTGCACCTGAGTTGAATCCAGCTTATGACTCGGGTTTGACGTTGTGCTCACCTATCCCTGCAGTTTTATCAAGTGTATATCGGTGTGCACGGCCTTGTGGCATGTACAATGATACACTATGCATGTCACAAGTTGTTCGTTTAAGATGAATTCAAAATAAATATGATGATGAACAACCTAAATAACCGAGGCAAATAATATTTTCAAAAACACACATTTTATTTTACACTGCAAAAATATTTCTTTTTCAATTTTACTAAGTAGTATTTGTTTTGTAGATAATTCAGATGCTGGATTTAATCTGGAATAGAGTTGAAGATAAATATGAGTGAATGAGTAATATGTAGTGAGGTGCAAATGTATGTAACAATTGTATAGTGAAAAATCGTGTTGTAATTTAAAATTGTATTGTAATTGAAATTTTGTATATATAGTGAGAGCTCAAATTTTGTACTATTCAAAATTGTAATAAAATATTTGTTTGAATAAAATATTTGTTTGAATTTATATTATGTGTTATTTATTTTATTCAGCAAATATTTATTTAATTATGTGAGAAATAAAATAGTACAATAACAAATACATTTAAATGAATACATACATGTTTATTATCATCAAACAAAAATCATATACTAGCATATTCAACACATCCACACTGTTCTGGTTGGGCAGCTCCATCCATACCGTGAGTGTCTTGGTTCTCAATGTCATTAGTAGCTCTGGAAGTTGTAGCATTTTCTCAATTTGATGGGACTATGGCGAATAACTTCTCTTAGATTATTGAAATTCTGAATTGTAGAACTATAAGGTTGGATAATTGGAACTATCTCTTGGATCTATAAAATCTAATAGTAGATGATGGATCCAAGTTGTCTGAGAATAGGAGTTCTCAGTGCAAGCACCAAAATGTTTAAACCAAAAAATGGTACAAACACCCAGAATATTAAGTAGAGAATAAAAAATGAAGAAATTTAAATGAAAAACGAGTAGAAAAGAACACACAATAATTTATAGTGATTCGGCTAATCTTGGTTTACGTCTACCTAGTGATTCTGTTGATTAGATCGCTGGATTACAGGCAGTTGTTCATACAGATCGGTATAAATCCGACAGTGAATACAAGAAATTAGGGTAATGGAAAGCAAGAGCCAAAGATCCTTAGAAATGAGCCATGCCCCTCTATTTATAAACGTAGGAAATCTATAATCTCTCCCCCACGATTTCACCTTGTTTTCCATGCCAAAACCAAGTCCTCTGGAGAAAATGTTGGCCACCTCAGCAAAATACATGGATCGGTACCGATCCATGGAGTTGGATTGGTACAGGTCCATAAGATGGCAAAAATGGTCGTCTTGAACTCTTTGTGTTGGCTCGATTTGTAATTAGCTTCCTGATCTCAAACTTGTTTGTACCATTATTGACTTGTTTGTTAGTCCGAATGATGGATCTATGGAAGAATGGAATTGCTGACTTTGAGTACTCGTGAAGATCGATAGAGAATTGCATTGGACTGGCAAAACAACACTTGGATTAGGCTTCTAGCATCAAGTTGAGGGGATAGGTAGAAGTTGGACAAACTTTGATGAAGGAAGTTGGATCAGTACTGATCCAAGATGTTGGATCGGTACCGATCCGCCACTTAGGTGGATCTGGTATCTCATCTCTTGTTTTTGTTTTGTCTTCACCTTGCGGTTTTATTTGCACTTGGTTTTTGGATTCTTAGACTATCTCTCCGGATTTTCTGCCTTGATAATCCTAAATTCGACTCATCCAGTCTATCCGAATGTTGTCTGGTCAAAAGGTTAGATAATAGTTCAATATTATCGTTGACCGAATTTACATGTAAGAGCCACACAATCGAAATGTTGAATACTCTTGTCACCACCTAATTTAATTAATTATAATTGTTATAAATTAATTTATTTTATTATGTTTATGAAAATTTAATTATAAAATTTTATTTAATTAGTGTTGATCAATATTAAATAGTGTGTGTATAATAATTACAAATACACGTATCGATATACGATATCGATATGTATTTGAATTAGATTTAAATGTATTATTTATTGATCGAGCTTGAAGAAATTTTGAGGCCCATAAGGGAGCCTATTGTAGCCTACTATAGGAGGGCCAGGGAGTTTGGCCATATGATGGCATATATGGGGTGGAATTTTGAATTCAAAAGAGGTGAAATGGTAAGAGAGAAAGATGGATCCAGATCCTTCTTTTGCTCCTTAGAATCTCTCTTATTTAATCAACTCCAACACTCATATCATTGCTCTCTCTTAGGCTCTCCTCTAGACCAGCAAGGTAAGCCATATATTCCCCCTCTCCTCCAAGTCTTCAAGCTCTAAAAACACTAAATTAAGTACAAATTAAGGATCGGTGGTAGTTGCATTCAGATCGGTAGCACTTCCTGAATTCTGAAATTATTTCAAGAAGTTTTGATTCTTCGTTTTAAGATGTGTCATCTGGGCATTAGACAAGGTAAAATTTTCTATTTACAAGTATATATGAATATATATAATGTTCATCATATCATATATGTGTTTAGATAGCAACTGATTACCATGAATCTGTATATGTTGGTGATGTCTTCATTGGATGGATTATATATATGTATAATTTGTTAATATATATATATATGTATGTATGTATGTACTTAGACATATATGCTCACGGCCAGAAATAAAACAAAATTATTTGTCGAATATATAATTAAATTAAATTGTTTACAAATTAATTTCAATACAAACAATATTACATAAAGCATGAATTGTATTTTATTAATTTTTATTTATGTATTTAAAGTTTTCAAAATTAAAAATATATATTATGATTTTTTTGGCAAAGCCAACGGGGTTGAATGGACCCCTACCATTTTATTGGTATACCACCAAGAGGAAAAATACAGCAAACAGAGAAAAACAAAGAAAAACAAAAGTGCTCACCAAACACACAGGCAAGACACAATGAAAAATAGAGAAAAACAAGGCGCGGCAAAAAGGAAAAAAGAAAAACAAAAACCCTAAAAAAACAAGAACACGGCAGGCACTAGTTTAGCAATGCTAAAATGCCAGGATCAAAAGAAAAGTGAACCACTTTTAATCCATCCCTTATTTCTTTGAGCATGTGTCTTAGTTCTTCCTTTAGCATGGTCGAAATATAATAGTATTTCTCTCCTTCCACACCTCTTTAATAAACTTCTTGAGAATAAAATTAACTACTCTCGACTTCCCATCCTTTAAGTTAGTCTCCTTATGTAATCTCTCCCATTCACAAGAGTCATTAATGCTAACATTAATTCTACCAATTTTATTCAACAACATGCTCCATAAATCATTAATGACATGGCATTCAAAGAAGAGATGTTGTATAGTTTCAGGCTGCAAACTGCAATAGACACAGCCCATCCCGACATCAAGTCCCATACTGACCAGTTTAACCCTAGTGAACAGAGCATTGTTTATTACCTTCCACATCAAAAAGTTCTCTTTTTCACTACTATCTTTCTTCCATATCCTTATGTACCACTTACATTTGATGTTCTCATTATCTCTAGTTAAGCTTTTGTATAGGGAGTTGATAGTGAAATTCCCATCATTTTCAGACCAGCTTAATTTCCCCTCTTGTTGTAGATCTATTCTAACAGCACGTATTTGATCCCATATATCACTAATTCTTTGATTGGACGTATTAGGTAGCATCCACCTTCTTCCTCGAATGACCGTTGATAAGGTGGTAGAAGCATTAACTCCAGCCTGAAGCTTTTCCTGGTGATTAAGATTTCTACTTAGAATACATCCCCTTTTAAACCACGGGTCATCCCATAAGCTGACCCTAACTGAAGCAATAATGTTATATTTGGCATGGGGGAGAATGGAGTCTCTCATGTTGAGTAAGCTTCTCCACATCCAGCTCAAGTTCTGTGTTATCAACATCGACCAGAAGTTTCTGCCTTTCAGAACATAGTTTTTCGACCATTGAACCCAAATACTATTTCTTTCATTCAAAACATCGTCAATAAGTTTAACAAAAGCAGCTTTGTTCCAAATGGCAAATATTATATAAGCCAAGAGCTCCTTTGTTAATAGGTTTCTCTATTCTTTTGAATGAGGTAGGAGCTAAGTATCGGCCATGAACATTAACTGTCCATAAATATTTCATAAACGAAGAACGGATCATATTGATTAGCTTGATAGGAAGGATAAATGTCCTGGCCCAGTAAACTTGCATAGAAAAGATCACCGATTTAATGAGGGTGGCTCCACCAGCTTGGCTCAAAAACCTATTAGACCAACATTCAAGCGTGGAAATGATTTTGTCATACAGAGGAAGACACTGACTCGAGGTAATTTCTAGCTGTCACCAGAGGGAGACCAAGTTAAGAAATAGTGCCAGTATTAGAGAAAAGGCCTGTGGCTTCATGGATAGCTGACCTCTGATTATTACTCACTCCAGCCATCAATATATCAGATTTGTCTTTATTAATTCTCAAGCCAGTTATTTTGTAGAACAAGTCTAGAGTCCTAAGAGTAGCATTTATAGTGCCTATATCGGGTTTGTAGAAGATGACCAGGTCATCCGCAAACTTCAACGATGTGACTTGAGGCTCCTTATATTTAGGGTGCAGCTTGAAAAGCTTCTGCCTAATAAGCTCTTCTAGCATTTGCGTGAGAAGCTCCTTCACAATAATGAAAATGTAAGCTGACATGGGGTCACCCTGCCTTATACCTTGTCTACTCTTGAAGTATCCCACAGTAGAGCCATTAAGAATGATTGAGAAGTTTACAGTGGAAATGCATGCATGAATCCATGCAATAAAGTGAGGTGGGAAATTCATGTAGCCCATTATACGAACTATGGCATCCCATTGGAGACTGTCGAAGGCCTTTTTAATGTCGAGTTTCATCATCGCTCTAGATGAAATGTGTGTGTTATTGTAGCTTCTTAGAAGCTCATGAGAGAGGAGCACATTGTCTAGGATATTTCTATCAGAGAGGAAAGCAACTTGATTGGAGGAGATAACTGAAGGGAGAACAGTTTTCATCCTTAAAGCAATGAACTTCGTGATACATTTATAGATGGCATTGCAATAGGAGATAGGTCTATATGACTGGACATCAGAAGGATTTTTTATTTTTTGGATTAAAGCTATGTTGGTGTTGTTGAAAGAGCTCATCATTTCAGCCTTCTTGAAAAAAAAATTTGATGGCTCTACAGACATTAGCACCAACAATGGCCCAACATGTCATGTAGAAACAGATGTTGAAACCATCAGGACCTCCACATGAGTTCTGACTTAAGGAGAACATGGCTTGGCGAATTTCTAGGTCAGTAACTTCCATGCTTAATAATTTGTAATCCTGTAAACTAATTCTAGGAAGAATATTCGAGTCAATCTCATCAATGGAAGGAGTAAAATTATCAGCATTACTAAATAAATCAGTATAATACCGAATAAAGGCTTTCTCAATATTCTCAGGTTCAGACTACAACTGTCTATCTTGGTCCACCACATTTATGATATCGTCTTTTACATGTTTGGCTTTCAATGCAGCATGGAAGAAGACAGTGTTGCGGTCACCTTCTTCATCCCATCTTAGCCTAGCTTTCTATTTGATCATTGCATTCTCCTTGATAAGGGCTTGTGTGTATTACTTAAGTATTTCACCTTCTTAGGCAGCATATTCTTCATTATGGACATCATCCCTCATATTATTCTGAATATTTTCAAGTTGCATTTTCCAAAAGTCCGAGAGATTACTTCCATTCCCAAATTTAGTGTTAGACCAAGTTTTGAGAACTCCTTTTACTGCCTTCAATTTTTTCTGCAAAATAAACATAGGATTGCCATAGTTAGTTCTATTCCATACTTCCTTGACAGTGTCAATAAAGTACGGTTCTTTTGACCACATATTAAAAAATTTAAAAGTTGTTTTTCCTCTCATGATAGTACCCCCCAGTTGAAGGATTTGGGGGGAATGGTTTGAAAGCTATGGGTTAGAGAGGTGGTTGATTATGGTTGGCCAAGCATTAAGGGTTTGTTGATTGCAGAAAGCAAAGTCAATCTTAGAAAAAGTTTTGGGCCCTTGCCTCCTTTTGCTGTTCCATGAGAATGTGGCACCTGATGGTACCTGATGATATATATTATTTATTATTTACTTTAAAATTGATTGATTATGCAAATAATATATGCATATACATACATACACACACATATATATATATATACACACACACACACACAAATAACATAAAATATTAGTATAAAACATTTCATGTAAAAGTACACAATTAATATTATTTTCGAAAATTACAAAGTTTATATATATAGAAATTTATTTTCGTACAAAAATTAAAAAAATTAAATAAGTTTTAAAATTGAAACAAAAAATTATGGTAGAAAGTATATTAGTCTGTGCAT
Source organism: Allium fistulosum (assembly GCA_030737815.1). Taxonomy (NCBI): domain Eukaryota; kingdom Viridiplantae; phylum Streptophyta; class Magnoliopsida; order Asparagales; family Amaryllidaceae; genus Allium; species Allium fistulosum. Next base: position 1,423,648,621 of record CM060903.1, on the reverse strand, counting down.
ATATATAATTATTACTTTACATTATAACATATTTATGTGTACATACTTATATTTTATGCATATAATAATATTTTTAACATTATTCTAATATACATACATTCACACACACACACATATTCACATAAGTTAAAATAGAAAAATCTTTCCTTTTAGATTTCGAATTATATAATATATTTATTAAAAATTAATTTGTTAAGTTAAATTCGAAATTATGTAGATCCAGGTCTAAAAAAATTGGATTTTTATTCGAGATTGAAATTAAAATAATTTATTTTAAAATTTAAAATAGTTCTGTAATGTAATTATACATATATAAGTGTTTTTTGTAACTTTTTCATTTATAATTAATGTTTCATATTATACAAAGCTAAATATATTTATATGTACACACACAGATGTGTGTGTGTGTATTGACAACACACATATATGTAGAGGGGCTACTGTGTCCATTGCGGTTTAAATCTCAACATCTATATACGGGCATGTTAAACCATGTATACCATTTATGTTGCAGATGCACGTGCACAAATATGTGTATATGATACACACATATCATATTATGTAATATAAAGTTTAATAAAACTTTATTTATAAATTAAATTAAATATTGATTTCCTTTAAAATAAATTTAGATAAGATCTAAATTAATTTAGACTTCATATGCCAAATAAGATCCAAATGGAATAATTTTTTAAAAAATTTACCCATTTACACCATTGCATGATGACCCAGATCTAACAATGGTATCAGAGCCTAATAGCCTATATGGTCTAAATTTATCATGTAAGGGCTAACTAATTAAGCTTGCTCATTTTGTAGGATGTCTAGAGAGGTAGTGTTAAAGGATCAGTTTGGATAATCAAGTACTCTACCATACCTGGCTACCGGCCTGGCCTGAAAGGTTGCCCTTAATGAATAGGTCCAATTCGAATTGGGGCTTAGCTAGTTTTTCAAAATAATTTTGAAATTAAAGTAAAATTCTAAATTTAAAATATTAAATTTATTATAAGTTTTATAATTTAATTTTTCAAAAAATGTTTTGAAAATATAATAAAAATTCAAAAATTATAATTATTAGTAAGATTAATAAAATGAATAAATTATTTAAAATGTTAATTAATTAAAATACATATACATGTATAATATATATATATATACATATATATATATATATCAAAGATATATGTTATGTTTCTTGAAATGTTTAAGATATATATATGTATACAAAAGAATTTTCTAAATTAATAACATTTAAGTAAAAAAAATTAATTAAGTAAATTAATTAAAAGTTAATTAATAAATAAAATACATACATACATACATGTGGTGTGTAACTATAAGTGTTATAGCATACATATTCAATATAAAATGCTATAATTGAACGAGATAAATTAATTAAAATGATAATTAATGAAATAAGATTTAATTAATATAATATTATACATACGACTCTTATATTGGTAAATTAAGTTATAAAATTTGTATAATAAAACTTATATAATATGAATGTATAAATTAAAGATTGAATATTAAGCAACCCTAATTAGATTTAAGGGATTTATACATGCATATTGTACATATACCATGATTTCTGATGTGCCCGATAATTGAACCGTGAGGGTATTTCATTAGAAATATATTATTCCATAAGTCGGTATCAGTTAATATAATATATCAAAGATTATGAACCATTAATATAAAGTTGTCCTCTACCATTTATATATTAATATATTACTTGCATACTCATTAGTTGTTGAGCTTTCCTCAAGCAAGGGATTTTATGTGTAGTACTATTAATATATAGGATAGAAGAGGTAAGATAACTGCATATATTTGTTAAGCTTTCATTAAGCTATGTGCACTATATTAGGCCATCGCGAAATGGTAGGTACGAGTGAATAATTTCTCTTTATTTGTTGAGCTTTCCTTAAGGTAAGGATGAGATTAGGACAAGTAACCACAGGTTAGGAGTTGTATATTATACAACCGACAATGAGTTACCTATTGAATATGGAAGTATGAAATATTTAGATTTTCTCAAGGTTAGAATCCTAAGACATACGAGTCCTAACACTTATTAGTGAAGTTGAAAGGCTTATATTTTTCATCTTAGGGTTGGTGAAACATAAAAGACTAGTGGGAGCTTACTATCAACTAAAACACAAAGTTTAACCTTATTAACATTATAAGAACATCTACTACAAAACTGTCCCAATCTACCAATTTTAAAACTTGCAGAGAAAATGCCTACATCCAAATTGTTTTCTGAAAGTGAACAAGTTACCAGACCCAACTATGTCGATTGGCTAAGTGCGATAAAGATAACATTAACTTAAGTGTTAATACCACAGATATTGATATTAATGAAAATAACCATATAAATATAGGTACTAATGTTTTCCTAAGTTGTATAAAATATTTTGCAAGATGTTAAATAGATTTATACAAGTCAAGTTTGAAGACCGGTCAGTAAAGAGAATAGAGATCAAGATTTAGAGATGACCAAGACAATTAAAGAGTTCTAAGTTTAAAATCCAAGACATAAAGAGTTCAAGACTATAGATAACAGTTAATAGACATTAGATAAATTTGTGAAAGTCCTCGAATAACAACTTCCTTTTCTTTGAATACTCTCTCATCAAAATATTTATTTTCTTTTCAAAATATATTTCTACAAATATTTTATAAAAGTTTTATATATTAAAGTATTTAAAAACTATTTTTTGAAAATGATTTTATGAAATATCAGAATTTTGTAGCACTTAAAAAGTGTTGCTATTTTTCTCAAAATAGAAGGATATGTCGACATATTCCACAAGAGTATATCAACATATGTATAGTTGGAAAGTTTTTTTAATATTTGTAGAGTTATGATTTTTGGCTCTATCTCTTTGCGAATAGACATATCCCTTCAAACACTATATAAAGGGGATTGGAAAATGAATTTTTTTAACAATATTCTCTCCATTCTTCTAAATCCAAATTATAATTATATATTTCCCAAAATCCACTTTCTACACTCTTCAAATCCACCCAAATTCAATCTCTACTTCACTACATTCATTCTCTATAATCTACTCACTCTTTTGCAAGAATTCTTTCACAAATTCAAAGGTTAGAGTGCTATAAAGGGGCTATAAGATATTATATATCCAAGTTACAACTATTTCTATTTGGAATCTACAACTCTCTACTATTATTTTGTGTGGGTATGCTTGTTGCCCGTTCAAATCAAGTGGGTGTGCTTATTGCATGTTCAAATCAAGTAGTGCGCTTGTTGCCCTTTTAAATTAAGTAGGTGATCTAGTTGCCCAATTAAATCAAAAGAGTCTACCATGAGCTCAAACAGTCAGGAGGGTATATCTTATTGCCTTGAAATCAAGATTGTATTCTTGTTTGCTTGCTAACGGATTAAAGTAGGCGTTTGAAAGGAAATTTGTACAGATATTATACATGACTGGATGTAGAATTGGTCAATCCGAACCAATATAAAACTCCTAGGGTCATCTCTCTTACTTTAACTTTATTTTTACAGCATTATATATATATCTATGACCGCCTGTTCATATATATATATATGATTATCTATTTTTTGATTTTAGAGAAGTTTTACATAAGTTATAAAACATTATTCACCCCTTCTAGTGTTAAAGTAGCCTTAAGATCCGTTCACACCAATATAATTTATACTACATCATTTTTCATATTTTCTATCAGAACATTAGGTTTTCAAAAACTCGTTATTTGATTTTTGAAAATTATAAATGGCTAGTGATACTGGTAGTACACTTTTTAACACTTTATAGAAGGACAATCAACTGCTAGACCCCTACCAATTAACAGTAGTAATTATGCTTACTGGTCATGTAGGATGAAAATTTATTTACAAACCAACGGATTAGATATTTAGAACATTACACAAAGTGAATACCCTGAACCCCAAACTGAATATTCACAATGGACCATAGACCAAAAGACATAAGCACTCAATAACTCAAAGGCCACGAATATTTTATTTTGCTTCCTAGATAAAAACGAATTTAATCGATTTTTTATTTTTAAGTCTTCCTATGAAATTTGGAGAACTTTGCAAGTCACACATGAGGGCACTAGTAAAGTAAAACAAATTAAGATTTCCATGCTTACCAACTAGTTTCAACTTTTTAAAATGAAACAAAATGAGTTTATTTCTGATATGTATTATAGATTTCAAGATATAGTTCATTCATTAGTATCGTTGGGGAAAAATTTCTCAGAAGAGGATCAAGTTAGAAAAATCATTAATTTGCTCTATTCAGAATGGAAACAAAAGACATTAACAATAGAGAAAGCCAATGATATTAGTATATTAAAAATTGAAGAATTAATTCATAATCTAATATCCTACGAAGCACGGTTGTAGTGTAGAAGGGAAAGTAAGGCACCAAAAAGAAATCAATTGCATTCAGTGCAACAACCGATGATCAAGATTCAGATGATATTGATGAGGAGATTGCACTTATGACTCAAAATTTTAGAAAATATCTGAAATACAATAGATGAACAACTTTCAAAAATTGAAAACAAGAATTTCAAAAACGGAAACGTTTTCAAGTATTACGATCGTGGTTAATCTGATCATCTATGAAGAGACTATCAGCATCAGAAGAAAGCAAAGAATTCGCTAAACACTGGTTCGTTTAAAAGGAGAAAAAGGGCTTTCAACGCAACCTTGGACAATTCTGATATAACATCCAATGACAACGAAACAGGCACTGAAAATATCAACATGTGTTTCACAGTGATTGAAGATTAATCAAGTCAAACAAAGGAAACAACAAAATCAATACTTTTACATTTTGTATTTTATTCTTATTGATTTTTTTTGAATTTTTGATATTTTTACAAATATGTAAGATAGTCATATATATATATATATACAATAATAATAAGTATATATATATAATTATCTAATTCTTTATTTTTTTGAACATTGAAATTCCGACATATATGTAGACATATGCCACTTAGGTATGTCAACATATCAAATAGAATTTGAATAATATTTTTAAATTTTGAATTTTTGAAATTCCCTTTCTTTTGCATTCAATCCAAAATTTGAAAAGACGCCTTTTTGGCTGTCACATGTTCATTCAAACTCTATATATTCACCCTTCCTAACCTCTTCTTCAACATACACTTTATTTCAAAAATCAATCAAATTCTTCACTTTCTTTCTTCCAAAACAAACTCATAATGTCTTCTTCTTCTTTTTTGAGATCATGGGGAACCTTAAGATCATGGTATTCATTGATACTCATTTAAGTAAACCCCACGCCGTGTGTCTACCCCGCTTTTATTTAGTCGTCGCACACGGATGCATAATGTCTTCTTTAAACCAACCTTCTTCATCCAAAGCTATTAAGCTTACCAAAATATCCAAAATTCAACTATTTAATGATCAAGATTCATTTAAAACATGCATTGAGTATGCAACGTATGGTAAAGACTTTTCGGAAGAGTTTCTAATTTTAATGAATTTTATTATTATGGTTTACAAGACCTTGCTTTTAAATGGTATTTTTAGTTCAACCAATTTATCATAAAATAATTTTGATTACTAGTTTGATTTTGTCAAAATGTTTTATGCTAATAAATGGAAATTTTTATCAAGGAAAAGAAGGTCAAAGTTGAAGTAGTATCAACGATACTATTATTATTTTAGATTGTGAAATTCTTGGTCAAATTATTAATTGTAAAAGTAGTGGAAATGACCTCTCCACTTTTGAAATTGATTGTGAAAATGGAGAAGTTACGCATGATTTATTTTCAAATGATGAAGAATACGGTTTAGAAGGGAAAAATCTTAGACCAAAAACAAGATTAACGAGTCTTTTTTTTGGAAAAAATGTACTTTATTAACAAAACTGTATAGATATATTTCCACGATATGACTCGTTAAAACCTTGCAATCCCCCTAACCTAAATGTGTGCCTTGCGAAGGAAAAAGAGTACATACTATATCCATATAAGCTATACATCATTACAACATACAGAACAAAGCCTGAAGCCAAACTGTCAAACAGATTAATGACATGTGATATGTTGTCCAAGTGGTTAAGTGATTCGGCTTTGATGCGAGAGGTCACAAGTTCGAAACTTGTGTAGCGTGATTCGAACGTTTATTGACATGTGATATGGTGTCCCAGTGACATGTTGTATATGAAGTACCATTTAAAAAAATGTAGGAAAAAGTTTTACAAATAGTTGCTAAACAAAAAAGAGCAATATCGATCAAAATATTAATGAGTCTTATTTTACAATAAATTATTACACCTAGGATGGGGTATTACAACAACCCCACTCATAAAATTTTCAAAGCTCCACATGCTATTTTCGGAAAATATGATATAAATTTGGCTCAATTGATTTTGGATGACTTTGTTTAAAAAAATTCTCTACATAGAAACACACTTTACCATGATATGTATCTTACCAGAATTTTCAACTACTTAAGTATTGGCCTAAGAGGTGAAAACATTTTACCTCACAAAGTTTTTGACAAAACAAACATCTCTCTCATGCACATTCCTCTTAAATTTGAACCTTATGAGTCTCTTACAAAATGAAAAAGAAAGATTGGTAAGAGAAGACGATCAGATTCATCAAGAAGAAGAATGTGATGATATGGAAATAGAAGAGAAGGAAGAAAAAGAAGAAGATGAGGAGGAAATTGATACATCTCTTGAAAGCTACGATAAACCATCTTGTTATTCAAACAAAAAGATATTTAGGAATTAAGAGAAGCTTCTTAATAATCAAAAGAAGCTTAAACGTTCTTTTAGTAAGAATTCACTAGCCTCTCAAACAAAGTTGACAAATACTTTGGGAAGATAATGGGAAAGCTTGGTGAAAATTCTTCTTCCTCTTCTTCTTCATCATTCTAGATCTACTTAGCAATCTTTATATTTTCTAGTTACATTTATGTCATTTCCCTATATTTTTCATTATGTTTATGTATCTCTCTATTTTATTAATGAAATTTCTTAAAGACTTCATTTCTGTTGTCAATCATGTTCTTTTGTTCTATGAAATCATAAACTAAAAAATAAACATAATATAAAACAAAAAACATGCAATTTACCGCATGTATGCCGACACAACCTACATACATATATTGACATATTCTAGTATTTCCAATTTTTGAATTTCAAAAAAGTAGTTATTTTAATTGGAGGGATTAGTTTTTAATCTGACTCTTCACTACTATAAAATCATATTTCAACTCAAAAATCAGTTCATCCTCTTATTTTATTTTTCTCTACACATCTCTTTTCATAAAAATGAATTAAAACATTAATTTTTCACAACAAAAACTAAGTGACAATCTAGAAGAAACTCTTCTAACATTCAAGAATGCTCTTTGCTTCATTCTTCGCAATCAACTACACTTGAAGTTGAGTTAAATGCAAATGATCAAAGAATAGAAAAATCATATTGATTCTCTTTAATATTTGATTTCTTGTTTTGCTAAAGAAGATCAAGGCGATGCCCGAAATTCTCGAACTCTAAAGCAAAAGTTAAACATGAAAATTATGAAGTTATCAGCGCCAATCCAATCTTTGGTTTCGAAGGATGGGTCGAAGTTGCCAAGAAAATCTAATTTTAATATGTATTTAAAATATCCTTTTGTTACTTGTAAATTTTAGTCTGTATAATTAAAAACAACATTAATATAAGTGTCTATAAGTGTAAAAATTGCGATGTATGGTTTAAATAAATAAATAAATAGATATATAAAGATTTGTCAAAAATATTGTTTCGCAATTAATATTGCTTTTTATTCCATAAACAATATTATCACATTTCATAATATTTAATATGTCACATTTAGGGGGAGTTTATTTTCCTTTATCCATTTTTGTTGATGACAAAGGAGGATAAAAATATAAAATATAATATATGCATATGCTAAGGGAGAGTTATTCAAAATAGGGGGAGTTAACCAAATCCACAGGGAGTTATATTATATTTTATAATAACAATATTTACATGGTTGTCATCATCAAAAACGAGGGTTGTTAATACCACATATATTGATTTTGATGACAACAACCGTACAAATATAGGTACTAATATTTTCCCGAGCTGTATAGAATATTTGGTAAGATGTTACATAGATTTATAGGAGTTAAGTTTAAAGGCTGATCAGTAACTAGAGATCAAAATTAAGAGATTATCATGACATTTGAAGACTCGTGAATTTAAAGACAAAGACATGAAGAGTTCAAAACTACAGATAATAGTTGGTGGACATTAGATAAATTTGTGAAAGTCCTTGAATAGCAACTTTCTTGTCTTTGAATACTCTCTCACCAAAAAATTTATTTTATTTTCAAAATATATTTCGATAAATATTTTATAAAAGTTTTATATATTAAAGTATTTTGAAACTAATTTTTTAAAATGATTTTACAAAATATCAAAACTTTGTGACACTTTAAAAGTGTTAATGTTATTCTCATAATAGAAGGATATGTCGATGTATCCCACATGAGTATGTCGACATATGTACTGTTGATTTTTTTTTTAATTTGAAGAGTTGTAATGTTTGGCTCCATCTCTTTGCGAATAGACATGTCCCTTCAAACACTATATAAAGTGGACTAGAAAACGAATTTTTCAACAATATTCTTTTTACTCTACTTACTCCAAATTCTCATTATACATTTCACAAAGTCCACTTTCTATACTCTTCAAATCCACTTGAATTCAATCTATACTTCACTACATTCATTTTCAATAATATACTCACTATTTTGCAAGAATTAATTCTTTCACCAATTCAAAGATCAAAGTACTATAAAAGGGCTAAGGATATTCTGTATCCAAATTACAACTATTTTTATTTTTAATCAACAACTCTCTGCTGCTATTTTATGTGGGTGTGCTTGTTGCTTGTTCAAAATAAGGTATGCTTGTTGTCCGTTTAAATCAAATGGTGATCTTGTTGTCCGATTAAATCAAGAGAGTGTACCCTAAGTTTAAAAGTCAGGAGGGTGTATCATGTTGCTTTGAAATCAAGATTGTATTCTGATTTTCTTGCTACCTAATTAAAGTTGGCATTTGAATGGAAATCTGTACAAATACCACACAGGACTAAATGTATGATTGGTCAATCCGAACCAGTATAAAACTCCTAGTGTCATTTCTCTTACTTTTACTTTAATTTTACTACATTTATATATATCCATGTTGATTATCTATGTTTTGATTTAAATATCAAAACTATTTAGAAAAGTTCTATATAAGTTATAAACATTATTCATTTCCTCCTCTAGTGTTAAAATAGTCTCAAGATCTGTTCACATTCGTATAATTTATACTACATCGTTTTCCATTAACTTATGAACGTCTTTGGTCGTCGATAACTGAACCTCCAAAAGAATAACTTGTTGATGATGTAGACCTCAAACTTAGGCTTGCTTATGATAAATGAGTTTTGAACCTAGAGATCGCCCAGATTTTCGTACTGTCTACGTTAATATAGACAATTTTTCTAGATATTGGATTTGGGGCAATGGGCCAATAGATTAAAATGTATATACAATGGTTTTTGCAAATTGATGTTAATATGTCTACATATTTTCCCACTATGGGTTGTATACACTACACCAAAACAGACAAATTCTAATATTTATAAGTGTTACAAATAATTTCAGTAACACTTTTTAAGTGTTACTAATGGACTGTGAGGAATGGAGCGGCCAAATTTGTAACACTTATAAGTGTTACAAACATACGTATTACTAACACTTATAAGTGTTGGTACCTAAATATACGGTAACACTTATAAGTATTGGTACAGAAATATACAGTAACGCTTATAAGTGTTGGTAACGAAATATACGGTAACACTTATAAGTGTTGGTACAGAAATATACGATAACGCTTATAAGTATTGGTATAGAAATACACGATAACGCTTATAAGTGTTGAAAAATGATTATTTAGTAACACACATATATATATACTAAAACTTAAACGCAAAGTTTAAATATAAACACACTGCAAATAATGGTTTCCATATCACAAATAATTCATCATACATATTCAATGCAAAGTTTAAACGCTCTGCAAATGTAGTATAATATATCGTAAACAATTATTTACATATCTAAAATACCACAATGTCATATATTCAAATATTATTACAACATAAGCTTCAAAAAAAATATTTCAAAATACACTTAAAGTTTAACTTCACCAGCAACTGTTCATTTACAGCCACTGTTTGAATGTAGCATGCTCCTGGAGTCGAACTAATAAATTCTAATAAATTCTGTTTTTCGATCCTTTCTTCAGAATGGTATACAACATTTTTGTATTTCCACGCATTTCGGACCTTTTGTTCTGAGCTTCGTATAATGCTCTATTACAGTTCAAAAAATTTTCTTCAATTTCTGGATGTTCACTTAATGGCTCGTATATAACTCTAGTGCGCTTAAAAGTTTCTTCCTTGAAGTCTGTATTTTTGTTTTCATTTTCCAAAGCCCTCTTGATAAAAAACTTCAACCTCCATATGGTGAGAGGGCTCTGTACCAACATCAAAATTTTAATAAAATAAGGTTGAAGCAAATAACATTTTGCATCAGGGTTATCTGCAGAAACCACTCTCTGAATAACTTATCAGAAAAACGAGTCTGGTCCTATAACTTAAAGTGTACATCAACAATCAAATGTGACGGTTATACTTTTCCAGAAACGAGAACAGAACTTTGAAGGATGTATATGTAACAAAAACAAGACAGCTCGAAATAAAGTGAAAAACCTGATCATCAAAGTCAAGGTTCAACTCATCAATAGAGTGGAACTTTGAGTCCTTTCCATAAATTATATCCAATGCCTTTGAGATATTTTCTGGAGATAATCTTGAAATACCAGTACCTATATTAATCTTATCCTGTATTGTAAGTTTCCTGTAAGAAATAATATTGGTTATTCATAAACATCATTAAGTAATTAAAGAGCCAAATCACATTCTCATTTGTACCGGTAGTAGATATGAAATAAAATATACTAGAAGAAAATGACAAACCACTTGTATATTACTATATTTTTTGACATTCTACAATTATTGACAGCGTCTCCTCCCGAGACATAAAAAGCTTTACTGATACCATGATTTATATACTTGTATGCCACAACACATAGATGCAATGAGTAAATTTTTGATCACACTCAAGTAGTGAGTGGGAACAAAATACTTAATTTGACTAGTAAATGAACAGAACACAAACATGACCAACGACAGAAAGTCCATTAACTATCAATAAAATATTATAAATTGATTTAATTTTGACTCAACTTTGAGATTGAACAAAATTGCACTCGATATTTATACAAACTTTGTAATGAAGAATTAAACAAGATATCCTATAACTTTGATTGTATCAAGTTAAGAAATACTTACGGAAAAGAAACTATGAGTGGGTACAGATTCTTCTCTGGGAAGGATGTCATTTGATGTGGTGTGGTCTTAAGAGGGATCTGCATTGACAAGAAAATTATGTGTGCACCAAAATTAAATAACATAAATTATGTGAGTAGCTATAAATTCAATGTACAAACAAGACAAGTGAACCCACCTTCTGAACTGGCCAGTAGTTATCATAGTTATATGCAGGTGGCAATTGGCAAATTTTCAGAAAACCCTAAATCAGTAAAAATAAATGTGTTTCAACTTTGAACATAAATAGCAGATACCAAGAGGTTAAAAAATGACAGGAGTTGACAATGGTAATACTCTTTAGAAAGTAATCAAAAAAAAATACCTCTGACGTTACATAGATTAATCCATGATTGCAATTAACATTGTGAAGGACAGTAAATGCAACTATGGAGCCATCACAAAGCTGCAAAATTCAAAAACATAATAATATCATTATACAATCACAGATAGGGAAAACAGCTATTTAATTCAAAACAACGTTGATTTGGAAATACACATAGCCTTTTAATATATTATGTAGAAAAAAATGCATGTTTAACTTTATATGATAAATACACAACAAAATAAAAGAACTAATACAATAAGAACAAAATAAATACACAACAAAATTTTCATTCTCATTACATGTTCATTTTCTTTTATATTTACTCTTTTCTCAAGTTGAGTCCATGCCTGACAAGAAGACAGCAAGTCAAAAATCAGAAGTGCAAAACCATCTAGATGGTCAACGTTTAGTTTAGAACCAGAATAGCTTATGCCAACTAAAAGGCTGCTTAATTTAAGTTTAATCACGCTTAGTATTAAAGCTTTTCTGTGAATAGGCATGTTTATGTTGAAGAGGTGTCCATGCTTCGCAGATCAGGTATCGTAATAAAAGCTATCAGATGAAACAATGTAACAATTCATTGAGAAGTTATTTGATAATTAGAAAACAAATTGCATACGATAACAATCAACAAAAGACCCTCATATCCTTGATCAATGTTAATTATATTCAAAGAAGTGGATGTTCAATCTGGATTCAGACCCAGTTAAAAACTTTAATGGTCGAGTAAAATTTCAATTAATATTAAAGATTTATGGCACATGTTATTTGTATAATATGTATCCACTGTTCAAGCATCTAACGCAAGAACTGTGAATCATGAATATGGTCTCCAAAAGAGTGGAATGCACTCGTTACATCATTTTTTTTTTGCAAAATATATAGTAATAAAATAATAATAAATAAATTAGTTTCTTGATGGAAATGAGCTATGATATAGCAACCTACAAGGTTTAATTTTAACAACTTGCACCGCAAACAACGTAGATATTATATCCAACTGGCCAATGCGGCAAGCTAAGGTGTAAGCTTCTGTGCGCCAAAAGACATTGGTGTTATTTAAAATGAAGTTTCGGTAATGTGTGTGTATGTGTATAATTTTTGCAATGTGATATCATCCTTAAAAAGTTCAACATTCTTGTTGATTAGACTACATTACATGTTCCATCCATCTATGCATTATAATTGTCAAATGCGGTGATTTGCCAACCTATTAGAACCCACAATTTCGACAAAAATCATAGTTCACTGCTATCTGATATGATCCATGACCGCAAAAACGTAGACATTGTGCCCAACTTAATCAGTGATGCCAAGATGTGAGCATGCATTACGTAGAAAACTTCGGTGTTGTTTGAAATGAAGGCTTGGCATCTTGGCTACTCAAATGTTAATTTCGTGGTCTGTAACTATTCTTCCCATGGTATTATGCAAAATAAAAGTATTGATTGTTTAAGGAAAGTTGATACAGTAGGAAAAAAATTGACATAAAACATTGCCTTGGAACAAACTTCACATAAAACTGTGTAGTATTCCAACGTACACTTAATTGATTTACATGTCAAATCAATTAAAAAGTAAGAATATTAAATTTGTTAACGGTAAAAAGTGAACGCTAACACCCGGTGTGTGTAATAGAATCGTGAAAGCACCACCCGTTGGTACGGGAACAGAATATAAGCTGGAAATAGCAGAAAAGCAGTAAATGAACAACAGGTTTATAGTGGTTCGGCCCGTAATTAAGCCTACGTCCACTTTATAATCTTTTATTGCTGACTCGGTTACAATTTGATACAATATCCTTCAAAATACAATACAACTTGATCATGAAAGCACTCTTGACTACTAGCTCGATCTTTGATGATGAAACTCGACAAATCCGTGTTGGATGTAAGGAGTTCTTCTCTTGGAGATTGTTGTAGTGTCTTGAATGCTTGAAGATCTTTGATTGCTGAATGAGAGGAGACTTCGACAGCGTAACGGCACTTGAAGAAATGAATGCCCCCCCCTCCCGTCCCCGTGATGTTGGAAGTGGTGGGGTATTTATAGGAGCTGATTTGAATTCAGAAAATTCGCCTAAGTCTTAGGTCGCGTACGACCTTAGTTAAGTCGTAGGTCGCGAGCGACCTAAGCTAGGTCGCAGTCTCCTTGCGGCTCAAGAGATTAGCTGGTGAAGCAGTACTTGGCTTTATTTGATTAAGTGGTAGGTCGTAGGCGAGTTAAGGGATAGCTGTGGGAGCTCTAGGTCGTTGAAGCCCTAACTCGTTAGCCTCTTAGGTCGCAAACTTCTCCCAAGTTCTTAGGTCGCAAACCTTTCCTAAGTCTTTAGGTCGCAAACTTCTCCCAAGTCCTTAGGTCGCAAGGTCTTCTGATAGTTAGGTCGCGACATTGCTAGATCGCAATGTCCCTTTAACAGTTAGGTCGCTAAGCAAGTTAAGTCGTTGAGTCCTAGGTCGTAGACATTTTAGGTCGCAGAGCCTCTTTCAACAGTTAGGTCGCGACATTCTTTAGGTCGCTATGTTCTTAGGTCGTAGGTCGTCAACCTTTTAACTCGCAAACTGTTAAGTCGGAGCTCTTCTTAACTCGGAGCGTTTCATAGCTCGGTATTGTTAGGTCGGAGCAGAGTTAACTCGCAATCTTAAGTCGGCCACTTGTTAAGTCGGTTGGCTTCTACGTCGGCACGCATCTTAAGTAGTTAGGTCGCAAGCTCCTGAGATAGTTGGGTCGTAGACTCCCTTAGGTCGTAGCTCCTTAACCCGGTAGGTCGTAAGTCGTTCAAGCCGTAGATTCCTTTTCAGCAACTAAGTCGTAAGTCGTTGAGTACGCAAGTTTTAGGCTTTTTAACTCGTAAGTCGTTGCTAAAAGGGAGTTAACATTTGCCCCTCGAAGTATACGTCTTAAGTCGTAAGTCGTGTGCTTCGATTTCCTTAGCTCGCTTCTTGATGAGTGCGCTAGATCGCGATCGACTTAAAATGAGTCGTAGGTCGCGAACGACTTAGTATAAGTCGTAAGTCGGATGTGTCGATTCATCTTTCACTGTCCCAGGGCATAAATAGCTTAAGTCGTTCCTTTTCCTCCTTCACTTGTTCTTATTATCTTATTCTGCCATTTGCAAGCATTCGAGCTCTTCTAAGACGAATTCAATTACTCGATCGCCAGTTATCCCCATCGTTATATTGCGTAAGTGAACTCAATTATTCAATCCCCGACTCTAACTGAATTATGATCCCCATTTTCAACCCACTTTTATTCTGCCACGCTTCACTGCAGCCTTTGTTTCAATCGATTATTGATGGATTCAAGATGATTTGTCTTAGCCTTGGACAGTCTTGTGTGAACAGGGCGATGGATTGCGGCGATTCAGTTTGACCGATTTGTGATTTGTGATGGAATATCATTACACTGGGTGTATGGTGATTTCGGGATGATTGAATGCATTGAGGGGACGAGAGTTTTGGTTGAAGGAGAGGCTAATGGGTTAAGGGGTTGACGGGTTAGGAGTTCGGCGAATTGATGTACTGGGGAGAATGAACGTCTTAACACCTTTGAACAGAAATCGCGACTTAATTTTTGACGACCTAAAGTAGATCGTAGGTCGTAGGTCGGTAACGACCTAGGACATTGCATTTTTGCATTCAGACTTGAAACTTTTCCTTGCAGTGCGACTTAAGGACTGATGACTTGACTTAACTCATAGCTTGCCCCTTAGGTCGTAGACGAGTTAGCAGATGCGTTGTTTCAAACCGAGGCTTCATATCTCTGAGTGTTATGGCTGATGACTCAAACAATTAGACAACCAACGACTTAACTCATAGGGAATCCATAGGGAATCTTTCTTAGGTCGTCGCCGAGTTAGCACTTAAGGTTTAATCTTGCAAGCACATCTGAATGACTAGGTCGTGGATGAGATAGCCCTTAACTCGTAACTCGCGAACCCATCCGAACGACTTAATAACTTGAACTCTATGACTTCGAATCCTTGGACTTGAATGATCTGACTTAAGAGAACATGCCTTGAACATCTTGACTTGCCTAATACGACCTAAAAGTCCCAACTTATGACAGGTCGTTTAACGACTTAAGACTTAGATGATTTTGTACAGAAGTTGGCTGAACTCCTGAATTTGAACTGTGTTGTGTTACCTCTCACACTGTCTTGACTTTAATGCTAATAACCTGCTTAACACAACATTCACAGAATACTGGGACGAATATACTGCCAGTGACTGCCCACATCGAATGACAGATTAGTTGATAAAGAGAAAATTAAATTAAATGAACTGTATGAGTGAAATGCCACACAATAACCAACTCAAGTGAAGTATTAAAGCAAAATCGTAATGATAAACTGAAACTGATTTGTCTGCATTAACACTACACTTGAGTATTAACAAGTTCTGAAATCTCGTAATCGACTGATTGTCAGTTAGTTTAATTCCAGTTATACTTGTGTTTTTTTTATTAGTTTTGCACAGCACTTCACACTTTTAGGAAACGTGCACCTTCACTTTTGAACATTCAGCTGATTGTGTAGAATGGCATCTCATCAAGAAGACTTGGAACCAACTGGAGAAGCTTTTCCAATTGCTACTCCGTTGAATGATCCCCCGGAAAGGACTCCTACCACTCTGAGTCATAAAGTCTTCCGTCAACTATGCACCCAGTTTGGCATTGCTGAATCTGACGCTTTGCTCCCTGGAGTAAATGACACTGCTGAGAGGCCGCCCCACGGCTTTGTTGCAGTGAACCGCCAAATGTGCTTGAGTGGAGCGATTCCTCCGTTTAATGACTGTCTTCGAGAACTTCTCCTTCGATTATCTATCTCCCCTTTTCAACTACACCCTAATGGCTACGCCATCCTGCTGGGACTGTGTGTGCTCTTTAGGAGAACGCTGGGCCGTTTTTCCAGTTTTGGAGAAATTTGCTTCCTGTGCTCATTTGCAAAAAACAAAGACCATCCCTCTATCACAGTTGTAAGGAGTGCCAGGAATCGTAAGCTGATTAATGGTCTTCCCGAAAGCGTTCCTGGGTTTCTGAGCCAGTTTTTCTGTAACGACCCAGAATTTTTGATAATTAAAATTTGAATATTTAATTGATTTTAAATATTAATAAATGGAATTTAGAAGTCGAATGATTTATTTTTCGAATATTGGATTTAATTTGATAATTTAATCGATAGATTAAATAGTGAAATTCCAGAGATAATTAAAAATCGAGTTTAAAATGATTGAAAATGATTTGTAAAATTTTATTTAATCATACTGGAGTTATAGAAAGGTTATAGAACTTTTAAAATTGAATTTGGAGTTAATCTGTGAAAATTGAATATTTTAATATTTAATTATCGACTGAAAAATAGTCAATTTTCGAACAGTCTCAGAATTGAACGAAACCAGTTCCATTGGATCCGTAATAGTTAGTTATTATCGGATTTCAATTTTCGTATCGATCGGAGTTGTCGTTTGACCGTGGCAGCTCGAAACGCGTCGAAATTATTTTAATTTAATTCGGCGAGTTAAAATAGTCATTTTTCAGAAAGTCTCGGATTTCGACGAAACCAGTTTCATCGGATCCGTAATGTGATATTATTGTAAGATTTCAAATTTCGTAATTTTTGGATTTACCGTTTGTCCGGGGCAAGCCAAAACGCCTCGAAATCGATTTAAATCGGTTTAATTTAAATTGACCGTTTATTGTCATATCTCACACATACGATCGAATTAGCTTCCAAAACCTGTTCCATTGTGTCCGGAACGTGGGGTAAACCCTAGAAACGCCAGTTACCGCGCGAAAATCTGAGTCCGGAAAATCGGAATGAATAGTGTTCATTAAATTTCTATAAATACACTAGTTTCTTCACAAATACAAGAAAATAAAATAGCCTAGGGTTTTGAAACTGCAGCCGCCTCCCCTATTTCGAACGGCAAAGAATTCATCTCGTTCTTCCCTTATTATCTTCTAATCCAAGCATCGATTCAGAAAACTATCAACTACAAAGTTGAAGAGGGTGTCGAGTTCTATAAGTTCAACGGTTATGATCGAAAATGGAATGGTGGATCACTGGAAAATCGGCCGCGTTCGTCTCGTGTTTGGGCACGCATCTCGGGGTCTAGGGAGGACCGAGCTCCACTTTACTTCGGCCAAAGATGCACGTGGTGATGGGCTTCGAAGCCATGGTCTCAGATCATCATCTCGTCGTCGAATAGGGTTGCGTCATTTAGGGTTAGAGTGGCGGCGTTGGGTTCGTGTGCTACTGGGTTGTTTCGCGTGTAGCCTGATGATCGGGGGAAGAAGATGCTCACGGTCCAGATCTGGTTGAAAACAAAACGAACGGTGATGATTGAAGCTAGGTTTTCAAAATGAAATAAAATTGTATATTGATTATAATTTAAATTCGTATAACTTTGTAATAACGTAACTTTTTGCTGCGTGATCAGAAAATTACGAAACGAGCGGCGTTGGCTTCGTTTTCTCGAACACTGCGTGATGAAATTGGATTGGAGTCGTTTGGAACTAGTTTGAATTTCGGGTAAAATTAAACGCGCGTTTAATTTTATTCGAAATAAATGCTGAAATCGGAATTGAAATCAAGGTGAGATCTTCTCACTCAAATGAAAGTGGATTTTCTTTTACAGTTATTGTTGATTGATTGACTGTTTGGATGTGATGTTAGATATAGTAGGATATATCTATATATATATATAGCAATATATACATATTGGCATATGTATATATTGGATTGATGATTTCCCGCCTCGTATAGCGGATGAGACCCTATTGCGCCGTTAGTAAGCGGATTTTTATAAAACCCATATACCGCGATAATTCCGTACTGGAGCGGAATTGGTATTGTGCTAACATCTTTGGATGCAGGGAAACAGGTTGGAGGGATTCAACTGGATTCCTCAATTGTATTTACTTATTTACAGATATTGATATATATCCTGTTATCATATTGATATATGATATTGACTGTTGTGATGGACTAATTGATGCTGTTGCATCATCGGATTCAGTTTTGAAATGTAAAAATAACGACTTTTACTTAAAAAGGGTTTTTTAAAGTGATTTTTGAAAATATCCGTTTTATGGAATTTTTGAATCAATTTATAAACGTAAAATTTTAAAGTTATAAAAGTTATAATTTTTAGTGAAATATAACCGAAGTGTCGTTTTTGAAATAAAAGTCGATTTATTTATAAAATGGTTTAAGTTGGGATTTTTGAATAACTATAAACGATTTGTATAGAAAGATTTATAAAATTGATATTTTATAAATCAAAATGTTGGACTTATAAAACGAATTTTATAAGTGTTAAAAAGAAGTATAAATGGATTTCATAAGTGAATGAAATTAATAGATTTATATTGTGAAGTTAAAAATGAATGAAGTTGTAGAATAAAGGATTTATAAGTAATTTACTTATAACTTGGATTTTTGCCTTTAAATGGAATATTGATCGGATTTGTTCATAAAATGATTCTTTTAAAAAGTTGAAATCGTTATAAAGTACAAATGCGATTTATAAACGTTGTTTATAAATCCGAAATCACTTATTCTTATAAGTGAATTTTAGAAGTTAATAAAATGAGATTTATAAACCGGAGTTGTTATAGAAAATAGAAAATGGAATTTATAAACGTTGTTTTATAAATTCGGAAATCAATCAAATTTGATAAATTTAATATAGAAGGTTATTAAGGAAATTTTATCCACGATTTTGGATAGTGGATAATTCTTGAAATAAATGTGTAGAAAAGATTGAAATGTGGTTAGTGAAGTATATTCACGATTTTGGACAGTGAGTATATTTTTAAGTAAAATGGATATGGTTTTGGGAAAGCGATATTATAAAATGAAGTTAATTGTTTTAAAAGATGTTTTAAAACGTGTTAAGTATCGAAATCATAGATTTCAACATTCATTGTTGAAATAGACGTTTTCGAGAAGTAGAAGGAAATGGTGGACTATGACACTGTTGTTATAGTAAATGATTTCCGAAAGAAAATATTTTATATAGTATTGGGATTTATATATCTATCTAAATTTCGAATCCCTATACTAGTGATGTTGAGTCGTCGTAACGATGTTTTACATAACATTCGTTTTGACTCAAATAAATGTGTTTTAAGAATGATTTCCTTAAAAGAATGAAATATATACTTAATTTGATTTAAGTATATCGAATATTTTCAAACGTTGAAAATAAATGATTTGTGAAACACTTATTTTTAAATAAGTGTGGAAATGTTTTTCCAATATGAAATGAACTGTTTTGAGATTTTATCTTCAAAGATAAAATGAAATGTGGAAATTGATTTGAAATTGTTTTCAAACGGTTAAGTGTGGAAATTATATATCTAGTAAAGATATTTTTGAAGATGAAATAATTTAGAAAATTATTTGGAATCTGATGATGTAGCGCATCTTTATTGATAGTTAAATAACCGACTATCGATAATTACCTTTAGATAGGTATTTCTTGTGAATTGGATGAATTTGAATGCCACACTTATTTTTAAATAAGCGCTCACTATTCGGGTTAGCCGGGAAAGGACCATGGGGTCGTATAACTCATTCCGAATATGTGATACATCGTTATGAATTGCATTCGAAGACCGGTGTTGAAGACCGGATATTTTTGAAAACGGAAGGATTACCGTCGAGTTACTCTACATTGGCTGATCTCCGATTTAGAGGTTTTATCACCCTTAGTGACGGGAAGTCCGGACGTGATTAGAAATTTATCCGGATGTGCAAGGGCTTCGTGAGAAGTGCCTTCGGTTCTGTTCGATCCCGGAACAGACTTGTATGGATTGTGTGTCTGACGTTACAATTTGAGATATAAAGCTGATTTCTTTCAAATACATTTCTGTTGGTGGCGGAGAATTTATTCTCTTAGCTTAACACCCTTCTCTGAGACGTACGAGCTCAGAGGTTATGTAGTTGAAATTTATCAGCGATATATCCCAATTTGGTAACGTGGCATACTGAGTGTTGCTGTGAAATGATCAGTATTTGATCATTTGTGATATGATCATTTGTTTGATCTTATATCTTTGTGAGCATAGGTTGATCATTTTGTTTGACCCGAAGCAGGGCTTTGTAGAAAGCGTAGCTTTGTGGACGAGACTTCGTCGAGCCTCACACCCCGGAAATGGTCGAAACAGGAAGGATGCAGCAAGGTTCTAGGGAGTAGCGCCCCTTAGTGTATGTCATTCCTTCTGGATAAAGGTGGTATCATGGTATGGAGCCCAGATACTTAACCTCTGTGGTTACTGCATTATTATTATCTATGTGGTTTGTTGCGAATCGGGGATCCTCGGGAAGATCGGTGACGATCGGAGGATGGCATACGCGTGTCAGTAGTTACCTATTTTTGCAGAGGTAACCCGGCCTTGTGTTGGCAGAGATCCGGTTAGGTTCTCGGGTCGTCTATTCCAGGGACGTACCCACCGTGGATAGGAAGTTCCTTAGCCTGACCATTTGTTGGAAATCCAAAGAAACAATACGTGACTTGTACGGTTTTAGTTGTAGAACCTGCCATCTAATATGGCAGCTATAGCAAGCATACTATAATGGTACCTATGCTGGCTAAGATTTATATTCTACTTTCGAAATGTTTTCTACACTATGCACTAATAATAATATCAAAAAGAATTTGATTTTGCGTAGTAAGCATCTTTGACTATCATAAGAAGAAATCTTCCCTAATTCTGCGTTTGCATTGTGTGTGTGGTGGGAGGTCTTATGGTAGTTTCATTTTCCAAAAGCATTGCGAATTGACATTAAAAGTTTTCCTGTTGTTTATTTTAAAGATAAACTGTTTTACGATCTCACACCAGTCACCATGACTGACTCGGAGTTTATTGTTTCCCTTCTAAACTCTGGGTGCCCACCAATTTCCACACGGGCAGCCTAGAGTTATATTATCAGGATATTCTGGATATTCTGGAGCTTTGGAAGCAAGCTGGATGACGAGACGTAGTATTTGTATCTGATAGTATTTATTCCGCTGTGTATTCTGTATGAGGACAAGTTTATATAACTGTCCATTGTTGTTTATTGACTCTGATGATATGATGTGATGTAATGTAATAACAGATATAATTCTTTTGTTTTTAAATGATATTCATTTATCTATTATATATTGTTCCGCTGCGATATGTGAGATTCTGATATTGTTTTCTGTTTCTGCTCTTGTTCTGTCGTTCTTCTTTCCTTTTCTGCTTTCTTCTTCTTCTCTCTTTCTTCTTTCTTAAAACCATAACTTTTCGGGTTTCCGGCATTCGATGGCTCAGCAGTCGATAAAGTGAGTATCGATGTTGAATTTTCGAAAGTCGAAAATTTCGGGATGTTACATTTTCTTTGTTCGTTGTCCCCCGGGATTTTACGCCATTTGGAGAGTGGGAAGTATGATTATCTATCTTTTCCCTGTGTTTTCTAAATTCTTCGAAGTCCAAATTGTCAAGTGTTAACTTCTTTTTCTACTGTTTCAGCGCTCCCTCCCCCCTCTAGGGAACCTCGTCACAAGACTACCTTCGAGAGGCTTATGGCCGTGCCGGTTGAGGAGAGGAGTGTTCAATTTCTATTGAGAGATGAGTTCCTCCACGAATTTGGACTCTTACATCTTTCCCGTTCCACTCAGCCACATGAAGTCCCTGATTCTCCTGCTGAGGAGTCAGATGCCCCTGTTCCTGCTAAAGAACATTTACCGCAAGAACTTACCGCTGAGACTTCATTGGTAAAGTGTTCTACTCCTACCGACATTACTGGATCGTCTAGTAAGTTAGCACTTGCCCCGGTTATTGAAGAGGAGGAAAATCTTCACACTCTTGAAAAGACGACTGAGGTGGAAGTTGAAAAAGATAATTCTCCCATGCACCATGGCGATGATACTTTTGACAGTCTGAGCGACATCATGATAACCTCTCAGGAGCTCTTTAAAGATGATGTTTCTAAAGTGGTCCCTCCTGTTATCGAAGCAACTTCTTCTTTGCAACAAACCACAACGCCTTCCACACAACTTATTGCCATTTCTACACCCAAAAGTGGTTTGTAGTTTGACGCGCGTAGTTTGCACATCACACACACTTAGGATTTCGGCACTTATACGCACTTAGCTTCTTCAATTTGAGGATTTCTAAACTGGTCTTTTTCTTCAATTTCAGGTTCTCTGATGGGGCGAAGCGGCTCTTATTTCAACAAACTCCAGCGTTACGGAAGCCGTGAGGCTTATGACTTTAGGAGTTATATCGGTGCCGTGAAGAAAACTGATGAGGAGAGGGCTGCCAGAAAGGCTCATGAGAGGCGAGCTCATGAAGAGCGTCGTCGGAGAGAAGATGAGGAATACTATGGGAGTTGGGACGAGCGACGTGACTCTTCCCGCAGAAGTGACGATCCTTACAAGAGGAAATCTTACGATGACAAGGGGAAGAGTCATACTTCCGATGATTCCAGCAAACGGATCAGACTTGGCGAGAAAGATACATCTAATATCTCGGAAAAGACTACCGCTTTTATTCCTCCTAATACATCTTCCGGTTCTCCTGCCCTTAAGGAGTCTGACATCCAGACAATCATTAATAGGCCACAGTACCAAGCTGGAGATGGTCCTCCCACACTCCAGAGCCGATTTCCGAATTTGTGTCTGTGCGTTTTGATTTGGATTTGGTCCCCATTGATAAGCAGGCGATGCTGAAAAATGTCGATGCTGTAAAGCTTGACATCGAAAGAATGTCTGGATGGCAGAAGTTGGTTGATGAACTTCAAAGGGTCAACCATATGAACCTTGAGGCGATGATGACCATGGAGAATGATAAATCAGAGTGGGACAAATGGCGTAAGCAGCATGACACGGAGATGAAAAGCATTAGCGATGGT
The DNA here is from genome assembly GCA_030737815.1 of Allium fistulosum. Taxonomy (NCBI): domain Eukaryota; kingdom Viridiplantae; phylum Streptophyta; class Magnoliopsida; order Asparagales; family Amaryllidaceae; genus Allium; species Allium fistulosum. The sequence goes on along the minus strand of CM060903.1, from coordinate 1,423,624,921 downwards.
TATGGGAAGCTCGAAGCTGAAGTTGAAAGACTTAAAAATGAGCTTGCTACTTCTTCCACTTCTTATTCTCAGAAAGAAGAAATGCTTCAAAAACAAGTTCGAGACGCCCATGCTGCTCAGAGAGATATTGAGGTGAAACTCGAAGCAGAACAGCAGGTTACGAGAAAATACCGCGATGACGCTGTTCAGCTTCGAGAGAAAGTCAGCTCTCAAGGCTTAGAAATTATAAGACTGCAATCTCAGCTACTGAAGGCTGAAAGAGAACGTGATGAAGCTCTTTCTGGTAAAGCTGCAGCCGAAGAATCCCATAAGGCAACCATAGCCACCATTAACGCGACTCTATTCGACTTTTATATGCATTGTGTCCTGGGGGGTGGGAGCCTTTCATTTTTGGGACCTGAATATGAAGTCACCTTGGCGGAAGTATGGGAGGCAATCATTGACTTGTTTGGCGGTGCCGGTTACGCTTAAGCAGATCTTCAAACTACCTACTTAGGTGAGAGCGACCGCGCTGCCCTTGCCAAAGGAAAAAAGCAGCTTATCCGAGTGCGGGCCGAGGCGACAGGAGAGAAGCTTCCTGAGAAAGAAATACCTCCTATTGCTCCTGCTTATACTTCGGCTTTAGCTTACGTGGATATTACTGGCTCTAGTTCTCATTCCACGCCTCCCGCTAAGGTTGACAAAGAAACTGTAACCACCCCTACAGAGGAAGAGGCAATGAAGGACTTCCAAGCTCGGGAATTTGAGATTGATCTCGCTAAACCGGCTTCTCCAGGTAACTTTGACGATTCACGGTCTTCTTTTTTCTCGGAGAATACTGATTTTGATTTCTTTTATTATGCAGCAGACGTGCCGGAAACTGCCCTTATTCTTCCTTCTTCAGCTGCCGTTCCTCCTCCTTCTCAAGTTATTCCTCTTCCAGCTTCTCAACCAGGTTCACAGGAAGAACCAATAGCAGCCCTTCAAGGTTTAGACGAACCACCTGCTTCCGAAGAGCAGAAGGCAGAAGGTCTGGAAGATAGCGAGAAGACCCCAGAGCGGTCTTTTGACTACGACACAAAGCTTTCTACATTTCTTGCTCCGGGGAGTGAGTCTTCTTCCAAGAAGAAGGGAAAACGTGCGGTTTCGAAGAAAGGAAAGAAGAGTTCTTCTGCTGCTGGAGATGAAGCAGAGATTGATCCGGCTGAGTCTCTCCCTCCTTCTTCTCCGATACGGCCTTCGAAACTAATTACCAGGCCGGGTAAAAGCTCCAAGGGTGGGAAGAAGGAGAAATGAGTCTGATTTTGTCTTTTCTGCTTTTTGTATTGACCGGGGATTGTGCGGATACCGGTCTCCGCCTTTTTTTGTAATCTGCACAATGTAAAAAGTTTCCATAGTATTGAATAAAATGACTATTTTACTTGTACAAATTCTTGTGTATGTAGGAATATATCTGTTTTTCAATTGAAGTGTAGAGTAAACGATTCTTTTTACTTGTACAAACTTTTGTCTGTGTTTCAAGAACGCATTTATTCCACATCTTCTTTATGTGATATTGCAATGAACTTGTGGTGTGTCGCTTGTATATTACTTTTATTAATGTACCTAAATTGTATAATGTTGCCCCCATACCGCAAGTGCATTGCAATATTACTCGCTTTTACAAGACTGATACTCTTATATTTGAGAATAACTATTCCACTTTTGAGGAAGGAATCATTCCGCTTTTAATTGAGTATGTCTCGTTTTTAGAGAAGTTTTTACTTTCTCTTTCTTCCTGAAGAACACTTCAACTTTTGGGAATAATCACTTTTATTTGTTTAAAGGTGAATTTTCCTGCACAGTGAAATAAGCTTCTATAGAAGGTTTTGATTTTGTGCTCCAGTAAAGGGTTTGTTTTTGGTACTTCAAGCAATGTGAAGTATGCCTCTGCAGAGGTATTTTGGTCCCTGAAGAGAAGCAATTTTGGTCTCCGAAGAGAAGCATGTTTTGGTCTCCGAAGAGAAGCATTTTTGGCATTTCAGCTCTGGTGAAGTGGGTCTTCGAAGAGAAGCATTTTGCACTTCTACACGGGTGAAATGTGCCTTCGAAAAGGGCTTTTACCTCCGAAGATGGCTTGTGCCTCCGAAGAGGGCTTGTGCCTCCGAAGAGGGCTTGTGCCTCCGAAAAGGGCTTTTGATTGCCTGGAAGTTACTTTCTCATGGTCGGAGGGGTCCACGGGACAGACGTAAGTTGCTTGATTGGATGTTTGTTTGTACAAACGATCGCAATCAATTAACAAGGTGCCCCTTAGGTGGTCCTACCAATCTTTTTGATTGAGAAAAGCACTCTCATTTATTGACGTGCCTCGTTAGAGGGCTTTGGTTGGTGTGCCAGGAAGGTTGCGTCTTAGGGGCAAGTAGATCCACGGGATGGACACAAGCTGCCTGATCGGATGCATCACAATCAGTTAGCGAGGGTCTTATTCCTTCTGCTTGGGAAGGTGTCCCTTTAGTGGATCTACCGGCTTTCATGTTGAGAGGCATATCTCCCTTTGGCTGCTTCCATGTTTGCCCGCTCATGTTGTATCATCATCTGCCAATCTGCGATCCTTTATCATCGTTTCCAAGCGCGTCTTCCTTTCTTTTGCAAGTAAATTGCTTTATCCGAAGAAGTAGACTTCACTGTTGAATGACTCCACAGAGTAAACGCAAGTTATTTGGTTGGATGCCTTTTTATATCAACGATCGCAATCAGTTAACAAGGGCTTGACACAATGGAGCCGTCAACTTTTTATGTGAAGTCCCTCTTGTATGGGATTTGAGTTTGGAATTTTTTGTTGCTTGAAATTTGCTTTAATAAATGATTTGTAAGGCTCGCTTAGCTTTGCGATGGATGAGCTTTGCTTTAATGACCTGCAATATTAGATCGACTTTTTAGCAATACATTTAGAGTATTTACACATCGAAATATAACAGGCATTTTATAATAGAAAACACAGAATGCATAGTTTTTCATCATTGAGTCACGCTGATTTCTCAGCGGTTTACAATGCAGAAGTTACACATCCATCATTATCTTTACAAATTCAAGCAATGCTGTTAAGTAAAAATGAATGCTAGTTATTGTTGTTTCAGAATCTCCAAGCTGGATTTCCATTTGTGCTTGATTCATAGCTTTTGGATTTTTATGCCAGAGAAAGTGAGAGATGCCCCAGCCGCAGTTTTGTGGGTAATTAGTAGTCGTCCCAACTTCTGCTTGCTGGGTATGGTCCTCCTGTGATAGCATTAATGACAAGCTTTTCTGAATCTTGCACTGCAGTGTTGTTGTGAGAATCGGATTGATGGGTAGGGTGTTGTTGATCCCGAGTGGATGAGGTTGGATCGACTCCGCTTCTCTTAACGTATTGTTGGAGTTTACCTTGTTCCAGCAATTCTTCAATCACCTTTTTTAACTGGCGACATTGGTCAGTGTCATGGTCAGGTTGATTGTGAAATTGGCAGAATTTTCCATTACGCTTTGCACCTTTCGTCATCTCAGGTGGCTTAGGATACCGGACAACGTCTTTTGTTGCAAAAAAGATATTTCTTGGTGTATCAGTTAAAGGAGTATAATCCGAAGAATTAAAGCGGTGAGGTTTCTTTTCATTTCCCTGGCTCTTTCCTCCTTCATTCTCCCTTTTCTGACTTTCAGATTCTCTTTTCTTAGATGGGACACTGTTATTATTAGTTTGAGCAGTAACCACCTTCGACGTCGTAGAAAGGCTTTCAAGGCGAATGAACTCGTCGGCCTTTTTATAAAATTTATCAAGTGAGTTCGGTTCTTTCATCTTTAGCCATATTCCAAATTTACTCGATTTATCAATGGCTCGCACCAAATAAGTCAGGATCATGCGTGGTTCCGCATTTTCTACTTCAGCTAAAGCTATATTGAAACGGCTCAAGAAAGATTTGATTGATTCTCCGGGCGCTTGTTCAAGGTTAGACAGTGACATTATATCCTTAGCCTTTGAAGCATACAATCTGAACTGTTCTTTAAACTTTTGCGTTAAGTCGGAGAACTTATCTACAGACCGAACTGGAAGCTTTGTGAACCAAAGTAAAGCCACACCTTCCAAGTATACCGGAAAGTATCGACACTTGATCTCGTCTGACGCTCTTGCACCGGTCATATGCCAATCGTATTTGTATAGGAAATGATTAGGGTCACTGGTTCCCCTATAGGCTTGGATAGTAGGAGGTGCAAATTTCCTTGGAAACTCCGCTCTCAGGATCCTCTCGGTAAACGGAGTTCTGCTTGGCGCGAATCCCCAGTCAGCCTCATCTTCTTCCCTTTGCATGCTCTCTTTCATGATGCGGCCAACCATTTCAGACAGGTACTCTTTATTGTTTAAAGACACCCCCGGGCAAGCATCAGTTCTTCCCTCGGAAGTTTGCCCGAGCATATGTTCATGACAAGTTGGTTGCGGCATAGAACCATCAGCTTGGAAAGGTGGCATTTCAGGAAGAGTAGTTTGATGGTTTTCTGGTTGACGATTTGCCCCGAGCAAAGCAGTTAATCTATCCATCATCAAAGCGTTTTGAGTTTCAATTCGTTGGTATAATCCAGAAACTGCATCGTCCAATTCAGCCCTGGTGACTCCAACGGTTGGAGTTGCTTGGTTTGTCGTTGGGGAAGCAGAAGTTCCTTCGTGAGCATTTCCAGATCTGATAGGTCTACCTCTTCTTCCAGGAGCCATTATTTTGGATCTGGTTTTTAAGAGATGTTCTTTTTATGAATCTTTGCGAAGCAACGGTGGATGATCGCCTGAGTTGGGTTCTCAGTGAAAGCACCAAAATGTTAACGGTAAAAAGTGAACGCTAACACCCGGTGTGTGTAATAGAATCGTGAAAGCACCACCCGTTGGTACGGGAACAGAATATAAGCTGGAAATAGCAGAAAAGCAGTAAATGAACAACAGGTTTATAGTGGTTCGGCCCGTAATTAAGCCTACGTCCACTTTATAATCTTTTATTGCTGACTCGGTTACAATTTGATACAATATCCTTCAAAATACAATACAACTTGATCATGAAAGCACTCTTGACTACTAGCTCGATCTTTGATGATGAAACTCGACAAATCCGTGTTGGATGTAAGGAGTTCTTCTCTTGGAGATTGTTGTAGTGTCTTGAATGCTTGAAGATCTTTGATTGCTGAATGAGAGGAGACTTCGACAGCGTAACGGCGCTTGAAGAAATGAATGCACCCCCCCCCCCCGTCCCCGTGATGTTGGAAGTGGTGGGGTATTTATAGGAGCTGATTTGGATTCAGAAAATTCGCCTAAGTCTTAGGTCGCGTACGACCTTAGTTAAGTCGTAGGTCGCGAGCGACCTAAGCTAGGTCGCAGTCTCCTTGCGGCTCAAGAGATTAGCTGGTGAAGCAGTACTTGGCTTTATTTGATTAAGTGGTAGGTCGTAGGCGAGTTAAGGGATAGCTGTGGGAGCTCTAGGTCGTTGAAGCCCTAACTCGTTAGCCTCTTAGGTCGCAAACTTCTCCCAAGTCCTTAGGTCGCAAACCTTTCCTAAGTCTTTAGGTCGCAAACTTCTCCCAAGTCCTTAGGTCGCAAGGTCTTCTGATAGTTAGGTCGCGACATTGCTAGATCGCAATGTCCCTTTAACAGTTAGGTCGCTAAGCAAGTTAAGTCGTTAAGTCCTAGGTCGTAGACATTTTAGGTAGCAGACCCTCTTTCAACAGTTAGGTCGCGACATTCTTTAGGTCGCTATGTTCTTAGGTCGTAGGTCGTCAACCTTTTAACTCGCAAACTGTTAAGTCGGAGCTCTTCTTAACTCGGAGCGTTTCATAGCTCGGTATTGTTAGGTCGGAGCAGAGTTAACTCGCAATCTTAAGTCGGCCACTTGTTAAGTCGGTTGGCTTCTAGGTCGGCACGCATCTTAAGTAGTTAGGTCGCAAGCTCCTGAGATAGTTGGGTCGTAGACTCCCTTAGGTCGTAGCTCCTTAACCCGGTAGGTCGTAAGTCGTTCAAGCCGTAGATTCCTTTTCAGCAACTAAGTCGTAAGTCGTTGAGTACGCAAGTTTTAGGCTTTTTAACTCGTAAGTCGTTGCTAAAAGGGAGTTAACAAAATTCATGGCTACTAGAGCTAAACTACTGTCTTTCAGCAACTTCTAGAGATAAGGAAAGACATGTCAAGCAAGTACATACTGCCAAAGGTTTTTTAGCATAAAAAAGAAAACACCACAGAGGAATGCATGTACATCAATCAGCATTCAACAAGATAAAAACAAAGCCAAATGGATATGTTTCTGTTTCCAATACCATTTATCTACTGCTAAAATATTGAAAGAAAAATGTATATACCTGAGGATGGATACGAAGTCGTTCTCTACACAGCATAAACCAAGCAGGTCTTGAACCAGAAAGAAATAAGCCTTGATAGCCACCAACATTTTTGAATAACGATATTCTAGGACGCATATTAATATTTGATAATTCTTCCCTAGTATCGACATCCAATTAAACACGAAGGAACCATTTGCATCATCAGAAGACACTCCATTTGCACTTTTTGATACATTTTCCAAGCCTTCGTATAAGTAAGCGTGATAACAGAGCATGGTCCCATCATTCAGTAATCCAAATAAAAACGGTCTAGTGTATTGACCAGACCATCTATGCATTACTAATTCTGCTAGCTTCAGATTCTGAGATGATTTCTTCTTTGCTACCTCATCAAGACTCTTGTCTACAGTCCTCGAAGGGACGGTATGTTTGTCCATAATATGTGACTTGCCAGATGTGAATTTGTCGACAGCATAAACTGGTTTGAAGTTTGGTACGTCAAATATTTCTAGTGTCCCACTTTCGTAGCAGACTAGACAATATACATCACCTTGATCAGGATATGATCCATCACTTCCATCGCCTGCTTCAGAAATTCCAGTAGAAAGCCATGCATCACTGCTTGCTTTCCGAAGATAAGGCTCAGGTCCTTTGTCATGATAAAGAGTACAAGAAGATATTTTATCCGATAAGCTGGCAAATCTAGATGGAACAATGATAGAGACGGTACATGTGGATAGGTCTGAAAAAATTAGTCAAAAGTTATAATAATAGAACCCAAAGGCGGCAAAATGCTCGTAAATAGGAGAAGAGTAAAATAAACATGTATACAAGTATACGAAAGCCGATATTTATGTCAAACTAATCATATGAATTCAGAAATCAAAAGAACGAAGAACACACGAAAATGCATAAGCACATTCTTTGATAGCATGATAAAATCAATAAAATGTATTCACGGTACAAAAGATTATAAGTTACTATACCTCCAACTAGTAGTTGAATACTTCCGTCACTCATTTTAACCAGCACGTAAGGATCAGCTATAGAAACGGATGATGCTGTAGGATATTCCGAACTAGAAGTAGAATCGGATTTATGTACTGCAAAATTCAGCTCCTGGGTCATATAAGAACCATCAAGAATACGAGCACCACGTGCATATATCTGAACAACTCGGCGTCTATGGAATCACACAATGGATTATATCAGCTTATTTTACTTAAAATAACAAGAGAGAAGACAAGTCTCATATGAAATTGAACTGGTAATTAAATACTTCTGCATCCTAGATGAGAATGAAATTGATGCACAAGAAGATTACCTTCCGAACAAGTTCCCTGCAGCAATGGTACTGCCTTGGACATAATAATCTACGCTTTCTGTTACCTCTCCCAAGTCATCAGCAGTTTCAAGAACCTACAGTTATATGAAAACCCCAAGAAAGTACAATGTTATGATGTTAGGGGCATATACTGTGAGGATCATTATCGTAATCATATGATGCCACCCATAAACATGTGAGTATTTTACCAAGTCCAAGAATCAAGTTCAACTATTGCAATAGAATTTGGTCCTAGGAAGCTAACTGCATATTGGATGGAAAAATAACAAAAGCTTATAGTTTACATACCATACAACCATTTTACCATTCAAGACGTGTTTAGATCAAAACTGCAATACTTCATAAAGAATGTGTGTGTGTGTGTGTGTATATATACACACACACATAATAAGAACTTGTTATCAGTACGCATTCCTCATGCAATTATCTAAGAAATTAACTCTATAGTAGAGCTATGTGTTTTGCACTCTGGTATTATATATTTCTATGACTCGGTGCGATCATGTTTAACACCAAAAAGCCATCAATATGGCAGCATTAAAGAGATAAGATAATGAAAAATAAAATTATAGCAATTTTTTAACCAACAAACACTTAATTGATGGATAAAAAACTTTAACCAGCATCCCACATAAACCCATCTAATTCAAATCAAACAAATATATTAGACAGTATACTACCTTGTGGTCCATTTTGGTTTTATATATTGATATATTTATCCATTATTTTGCTTGTGATGGTCACTTTGTGAGCAATACCCAACTGATCAGGAGTTATATCTTCAAGCATCAATCCCAGGTCACTTGCAAGAAAATTAGCACCTATACATTTATGCATGAATGTTACTCTGTGAAAGTAACATACTACTTTTATATATCACAGTTAACAAAGAAGGCTACAAAACATTTTGGTGTGTTTCAATACTCAAACCCACTTATTACAGAACGATTTTTCACTCCGGATGTTAGTAGGTCAGCGACAATTTGTCACTCCAGATGTTAGTAGGTCAGCGACAATTTGTCACTCATACCCAGACTGACCATAAATTCGAACTATCCCAAAGTCTCCTCATACCCAAAATCGTCGGCTTCAATCTAACCTCGCAAGTCAAACGCCTCAATCTGCAATCCAGTCAAAGTCACCTCTGGCCTCATCGACTCCACAGCAACTCGCAGTAGCCACATCATTCGAATTCCACAACCACTTCAATCACCTGACAAAATCACGAATTGACACGAACCAAATTGCAACAGTTAACCACCACAAACGAAATCACCCAGAGCCCGAACCACAAAAAAAGGAGACAGGTTTTTGAATTGTGGAAATAAACTCGATTCGAGATATAGGAGATTCAAAAATAAAAATTGCGATTGTGGGAGAAGAAGGACGTTGGTTTTTTTTCGAGGAAGAGCAAACCCTAACCTAAATTTTAGGCGGCCAAAATCTGTTTAGGAACGGGCAAGCGTGGGAAAAGGGATTGTGTTTACAAATTACAAAAGACTCCTTTTGTTATTAAATTATTTACATTTTTACCGATTGATGTAACACTTATATGCGTTGGCAAAATTAATGCAGCAGACTATTTATTTTTACTAACATTTTTTAGGTATCATAACACTTTTTTACTGTTAGCGGTCTGTGACATTTATAAGTGTTAGTAATTGACAGATATAAAATATTGCAAAATCACTTATTTGGTGTAGTGATATATTTGCTCCACTCAGCAATAAAGCGCTTTAGAACTATGTTTAAAAAAAGGCCGTTGCTAATTTAATAGCGAGTTATTCTTTGTCATAGATTGCGTATTTGATCTGATGTTTATTTAACTTTCCAAACAAATAAGATACTATTTGTTTTGCAGTTAATACACCGGTCCAAAAATTATCAGAAGTATTAGTTTGCAATGTAACAAATTTAGGTATCATAACACTTTTTTACTGTTAGCGGTCTGTGACATTTATAAGTGTTAGTAATTGACAGATATAAAATGTTGCAAAATCACTTATTTGGTGTAGTGATATATTTGCTCCACTCAGCAATAAAGCGCTTTAGAACTATGTTTAAAAAAAGGCCGTTGCTAATTTAATAGCGAGTTATTCTTTGTCATAGATTGCGTATTTGATCTGATGTTTATTTAACTTTCCAAACAAATAAGATACCATTTGTTTTGCAGTTAATACGCCGGTCCAAAAATTATCAGAAGTATCAGTTTGCAATGTAACTAATTCATAATCAGATGAGAAATAGAGAACAGTTTGATCTTTTACAAGACGCTTTATTTTCTTTATTTTGTCTTGTTGTTGTAATATAATTTGAATTTTGTCTGTATTCCAACATCTAGGCTGCTCGCCATTAATTTGTTTATATTTTGTTTGCTCTTCAATAAGCCTTTTTAGTCGATGTTAAACTTTGGCAGATAAATTAGACATAAATTTTCTACTATAATTTAACAAATCTAAAAGGCTTTGAAAATCTTTTTAATGTGTTGAAAGATTCTAGGAACTCCATAGCCTTTGTATATATGTGTTGTTGTAATTCTAGTTCTCCATTTTTATGTACTTTCCTAGAAAATCAATTTCTTTTTTAAATAGTTAAAAAAAATTAGTACTTAGAATTATACATTTTTATGTGATATCTGTATTACCGTTAGTAAATGTTATTTTTGTTCTTCTGCTAAGTTTGAGAATATTTATCCATAATTATAGTATATGTATTACTATTAATAAATGGTGACTTCCTAGAATATCTGTATTAATGTTAGTAAATGTTTCTAAACTACAAATGGTAAATGTCCAAATATGGAATTTATCCATTTTAGAATATTTGTGGTGCATTTTTTAATCCGATGGCATTATAAGCCCTTCAAAGTGCCCTTGTGGGCAGTTGATTTGGCATCAAATTTGTTGAAGTACTTTGCTCGTTGGATCTGCGTAATTAATTGTTTTGTAGGAATAAAATAGCTATCAAATTTGGTGTAACTATTGAGCTTTCTATAGTTGATGACCGTTCTAGCTTTTACCATTTTAATTTCAGCATGTTTTCTTACCAAAATGTCAGAGATGAATGAGAACTAAAACTTTTTTGTATTAACTTAAGATCTAATATATCTTTTATTGGTTTTGAAAACTCATCTTTATCTGAATGTGTAATCATAATACTGTTAACTTGAATGTTAGAGTTTTAGTATTGTTCCATTAACTTAATTTTATAGTATCTAGGTGGTTTATCAAACCATTTTAATGGATTATCAAAATATAGAGGTTTGAGTCATACTATATATTAAAATTTCAAACTCATTTGACACAGGTGTATTATGAGTGTAAATTTTTGGTTGCAAAATGCAAGGTGTTTGTATGCCAATCCTTTTTTATCAATGTAATAGTCTTGTCACCATGCTGTGCTATTGGAGCATAGTCCGATGCAATTGTTGCAATAGTGGTATTCTTGGCACTATGACACCATCGAGTTCAAAGGAGTATCTATTGAAAGGAGGTAAATGACGAAGGTTGTCCACGCCAAGGTTGCAATTCTAATTCTTGTGGTAATAAGGCATAATTAAAATTGTAGGTTTTGTTATTGACATATATATCAGGTATTTGTACGAATAATCTTTTTACTTTATGATTTACATGGACTTTTTTTTCCATAAAATCATTTAGTATTCATTTTTTATCCAAAGGTGTTTGGAATTTTTGTATTACAGATATTTCTTGTAATAGATCAAGTTCTGCATCAGAATCTAGTAAAGTATGAACCGTAAATTCCTGAAATTTAGAGATACTTTCCTTTTCAATTGTATGACCTTTTATATTGGATAAAGGAATCCTTACGAATATTTGATTAGATCCCTATTCTTTTTGTTTTTCGAGTATTTTTAGCGTTATCTCTTCAAGTGGTATTTGTACTTTTGGCTTAAGAAATTTTACAAATACTTCTGTCAAACTGTTGCTCGCCATAGTAGCACAACAATAGGAGTTATGTGTTCGAGGTTTAAACCAATGACCTTTAAAATATATATCTAAAACATCATAAGCTTACACTTAATTTATTATTATCATTATTATTTTAATACGGATGGAAAGGCAGATGATAAAGTTAATTTCATCCGAAACTCTGTGAATGTACAGTTGAGATAGCAAAATACCAGTGCAGAATAATATTTCTCTAATATTACTATCTTGCATAGCCACATATTTCAGATTTGTTGATAAGAAGTACACACACCATCATTTTACATCACACATAATCTGGCAGCAAACGATATTCAAAATACACATCCGATGTACTCATAAATAATATATCAAAATTAAAATCCAGATCAGGATCAATAAGTGACTCTAACCCCTTGGTACCTAAGGATCTCTCCAATAAGCTCTCCTTTACCAGACCCAACATACCTCCCGCAAATCTCACCATCCCTGATAAACAAAAAGGTGGGCACCTGAATGACGTCCATGTTCTTCAAGAACTCCATGCAACTTTCATTTTCATCCCCGTTCATCCTCGCAAAGACCACAGAGTCCGCCATGGATTTGGATAGCTTGATGACCGTAGGGTAGACCTTAACACATGGGCCACAGTGCTTGAGCCCTACGTCAAGGACCAACAATTTCTTGTCCTCTTTGTGCTTGCCGATGAGGGTCTCCACATCGTCTTTGCTATGCAGTTGGTGAACAAGGGAGTGGTTGTCTCCATAGTAGAGGACGTCCCCTACCAGCTGATCAGGTCCTATTCCTTCTTCTTCGTGTATCTGTTAACATTTAATAAATACCAACCGTCGTCAAGACTTCCTCCATATATCTGAATACAACAATTTGAAAGAAAAGTATGACGATCGAGTTACCTTCTCCATCCCTTTATAAAAGCTAAAATGAGGCATTTTGTCGATATTCTCCCTCCTACAAAGCTCACGAGCATCCTCGGATTCATCTCCCAAGACAAGCAAAAAGTCTACATCATTGCAAGTCTTGCTAAGTTGCACCATGAACGGGTATATCTTCGCGCTAGGCTCGCTCCTACTTGTAGCAAACTCCACCACTACCAGCCTGTTCTTCGCCATTGTTAAGGCGTTATTGAACTCTTCTATCGTTTGCACTTTCTTAACTCTCTCATCGCTTAAGGTCTTTTTGGATTTTTCTTCACTGCTTGGTGTTGTAGTTGTGGCTTTTGGTGAAATATATGTGTGACGAATAGATGACGATGAGGGTTTTTTGGATGATGAGTGGAATGATAGGAGTGATGGTGCTTTTAAATTTGTGTCCAGCTTTGAGATTGAGATGAGCGATGAAGGTAGTTTTGATGATGCAAAGGTTGATAAGGTTGCCATGAGATTTGAAAAAGGAATTTTCGAATTAAGATGGTGTTTGATTTAAATGATTGAGGTAGAAGATGAGATGGTAGAGGGATGTGTTTAGAGGATTAAGATAGAAGAGAAGTGTGGGTTAATCTACTTCGGAAGGAGTTGATGAATATTTGTGGTGATTTTGTTGTCATCCACATGATGTTTTTGTGTGGTTTATATCTGAAGTTGTTGATATTTGGAGACATTATTGAAGGTTTCTGTTTTTCTTTCACATTACTTGAATAAATTGACATGGACAATTAAAAAGGAAACTTTTAAGATTAAATGTAGTATAAAACTATAAATAGAGTAACTAAGTTCCTTAAATTACTTCAAATATTACACATAATCTTCACATCAGCTCTCAATCTTCAACAATTTGTTATTTGGTGTTGAATTTAACTTCAGCGATAGATTGGGTGAATGCCCAACTGCAAGTCTACCTTTTACAAGAAGATGATATATGCACTGTATAACTATTTCTCTAACCTATTGTATCCAGGTTCCGTTAGTACCAAACTCAGTACTGTTTGTTTCCTATCAATGACAAATATGATATATCAAACATTCTACAACACGTTTTCGCAACCTTTGATTATGTCTCAGAATAAGTAATTTTCATAGCCTAATTTTCAATCCGACTGTCTTTATACAGGTAAACAACATGGAAATAATGGTCAGCGAAGGAGTAGGTATCGAAAGCACAACTCCTAAATCTTAAATTTCATTTCATTGAATAATATAGACTATGCAAAATAAGACTTAAATCCCTAAATCTTGAAGGAAATTGGTTTAAAAATTATAACTAGAGTTATCTTACCTTAACCGTGTCAGGCAACACGAATGCATGCAGCGCAGTAGAATGTTAGCGTTCGATGGATGTTTTGAAATAAATGAAATTCGTAATGGTATTAGGAATGAACGGGTTTTGTACAGCTATGAAGTTTGGTGTTCCTTGTGCCATGTTGACACATGTTCGTCTTACTAATAATAAAATTCGAGGCATCAATAATAAATAGGAATTTCATACCCCTTTCTTATACCATAATGACTATATTCAAACTTTTAAGTTACATAAGCCGGAACCTGAAAAGAAGACTCTTAGGCATCACTTCAACTCTTCGGAAGCTTATCAGCTACTAGACCTCCCATAAGTATTAAATATCAATGATACTTCGTATATAACTTCACATAGCTCCCTCCGGTATATAATTCGAAGGTTAAACTCACATGTCGAAGCATAGATAATGTCCAAAGGCTAGATGCCAAGACCAAACGACTAGAAGTGGTCCACAATGTAATGAAAACCGAGGACCACGGCTGTCGCTCGTATCAAAGGTAGGGTAATGTGACTTAGGGCAAGCCATTTCGAAAGCACATACATGAAATGGGCTCGACCAAAAACACGGACCTCCAGGTGGGCCCTAACTCGAGAACATTAACCACCAAGCTAGTTAATACCGAAAGCAGAAGTCACAAGACTGGCTTCTTACTAGAAGCTAGAAGCGTTAAGGTATGCTATTCTGAAAGCATCATGGGGAGCTATTATACAAAGGCAGCATGCTGCCCGTACCTAAAGCAACGACTGAAAGCGGCCGTAACCAAGAATAAATGCCAACAATGCATAGCTTAGCATATGAAACTGAAGCTGTCTCTACTCAAGGGTGAGAGCACCTCAGTGTATAACTGTGATCAAAGGCAAAGATAGCCTCAAGGTACATCAACGGTTGAGGTAGCGTAAAACTTATATGTAGTATACGGGTCAAGGCGCCCAAAGTTATATATAGAAATGCCATGCAATTTATCCGCGATAATATGCAAGCAGCCTGATAATGACATGTGTTCAAATCTTAGCCCTACAAACGAGCCAAGTTAGTAATCCATGTGAAAAGCTCTCCGTCAATGGCAGAACTACGAGTTCCTTATAAATACAAAGCAAGATCCCGATAAATAGGATTCGATTCATGAACAAACCGACAACTTATTGCCTAAATCATTTGTAACCATGTATTTTTTTAACACTTAAACTTTTATATCAAGATCGTTAATGGCGGATTCAACCATTCAAACTTGTAAAGCCATCTTCAGATTCATTAACAAAGTAGTAAAATCTCTTATCAATAGTAGGTGTATGAACCAACTCGCGAACCACTATAAACCTTCGTGTATTTACTTCCACCACTTTTATTATTGTACTACTTTAGCATAGGTATCTCGTCTTTGGCTGAATTTCTCTTTTAATATACTACTTTCGGAGCTTGCCTTCGGAAATTTGGGGTGTTGGTCCGTGATGAAAAACCACCCAACGTATTTGACGCTAAGAGGAGGGCTCGAACCTCCATTCTGTTTTACCGGTCATGCTCACTTCCTAACCAACTTCCGATTTGAAGATGAAACCTAAGTCTATTCAGAGAAAGAACCCTCAATCTCTTATAATTGAGGAAGATGTTACTTAAACACCAGTCGAAATGGTAAACCAAACTACTGATGAAGGATCTGGTCCTTGATTACCATTGATGAACAATTCTACCAAATGATGTTGGCTTTTATGGCAACTGTGATGACCACCCTATTCCTCCAGCATTCAACATACATGTATAATATGCTGCTACGGTATCTAACCAATTCAGGACGATTGTCAAGGATGTAAAGTACGTAAAACAATTACAGGACCTGTTGTATATCTCGTAACTACTAAAATATAATATAATAATCATTATAGATATAAAGCAAGTGAGATAATAATAACTAAATGAACCATAATATCAGAGTACACAGATTCACAAAGTCATGCAAAATGGTAGTAGAGTTTATACAATTGGAAATTAACTCAAAGGATATTCGTCAATAAAGTAGCTAACACTGCCTAGGCTCCAGTGTCGCACGCAGAATAGAAATAATAAGCCCACATATAAGTACGAGAAAGCCTCAACTTTTGCTCATCCATCTATACGACATCATGTATCAACCAAATCTATTATCTAGTCTACTCATTTAAGAGTACTCGAGATAATAAGAAGCAAAGTATAAAACCTCGAGCCAGACAACAGTCCGGTGTGAGTGATAAGTAATCTCAAATACTATATAAAGTCGACATAATAAGAAACAATATATAAAGAGTCATATCTGACCTGTCCCTTCACCTAAAGATTTAGCACATAATAATAATATGTTAATCAACTAACATCATAAAGTGTACAAACATCCTGGTACACCATCGGGTGTCTAGGTGTCAGTCTCCTAGATCCCTACATCATGTGACATCCCTAGAGCATTGAACAAACAAGCATAGCACACACAACATCCATCAAAAAATTATCACCGTCATTCAATGTGTTTTGGATATATGATAACTCACATAACCATTCCTCTGCGAGGGATTAATGGAAAAATCCTGATTTTCTGTGTACCCAAACACCAGCCCATAGCTGACACTAGATCCCTTCCACGATCCAGAGTATACAGATCCCTTCAACGATCCAGGATAGCCAATGAAGTATCTAATGAGTGTCCTCAAAATACCCATGCTTACAAGTACATCAAAAACACTCCAAGTATCAACAATGCCTTTACATGCATATCTGAGCCCTTCTTCGCTCTATTTATTTCCATTCATTATTATGAAACCCTTCAATGTTACATATTCCACAATAGAACCCTTCAACGTTCTATCCATGGGTTCCCTTCCTCGCACCTACCCTGGTGGATCATCATCATGATTCCATCGATCGATTTTCCATCATCAGAACATTTATAGATGTCCACATTGGCCGTAGAATCAACATATCAAAATTACAAAGCCATCATGTTGAAATGTCATGCCTTCGCTTCATCGTTTATCATCAATCATCATCGCGTCACAACCATTGAAAACGAATGTCGAACAATCATACGAATACACGTACATGATCATGATCACCAAAACACCATGTGCATGCCCTCTTAAGTCCTTGACCCAATTGCTAACTGTAACAACCTGTCCTTTTGACCCTCAAATGTCAACACTAAATACATCCATGAAACGAGCTGGAGGCTTCCTTTATCTATCTGATTTCTATTTCTGTTGCACTGTAATTATGTATGTATCAAATTGTGAGAACAGGCTGTTATAACTATCCTGGTTGACGATGATACTTAGGTTTTGTAACTTTGAAATTTTCTGTATTCGGAGTAACCATTTGTATTGTCTTTTGATATTATATATTATCGTTCTACTTTGAGATTCTGATATAGTTTTCCTTCTTTCTTATTCTATTCGTTTTCTTTTATATTCCCCTAACCATCTGTCTTTCCGGTACATGGGTGCTCGGCACACAAAAACCATAGATGTATTTAGTGTCGACGTTTGAGTGTTGAAAAGTCGGGTTGTTGCACCAACACTTGACGTAGTCGGCACGGCTATATTGGTCCACACCGAACATGTCGGTCAGTGCCATACTTAGCCAAAACGACTAAGTATCAAAGTACTTCATCTTGCCATACTCTTTTACCAACCCGAAGCATTTGAATGGGAACTGCAAGTTACATTTAGTTGGTACCGACCATGTGTCCTTCAACAAATTTTGGCTAAGTCCCAAAATTTCACCCTCACATCTCTTTCAGGCTTGACTCAATATAGCTTGCCCAAAAACCTAAAGCTTTACCTTCTTGAACCTGAAGTTTTGCAATATCGACATGATTTTACCTGTAACGACCCAGAATTTTAGTCATTTTAATTTAGAATATTTAATTTTTTTAAATATTGAAAAGTTAAATTTTTATAAGTTAAACAATGGATTCCAAATATAACGATTTATTGATAATTAAATTGTTAAATTTAATTTTTGGAAATTGTTAAATAATTGAATCTTGAATTTAATACGAATGAAAAAGATTTCAAAATTTGATTTAAATTCTATTTGAATAAGAAGGAAGATAGTGAACTTTTAAATTTAGATTTAAAAGTGATTTAACTAATTTTGAAAATTGCTCGTTTTAAATAACGTGTAAAAATAGCCTTCCAAGGCACAGTCTTGGATTTTGACGAAACCGGTTTCGTTGGATCCGTAATAGTGAATTATTTTATACCGTCGTATTTCGTGACAATTGGACGTATTGATTAGTCGTGCGGGTTTGAAACGCGTATAAATTAATTAAAGGAATTTTAATTAAAATAATTTGATTTTGAAAAGCTAACTTCTGAATATAATGGAATTGGCTTCCGATATATTCCATTGTGTTCGGAATAGGGCTATATCATATAGAACGTCAGGCGGCACACTTCGTTTGGAGTCCGAAATTTTCACGGATGAATAGTACTTTGGAAAATTTTCTATAAATAGCCCTCAACTTTTTTCATTTGCAAACCAAACTCTGGCTTCTATTTCCAGCAGCCACTAAATTAATCCATCCAATGGCCGGCTTTGATCGGAGCCTCTAGAACCCGAATTAGCCTTCGACTTCAACTAGAGAAATGTAGAGCACGACCATACAAAGCTTCCCAACGGTTGGATCGACGAATCGTCGATCGAGGCGACCGGAATTCGCTCGCGTTCACGAGCAGCAATTGGGTTCCGCGTTCTCGAAAAATGCGCGCGCGAGCATAGCAGTCGCGGTGGATGGCAAGGCGGCGGCGTGGCATGATGTAGGGGGTGGCGGTCGTTCGTGGGGGATGGGTGGCGATCGTCGTTCGATTGAAGAAAAAAAACGGAAGCGCGTGCAGACCTGGAGGTATTAAACGAGAGGCGGAAAGGTTTTAGATTTTTCAAAACTTTTAATTAAGTTAATTATATAATTAATTATATCAAATGCTAATAAATCCGTAACTTTTTCGTACGAGGTCCATTTCGAGCGCGACGTTCGTATCAACGAGTACTACGCTATGTGTTTGATTGGATGTATTCAAAGCAAGTTGGAATTTTGAATTAAAATTAAACGTTCGTTCAATTTTAATTCAAAACGGAACATTTGGACGACTATTAAAAATTAGTGTGAGTTAATCTCACCTTTTTGGTTAATTAGAAAATTTATATAGTCAATATAATTATTTATTGGATGTGTGGATATTTTATTATTAGCTTTTATTAACTATTTAGATAATTTACTAATTATTATTAGTTGGATTGGATATATTCCCACCTACTGGAGCAGATAAGACCCTATTACGTTCCCATGTAAGAGTGAATGACCCTTTATATACGAATCCCGCCTCGAAGCTGTTGATTTTTATATTATTGATTATATATTGTGTGTGATGCAAGAGGACAGGTTGGAGGGATCCAACAGGATTCCTCACACTGTTGATTTTATTTTTCATATATATTGTGATATATGATATCTTTGATGTTATATTGGATGACATGGACACGATTTTGTTTATTTAGTGCTTTAGTAGCACTAGGCCTTATATTTTGGTATTTTAAAATACCATAAAATAGTAATTGATCTTGAAAAGGGATTCCAAACTTATTTTGGAAATTATATATGTTTAATAATTATTCTTGAATTATTTGAAGAAGTAATTTATTTTAAATCAAAGGTATGATTTTTGGACATTAAAATTTAATAGATTTATAAAACATTTCAAATGGAGATTTTCGAGCTGTAAAATAAAGATTTTTAAATCTTAAGACAAGTTCGTCTTTTATACTAAAGGATATGTGCTTAAAAGAAAATAGAAATATTTTGATATAAATATTTATTAACCATCTTATTTAAAGTAATATAATATATATATGTACATATATTAAAGAATATTTACAAATGTCAGATCTATAAATATGATGAATTATAAAAATGATATTTTACAAAGGAAGTGAAGATTTGTAAAATCGTATTTTATTTATAAAGGGATAGATTTATAAACGGGTTTTATAAATTAAAGGAAATTGTTATCGTTTAATAAATTGGAGAATAAATCAAACGGTGGATTTATTATAAGATACAGAATGATATTTTAGAAATAGTAGACTCTATTTTGGAAATTGAAGGCGAGGGTAAAATTGGAATGTTAAACGATATTTTATAAATAGAAAGAAATTTATAAAAGGAGTTTATCTATTTGTAAGTAACATTAAAACGGATGGTGATTGATGTTTTTAAGTGAGATTTTTGAATAAGTGAGATTCATAAAGGGAATAGAGTTATAAATGGAGTTCATAATTAAACGGGTTTTATGAAAGGAAGTTTTTATAAAATGGAAAGAGATTTTAAAATATAGTTTAATAGAAATGGGAATGATCGGGTTGAAGATTTAAGTACGGATTTTTATCAAGGGAATAGCTTATGTTCCAAAAGTTGGTTCCTCATATTAATATTGTTTAAAGTTGTTTATTAATATTTAACTATTTTGAAGAGCTAATTATTTAAATTATTAAGTTGGTTTGAAATTAATGATAATGATTATTAATAATATTTTGGTAATTTATTATTATTATTTATATGGTAAAGATTAACGATTGTTTTATCCATAATGGTGTGAATTATTAATTATTATTTTTAAGAGGTTAAAGGTTAATATAATTATTTATTTATGATGTTTTCGAGATTCATAAATAGAGTTTTGTAAACGGACTTGGATTTTTATAAGAGGAACTTATAAAATTGTTTAAAGATTTAAAGGAAGATTATTTACAAGGTGAAGAGGTTTTGTAAATAGATGGATATCCATAAAAAAAATTTAGAAATGGGTTATAGATTTATAAAAAGGGTTTATAAATAATTGCATGGTTTTATAAAGTGTTTATAAATGATTTGAGGAATAATTACAAATGGTTTTAAAAATTTATAATGAAGTTTATAAATGATTTAAGAATTTTGTAAAAAGAAGATCTTCCTTAGTGTTTGATAGATATACTTATACCGTTGAGATAAGTATATGGATATTTTCTAAGTATTGAAAATATAAGAGTTATGAATATATCTTTGTAAAAGTATTTTTACAAGCATTTACAAGCATTTACAAGATGGTTTTAATTAATGAAAAGATTAATTACGGAGGCTTAGTGTTGCTTGGTGCTTAACCAAATGTTGGTTTTTCCTATGGAATTAAACCCCTAATTGAATGTTTGTTATTTAATAGTTAAATAATTGACTATCGGAATTCGGAAACAAAAGTAACTTTGAAAATATCTAGGAGAAACACATGAGTCATGTGGCACAGTCATCTCCGATGATGTTGTACTGTGCGTGTAAATCTCATTTTGTTCTTCTAGGACAAATGATAAGAAAATCCGTCCACTAACGGTTAGGAGGTGATCTCCGATCTTCTCTTTGATTTTTTATTTCCTAAAGTAATGGGGTTGAGTTTACCGGGAATTATCGAATGTTGTTTCAAAGAGACCAGGATCAAATATGTTATCCAAAATCCACTTCGATCCAAGTTAAGCGTTCGAACTGAAGACATCTTGAAGATGATGGAATTGGAGATGGAGCTCTCAATTGTTTAGTTCAGTCCCAGAACGAACTTGTATGGATGAATGTTGACATTGCATTGTTTCCTGGAGAGCAGTGTTAGCATTCCAAGTGGTAAGTGCTATATAAATGGTAAGCATGTGGCCTCTTCGAGCCTCACATCCAGGAAATGAATAAAGCAGGGACATGCGGTAGGGCTAAGTCGGTCGCACCCAAGTAGAGTATGAACATCCTAAGTCTAGAGCGATATTCATGTATGCTTCGAGATCCCATTGTGTGGTTGTTAGTTGCAACCGAGGGGTGATCATATTCGGTGCTATTCGAGAAGGGGGTACTCTCGGTCCTGAGTAGCAGAGGTGCAATGTATTGTAGCCTCTCGTACATTTTATCTAGAGGTGTACGGATTCGGTGGGTAGACCCTTACCCTTTCATAGTTTGGAATCCATTCTCCAATAAAAGCCTTCGGTTTTGATTGTAGAACCTAGTATGATGGAATTTAATTAATGTAACAATTTTGGCTATGATTAATAAGTATTTGTATATTAGACACTATTATAATATCAGAGGATTTAATATGAAATGTTTTGGTAATCGTAAGGTAAAAACCCGTCCGTGTTTATATGCGGCGTGATCTTACAAAATACCTTTTTTTAAGGTTTTTATATCTTAAAAATCCAGTTGGGTATGTTTTATCATGCTGGTTTTCTAGACCGACTCAGGTGTTATTTTATTATATTGCTCGGGTCAGACCGAGCATATTTACAGATTTTTTGGATGCATTGGAGCTCAGGAGACGAGTAGGAGGTCTTCAAGGCGTATATATGTATATGTTTATTTTTCGCTGCTTTGTTGTTGAAATTATCAGCAATTGTGAGGACAGGATGTTATAACTGACCAGGCTAATGATTGTGATTGTTGTTGTACTTTGATGGATGTATGTATATAACAGTTCTCTTTTGTTAAGATCATTGATATTATATTATATGTTGTTCCGCTGCGATTGTGAGATTCTGTGTTGTTTTTAGTTTCTTTTCTCTTCTTCTTCTCTTCTTCTTCTCTTCTTTTCTTCTTTCTTCTTTCTTTCCCTTAACTATCCGTCTTTCTATTCGGTTTGGGTTGGACATGTGTGGATTATTGTCAGCTTGAATTGTACAGACCAGTGGGTCGTTACAACATGGTATTAGAGCTTAGGTTGAGCGAACTCCTAGGCTCTGGTAGGAATTTACTCATTTGAGATAAGGTAAGCTAGACCCTAGGATTAGTTTGAGTGGATATATATGAGTGCGTGTTTGTTAGTGATACCAAAGTATTTTATATTATGTTAATTGATCTGTTGAGTGACTTATGAATTCTGGTCGATACGTGGGACGCCACGATGTCGATATGGGTTTCTAAACACTTAAACAAGGCAAACCGACATGGTATTATTTTAAAGTGGGTAAATGAAATAATTTTACCTAAATTATATTTTTTATAGAAAAGAATAATTTTTTATAAATTATTATAGTTATATATAGTGTGTTTGGTTGTTAGTAGTTTATAATATTTGATTATTATCATTTGTTGTTTGATGTTTGTTGTTATAATAAAAGCTGTTATTATCAAAATTTAAACAAAGATAAACATGTGTAAATATGAATTATAGGATATTGATTGTAATTAAAATAATCAACAATTGTGAAATGAATTTCATCAGAAGTTATGTTTTATAAATATGATTTATAAATGTGATTTATAAATGGAATTGCCTAAGTATATTTATAAATATGATTTGGTATTAAATTTGGACTTAAAATAAGAAGTTTGAGAATTTAAATCTCATTGATTTTGGAATTTGTTTTTCAAAAAGTTTTAGAAAATAATAATAGTATTATTTTGAAAATATTTTATTTATAAATATTTTAAAATGGAATTTAAAAGAAATAGAAAGCACTGAACTCACCTCAGTCGTTGGAAAATAATTCTGGTGATGACTACAGCATCATCGGCATTCATTTTCAAGTTTCTAAGTAAGGGATTACTACCTGAGTAATTTACCATTGGGGTTTGTTGTGATAAAACAAGTTTTGATTTTAAAAATTCAAAAGTATGATTTGATATACAAAGGAGTTATGTATATATATGGTTTCAAAATGATTTGACATAAAACCGGTTGTTTAAAATCCTGAATATTTCTATCTAAATGTTTTGAGGAATTAAGATAATAAGTTTTTGAACTTGGAAGATGGTGTAGATAAGAAATAAGTTTTATAACTTATATATTTTGGAAATTAGTAAGTTAAAACAAATATTAAATTTGTTGAATATAAATGTTAAGAAAAGTAAATTTGAAAATTGAATTATAAAATGAAATTTAACTTAAGTTAAGTTAAATAAATGAATTTTGAAATGAAATTTGACTAAAGTAAAGTTAAATGAAATTGAAATTGAATTTGATTTGCAATAAATTAATGAAATGAACTAATAAAATAAATTAGTGAAATGGAAATGAACTCTAGTTATAAAATGAACTGAATATGTTTTGGAATGTTATTTGCTAGAAATAAATATAATTGATTTGGTAATGAAATAAACTAGTGAAGTGAACTAGTAAATTGAATTAATGTAATGAATGAACTGAATTGAGCTAATGAAATGAATTAGTAAATTGAATATGGTTTACAAAGTTGTTTTATAGAATTGAATATAAACTTATGTTTTGAAGTGAAAATAAAAATAAGAAGTGTTGTATAAAATATTTATAAAGAACTTAAGTAAAATTTTGGTGGAATGGTTCATAAATAATATTAGTATTGAAAAATATACTAAGTGAAAAAAAGGGATTAAAAAAGTTTAACTTAGAAAAGGTTAAAATGAAATTACTTTATGAAATGATCCATAAATGAATTGAATATGGAATGAAATGTTATTAAACATAAATTGAATTTAAAGTGAATATTAATAAGTGAATGTTAATGAATGGAATGTAAGTGAAATTAATATGAATAATGGAATTTAGTTTAAACTGAATGCAGATTAAACAAATGTGAATAGATAAGTGTAAGAAAAACCAATGAGAATAATTGAATTTGATGTAAATCAATTGAATGCAAAAGTATTGAATGAAAATTGATTTAATATAGATTAATGGAATGCATATTCATATTGGACGTACATTAATTGGCATGAATGAATTGGATATGAGTAAATTGGATGTAAATAAGAAATGTAAATGAGTGAATGTAAGTGAATTGTTGTTAACCTAAGATTGAATGTGATTAAAGTGAATGTTAATAATTGAATGTAAATCAACTGAATGGAAATAAATTGAAACGAATCAATAGCAGGTTAATAAGAAATGGAAGTATATAATGTTGACACTTGGAAATGCAAATTTCTATGATGACAAATAGATTGAATGGATGTTATTTTTTAATAAGTTCTCTTGTTACATTCACTAAAATTGCATATAGTTATGGTATAGTCTATGTTATATAGTGATATTAGTTTCTATGTACATATTCTTATTGTTATCGAGTGATTAGTAGGTGCGGATGGCGTATGCTTCGCATTTGGAGCTTTCTTTTGCGTTATATTGATTGTATATGCTTGCTATTGCTAATAATAAAGTACACATCTCGGATTACATACCGTATTTTTATTTTTTTCCCTACGGGATGCCTCATCCTCAAAGATGAGATGTATATTTATGGTTATATATGTATATATTGTAAATTTTTACGATCGAGCCATGCAAAGAAGATGCTTGCGAATTTTTCCGGAAATTTAAGGTGTTAGAAAATTTTTAATAACTAAAAATTTGATTTTGGTTTTATAACTTGGAATTATATTAGTTAATAACTAGGAATTGATTTGAAAGACTTAGAAAAGTTTTTATAAGAAGTTAGATGACTTAGAAGAATTTGGTAATCCATTTTAACTAATTTTTTTGAAAAGTTAATGGGTTTAGGGCGTTTCCCTTACTTGGTAATTTTGGGGACAAAATTCTTTTTAATAGGGGGAGAATGTAACGACCCAGAATTTTAGTAATTTGAATTTTGAATATTTAATTATTTTAAATATTGAAAAGTTAATTTTTATAAGTTAAATAACTTGGATTTCAAATATAACGACTTATTTGATAATTAAATTGTTAAATTTAATTTTTGGAAATTGTTAAATAATTGAATCTTGAATTTAATATGAATGAAAATGATTTCAAAAGTTGATTTAAATTCTATTTGAATAAGAAGAAAGATAGTGAACTTTTAAATTTATATTTAAAAGTTATTTAACTAATTTTGGAAATTGCTCATTTTAAATAACGTGTAAAAGTAGCCTTCCGGGGCACAGTCTCAGATTTTGACGAAACCAATTTCGTCAAATCCGTCATAGTGAATTATTGTATGCCGTCGAATTTCGTGATGATTGGATGTATCGTTTGGTTGAGCGGGTTCGAAACGCGTAGAAATTAATTAAAGGAATTTTAATTAAAATAATTTGATTTTGAAAAGCTAAGTTCTGAATATGATGAAATGGGCTTCCGATATAGAATTAATTATATAATTAAGTTTAATTGATTTTAATTAAGTTAATTATATAATTAATTATATAGAATGCTAATAAATCCGTAACTTTCTCATACGAAGTCTATTTCGAGCGCGACAAGTTGCTTTGCGTTTGTATCATGTAACGACCCAGAATTTTAGATATTTGAAATTGGAATATTTAATTGATTTTAAATATTTAAAATTTAATTTTTAACTTGAATTTCAAGTATAACCATTTATTGGATAATTTAATTATTGAATTAATAATTGAATATTGGGTAAAATTAGTGAATCTTGAGTTTTAAGATTGATAAAAATAATTTAAAGGCTTATAAAATATGTATTAATAATACCGAAGGCAATAAAAGCTTTAAAATTGAATTTAAAAGTGATTTGTTCAGTTTTAAAAATATATCATTTAAGTTGACATTTAAAAATAGCCTTCCGGGGACAGTCTCGGAATTCGACGTAACGAGTTCCATTGGATCCGTAATAGTGTATTATTATCGGATTTCAAATTTTGTAGTTTTTGGAATTATCGTTTGGTCGTACAGGGTATAAACGCGCTGAAAATTTATATTGAAAATTCAATATAAGAATTGGGTTCAAAAAGCTATCTTCTCCATACAATCGAATTAGGACTCGAAACCTTTTCTAATGTGTTCGGAATAGGGGTATAACATTATAAACGCCTAGCGGCACGCCTCGATAGGAGGTCAAGATTTTAAGTTACAAAATCGAGACATTTTAAATTTAAACGAATATATATTTTAGTGATTAACATTTACATTCACATCGGGACTTTTCACTTCTCCACAAATCACAGTTCCCTGCCGTGCGATACACATTTTCCCTCCTTTCAACTTTTTAAACATCACAGCCGAATAGTTCAAACAAAAAAAGAGTATACAAGCTTCAAAATTTATTTCTCTTCATATACTTGACTAAAAATGCCGAGACTTCATTCGAAAATTGAGATTTTTCATTCTCTTCGATTTGATGTAAGATTTGAGGGGTGCGGCCATGGATTGGGGTGCTCGACTTCGTGTAGTTGAAACTAGGGCTTGAGATTCTGGCCTAATCGTGGAGCTTGAGTTCGATTGATGGGCATCGGCGTGTCGTAGAGGTGGAGGCGCACCTTCGGGTAGAATTTGGTGGCACTCGATGGTAAATCGCTGGGTGCGACTATTTGTGGTCGAGGCAGAGCCGGTTTGTCGCGATTAGTTAGGGAAGCCTGGACGAGGCAGCATGGGGTCGAGTGTGCATAGGCGAGTGTGGCGGTGATCTTAGCTTCGACGCTGGAGGTCTGGAAAGGCGTGCACGTATGCGTGCAGGCACGTGCACGTTTCGTCGTGCATTTGGGTTTCTGTAGCAAGCGAAGTAAATTGGAAGAGGGGGAAGAAGAAGGAGGGAGCGGGTTTGAAGTTGGGCCGGGTCTGAATGCTTGGGTAATTAGTTTTAATTAAAAGTGTAATTAGAGTTTTGGAATTTAATTTTTATTTGCCGATGAACTTATAAAAATTTAATCTTGTGCATACGAGGTCCGTTTTGGACAGAACTTTTTGCATAGCGATCGTGGTGAAGAGAGCTTCGACATGAAGCTGGTTTGGGCAAACTTAGAGCTTCTGATAATTTTAGACAATTTAAAACGCGTCCGGATTCAATTGAAAACGGAACGCAAAAACGACAGAAAATCAAAGGTGAGTTAATCTCACTCAAATTTGGAATACTACAGTTAAATTTAAATAGTTAAAATAATTATTGGTTGATTGTTGGATTTGATATTTATTAATAGTTGAATATGATATTATATATAGTGGTAACATATATATATATATATATTGGAGTGATTGATATTCCCGCATATATATATATATATAGTGGAGGAGACCCTATGCGCTCCGCATAATAGCGGATGACCCTATATACCGCGATATCCCCCTCAAAGTGGGATTGGTATTTTTATATTGTATTAACGTCTGTGGATGCAGGGAAACAGGTTGGAGGGATCCAACGGGATCCCTCAAAATGTTGAAATTATTCTCATAATTAGTGATATGATTTATTTGAATAACCTGTGATAGATTATATTGAAAATTTAATTTATTGGATGCTATGGTATTGCTGAGTATATTTTTGGCATTTTAAAATATCAAAAACATGAATATTGAATTTTTAAAGGAAAATAAAAAGGGAATTTTAAAGTAAAATATTTATAGTAAAGTTCGATAAATTAAAAAGTAATGAATTTGGGAGAAATAAATAGTTGATTTTTTAAAATCCTATTTAATAATTCCGGATATGGAAAAATAGAGATTTTTGAATAAATGTGAATTAAAGGGTTTTTAAAAGTAAGAACTTAAGCGATATTATTTTAAGTATAAAAGAATGTATTTTAAATTTAGATTTAAATAGTTTGGGAAATAAAAGAGGTATTTTGAAAATAAAATATGAAATTGATGTCCCAGATTTAAATAAGATTTTAAATCATAATAAGGAAGTGAATCTGGAATTAGTGGGTTTTGGAATAAATTTGGTTTAACTAAGAAATTAATTTAATGGAATTTAATTTAGAGAATCGATTTAAAATCGATTAAGTGCTATGAAAACAGTGATAAACGGGAGTTGAGATTATGGGGATTATAAACGAAGTTTATAAAATAAAGTGAAGAATTATCAGTGGATAATTTGAAAAATTATAAATTCACGATGGGAATTTATAAGGAAATGGGTAAATCGTTTTAAAAATAAATAGTAGTGTTAGTTTTAGAAATGTGAAAAAAGCAAATTTAATGAATTGGAATGTAAATCAAGTTGGAAATAAATCTAGAGGGATTTATAAAATAATTAGACTGGCTATATTGGAGTTGAAAATATATTTTTCGGAAAAGTTAATTGTATTTTAAATGAAAGATTTTTAAGTATTAATTATTAAATTTAAAAAGTGTTTAAAGAATGTTTTAGAAAAATTTATCATTTAATTGTTTTAAAATTGTTAAAGTATATTTAAATATTAGTTCAGTTAGTTCATAGTAAGTTAATTATCATTTAAAAATTTATCAGTATTATTATTTTAAAAGGGTAAACTATTCAATATTAATATTTTATATAATAACTTCTATTTAAAGTAGTTTGCCAAAAGTTTTAATTGGAAAATTATTATAGAAATTTCATAAGTATTATTTTGAAAATTATTAAATAAAGTTTTCGGAAAGTATCGGTATACTCGCATGGTGAAATCAGAGGCAGCGAGTGCCTACAGTTAAGTCTTGAATTTCTCTAGGACAGAGACATAACCATTGAACTGTGAATCCATGGTTTGATACCGCAGTGGTACTTTCTATATTATTTTAAAAAAAGGGGTTTCAAGTATTCATTTGAAGGGATAGTTGGTGAATTTACTAAATTCGATAAGTTAAGTACATATATTTTGGGTGAAGAGATTTAATTTAATAAAATTAAAAACGAGATTTGGAGTTATTCAGTGGAAAAAATAGAATATTTGGTTGAATGATTTGATTTTTGATAGTTAAATAACCGACTATCAAATATGGACCAAATATAACTTTGGGAATATCTGGAAGAAGCACGGAAATTATATGGTACAGTTACCGTTCGAGGTGCTATACTGTACGTATAAACTCGTTTCGTTTTTCTAGGACGTTTATAAAGAAATCCGTCCACTAACGGTTAGGATGTGATCTTCGATCTTATTTTCGTCTGTGTATTTCCTAAAGAACCGGGGTTGAGTTTACCGAAAATATCGAACGTTGTTTCGAAGAGACCGGGATCGGATTTGTTATCTGAAACCACTTCGATTCAACGAGTACGTTTTCGAAATGAAGACAAGAGCATGGAGTCGAAGATGGAGCAGTGAAGTGCAAGGGCTAATCGCTACTAATTCTGAGGGTGATTCCAAAATGGATGTAGCAGGAATAGTGCATTCGGTTCGCTTTGGACTCGGAATGGACTTGTATGGATGAATGCTATCAGTACATTGTCATTGGAGGACAATGAGCATTCTAAGTGAATATTTCTAAAAAGGTAATCATAGCCTCTAGCCTCATCAACCGGGAATGACTGAAAATCAGGGGGGATGCAGCAAGGCTAAGTGGGTCGCACCCAAGTAGGGTATGTTTATCACCCTTCTATATAACCTCGGATATTATTTTATTACTACGATTTATGGAAGGAGCTTGAAAGAGGGTGGGAACACCCGAGGTGATAGCATATTCGGTCTATCCAGGTCAGGGATAGTCCGGTCTTGTGTAGCAGGGGATCCTAGCATGGTCCTCGGTGCATTGTTCTAGCATGTACTGTGACAGGTGGTACCCCAGTGCCTAGTCATTCAGATGGAATCCATTCTCAAATAAGCGCCGTACGGTTTTGATTGTGCCCAACTATGCTGAAATGTGAGATGCAAGCATTTCAGCTATTTGAATAAGTATTTGTACTTAGACACTATTATAATATCAAAGGATTTGATATAAAATATTTTTGGTTATCGTAAGGGAAAAACCCGTCGTGTTTATTTATGGTGTGGTCTTACAAGATACCTTTGATTTTCAAAGGATTTTGATAACTTAAATAATTCAATTTGAGTGTGTTTTTCTCACGCTGGTTTTCCAGACTGACTCGGGTGTTATTCTCGGGTCAGACCGAGTATTACAGATTCAGGATAGGATGCTATGGAGCTCAGGAGACGAGCTGGATGGCAAAGGCGTATTTCACGTATCTAATTTATATTCCGCTGTGTATTGTAGGCTGTATATTCAGCTTTTGTGAGGACAAGTTATTATAACTGTCCAGTATTGTGCTATTAATTTGTATTGTACCCTGATGATGTAAGGTATAAACAGTTATAGTTCTTTTTGTATAAAGATCAGTTGTTATCTATTATATATTGTTCCGCTGCGATTGTGAGATTTTGTGTTGTTATTTCTATTTTCTTCTTCTACCTCTTTCTTCTTTTCCCTAATGATCTAGTATTTCCGGCATTTGATTGTTCGGCATGTAATATAGTGGGCATATAGATGTCGATTTTTGAAAGTTGAAAATCCATGTCGTGACATCTTGGTATCAAAGCTGAAGGTTAAGTGAAAACCTTGGCCCTGGTGGGATTACTCATTAGAGATAGGGTCAGTAGCGCCCTAGAATGAGTTTGAGTGTATTAATATATATGAGCGCATATTTGGTAGTGAATATAAAATTGTTTTATATTGTGTTGATTGGTTTGTTGAGTGGCTTATGGATTCTGGTCAATACGAGTAATTAACGTTATTGATAGGGATCTCTAAGCACTGTAATAAAATAATTCGACATAGTATTGTTTTAAATGGGGTAAATAAAATAATTTTACCCAAATTATTTTTACATATAAAAGAAATAATTCTCAGAAAATTATTATAATTAGATATGGTGTGCTTGGTTGTTAGGAACTGATAATATTAAACTATTATCATTAGTGTGTTGTGGTAATTGAAATAAAGATGATATTATAACCAAAAGTTAAGGGAAATAATTCATATAACAAAATGGAATTTAGTAAATGTGGTTTATAATTTGAAATGAAATGAAATTCCGGATTATATTTAAATATAGATTTAAGAGGATTTAAAAAGTGGAAATTTGGGAATTTAAATCCCGTTGGTTTTGGAAATGTTTTTCAAAGTTGGAAAATAATAATATTATTATTTGGGAGTATTTTTGAATTGGAAATGAAATCTATTGAGATTTGGAATAAAAATATTTAAAAAATATATATAGTTTTAAAAAGTGGAAAAAGCACTGAACTCACTTCGGTCGCTGGAAAATAACATCGGTGATGACTGCAGCATCACCGACTTTCATTTTCGAGTCTCCAAGGGAAGATTTCTACCTCAATGATTTGAATTGGAGTTGTTTGCAAAACTGGTTTTGATTTGAAATTCAAAGGAATAATTTGATATAACAAAAGATTTTGGATGTAATTGATTTCAAAAATGAATTTGAAATATTAAGTAGTTGTTTTAAAACTCTGGAGTTTGGTTTAAACTGTTTATGGGATATGAATAAGTTCGAAAACTTATAAAATTTGAAATTTGAATTGAAATGGAAATTTACTCGAACTAAGTTAAATGAGAGAAATTTGAAAATTAAGCCTAGTAGGCTAAATGGAATAAGTTATAGACTAAAAATTTATTAAGTTGGAATAAATTAGAAAGTGGAGTAAATTATTTAATTAGGAAGTAAATGGAATTAAAACCGAATATTGGAATGATATTTGATTTAATTGTGTTGAATAAAATGAAATTGAAGAAATTTAGTTCGAGTGGACTGAATAAAATAAATGTTTGGAAATAAAAATTTATTGAGATATGAAATAAATTAGTAATGGAAGGTAAATTGAGTTCAATTAGAATTGAAATTTAATTTGAATAGAAATGGATATAAACCAAAGTGATGAAGTGGAAATAAACATAAGAGCTTTGTATAAAATATTTATAATAGATTTAAGAAAGTAAATAGTGAAGCTCTTAAGTAAAATTGGTATTGGAAATATACTAAGTTTGTATTTGAATGAAGATTAAATAAAAGTTGTGTAAAAGGGTAAGTGTGAATAAATGAATGGACATTAAAATAAATGTGGATAAAAGAAATTGATATAGCAAAAAATCAATTGGAAATAAAAACGTAAGTGGTACGTATATTATTTTATTCGCATAACGATTCGATCCAAATTCAAGCACAGAATTTCGAGATAATTTATATCGATCCGAGTTGGGATTTTTCACTCGGTTTTCGACGGCGAACCCTGGATATTGATTTTTGATTGATCCTGAAATTCTCTATCATAGTATATGGCTATGCAAGGAGAATGAAGGTTTCTTATCAAGAAATCAAATTTGAGTCCACACTAGAGAGTCGTGTGAACGATACTAGTTTGGAAGTGAAATTGTGTGATCGAGTGAGCGATCAGATTTGATATTGCGTACGGATGATATATGTACATCATACGGGCTTAGGTAAAGCAAATATTGAAAATTTTGTAAAGAAATAAATAAAATGATTTTGAATTATGTGATTGGATACTATTGGTAAGTAGGGTGCAGGTAATTAAAAGCAAAAGCTAGACTGGTGTCTTCGATTTCAGAAATAAATTTGATTGCCCGACAAAAGGTATGTGTTTAAATTGTTGTATGAAATTGATGGTTTTCTGATTGAGCCACTTGGTTTTTGTTTTCTTTTGATGATTTGGGGCCCATAGAGGCAGTTTTGTAGTTTTTCGGATCTAGCCGCGCAAAGGAGACGTTGGCAAAAAGTTTCGAAATTTAAGGAGTTAGAAAAATTTTGAAGAAAATTTTGATAATTTAAAATTGGGTTTTAAATTATAATTTGGATGGTCTAGAGTATAATATTAGTTTTAATCTATGGATGAATTGGGTTATTAGAAAGAGTGATAAGTGGTTCCAACAAAATGTTTCGAAAAGTTGGTTAAAACTGTGTGGTTTGGGGAAAATAGTCAACGGGTTTGGACCATTCTTCTTACCCAACAATTTCGGGGATGAAATTCTTATAAGGAGACGACCCAGAATTTTGGATATTTGAAATTGGAATATTTAATTGATTTTAAATATTTAAAAGTTAATTTTTAATTTGAATTTCAAATATAACCATCTATTGGATAATTTAATTATTGAATTAATATTTGAATATTGGGTAAAATTAGTGAATCTTGAGTTTTAAGCTTGATAAAAATAATTTAAAGGCTTATAAAATATGTATTAATAATATTGAAGGCAATAAAAGCTTTAAAATTGAATTTAAAAGTGAGTTGTTCAGTTTTAAAAATATATCGTTTAAATTGACATTTAAAAATAGCCTTTCGGGGGACAGTCTTGGAATTCGACGAAACCAGTACCATTGGATCCGTAATAGTGTATTTTATCAGATTTCAAAAGTTGTAGTGTTTGGAATTATCGTTTGGCCGTACGGGGTACAAACGCGCTGAAAATTTATATCAAAATTTCAATATAATAATTGGGTCCAAAAAGCTATCTTCTCCATACGATCGAATTAGGACTTGAAACATTTTCCAATGCGTTCAGAATAGGGGTATAACATTATAAACGCCTAGCGGCACGCCTCGACAGGAGGTTAAGATTTTAAGTTATGAAATCGAGATGTTTTAAATTTAAACGAATATATATTTTAGTGATTGGCATTTACATTCACATCAGAACTTTTCACCTCTCTTCAAATCACTGTTCCTTGCCATGTGATACACGTTTTCCCTCCTTTCAAATTTTTAAACATCACTATCGAACGGTTCAGACAAAAAAAAAATTATACAAGCTTCAAAAATGTAATTCTCTTCATATACTCGACTAAAAATGCCGAGACTTCTTTCTAAAATCGAGATTTTTAATTCTCCTCGATTTGATGTAAGATTTGAGGGGTGCGGCCATGGATTGGGTTGCTCGACTTCGTGCAGTCGAAACTAGGGCTTGAGATTCCGGCGTAATCATGGAGCTCGAGTTCGATTGATGGGCATCGGCGTGTCGTAGAGGTGGAGGCGCACCTTCGGGTAGAATTTGGTGGCACTCGATGGTAAATCGATGGGTGCTACTGTTCGTGGTCGAGGCGGAGCCGGTTTGTCGTGATTAGTTGGGGAAGCCTGGACGAGGCAGCTTGGGGTCGAGCGTGCGTAGGCGAGCATGGCGGTGATCTTAGCTTCGACATTGGAGGTCTAGGAAGGCGTGCACGTATACGTGCAGGCACGTGCACGTTTCTTCATGCATTTGGGTTTCTGTAGCAGGCGAAGTGAATTGGAAGAGGGGGAAGAAGAAGGAGGGAGCGGGTTTGAAGTTGGGCCGGGTCCGAATGCTTGGGTAATTAGTTTTAATTAAAAGTTTAATTAGAGTTTTGGAATTTAATTTTTATTTGCCGATGAACTTATAAAAATTTAATCTTGCGCATACGAGGTCCGTTTTGAACGGAACTTTTTGCATAGCGATCGTGGTGAAGAGAGCTTCGGCATGAAGCTAGTTTGGGTAAAATTAAGATTTTTTATAATTTCATACAATTTAAAACGCGTCCGGATTCAACTGAAAACAGAACGCAAAAACGACAGAAAATCAAAGGTGAGTTAATCTCACTCAAATTTGGAATACTGCAGTTAAATTTAAATAGTTAAAATAAATTATTGGTTGATTGTTGGATAGTTATTATTAGTTGAATATGATATTATATATAGTGGTAACATATATATGTATATATTGGAGTGATTGATATTCCCGTATATATATATATATATATATATATATATATATATATATCAGATGAGACCCTATGCACTCCGCATAATAAGGTATGACCCTATATACCGCGATATCCCCCTCGAAGTGGGATTGGTATTTTTATATTGTATTAACGTCTGTGGATGCAGGGAAACAGGTTGGAGGGATCCAACGGGATTCCTCAAAATGTTGAAATTATTCTCATAATTAGTGATATGATTTATTGAATAACCTGTGATAGATTATATTGGAAATTTAATTTGTTGGATGCTATGGTATTGCTGAATATATTTTTGGCATTTTAAAATATCAAAAATATGAATATTGAATTTTTAAAGGAAAATAAAAAGGGAATTTTAAAGTAAAATATTTATAGTAAAGTTGGATAAATTAAAAAGTAATGAATTTGGGAGAAATAAATAGTTGATTTTTTAAAATTCTATTTAATAATTTCGGAATATGGAAAAATAGAGATTTTTGAATAAATGTGAATTAAAGGGTTTTTAAAAGTAATTAAGAACTTAAGCGATATTGTTTTAAGTATAAAAGAATGTATTTTAAATTTAGATTTAAATAGTTTGGGAAATAAAAAAGGTATTTTAAAAATAAAATATGAAATTGATGTCCTAGATTTAAATAAGATTTTAAATCATAAAAGGAAGTGAATCTGGAATTAGTGGGTTTTGGAATAAATTTGGGTTAACTAAGAAATTAATTTTTAAATGGAATTTAATTTAGAGAATCGATTTAAAATCGATTAAGTGCTGTGAAAACAGTGATAAACGGGAGTTGAGATTATGGGGATTATAAATGAAGTTTATAAAATAAAGTGAAGAATTATCAGTGGATAATTTGAAAAATTATAAATTCACGATGGGAATTTATAAGGAAATGGGTAAATCGTTTTAAAAATAAATAGTAGTTTTATTTTTAGAAATGTGAAAAAGAAAATTTACAGAATTGGAACGTAAATCAAGCTGGAAATAAATCGAGAGGGATTTATAAAATAATTAAACTGGCTATATTGGAGTTGAAAATATATTTTCTGGAAAAGTTAAGTGTATTTTAAGAGAAAGATTTCTATGTATTAATTAGAAAATTTAAAAAGTGTTTAAAGAATGTTTTAGAAAAATTTATTATTTAATTATTTTAAAATTGTTAAAGTATATTTAAATATTAGTTCAGTTAGTTTATAGTAAGTTAACTATTATTTAAAAATTTATCAGTATTATTATTTTAAAAGGGTAAACTATTAAATATTAATATTTTAAATAATAACTTCTATTTAAAGTAGTTTGCCTAAAGTTTTACTTGGAAAATTATTATAGAAATTTCATTAGTATTATTTTGAAAATTATTAAATAAAGTTTTCGGAAAGTATTGGTATACTCGCATGGCGAAATCGGAGGCAGTGAGTACCTGTAGTTAAGTCTTGAATTTCTTTGGGATAGAGACGTAACCATTGAACTATGAATCCATGGTTTGATACCGCAGTGGTACTTTCCATATTATTTAAAAAAAGGGTTTCAAGTATTTATTTGAAGGGATAGTTGGTGAATTTACTAAATTCGATAAGTTAAGTACATATATTTTGGGTGAAGAGATTTAATTTAATAAAATTTAAAAGGAGATTTGGAGTTATTCAGTGGAAAAAAATAGAATATTTGGTTGAATGATTTGATTTTTGATAGTTAAATAACCGACTTTCAAATATGGACCAGATATAACTTTGGGAATATCTGGAAGAAGCACGGAAATTATATGGTACAGTTACCGTTCGAGGTGCTATACTGTACGTATAAACTCGTTTCGTTCTTCTAGGACGTTTATAAGGAAATCCATCCACTAACGGTTAGGAGGTGATCTCCGATCTTATTTTCGTCTGTGTATTTCTGTGACGCCCCACCTCTATACCCACGCTAGCCAAGAACACTACGGTGTAATGCTGTCAACTAGCACGGAGAATAAGGCTGTTGAGGAGCGACCATCCATGTAATTGCTTTGTGCGAGCACCGATATGTCAGATAGTATAATATGCATTTTTATTTCAAGAGGAAATCCGACATACCGATACAAACACAATGCTACTACACAGTGGCTATATTAGTTTAGGACAAAATATATAATAATAACACAGATAATATAGATAAATGCGGAACACAGATTAAACAGAAAAGTCTCATATATATAATAACTGATGTCAGTTACAATACATTTGACACGGTACATATGATACAACTACAACTATCGACTCTGGAAGTTATATACACAAATACATTATCAACTAATGTACATGAATACACATCCTCCTAATCAGTACACTGACTACTACGAAAAGACGCAAAACGCTTCAAATGATATGAAAAGTCTTCATAGCACTAGCAGCATCCCAAAGCTAAAAATCTACAACCTGTAAATACTCGGTCTGACCCGAGTACTAAATTCAAAAGAAAATAATACACGGGTCAGTCTAATTCAAACTCAGTTATTAATGCACAGAAGCAGTAATAATCAAATACCAAATAGACGACAGTCACAAAAATCTCGTATATCCAACTCTTTAATAAGAGAATTGGATATCGATAATTATAACAGATATCAGTGTTAAACAACAAATCAGTAGATTCGAGATATCAACAAAGATAAGTAAAAAGATTATCAATAAAGATAATTCAGAAAACAATAGAATTGCCAAAACAGCAATTTACAACAAAAACATCAAATTAATCTAAGCAAAAATGCGAATTCAAAATTATTGAATTGGCAACACAAAACAAATCCAGCAATTGAAATATCAATAAAAATCAATACGGTGTGGCTGCAGTACACGCACGCGTGCACTACCTCGCCACATCAGTATAAAATGTCATCACAACTCCAACTATTAACAGCACATCAATACTGCAGAGGTCAAAATATTTACAAAATGCAGAGATCGAGTCACTGTTACCAGGACTCAACACAATTGCAATACTACTGAAATCAAAATACGATCACGGGGTCAAATCCGAGTTGCAAGCTGGATTCAACTCAAGTGATTTCGAAAACAACTCAAAATGCATTAATACAGTGCAAAAGAAATCATCAAAGACCAAGACACCTCCGAGGTAGTCCATCATAGTGCAGAAGTGAAGACTACAAGAAGCTCACGTGCTCAGACTCAAATGAATACAGAACAGTAAACATATATGCAAATTCGAACATACATATATACATATCAAAAGATGTATATACATACATGACTGCATACATATATATGAAGATTAAAAATGCAACTATAACTTCATGCTAAAAGAACTGGGCCAATGTCAATAGTGTAACAAAACAAACACACTATCAAAATAGCACTGCTGGCAATAGTGAACACTAAGCATGTTAATGACAAAGCAATGCAAACTGCAGACAGTGCCGAAGAAAAAAGGTAAAAGATATTGCTTCATCAAAACCAAATACTGGACAATGCAAACTCGAGTATGCTGCAGTTAAATGAACAATGGACAAATGCTACAACTTCAAGTGAACTAATGCACAGTGATGTATAACATCAAGACCAATTTCAAATGACTAATGTAATGTATCAGTTTCAACTATATCTCCAAGTGCACATGCAATATAGACCTGACAGTATGCAGTGATACTGTCTCGAGGTAAATAGCCTCCAACACTAAATAAAGCATGGTAAAGACCAACTAAAATAAACAAGTTGGTAAACTGTCTCAAAGCTAACAGTTACAGTATAATCCCATGAAAACAGGGACATTGCAATGTTCAAAGAGATGCAATATCCAAATACATGAAGTGCTGAAAGACTTAACTAATGCAAGTAAAGCTAACCTACAGAGACTGTCTCGAAGACCAGTGAGCAACAGGGGAAAACAAAGTTCGACAGATTACGCGTGTGAACAAGTACATATATGAATGCAGTGAAACTCGAGATAATAACATATGCAAAGTACACTACTGGAATGAACTTCCAAAATCAACACTGATATCACAATTCGAATGGCACGAGTAAAATGATCAGGAGAAATATCAGTGGTGAACAAAGACAACTGCAGTGAAATGCAACTCAAAGTCATGCCGAAGTCATAGACGAAACGTGTTCAAAAATCATGAAATAGATTTCAAACCAAAGACAGTGCCAAAGAAATCAACATCGAAGAAAAATCATTTCGAAACCGAGGCCAACATTATCACATTTTAAAGAAATCGAAATAGCAGTTTTCACAAAATCAACTTAGTTACAACTAGCCAACAGAGGGTCCAAAACAACAGTTAATGGCCGAAGTGAAGAAGAACGACATCAACATCGTCAATTCAAGTAAGCGAAATTATTTGACATGAACTAAACAAAAATCACCAACAACAAACAAAAGCAATATCACGAGCCGAAGCCCAAAAAGAATGGAGTCAACTAGTTCAAAAGTCACGTAAATTGCAAAAGTAGGAAATCATCGACAAAACACTTAAATCCCAAGTCACGAAACAGAGTACTTGAATTAGATGTGAGCAATAAATCACTCACCTCTGTTACAGTCGAGGCAGCCGAGCCATGCGAAAAGACAAAGCATTTCGGGGAAGACGAACGAAGTTAGCAGCCACTATACTCGATTTCTACAATGCCCTAGTTTGGAGGAGACGAGGCCGCCATTATTTCGCTTTCTTCAATTTTGGGCTTAGGGTTTACGAATGGAGGAAGGGGGATTTGGGTGTTGAATGATATCACGGCTGAAACAATTAAATGAATACGTGGGCAATTATTCACAGTGTAAAGCCCACTCAACAGTCAACGAATTCTTTATAAAAGAATTTTACCTGATATAATTTCCAAACAGCAATTACCTAGGAAAAGAAATCGTCTAAAGACGATAGTTATTCGGTACGAAATACCGGGTTGTTACAATTTCCTAAAGAACCGGGGTTGAGTTTACCGAAAATATCGAACGTTGTTTCGATGAGACCGGGATCAGATTTGTTATCCGAAAACCACTTCGATCCAACGAGTACGTTTTCGAAATGAAGACAAGAGCATGGAGTTGAAGATGGATTAGTGAAGTGCAAGGGCTAATCACGACTAATCCTGAGGGTGATTCCAAAATGGATGTAGTAGGAATAGTGCATTCGGTTCCCTTTGGACCCGGAACGGACTTGTATGGATGAATGCTATCAGTACATTGTCATTAGAGGACAATGAGCATTCTAAGTGAATATTTCTAAAAAGGTAAGCGTAGCCTCTAGCCTCATCAATCGGGAATGACTGAAAATCAGGGGGATGCAGCAAGACTAAGTGGGTCACACCCAAGTAGAGTATGTTTATCACCCTTCTAGATATCCTCAGATATTATTTTATTACTACGATGTATGGAAGGAGCTCGAAAGAGGGTGGAAACACCTGGGGTGATAACATATTCGGTCTATCCAGGTCAGGGATAGTCCGGTCTTGTGTAGCAGGGGGATCCTGGCGTGGTCCTCGGTCCGCTATTCTAGACATGTACTGTGGTAGGTGGTACCCTAGTGCCTAGTCATTCAGATGGAATCCATTCTCAAATAAGCGTTGTACAGTTTTGATTGTGCCCAACTATGCTGAAACGTGAGATGCAAGCATTTCAGCTATTTGAATAAGTATTTGTACTTGGACACTATTATAACATCAGAGGATTTGATATGAAATGTTTTTGGTTACCGTAAGGTAAAAACCCATCGTGTTTATTTGTGGTGTGGTCTTACGAGATACCTTTGATTTTCGAAGGATTTTGATAACTTAAATAATTCAATTTGAGTGCGTTTTTCTCACGTTGGTTTTCCAGACTGACTCGGGTGTTATTTTATTATAATGCTCGGGTCAGACCGAGTATTACAGATAAAGAATAGGATGCTATGGAGCTCAAGAGACGAGCTGGATGGCAAAGGCGTATTTCACGTATCCATTTTATATTCCGTTGTGTATTGTAGGTTGTATATTCAGCTTTTGTGAGGACAAGTTATTATAACTGTCCAGTATTGTGCTATTGATTTGTGTGGTACCCTGATGTTGTAAGGTATAAACAGTTATAGTTCTTTTTGTATAAAGATCAGTTGTTATCTATTATATATTGTTCCGCTGCGATTGTGAGATTCTATGTTGTTATATCTATTTTCTTCTTCTACCTCTTTCTTTTTTTCCCTAACGATCTGGTATTTCTGGCATTCGATTATTCGGCATGTAATACAGTGGGCGTATTGATGTCGATTTTCGAAAGTCGAAAATCCGGGTCGTGACTTATCAGCGAGTAGTACGCTATGCAGTTGGATTGGATGGATTTGGAGCTAGTTGGAATTTTGGATTAAAATTGGAAGTTCATTCAATTTTAATTCAGAACGAAACATTTGGACGACTATTAAAAATCAATGTGAGTGAATCTCACCTTTTTGGTTAATCGAAAAATTTATACAGTCAATATAATTATTTATTGGATGCATGAATATTTTATTATAGGCTGTTATTGGCTGTTTAGATAATTTACTAATTATTATTAGTTGGATTGGATATATTCCCGTCTAATGGAGCAGATGAGACCCTATTACGTTCTCGTGTAAGAGCAGATGACCCTTTGTATACGACCCGCCTCGAAGCGGTTGATTTTTATATTATTGATTATATATTGTGTGTGATGCAGGGGGACTGGTTGGAGGGATCCAACAGGATTCCTTACACTGTTGATTTTATTTTTCATATATATTGTGATATATGATATATTGGATGTTATATTGGATGACATAGACACGATTATTTAGTGCTTTAGTAGCACCGGGCCTTATATTCTGTTATTTTAGAATACCATAAAATAGTAATTGACCTTGAAAAGGGATTTCAAATGTATTTTGGAAATTATATAAGTTTAATAATTATTCTTGAATTATTTGAAGAAGTAATTTATTTTAAATCAAAGGTACGATTTTTGGACCTTAAATTTAATAGTTTTATAAAATATTTCAAATGGAGATTTTTGAACTGTAAAATAAAGATTTTTAAATCTTAAGACAAGTCCGTCTTTTATAATAAAGGATATGGGCATAAAAGAAAATAGAAATATTTTGACATAAATATTTATTAACCATCTTATTTATAGTAATATAATATATGTATATGTACATATATTAAAGATTATTTACAAATTTGAGATTTATAAATGTGATGAATTATAAAAGTGATATTTTACAAAGGAAGTGAAG
This sequence comes from Allium fistulosum, assembly GCA_030737815.1. Taxonomy (NCBI): domain Eukaryota; kingdom Viridiplantae; phylum Streptophyta; class Magnoliopsida; order Asparagales; family Amaryllidaceae; genus Allium; species Allium fistulosum. The sequence goes on along the minus strand of CM060903.1, from coordinate 1,423,582,527 downwards.
ATTTGTAAAATCATATTTTATTTATAAAGGGATAGATTTATAAACGGGTTTTATAAATTAAAGGAAACTATTATCGTTTAGTAAATTGAAATAAATCAAACGGTGGATTTATTATAAGATAAGGAATGATATTTTAGAAATAGTAGACTCTATTTTGGAAATTGAAGGCGAGGGTAAAATTGGAATGTTAAACGAGATTTTATAAATAGAAAGGAATTTATAAAAGGAATTTATCTATATGAAAGTAACATTATAATGGAAGGTGATTGATGTTTTTAAATGAGATTTATGAATAAGTGAGATTCATAAAGGAAATAGAGTTATAAATGGAGTTCATAAGTAAATGGGTTTTATGAAAGGAAGTTTCTATAAAATGGAAAGAGTTTTTTAAATATCGTTTTATAGATATGGGAATGATCGGGTTGAAGATTTAAGTAAGGATTTTTATTGAGGAAATAGCTTATGATCCAAAAGTTGGTTACTCGTATTAATATTGTTTAAAGTTGTTTATTAATATTTAAATATTTTGAAGGGCTAATTATTTAAATTATTAATATGGTTTGAAAATGATTATTAATAATATTTAGGTAATTTATTATTATTATTTATATGGTAAAGATTAACGATTTTTTTATCCATAATGGTTTGAATTATTAATTATTATTTTTAAGAGGTTAAAGGTTAATAATAATTATTTATATATGATGTTTTCGAGATTCATAAATAGAGTTTGTAAACGGAGTTGGTTTTTTATAAGAGGAACTTATAAAATGGTTTGAAGATTTTAAAGGAAGGTTATATACAAGGAAAAGAGGTTTATAAATAGATGGATATCCATAAAAGAATTTCAGAAATGAGTTATAGATTTATAAAAAGGGTTTATAAATAATTGCATAGTTTTATAAAGGGTTTATAAATGACTTGAGGAATAAATTATAAATGGTTTCTAAAGGGTTTTAGAAATTTATAATGAAGTTTATAAATGATTTTAGAATTTGGCAAAAAGAAGATCTTCCTTAGTGTTTGGTAAATATACTTATACCGTTGAGAGAAGTATATGGATATTTTCTTAGTATTGAAAATATAAGGGTTATGGCTATTTCTTTGTAAATGTATTTGTACAAGCATTTACAAGATGATTTTAATTAATGAAAAGTTTAATTAAGGAGGCTTAGTGTTGCTTGGTTCTTAAAAAAATGTTGGTTTTTCCTATGGAATTAAACCCATGATTGAATGTTTTTTATTCGATAGTTAAATAACCGACTATAGGAATTTGGACCCAAAAGAAACTTTAGAAATATCTAGGAGAGACATGTGAGTTATGTGGCACAGTCATCTCCGATGATTCTGTACTGTGCGTGTAAATCTCGTTTCGCTCTTCTAGGAGAAATGATAAGGAAATCCGTCTACTAACGGTTAGGAGGTGATCTCCGATCTTATCTTTGATTGTTTATTTCCTAAACAACCGTGGTTGAGTTTACCGTGAATTATCGAATGTTGTTTCGAAGAGACCGGGAGCAGATATGTTATCCTAGAACCACTTCGAGCCAACTTAAGCGTTCGAAGTGAAGACATCTTGAAGATGATGGAATTGGAGCTCTCAATCGTTTCGTTCAGTCCCAGAACGAACTTGTATGGATGAATGCTGATATTGCATTATTGCCTGAAGGGTAGTGTTAGCATTCCAAGTGGGAATTGCTATATGAATGGTAAGAGCATAGCCTCGTCAAGCCTCACATCTAGGAAATGAATAAAGCAGGGACATGCGGCAGGGCTAAGTGGGTTGCACCCAAGTAGGGTACGATCATCCCAAGTCTAGAACGATATTCATGTATGCTTTGGGATACCATTGTGTAGTTGTTAATTACAACCGATGGGTGATCATATTCGGTGCTACTCGAGAAGGGGGTAGTGCCATTCCTGAGTAGTAGAGGTGCAACATGTTGCAGCCTCTCGTACATTTTATCTAGAGGTGTACGGATTCGGTGGGTAGACCCTTACCATTTCATAGTTGGAATCCATTCTCCAATACGAGCTTTCGGTTTTGGTTGTAGAACCTAGTATGCTAGAATTTAATCAATATAACAATTTCGGCTATGGTTAATAATTACTTGTATATTAGACACTATTATAATATCAGAGGATTTCATGTGAAATGTTTTGGTTATTGTAAGGTAAAAACCCGTCCATGTTTATATGCGGTGTGGTCTTACGAAATACCTTTTTTTTTTAAAAGTTTTTATAACTTAAAAATCCAGTTGGGTGTGTTTTCTTACGCTGGTTTTCCATACTGACTCCGGTGTTATTTTATTATAATGCTCGGGTCAGACCGAGCATATTTACAGATTTCTTGGATGCATTGCAGCTTAGGAGATGAGTTGGAGGTCTTCAAGGCGTATACACAATATGTTTATTTTCCGCTGCTTTGTTATTGAAATTATCAGCAATTGTGAGGACGGGATGTTATAACTGTCTAGGCTGATGATTGTGATTGTTGTTGTACTCTGATGGATGTATGTATATAACAGTTCTCTTTTGTAAAGATCATTGATATTATATTATATGTTGTTCCGATGCGATTGTGAGATTCTGTGTTGTTTTTAGTTTCTTTTCTCTTCTTCTTCTCTTCTCTTCTTCTTTCTTCTTTCTTTCCCTTAACTATCCGTCTTTTCGTTCTGTTTGGGTTGGACATGTGTGGTTTATTGTCAACTTGAATTGTACGAAAAAGTGGCTCGTTGCATTACCTATCCTCAAATTTGCCTAAGTATAAGCCCAATGCCAACATGATTTTTCTGGTGCCACCGAAGCTTTTGCCTTCAAAACTCAAAGTGAACACTCCCATGCATTGAAGCACTCAATCATGACCACATTTTGGTCACCAATGGCATGATTTAGCACCTACTATTGACATGATTTTCTCCATCCAAATCAGCTCCAAATCATGTGTGAATTGTTTTGTAGGCTTCTCAAGTCTTCAAGAACATCATATCCAAATTTCATCACGTTTTGAGCAATTTGTTGTCGTTTGCACCAAACAACATATCATAATTATAACTATATAAAACAACTAGTAAACACATCCAACAACATCCAAACAACAACTATAAATCATCTAAACACAATTTACTAGCATGAATTTTCCTAGATATAATCTTATGGAAATTGACAATTATAGTTGGTAAATGGTATAAAACATATTAAAATTCATATCTATCTTTTTTAAACATGGGCATAAGGTGTTATTATCATCAAATCTATGTTTTGAATACATTTAATTTTTAAAATCACTTTTAAAACCATAATTTAACTATATCAACATACATATCATAGTGAGAGAAGCAATATCACTCATCTAGCACCAAATTTACCCAAATACCAATGCAAATCCTAGATCGACGGTGCTTTCACAAATTTTAAGATGCTCAAACAGTAATTACTTGATTCCCAGGCTAATTACCACATATTGATGTGTTTTAAACTAACTAAAATATAAAGAAGAGCTTTTTGATTGAAATCGAATTAATGGAGATTTAGACTTGTTTTGGGAAGTGAAAAATGATTTAGATCTATCCCATCATCCCTTATTAGGTACGAATCCCGAAATAGGTTGTTGGGCTTAAGTTTCGAGCTTAATTAATTAACCACTAATTTGACCATCAACTATCTAAACTTAAAATGGTCATATCTCCTAAACGGTAAATCCAATTTTCTATTATGACTACTCTATGGAAAGAGAAACTATCATTCCGATCTAATGAAAGTGGTTTCAACCCTAATTAGACTCCTATCTAAAGTTATAGGCCTTACAAAATTTCTAAGTCAAAATCATCTGATAAAAATTCTAAGGGTATAAAATGTCCCTAGTAGACATTTACCAAAGCAATAGAGTGATATGACCTCAAATGAATTTAATAATAATATTTTACGATCCTCTGATACGTAAAATATGGCTCGTTATACTCCACACTCCTTCATTAGGAATTTCACCCTCGAAATCATCAAATAAACCAACAAAAGTCAACCACAGTTACCATAGATGCCTAACAACCATAAGTAATCATCATAAACATCATACCCGCAACCATGCAATCAATAATATAGATATACATATCTAGCACGCGAGATACTAAACTACCCTATATGATATCAGAAGTGAAAATGAATATGATAAACAGAAGGCTTATCTACGTAAAGAGCTCTGGATATGTCATCCTTATGCTTTCTTCAGTCCTACGTGCAATCGCCTTCACTTTCACTCCATTGAACCTTCACCAACTCCATTGTCTCCCTCTTAAGCTGCTTTGTATCACACCCGACAATATGAATCGACCTATGAGATCTCGAAGCTTCTGCTTTAATTTTGATACCATCAAGTTGATCTGGTGCAATCATTATGCCTGAGTCGTGCACAAACTTCTATTAAAGGGAGACGTGGAATAGATTACGCACGACCGCCATTTTCTGGGGTAAGTTGACTCTGTACACTAGGTTCCCAATCCTCTCTCTACAAATCTTGGTGCCAACTTGCCTTTATTACCGAATCGAACAACATTCTTTAACAAAGAAATCTTCACAAACACCATATCATCGACAAAGAACTACAAATTTCTACGTCGCTTATCAATGTAGCTCTTTTACCTATTTTGAGCAGCCCTTATTCGTTGCCGAATGATTTCAATCTTCTTCGAAGTTTCTCTAATCATATCCGGCCCAAGTATAAGTTTTTTGCTTGCTTCTCACCAACACGAAAGAGCGTTACACGATCGGCCATACAATTCCTCGAATGGTGCCATACCAATACTAGTCTAATAACTGTTGTTGTATGTGAACTCCACCAAATGTAAGTGATCGTCCCATGAACCTCCAAAGTCAAATATGCAAGCTCATAAGAGATCCTTTTATGTACGATTCACCCTCTAGGTCATACATCCTTTTATGGATGAGAAGTCGTACTGAGATGCAACTATGTCCCTGATGCCTCATGTAAGCTTTTCCAAAAACCACTAGTGGATAAAGCGCTTGATCACTCATAATTCTTTTCGGCATACCATGGAATTGAACTACCCATCTCATATAAAACTCGGCCAAATTGGCTGTAGTTCGATTAGATTAACGGGCATGAATCAAGCATTGTTCATCAATCTATTGACTATGACCTAAGTGCTATTGTACCATCCTCTGGTCCTCGATAGTCCATTGATGAAATCCATAGATACTTGTTCCTATTTCCACACGGGAACTACAAGTGGTTCATCAATGCACTTAGCTTCTTTTCTCTGCCTTCACCAACTGGCAGTTTATACACTTTAAGGGGAATGTCCCCACATCCTTTTTATCCCTTCTCATTAATATGTCTTCTTCATATCATGGTACTCCTATTACCACTAGGATGTATAGTAAATCTCGATTGATGGCATTGTCATAGCACCTTATTTCGTAATCCATCAACATCGGGAATAAACAATCTCTTATCCTTACAGAGACAACCATCTCGGTCGAGTTCATACTGCCTTGTGTCATCATGTTTTACCCATCCTTCTATCTTTGCTATGATCTCCACTAGTTTAGCATCTTGCTTCTGATCAGTGCCAATCCTCTTGATCAAAGTTGGTCTGGTGGTCAAACTTGCCAACATCTCTGGTTCTGTGATATCCCGGGATTTTGGGCAATAATCAATTTAATAATCTATATTTAAAAATTAAATTGATTTGATGATCTTTGTTAATAAATTTGAATAAATTTAATAATCTAATTAAATAAATATTTAATTAGTGATTTATCTTTTAAAAGTTTAATAAAATATTTTCTATTTATAATATATATGTATAATTGTATATATTGTAAATAGATGAGTTGGTTTGAATTTAACAAATGAAATTATGTTTTCAAATTTCTAATATATATTTGGTAATTTGGAAATTATGATTTAAATTAATATTAAGCTTTCCAAAGATATTTAATAAATAACTATATAGTTTTAAAATACATAATATAAATGTTTAATTGTTTAAAAATAGATTTTAGCTTAAGTTCAAATTTAAATAAAAGGTTTGTTTATTTCTTTTTAAATATTACTTGATATATATGATTTAAAAATAGAAGTTTAAAATACAATTTACATATGGTATTAATTCATTTAATAATAGAAGTAATTTATAATTTCTTTTATAAATTATTTAAAATAGTCAAATTTGAAATTTTCAATACTTTGTTTTTATAAATATAAATAGACTTTAAATAAAATAGGATTGTTATTGTAAATTTAAATTGAATATGAATTTGGATTTATAATAGAAATTCAAAAGAAAGATATTTTAAAATATTTTGGATTTAAAATATAGATATAAGACTTTATTTATATATATATTGGTTATTTACATTTTCTTTAAAGTAATTTATATACATATACATATTAGGTAAGTATTTATAAATAGTAAACTAGTGTAAAAAGCTTTTATTAACATTTTTAAAATAAATAAAAATATGTATTAATTACTTAAAAGACAAATGTCATTATATCAAAGCCTAATATAACATGTGTTATTAATTTAAGGCCTCCATATTACAAGTGTTAGATAATTAAAATGAAATGAGACAAGTGTCATTTAATCTTGTTTTTCTTTTATTTTTATTTTTAAATAAATTCAGCCTATATATAAAACATTTTTTCTTCTTTCCTATTTCCTTTTCTAACTTCATTGTAAAATCTGAAATTCATTTCCACTTCTAAAGCAAACCAGAAAATCAATATTTCTCAAAACCAAATCTGAACTCAATCTTCCCTCATAAACAAATCTGAAATAAACATCCTCTTCATTCCAAAATGTAATCAAAGCCTATCTCTTCTTCAACCTGGAATCAAAGCAGAGATCAATCTTCTCTGTTTTGAAAGCAACCTGTAACCAAGTTGCAAAGCTCAAAACAAATCTGAAATTCACTTTCCTCAAACCAAAAATCAAAAGCCTGCAAGTTCTCTTCAAATCAAAGTCTGCATGTATTCTTCAAAACAGAGGCAAGCAAAAACTGGAATTAAAAGCAAAATTCAAAGGCATGCAAGCTTAAATCAAAAATAAGGAAGCAACTCAAGTTTTCAAATTTAATCAAAGCAAAGGCTGTTTTCAAAAATGAAGGCTCTGTCTTCTTTAATTAGGTGAGTAACAATCATTTTTAAAATTTTAAGTATATGGAAATAAGGTTGCATGATAAATATCTGAAGCCAAATATGTTTGTGTGATTTTATAAGTGAATTATCTGGATATATTTATGAATGCAGGGCTGTTATAATTATGTATCTCTGTTTACAGTTTTATGTTCAAGTTTTGTGATCAAAATTCATATTCACCTGAACCAATTGTTGTTAGGACTTAAGATTTATATAAAATTTGTTTGTTTGATCAAGAAGTAAAGTTTAAAATTTTATTTAAATAAATTAAAATTTAAATGTGCTCTGGAATTCAAAACAACAGTTCAAGCTCAAGAAGAGTTAAAAAAAAAAAAACCCAAACATTCTATTTCCTTGTTTCAGGCATAGGATCTAAAACTTAATCGAAAACCATGATTTTTGGGAAAGAAAATATAATTTTTAAACTAGTTTTGGGTATTCATTTCTGAGTTGAACAGAAATTGGAAATAGGGTAGTATCTGGTGATCTCCATGATCGGAGAGGATGGGGTCATCACTGAAGGTAGACGAATGGTCGGAGACTTAGAGAAAAATGTCAGATAAGTGTATAAATTGTTGTAGTCGAGGTGAGTGATCGGGTTAGTCTGTAAACCTAGTTTTTGTCCATGTCAAAGTTTTGATCGATACGACCTCTCCAGATGATCGAGTTAAACAGGGCTTTGGAGATGAGATGTTGGAGTGTTATCGAAGTTGTAGCCGGAGTTTCAACAACTCCGATGATCGGAGGTAGGAGTACGAAGGGGTTTCCAGACTTCGTGGTGGTTCGAGACTCTTGTTCCAGGGTGGGTGAATGCTCGAATTTGATTTCGAGTAACAATCGATGAAGTTTAGGTTTAGTTCGTCAGAGGACGTGATCGCCGACTTGTGAGGATAAACGTTGATGGTCGGAGTCGCCGCGTTTGGCTGTGCACGTGTACGGGGTATGTTGTGTCAGTCTGGGTTTAGGTAGAGTTGTAGTCTCGAGTTTCCTCGGGTAAATTAGGTTGTTGACTCGAAGCTTTTAAGTTTTGACTCGAAGCATTTTGGATGTGTCTCGGGTAAATTATGTGTGACAGGTTTTAACAGAAACCTGTTATTCTGTTTTTAAATTTTAAAATAAAATTTAAAAAGCTGAGTTTAAATGGTAAGCAAAGTTTAAATAAGTTTAAATCTAGTTTTTAAATCTGGAGTTTAAGTTTAAAGCCCAGTTTCAAATAAAATAAAGTTTTTTTTTAAATTTAAAATTGATTTAACTACTGTAAAAAGAGTTAAGTAGTTTGAATTTTAAATTAAAGTTTTAAATTGTAGATAGGTTTTAAATCTAAAGATTTATATGGAGTCAAAGTTAATATATGTTTTAAATTTTGAAATAAAAAGGAAGTTTTTTTTTAAAATCTAAAATGTTTTAACAATTTGAATGTTTAAAAATGTATTTTTAATTGATTTGAATTTAAAATGAATTTGGTTTTAAATTTTATTTAATTAAGTAAATATTTCTCTAACATGTGATTTAAAAGGATAGTTTTAAAACTTTGTTAAAGTTAAATTTGTCTTCATTTTAAATCTTAAATTTAAATTGAAATTTAAAAGTAAATTTAAAAGTAAATTGTTTTAAATGCTTTATTAATGATATTTTAATCATTAATAAGAATAAAGTGTTATTTTAAAGATAATTAAGATTGAATGATGTGAGATAAAATAAATTAGTAAGGTAATTAAAGATAATTAATCAATTTAATTAATTTATGACTTGGGTTAATAAATTAGTAATTAAGGGTTTAAAATTTGATTGATAAAGGATTAATTAAATTAATTTAAAGGTTAATTAATTTGAATTAAGGATCATTAATTTTATAAGTTAATGGTTAGGAATAAATTAATAAAGTAATTAAGGTTTAATTAAGTTATAGTTAAGTACTTAATGTAATTAAGTAATTAGAGATTAATTTATTGATAATTGGAATTAATTAAATTGTAATTAAAAATGGTTAATTAATGTTTAATTATTTTAGAAAGATAATTAAAATAGTTAATATTTAATGTAGATCATTAACTAAGGATAATTAATTAATGTGATTAATTTGGATAATTAATTAGATTAATTAATTTAAAAGATAATCATTTGTGAAATTGTTTAATAAAATTACTTAATGGAAGTAATTAAGAAATTAATTAATCATTGTAATTAATTGAGTTTAAATTGATTAGTTAAGTTAATTAATTAAGTTTAATTAATTTAAGATAATCATTTAATAATTTGTATAATTACTTAATGTAATTTAAGGAGGTATAATGTGACGACCCGGCTTTTTCTCCTCAAAAAGTCGTATCATCTTGAAGAAAGAAAGAGATAGAAAAGAGAAAAGATAGAGAAGAAAGAAAGAAACACATCAGAATCTAAACAGCGGAACGAATAAATTATATTAATCAAATAAGATATTACATTGTATCATATACATCAGAGATACACAGCTCATACAACACATACTAGACAGTTATAAACATCTGTCTAGTCATTACAACTCAAATACACTCAACAATTGACTCATACACTACTTATTCATTTAACACATATACTTACAAGCTCTATTATCCTAACACTTGTCATTTAAGCATTTTTATTTATTTTTAAAAGATTTTAAAAACTTTTATATTTATTTCCTAATTAATAAATACATTTGTACTTTAATAAATGCTTTCTAATTTTTTACATAAATACAATGTTTAAAGAAAATAGAATATAAACCAATTATGATTTAAATAAAAACCATATAAAATATTTTAAGCTCATTTTAAAATGCTAATTTAAAAGCTTTTGTATTTATTCCTATTAAATAAATACTCTTCCAATTTCTATAAATATATTTCTTTAAAGAAAATAATACAAAACAAATCTTATTTTAAATAAAAACTTTTATTTAAATTCAAACTATATTATTATTTTCATTTTAAGATATATATATATCTTTAAATTCAATTTTTAAATTCAATTTCAAAGTCAATTTAAAATCCAAATTAAAAATCAATTCAAATAAATAAATAAATATATATTTTTAAATAGACTCCTCATTAACCTGAAAATAATAATTCTATTTTTAAAATCCATTTATAAATCACATTATTAATTATCAATGATTATCCTATTAAAATCAATTTAAATATACATATATATATACATTTAAACAAACACACTATTACTTTGAAATAATATGTTTAATTAAAATCTATTTATAACTATATTTAAAAACAACTCATTATTATTATTGTTTGAAAATAACTACTTTACCAATATTTAATAATTAATTTAAAAGATTATCTCATTTTAAATTCTCTGAAATCCCGGGATATCACATTCCTTCCCCCTTAAAAGAATTTCGTCCTCGAAATTTAAAACAAAAGATAATCTAAAGTTTTTATTTTATTTTAACCAAAAAAAATAATTCAAGCCTACTTATCAACCATACACTATCAACAAACAACTATTCATCCAAACAAACAATTTTATCCAAACAAACAATTTTATCCAAACAAACAATTTTATCCAAACAACTATACTAGCTACCCGGACACAGATCCGGATAAGCTTCCTAAAATTTCCTTGAGTTTCCCCAAGTATATATATGTACCGGGATACTCGCTCAACAGAATTCAAACAACCAATTCTACTGAGCTACAGAGCTCCTACACAACTAGATCTATAAAACTAAACAGAATATCAGACCACAGATAAGTCTAACTCAACTACCAATTCCTTTCAAAACTGCTGGTTCCAAAACCAGAGATAGATCAAACACGTACTTCCTCAAAGATACGCGATATACTCCGAATCCCAGTTATCCAAACTGACAATTCAACCAAGTAGACCAAACTCTTATCCTTACAAAAACTCAGAAGAATCCAATACTCCTTGGAGTTAACCTCACAGTTTTACCCAATCTTATTTCTCCTTTGACCGGAGAAAATAACAACAAAGTCTCCAACTCCGAATTCCAAATTCCTCCGTTTCTTATCCATAGAACTCTTCTGACAATCCTGGGCTGCCTACACCCATTCCGATCAGCTTAACCTTCGCTGATGCTTCTAAAAACAAACTGGATCAAAAATAACTCAACAAAATGATCCTCTCAAGATCTACCCAAAATCCAGAACACAAACTCTATTACCATCAGTAGGCTATAATTTACTTCTCCTATCCGGAAAAGATATACAGATGTACTGCCAATCTGACCTTTAGATCCATAAAAATTTTCTGTAGAAACTTTTAATCCAAACACTGCAACTTCCAGTTGCTTTCACTCTAGAACAGCTGCCACCTTGCTTCCGCTGCACAACTCTGATCTGGAGAAGATGAGAATACCGTTGATGAACTCGAGCACAAACTAGACAACACATTCCGGAAATATGGTTCAACAAATCCATAAAAATAAAACTCAGCAGTTCCATCAAATACTGAGCTGTTTCACCCAATCCTTTCTCTAGGAGACATCCTTCTACTAAGTTGAACCACCGGTACCACTCCTGAAATCAAGTCGATACAGAACTCAATCTCAAATGCAGACAAACTTCTGACTTCGCTAAAGATATCCAGAAAGTCTCAGATAACTCAAGAGAATATTCACTATCGCAAGTCACTTTTGCGATTCACTCAGCTTAATTCCAAATAAACTGTTCTCTCTTAACCACTCAGAACAGCTTATGCTTGACTAACCCATCCATCGAAGAACTGGATCCACTCTGATGCTTCTGAACTCCAACTCTAGAAAACTGCTTAGCCAGAAAACTTCCTGCCGGCACACGAAACACTCCGAGCTGCTCTGCTGACCCAGATGCCAAGACTCCCTATCCAAAGCTTCGAGAAACTCGGACTCCAAACCAAACAGAAAAGACTCTGCTGAACTCAGCCACAACACCGAAGCAGACACATTTCTTCAAACTTGCTCCAAAAGAAAACATTTTCGGAGACATCCATAGTCACTACGTCTCAGCACGCAGCTACTATTTCCTGAGTTACCCAGATACCATCACTTGCTTCAGCTCATCCGACAGATCCAAACTATAACTCAGCCAAACTGGCACTTCCAAGATGGACTCCGAACCTTTAACAGGTTTCCTTCAGAGATTGATGAAATCCTTACACCATAGCAAAGCTCACTCGAGACGGTATTAGGTCTACAGTCTCGACATATACACTTCCAACCTTAACCATCCAAACTCCGACCATTGGTAGTTGTGTTTCACACACCACCACTCTATCTACCTTTATAACTCATATTGGAAAACCTGAACAGGTAACCCAACAAATAGGTAGAATAAATATATATATATAGTTATATAAAATTACAAATACGCTCTCTCAAGATAGAAAGAAATCACTCCAGAGCTAGGTATTCACTCAACCTACAGCTCTGATACCAAATGTGACGACCCGGCTTTTTCTCCTCAAAAAGTCGTATCATCTTGAAGAAAGAAAGAGATAGAAAAGAGAAAAGATAGAGAAGAAAGAAAGAAACACATCAGAATCTAAACAGCGGAACGAATAAATTATATTAATCAAATAAGATATTACATTGTATCATATACATCAGAGATACACAGCTCATACAACACATACTAGACAGTTATAAACATCTGTCTAGTCATTACAACTCAAATACACTCAACAATTGACTCATACACTACTTATTCATTTAACACATATACTTACAAGCTCTATTATCCTAACACTTGTCATTTAAGCATTTTTATTTATTTTTAAAAGATTTTAAAAACTTTTATATTTATTTCCTAATTAATAAATACATTTGTACTTTAATAAATGCTTTCTAATTTTTTACATAAATACAATGTTTAAAGAAAATAGAATATAAACCAATTATGATTTAAATAAAAACCATATAAAATATTTTAAGCTCATTTTAAAATGCTAATTTAAAAGCTTTTGTATTTATTCCTATTAAATAAATACTCTTCCAATTTCTATAAATATATTTCTTTAAAGAAAATAATACAAAACAAATCTTATTTTAAATAAAAACTTTTATTTAAATTCAAACTATATTATTATTTTCATTTTAAGATATATATATATCTTTAAATTCAATTTTTAAATTCAATTTCAAAGTCAATTTAAAATCCAAATTAAAAATCAATTCAAATAAATAAATAAATATATATTTTTAAATAGACTCCTCATTAACCTGAAAATAATAATTCTATTTTTAAAATCCATTTATAAATCACATTATTAATTATCAATGATTATCCTATTAAAATCAATTTAAATATACATATATATATACATTTAAACAAACACACTATTACTTTGAAATAATATGTTTAATTAAAATCTATTTATAACTATATTTAAAAACAACTCATTATTATTATTGTTTGAAAATAACTACTTTACCAATATTTAATAATTAATTTAAAAGATTATCTCATTTTAAATTCTCTGAAATCCCGGGATATCACATATAATTACTTAGGAAAGTAATTAATGGATAATTACTGATGTAATTAATAAAGTAATTAAGGGTAGTTAATTACTTAATGGAATTAATCAAGGGATTAATTAAAAGATAATTAATTAAGGAATAATTTATTTATTTTAAAGAAGTAATTAAGGGTAGTTAATTACTGAATGTGATTAATCAATAGTGATTAATAATTATGGTTTAATTAAAGATTAATTACTCAATGTAATTAATTTAAATAAAGTAATTAATGATAAAATGTAATTAAGGATCATTAATTTATATAATTAATGATGTAATTAAGAATTGATTAATTAAGGAATAATTATAAATGAAGTGATTAATTAATGTAATTAATTAAGGAGTAATGTAATTAATTATAGTTAATTAATTAATAAAGTAATTAAAGGTTAATTACTATAATTAATTAAGAATAATTAATTTGTGAATTAATTTAATGTTAATTACTTGAATGAAATTAAATGTAATTAATCAAGGATGATTAATTAAAATGAATAATTGGATGGTGAATGATTAATTGATTGATAATTAATTAATAATGATTTAAGCAGGATTTATAGATGTAGTAATTAATTTAATTTACTTTAAATTAATTAAAGATGAAATAATTAATTTAATTCATTTTAAATTAATTGTAGATGGTGATAAATAAATCATTGCTTATGAATGGATGATATTGTGTACCTTGAATGGTTTGAAATCTCAGATATGAGATAATTGATACTGTATGATTTGGATGCTTTGGTTGCATAGTGATGATGATATGGATTATCTGCTTATAATGATAATGTTGATTATCTATTGTGAATCTGTGAATTATCTATCTGTGTGTAAATAGATAGTAGAATTGAATTGTTTTAACTTTAAAACAACTTGGCCTTAAAAGATACATTTTGGATTTCGATGAGACCGGGATCGGGTTTCCAGATTTGGATATCCGAAAACCACATCGATCCAAATTAAACGTTGGTCGTTAATCCAAATAGAGCAAGTGAAGACTCGAGGTGTAAGAACTATTCTTTGTCAATATAACTCTGAGGGTGATTCCGTAATGAGTTTGACGGAGATAGTACTTTCAGATTCGAGATGAAGATTCAGAGTGCAAGGGTTATGGTCGTTAACTCTGAGGGTGATTCCAATATGAGTGTAACGAGATAATGCCTTCGGTTTCGTTCGAACCCGGAACGAACTTGTATGGATTGAATGCTTTCAGAACATCGTCAGGTGGACGATGAGCATTCTAAGTGATGTGTTCTGATTAAAGGTAATCGTAGCCTCAAGCCTCATCAAACCGGGAATGGCTAAAACAGGGGAGGTGCAGCAAGGTTAGTGGGTAGCACCCAAGTAGGACAAGATTATCCCTGTCTAGAGGTCCCTTCTTATTATTCGGTTGAGTGGGCAGTTGAATTGCAACAACTGCTGGGATGTCTTGTGCGGGAATTATCCAGTAAGGGATGTTCCGGCCTTGTGTTGCAGGGGATTGGGAGTGATCCTCGGTACGGTGATCTAGGCCACGTACTGTGACGGGCGGTACCCCAGTAGCCCTGCCATTGTATGGAATCCAAACTCCAATAAGTGCCGTACGTATTAGTTGTGCCCAACTATGTTGGAATGTGAGATGTAAGCATTTCAGCTATTTCTATATTTTACTTGAAAACCCTAGACCCTATTATAATAAAATCAGATTTCCTATCAAATGTTTTGGTTAGCGTAAGGTAAAAATTTACCCATGTTTATTTGTGGGGAGTCTTACGTGATACCTTTTCTTTCTAAAGGTTTTGAAGTTAAGCAGTTTAACCTGTTACTCACACCAGACCCATGTCTGACCCAAGTTGTTTATTTCTGTTTTATAAACTCTTGGGTACTCAAATTTTTACGAGTAGCCAAGGGATTCAGGTTTAGCTTTGACGAATATTCTGGAGGAGCAATGGAGCAGGAGGCTTCGGCGTTCGTAGATATAGTATTCCGCTGTGTAGATCTCTGTGATAGTGTTTGTATTGTATTTGAGTTGTAATGTCTAGACAGATGTTTATAACTGTCTAGTATGTGATGTGTAATCTGTGTAACTCTGATAAGTGTTGTATATTATGTAATACTTTTGTTATTAATATAATTTATTCGTTCCGCTGTTGAGATTCTGTTGTTGTTCTTCTTCTTCTCTTTCTTTTCTACTTTCTTACCTCTTTCTTTTCTTCAAAACGATGCGTCTTCCTGGACGTAGGATGGCGGGTCGTGACAGGTTCCAACACACAATGAGGTCTAAAGTTATAGCTAGCAATAAACTCAAACTGCGTCCATTCCAAGAACAATGCTCCCAAACTTGTATGTCTTTTACTCAAAACATCAGCGACTGTATTTCCTATTCCAGGAATATACGAAATGCTAAAGTCACAAGAGGCCAAAAATTCCAACCATCGTTGTGGATGAATGAGGTCCTTTTGGGAGATGAGGTATTTCAAGGATTCGTGATCCATGAATAGTTCAAACCTTTCTTCAAGTAGATAATGCCTCCAAATCTTTAAAGCGGATACTATCACCGCCAACTCCAAATCATTGGTCGAGTACTTCCTCTTATGCAGCTGCTGACTAGAATATATGACAATCTTACCTCCTTGCATTAGTACCACATCCAATCCAGCACCACAAACATCGGTGTACACCGTCTTCTCCTCATTCCCGCTTAGAATAGTAAACACTAGTGCAATCGACAACCTTTCCTTTAGACTCATGAATGCATACTTGCGCTTTGCATTTCCAACAAAGGTCTGATTCTTCTTCATCAAATTGGTCAACGGTGTTGCCACCTTTGAGAAGTCCTTGATAAAGTATCTATAATATCCCATCAGTTTAAGGAAACTTCGTACATCTGTAACCGTTCATGGGTCGTTTCCAAACTTGAAACTCTGCTACCTCCGTAGGATCTACTATGATGCCCTACTCAGTAACAACGTGTTGACTAAAAGATTTAGCTAATCTCGGAATTAGATTAATACACAAAGGTTACTTGCTAACACAATGATTAAAGTGAAAAATGAGGAGTTAAGTACGTAGTTATAAGCTAAATAATACAAGTTATAAAGCGGCTCAGCAAAGCTTCCTATGTCCACTATGAAGTTTTCTTACTATATATTTCTCTTACAACTACAAGGAATTACAAGAAAATAATAAGAAAGTAGGAAGCACATAAGACTAATAAATCTATATAATCTTAAGGACTTACAGTATAAAGAGCTCTGAATTGTGTGTAATATTCAGAATCCTTGTACGTTCCAACCCCTTTAGAGTTGCAATGTAGAGGATATTTATAGTATCTAAAATGAATGATGGATGATTGAGATTGAGCTATAGAACCGATGAGAAGAATGTATGACCATTGATGTGGCAGCAAAGGAAGATGGACAACAACTGTTAAGGTGTAAGAAGATGTGCGGTGGATAAAAATATACTCATTGCTTTTCTACACCAGGTGTGGGCCTCATATTTAATGCACAAACTTCACATTGAATGCATATTTAATGCTAATGGTAAGGCACATCATTCTGCTCAACTACAGTACTTCGGATGGTGGACATACAACTTGTCGTTTACTAAGTCTTGCTAAGCCGATCGACCGATTGTTGACAATTTGAAAGAAGTTATGGATCTAGCTAAGGATCACATCAGGAATATGGTGCATGGCAGGATGCAAGGCGATCGGTAGGGCTGCCTGGGTCGGTCAGAGGCGGTTGTACTTAGGCCAAGCCAAGGAAGGGCCATGCATGAGCCTATCTTTCTCAATGTGCCACATGATGAGGCTGGATTGGAAAAGTTCCCGCCATAAATTGGAGTGATGTTGAGTGACCATGCTAACTAGAAGCTATGCTAGAAAGACATTGGAAGGTCAGCCATCATTATGCCAGGTTTGGCTAGACCATGAGGGGATGTGCCTAGACCTTACTTAAATGTGATATGTGATTAGGGATGAGGCGACAGGGCCTCGTCTTGGTGCCGTGCCGAGATAATGAGATATATTAAGTTAAATAAACTTAACAATAATTTGGAATAAAGAAGAATTTAAATTGTTGAAAAAAATATGATTATAATAAAAAGACTATTCAAATTTATGGTTTTAGAAGTTGTAAATTGAAGATAATTGGATAATGAGATAATGAATTTAGAAATAGTTGAGATTGATGTTAGTAAAATCAAATGGATTAAATCAATTATTGAATATCAATTAATTTAAATTTGAATTTATATGGTTTAAATTAATTGTTATTTTGTATTTCAAATCTGTTTTTCTTTCTGGTTGTTTCTATTCTCCTACCTCGTTCCTTTTCGGGGACGAAAAGTTTTGAGTGGGGGAGAGTGTAACGACCCGTAAAATTTTAACCGTTTTAATAATATGATTAATTGAATTTTCGTGAAATTGAAAACAATAAAATTTTGAAATGAAAATTAATATTTGAAATGCGTCTAGTTAAACATAGCAACTGGTAAATTTTCATCCAAAAATATGAAAGTTTATTTTCGTGTGTAATTTTATTTAAATTTAATCAGTTAGTAATTGATGAAAATAAAATGTTTTTGAAACCTAAATATTTTACATAGAAAAATTCTAAATCATCTTCTGAGCAAGACGCCATTTTTCGTTTTTCCAAATTCGGATTTCTTTAGCTCCGTCGGTCTTATTTTTCTATGTTTTTACTGCATTTTCCACTAGTAGAAATTCCAAATTTTTATAATCCAATCCTACCACTGATATCTGTATACCGTTTTGATCGTCCCGTCGTGCTGATCTCCGTAGTATATTCAGTTATCAATTTTGATGTCCGATGCACGGTGGAATCTGTGAAACAAGTAATCGTATTGGATCCCATTTGTGCCTTCTGTTTCCTGTGCCTTTTCATATTTCAGACGTGTAATCCAAGCAACGGTGCTTTAATTACTGTACCTGAATTGACGTGTGACTTCTGCATTTTCCCATCCGTTCAATTAATTACTGTTCAGTTGTGCCTTTTCATACTCCCTAGTCTATTTTTCATTCCATTGAAAATATAAAGTTGTACCCGTTCGTTTATATGGAGATGACTCATTCCTTTAACCTGTAGCTTGATTTTCATCTTTCCTTTCCCCAAAAATCTTACCCATGCTTCTTCCCAAAGCCTTGCTTCCTCTGATCTGAAACCCACAGCCCCTCACCATGTCATACAAACACCCTACCGCAACCAAACAACACAAACCGCCACCACGTACCTCCGCCCTCCTCAACATCTCGTGCAACAGCCTCCAAGCCACACCGCCTGTTCCTCAGCTCACTTCTCCATTCCTTCCCTGCCGCGTGTGCAACTAGCTCTACCGACAACCCAAAGCTTGATCCGCAGCACCTTTCTCCTCTTTCCTAACCTCCGCCTTTATAAAAAAACAAAAAAAAACAAAGAATGGTGAAGCATGACTTCCCTCCTCATAACAAAGCACACATTTGGAAGCCAGGTTGGTTTGAGAGCACCACGAGTTTGGCCAGGTTATGTGGTCGATTGTAAAGTAGCTGGGTTGGCTTTGATTGTGCCAGACTGCCTTAAATCGAGCTGCTAATTACTTATGATAAACTTAAGCAACATTTTCCATTCAAGTGTGTATCCACGAGTGGGTGCAGGCTTGTCAAATCAAAAAAAGTCCCACCGATTGATGATGCTACAAAGCATTTAATGCGCTTTCAACGTCCCTTTGTGTTATTGGTTGTGACAGTTGGTTTTCTAGACATGGTGGAGATGTGTCATGTCTCCCACATATATGAGTTGGCTTTGTTCTGGTCTCTTATGAATGGTTAGGATTCTTTTTTCCTATTGAAATCAACGCACATGATTGAAGACGCGGGTATATAAATACACCCATCTCTTCTTCCCTGAACCCATAAACTCTTTCCCCATGAAAACTCTTCATAGCTTATAAATCTTTTGCAATTCTTTACTGATAAAAAATAGCTAGTTTCATCATCTATTTTCTTTCCAGACATCTTTGCACATATGTCTTTTTGTCCAACTTGTTTGGTATGCTGGGAAAGGAGAAAGCTCTCTTGGTGTTGGACTATCACCCGTTTTTACAGTTTAAACCATTGCATGGAACCTTCTTCTTAAGATGGATCTTGGCTTGCTGCTAGGCTTAGGCCCATGCCTGCTAGCCATGGCTTCGATGGTGATCGACAATCATTGTTATGCTAATTGGCCAGCTAGGGTTGGTGGATTTCTTCTCCATCCTGCTTTGGGAGTTCTCAACCTAAGCCGGTTTGGACACTTCAATGCCTTGCTGGAAAGAGTAATGGTTGTTGCCTCCACCTACGATGTCATGGCTAAAGTCTTGGTCGCCCTCTTGGTGACCAGGGAGCTTTTCAAGATCTCTTATGATATTCGATGTGGAAGGCTTCAAAGATGGTAGCACATTCCCTTTTCTTCAATAAGTTCTTGTTCATTTGGAGCACCGAGGGAGCTCTTCTTCGCATTTGAAGCTGGGTCTTCCAAAGTACTCCACTAACTTGCTTCTTCTTCTCTCTTTCTTCTTTTCAACTAGTTAGAGATAAGCATATCATTTTAAGCCTAGTTGCGCGAGCATTGTGCCTCTGTAGTCTTTGAATTGAATGCAACGAGGGGACCTTGGCCGAAAGTTGTAACAAGCAAGGTCGTACTCATTAGAATAATGCCTACACCCCGAAAGCTATAAATAAATTAGGAGCATGGGGTAAGGCTGGAGGCAGAGAGCCTTAGAGCTTTAAATACGTTCTTGAACATGACGTTTACTGAGCCGTCCCATCCACGAAGGCCCGATGCACATTAAAGTTGGCCAAGGCAAGAGTAAAGACCAGGGGTCGTGATGGGGGTAGGAGACTGCTTCCCTGTCTTCGAAAGTGAAGCCGGTTGGTCGTTCTGATCCTAGTCGGGACACCATGGATGCCCAATATTCCAATGAATAAATTTACCCGGCAATATTTGTTATCCACATAATTTCCAAAGGATGCAAACAAAGACATTTATATTGAAATTAAAGAGTAATGAAGTAATTAACAATGCTGAAGAATAGCATGATGTGGATTGTTGACATAACAACAAGCGTCATACAAATCAACAAGGTAAAAGTAGCATCAAAAAGCCGTATATTACAACGCTGAAGGCCGTGACAAGTAACTATGCCAAACATAAGGGTAAAGTGCAACTTGCATCAATAGAATAATGTCGGAAGAACAAAAGTGGTAGAGTACGAAAACATGCTCCGGGTCCTTAAGGATGAATATCGACACCCCTGGTTCTATTAATATTGACGCCGAAGATATGCTGCATGACGATACAACCATGATAGTGCGTCAAAAAGCAATGTCGACAACATGAAAATTGATTAATATCAAAAGAACACAATGTCACATCTCATCGATAAGGAATTATATACAACATCGTGTGTCATCTATGGTGCATACCGTCTATAGAATTGAATGGATAATGCCATGTCTCTTCAAAGAAAAGGTGATATAGAATACAATCAATACTAAAGGAAATCGGTGTATGACGACATGATTCGTGTCGCATCTCATTGGTGCCATATTCTATCAATACCGCCATTCACCTATAAAAATGGAATGGATATCGTGACTCATTAATATTGCTCTTTACCGATATCATTTGTCATTAATGCCACTTGTTATTAATACCGCATATAAGCAATAAAGCATGTGATCAATGTTGCACATAATCGATGATACATCATATCAATGTCGCATCTCTTTGATGCCACTTCCTCTTCAGCGCCACCTCTATTCTATGTCGCCCCTCTTCAATTTCATCTCTCAAGTAATGCCACGCTCATTCCATACTACTAGCTCCATGCCGAATATTATCCATGCCATGCTTTATTAATGCCACATGCCATCAAATCCACAATGAACATTGCCCAAGAGCATGTTGTAAGCTATTGATCAATGCCATATTTCATGAATATTGAATGATTACTAATGTCGTACAACATCAATGCCATAAGGTGTTGAAAGTCATGCGAGGAAGAAGGAATAATGTCATTCATCAAAGCAAGTTCAAGAGGGATTAGTGTATTTTCCTCCATAAATCTCAAAGACATCCATACTCATTCACAAGCTCCATGTTAAGGCCACTACCAAGATAGAAACAAGTGGCACCATAAAGTCTCACATCGCCAACGGAAGCAAGCCTACTTCCCTCCAATTACTATAAATAGAGGTGCACCCCTCATGGAAAGAGACCCTTAACCTCTTTCTCACTCTTATCACCTTTTCCAATTAGGATATTCTTCAAGTTCTCTTCATTGAGAGCTCGAGGACAAACTAATGGAATAAAGGATAATACGGAAGAAGATGGCATATTTGTAAATAAGGGCCTATGCAATTTGAAAATTGCACATTGACTCATCTTACAACATGTTCACAATTAAATAAAGGAACATGACTTGAGCATATTACCTATTTGCCTATTGATTTTGGACTAGCCTATTTTATTATTTGAACTTATGAATTGTGTTTCAAACAATCTTGTGAATTACTGCAAAAACAATGAGTATTATTAGAATTTCTTCGAACATGCCTCTTTGTACATGCATTTAAAACATTGAACCACATTTCAGTTTAACATTTTGGCGCTAGAAGGAGAGCTTAAACCTTCGGATGTTCAAAAAATGACCAAAATACCCTAGGATTTGAATTTTATAAAATTTTCAAATTTATTCTTTTGTTAATTATATAACTTATTTTTGTTGTTTAAATGTAGGGAACCAATAGCTTATTTATGACATCAATCTACCTCCAATATTCATTTCACATACAACAACCATGTGTTTGCAACATCACTAACACCAACCCTTTTTACGGCATAACTTCATCATGAGATTATTCCTTTACTTGTTTCTCTCTTCTTCTCCCTTCGCTACTCTTAATGCACAATCCATCCAACATTAACGATCAATTCAACATCGATTTTTATTGCTGCAACATAAATTTCTCAAAAGTAAGGTTGAGTGAATTCGAAGTGGATCTAGATGGATCCAAAGTAAATTTTAGTGAACCTGAGGTAGATCTGGATGATCCTAAATTTGATTTAGATAATTTCATTCCCGATCGGGATCTCATAAACATCGAACTATGACGAGATCAATAATGTCGAGGTTAGGACTCCATGCCAAAAGTTCAAAATTTAAGGTCGAGGATTATGGGTACTAACAGATATGATTTTATAAGGAACTTATGCCGCATATAGGTTTATGCCACAAGTATGCTTATGCCGCATGTAGAGTTATGACGTAGTCAATGGCGCTGAGTTGATGATGGAACTAGGCTACCTAATGTTGTAGGCTATTCAAGGCTTCAAAATCAAGGTCGTAAGTATACTATGCCGCATTGGACGATGTCACCGTATTTAATGCCGTAAATAATCAATGACGTCAGTTACTGTTTGCGACCACATCTTGATGCCAAAATTAGGTGGTAGCGTTAAGTAATTAATATTGATAGGATAATGCCGAGGATAATATTTGGTTTTAGGCTTCAGCAAATATCATATTTTGGTTTTAGGCTTCAGCAAAAACTATTGCCAAAGTTGGCCTCGTTTCGGTTTTAACTTGCGCAACGCAAATGTTAAATTTTTTTAACTATACCTTGCGCATTCCATAAATGCGCAAGCTATATTTAATGCTTGCGCACTTATGGAGTGCGAAAGCTCATTCTTGAGCATCAAATAGACAGAGAGCACAGATCTGAGTTCATTTATCAATATTTCTACTTTCTTCCCCAAACCCTCCACATTTCCCAATTCAAACCCATTTTTCTTCCATATCCAAATCCACAATCACCTTATTAACCAAATAGTTGCTAAACTATACATGGAGTCATCTTGTTCATCGTTACAAAACAAAGGTAATAATTCATGTTTTTGAAAATTAAGATGTAATTTTGCTATTGTTGATGTTGTTGAAAATGAAGAGTTATTGGTGGTAGTAGTGTTAATTATTAGACAATAGTGTTGTTGTTGAATTAGTTGTTAGTGTTTGATGAACTAGGAAACCATATTTAAGTAGTAGTAAATTAAAAACGCTAATTTACACCTTAATTGTTTATTGTTTATTATGACGGTAGACATTAATGATTGAGAGATAGACGACGAAACATTGATGAAACATTTTGATGAGGTTGAAGGGAAAATCGTTGTTGCAAGTTCAAGTCATATTGGCTTTGATGTCGATCATGTTCTGAAAACACAGTTCGAACCAAATCCGCGTAAATTCCATTCAGGATCATCAATCTTACACACTCATTTATGTGAAGTTGTTTTTGCAGAAATGCCTGGTCATCAACATACAGTTGGCGGAAATTTGCTGACATCTATACATCCTGTTGGTCCATCCGTGCCAAGGGGACAACGACCATGTCCAAATTGTTATTGCGGAGATATGTGTGTAGTGGTCGTTTGCAGAAAGGAAAAGAATGCTGGACGAAGATTTTTCGGGTGTAGTTCGTATAGCGAACATAATTTGAATCCTCGTGAATATGATTGTTGCAATTATTTTAAATGGATTAATCAACCCCTGTGCGAAAGGGGACTTGAGTATGCCCACGAACTGCAAGCCGAAATAAGTCGTTTGAAAAGTGTGAATAAAGAACTAAGGACAAACAGTGGAAGGCCTAGAATGTGGTAAATGTTTAGGACTTGGTTAAGTTGTCATATTTGGATTTTATGTTGAACCGTTGTATTTGTAATATGGTGTTGTGAAAATGTTTCTATTTGTTGTAACCCGTAACGTGTGCAAGGTAGATAGTTTATTATATTGTTGAAATTCATTTGATAGTGTTGACTTTATTGATGAAAGATATTGGTTACGTTATTATATTGATTTGCTTGTTTGGGTTTTTTTAAAGATTGAGTTGAATGCTTTGGTTGAAGATTGCCTGCGGAAGCAAAATCTACTTAGAAAAAAATAGGTAATAATTCATCAAATTGATGTTTATAGTTATGTCAGTGAACAAAAACTATGAATGTGGTATTGGAACTTATTTTACAGATAATGCCAAAGATTCCGACTATATTTTACGTTGATGGCGAATTGTTGGTTGATGATGAAGGTAAACTAGATATGTGGGCGGAAAACGAAAAGGATTGACAATAAAAAAATCATTGTAGTTTCGAAGAGCTTAAACAAAGGGCATTTGAAGTGACAAAAGCAAATCCTGTGATATATGATTTAAAATTAGAGGTGAAATGGGTTCGGGATGATGGTGCATCAGCTATTGATTTGGAAGACGACGATGATTTGAACTTCACCTTTTCAATTGGAATGAGAGTAATAGAAATCTACGTTGTGAGAGTGGAACATGAAAATGTGGTTGAAACACAAGCGCCGGTAATCTCTGGGGTTGAGTATATGCACACCACACAGTTACAAGAAACACAATGGTTGGCGTATATGTCGTATCTTTCAAGCCATCAAGGTGGAGAGTTTACAAACTTACTTCATAGGTGAGTACTATTATATGTTGGCACTTGTATTTTGACTTACGTTAATGAAAAATATATGACCTTTGTTTTTTGTATTCCTAGTGTCGAAGATGCATTTACTGGTTGTGATGATGATGGTGCCGATGATCACGTTCTTACTCTACACGAGATTTGTGGACAATTGGATAGCATGGAAGTAGCATGTGCGGATGATGAGGATAGAACTTGTATCCATCAAATGGAAGTTAACAATGATGCAATCATATATGCAGACATTGAGGAGGCTGATGATGTAAATGCGGAAGATGAACAAATCACATATGAATAGGCATGCCGATGATTTATGCACGGCATCAATGATGGTGAAATCAATAATGGAAAATTGTCAACTAGACATGGAAGTTTTTGGAAGAGAATGTGCGGATAAAGGTCCACGAGTTGGCTTAATTTTTGAAAGTAAGCAGAAGCTTGTTGAACAGTTATGTGAATGGGCGATTAAATGTTCAGTTTCGTTTCAAGTCCTGAAATCGCATGCAAATCAATACACGGTCCGTTGTGATGTGGAAGAAACATGCCCTTGGCGAGTTCATGCAAGCCTTTCGGTAAGAAAAAATTCAAATTGGTGGAAGATAACTACATATGGCGGCGATCACACTTGTTTAAATGCAACCATCAACTCAAACCATCGACAGGCAACTGCTAAGTTTATATGCAGCAAAATACTTCCGTTGATTAAAGCTGAAACAAACATGACCGCAAGAACTGTTCAAGAGACAATGTCCAACATGTTTCATATTAAAGTGAGTTATTTTTGAGCCTGGCACGGACTGTAGAAAGCTATTGCAATGATTTATGGAGATTGGGAATCGTCGTACGCGGAATTGCCGAAATATCTTAGAGCCCTACAACATAACCAACCCGGAACCATATATGATGTTATTCATAGTCGTGGTGTTTTTTATGGTGCTTTTTGGGCTTTCGGACCTTCTATTCAAGGCTTCAACCACTGTCGACCCATATTGTCTATTGATGCCACTCATTTATACGGGAAGTATCTGGGTACATTACTAGTAGCAACTGGAGTGGATGCAAATCAAGGGCTATTTCCTTTAGCTTTTGCTATTGTACAAACATAGTCGTGGCAAACGTGGAGTTGGTTTATTCATTGCATATATGGAATGCATACGTATGTTGTCAATATAGCTTGCGCAATCCAGAAATGCGCAAGCTATATGTAAAATATAACATGCGCATTCCAAATATGCGCAAGCGTAGAACTGGGTTATTTGCAGCATTCCGAAGATGCTGCAAAAGACCAAATGTAGCATTTGCGGATTGCTGTAAATAACCCAAAAATGGCTTGCACATTTGTGGAATGCGCAAGCTATATTGACAATATAGCTTGTGCATTCCATAAATGTGCAAGCTATTTTTTGGGTCAGTTTTAAACAGAGAACCGCTCTTCCACACTGCAAAACCCCAAATTGCAAAACCCCAGACCCCAAATTCCAAACTGAGAGCATGTACACACCATTCCATTAATAATACCATCACAAAACAAAATAAATAACATGATCCAACTGACAATTGAAAATCATCCAAAAAATGTTGAATAGGTCGTACAATAACATAGAAACATACAAGTCAACATCCCCTAACCCAACCAAAGAAACAACAACAATAAGACCAACACCGTCAACCAGGAATCCGTCTAAGCTCAAGTGGGGTGTCTCTCTTCTTCTTCTTCTTCTTCTTCCGT
The DNA here is from genome assembly GCA_030737815.1 of Allium fistulosum. Lineage (NCBI taxonomy): Eukaryota > Viridiplantae > Streptophyta > Magnoliopsida > Asparagales > Amaryllidaceae > Allium > Allium fistulosum. The sequence goes on along the minus strand of CM060903.1, from coordinate 1,423,555,633 downwards.
TTGTACACGATGGGAGTCGGTCCTTGGCCTTCTTCGAATGTAGGAGCGGGTGTCGGAAACGGAATTTCTTGTTGTTGACTTGGCCCAAAAATTAGTTCTTTTTGTTGAATTTTCCACTATGGCGGGTCTTGCGCATGCTCGTATGTCGATTGTCCAACATATCCGAATTATTGTTCTCCTTCATGCCAAATGGTCCATTCAGAATGAGTTTCTCCGTCTGTGTATTGCTGCTCTACCTCGGGCCAAGTGGGCCATCCAGCTGTAGTTTCGCCCCCGGGATGTTGTGAACCCTCCCCCTCCGCATGTGCCTCCTCCCATTGGGCTTGTCCACCCGCTACTGTGGTATGTGTATCCTCTGTACAACGTGGTCGCTCTTCTACAATGCGCAGCGGCTTGGTCGGCCTTCTTAGCTTGTTCCGACCCAAAATCATGTCAAGTATTCATCGTAGGTCAATACACTTGCTTTTGACCTTGTCCGGCTCCATATGACTTTCTTCTATTTCGCCCACCACTTACAAAGCGCTCTATATTCCGCTTACCTAAACCATAAGTCATAACAATGCATCAATATGACATAAAAATTGAACTATAAAAAATTTGAAATTACAACACTTACCACATCACGTTCTAGAGGAGCACGGGGAGTGTACTTAACCAACTTCCTTGCCGACTTTTAAGAATATAACGACGAGTAATTCACCAATACCAATACTCGTACTCGCTCAAAAGTGTCGGAGGCTCGCATGCTAGTTCGGCATGATCAATTCTTGATTGCCAAATAGCAATACTTTCCTTCAAAAATGCCATCCAGCTAGTGGGTTCTGGGTCAAGGGGGACGACAGGATCGTGAATGCGTTGATAATCAAAGAAAAACTTTCTCATAACCTGATCGGGTGCATACAACTCAAAGTCTAAAAATAGAATCAGTCGGCTCTTAGCAATCCAACCGGCGAACAAATACTTAATTTCCGGATGTCAAAACTTATACTAATGAATATGGTTCGCATGTAACTGCATCATCCGCCAACAAATCCAACTCATTACGGTAAAACTATACATTTCTTGGCGTCTCACGCCAACTCCTAGCACAGTTCCACCTAGCCCCGAATGGAAGATACGGATCTAAGTCGGTAGGAATTCTAATAGACGGCCGTCCAATAGCAATATGCAACCATGACCATAGTTGCAACAACGTTGCAGAACCCCCTAAAAATTTTCGACATTGCAAGGCAACGTTCGACAACTCATTATACAAATAGCAAAGAACAGCACTACCCCAAGAATGATAACCACAGTCGGCCAAATCATCCAAAAAAGGTAAAAATTTCAAACTTAATCTCCTTTTCGAATGATCAGGAAATAATCGGCAACTCAAAAATACAATATCACGGCACGAGTGCGACGAAGTATATTTAAATCGGTCGCCCCTTCGGGTAGTGGTTCGGAAAATTAACTTTTAAACCAAGTCATTGATAATTCACTTTTAAACTTAACCGCCTCTCTAGGCGGAAAAATACCAAGCAAGTCATGAGCCAATTCGATGTAATCGATATCTAAATTTTGCAAACATACCGGACGACCGTCTACTTTAAGACCAAAAAGAAAATGCACATCCGCTAGAGTCACTGTCATCTCCCCGACTCTCATATGAAACGTATTTGTTTCCGGCCTTATCTATCGCATAAAGCGGTAAGAAGGTGATGATCGAGCCGAATGTAGTTGATTTGCAAAGCTTTCCAAAATCTGGAGATTTGGCTCCAATCTTGGATCTTTATATTCGATCTCCTTGAGCTTGCTCGAATGATCGCATATCTTCACAGTTTCAACATCCTGAAATGTATAAACAAATTAAAATTAGGGCTTCATATTTGCATTCCCCCGGTTTACCAATATCAAACATTAACCTCCATTAATGTGTCGTTTTGACTCCTTTGGTGTTCTTGAAAATAGAGAACACTTCTATCTTCGGGCCCGGGAGACAACTCTACAAACAACAACAACTGTTTATCAATACAAAAACTATGTACAAAGTTAGGGTTTTGGATATATGAATACTTCAAATCCTTTTGCATTTTCAACAAAGAAACTAAAAATATGAGTACATTCACATCGACATCATCGACACTACCTCTTCCGCTAACAACAACAATCATTTCTACAGTAGTAATCAAAATATAATTACCTCTAATCAATGTAGATGAAGAGCTTGCTTCCATTTTATGCGCAATCGAGTGGTTGTTTGAAGGAATAGATGAGGAACAATGTTTTTGAGTTAATATATTTGGATTTGGAATGGGTTTGCAGTTGGGAATGGGAAGGGTTTTGGAAAGAAAGGAGATAGGGGATGAAATGAGCTCAGATTCAGCTCTATGTCTATCTGGTGCCCAAAAATGATCTTGCGCATTTCAAAAGTGCACAAGCTTTAAATCTAAAGCTTGCGCACTTATGGAATGCGCAAGCTCTACGTAAAAAAAATTATGACTTGCGCATTCCAAAAATGCGCAAGTTATAAACTAAACGAGGCATATTTTGACAATTAGTTTTTGCTGAGGCCTAGTTCTATAATTTGCTTTTTGGCGATGCCTTGATCGAAAAATTGTCCTAATGCCGAAGGTCCTTCTGTAGTGCAACTGAGAAGCTAATGTCAAAACCTAGCCTCCTGTCGACATTCAGAACAACGACTTCAATGATTCAAACTCCACATCCAAATTCAAGAACTAATGTCGAGATTAATAGATCTAGAACCACAAGATTCACATCGAAGGTATACAGTCTTTTAAGATCTGAATTTCAACTTATATCACAGATCACCAGATCCATGCCAAAGCAGAGAAATCCAAAATCAGGTTAATGAGTGCACTTCAAAAAAATTATAGATTTAAAAAAATTGATGAATTTTCAAATGTTTTAAAATGATATTTCATATTTCAGAAATATTCCAAAGGAAATTAATTTCAAAAATTCACAATTATTTATTGATTTTGAAAAATGTAAACTTTCAAGCTTATTGACCTTGAAAAAGTGGATAAAGGATTTCGAAGAAAATATGATCTTATGAGTCATCAGGCTTCATTGAATTTCATGAATTTCGGCATTTGGATAATGCATATCAGGTATCATAAAAACAAGATTTCATGAAATTTTTATAGCTACATCATGTATAGATTTTTGGAAACATACCAGTTTCATATACATTATTTTTGAACATATATGGATTTTAAATTGTCCATTTACAAAATGCATAATTTCATATATCATTGATTATGACGATATATCATATATAGGTTGCATACAAGTTTTCAAATCATGCTAGTTTCGAATACACATGTTTTCAAATGTGTATGTCATTAAGTCTCAAAGTTGCATGACTACTTTCCAAATACATATATGTGAATTTTCCAATAGATATTAAATTTTAGATGTATGCACGGGATTTAAAAGCACACAGTTTTGAGTCCATAAAGTTTTGTATATGTGACAGATTTGTACATACATGTGACAAGTTTTGAAAATTCTAAATTTCAAATACAAGTAAATATCAGGTTTCTAATATATAAGCTTTAAAGTCTCAAGTATATTTGAATTCAAACATGTATACAAAATTTTCTAAATGTTAATTTCATATGTGTTTGGGTTTCAAATATATAAAAGTTTCGAATAAACATAGTAATGTATATATGGTTTTGAATGTGTGAATGATTTGTGAATAAATTTTTTAATATATACACAGCAAGCTAAACCCACGTGTATACGTGTTCATATCAAACATGTACAACTTTATACCATACTTTAGAAATTAGAAGTTTTGAATATATAAGTATGACTTTTTAAAATATGCAATTTTGGTATATGGAAGTTTAATTTGTAAATATTTCATTTAATTTAAATATTCAATTAATGGTTTTAATAAATAAAATAGCTCCTTAAATTATAACTAATAATAGATGCTCCACAGGTCATGAACTTCTTTTCTCAGAGAAGAAGCAATGACGATTTCTGAGGAATAAGCATCGGCTAACTCTGTGCCAGCAGCCGCGGTAAGACAGAGATGCAAGTGTTATCCGGAATGATTGGGCGTAAAGCATCTATAGGTGGCTTTTCAAGTCCGCTGTCAAATCCCAAGGCTCAACCCTGGACAGGCGGTGGAAATTACCAAGCTGGAGTACAGTAGGAGATAATTCATTTTTGAATTTAGTTTACAAAAATAAATAGTTCAGTGGAAAATTGAAAATGTGACCGAAACCTGTTTTTTTGGTTTTCAGCTTTTTATCGAATGAAAAATTGTAAATTGCTGTAGTGACCTTGTATGTGTTTTTGGAAAAAACAATTATTACATTTTTTTAAAGGTAGAACATTTCATTTTGAAATAGAAATAACTAGGTAATCAGATAATAGTAAAAAGTAAAATATATTTAATTTTTCAAAAATTGAAATGGCACTTAGATTTCTTAAGTGTCTTAATAAACAAAAGGACTTAAGAGCACCTTATTATCCACCATGTTTTTATATGCTTTGTACTATGATGGTTAGGGGTAGAGTTGAAATGATATTTTATTCATTTCTTTATTTTAATTCTTTTTGAATTCCTCTTTATACATGTACATACACTATTCTATTTTTCTTATCTTCATTCTTAGTTCATTTTTCCAAAGTTCATCTTTTTAATTTCTCCATTCAAGAGTTTTAAAAAGAAATATCATATTTTGATTTAAAAACAAAAGATATAAAGCAAGATTAGCTTGGATTGTGCAAAAATAGAATAAATAGTGAGATTCTCATCCTTTGATTGTTTGTTTATTTCCTTATGTGTTAAGATGATGGATTCAAGTATAATCCTATGGAGTTTTGTTTTAAATATATATTCTCTTATGTTAAAAAAGATTTAAAATCAAATTTTAATTTGAAAAATATGAAGAAGCTCACTGGAACATGTACATGAAGCAAAATGATGAAGTTCATACTTACTATTCTATTTTATAACATATGGAACCATTCCCTCTTTGATTTCAAAAATCAATATCTCCAAAACCATAGTGAATTAGCCCATTCTGTCAACTACAAAGTTGCTTGTTATAACCAGTAGTTAAAAATAGTTTCAGAATTTTTCGTCGAGTAGGTGGAGAGAAAAATGTAAATAACAGTAAGAAGTCAAAAGTTGTTGGGTTTTTTTCAATCACAAAATGACAAATGGCCTACACCATCACATTCGTATCGACAAACCGAGGTTTTAGAGGGTGTTCACGGGGTTTTTAGTGATGAGGTTTGGTCGAATTGGCGAGATGATCAGAATTGGGTTTAAATTTGATTTTCTTCAACCTTGTCGACGAGGGGCCGAGCAGTTGGAAGTGGAGCTACATGGGGTTGTGGCGGAGCTTTGGCGTTAGTGGATAAGGGTGCGATGGTCTGAGGGTGGCGGTCGAGCTCAACATAGGGTTTAAGGAAGCATGGGTTGTTGATTGTTTTGGGCTCAGGAATCTTCATCATGGTGACAAGTTAGGGCATTGGATGTGATGACGTTTGGCCAGGAGGGACAACAGTCGATGACAAGGCATTTGGCTGGGTGGTGGCGATCTAAGTGGAGTGAGGCGATGTGCGAGTGGGGTTTTAGTTGCCTGTAGGTGTTTTCGACTTTAGGTGATGGAATGGATTTCGATTTCAGGCACGGTGGTGATAGGCGATGGGCTTGTAGGGTCGTGCTTGAGTAGGCGAACTTGGGGGTGAGGTCGTGGTGGTAAATGGAGCAAGGCTACAATGTGCACAATGCACGGTGCATGGTGCACGCGTGTGCATGTGTATCTTGGCTCTAGTATTTATATGGTGAAGTTTAAATTTTGGGATGTTAGTTAGGTGTTTGTTTTAATCTGAGTTGTGGGAAGTTAGTGGAAGAAGAAGTTTGATGGGCGTTGGGCTTTCTAGGGTGGGTTGGGTGTGGTTTAATAGACTTAAATTATTATATAACTCAATTAATTAAACTAACTTTAAATATAGAAACACGCTAAATCTTAATCCGTTTAACCCATGCATTTCAACCCTGGATTCATATCGTCTAATGGAACGCATTTGTACAGTATTCGATAGATTTTTTTAAGTCTAAAATATTGTCAAAATTTATAATCGCAGTAAATAATTACATCGACTAGTAATTATATTTTATCACTGTCATCTGGATAGTAGAATAAATCCCTGTTCTACTATATTTAAATTCAATAGATTGATTGGACATCAATTTAGCAAAGAAAATCCCATTCTGCTAGTTTATTAAATTGGGCATTTAATTGTATGTAAATTGACTTGGACAGATGACGTGTTATCTGTCGTTCATCAATTATGAATTTTATTTTCATAATTGTTGCTTCTAAAAATATCAGTGTAATGATCTGAAATGGTTGGCGGGAAAATAATGGTAACTTGTCTAAATACCAGTGTGGTCGCTGAGCCTTTTTCCAAATTTTGGAAGAATGAATTTTGGGTTTTTCTGGACTGTGGATTTACTTTAAAGTAAAGTAATTTCTAAAATAAAATGGTGTTTAGGTCTATTAATTATTTTATTTCAGATGACAATGTACTTAATTATTTTAACAAAGTTGTTTGAAGTTATTTAATTTTATTATTAATGATATCTTATATATTTAATTATATTATTAATTTTGTTTAAGTTGGTTAATTGGTTTAGTTTTGTTTTGAAAGTTAATTTATTATTTTCTTAATAATGTTTTAAAAGGATAATTAATTTTTTAATTTATAGTAATTTAAAGTTAATTAATTAATTATTTATGATGTGTAAAGGAAATAAATCAATTTAATAAAAGTGGTTATAAATAATAAATTGTTATAAAAAGGATTCTACTTTCTGAGTAATATTTGGTAAAGGAGATTTATAAATGATATTTTATTTAAAAGATTTATATAAAGGATTTTATTTAAAGAATTTAGATACTAATAAAACGAAGTTTTATATATTAATTTGGAGATTTATCAAAGGATTTGTAAATATAGAATGGTTTTATAAATGGGAATTTTATAAAAAGGATAAGTGTTTTGGGTTTACAGTAAACAATGTTTTAAATGAAAGTTGTTTTTGACCAATCAAATGTGGTTTGGAAAATATAGTATCTTCCTTGGTTTTGTGAATATTTACACTATTGAGATAAGTATATGGTTTTATTTCCCAAGTATTAAAAAATATCGTGTTTGTGAATATACTTATACCATGGAGGTAAGTATACGGAATGATTTTCAAGTATTTACAAAGTGTTTTAAGTAATGAAATATTAAATAAAGAGGCTAAACGGCTATTGATGTGCTTAATCAAGTTAGTTTCCTATCAAATTAAATCTCTCATTTGTTGTTTGTTTTATTTGATAGTTAAATATCCAACTATCAAAACCTTGGCCTAAATAATCCTTTTTAATTTTGGTGGTATGGAAATTCTTTTCCCTAACTTAACACCAAAGGGTATAACTCAGGCAATATCTAGGAGAAACACGTGAGTTACATGACACAGTCATCTTCGATGATGTTGTACTATGCATGTAAATCTTGTTTTGTTCTCCTAGGGCAAATAATAGGGAGATCTATCCACATAAACGGTTAGGGAGTGATCCTCGCTCCTATGTATTGTCTATATATTTCCAAAGAACCGAAGTTGAGTTTATCAGAAGATCATCAATTGGTTTTTGGAGCTCTCGGTAAGCAAGGGAGTGTACTTATATGAGATGACTCGAAACCATAACCACTCCAAAACCATTATATGGGTTCTGCTTTGGAAGAGTTTCATGATCTATTGAGATGTAGGGACCCATATGTGATTCTGATACTTGTTAAGGCGTGGGAATCCATATGGGGTTCCAAGATCTATTTAGTTGGCGATGCGTGAGCTGAAATGTGGGATGTAGCCTCAACAGCGGAAATGACTAAAACCAAAGATAGGATGCATAGACGGGTTTTTAGCTAACCCATGAGGGTGCAGTCATCTCTATCCTAGAGTTACCTATGATTGTTATGCATGTAAGAGCGATGCACTCAGCTTGACCGATGTGGGCCAGCTATGTATTTCCTATGGTACATGACTAGAGATGTATGCTGCTTGGAAAGGATATCTCTGAACCTTGTACAGGAGGACCGTTCTGAGTGGATCTGAGGGGCACTCCATGGATTCCTACACAATTAGCGAACTCGCCTTAGTGGTTTTTGATTGTATACCTATTATTGTTGTGATGTACACTTACAGACATCACAGCTACTTGATTACTATATTTTCAACCCTAGACATTATTATAATATCACTAGATTTTCTATAGAAATGTTTTGGTTATCGTAAGGTAAAAACTTGTTCGTGTTTATGTGCGGCATGGTCTTCGAGATGCCTTTATTTTTAAAAGGTTTTTATAATATTAGGTAATCCATTTGATTGTGTTTCTCACGCTAGTTTTGCCAAACTGACCTGGACGTTGTTTTCTTATAATGCTTGGGTCAGCCCGAGCATGTTTTTCAGATTTAACTGAACACTTTGGAGGTTTCAGAAGACGAGTGAATGCCTCTAAGATGTACTTCTGTATTTTCTTTAATCTTTCATTGTTCTTTCTTGTTGTAGTATCAGCAATTATAAGGACAGGTTGTATAACGGTACAAGGTGATGATGGGTTAGTGTTGTGCTCTGATTTATATATGTATATTAAAGCCTCTTTCTTTTATAAATACTTATTTGGTATTATAAATTACTCGTCATGTTTCATGAGATTCTGTCTTCCTTATTCTTTCCTCTTTCCTTAACGATCTGCCTTTCCGACACTTGGATGCTCGGCATATGAATACTGTGGATGTATCAGTGTCGACTTTCGAGGGTCGAAAATGTGGATCGTTATAGCTTGGATCTAAAAGGAAGAAGATGGAGGCGGGAAAACCGTTATCCCCATTAATGATGTACATTGGTTAAACCTTTTGAGTTATATAATTCATCCAAATTCTTTCTAAGGAGTTTAAATATAGGAATTCTCCCTTTAAATTCAAAGTAATCTTGGTTATAGGCTAAAGGCATTAACACCAAAACAAGGAAGCGAGTTGAGGATTTAAGAGAGATTCAGGTAGTTCTTGTTAGTTCAATATTTCTATTTTATATGAAAATTGGTGTCTAGCTCCTCTAATGGCATCCAAGATGCAACTTCTTTTCCACCTATTTCAATATCACACGTGAAATTGTCACATCAATTCAGCTATAAAGAAGCATTACTCAAAAATTTAAACACGAAAATCAATATAGATCATTTTGCTTCTCCCAAGAACTGTAATTACGAAGATTTTCTACAAAAAATCAAATCAAATAAAAATTGCTTTCAGTGTGGATTGACTAACCATTGGGCAAGAGGTTGTAGAAATCCATTGATTTGCTTTAAGTGCAAATGCACGGGTCATAAGAGATTTGCATGCAATCTTTCTTTTGGGAATAAATTGAATAGTAAAATGAAGCCTGAAAATGGTTGTGATGTTTTCATTTCTTTAGCTAAAATTGAAAACGAGCTTCAAAGTTTGAGTTCGCGGGTAGTGATCTCTATAATTAAGGGTGCTTTCACTATTCACCAAATTAAAGAGCTGCTTAGCATGAAATATTGAAATCTCACTCCTAGAAACTGGAATTGGGATGTTAAAAGGCTTAATAATGATTTTGTTGTTAAATTTCCTCATAATTTCTTTACTAGTGGTAATGTGGTCTCGATTATCTATTCTAAAGGCATTCTTGGTCTTAAGAGATAGAGCTTACAAGAGGGATGTTCGAAGATTGGTAAAAGAGTGAGGGTATGGGTTGTTCTCAAGAACCTGCCATTAGCATATAGGAGCCTTAATTTGGTTTAAAGTGTGTTGGCTATGGTAGGAAAGGTAATGAAGCTTCAAAATGATCTTAAAAGTGCTGCTGATTATACCAGTCTGAGAGCAGAAATTAAAGTTGTAGTTCCATGCGTACTGCCTTCTCTCATCAAGTTGTATACCAATGAATATTATCATGAAGTTATCCAAGATATGTAATGGGTTCAAAGGGTTTTAAGAAGAATGTCTTTAAGAAATGTATTGATGGTAGTCCCAAAGTCTGGAGGTTTGAAAGAAACCTGACAAATCCAGTTGTGCATAATCAAGAAGGTTATATCTTGGTTGTCATAGGGCAACCAAGTTAACAATGATGATGTGATGGGGGTTAATTTTGAGGTTGATAGTAATAGCAATGCTGAAGATGTTGATCTTGGTTGTCATAGGGCTTATGAAGAGGTTATGGCAAAAATGGCTGAAGTAGAGGATAGTCATAATGATCTTGGAAAGCAGGTTGTGGAATATGTTCTACAAAATGTTCCTGAGTGTTCTAAGAAAAGAAAGGGAAAGCAGGCCGGAGTTACTATTTTAAACATGAGTGCAAGGGGATTGGAAGCTGATCATCCTATAGAAGGTAGCGTTTTCATTCCTTCTTTTCTTAATAGTTTAACTCATAATCAGTTTTATGAATTGGCTAAATGTTTGGGTTTTATACTTAAAAATAATGATGATCATATTATTAAAATTAAGGAGAAGGAATTAGGGATGATTTACTCTCTAAAATGATTGGTTTTTCATGGAATGTTAAGGATTTAGGCACTGATTCAAACTGTCTTAGAGTTAGAAATATTATTAATTCTATTAAACTGACAGAGTTATGTTGCAAGAAACAAAAATTAGTTGCCTTGATAATAGAATTTTCTGTATTTAGGAGGTTCATTCTTGGATGAATGGAGGTTTATTGAAGCAGTGAATAGTTCTGGAGGAATTTTTGTAGGTTTGAATAGTAGGTGTTGGTCTTTGATACAAGAAGCGAAGATTGTACATTGCTTGCATATGGCTCTAAATTGTAAATTTTTGGGTGTGCTATATTTTGTTACAAGTGTATATGGTCCAAATACTAGAGTTGGAAGGAAGAAATTGTGGGAGGAATGTATTGTTTTTCAGAACTTAATTTAAGTACCCTGGGTGATTGGAGGGGACTTTAACACAACAAGATATATTGATGAGAGAAATAGTAGAATGGATTGCTATGTAGATGATGTTAAAGAATTTAGTGAATTTGTGAGAGAATGTAATCTAATTGATCTTTCTTTAACTAATAGAAAATTCACTTGGAGTAGCAAGAGGGTGAATCCAACTCTACTAAAATTGGATATGATTTTTTATCAATCCAGAATATGAAGATCTTCATCCATTATATTTTCAGAGAGGGTTGGCATTTTTCATTTCAAACCATTGTCCAATTGTTTTTGAATCTGGTGAGAACACTAAGAGGAAAGCATTTTTTTAATTTGAGAAAATGTGGTGACTTGAAAATAATTTTAATGAGATGATTGAGAAGAAATGGAATGAGTATTGGAAAGCTGGTGAGGCTGCTTGTATCATGAGTAAGAAATTGAAGTATCTTAGAAAGTTTTTGAAGAAGTAGAATAGAGAAGTATTTGGAGATATTAAGTTGAAGGAGAAATTGGTTAATGATATTCTAGAACTTAACATATATGCTGAAAGCATAGGATTAAATGGAATGGAGTCTATCATGCTTCATGAAAAATAAAAGGAGCTCATTAAAATAATTGATCAGGAAGAAATATTTTGGAGACAGAGATCAATGATTCAATGACTAAAGGAAGGGGATAGAAACACAGGTTATTTTCATAGAATTGCTAATGGAAGGAGAAGATCAAATATGATTTGTAGTGTTTTATGTGGAGATGTTGAGAAAACTGTACGAGATGACTTGAATAGAACCTTCACCGATTATTACAAAATTATTATTGGAAGATGTAGAGATAGTAGAATTGATGTGGAATGGAAGTTTATATCCTTCTGGCAGTGACTTGATTGGACTGGATGCTAATTTTACAAAGACTGAAGTTTTCAATACTTTGAATGAGATGCCTAATGACAAAGCACCTAGACCTGATGGATTCTCAAATTTCTATTTTTTAAATATCGCAGTTGGTTGAAGGGAGATATTATGAGATTGTTTGAGGGTCTAGAGGCCGAGTCTTAAAATTTAGAGAAGTTGACTTATGCAAATGTAGTGTTGATCCCAAAAAAGAAGGAAATATATCATTAGCTGATTTTAGACCCAATAGTATATTAAATAGTACTTTTAAATCGATAGCTAAAGTACTAGCTAACAGATTAAAAGTTAAAATGAATTTATTGATAGATAGAGCTCAAACTGGTTTTATTAAGTGAAGATCAATTTTAAAAGGAGCTCCTTTGGTTCAGGATGTAGTGCCATTTTGTAGCAAAAATTATATACCATGCACTTTGCTTAAACTGGATTTTGCTAAGGCATTTGATATGGTTAATTGGGGCTTTGTGATTGACTTATTGCGTGCTAAGGGTTTTGGTAAGAAATGGATTATATGGATTTTGAGTATTCTATCTTCAAGTACAGCTAATATTTTTGTAAATGGTGTAGCAGGAAAAACTATAAACTCTAAGAGAGGATTAAGACAAGGTCACCCTCTCTCTCTTCTACTTTTTGATCTTGCTACTTGTTGGGTATGTTTCAGCCGGATCAACACCACCGGACCAGGTCCTGCCTCATCGAACTCCCACCAATGCATATCCCACTCGCGACCGAACCAAGCCTACCGGTCCATTCGTCTCAAAGCCGAACCAAGCCTCACCGGTCCAACACCTCAAAGCCGAACCAAGCCTACCGGTCCATTCGTCTCAATGCCGAACCAATCCTTACCGGACCAAGCCTCACCGGACCAACATGCATCCCATCTCAATGCCGAACCAAGCCTACCGATCCATACTCCCACCGGACCAATAACTCACTACTCAAGCTCCTACCGGACCATACCCCAAACCGGACCAAGGTTCTACCACATAGCACCGGATCACCTACAACCGGTCCACTCTACACTCCAACCATCTCCGAACCAAGCGATGCCGAACCAAGACGTACCAGGCCAGATCATGTCAGCCCAGGCCCATCAGCAACTGTACACATCCTAGACCCCTACCCCCAGCCTCACTCTATAAATAGAGGGGCAGGGGTACGACAATGGGGACAAGTTTGAGAGCTCAAGCACGGAAGGAACTTTCAAACAAACAACTTTCTTTTACTTGTATCAAAGCTTTGTACTTGTAATCAAAAGAAGAGAAGAGAAATAACATATAAAGTGGACGTAGGCACATTCTGGCTGAACCACTATAAATTTGTGTGTCTTTTTACAGTTTAGCCCCTGCTTTTCATATATTTGCATAAATCACTCAAATCGCTAAGAACAACATAAGATCTACTAAATCATACAACTTTGAGGTGTTTGTCCATTTTTTGTGCAAACATTTTTGGTGCTTTCACTGAGAAATTGCAAGCTCGAAGCTTCAGCTTCATCCGCTTAACAAGTTTTCCTAATAGCATCGTCCGCCACTTGGAAAACATGCCTCCCAAATAGAGAAAAGATGTTAACAAAGGAAAAAACATCGCATCCAGCAGTCTTCCAGATCCAGCTGTCACGAATCAAGTAAATCGTCCTCCTCCAGCAATAGTAACAAATGAAGAACAGGCTAACCCAACTACTCCTGCCACAGAACAGCCTGCAGCAATTACTAGAGCAGATCTGGACAGAGTTGTGGTTGAAGTAACTAACCGCTTCACGTCCCAGCAGGAAGCCTTGGTGGACCATCTCATGTCACGCTTAAGGGACGCTGAAGAATCCAACCGCAACACTGAATCATGGGACGAGTCCCAGTCTGGAGGATCTCAGAGACAACAAAAATCTTCCTTCTTCGAAGGAGCTAACGGCAGAAGTAGTCGTGGTAGGAGCCGAGACCGAGCACAGCCCGAAGTTAGGCCTGAGGAAACGCTTGGTACCGAACCCAACGGGGAAGGTACCGGGCGAAGGTCAACTGTAGCTAAGCCTGTCATGCTGCCTAACCACAGAAACGCCAGTGAACGGGGCCGAGCTAGAATCCAGCCCGAAGTTGGACCCGAGGAAGTGCTTAGATCAGAACCCAACAGGGGGAGATCAAGGCAAGGGCCAACTATAGCTGACCCAAGCATGCTCCCAGAAGATCAAAGGCAGCCATTGGAAAATATGAGGAATGATAGACGATACCATCCCTACAGGTCATCTGGACGGAATCAATCCCACAGAACAGAACCAAACTCATTTCTATCTGCTCCAAGTTCTGATGAAAGGATGGCACGCTTATTCAGAGAGTGTGTCCAACGGAAGCAAAGAGATCGAGGGATAGGCGCTAGGGTAACCAGCCCTTTCGCCCGCAATATCGAAATTGCTATCACCCCCCGAGAATGGAAGATGCCAACAATGGAACCCTACAAAGGAACCTCCGATCCCGTTGTACACTTACAGAGGTACACGCAGCATATGCTCATGAGTGGAGCGACAGAGGGAGTACTGTGCAAATGCTTTCCGCTCTTCTTAGCAGATCTCGCTACCTCCTGGTTCTGTCATCTACCCCAAGGATCCATCAGCTCGTGGGAAATGTTGAAAGAAAAATTTATCAGTCAGTTCCGCATTCATGTGGAGCAACCTAAGGATGCTTATTCCTTATCCAACGTCAAACAGAAACCTGGAGAAAAGCTGCAGCAATACCTAACCAGATTCAACGCTGCAGCAGCCGCAGTCCAAGATGCCGATGAGAAGCTTATCCTAATGGTCCTCTGCAGTGGTGTGCATCCGGACACTAAATTTGCTAGAAGGTTGACAAAAGAAAAACCAGCTACTTTACCCGATTTCTTCCATGAAGCCGGGAAATACATGAGGCTTGAGGATGCTGCCATTGAGGGGCAGTCAGGACAGCAAAATAAGACAACCCATGGCAACGCCCCTGCTGTGGCAAGGGACGTTCGAAGAAATGATTCCAGAGACAATGCTGGGGGCAAGAAGGGAGAAAAGCGCCTATATCGGCCAGGACCAAGATTCGACACTTACACCCCTTTGAACGAGACCGTCGAAAATATCTTCCTTGCCACCCAAGGCGAAGTTAGATACAAACGCCCACCATACAAGAAAGAATCAGATAATGCACAGAGGTCTGGAAAATTCTGCCGCTTCCACGAATCTCACGGGCATGATACCAACGAATGCCATCATCTCCGAGATCTGATTGAGGAACACATCAGAAGAAAGAAACTGGAACGTTATGTAAAAGGTCAGTACATGACCCCAGCTCCTACCAATGAAAACCCAAGGCTACCCTCACCGGGGGCCGACAGAGGAAACCGCAATGCTAGCAGCTCTAGCCAAGAAAAGATAGTGGTCCATACCATCTCAGGAGGGCCACACATCGCAGACAGAAGCTGGAAAGAGATGGAAAGATACGGAAAGTCGCTTAGAGACAATAAAGACTATGTCAATTCGGTTATAGAAGAGCGCCACCTGAAGCGGAAAGAAAATAATGACATCACGTTCGGTAAGCGTGACCTAGAAGGAAGGCAGTACCCTCACATGGATCCCATGGTCATCTCTGCCCGACTTGGTCCCGCCGAAGTATACCGAATCCTGGTAGACACTGGAAGCTCGGTAAACATCTTGTTCAAACACGCATTCGACAAAATGAAGCTATCAATGAAGGATGTATCCCCCTGCAATAAACCACTACACGGCTTCACTGGAGATGCGAAGATGCCCCTCGGGCAACTGGACCTTTTTGTTGAAATTGGAAGCCATCCCCGCTCTGCTGTACGGAAACAAACGTTTGTGCTAATAGAAAACCAGTCGGCTTACAACGCCTTCTTAAGAAGGTCATCCTTGTCTGACTTCCAAATTGTCTTAGCCCCATTGTGCCTAAAGATGAAATTCCCAACAGACAATGGAGTAGGGGAAGTGGAAGGAGACCAGGACGTTGCTCGAGACTGCTATGTAACTGAACTTCGCAACAACCACAGGAAGGATAAAGGGAAGGGTGTAGAGATTGCCCTCTGCACAAAAAGCCTAGAAGCATAGCAACTAAAGAAAGCCCCTCCTCTTCGATATACCAGCGACCCTTTCAATGAATTAGACCCTAGGGACAAAGAGGAGGAGGCCACCGCCGAGCCTGCAGAGGCTATGGAGTTTATATCTCTAGACAAGCACGACTCAAGTAGACTATTGAAAATTGGGTCCCAACTAAAAGCCGAATTGAAGGAACAGCTCATCGATTTTCTCCGCCACAACTTGGATGTATTCGCTTGGTCACACGCTGACATGACCGGAATCTCCCCCGACATAGCATGCCACGTATTAAACATTGATCCTACCAAGGTGCCTGTAAAACAAAGAAAGAGAAGTATGGGGGCAAAGCGATCAGCAGCCCTCGATGAAGAAGTAAAAAACCTACTCGCCAATGACTTCATACGAGAAGCTATCTACCCGAAATGGATCGCCAACCCGGTGCTGGTAAAAAAGGCTAATGGGAAGTGGCGAACCTGCATTGACTTTTCCAACCTAAACGACGCCTGCCCAAAGGATTGCTTCCCACTTCCCAGAATCGACCAACTTGTAGACAGCACAGCCGGGCACGAACTCCTATCTTTTATGGATGCATACTCAGGATATAACCAAATTCCTATGCATGCTCCCGACCAAGACCACACAAGTTTCATCACCGATCGAGGTTTATACTGCTATAAGGTAATGCCTTTCGGACTTAAAAATGCAGGAGCCACCTACCAGCGCCTCGTCAACAAGATGTTTGCGGGGCTAATAGGACAAACTATGGAAGTATATGTGGATGACATGCTGGTAAAGTCAAGGAAAGCCAAAGATCACGTAAGCCACCTAGGCAAGATGTTTCAAGTACTTCGACAATATGGAATGAAGTTGAATCCACTAAAATGCTCCTTCGGAGTGTTATCAGGAAAGTTCTTAGGATTCATCGTTCATGCCAGAGGGATAGAAGCAAACCCTGAACAAGTCCGAGCGCTAAGGGATATCAAGATACCTTCCACTCGAAAGGAAATGCAAAGTTTGAACGAAAAAGTGGCCGCTCTAAGCCGATTCATCTCCAAGGCGACGGACAAGTTCGTCCCCTTTTTTGAAGCCCTAAAGAAAGACAAGGGAAAGTTCGAATGGACTGGCGAATGCCTGACCGCTTTCCTTCACTTAATCGAACACCTCCAGAAACCACCGGTACTCTCAACTCCAAGCGAAGGAGAAGAATTATACCTATACCTCGCTGTGTCATCTCACGCCCTAAGCGCTGCCTTGGTAAGGGAAGACAACCGCACGCAACGGCCAGTTTACTTCGTCAGCAAAAGGTTTACTGGGGCAGAAGTTAGATATCCTAAACTTGAGAAGTTAGCATACTGTTTACTAATCACTTCACAAAAACTACGTCACTACTTCCAATCCCATTCCATCAAAGTTCTGACCGATCAACCACTGAGGCAGGTACTCCATCGTCCCGACACTTCCGGGCGACTACTTAAATGGTGCATTGAGCTGAGTCAATATGATATCACCTACCACCCTCGCACCACCATCAAGGGACAAGCCATGGCTGATTTCATTGCAGAATTCACTACCAACGAGGATAAGGAGCAATTGGAAATAACAGAAGATATCAAGTGGAATCTCTTTGTGGACGGTGCATCTAACGAACAAGGCTCGGGGGCAGGTGTGGTAATAATCACTCCCAGGGGAAATAAACTGCACTATGCTATAAGGTTGGAGTTCGCTGCCACCAACAACGATGCAGAATATGAAGCAGTGATAGCTGGACTAGAAATTGCCATAGAAATCGGAGCCAATTCTTTGTGTCTTCACAGCGATTCTCAACTTATTGTTAATCAAATACTAGGAGAATTCCAAGCTCGAGAAGAACGACTCATAGCATATCTAAAGAAGACCAAGTTACTTCTCAGCCGATTGGACCACTACTTAGTCAAACACATCCCCCGGGAGGAGAACCGAGAGGCCGACGAATTAGCAAAGCAAGCAAGTGTGAGAGACATCACCATCTTCGGGGCAGTAACCATCTCAAAGCAACTGGCCCCAAGTTTTGAGCAAGTGAATCTAATAGCTGCAACCGAAGAAGCAACTTGGATGACTCCCATCCGAGACTACCTACAAAGTGGCACTCTACCCAACGGGCGTAACGAAGTCAAGAAAATCTTGAGGAAAGCATCCCGCTACACAATACAAGAAGACATCCTCTGTCGGCGCGGATTCTCTAACCCGTTATTAAGGTGTGTCGCTGGGAGAGAAGCCAAGGAAATCTTATCCAACATCCATCAGGGGAGCTGCGGAGATCACACCGGAGGGCAAACATTAGCAAAAAAGATACTCCGATACGGATATTTCTGGCCCACCTTAAGCAAGGACGCCTTAGATTTCGTCAAAAAGTGTGACAGATGCCAAAAATTTGCTAAGATTCCACGGCTACCAACGACTGAGATTACTCAAATGACCAGCCCTTGGCCCTTCGCAATATGGGGAATTGACTTAATCGGCGAGCTACCAATGGGCCGAGGCGGGGCAAAATATGCTATAGTAGCAGTCGACTATTTCACCAAATGGGTGGAAGCGGAACCTCTGAATAAAGTATCTTCAGCAAAAGTTATTAACTTCTTGATCAAAAATGTTCTGTGCAGGTATGGAGTCCCACTCAAAATCATATCAGACAATGGACTTCAGTTTGACAGCGAGGAATTCGCCAACTGGTGCCAAGGGCACGGAATTCACAAGAGCTTCTCATCCGTAGCGTACCCCCAAGAAAACGGACAAGTCGAAGCCGTCAACAAAATTCTGAAAACTCTAATAAAAAAGAAGCTCGAAAAGTCAAAGGGCGCTTGGGTGGATGAACTCCCTACGGCACTATGGGCCTATCACACATCTTTCAGAACATCAACAGGGCACACTCCTTTCTCTTTGGCATACGGATCGGAGGCTATGCTCCCAGTTGAAACCATTGTGCCTTCCCACCGTAGAATCCACTATAACCCAGAAGAGAATGAAGAACTCCTTCACATGTCTTTGGATCTAATTGAGGAGAGAAGAAATGATGCAGTCCTTAAAGCAGCAGCCCACAAACAAAAAGTGGCGGCACACTACAACTCCAAAGTCAAGCATCGTACCTTACAAGAAGGGGATCTTGTCCTCAAGCGTATATTCCCTCGTCCCGGAGCACTAGACCCAATCTGGGATGGACCATATGTAATTCATAAAGATCTCCACAACGGAGCCTATATTTTGTCAACAGTGGACGGAGAGGTGTTCCAGAGGGCATGGAACATCCAACACCTCCGTCGATACTTTTCTTAACTTGTATTGCCCATATGAAGTGAATTAACAAAGAGAATCAGTGGACGTAGGCATTTTCGTGCCGAACCACTTTAAAAAACCTTGTCTCTTTTTTAACTTGTTCCTTTGTATCTTGACTGCTTGTTAACTTTATCCTTTTCCGTTGAACAAAATCCTGAGCATATAGCATTTCTATTCAAAGCACTCCACAATGCAACTTCACCTGGACAAGACCTAGCAGGTACTATGCGAATCTATGCCCTCGCCAATGAGACACTTTTGCTCCGGCATCCCTCTGCTGCGGGTTAACTCATTGCTCGCGACGGCCCTCAAAGCCAACTGTAATGAGCCGATTATAAGCCACCGAGAAGGCTGACTATAGCCGAGGCAGCTCATTACGACGTTAGGCTCGCCGGCAACTGTGAACCGACTATAAGCCCCAACATAAGGTGAGGCCAGCCAGGGGCAGTTCATAGTTGACGATCGGCACCCACGCTAGCCGGCCACAGTAAATCGAATAATACCCACGATTACGGGCCATAATGGCCCGGGTAGTTACTGTGCGCGATCTCGGCTCCGATGTGTCTTAAGTGCGGCTTTGGTAAAAAAGAATTAACTCCCCGCGGAGGCGTAAGATGGGTGACAAATGTCTCCAAGACCCACAGCTAGGGAAAGTGACTACAAAACCCGTTTGCCACGAACTTAAGCACATCGAAGGCCTTCCGTGATTGGAAGTTTTACCTTTTCACATATTTCAATTTTACTTAAAAAGCTTTTTCCCTATCCTCTATAACAATCCCTAAAGTACAGGATACAGAGTAGGAGATACTCGCCAATGGGTGTAGGGACTCACAATTGGATGGCAGGGCATTCGACTGCATTCCATGCTCGATATTCAAGACTACCATCTACGATTAAAACATGAAAGGCGGTATTTTCTTCTTTTGTGTACAAATACATGACTATAATTTGTTCACACCACGCGCTAATATTGCAAGTCATGAAATTATGTTTTAGAACCAGAACCTGACATCAAACACAACTCAATTACAAGAATATACATAGCTATATTTCTCATGCGACATGTCAAAATAGCAACAAACATTCAGAAAAACGACAAAATCAGCTTAAGTTAAAGAATTACACATCAAGAATGGAGCTATTTATTACAAGTAGCAAAATAATGCAACCTAAAAACTACTTTACTGTTTTAAGACTAACACATACAACCCTGTCAAGTCCACAAAAAAGAGTTTTTTCCAGGTCTAATCAAGGGGCCGGTTGCATTGAAGTTTTATCCTTGTCCTGTTGACCACCTGTCCAGTCAAAGAAAGGATTCATTAGTGATAAGCAACCAGGTTAATGGGGGAGACTAAGAAAGGAAGACTTACCAGCACCTGCTTCTTGGCCATCCTGGTCATCATCCTCAACTTGCACACCTGCCTCCTCAGCAGCAAGCAACCGCATACCCTCCTTCACCGCCATCTTCTCCTCCTTGGCAAACTGGGCAGTGACCACATCCATGCTAAAGGCCACGCCACTATCTTTATCCGCATCGGCCTTGGCCTCCTCCAGAGCCCGAAGATAGATCTTAGCCATGACCCTAGGATAATCATCCATCCAGGATAGGTTGTCCTGCTTCCAGGTTCGGAAGTACATGTCCTGAAGCATTTCGTCCATCATCCCCTCATTCTCCTCAAACTCCCTCATCCGGGCCTCGGAAACCGACAACCTTTCAATGGCAGCATCTCTCTCCGATCGGTATCTCGAGCAGTCAACCAGAAGGGATCCCCGCATTGCCTCCATCTCCTCCCTCAACTTGGCTTGAGCAAGCTCTGCAGCCTCAAGTTTCCCGGACAACTCCTCCACCTGCTCAAGATCCGCTTTCCGAACCTCGTCCACCGTGGCAATAGCCATGACAATCCGTTCTTTGCAAGTAGCTTCCATTTTCCGCAGTTCGGCCCGGCTGGCCTCTTCCATGGTTTTCTTTAGTCGTCCAAAAGCAGCCTCATGCTGAGAAATCTGAATAGCCTGATCCGCAAGCTGTTTGGCCTGATCCGAAACCACCAATCGCAGTCGGATGTTGGCACTCCCAATCTCCTCTCCGGCCTTAACCAGCCGGGCATGATGCCCCATCAGCTTCTTAGTCTCCTCCGCCACCCGATCAATATTAGCCTTGGCCTCGTCTCCCATAGTAATTATACGAGTAGTGAGTAAATCGAGATCTAAGGACTTAGCTTCATCAAGTACCCGTACCATGGGGTTGCGGGGAAGAAGGTGCTCACCGGTGACCTCGTCAAAGGTAATATCATGGGAGCTTGGATCCAGGTCAGGATGACCCGCAAATGGATTATGAGCCAAGTCAGGACGGTCGATATGAATAACGGTAGGGTTTCCGGGCGGGCGCGGAGAGAGTGCAAACTCGCTATCCTCCCCCGTGATATCATGAAGAGGCTGAGCCGGGAGCTGAGGACCAAGTGAAGGTTCGGATGAAGGATGACTCCTCTTTCTCTGTTGAATACCCTCTTCGATAACCCCGAGAAGAGGACGGTAGTCGACTACATCCCCGGAGCGGTGGGTCGAAGGCTTCGGCTTAGCGGAAGTTTTTGAAAGCTTGTATTGCTCAAGCCTGTGCCGAAGATCCGAGGCCTTGGATGTCTTACCTGCTCCTGACATGAAGAACAAGTGTCACAAACTTACATCACTATATAATTCGAGAAACGCGGCAGATTAAAAGAAGAAAGAAAACACGTCTGTTATACAAACCCTGGGGAGAAGTAGGATACTGCAATGAGTCCTGGCTTTCATTCCAGGACGGGAGCGGATCATAAAATATTCCTAAGTCCCTATCATTAATGAAGCATGCAGGAGTCAAGAGTTCACCTTGAGTCGTCGGAGCCACCTTGGCTGGAATGGTCTGAGAAGACTCACTTGCACCGGTCCCGGCCTTGTCCGCTTTCCCAGTTTTCCCTACCAAAGCCGGATCTTCGTCCAGCCCCTCGAAAGCCTGGTGGAACGCATCGTCCGTCCACTCCTGAATCTCGCCCGCTTGCCCAGGAAGCAAGGCCCCGATGCCATCGCCACCTTTATCACCTTCCCGACCATCTCCACCCTCACCTCTTTCCTCCTCTATGTCTTCCTCCTCCTGGGTAAGTGGACAATTGCTGAGGGAGGGACCGTCCGACTTCTTGAGTTTCTTACCTCCGACGGCTGGAGGTTTTGTGAAAGGTTTCCTCTTGCTACTCTCTACCGTAACACCTCCCTTAGTCTGAGCAGCCATCCTCTCCTCCGCCGTTTCCCTCAGCTTGACTACTGACTGCTGTGGAAGGATTAAGTTATACTCCAGGAGGGTCGCATTTCTGATCAGGAAGGCAGATGATCTATACTTCCCGAGAATAGCTTCTATCTCAGCCGCCGTCTGAACCAGGCGGTCAGTCTCCACAATCGCAAAGCCACCTGTCGCTAGCAAAAAATGAGAAAGTAGGAGAAGAAGCATCGCAATCGGAATGGAAATTATAAGTAAAAGCATCAACTTACATCCAAAAGTAAAGCGCCGAATTGAAACGGAGTCGTCCCTGACAAAGAACCACTCCTTCTTGAACATGCTGAATTTAGAATACAAATCCAAGACCGGCTTGAAGGTCACAGCTGACTCCAAGCTAATGTATGGGGACCCCTTCTTATAGCCCCTCAGATTATATAGATACCGGATCTCTCGGTTGGAAGGAGCACGACCATACTTCCTCTAGAAAATAACGAAGAGGCTCACCAATATAGCATAGGAGTTGGGTTGAAGCTGGAAGGGGGCCACCTTTAGATATGTGAGGAAGCTGGCTATCCAAGCGTTAAGAGGAGGAATGGCACCACACATGCAGTGGTATCTGCTATAGGCGAAGTACCCTTCAGGAGGATCGTACGGCATAACTTCTCTCCCTGGCAACAACAAGTGCGCCCTATCAATTCCAAAAGATCAGGAAATGACATCAAGCTGCTCCTCCTTGAGGGAGCTAGGAAAGCAATCGGGCGGGGAGTTCAGAAGCTCCTAGGGCCGTACCCGTCCACTAGTGATCTCGGGGTAGATCCATGATGTTCCGGACCTGGCTGAACAGGGGGCACTGAGGAAGTTTCTCCTTCGCCCTGGGACTTCTTTTTATCCGAGCGGGTTTCTGCTTTTCGAGACATTTATCTACAACACCGGAAAAGCATATTGTTAGAACAAAGGATGTAAACAAGTAAGTATATAATATGGAATTTCACTCATAAAATCAAAATGCTCAAACTCCCGTTGTCATTCGGTAAAGTAAGTGCAAAATTCTCAAGGTCATTCGGTAGTTTCTCATGTCCATTCGGCATTTAAAGTCATCGGTTCCATCCGGTACTTGCCCATTCGGCACTTTCAAAAATCCATTCGGCATTCTCATCTCCAAAAACCACAGCCCATTCGGCATTTTCGAAAGGCTCATTCGGTAGTATAAAACTTAATAGTCATTCGGCGAGGAAAGAAGGCCTCACCTGATCCGGCAAAACTAGCCTAGTTCGGCACTACAAATGATTCGGTGTTGAGAATTTGGCTCGGCACTTTTAGATCGGTAAAGAAACAACAAGGGTACGGAGCCCCTACTTATAGAGGAAAGGAAAGATAGCCGGACCACCGGTTCGTTTCTGAGGCCGGATGGGATTGTCTAGGATAGACAACCAAAAACAAAGCACGCCATATGCATGCACATGCCCTACTTTGGGGGGCAAGTGTTGGGTATGTTTCAGCCGGATCAACACCACCGGACCAGGTCCTGCCTCATCGAACTCCCACCAATGCATATCCCACTCGCGACCGAACCAAGCCTACCGGTCCATTCGTCTCAATGCCGAACCAAGCCTCACCGGTCCAACACCTCAAAGCCGAACCAAGCCTACCGGTCCATTCGTCTCAATGCCGAACCAATCCTTACCGGACCAAGCCTCACCGGACCAACATGCATCCCATCTCAATGCCGAACCAAGCCTACCGATCCATACTCCCACCGGACCAACAACTCACTACTCAAGCTCCTACCGGACCATACCCCAAACCGGACCAAGGTTCTACCACATAGCACCGGATCACCTACAACCGGTCCACTATACACTCCAACCATCTCCGAACCAAGCGATGCCGAACCAAGACGTACCAGGCCAGATCATGTCAGCCCAGACCCATCAGCAACTGTACACATCCTAGACCCCTACCCCCAGCCTCACTCTATAAATAGAGGGGCAGGGGTACGACAATGGGGACAAGTTTGAGAGCTCAAGCACGGAAGGAACTTTCAAACAAACAACTTTCTTTTACTTATATCAAAGCTTTGTACTTGTAATCAAAAGAAGAGAAGAGAAATAACATATAAAGTGGATGTAGGCACATTCTGGCTGAACCACTATAAATTTGCGTGTCTTTTTACAGTTTAGCCCTTGCTTTTCATATATTTGCATAAATCACTCAAATCGCTAAGAACAACATAAGATCTACTAAATCATACAACTTTGAGGTGTTTGTCCATTTTTTGTGCAAACACTACTGATGTGTTTACATAAATATTGAAAGTTAGTTGCAGCAACGACATTCTTAAAAGTTTTGGTATTGAGTACATAATGGGTGGCATCAATTCTTTGTACTATGCTGATGGTACTATTATATTCGGTGATCCTAACTGTAAGTATATAGCAGGTTTAAAATTTATTTTATGTGCATTTGAAAGCTTGTCTGGTCTACAAATAAATTTTTATAAAATCTCAGTTATAGTTTTGGGTAGTGATATTGAGATGGTTAAAATGACTGCTGAAATGATAAACTATACGATAGCTGAATTTCCTTTGAGTTATCTTGGATTCAATATAAGGCCTAATAAGTTGCATAAGGAGGATTAGTCATTACTAGTTAGTAAAATAGACAACAAACTTTCTAGATGGAAGGGATGTTCTTTACTAAAGCCTGTAGACTAATCTTAGTCAGTTCAGTCATCTCTGCTATTCGTTTATATTGGTTTTAATTTAATCAGTGTCCTATTTGGGTAATTAAGAAGATTGATGCTATTAGAAGGAATATTTTCTGGACTAGGGGGAAGGAGACTAAAGTTTTGAGATGCTTAATAGCTTGGGAACAATTATGTAAGTCTTATGATCAAGGGGGTCTTGGTATTATAAATTTGTTGGATATGAATACTTCTTTGCTCTGTAAATGGTTATGGGACATGTTAGGCTCAGGCAATTCTTTATGGAAAGAGTGGATATTGAAAACTCAATATGATAGAGATTTTTTTTGGCATGTTGATAGTAGAAAATGTTCTAAATTTTTGAAAGATATTTTGAGTTTCTCACAACTGCTTAAAATTGGATTAGTCATAAAGGTAAATAATTGTTGCAATGCTTCTTTTCGGTTGGATAACTAGTTACTGACCATTCCATCAGCTATTGAATTCAACCTGCTTTTTGAATTAATAGTAGATCAGAAAATCATAGCGGCAAGAATATTATGATGAACAGGCTATTGGTTTTAAGTGGAAGCTTTCTTTTAATAGAATTATTGAGGGTAGAGCTCTTATTCAATTATTGAATCCCATTCATCTTTTGGAAGGCATAGAGTTAAATAAAGAAAAAGACATATTCAGGTGGTAGTTGAACAACAAGCGGAAATATAAAGTTAGCAGCATGTATAGATTTATAAATTTTTCTGAAAGAAGATTTATTGGATTTGATGATATGTGGAGAGTTAAAGACATACCTGGAAAGGTTAAGATTCATATGTGGATTCTCATTCATGATAAGCTAAATACTTTGAGGATGCTAAAGAGGAAAGGAATGCGTTGTAGAGAAATGTGTGTTTTGTGGTGAAGAAATTGAGAATTATTAGCATCTTTTTTGTGATTGTGACACTGCTTTCTATGTTTGGACCAAATGCTTAGTTAAATTGGATATTAACCTAGAATAGAGTGACTTTATTCGAAATCAATACTATTTATGGACTGACGTTTATGTTAATTTTTCTAACAATCATATGTTTTCCAAGTTTATATTGTTAAACTTTGCTTTCTGTTGGTTATTGTGGAATGAGAGAAACAAAAGGTGCTTTAAAGGGGTTGCAGCAAGTTCGAATAGCATTTTGTTTCAAATTCTTAAGTTTGTTTATATTTGGCCAGGAGTGGATAAGTGGAAATTTACGGATCATCTAAAGGAGAGTATTGGAGCTCAGGTGCATAGAAGAAGGAGCAATGGGCAGTAGAAGTTGGAGTTGCTGTTGAAGTTCTTTTGTAAAATATGGAAGCTTTTTGTTGTTGCTTGTTTGGTATTTTCAGTTGTGCTAATGTTTGGTTAGTGTATGTTTGTATATGTGTGTAGTTAAATATGGCGAGGCATAGCCACTACCATTTCTATCAAAAATGATCTACATTGGTTTATAGTTGGTAGAAAATAGAATTATATGGAATGTTTTAAACATGACTTCGGATATATATATGAAGTTTCGTAATACATTACTTTCAATACATGTCAGTTTGTCAAATATATAAGATTTCTCATATACATGAATTTCAAATGAATACATGGGCTTTCAAAGGCTATATATGAATTCAGATGTGTATAAAGTTCAAGCAAAGTATATGTTATGTATGATCGAGTTTCATCTGAATACCAATTTTTGAAGGTTTCGGGAAAGGAAAATACAAGATTTTAAGTTCAAGGAAAGACTATAGGCTTCAATATGGATAAGTGATGTTGTATAGATCAAATGACGCCATAAGTATCAAGGATTTTGAGACATGTCAACTGATATTGGATGACACCAATAACGATCAAAGAAATTATCCATGGATTAATGTCGCAAGTGACAAGTGGCTTCAACCAGTGGACTAATATTCACTAAGTGGTCTCATACATGCTATTTTCATATATCTAAAGGTTCTCATACACCGTTTTATATAACATGATTTCAAATATGTATATATATATATATGACTTTAAAGCTTTCTAAATTAGACCTTATACTAGTGAATTTTTGCTGATGTATAAAATTATGGTTCTTCATATGGTAATATAATTCTTTGAGAAAGATTATTTCAAAAGGGGGGATTCTTATAGAAGAGTATGTTCTTGTTTATAGAATCTATCAGTACATGAATCATGACTTTTCAGACCTACAAACAATTTATTTCTTTCTGATAAATGAAATCTAAGATGGTATAATTTTACATCCTACCAAGGTAGAATAATATACAACAATGTTTATTTCAACAACCGACTTTATTCAGAGGGTTTACCATATACATCTTTGAAAAAATATTTTGTGTAAATCAAAGGAACTATTGCCAATTACCCCATGGATTGGGGAAAGTACGTATGGATCTATTTTAAAAGAAATTTATAAATCCTTTATAGCGTATATTATATCAAATATTTTGTATTTCAAAAACGTTTTTAGAACTACTACAGCCCATTTGTGCTGCTAAAGCTCTGATTGGAAGGGTATATTCTCAATTAAAGGACTATTGATTCATATATCATGATCATTCAGCCCCTTATTTGAGATGCACATTTCAATTATAGATTATAATTTTTACAAAAATTTCCTTTAAACTTTGAGCAGTGGGAGCAGAATCTCTTATCCAGATCGTAAAACTGCTTTAAACAACTTTCGAAAAATGGAAAAGCATTCATCGAGAATCATGATCATGAGCAGTTAATACGGAACACGTCCATCAAATCGAAACTTATTGAGAAAGGAAAGACTCAAGAAAGGATTTTTATTAATTAGGAAGAGTGAAGAAAAAGATAAAAAAAATCATCATTAGCAAGATGATCTCTACATCAAGACAAAGCAAGGAAGAAACTTAAGAACTCAGAAGTAGAGTCCATATCCAATGCTGAAATTTTCATCCTACAAAATTCAAACTAGATCTACCAAGATCATCCAAAAATAAGATAATAAATTACAAAGAAGTAAAAGATATCTCTGATTATAGCTTGTTTGGAGTTCAAAAGGACTTGTGATTTTCAATCACAACTTGCTTCAAATTCCAAAACACTCATAATCTCGATTTCTATTTGGATAAAATTATTCTACATAGATTGACTCCGAGATCACGTGTCCTCAACATGACTATGCTTATAATTTCTATCGAATTCTAAAAGCATCCATGATTCCTGCCTTAATATGGATCCGCCATAAGACTAATGCAAAAGTATCCTGAATAATTACGGGATTTTCATCTACAAAATCGAGAGTATTATTTATAGAAAGCTGATCTCTAATTACTAATGAAACCTCAAATTGTATTTGAATAGGAAGTGTATAAAAAAGGAAAAGTACCCCTGAAGGCCTGAAGTCGTTGAAGAGTTACATATATAAAGGAGTACTCCCCGGCTCTTACTATTTACTTTATGAAAAAAAATTGGATGGAATAACTACCACCCACACTTTAGGAATATCAAGCCATGATAGGATGAATTTCCTATACATAAGAAATAATGCTTCCAATCGAAGTGGAGACTGAATTCCATCGAAAAGTTAAGAGCTAAAAGAAAACCCCCAAATTTGATCAATGAACTAAGGAAACAGACTGCTAAGTAAGTACCTAAATATTGGCAAAGGATATCAAGATACTATAAATACAAATTTAAAAATGACCATTCTAAAAGGAGATTTGATGTTCTAAGAAATTATGCCCGAAATAATCTCATCAGAATTTTACCAACTACGCCAGTGTGATGGTAACATGATACTAAAAGTGGAACGTAGAATGTTTGAGGCCATATTTCCCAACAATGAATGAAAAAAGAAGTTAAAAAATAAGAATGTCTATTGGATCAAAAGTAAGACTCTCTTTAAATAAATGGAAAAAGCCTTCAGTGCCGTTATCAAAGGCCTCGCTGAAGCGTCTCCTAAATGGAGATCGGGTAAGTCTCTAGTTCTGCTTAAGATAGCTACCCAGAGCACCAGACCAGCCTTTAGTGCCATCATCAAAGGCCTTACCAAAGCACCTCTTAGATATAGGTTGGGTAAGTCTCTCGTTGCGCTAGCTACCCAGAGCATTGGACCAGCCTTCAATGCCATCATCAAAGGCCCTACTGAAGTGTCTCCTAGAGGGCGATCGGGTAAGTCTCTTGTTCTGCTTAAGATAGCTACCTAGAGCACCGGACCAGCCTTTAGTGTCGTCATCAAAGACCTCGCTAAAGCACCTCCTAGAGGGAGGTCGGGTAAGTCTCTGGTTCTGCTAACTACCCAAAGCACCGGATGTGCCTTCATTGTCGTCATCAAAGGCTTTACTGAAGCACCTCCTAGAGGGAGATCGGGTAAGTCTATGGTTTTGCTCGATATAGCTAACCAAATGCACCAGACAAAAAGACATAAACCATCACCTAAGATAGTGATAGGGGTTTCATCCAAGTTGAGGTCATCAGCTAAAGATGGTGACAAGGAAATCAATTGAGTCGGTTAAACTCTATCCTAAAGAATGGATCAAAACAATCTTCCAAAGGAAGAACGAAAAAACATGGACAAAACAATCTCCAAAGGAAACTGAGCTCTACCATCCATATAAGGAATTTTATTGCCAGATGGTTTTTTGGTCCTCTACTATAACCAGATAAGTTTTCCAGCCTTCTCTTATTATCACCGGATGAATCTTTTAGTCTTCTATTATCACCAAGTCAGTTTTTTGGTCTTCTATCAATATAGCCAGAAGGATTTTCTGGTCCTTTATTATTACCAAATAAGTTTTCTGGTCTTCTATTATTACCACATGGATTTTCTGGTCTTCTGTTATGCTAGATGGATTTATGGTCTTTCATTATTATCAAATGAAGTTCTGGTCTTCCATTATTGCTAGTTGGTTTTTTGGTCTTCTATTTAGATTATTATTGCCAAATGTTTTTCTGGTCCTCTATTATTACCAGATAAGTTTTCTAGTCTTCTATTATTAATAGATGGATTTTCTGGTCTTCTACTATTTCCAGATGGATTTCTGGTCTTCTATTATTATCAGATGGATTTCTAGTCTTCCATTATTGCTAGATGGTTTTCTGGTCATCTATTCAGATTATTATTGCCCAATGGTTTTCTGGTCTTCTATTATTACAAGATGGGTTTTCTTGTCTTCTATTATTGTTAGATGGTTTTTTGATCTTCTATTATTGCCAGATGGGTTTTCTGGTTTTCTATTATCGACAGATGGTTTTCTGGTTTTCTATTATCGACATATGGTTTTCTGGTCATTTACTATTGCAGATTGGCTTTCTAGTCTTCTATTATTATTGTCAAAAGGTTTTTTGGTCTTTTATTATTGCCTGATAGGTTCCCGGTCTTCTGTTACTATCATAAGATGGGTTTTTGATCTTTTGCCAGTTTGGCCTCCTATCTGAGGCATTATTGTGATAGCTAGAAGGTTTTTCGATCCTCTATTTAAAATATTCTTCTTATCATTTGCAAGCAAATTACTGACCTTCCTTCCAATATTATCAGATTACTTTCTAATTTTCTATTTAGAAGATTATTAGTATTTAGCAAAAATCATGACTTATATAGAAGATGCGGAGGATACTTCGACTTAACGCATGGCAATTTATGGTTTAACCAAATCCGGAAAGAATCATTAATGATTTAAATACTAAATAATGAAAAATAACCACTTCTACTATGTTGTGCAGAAAAGTAGGGCAAGGAATCAATGAAGTAAACGAATTTCTGGTTTTACACTAAACTATAAAAGGCTTCTTCTATGCGAGGGGGTAAATTTTATCCACGTAATTTCCAAAGGATGCGAACACAGGTGTTTATGTGAAAATTAAAGAGTAATGAAGTAATTAACAATGCTGAAGAATAGCATGTCATGGATTGTTGACATAACAACATGCTTCATACAAATCAACAAGGTAAAAGTAGCATCGAAAAACTGCATATTACAACGCCGTAGGCCATAACAAGGAACTATGCCGACCATAATGGTAAAGTGCAACTTACATCCATAAAATAATGCCAGAAGAAAAAAATGGTAGAGCAAAAAAGCATGCTCTAGGTCCTTAAGGATAAATATCTACACCCTCTGGTTCTAATATTAATGTCGAAGATATGCGGCACGATGATCAACCATAACAATGCGTCAACAAGAAATGTTGAGAGTATGAAGATGGATTAATATAAAAAGAATAAAATGTCTCATCTCATCGATAAGGAATTATTTACAACATCGCATGTCTTATATGTTGCATACTCTCTATAGAATTGAATGGATAATGCTGCGTCTCTTCAGGAAAAGGTGATATAGAATACAATAAATACTGAAGGCTATTAGTGTATAATGACAGGATCTATGTTGCATCTCATTGATTCCATATTCTATCAATCCTGCAATTCACCTACAAAGATGGAATGGATATCGTGACTCATCAACCGCTCTTTATCAGTATCGTTCATCATAAATGCCACTTGTTATCAATGCTGCATATAACCAATAAAGCATGTCATCAACGCCTCACATAAACGATGATACATCACATTGATGTCGCATCATAACTATGTCGTATCTCTTTGATGTCACTTCCTCTTTGGTGCCGCCTCTATTTTATGCCGCCCTCTTCAATGTCGTCTCTCTAGTAATGCCATGCTCATTCCATGCTACGCTAGCTTCATACCGAATATTATCCACGCCATGCTTTGTTAATCATAAGCCATCAAATCCACAAGGAACATTGCCTAAGAGCGTGTCATAAGCTATTGATCAATGCCGTATTTCATGAATATTGAATGAATACCAATGTCGCACAACATCAATGCCATATGGTGTTGAAATCCATGCAAGAAAGAAGGATTAACGTCATTCATAAAAGCAAGTTCAAGAGGGATTAGTGTATTTTCCTTCATAAAGCCTCAAGGGCCTCCATATTCATTCACAAGCTCCATGTTGAGGCTACCACTAAGATAGAAACAAGTTGTGCCATAAAGTCCCAGATCACCAATGAAAGCAAGCCTACTTCCCTCTAACTACTATAAATAGAGGTGCACTCCCTCATGGAAAGGGGCCCATAACCTCTTTCACACTCTTATCACTTTTTCTAGTTAGGATCTTCTCCATGTTTTCTTCATTGAGAGCTCGAGGACAAACTAATGGCATAAAGGATAATAAGGGAGAAGATGACATATTTGTAAACAAGGGCCTATGCAATTTGAAAATTGCACATTGACACATCTTGTAACATGTTCAAAATTGAATAAAAGACATGACTTGAGCATATTACCTATTTGCCTATTGATTTTTGGACTAGCCTATTTTATTATTTGAACTTCTGAATTGTGTTTCAAACAATCTTGTGAATTACTACAAAAACAATGGGTATTATTGGAATTTCTTCGAACATGCCTCTTTGTACACACATCTAAATCATTGAACCACATTTCAGTTTAACAATACTCACTTCTCTTTGATACAAGGACTAGACCCCCAACTGCTTCCGGCCAAATGTAGGTGACCGCATATGGTCAGGACTTACGTGATGGCTTGGACATTGGCAGTATTGGGCTGAGGGCCTGATTCTACCAGTTTTTATGGTTTTCTTTTTGCTCGACCTGATGTCGAACAAACTCCAAGAGCATTCCTTCCCAGATGAGTCTTCCAATTATATATTGGAGCACACAATAGTCTACTATAGAGTGGCAATTGATTTAATGGAACTCGCAATACTTATCATTGCGGTGGGGTTCCTTTCACTTCCCATCCCCGATGGTGGCAGGCCTTTGAAATTGCACTCGGTTCCTAGTGGCAAAGTATATTATGGAAATTTCCTTATTCAAATGAGAGTAATTATTGTACCTGGGTTTGTAAAGAGGACCGACCTATGGACGCCTTCTGGCATCGGTTTGACGACTACTATTTCGGCAATTGTTATTATTGCAAGGACTGGCTTGCGGGATGCCTTGCCTCATTGTCGTTATTTGAAAGATCATCATCTTCTATCTTTGTCGTATTGTTCAGATAGAAGTTGGTTAGGGATGGAGCCATTTGTTTTTGAAGCTCTCTCCACATCCTGGACTTGTATTTGACCCTAGAACATCAGGCCACAAACAAGCTATTCACGTCTGCACCCTTGGGCCGAGTGGATTCTTTGTTGAAGCGGCCAACATACGACCTCAAGCTTTTAGAGGGAACTTGTTTGATATTTCCTAGCTCACTAGCCAACATGACATGGGTACGACACATGAAGAAATAAGTCTTGAACTCTATGCTCAATTGGGCCCAATAGCTAATACTATCCAACTATAGATGTATGAACCAACGGGAGGCTGGTCCTGAGAGGGTGGAGGGGAAAAGAAAACACTTTGCAAAGCAGAAAAGCTAGTCGCCATGGGTGATGGAGTTGAACATTGTGATGTGGTCAAATGGGTCTGCAACCCCCATCATACTTGTCAATAGGTAGTAAAGCATACCGTCAATGGACGTAAGCATCCAGGCTTTATTAGAGAATGACTCCCAGTTCTCGTCATTTGAGAATGTCACACCCCTAACATTGCAGGCTTGAATTTTTTGGAGCCGTTGGCAAAAGATATGTAATTCTTCCCCAAGGCCGGCATCAGCCTATTGCGGGATGTTCTGGCCAATCATGGACTAAAGATTTGGCTTGCACCTTGGCGGAGTAGGAGATCGACAATGAGATGAAGAACAATGTTGACGAGCGAGAGATCGCCCCCATGCACAAAGATTGATCTTGAATACATGGCCCACTCTTCACTTTGAATGTTACCATTCATACCCCGATAGGACATAGAGTGCGCTAAGTGGGCCATTCATTCCCTACCAATGGAAGGGGACTGCCATTGAGATGGTTAAAAATAGAAGTTCGCGGGCGATCAAAGGCTGGTGGCTATATTGTTGAAGGGGAACAACGATGACTTGGCCCCACAGGCGAAGCCACATCTGGAGGAAGAGATTAGTCCGACTAGGTGCACGTATAACTTATCTTCTAGGATGGACATGAACGTCCATAAGCAAAGTTTCATGTACCATCCTCTTCTAGGCATCGATGGTGTTTAGGAGTTCATAACCACCGGGAGGCATGGCCCTACGAGCATGCAAGTCGGATAAATTAGCCGTCAGAGGAGTTGGTGGGACAAAGTTTGCCATGGCTTGAGCATCCAGTTGCGCCCTCAAACCATTCACTTCGCGTGCCAAATGACCCATATTTGACAGCTGTAACATTATACTATGCCATATTCCTTCATTGATGCCCAGATTGGGTTGGGTAGCATTGGCGAGAGTGTTGTCATTGATTTCGTGTTGTTTGAGTTATTCCAATTGTTACCTTCAAATAGCATGAAATTGTCCATGATAACAAGTTAGAACCGGTCTTTGCGAAGTAGAAAAGTGTGGAAAGGTAAGAGTTTTATGGGGAGGCTCTTCTTCTACTGCAAAAATGTTGACTAAACATTTAGACAACATCGAAATTAGACTAATATGCAAAAGTTACTTGCTAACACTAAGATTAAAATGAAAAATGAGGAATTAAGCATGCAACTAAAACGTAAATAACACAAGATATCAAGTGGTTCGGTAGAGCTGCCTACGTCTATCATAAAGTTCTATTACTATATATTTCTCTTACAACTACAAGGAATTATAAGAGAATAATAAAAAAGCAGAAAGGGCTTAAGACTAATAAAGCTGTGTGGTCTTAAGGACTTGTGATATCAATAGCTTTGAAATGTGTATAGTATTGGGAATCCTTGTATGTTCCAACCCTTTTGAAGTTTCAATGCAGGGGATATTTATACTAGCTGAAGTGGATGATGGACATTTGAGATTGAACTGTAGAACTAGTGGGAAAAATGCTTAACCGTAATATGACTGCAAGGGCTAATGTATGATAGTTGTTAAGGTGTAAGAAGATATATGGAGGATGAAAATATACTCATTACTCCTCTGCACCAGGCATGGGCCTCGCATTTAATGTGCAAATTTTGCATTCAATGCGCATTTAATGCTGATGGTAAGCCACATCAGTTCTGCCACTCAGCTACAATGCTTTGGATAGGTGGATGGACAACTTGTCATTTACTTGAGTTCTTACATAACAGGTTTTGCTAAGTCGATCGACCAGCCGTCGATGATGCGAAAGAAGCTAGGAATCTTGCTAAGGACCATGTCACGAAGATGGTGCATGGCCGAGTACGATGCGGCAAGAAGGGCTGCCTGGGATCGGTCGGAGGTGGTTGTACTAAAGCTGGGGAAGGAAGGGACATGCTTGAGCCTATCTTGCTTGATATGTCATGTGTTGAAGCGGGCTTTGAGAGGTGTCGGCCATCAACTGGAGTGACTTCAGGTGACCGTGTTGATATGGAGTTGTGCTTGAAGTGGATTGACATAGGAAGGTCGGTTGTCATTGTGCCAGTACCGGGAAGGGCTAGGCACAGATCTTGCTTAAATGTGACATGTGACTAAGGTTGAGGCGATCGGGCCTCATCTTGGTGCCTTATAAAGTAGAAAGATTGGTTTGAGACCAATATTGGCTTGGGCCGTCTTATATGGGTTGGTTCTAAAGTAGTTGGGTTGGCTTTGATTCAGCCAGATTGCCTTAAATCTGTATTAATTACTTATGAGAAAATTAAGCAACACTACTTTGACCAAGAATCATGCTTCTTTCCTCTAAAACTGACACTTCGAAAAATTTGCTTTCAATCTGTGCTTCCTCAACACTTCAAGCACAATTCAAAATTGTCTCTTGTGTTCCTCCTCCATCCTAGAATAGGCAAGAGTATCATCCATAAACACAAGCATAAACTTATGTAGCTAATCTCTAAAACACGGTTCATAAGATCAACAAAATCTACCATTGCGTCGGTCAGCCCATCTGGCATGACCATCCACTCAGAATCCTGATGGCATACAAAATGTTATAATCAGCATAATATTCTTCACTACTCTTATTTAACGCAATACCATCGCAAGTTCCAACTAAGAGAAAACCTTCACACAATGAAGCTTATCGAACAAATCATCGATAAGTGAAAGTGGATACTTGTTCTTCTTCATCATCGTATTCAGCTTAGGGTAATCAACACACAATCACGGAGAGCCATCCACCTTAGTGGCAAGTACTATGGGTTCATCCCACTTAGATATACTCCTGCAAATGAACCTTTGTCTCAATAAGTCAATCGCATGCACCTTCAACTCTTTCATCACTCCGGGTTCTATACACCTCAAAGGTATAACTATCGGTCTAGCATTCTTCACAAAGTCTATGCAGAACTCAAAATTTCGTTGTAGCAGTAATACAGTTACCTCTTCGATTACATCCGGATACTTTCTAATGATAGGCACAAATGACAACTCATTATGTGGGACCTTTAGAAAATATAGAAAGCTAACCATAACCTCGTCCTCTATTAGGCAGCCAATATCTGCCTTCCACCCATCCATAGATCTAATTGTCACCAACAGCTTCTCCTAACTCACCACTACCATATACCTCCTTACCCAGTCCATCCAAAAGATAATACCGAACCCGACAAAACTCAAAATAAAGTAATCAAAAGACAATAGAGCATACATTACTAGATAAGACCATACTATGGCAAACTACACACAGGTTAGTCATGCCTCCAACATGGTTTGTCGCTGCTATAGGTCGGTTAACAATCTGAACTCTCAATTCCAGTCTATCTACCAGGTCACTAGATATAAAGGAATGTGAACCCCTGGTATCGAACAAAACACATATAGGAACACCATAAATTAAAAAGCATACCTTGATTAGTGACATCCTTCCTCTTCTCTTTCGCCGAGAGAGCACTCAACTAAGTCGTAACATCATCTAAATTGTATCCCTTCACCATCAGCCTCTGCTTCACTAGTTCAAGGCAAATTTTCTGCAAATGCCCTATCTTATTGCAGTTATAAAACTTCTTTCCTTTAGATTTGCAGTCCTTACTCTGATGATCCCGATCGCCGAAGTTGTAGCAAACGTGTTTCCACTTCGCTTTCTTCTAGGCATCCTTACCTAGGAACCACTTCCTCTTATTATTCCATTTCTTCTTGTCTCCCCCGCTTTGTTGCGGCTTTGGTTGTTCGTATGTCCCAAGAACTTCTCTCCTAAATAAACATCCAAACCCATAATGGATTTCTCATTCCTCTTTAACAGCTTGTCGATAAAAGACATCCTATACTTCGATAAAGCATTAAACTCGGCTACATACTCAAAGATCAACATGTGCTCCCACTTCATTTATGCAAACTTCCTGAACAATACCTGTTTGTACCAAAAATGGGCACAACACTCTTCGGAAGTTTTTGAAGAGATAAAAGTGAAGAATGAAAATAAAAACTGTGGATTATCTAACAAAAACTCCAAGTAACAGAAAATAAGTTGCAAAGACAAGCGATTTAGAGTGGTTCGGCGTTTTGCCTACGTCCACTATGAAGTTTGATGATTTTATTGCTCGATACTTGAAGGTTACAATAATTTATAATGTAATACAACTGAATTTCTAAGTTAAATCTCAATCTAAAGCAGCGGCGGTGTTCTGGAGTAGATCTGACAGAATCTGGGCGCTCTTCAGTACTTAGAATTCTCCGACCCCTTTTCTGAATGACCAGGGGCTCTATTTATAGGTGTAGGAGGCTGATATTTCGCCTAAAATGAGGGGAGACCAGTTCTGGTACGTCAGGGGGCCCACATGGCCGAAATCTGGAGATCCGGGCCCACTTTGGGATCGATTCGACCCTTGGTTCGAATCGATCAAGAAATCATCCAATCAAGCTGAAATTTGGTGTGAACATTCTTCATCATGTGTTTAAGCATCTGTGAAAATTTCATGGCATTTGGACTTGTAGAACTCGAGATATGATCGATTCAATGTTGCATTTCCGGAGAACATGGATACTTCGAATCGATCTTAGTTCGAATCGATTTGGTCGACTCGATGCTTGCTGTGACGTGGCGCGCGTCTCTCGCTTCAATCCGCTTTGTACTCCGGTTTGACTGGGTCGAATCCATGGCTTGGATTCGAGGCAATGGATTCGAAGGTAATACTCCATCGAATCGATCAGACGAGCATTCTCTTTCGTATCGACTAAGGTAGGTCTCAGTTAATGGATTCGAAGGACTCTCAGTTGAATGGATTCGAGGATGGTGGAGTCGAGGCTTATTCAATTGCATGGATTCGAAGGAGCTAGCCCTCGATGGACTCGAACACAGGTTCGTTCGATGGAGTCGAAGCAAGGGAGGTTCGATGGAGTCGAACAATGGTTATTCCATGGATTCGAACTGGGGCCTGGCCAATGGATTCGGACGAAGGGTTTTGCTGATGGAGTCGAAGCAAGGGGGATGGATCCGACCCTAGGATGGATTCGAGCCAGGACTATCCTTCCACTTTCTAACGATGATAACTTGAGCATACGAACTCGGGTTGCCTCGAAATTTGGAACGTTGGTTTCTACTACTCTGTTTGACGCGCCTTATCGATTGCAGCCCGATCTAGACTCGGACAAATTTCATTGATATCCATAGCGATCCTTGTGTGTTAACTGATTTCCGAGACGATCTGTCACCGGTCTCTAGTCAAATCCTTGGTGTCACGGCCTTGCCAAAAGGCGGGATAACATTTTCCCCCCAAAGTACGTCTTGTGTAAACATGACGTGCTTTGAAAAGCTACAGTCCCTTATTGAACAGTTACAATCATGTTTTATCGAAAGTTGCATTCTGTATCGCTGTAATTGTACAACAATATAATTGTAACTGGCTGTTAGTTCTTCGAGTTATGACGAGATGAACATTTGATCCCTGTAAATGACAAAGATCGAACCCTAGTCAGAGATATGTGCGTATGTGTATTATCTTGACTTTGGTTAACGTCGCGTGATCGCAAGTCGTTGTTAGTTTGGTTTGTTATCGAATTCTGCATCGGTCCTCTCCTGAACCTATTTGAGATTCGAGTTGAAATGCCGTTTTGATAATTGTCTATGATTATCTCTTGGTATCGATCCTCTCCAGAATCGTGGTACAAGGTAGGCAAGTAATAATTTCATATTCGAAGCGATGCGTTTATATGATTGTTTTCGATGGATTCGAGAGGATCACTTAAGTCGATATCCTTCGACATGCTACGAGTCGGTGGTTTTGAAGTTGGCTCTTCGAATCGATGGGACATAGTGATCTCGAATCATCTTCTGCTAGCTGCTTCGAGTCGAGGGAGCTTCGAATCGATTAGGTTTCGTCCCGTGGCTGTCCGGGTGGTTTCGAAGTTTGGATGGTTTCGGAATCGATGGATTCGAAAGTGGTCGTTCGAATCGATGGAGTCGTATGTTACCTTGACTCTTCTGACGCTGTGCTTCGAATCGATGAAGCTTCGCATCGGTACTGCATGGATGGATTCGGAGGAATGGATTCGAAGATGATTTGTAACCTACGTACGTCTGCAATTCGAATCGACGAAGTCATCTGGTCAGCTTCGAATCGATGGATGCCTTGCAGTGATCGATTCGAAGATATTCGTTCGAATCAGTGAGCTGGACCCGTTATTTCCGGTTGCGCTTGACCGGGAGACGAATCGTCTCGTTTCCCCTATATATACCGGGGTCCTGTTCATTTTTAACTTTTTACTTTTACTGTTTCCTTGCCTTCTTCTTCGAATCGACTTTCCTAGAGCCGAGAAAAAAGCGTGTCTTCCCCGAATCGATTGAATCTTGCAAACCTTCATTCGTAATCACATTTAACCAGGTAACTGATGGATCGATGCTAGTTGAGAATGACAAAATCGGAAGTCTTCGTCTTCAATTTTTCTCCTGAAAATATTGAAGGGTTGTGAGATCTGAAAAAACGGTTCGAATCGAAGATTCGAGGCGTAAAAAAGCGTTGAAGTTTCCTTGGAGAAGTAGAGATATTGAGGGATGTTATCTTTCATCACTTAGTACCTCTCCTGAACCAATTTTATTCGAATCGACTCTGACCGCAGAGCTTCGAATTGATGTCTGCAAAGGGAAGAAGGCCCCGTGTCAATCGATTCGAAGCAACGATACCTTGATCGATTCGAAGGTATTGAAGGTCGATCGATACGAAGTCATTTAGCGCCCAGGGATTTGAGGCGTTTCTCCATCCCGAAGTATATCGAGTCAAACCATTTGGATTCGAAGCACATCGATTCGACTCGATGGATTCGAACGCCTCCAGTTTAGAGAATCCGACTTTTCAGACTCGTTCCAACATCTGAACCATGACTAATTTCAAGTTGAACATTGACGATCTTAACTAACTTTATCATACTTGATTCCGACGAGCTTCGGCCTTGCATAATCGAATTTGACTGAAAGACTTGAACTCGAATATCCTTTGAAGCTCGTCGATGGAACTATGACTTAACCAATAATACAACTGATTTATACTTGAAGTTAGTCCGTAGCGTTTGGATGGTGTGGAAGTGACGGTCAGCGATGACGGTCATTTTCATTCTCAAATTCTCAAGTTATGTTGCACGAATATCTTGCTTCATTCTGTTAAATTTGCTTAAGTGATGCACAGCACTTGCACTGCACGACACGTTCATACACACTACACTGGGGCATGCACGGGCTGTTTATGAACTTAACGTTGCTTTCTGATGAGTTAGCTAATTATGGAATCTTCGAGCTCCCAACAACAAGAGGTACAGAGCTCGACTCCTCCGGTGCTTGAGATTCTCGATATCCCTGCCGATGTAATCGATCCAACTCCAGATGAATTGCCAGAGGCTATATTTATTGAGGACCCTGTTGATTCGGTTCAGTCTAACATCTCTGAATCCTTATTGGGACGAATATGCTTAAAGCATAACATATCTCTAAGTGACGTATTATTGCCCAGCGCCACTGATAGACCGCACAATCCGCCTGAAGGATATACAACATTCTATCGTCATGCTTGTGCGGCCGGAACTCTTCCTCCTTTCAATCAATATATCAAAGGGATGCTATCATATTTAGGAATCGCTCCTTCACAACTTCATCCCAACGGGCACGCGTTGCTGAACAGTGCCTTTGTCATATTTATGGACTGTCTCTTTCGCCCGCCAAGGCCCACCGAGATCAGACACATATTTAACTTCAAGAGTAGGGGTGATAGCCCGTCTTTTACATTTCTGGAGGCAGTTAGGAATTGCCAAGTTGTAGTTGGAGCTTGGACCCGACTGAGTTATTTCAAGAACGAGTGGTTCTATGTTCGGTGCCCTCCGGGTTTTGCTAGGCGATGGTTGTCTAGACGTAAGCGCCTTAACCTGTTTTCTTGACCAATAGCTCTTCGGTGTTAAAATTGACATTTCATTCCTTTTACAGCCATTATCTCCAGGCCCGATGGAGGGCGTTTCAAGGGTATCGTCCGAAGTCTTCAAGAAGTTCCAAGCGAGTTGAGGCATATTGACTCGGTGCTGAACGATTACAACTTAAGAGTTCTTGGTTTGATCGACATCAATCAAAGTATAGTCGTTGAGGGATTTGCAAAGCCCACCTCCAGGAAGGAAGATAAGAAGAAAACCAAGAAGAGAAAGGTGAAGAAGTCACTCGGAATTAGAATAATCGAGGCGAGTGACGAAGAAAGAACCCATACGGATTCGGAGCCAATGGCTGACCTTTCGGGAAACTTGGAGGAGTCGGGAGGAAGACGGAAAGGCAAGGCCGCCGTTTCCAAAAAACTTAAGTCTAAGGGGTGGAAATCTGTGGATGTGTCTCCTCCCATTTCCGGAGTTATGATTTCTGAGGCCGCCCCTTCTCATTCGAGAGACATTTTCAAAAGGGCTTGACGACATTCCCATCCCAGATTATATATCGATTTCTCATAATCCTGGGTTGGAGGAATTTCAAGATGTCCTAAACATGAACGAGCCCTTTCCTTTAAGTGCGGTCAACACTTCCGGTCGGTTTGGGGGTTTACACATTTACACACACTTCCACAGCACTTCATGACTTTTGCATAGTAAGCATTGCTTTATGGGATCCTAATCCGTAATTCTTTCTTATCGCAGGTGAGATGTCAGGATGTGGCTCTACTCTGGATAGGCTTCGGAATGTGCGCCAATCTTCTCCATTTTACGACTCCCGCAGGAGAGAAACAGATAGGGATCATGGGCGAAGCTATTCAAGTCAAGAACGTTATGATAGAGACAGAGATTACTCGCGTGGCCGTTCTGGCTATGATTATTCTGACAAAGACCGGGGATACCAGTACCGACCCCGATCTCGCTCTCCTTCGCCTCCCAGGGCCCCAGTAGACCTCCCAGGGCCATCTCATCAGCAGCAGCTGCCTTCTCAATCTTCTCGGCCTGATGCTCAGCGGCCAAGAATGGAACCGACAACAGCCGCTATAATTGAACAAGCTCCGGCTGAGTTGACAAGCGAGGGAGCTGCTAAACTCGCCCAAATGAAAAATGACTACCCTGAAATTTGCATGGATGGCTATGTCTTCCCTCCTAACTTTAAAAGAATTCCTCCGGACGCTGAGACCACTGCTCATAGTTATATCCACGACTTCTACGCTCAGTATAAGGAGTAGTACAAGGCAGCCGTGAAGGCTTCTAGAGTAGCTTTTGACCGGGCGAAGATCATTGCTGAACGTGATGCTGATATTGTCAAACAGAAACGCATCATTCAGGTTCTTCAATCTGAAGTGGAGACGTCCCGGAAGTCGGAGCTTGAAACACTTCAGAAACATGAAGATATCGTGGCCAAACTGGCGAGGATGCAGCAGGAACACTACGCCACGGTAGAAGAGATGGGCCACCGTAACACCACCATTGCAGCTGAGCGAGACTTAGCCGTTAAAGAGCTGAATGAGGTCAAGGCCAAATTCACTGAAATGGTGAAGGAGAAGGACGATGCAAACGCCACTGCTCAAGAGGCTTGCGACCAAGCAGTATCTCTCAGGACCGAACTTGCTGCGGCGGCGGTCAAGGCTAAGTCTGCGGAAGCAGAAATTCAGGAAAAGATCTTGGAGGAGAGGTCTAGGCTAGATGCTGAGTTTGACGATCTCTTAGTCACGTATAACGCTAATGTGTTGGAACACAGAAATTTAGCGTGGC
Organism: Allium fistulosum; assembly: GCA_030737815.1. Taxonomy (NCBI): domain Eukaryota; kingdom Viridiplantae; phylum Streptophyta; class Magnoliopsida; order Asparagales; family Amaryllidaceae; genus Allium; species Allium fistulosum. The sequence goes on along the minus strand of CM060903.1, from coordinate 1,423,512,336 downwards.
TGGGAGATGACTCCATGATCTTGTACAATGCCTGGACCCGGCTGGTGAATGAGAAAAGAGCAGCGCATACAGATGGAACACTTGACGACTTTGAACTGGAGATGCGTTTGCTCACCGAGGATGAGAGGAAGATCCTTCATGAGGCGGTAATCTCTATGGCGAAAGAAAAGCTTGGCGTTCAATCTCTAGAGACAGGCGAAGGCTCGGGGATCGCGCATCACGGGACAAGTGTTGGAGCTGTAATTCCAACATTGCCCGAAACCACTGGTGCGGTAGATCCCCAGTCTGTTCCTGCCTATAATCCTGACCAACCATTATTATCTTCTACCGAGGATTCTGCCCACGTTTCGGTCCAGACCAAGGAAGGTATTTGAACGCTTCTCGTAGTTTAGTTGTGAAGAACCTTAAGCAACACACTTGGCTAACAATCTTCGTTTTGTCGCATTTCAGTGACTGAAGTTATTGTTTCTGCGCCTCTTGCTCTATCAGTTCCACATCAAACACAAGGGGTTGTTTTTTCTGAAGCCATCACGACTTCTACCTTGATTGGCGAGGAGGGAGATGCAAATATGTTTTCTTTCAGCGCTCAAATGATTGAGGAGCTTCTTAATGAACCCATCGATCCCTCTGTCAACCCGTCTGATGCTGTGAGTGGGGCTGCTCCGGCAGTTATTTCATCTATGCCAGCTATTGGCACATCCAATGCGGCCCCAGTATCTCGTGAGGACGACATTATTGCTGAGATTGATGCCGAGATGGCAGCAGGGAATGCTGGTATGAATCCGCCCGGGCCTGCCCCGTTAATGGTGATTTCACCCGGCGGTACTGTAGTGATTGAAACTGCTCCTGTCCCTCCTCTTGCTACTATTCCTATGCCTCCAGCTCGTCCTCCTAGAAGAATTTCCGTCGCCTCCAGTTCTGAGGAAGACGTTGACATTATATCGCTGCCGGAGGGCAAGCCTGAAAAGAGTAAGCGGTCGAGGAGAAAATCAGGCAGCGGATCTGGTGGGGCTACCCCGAAGAAGAAGATAAGGAAGAAGAAAGATTGAACTCTTTCTTTAAATCTTTGTTGCGTAGGGTAGCATTTTTTTGATTTCTCTATAGCCGTGTATAGATGTGGATTCGGCTCCCACTAGCAGAATTTTCTTTAAACACTTTGTAATCAGATTCTTTTTGTTGATAGTGGAAATGAAAATTTATTCCCTTTTGTCTTCAACTTGTTACGTGTTATGGTTCTGCCCCCAGTATTGGGAATAAGTGTGGAGTTGACGTATGTTTATACTCCGCCTCGCACTCTGGGAGTACGGAGTTAAGGAATGTTTATACTCCGCCTCGCACTCTGGGAGTACGGAGTTACGTAAAAAGTTTGTACCCAGCTCGCGCTCTCGGAGTACTCTGGGATTTAGGAAAATGTTTATAATCCGCCTCGCACTTTGGGAGTACGGAGTTAGTTAAAAAGTTCGTACCCAGCTCGCGCTCTCGGAGTACTCTGGGATTTTAGGAAAATGTTTATACTCCGCCTCGCACTCTGGGAGCACGGAGTTAGTTAAAAAGTTTGTACCCAGCTCACGCTCTCGGAGTACTCTGGGATTTTAGGAAAATGTTTATACTCCGCCTCGCACTCTGGGAGTACGGAGTTAGTTAAAAAGTTGTCGTGTATCAACCCATTTCTAGCCTGATTGATGGCTTGCCCCCGAGCTCGGGTTTCATTTGGTGAGTGGTTGATTGCTTCATAGCCACTCCCTACTTGAATAAATCCCATTGTGTGATGGAATTTAGCTCTTCGTGCATCGTGATGTTGTACATTGTATTTAATGAATCACAGCTCTGGCTCAAAGAGATGGCATTTTATTGCTGAAATAAGAAAACATGGCAAAGTCAGTTGCCTTATTACAAATTCTAATTTCGAAATGCAGAAACAAATTCTAAAATAGAATTTAAACTAAATAGATAAACATAGCCTGTTATGTGCAATAGCGGCGAAGACTTTCGCCATCCAAGGACTTTGGTGAAACTAGACCATCAGCGGTCGTTAACTCATATATACCATCCCCGAGCTCCTGCTTAATCTCATGTGACCCCTTCCATGTTGGTTTCATGTGTGGTAGTGCTGGGTATTCTTTTTTAATGACAATCTCATTGCGTTCAAAAGTTTTAAGTCGGTCCTCGGCATTGCGTAATTGGGCGACTCGATTTCGGCGTATGACTGTTCTCAAGTCAACCTAGTCGCCCTGGACGACTCCAACTCCGTTGACGGTAGGGAACTTTAAGGTTAAGCACCACGGGGCAATTACGGCTCTGAATTCAGTAAGGGCAGGTCGTCCTAAGAAAGCGTTGTATGGCGAGACTATGTTCAACACAGCGAACTGTAATGTCCGAACTCTCCTATGTTCCTTAGATCCCAACCTAACTGGTAGCTTCACCATCCCAATAGGTACGGTAGCGCTACCGTTGAATCCATGGAGGTGAGTTTGGCAAGGTTCCAAATCCCTGGCTTTCATCCTCATTTGATTATAAGCATGTATAAAAAGGATATTCACAGAGCTCCCGCAGTCAATTAGTATCCTCTTCATCCAAGCTGGACCTACTTGTGCCGATATCACGAGTGGGTCAGTAGTCGGGCTTCCGACATAATCAATATCGTTGTCTCGGAAAGTGATGTCGTTAATTATCGCTCTCTTTCGTTTGGTCGAAGGTTTATTGTCCAAGTTATCATCGTACTCAAAGTCTGTTCGTCTAGCCAAGTTGTTATATGATTTCATTTCTCCCCAACTTCGCTTTGCTGTACGAGGACTATCACTTATAACATTAATTACCAGTCTTCCTCCAACACGACCTGGTTCTTCCTGTCTTTCTGGATTCTGTACATGATTTTGATTTGAGGGGCCCGCCCCTTCAGACCGCGGTGCCCGCACAAACTGGTCTAACTTCCTCTCTCTGATCAACTTCTCAATGAGGTCCTGCAAGTGTCGACATTCATTGGTGTTGTGGCCATAACTTTCGTGGAATCTACAGAACTTCCCTGTTTGAATCTGCCTCTCCGACGATTGCTTCGGAGCCGGCTTCTTGTATTGCATAGTATTGCAAGTCTGTAGGTACACATTTTCCAACGATGTATTCAATAGTGTGTAATTATCGAACATTGGAGCCTCACGCCGTGGACCTCGATTTGGATCTCTTTTCTTATTCTGACCATTGTTACCTCTTGGCTGAGTTTGCTTGTTCTGTATGTTCAACTGAACTTTTCCGGAATTGTCACCGGACTGTTTAACTGCTACATTGCTCTGTATTCCTTCGCTCTTGGGTCCCGCATCGTCCTGCTTCCTAGACTGTTTCGCGTCCTCTTGTCGTAAGAATTGTGCGGCTTTGGAGTAGAAACGGTCCAACGATGCGGGTGGTTTTCCGGCTAACCAGTTTCCAAATTCAGGATCGGGATCAATTCCCTTTGTCAAGGCCATTAAAATTGAATTGTCGTTGGGATTACTAATTTCCACACATGCTGCATGGAATCTCTCCAAGTAACGCCTTAGTGTTTCCCCACGAGCTTGGGTAACACTGGACAGGGTGTTAACATCTTTGGGTCTAGCGACATGCATGCGAAATTGTTCAACAAATTTCTTAGCCAATTGGTCAAATGAAGAGATAGATCTTGGAGGTAACCTTGTAAACCACATTGTTGCAATTCCTCCCAGTGAGATGGGGAAACTTCGACATTTTACTGCGTCATCGGCCCTTGCGGCGCTCATCGACCATTCATATTTCAAGATGTGTTGATTGGGATCAGAATTTCCTTTGTACATAGGAAGGGTTGGCATTCTGAATCGCCGGGGAGGTTCAGCATTCAGTATCTCGTCTGTGAAGGGAGTATGACTACGGGAAAGTCCCCAGTCGTCATTGGTAAGGCCTTGGCTTTCGCGGATCATCTGACGTATCATAGTCGAGATATCTGGCATTGCTACATTTTGAGCATGCTGAGCTAAGGTGAGGTCGGGTTCCACAGTGCGAGTTTGGACCGGGCGCTGTCGACGGTCCAAGTTTCGCCTTCTTGGCTCAGCATCTTCCGGGTCGTATGGTTCAGAAGTACGTCCCTGCTGTTGATTGCTTGAATCTGGAAGATGTCGGGTATCAACCATTGTTTCTACTGTGGCAGCTGTGACATGATTGTCCGTAGTATATTGTGGAGTACGACCACCTCGTGCTGATGGCCCAGCCTGGAAGCTGGTTGACGGTCCTACCCTCAACTGTCCGATAGTTAGGGCGGGTTGATATCCAGCAGCTTGAGCATGACTTCCGTCCAATCGAGGACGGGTAGATCTATGATGATAGTCAGATGAGGCAGAACTTTCAGTGGATGAACGGGAAACATCATCCCTTCTGGACCTCCTACGGCCCTGGCGGTTCAGTTGGTTTGTTAATTCAATATTAGCACGCAACTGTTCGGCCAATTGTTGCCGACTTTGAGTCAACTCTTGAAGCAACACCTGGAATTCTTGTCTAGTGACTGTCCCAGACGGATCTGAATGGGCAGTGTTGTCTTGGTTGGATGGCTGCTGTTGAGCAGGATTCTATCCATCCCTACCTTCTTGTCCAGCAGCTGTAGAAGTGGTTCTCGTGCTAACCATTTTGAATGATGAATCCTTTTCCTAGACTTTATGCAAATCTGAATAGAATGGAAGGATGATGAATTAGAGATCTGGATCTTCCTCTTGGATTTGTGCAATCCGGTATCGATGGTAGATCCAAGGAGTAGGAGAAAAAAGCTGGTTTTTTCTCAGTGAAAGCACCAAAGTGTTTGTACCAAAAATGGGCACAACACTCTTCGGAAGTTTTTGAAGAGATAAAAGTGAAGAATGAAAATAAAAACTGTGGATTATCTAACAAAAACTCCAAGTAACAGAAAATAAGTTGCAAAGACAAGCGATTTAGAGTGGTTCGGCATTTTGCGTACGTCCACTATGAAGTTTGATGATTTTATTGCTCGATACTTGAAGGTTACAATAATTTATAATGTAATACAACTGAATTTCTAAGTTAAATCTCAATCTAAAGCAGCGGCGGTGTTCTGGAGTAGATCTGACAGAATCTGGGCGCTCTTCAGTACTTAGAATTCTCCGACCCCTTTTCTGAATGACCAGGGGCTCTATTTATAGGTGTAGGAGGCTGATATTTCGCCTAAAATGAGGGGAGACCAGTTCTGGTACGTCAGGGGGCCCACATGGCCGAAATCTGGAGATCCGGGCCCACTTTGGGATCGATTCGACCCTTGGTTCGAATCGATCAAGAAATCATCCAATCAAGTTGAAATTTGGTGTGAACATTCTTCATCATGTGTTTAAGCATCTGTGAAAATTTCATGGCATTTGGACTTGTAGAACTCGAGATATGATCGATTCAATGTTGCATTTCCGGAGAACATGGATACTTCGAATCGATCTTAGTTCGAATCGATTTGGTCGACTCGATGCTTGCTGTGACGTGGCACGCGTCTCTCGCTTCGATCCGCTTTGTACTCCTGTTTGACTGGGTCGAATCCATGGCTTGGATTCGAGGCAATGGATTCGAAGGTAATACTCCATCGAATCGATCAGACGAGCATTCTCTTTCGTATCGACTAAGGTAGGTCTCAGTTAATGGATTCGAAGGACTCTCAGTTGAATGGATTCGAGGATGGTGGAGTCGAGGCTTATTCAATTGCATGGATTTGAAGGTGCTAGCCCTCGATGGACTCGAACACAGGTTCGTTCGATGGAGTCGAAGCAAGGGAGGTTCGATGGAGTCGAACAATGGTTATTCCATGGATTCGAACTGGGGCCTGGCCAATGGATTCGGACGAAGGGTTTTGCTGATGGAGTCGAAGCAAGGGGGATGGATCCGACCCTAGGATGGATTCGAGCCAGGACTATCCTTCCACTTTCTAACGATGATAACTTGAGCATACGAACTCGGGTTGCCTCGAAATTTGGAACGTTGGTTTCTACTACTCTGTTTGACGCGCCTTATCGATTGCAGCCCGATCTGGACTCGGACAAATTTCATTGATATCCATAGCGATCCTCGTGTGTTAACTGATTTCCGAGACGATCTGTCACCGGTCTCTAGTCAAATCCTTGGTGTCACGGCCTTGCCAAAAGGCGGGATAACAATACCGACTTCTATGCCGTTGGTATGAATTTTTCCTCAAATCTGGTTTTAAACCAATCTCAAGTAAGCTAGTCCGCAGGAGTAGCAACATATGTAGCTTTTCACTGGTTCATTGCTCATCATTGGAGATGTCGAGAAGCCAACCTCCTCCTCGTAGTTGTTGGAACTGGGCCAGCCTACAGCGGAAGATTTGAGTGAATTTCACATTTTTTATATTATTTTTGATCTTTTTCAAGCCTATAAAGTCTAATTTATTTAAAATGTTTCTAAATTTTATTTAAATAAAATCTTTTATTTTATTTAAATTATTAGAATGATATTGTATTATTTAATTATATTATATTAAATTAAATATATACCTGTATCATATACACATATATAAGTGCATGCATGTGTAACATATCAACCCATGTAAGGTATAACATGCCCGTGTCTAGATTTTAGGACTTACATCGCAACAAACACATTAAGTCATCCAAATTTGCAAATATAATGTCTAGATGTATGTATACATATACTTTTTTAATAATAAAATATGACTATATATACAATAAATTTTTATTTATATATAATATATTATAAACATATAAGTATTCATATATGAATGTAAATATATAATATTAATAAAAGGTATACATTAATAACTATATAAAAATGTCAAAACCATTTAAAATGTATTAAGTAAATTTTTTTTGTAATGCTGGAAATAGTACATGTTTAAATACAGAAAAAAATTAAGATACATATATATATATATATATATATATAAATGAATATATCAAATAGTTATATATATGTGTGTGTACGATATATATATATATATATATATATATATATATATATTGACACAAATAAATTATAAAATAATCTTTAGTTAAACATATATAATCACCAGGTCTTACGCATGGCTTAAGATTCTTTTTAAATTTTAATACATACATACATACAAAGATACACACACGCACACACTCATGTATATTAATAAAACCACACAAAATTATTTAAAAATTAATAAAAATATTTTATTCAAAACTAAATTTGAATTTTTAATTTCCAACAAATTTTAAATGAAAATTTATAATTTGAAAATTTACTATATAATATTATATTTTAAAATAATTTGAAAATATATTTTTAAAATTTTCAGTTTTAGGTTAAATATTTAAAAATAAAAAAATCTTTTTTATTTTCAACTATGATTTTAATATGTACCAACATAATTTTATAAAATGTAAAACATATTATATAATACATATATAAATTTATATAATTATTTATATAATAAATTGATTTAATTATTATTTACAATAATATATGAATATATAAAATATTCTCTTCCTATTGAAAATTTTGTACTTACTAAAAATTATATTTTCATATTTTACATAAGTATGATATAGTAGTTAAATTATAAACTATAAAAATATATTCGTATATTATATATATAAATTATTTAAATAATCAAAAAAATGTTTTTTTTAATTTTGAGACGTGTTGCACAAAGATGAATTATCATTTTTTCCTTAAACATATATATACGTTTACATACAACGAATCAAAATTGTGACAATATAATTACATATTGGAATCATCACCTAACTAACAATATTATTTATATTTATATAATTAACATTATAAATATAAATTAACATTTATAATTATATTAGGAATATACCTTGTAGTTATAGCCCTTAAGCAGACCTTAAAATGATGTTGTAAGATCATTGAAACAATTTATGATCCAAAAGAGTGCTGGTCCTTGAACCGTTGGCCAACAACCAAAGAATAACAGTTGAATTGATTCGGTTTAAGCTTAGGAAACCAGAGAGATGGAAGGGGGAGTCCGGCCACTAATCCGGCCACTAAGCTCTTGAGATGGAGGCTCTAAAAGATCCCTTAACAATTGAGGGTAGAGATGCTTAAACAAAGGAAAGGAAGAAGAGAATTTGGGATCTCATATTTTACTCAATCTCCTCCATATGAGCCATCCATTATCAAGCCTCTCTAACCCCTATTGCAGCCGCTTGTAGCCCTATATTTCAATCAAAATAATCATCCCCCATCATGGACTTTAAACCCATTTAAAGCCTAAACAAATATTTTGCATTTAAATCTAATTTAAATGCGTATTGATATCGTTTATCGATCTATATTTATAACTATTATAAATACATTTAATAATATTTATTCATCCAATCAAAATCAAAATTTATAATTATTTCACAAATATTAATACATTTAATTAATTAATAATAATTATAAATTAATTAAATCATTTGGTCAAAGGAGAATTCATCGTTTCGGATGTGTGACTCAAGGTGTAAATTTGGTTAGCGATTAATATCGAACTATTCAATATTAATGTTCGCACGCTACTTAGTAGGTGGTGTGACATTTTGACCAAATTTATTGCTTACTTCATTTTGATAAAATCCAATTTTACTTTTGTGAATGCGCGGTTGTGACTTATATTTACACCAATTCTCTTCGTAAAAAATATATCACTTTGAACTTATGGAATTTGGCAGTGGTCAAAATTCTGTATCGTTCATATTCAAATCTATTGTCCAAACAAAAAGTCCTTGGTTCAATAAAAATTATTATTAATCAAAATGCTCTAGCTAGAGACTTTGAGTTGACTTTAGTTGACCGTGATCCTAACCGCATATAAACTGAGGAGACGAATCCTCTCTTGAATAATGTTTCACTTCTAATACTTCCACTCAACCCAGCTATAGTCACTCGATAGACACCATGCCATGATTTGACTATAATCCAAGCGGAGCTTTCATATTGAAGATACATAGTATTCTCAAGTTGAGAGAACTGTGTAAATCAGTCATATCGATATTTTCTATTTGACCTTAGTTATATTAACCAATAGAAAACTATCGAGTGAGTCATTCTATATTTATTCGATTACTTTTAGTATGTAACCCCTTAGTGCCCCTAACATCCATGAGTGATACATTGCTTAACATTTAAAGAGCGTTACGTACTCTTGTCTCAACAGAAGTATTGATATCCAGTCTCAATACATCTTGACTAGGACTATTTAAAGTGGTATATTTATTTTCATTGTGATAAATTACTATTGGTTACAACACTTTGTAACTACTATCATAAAGCATACCATTTATTATTTTCTTTAAATATACTTAAATTAAATTAATTAATTAATATAACACATTATATCAAGTATATAATAGAAAGAAAACACCTTTTATTTCGAACAAAATTGGCTATCAAGCTGGACATATGTAACAAATTACATAACTGCTCATACAGCATACCCCTAACTCTATTAATCTCCCATTTGCACTTAGGTTCAATTTCGGAATATTAGTCTAACTTCTCCAATCAGTTTCCTCAAAATCGATTTAGTCAGTTCCTTAGTAAACGGGTATGCTATTATATTTCAATTATCTACTCTGTCAATCAACTCTCTCTGACGTTGATAAACTACCTTTGTTATGTGGAACAATTCAGGGTATGTCTATAAGTTTTGTTATGAACTATATCATGACATTGTTATCATTTAACAATGTTATGGGGTTCTCAACATTTGGAATCACCTCAGCTCAGTTATAAATTTATGTGTTTATATCTATACACATTGTTTTTATTGTGATGCTATTCAAAGTGATGTACTTAACCCTTTTTATTGAATCAGCCATGGTCTTTTACTTGGGACATTTCCAACTTAAAGATTATTAACTGGAATTTATTATTGACATATTATACTCAATAACACTTATGAAAGTTTGAGTTCGAACACTCCTTCATAAGGAGTTTGTTGTTTCTGTAAAAAATTCTCTAATTATTTCATGGATACACAAGAACACCTCAAATAACCATTTAGTGATATCAATTTGGATTTGATATTTACTTCATGTATCAAATGCATAAACAAATATCAATGTAGTAGATAACATAACAAGTATGATAATTCCTATTCCCAAAGCATAAGGATTCTATCTTTCATGTTCTGTATTAAACATTTTAATAAGGTGTCCTTTCATATCATTTGGGACATTCCCAATATCTTTTAAGATTACTATTAATGACATCATTTACAAATCCAGCATTGAGTATTAAAACAACTAAAACTGATTTTAACATAAGTACATAGTTAACAATTAACAATGTGTTGCTTACCTATGATTTAGAAATATCTATGTACATTTTAACGTTCTTTCTTGCATACACATGCTTCCTCTTTATTGTGGTTGATAATCAAACTATTTGATATATCTATCAAAACAGTTGTTCAATTTTGATGCTTTTTAGAATGATATTTTCGTTTCTGTTTGTGAATCGTATCTAAAATCCCACAAACTCAATATTGCTTCTACTGACTTCGAGAAACTTGGGTGTTATGTGTTGATAGATTGTCTAAATCTATATTTAGAACTTTTTGTTTTAACATATATATACCAAAACATAAAGTCATAATAAGCGATAATATTGTGAGCAAAATCCGAACCAACTTGAGCATATCAAATGGCGAATCTATTATGTTAATTTGAATAAATGAAATTCATGGTAATATTCTTATGAATGTGGCTCACTATATTCCAACTGCATTTGTCTCTTATAAAGACCCATTTGCGGAAAATGGATCATATCTCTTCGAATACAACTATCAAAATCATATATTGATAAAGTACTTGGAATCTATTTCGGTTTAGTGCATCATACCATATCATAGAGTCAATACTTTTAGTGGTTTAATTAAACAATTGAGGATTATTTATTCTTGACATTGACAAGAAACTCATAGTTTCTCTTTAATGTACAAGAAACTCATTAGACGTTCTAATATATTTTTGTTCATTTAGGTTCTGTCAATTTCATTTCATCCCTTATAATTAGTCTTATCCTTGGATCGTATCTTAATTCATTTTATACAAATAATTTCTCAAAAAAATTCATTCGCTACGAAGTTGGTATTTCTTGAAACAACAATTGTTTCTTAGTGCAACGGAACAGACATTCATAAACATTTTATGAATTGCCTTATATAAAATTAATTTTGCATTAGTTCATAATATATTTATGTTCAAAACATAAATTAGTCATCTAATGACTATCATTCCCAAAATTCTCTTAGGATGATTCAAGTGTAGTTAAAGCACTTAGTGGTTCCATAGTGGTGAAAGTGAAAAATGTTATAGCAGGGACATAGCGAAAAATAGAGAAGGTGCAAAAAGCTTCATTAAATATAAAATCAAATATTTAAAGTTCACTTATTCTCACTCTCACATCATTTGCGTAGGAAAAAGAAATATTGTTTAACCTTATGTGACAAAATCGAAGAATATCATGATTTATGTAGACTAGATTTGGTGATTACAATAGATTTCCAACTTATTTGAGCACCTATGCCTTAAAATTACGTCTGTACTCTATATTGTTAATTTATATCAAAAGAGAACTAGTCCAATCAACCTTTTTATATTAATGTTGCTAAAGCATGTACAAAAAAGCTTTGATATGTCGGGTGTAGCGAGGCTTAAAACAGATCTATTTTTTAATAGCGCTAAATTGAAATAGCATAGCGGTCGAAGAGTGCTATATGCTATAGCAGAGAATTTGGCAAGGATTTAGTGGAGCTTTAACTGCATAGGACGATTCATACAAGATCCCTTATGTACAATTATTATGTGTAGTCTTTTGACTCGCACAACCTGTCAATTCCTTAGCATAGAATATGTAGATGTTTCTTATAAACCTTATCTCACACAGTTTTGTAAGTAATTCTTCAAATGATATTAATTTTAACCTTGCATACTACTCTTAAGCAATAAGCACACACCATATTGAATTTTTTTAATGCAACTTCACTCATTATTAATCATGCTTTGTTCAACAAAGTTTGATTGCTCCTTATCGATACATCATTATGTATCATAAGGAGGAGTGACTTTTGAGATTAAATCTTTATTCATTTTTAGGTATGTTCAAAACCCTTTCTAATATACTCATATATTTGATCATACCGAGTCAATTTTATTTTGTATTGCATTTTATTTTATTTGCTTTCGTTTTATATTCTATGAGCATATCATTGACTTATATATGTGTATCAAATACACATGTCCATGCATGTAATAACTCATTGGTGAATACGATGAAGTATGTAGAACCATTTTCGTATTAATAGAGTAATGATTGCATACATCTAAATGTATCAATCCGAATAGTTAATCAACTCTTATGATGCTCCTACTAAGTAGGTGCATGGTGCTTAATTGTTTGAGATATAATTAACCAATATCGTATGATTCATCAACATCATATAATAAAAATTATTTCTCAAAACTACGGCTTAGTCTATAATCCTTAAATCATTGTAAATAATTTTAGATATTTTAGTATTTTCTAATTATCACTTCTGTTGTGAAAACAAATACCACATTATAGTTTTATTTCATAGCAAATATTCATAATATTCACACTGAAATATAACTATTTCTATTTTCAGTCGACACCAAAAATAATATTATTTCATAAATAATGTTCGATATGTTTTATGAAACAATTTTCGTAATTTGATGCAATCAATAAGTGAAATATGGCATGCTTCTACTATTTCCATATAATAGTGCACTAAATTCGGAGGTCCATCATTCTCTTAATATAGATTATTTATTTCATATACTGTAACTAGTTTACAACGGAGAGTTCTTTGATCAAATATCTTGAACTTTAAGAAATTAATCTCATAGAAAATAATTTTCTATATGAAAATACATTTCGGAACAGAAATCGTATATCTTTTTTGAGAAAAAGAGTGATCCTCTATGATTAGAGGGGAGTGTTCATGTAATTTTATTTTACACATAAAAATAAAGCTGTCAACATGCCTGATAGGTAGCGATACCCCCTCCTCCGTACAATATAAAAAAAATACCCCAAGCCTAGAGAACTAAGGTCCAAAGTAAAAATACAACAAAAAACCACAAGATGAGAAAAAAGCTTTAGTGCACAACATCATATGAATCCATCCAAACCAGCAAGTATACCTGAATCTGCTAAGAAACTTTACAAAAAAAGGTAAGCACCATATATGTATATGTATGTGTGTGTGTGTATATATGCAAAATAAAAATATACTAATCTAAAATTTAAAGACATAGGACAAGCAACAATTATTAACACTATGCAAAGAACAATGAAAAGTACAAATCAAACATATTACATAATATACTAATAAAGACTAATATCCTAATAAAGAGTAAAAATCAAATATAGGACAAATGAATTTACAAAAAAATAAATCAAACATAGGACAAACAAATGTACAAAAAAATTAATGAAAAAATGTAGGAAGTTGTCATATTTTAGAACTAGTTAGGATCTACAAACAAAAATAGTGAAGGTCCAATATACAATAAAAGGTTCCCTTATGTGAACAACCAAAGGAGTGAAATCATGAGTGAGCAATGAATGTACAATAAAAGTGAAAAAGGTAAAGGGAGCAAATGACATATTACAAATTATGGTGACTTTATCAATATGTGCCTACTGTGTTCACACAAACATATGCATAAAAGTATGTATAGCAATAAGGCGTTACACTTATAAAATCACTATGAAACAATGTCTGTATAAACCACGTGTTCTTTGCAGCTAAAAGAAAAAAAGGCAAGCCGTCTTGCTCATGAACAATTCCCCGTTACCCTAACTCTTCAATTTCCATTGTATAGTGAATTTATGATTTTATTGTTAATCATGATTAAATACATCAAATAGATTTTTAAATAAAGGCTTACACTCTATAGTGATTTAATAATTTCATTTGCAATCTGAAATACGAGTTTTTTTATTTTTTTAAGGAACTCTTTAAAACTCAAATGTTTATTTAATTTATAACTGGGATTTGAAATCCAATTAAAATTAAACAGAGAAAATTACATATATTAAATTATCTAAATCAATACTAATATTATTAAATGCACGTTGGTTTCTTTTAAACCAAATATACCAACATGGTATTGTGTAAATAGTGTCAAGTAAAAACCTGTTATAACCCATATAATAAAATCTAAGACTATCCGATATAACTCACAATTAATATGCCAACATTTATGTTAAAATCAAACATATTGAGAAATTTTACAAGAATATATCTAGTATATTACATTCAAAATATAAATGTATAACATTTTCCATTTTATTATTACAAAAAGAACTTTTTTATCATCAAATATATTTTTCTTTTTTAATAGTTATATAGTATTTAATTTTCTATGTAAAATTAACCACATGTGCACTTTTGCTTCAGGTAGGACACTAACTTTCCAAAGGTATTTAAATATATATTCAATTTAAAATTTATAAAATTATAAAATGAATTAGGAGTATATTTCTTACTCTTATCCCAACACCAAATTTTAAGGTCTTTCTCGTTATCAATATTATAAAGTTCTAGTTTAGCACACAATAAAGTGAATCATGCTAAAGTATTTCCCGTTAGTGTACGATTAAAAACTAAATTCCCAAGAAAGATTTAAATTTGGTCTATATATTTCTGAAATTAGTACATTTTTAAAATTGCAAATTTCATAAAGTTCATTAAATTCTATTTTAAAGGGAATTCCTAATATCTAACTATCATGCCAAAAAGAGGTATTATTCTCCGAGTGTACCATATTATTAGTTCCTAATTAATAAATATCATAAACTTTTATTATAGATTTCCGAAAATGAGAAATGTTATTTAAATTATTAGTAGACACGTGTTGTATATTATATGTACCATTATACCACAGATTCGTTATTATTTCTTTCCAAATTAAATTCTCATTATCATTAGTAAATTTCCATATCCATTTACCTAATAAGGATGTGTTAAAATTATGTAAATTTATAATACCTAATCCTCCCTCATCTTTAGATTTATTTACTATATCTTTTTTTGGAAAAGCATTTATTTACTATATCTCAATTAACTAAACATTTTGAATAGAATTATCACCACACCATAAAAAATCTCTCCTAATTTTATTTATTTTATCCATTATCCAACCTTTTGAACAAGCAGTATCTAGACAAACCTGAAGGATCGAACTTTAAAAATATAGAGGTAAGAGGCTCGGAGAGATAGTCGCAAAGTCCAGAAATCAAGTACAATCGAGATCATAAGATGGAATCCAAGCCATCCAACAAAATTCCAAATCAATATCCATCCAAGTGATGGACCAGTACCGATCCATCCCTATGGACCGGTATCGATCCATAGTACTTCTCCAGAAATGCTCCATCTTCTTCCTCCCAGTACCAAGTTATGGTTCAAGGGATCTATTTTATGCCCTACTAATCGTTTGCATGTTGTTTGCTATCGAATGATTCTATCCCTCTACCGATCCATCCTATTGGCTTGGAAACATGCTCATAACCACTTAAACAAGATAGGAATCATGAAGCAAACAACTAGACCACATCACACAAGTTAATGTGACCAGTCCATAAGTGAATCTTATGGATCGGTACCAATCCATACCCATGGATCTGTACCGATCCATAGCTGCTTGATGACATAACCACATTTTTTAGAGGACAACCGCTGCTGAGTAGTGGAGATCATGGAGGATGATGTTGTGGAGCATTTCACAGTGACCTACAACTATAAATAGAAGGCTAGGGGCTCATTTTCAAGGATCTTTTTGCTTCCTTGCAATTATTACATACTTCCTTGTAATCACCCGTGGAGTGGTACCGAACCATAAGAACTGTACTTGTAAAACAAAACGATAATCAATAAAATCTCAAGTGAATGTAGGCAACAGTTGGCTGAACCACTATAGACGTTTGGTGCCTTGTTTTTACTCAATTTCCTTTTATATTTCTTAATTTCATTCTCTACTTAATTTCTTCGGTATTTGTGCCACTTTCCGATACTGATATTTTGGTGTTTTCACTGAGAGAGTGATTCTCAGTTTGTTTTGCTCCATCATCGACTATTAGATTTCCCAAATCCGAGAGATTGATCTAGTTTCCTTTGTTCTTGTCATTTTGAACTACTCGTATTTTTAGAAAATCTACACAAGTTGCTTTTTACCATGGCCCCTAGAAGAGATCAATCCACCACTTTAAGAGCTGTTGAGGATGTTTAGAATGATGATTCCCAACTTGTTGAGGAGGTTGCACAGCCAACCACTACCAAGATCAAAACCCAATAGATGTGATTACTAGGGTTGAATGGAACGTATGTTGAAGCAAATGGAAGACAAGCTCCAGGAATGTCATGATGAGTTAAATCATCAAATAAAGCAGAGGTTGGATTTTCTAAATCAGTTGACTAATAGCCACAGGAGAAGCAGGAAGGACTTGACACCTTCTAGTTTAGAATCTAACCATTCCTCGTCATCGAAGCAAAGGCAGAGGGACATAAAGCAGAAGATGCTTAGAAAGGAAATTGGGAATTCGAAACAGAGACCGATATTGAGCCATAGGAAAGGCTTATGGATCGATACCGGCCCATCAAGAGGGATCGGTACCGAACCATGAACCATGGTTTGGGTGGTTGACTTCTCGGTGATGGTGCTTGTTTGGCTTTTGGTCGTGATGTGGATGGCCAGAATGTTGGAGATCAAGCGGCTGTTGTGGATCCACCACGTAGAGACTATGTATACGGAACCACTGAACGAACGGCCCTCCTAGAGTCAGGGGAACCTACATATCACAAGGCAAACCGAGGGCGTTTGCTAGGCCAAACACTCGGCTCGGATCATGATTACCGTCGTTCTGTAGATCCACCAAAGCCATATTTAACTGAAATGGTAAGGAGACTTATAAGAGAGAGCCAACACTGGACTAATGATAATTGAGGCTCCTCCCCGAGCTAGAATCTGTTCACAAAAGAGATCCTCTGCGAGGAGTACCCAAGGAGATTTATGATGTCGACGATGCCGTCGTATAATGGGATGACGGATCTAAGGCAACATCTGATGAAGTACGATTGGCACATGGATTCTGCCAGAGCAACTGATGCTGTATGATGTCATCGTTTCCCAATTTTCTTGAAGGGATTGTAGTTGATGTGGTTCACCCGGCTGCCGTTGAGATCATATCATCTTTTGAGCAATTAGTGTGGAAGTTCATTGAGCAATTCCGTATGCATACTACCAATCCGAAGGATGTCATGTCACTTTCTAACCTCTTCTAGGGTGCAGGAGAATCTTTGAAAGATTTATTACATAAGTTAATACTATAGTGACTGAGGTGAGCAATGCTCAAGAAGATATTGTGTTGATGGCACTGATTAGGGGGATTCATCCTAAGACTGGTTTTGGGAAGTGGTTGAACATGAAACCCCCACTGACGATGGACGTGTTCTATAGAGAGGCGAATCAGCTCTTGCGCTTGGAGGAGGGAAGTACTACCGCCAGGAAGACCAATGTCGGTCAATCGGTGAAAGTAATACAAAGCAATGTTGCTGTAAAATAGTCCGAAGGGAATTCTGGCAATGTCGATGTTAATTTGGAAAATAGAAGTGGTGGATAGATCAAGAACGACAATGGATCTAAAGATAAGAAATCGGATTCAAGAAGGCATCGATGAATCCTGAAGTTTAACAAGTACACTCCATTGAATAACTTGATTAAGAACATATACTTGGCTAGCCAAGGAAAAGAGCAGTATAGAAAATCGGCTCCGGGAGAGTTGATTGAAAAGGAGAAAAAGTCTAGCAATTTTCGTAGATTTCATGAAACGCTTGGTCACAACACCAATGAATGCAGGCATTTATGTGATATGATCGAAGAGTTGGTTCATAAGAAGAAGTTACAACAGTTTATGCAAGCCCCGCAGGATGGTGGGAAAGGAACTTTAAACCCCATCCCGGGCAAGTTGAGCCTAGTGTTGATGGCATAAGCGGCTTGAGAAGCAACTAGTGATCATAACTATTATTGGAGGACCACATCCAGTTGAGAAGAGCTGAGATGGAGCGATATGTAGGTGCGTTGAAGCATGTAGTGAATGAGAGCTGTTTCACCATTGAGACGATGTTCCAACAAAATAACTCAGAACCATGACAGATGATATTATTTTCCAAAATAGAGATGCTGATGGGGTATAGGCCCCGACGATTGATCCGTTAGTTGTATCGTCCATGATTGGCCTTGCTGTTGTAAGGAAGTTGCTGGTTGACCGTGGGAGTTCAGTCAACATTTTATTTAAGAAAACCTATGAGCAGATTCTTTTAGAGGGCAAGGACTTAAAGCCATGTAAATCTCGGATCTAGGGACTTAACAGGACTGTTACTGAGCTAGTGGGATGTGTGGATCTACCGGTGTTGCTTGGAGAGGGCCACCGCAAGAGAGTGCGGGTCTTGCCTTTTGTTGTGTTGGATATTTATTCAGCTTATAATGACTTTTTAGGCCGATTGGCCCTTGCCGAATTTCAAGCGAACATCGCTCTATGGTTTTTAACAATAAACTTCCCAACAGAGAATGGTATGGGAATAGTATAAGGTGATTAGGGGCTTGGTTGTGAGTGCTGTGTTGCTGAGCTAAAAGAGGCAATGCGAAGAGAGAAAGGAAAGGGTGTGGAGAAGACTCTCTGCATCAAGGTTCTGGATGCATAGCAACCACCGCCTGATCCCTTGCTTGGGTTGCATAGTCGGTTCCATAAGGATATGGATCAATGGAAAGAGCTGGAACATGGAAGGGAAGCTCTAGTTGAGTTGACGATTAACATTCTGATCAGCC
Organism: Allium fistulosum; assembly: GCA_030737815.1. Classification (NCBI taxonomy): domain Eukaryota; kingdom Viridiplantae; phylum Streptophyta; class Magnoliopsida; order Asparagales; family Amaryllidaceae; genus Allium; species Allium fistulosum. The sequence continues at coordinate 1,423,493,479 of CM060903.1, read as the reverse complement.
AGGATGATTCTATATGGGTCCTAAAGGTCAGATCGTAGCTCGACCTGAAGATGATGAAAGAGTTGGTTGGTTTTCTCCAGGCGAACATGGATGTGTTTGCTAGGACTCACTAAGACATGTATGGAATATAGTTGGAGATAGCAAGCCATGCATTAAACATAAATCCTAAATGTGTTCCCGTGAAACTGAAATGCCATAGCCCGAGTCCAGAGGGATCTGCTGCACTCAAAGAAGAAGTGGAGAAGTTGAGAGACAACGACTTCATCTGCGATGCCCTATACCCGGAGTGGGTATCCAATCCAGTCCTGGTGAAAAAAGCTAACAGGAAGTGGAAGACATGTGTTGACTATTCAAACCTAAATAAGGCATGCCGAAAGGACTATTTTCCACTTCTGAAGATCGATCAGCCGGTGGAATCGACGGTTAGGCATGAATTGCTCTCATTCATGGATGCGTACTCTGGGTACAATCAGATTCTAATGCACATCCCAGACCAATAACACACCAGCTTTACCACCGACCTAGGACTGTATAGCTATCTAGTCATGCCCTTTGGATTGAAGAACGCTATAGCAACTTACTTGAGGTTGGTGAACAAGCTGTTTATAGATCAGATAGGGCGCTTAATGGAGGTCTATGTGGTGATATGCTCGTAAAGTCACGGCGATCGAGGAGAGAAATTGAAAACTTGGCAGAGATATTCAGCATTCTTCGGAAATACGGGATGAAGCTTAACCCTTTGAAATACTCATTCCATGGAATCTAAGCCAATTCGAAGAAGATTAAAGCACCGAGGAACATCAAAGCCCCAGAAATGATCAAAGAGATCCAGAGCTTGAATGGGAAGGTCGCCGCCCTGAGTAGATTTATTTATAGAGCCACTGACAAATGCATCCCTTTCTTCAAAGTGATCAAGAAGGGAAAAAGGAATTTCGCATGGATGTCAGAGTGTATAGACACATTCCAGGCTCTAATGGATCACTTAGAGAGACACCCTATTCTGTCAAAGCCGGTGGAGGATGAGTACTTGTTTATTTATCTGGTAGTGTTGGTGCAAGCTTTGAGCGCCACACTCATACGTGAGGAGTCCCGAATCCAAAAGCCGGTTTACTATATTAGTAAGCGATTGACAGTAGCAGAAAGAAATTACCTAAAGGTGGGAAAACTCGCATATTGCCTGTTAATTGCTTCGAGAAAGCTCTGCCTCTAATTTTAGGCTCATCCGATCATAGTTCTGACCAACCAGCCTTTGAGACAGGTCCTGCAACGACCTGAGACTTCTAGAAGGTTGTTGAAATGGAATATTAAATTGAACCAATATGACATAACCTATCACCCTCGGAGAGTGATCCAAGGTCAAGCTTTGGTGGATTTTATTGCTGAATACACTGCACAAGATGACACTCCAGAGAGCAGTGTAGAGCGGAATGCTAGATGGAAAATGTACATGGATGGCGTATCCAACGAACGTTGTTCTAGTGATGGAGTTATGCTGGTGACTCACATGAAATGTTTGATTTGTTACCCTTTGAAACTCGACTTTCCTGCAATGAACAATGAAGCGGAGTATATGCAACATCCCGTATATAGCCAAAAGCTAAGCGCTACAGAAGCTACAGTCATCCATAGTATTAACTTATGGTGACAAAATATGGTAATGGTAATGGTATCTATAATATCAGAAGCACTTGAATATGAACAAAGTCACAAATTTATAAACAATATTTCACTGATTACATTTCAAAACAATTCATATCCAAATTACATAATCCCTTAACGTTTCCTAGGTAAAGATCAATTATAATCATTACAAAAATACGCCAAGAGCGACATATGACGATGCCCCCTTGGTTGATCAGAGTCAATATAGTCATATCTGACATAACATACACAGCGGAATCAAAAAAAAAATAACACTATAACTCCTAGTTAGCTATCTGTCAACCACCTGCTCGTCTCCGGAAGTTTTATTTGCCAAATTTCAAAAACCTGAAAACCTCAATCCTCAGCCAAATCAAATCCATTTTGAGAACCCGAGAGTTTAATGGGAAACAAAAACTTCGAGTTAGACATAAAGCCTGGTGTGAATAATACTGTTACATCTCTATTTACTGATATTAAGTGAGACAACGCCGCTTAGTGGAAAGGGTTTCCCCTCACTAATATCCTCTTTAAAATATATATTTTGCAAATCCTTTCCTGCAACCAAACTGGTTAATCAAACTGATATAATAATGATAATAATAGCTAAGCCTGTTAGCTATAATCAGGTAACTAATGAACTACACAAGTAATAAATGGACTATCTGTCCGATAACTGGGCTGACTGCTTGCAAACTGGACTAACTGTCCGCAAACTGGACTAACTGTCCGAATCAAAATGGACTATCTGTCCAAATCATTTTCTTAGGGTTAACTACCCTTCATCTTTTTTCTTGAAAACCTTTTCAAAATGATTTAACCTTTTAAATCATACTTATACAAGGAAAATATATTCTTAGCTTTACTCTAAGCTATTTTGCCATGTTATATATATATGTGTATATATATATATATACTTTACTCAAAATAATGTTGACGAATTTTAATGAGGATTAGTTATCCTTCCAAAACAAGTTAAAACCCTTTTTAAATTGAAAACACTTAGGCTATATTGCCTAGTTAATACATTTGAAACTTTTGTTTAAAACCTTTAAATGACCTCTTCGAAACCCTTGAAAGTAACCCTTTCGAAACTAAGTAAAACCCTTTACTTAACCTAGGCCGAAAGGCCAAATCTTTCCTTTTGAAACCATTCAAATGCTTCCTTTCGAAAGCATAAAAACCTTCCCCTTGAAAGCACTAAAATCCTAAACATCCTTCTTTTAAAACTTTAAATATTTCCTTTCGAAACATAGGAAAAACCTTTCCTTTCAATCCTTTTGAAACACCCATAAAAACTATACCTTTCGACTCCTTCGAAACCATTGGGGAACCACCCCTTCGAAACCATTTTTTAAAACCTTTCGAAAGCATTAAACCTAAACCTTTCGAAAGCACTTGGGTTCAATTTAAAATATGTGAAACCTTTTGAAACCATTCGAAGCTTACTACTTCGAAACCCTTTGAAAAACATTTCGGTGGGAATCATTTGGATTATGCCTTTAAGTAGAGCAAAAGGATCAGAAACCCATTAAAGTTGAAAGCAGCTGTTTTGAAACCATTTAAAATTGTCTCTTTCGAAGCCATTTGGGTTTTGCTTCAATCATAGAAAAAGGTCTTTAAAACATTTAAGTCGAAAGCATCTACCTCGAAACCATTTCCTAAGTAAAGAGGTGATGGTGTCAAAACCATCCTTTCGAAAGCATTGCAGAAGTGGTCAAATTTTAGAAAACAAAACAACCCTTTCGAAACCATCTGGATCGAAAGGTAGGTAGCGGTAGCTAAAGGCTTCGACTCAGTCGAAAGCAGTCATTTTAAACAAAATTGCAACCCAATCAAAACCATTTCTTTAAATCCATTTGACCCAGTCGAAAGCTAACCAAGTCGAAAACTACTTAGTCGAAAGCAAGCAGGCGCGTTTTCTTTTAAAAGCAAAGTAATGTCTCAACCCCGTTGGAACCCCTGTTTTCGACTCTATTTCTTCCGCCTACATCCAATTTACCACGTACTGGTTCCATGATACCATGTGCATTGGTTTCGACTGTGTTGGAAGCGAAGGTAATGAGGCGGAACTTGGTGACGAAAGCATCGAAACAGTGAAAAACATGTTGATTAGTCCTTTTAAATTATTTCTTTTGTACCTAACCTACCTTGTTTGTCTAAATCTGATTGGTTGCCATTGTACTTTTTCAAAAGTGCTACCGACTTTCCAGAATTAACAATTTAATTTTCTTTACAAAAATCCCATTCTCCTTTTATAAATATATAAAACATTTAAGTCTCATACCTTAAATAATTTTATATACCATTTATACACTTAGGAAAATTCTACAAAAATTCCAGAAAATCACATTTTATATGTTTTCTAACATATATAAATTTCAGACCCAATCCATTAACTATTTAACCGTAAATAACTTATAACCCAAAATAGCATTTTCTTCATTAAAAATTCATATAAATTCCACAAAAGTTTAGAAAATTCTGAAAATTGAAACTCATCTCTAAAATATCATTTATGATCTTCACAAAAATTCGCAAGGTATTTGGATGTCATTTTATAGGGTTTTCACCTTAAAACATATCATAAATTCAATATGAACAACCATAATTCATCAACAAGTATATATAGCCATTCCATCATTCAAAAACATGGTAAATCAATGCAAAATATTGGGAATTCATCTTAAAACCGTAACAATAAAAATTTGAGATGTAAACATTATTCACCTTAGCTTTAGAGATTAAAGAGATTGAGATGTGAATGGATTTGATTTTCTTAAGCTTTTTCCTAGGTTTTCTCTATCTTTTTTTTCCTTTTCTCTTATTAATAGTGGCCGACTTCTTGTTTAAAATTTTTGATAAAATGAAATGAACGTGTATAGGAATACACGACGAAGTTTTAGGGATATAGGAATGGCCTCTTTCTAATTTTACCCTTCCTCTATTTCAATTTAACTCTTATTTTAATTCATAGGTTAAATGGCACGACTACCCTTTAATTAAATCAAATCTCAATCCTCTAATCAACTCATTATTTTATTTAATTTAACTAATTAAATATCCTAAATAACGTTACCAAAAATACGGGGTGTTACAAACTCCCCTCCTAAAATAATTTCATCCACGAAATTATGACAAGGTACACAACACATCAATCAAAGAGGTAAAACATACCCTCAAACAAGTCAGGATAAGTATCTCGAATCCTGCTCTCAATCTCCCAAGTGCAGTCCCTGTCATCGTCGCTCCACTGGACTTTGACTAATCTGACTGTCTTGGTTCTAAGCCTCTTCTCATCTCTCGCAACAATATGAATCGGCTTTCTCACTATAGTCAAGTCCGGTTCTACTACTAAGTCATCTAGAACAGTCGATGCAATAGTAGTCTCTGGGTCTCTAACATACTTTTTGAGACGAGAAACATGGAAAACATCGTCGATTCCTGCCAAACGGCTCGGTAACTCAACTCTATATGCGAGTTTCCCGATCCTCTGAACAATACGAAAAGGTCCAACGAATCTCGGTGCTCCCGATTTCCCAAATCTAATCACACGCTTCATCGATGACACTTCGACGAAAACGTGATCTCCAACCGAGAACTTTAAATCTTTCTATCTCTTATCTGCATAACTCTTCTGCCTAGACTCGGCTTCCTTCATTCTAACCCGAATGACCTCAATCTTTTATGCAGCTTCTCTGACTAAATCTGGACCAGGAACCAACCTATCGCTGGTCTCCAACCTACATATGGGAGATTTGCATAGCCTTTCATACAAAGATTCAAATGGTGCCATTCCAATACTAGTCTTATAACTGTTGTTATTCAAAACTCGACTAAATGCAGATGATCTTCCCATGATCCTCCAAAATCTAGAAAACAAGCTCTTAAAAAATCTTCCAACACTTTGTTAACTCTCTCTGTTTTCCCATCTATCTGCGGATGGTAAGCGGTACTCATCTTGAGCTTGGTTCCCAAAACTTCCTGTAGACTCTTCCAGAACTCACTAGTGAATAAGGAATCTCTATCACTAACTATGCTACTAGGAATTCCATGCAGTCTAACCACATTCTTCATAAACAACTTTGCCAAAACAGGTGTCGTTCTGGTTGACTTAACCGGAATGAAATGGGCACTCTTGGTCAATATGTCCACTATAACCCATATACTATCATTTCCTATGTTCGACCTTGACAACCCGTCAATAAAATCCATGGAAATAGAATCCCACTTCCATACCGGAATATCTAATGGCTGAAGCAATCCACTTGGCTTCTGGTGTTCGCCCTTTTCCTGTTGGCAATTCAAGCACTGCTTCATACCTTCCCAGAAGAAACTGCTCTTCATATCCTGATACATCTTAGTACCTTCTGGATGAATAGAGAACATCAAATGATGGCATTCCTCCAAGACTTCTTTCCTTATGTTTCCTACACTCGAAACACATAATCTTCCTTTCTTTCTCAACCTCTCATTCTGGTCAAGACTGAAATCGTTCAAGTCATCGCTCTCGGTTCCATTTCTTAACTTCCCGATCCATTCAGCTAATACCGGATCTTCTTCCTATTTAGAAGCAATCTTTTCGATCAACACTGGTCAAACTTCCAAACAAGATAACACTATGGTTTCTTTGCTAGACCCAGCCTCAGATCTCCACCACACTCTACAATCTGCTAATGCTTCCAAATCTTTCCACTCAGCAATCATCGCTAACACTGCATTCTGATGTTTCCTGCTAAGTGCATCTGTAACCTTGTTGCTTTTCCCCGGTGTGTATTCGATCCCAAAATCATAAGCGGCAATAAACTCTAACCACCTCTACTGTCTCATGTTCAGCTCCTTCGGAGAGAACAAATACTTCAACGACTTATGATTTGTATATAACTCAAACCTTTCTCCCAAAAGGTAATGTCTCCACACCTTCATCGCAAAAATCACTACAGTCAATTCCAAATCATGCGTCAGATATCTGACCTTATAGGGTCTAAGCTGTCTAGAAGCATAGGCAACCACTTTACCTCTCTATATAAGCATAGCTCCTAATCCTGTTCCACACCCATCTGTATAAACCACCAAATCCTGATTCCCTTCTGGAATAACCAACACAGGTGCATGGGTCAATAAGTGTTTCAAACTCTGGAATGCTTCCTCACACTTATCGGTCCACACAAACTTTACATCCTTTCTCGTTAGCTTGATCATCGGTGCCGCTATCCGTGAAAAATCCTTAATGAACCTCCGATAATAACCAGCCAACCAAAGGAAACTCTTTATCTCCATCAATGTCTTGGGTCTCTTCCAACTATTCACTGCTTCAATCTTATTCGCATCTACTGACAAACCTTCCTCTGAGACTACATGACCAAGAAACTTCACTTTTTTTTTAGAAATGACACTTCAAAAATTTGCCTTTAGCTGATGCTGCCTCAGCATCTCAAGAACAACTCTAAGATGAACTTCATGCTCTCTTTCATCCTTAGAGTATATCAAGATATCTTCTATGAAAACCAATACGAACCTATCCAAGTGCTCTTGGAAAACACGGTTCATCAAATCCACAAAGAAAGCCGGCGCATTAGTCAGTCTGAATGACATAACTAACCATTCGTACGACCCATATCTGGTCCTAAACGCCGTCAAAGGTATACTATCCTATGCAACTCTGAGCCGATGGAAAGCTATCGCCAAATCCAACTACAAGAATATCTTGGCTCCACTCAACTGATCGAATAAATCGTCAATCCTTAGCAATGGATATTGATTTTTTTCATCCTCTCATTCAACTTACGATAATCGATACATAGCCTCAACGATTCGTCCGGCTTCTTAGCAAACACCGCGGTTACCCCCCAAGGCGAACTACTTGGCCTGATAAAATTCTTGCCTTCTAAATCCATCAACTATACCTTCAACTCCCTCATCTCTATAGGGGTCATCCTGCTTGGCAGCCTACTCACTAGTTCTGCTCCTGGAACTAAATCTATCCGAAACTCAATAGCTCGTTTCAACGGCAATCCAACTACAGGCTCAAAAATGTATGCGAATTCTCTAACCACGAAAACTCAATTCAGCACATCTTCTAATTCCATAACACCCAACAAAGCATTCACCTCACCATTAGAACCTTCTACGGTATAAACTATCCGATCATTACAATCAGGGTGTTTAAGTGATATTTTCCTATCCTGGCAAAATATCCTAGCATTGTACTCACTTAACCAATCCATACCAAGAATGACTCCAAACCACACAAAATCAAACACAAGAAAGCTGCAAACAAAAGTATGACCTAACAGGTCAAACTCTAACCAGTCACATCTCAGCCCTAGAGTTGCATACCCTCCTATTGGATTCGCAACCCGAAAGGAAGTAACTAAATATGTGGGTTCTAGGTTAAGCTTATCTATCAAACATCTAAATATAAAAGATTGTAATGCACCAGTATCAAATAGAAAGCTAACAAACATACAATGAATCTGAAGTGTACCTCCCAAAACTGCCTTTCCTTTCTCCTGGGTCGTTGGCTTCAAAGTTGCAGGCTCCAATGCATACACCTTACCTTTTCTATCCTTAGCAGGCTCCTTGCACTGTTTCTTATAGTGGCCAATTTGGTAGCAGTTGAAGCACCTAACATTCTTCTTCCATGCCACCTCCTTTGCCTTTCCAATACGACAATCATTAGCAAAATGCCCCTTCTTGTCGCACTTAAAACAGACAATCTCATACCTCCCCTTCTTAGCTGCTCCACCCTTCTGAGCACCTTTCTTAGGAAAAAACTTCCTCTTCTGATTCTACCCAACCTAGATTTCTTTAGCCTTACTCTTCTCTAGAGAATCAAGCATCTCCTCATGCCTTAAGGCCATCTCCACTACAAAATAAGAAGGATCTCTCATATGAGGTAATGTAGCCCTGGCTAACTCAGGCTTCAACCCCGGATAAACTTCTCATTGGCTAACTCAGGCTTCACCCTCGGATAAACTTCTCATTCTTCTTCATTACTGTATCCATTGAAGCGTACCCATATCTGGCCAACTCCTCAAACCTCCTAGCATACTCCATAATAGACATCTCTCCCTGCTCTAATTCAGCAAACTTCCTAATTAGAGCTGACTGTGCCATTGTAGACATGAACCTCTCCTGGAACCTTCCCTTGAAATCTTCCTAGGTCATAGTCTCCTCATCCACTGCCACAGTCACACTATTTCACCAGAACAAAGCTGCTCCCTAAAGCTGTCTGGATGCCAACCTCCTCTTCTGCTCATCATTGAGCCCCAAATCTACAAAAATCCTTTCGTAGTGCAACAACCAATTTTCCACCTCAATGGCATCCTCTGTTCCAATAAATGACTTCCCTCCGAGATTAGTGTAGTCTCCACTCAACTTAGCATAGTCGTTGAAAACTAGAGCTCCCGGAACTTCTCCTCCCACTACTCCAGCAGCAACACCCGCTTGCACCATGTTCACGAAGAACCGATACATAGCTTCCATTCCAACTTGCGGGACTCCAACACCCACATTCTCTGCTTATGCCTGACCTTGACCTCTCCTCGCATTGTGCCTGGCATTCCTATCGGTGCCCATCCCCCAAGGTTAAATCTTCCTCTTCTACCATCCATATCTGTATTCAAACCTCATAAGATACAGAAAAATAACCTAACAATGATAGAAGACTAGAGATAAAGCATATACTTATATATAGCGAATACAAGTACGTTACTATAGCGTTATCCCATACCCCATTCTTACTCTAATTCCTATGATTATGTCTTAAAAACCGTTTTTAGTTTAAAGTTTTTCATAAACCTATGCTCTAATACCAAGGTGTAATCCCGTATCTAGAGGCCAAAAGCTAAGCGCTACAAATGCTGTAGTCAATCATAGTATTAACTTATGGTGACAGAATACGGTAATGCTAATGGTATCCATAATATCAGAAGCACTTGAATATGAACAAAGTCACAAATTTATAAACAATATTTCATTGATTACATTTCAAAACAATTCATATCCAAATTACATAATCCCTTAATGTTTCCTAGGTAAAGATCAATTATAATCATTACAAAAATACGCCAAGAGCGACATATGACGATGCCCCCTTGGTTGATCAGAGTCAATATAGTCATATATGACATAACATACACAGTGGAATCAAAAATAAAATAAAACTATAACTCCTAATTAGCTATCTGTCAACCACCTGCTTGTCTCCGGAAGCTTTATTTGCCAATATTTCAAAAACCTAAAAATATCAACCCTCAGCCAAATCAAATCCACTTTGAGCACCCAAGAGTTTAAGGGGAAACAAAAACTTCGAGTCAAACATAAAGCCTGGTGTGAATAATACTGTTACATCTCTATTCACTAATATTAAGTGAGACCACGCCGCTTAGTGGAACAGGTTTCCCCTCACTAGTATCCTCTTTAAAATATATATTTTGCAAATCCTTTCCTGCAACCAAACTGGTTAATCAAACTGATATAATAATGATAATAATAGCTAAGCCCGTTAAGCTATAATCAGGTAACTAATGAACTATCTATTCACAAGTAATAAATGGACTATCTGTCCGAAAACTGGGCTGACTGCTTGCAAACTGGACTAACTGTCTGCAAACTGGACTAACTGCCCGAATCAAAATGGACTATCTGTCCAAATCATTTTCTTAGGGTTAACTACCCTTCATCTTTTTTCTTGAAAACCTTTTCAAAATGATTTAATCTTTTAAATCATACTTATACAAGGAAAATATATTCTTAGCTTTACTCTAAGTTATTTTTCCATGTTATATATATATACTTTACTCAAAATAATGTTGACGAATTTTAATGAGGATTAGCTATCCTTCCAAAACAAGTTAAAACCCTTTTTAACTTGAAAACACTTAGGCTATACTGCCTAGTTAATACATTCGAAACCTTTGTTTAAAACCTTTAAATGACCCCTTTGAAACCCTTGAAAGTAACCCTTTCGAAACCAAGTAAAACCCTTTACTTAACCTAGGCCGGAAGGCCAAATCTTTCCTTTCGAAACCATTCAAATCCTTCTTTTCAAAACCATAAAAACCTTCCCCTTGAAAGCTTTAAAATCCTAGATAGGGGTGTCAAATGGGCTGAGTTGGGTATAAATGGGTTGGGTTGAAAATTAACCCGACCCATTTAAAGAAAAAAGCACCCAACCCATTAAACCCATTTATTAAATGGGTAAACCCAACCCAACCCACAAATTTAATGGACCAACCCGCTAAACCCATTTTGCACAAAATGGTAGCAAAAACTATAAAAGATAAAGCAATTAAATAGTGCAGAAATTGCAACAACAACAGATAAACATAACAATAATAATCATATGCGGCTAACATCAGACTCAACAGTTTTTCATCAGCATGAAACTAATATTCAAGAATAGTTTTACATCAGCCTAACATAGAAATAGCAACACCATAAACTTTGTATCATTCTTGCAGTCACATAGTTTGCAATCTTAAACATTCAAGAACAGTTTGAGTTTTACATAGCAACACCATAAACAGAAATAACAACAGGCAACATAAACAAAAGTTTCATTTCTGCAATCACATAACAGACAAACTTAAGCATTCAAGAACAGTTTTACTTGAAACAACATAAACAAGCTTAACCATAAACATCAAGAACCCTGCAATCACATAGCTGATAATCATCAAGAACCCTGCAATCACATAGTTGATAATCTTAACCATAAACAAATCAATATGGATATCATTTTTAAGGAATAAATAAATAAACAAGTCCATTTCTAGCAAGCAACCCAAGCAATCAAACTCAAATGCAAGCAACTCAAGCTCAATTTCTAGCAAGAAAACAGGTGTAGACAATATGTTATGCATAAGCATAAAGCTACTGTTTTTGCAGTACATTGAAATCAAAGACCAGACTGTATTAACTTAGAAAAAGTTACATCTTCTGAACTTTTCATTAAAAAACCCAACAAAAATTAGACACATGCAACTTAGAAACAGCAAGTAGCACAGTGGATATTTTCAGCAGTCATAAAAAGATTTTATATAAAGATGAGCGTACATAACAGGTTATTAAAAAAAATTTTAAAAAAAAATACTCTGCGTTCTCTTCATGGCCTTAGACAAATTTAGAGACTAATCAATAGTTGAGAATTTCCTTAACAAGATACAAATTTGGCATTTTCAGGTGAAGGTTTAAATTTAGAAACAAGATGATCATCAAGACAAAAGATAGCTCAATGGTGCAACCAACACAACCAACTCTTAACCGAAGGCTATGGAACTCCAATCTTGATCAGGTTCTGTCAGTTTTGATCACCTGCCAAGACGATAACAAAGGAAAAAAAGAGTCAAAACATAATTTCTTATTAAAACATTGCAGGTAATAGTTACATTCTCCATATACTTAGTTTAAAACATACGGTTATTTGGATTATTTAAATTGTTTTTCTCTCTCTCTCTCTCTCTCTTTTATATTAAGAAAGAGACATACCCAATTTAATAAAGCCACGGATGAATGAAGCATGACATATGTTGATGGATTAGTGTTACTAAATAAGGCATTTTGGGTTAGGAATTGTAGTTGTCGTGGTGAGAGTTGTGTTGGTTAGGTGATTGTTTTTCTATTTGAACCTATGGTTGATGTTGGCATATAAAAATTATAGAATAAATGATTAGCAAAATGCATTTGACAATCATTTTTCATTGTTTTGCTACAATTTTTTTTTGTAAAATATAATGTGTAACATAACAAAATAGTCTTGCATTTTTGGTATTCTTGGTGATGTACCTGCATTCCAAAGATATTGACTAGGTTATGAAAGTGGGTTTGAACAATGAACTGAACTTATGACACAACCAATGAGTTATAAAGTTTTTCCCTTTTTGGAAAGATACTAGATAAAAAGTTCTTTACTTAAGAAAGCGATAAGAAATTCGAAAGAGTATATAAATCATGGATACTAAATCCCTGCTAAAAGAAAACGGCAACACCATCACAATTACAACAGAGAATGGTTTTAAAGCACTGCCAATACAGCTTTAAGTGCCAAATCCTGCAAAAATAAGCAGAGCTTATGAGTGTACAATTGGTTTCAGCCTGAAAAAGAACATACTTGTGCTTATTATTTACTTATGTGTTGTGCCACAAGCTTTTTTTCATTCTTCCGGTGATAATTGGAATTATTTGTTGAATAATGCTTTTGTTGTTGTAAAATAATATCCAAAGAATGATAGCTTGCGAAAAGAAAACAGAACTCAAACCGGGGTTCCTTTTTATGGAAAAAAAGGAGGTTGTTATACATGTCTAGAGGTTATAACTTAATAGCTCTGGCGATAACTCAAATAAAATGAATTGATACTCAAAAATGGCATCCAAGTCAACAAAATCCATGGATTTTTCAAATATCAATTTTGAAGAAAACAACAAAAAGGTTCATGAAATTAAGCTGAGTAGAAACTCCACTTCAACTTCTCAAAGACTTAAGAGCAGTGGCGCATACACAAAAACAGCAGTACAAGGCACTGTTAAGAGAGCATTTTCGATAAACGTATGAAGATTACCTTTGATAAACGTGGATGGTGAAAGCACGTAGGTGTGGAATGTAAAATCTGCATGGAAGATGCAGATCCAGTTTACAAATCGGCAAGTAAAGACAATAAAAAGAGAAAATGATAAGTAATGAAGAAGCTCACCTTCAAAATCTCAAAGCAAGTGTGGATCTTCAATTATTATGGAAAAGGAAACATCAAATTGGCAGCAGGTATTTAATCCGGACATGGGAATCAAGACAAACACACCTAGGATAACAACGGGCTAGGGCTCGGATAGGGAAGAAGGCAGAAGCGAAAGAAAAGGCATCACATAAATTAGGGATCGATTAGAAAAAACCCTAAAAATTTAGCGGAAGATGTGAAGACTGAAGAGAGAATAGTATAATTGACTAGGTAATTGGGTTAAACAAATAGAAGGAAATAATATGGGTTGGAACCGTTTATTCTTGGGTTTAAATGGGTATTGACCATTTAACAGATTCCAATTTAATGGGTATAACCCATCCCATTTGTTTCTTGGGTAGGTGGATTGGGTAAATGGGCTGGATACACTTTTGACAGCCCTAATCCTAGACATTCTTCTTTTAAAACCTTTAAATATTGCCTTTCGAAACATAGGAAAAACCTTTCCTTTCAATCCTTTTGAAACACCCAGAAAAACTATACCTTTCGACTCCTTCGAAATCATTGGGGATCCACCCCTTCGAAACCATTCTTTAAAATCTTTCAAAAGCATTAAACCTAAACCTTTCGAAAGAAATTGGGTTCAATTTAAAATATGTGGAACCTTTCAAAACCATTCAAAGCTTACTCCTTTAAAACCCTTTGAAAAACGTTTCGATCGAAACCATTTGGATTATGCCTTTAAGTAGAGGAAAAGGATCAGAAACCCATTAAAGTCGAAAGCATCCGTTTTGAAACCATTTAAAACTGTCTCTTTCAAAACCATTTAGGTTTTGGTTCAATCATAGATAAAGGTCTTTAAAACATTTAAGTTGAAAGCATCTATTGCAAAACCATTTCCTAAGTAAACAAGTGATTGTTTCAAAACCATCCCTTCGAAAGCATTGAAGAAGTGGCCAAATTTTAGAAAACAAAACAACCCTTTCGAAACAATCTGGATCGAAAGGTAGGAAGCAGTAGCTAAAGGCTTCGACTCGGTCGAAAGTTGTCATTTAAAACGAAAGCGCAACCTAATCGAAACCATTTCTTTAAATCCATTTGACCTAGTCGAAAGCTAACCAAGTCGAAAACTACTTAGTCGAAAACAAGCAAGCGCATTTTATTTTAAAAGCAAAGTAATGTCTCAAACCCTTCAGAACCCCTGGTTTTGACTCTATTCCATCCGCCTACATCCAAGACACTACGTACCAGTTCCCTGATACCATGTGCATTGGTTTCCACTATGTCAGAAGCGAAGGTAAGGAGGCAGAACCTGGTGCCGAAAGCATCGAAACAGTGAAAAACATGTTGATTAGTCCTTTTAAACTATTTCTTTTGTACCTAACCTGCCTTGTTTTTCTAAATCCGATTGGTTGCCATTTTTCTTTTTCAAAGGTGCCACCGACTTTCCAGAATTAACAATTTAAATTTCTTTACAAAAAGCCCATTCTCCTTTTATAAATATATAACACATTTAAGTCTCATACCTTAAATAATTTTATATACCCATTTAAACACTTAGGAAAATTCCACAAAAATTCCAGAAAATCACTTTTTATATGTTTTCTAACATATATAAATTTTAGACCCAATCCATTAGTTATTTAACCGTAAATAATTTATAACCCAAAATAGCATTTTCTTCACTAGAAAATTCATATAAATTCAGAAAATTGAAACTCTTTTCTAAAATATCATTTATGATCTTCATAAAAATTAGCAAGGCATTTGGATGTCATTTTATAGGGTTTTCTCCTTAAAACATATCATAAATTCAATATGAACAACCATAATTCATCAACAAGTATATATAACCATTCCATCATGCAAAAACATGGCAAATCAATGCAAAATATTTGAAATTCATCTTAAAACCGAAACAATAAAAATTTGAGATGTAAACATTATTCCCTTAGTTTTAGAGATTAATGAGATTGAGATGTGAATGGATTTGATTTGCTTAAGCTTCTTCCTAGCTTTTCTCTATCTTTTTTTTCCTTTTCTCTTGTTAATGGTGGCTGACCTCTTGTTTAAAATTTTTGATAAAATGAAATGAATGTGTATAGGAATACACGGCAAAATTTTAGGGATATAGAAATGGCCTCTTTCCTATTTTACCCCTCCTCTATTTCAATTTAACTCTTATTTTAATCCATATGTTAAATGGCATGGCTACCCTTTAATTAAATCAAATCTCAATCCCTTAATCAACACATTATTTTATTTAATTTAACTAATTAAATATCCTAAATTATGTTACCAAAAATATAGGGTGTTACAGTATGAGGCCTTGATCATAGGACTCAAGATCATTAAGGATCTGCGAGTTAAAACTTTGCATATTTTCTATGATTCCCGGCTAGTGGTATGTCAAGTAAGAAAGGAGTTTCAGGCAAAAGAAGGAGGCTAGCTCTTTATCTCAACCGAACCCTTAAACTACTTAGTGATGTTGAATATTACACCATAATGCATATTCCCAGAGAGGAAAATGCGAAGGTCGACTTAGTAGCTAAGTTAGCCTATTACAAAGATGAGCAGCTCATGGAACTAGTCCCGGTTGAAGTGTTATCGACTCCAAGCTTCAACTAGATGTATGTTGATTGGATCTTGGAGGTCGAATGTGAGGAGTCATGGATGACTCCGGTAAAGAATTATTTGCAGAGAGGAGTCCTTCTTGACGGGAAAAGCAAGCTACGTCAACTCCTTCGTAAAGCTTCAAGATTCATCATGCAAAAGGGATACTTTATAGGAAGGCATTCTTAGTTCCTATGCTTCGATGTGTTTCCAACGACAAGGCTAAGCAAGTCCAAAGGGAAGTACATAAAGGGACCCACGACGACCACACCAAAAGTCAAAACCTAGTGAAGAAGATCCTTCGTTATGGGTATTTCTGGCCTACTATCAATCGAGACGCAGCTGATTGCATTAGTAAGTGCGACAAGTGCCAGAGATTCGCTAAGATTCCAAGAGCCCGGTCAGCGGAGATTACTCAAATGGTCAGTCCTTGACCATTTGGACTTTGCGAAATTGATATCATTGATGTGCTGCCAATACCCAAAGGTGGCACAAAGTACGCTAATGTCGTTGTTGATTACTACACCAAATGAGTTGAGAAAGTGGCATTAGCCACAATCACCATAAAGAAAGTAATCAACTTTATGGTTAGAAACATCATCTATCATTTTGGAGTTCTACAAATGATTATTTCCGATAACAGCACCCAATCCGATAGCATCGAATTCAAGGACTTCTGCCATAGACACCGCGTCGAGAAGAGATTTGCAATGGTAGCACACCCTAAGGTGAATGGATAGGTCGAAGTAGTAAACAAGATTATCAAGTCCGTTCTAAAGAAGCGATTTGAGAAGACGAAAGGCAAGTGGGTTGATGAACTTCCATTAGCACTTTGGGCTTATTGAACGAACCGTAAGTCCATGACTAATCATTACCCATTCTCTCTGGCTTACGGATCAGAGGCTATGATCCCAGTTGAAGTTAAAGTACCTTCTCATCGAGTGATTCACTATAATCCACTGTAACAACCCGCTATTTTGGACTATTCGCATCCGCACATGTCGGACTTGAATAATTCAAAATACCGAATTGTTAATTTAAATTGGCAAAACTGAACATATACAGTAAATAAGTAATCATAGATCACAAACACAGAGTAATAAATGCAACGGAAATAAAAGAGATAGTAGTTCATGAAGCTACTATATAAATATATAAGTTACATCAGAGTTAAACTAGATACAACGGAAGAGTAACACGATACATCAGATACAAATCAGAATACATCACTGGAATCAACTGGATATCTGAAACTGGATAGATAGCTGGATCTCCAAGCGAAGCTCCAACTCCAAAGGTGAGTCTCGAATACTGGTACACTCAGTCTGACCCGAGCGTAAAGCAAAACACAAAACACTCGAGTCAGGATTAACATTCTTATATTAATAAATCCAACTCAAGTGAATAGCAATTGAAATACAAGTAACTCAAAGAATGTTTGGAATATCCATCCTTTAAGGATCCGTTAAACTATCTACTAGGTAGTAATGTACGCTAAGTAGATAATGTCTATCAGTAATATAAGGTATCAAAATAGTGTTAAGGCGTTACCATATTCCCCCTTAACACATTTTATATAAGCGTTATAGTCTATACAGCACTGTAAACTCCACCGTAAACTAGTGGGATATCAGGGAGTACTCCATAGGTATAACACAAAACAAATTCGTAGTGGTCGCGTATAAAGGGATACAAGTATGACAAGGCACATGAGGCAATACCCAAGGTAGTGAAACTACCGTTTGCCTGATCCGGACTGGTGAGAACGCATCGCCGCAGCGATCGCAACACCGCGAAACAACACTCCCAAAATCAAGGGTGCACCAATCGACAACAAGTAATGAGTAATTC
The DNA here is from genome assembly GCA_030737815.1 of Allium fistulosum. Taxonomy (NCBI): domain Eukaryota; kingdom Viridiplantae; phylum Streptophyta; class Magnoliopsida; order Asparagales; family Amaryllidaceae; genus Allium; species Allium fistulosum. The sequence continues at coordinate 1,423,475,696 of CM060903.1, read as the reverse complement.
GAAGAAGTGTGTTCGCTTGAGGTAGCTGACCTCCATTGGCCCGGCCCGGCTCCTGTTTTAGTCATTTCCAATTTGACACAAGTGTCAAGGCTATCCATTATCGTTCTCTTTCTTCAGTCATCACGTACATCATTCCAACCACTTCATTCTGGATCACACTCCGCGTATAGTTATTAAAGTGGTTTTCGGTTTAGACAGTGAGTATGTCCCTAACCGATTCCGGTCTCTTTAATAACTTTCGTGATTATTACACCGATTGGTCGTTTATATATTTCAAAAGCTATCAAATTCAATTTCAATTAGAATTTGTAAATCAACATTTCATTTGTCTTTCTAAGCCAATTTCCATAATTTACGTTTCGAAACTTCCAAATTCATAATTTCAAAATCTTATAATCCAATTTCAATTTCTATTTAAAACAATTCAAATATTGATTCAAGTTCATATATAATTTCATTCCGAAATCATTTAAATTAATTTAATTTAACATTTAAATCAATTTAAGTTCATTTATCGATTTCATTCAATATTCATTAAGTAAATTTGCTATTCAAAACAATTTCTATTAAATTTCCAATTCATTAAATCCATTATTTAAATTCAACTTCATTATATCAAAACTTACAAATTGAATTAAATTAAATTCATCAAATCAAATTCTTTAAATTTCAAGTCTTACATTAATTTCAATAAATCACATTTTATTTCTTGTTAAAGAAATTCAATCTCACTTATTTACTTACTTAAATAATTTTCCAAACTTAATTAATAAAGAAACTCAATTTCAATTATTTACGAAGTAAAAATTCACTTGTTCAAAAGTTCAATTTCACTTAATAAAGAATTCAATTTTATTTAATTATCAAATAATTCAATCTTATTTAATTATTAAATAATTCAAAACTTAATTATTAAATAATTTCAAAGTTTAATAATTTCAAACTTAATTATAATTTCAAACTTAATTATTAAATCATTTCAAACTTAATTCAATCATTTCTCAAATTAAACAATATTCTTTCATCAATTACATTGTTAATATTTTGTTTCATATGATTAAGTATTAACATTTTCCTTTCATAAAAATTCAAATTCCAACTTCATTTCAAAACCATATTATTTATTCAAATAAAATCTTCATTTTATTTTTAAATCAAATTATTGACCAATCGGGTTTTATTTAATTCTCTATCCTAGGCCAAGTTCATTTGGGTATTTATCATTTCAACCCGATTCCATTTCAATTCAAAAATCAAAGCATAGCAAAGGGAACTTGCAGTGTGATAACAGGGATGGTGTCAAAGTAAATAAACAAGCAATAACAACAATCAATAACAATCCAATAATCAATTCAAAAAATCCCGAAATAATCGTATTAATTCGCATTGTTGTTTGTGCAAATTAATATAATTATTTCTAGAATCTACACTATCATTTCATGCAGATTAAAGATTATTCCACTAATTATTTATACGGTTTTTTCACTTGTCATTCAATTACAATTTTATACTACAATAATTAATCCAATATATGTCGATGTTCAAAGTGTAATTATCACTATTCTACATGTCAATTAATTTAACAATTAAAAGGGGTTATATTCAACTAATCAAATTTAACATATAAATCAGTTTTAAAATTGTTAACTATCCTATATCAATTTCAATTTTGCATACTATTAATCACTTAACATTAACAAATTAACGTCCAATATAAACATCGAACAATCAATCAATTATCAGCCAACTAGATTATCATTTCATAATTAACAGTTAATGGTGTAAGATGTCATAAGTAAACTGATACAGGTGATAGCATATAAAATAGTGTAAATAACTAACAACAGCATATTTCAATTGTCGTTTCAATTGAAATCAAATTTAATAAATAAAAGAACATTAATCGTGAGTGATTGCTCACCTTTCGAGGCTAGAGAGAACAAGAGATGACACGGATAAGCACACTGATACGGATACGGAAACGAACTAAGAATCCAAGCACGAGCTTCATAGCAAAGCTAAATTGGCACGAATTCGACGATTGAGGCTGATAACAGAAATTGACGAGAACAAATCAAAATTTGTTAAACCAAATATTTCATTAAAATACATATACATTTTCAAATTTCAAAATTTTAACCAATCATAATTAGCTTGTATAAACCTATATCTACGACCACAGATCACGGAAGAACTTATATATTATATAAACATAAAATACAAATTTAACTAATCAAATTCATCACATCTGTCAATTTAAATTTTTAACTAAAATCAATGTAACCAATTTATTTTAATATATATCACTATACATGAATCTTCTTTTCAAACCAGACATTGTAACCTATAGTAAATATCAATACTTTTAGAATGTACATTTTTTAAAATTAAGATATAAATGTAAAATTTAACAACCGTTTATACATAAATAAATAACGTACATGTGTAATGAGTGTTACAGGGATACACGCAGCCTCAAATAATCAGTTCAATCTATGCTTTATAACACGCGGCCTCAAATATACAGGCATACACGCAGTGAAATTTTACACTTTGTAATATATGCTATAAAATTTAACGGTACTATATATATAAACTCAATGCATCACATTAACTTATGCAGGCACGCTAATAACAAATATAAATATACTAACCTTATATCTCCAGATCAAAACAGCTTACAAATATAAATTTTAAACAAATATTATGTATAAGTATATACTGCAGATTACGAAGCATGTATAACAACATATTATATGTATACATGACTTACCGGTTTAAATATATAACCCATACAGTACACAAATATGATCCACTCCTCAAATGCCAATATACAGCCTTCACTATCCAACATATATAACATATTATATAATGTATAACCTGACATGCTATGAGCTAATATATTACTAGCTAGATGATTACTAATAGGGTACAAACTTATAACTTTTAAAATAGTATAAATAATACTTACAAATACATATGTAGATCGTTATATGTGTAAATTGTAATATATAACAAAACTGTTAGTTAAATATGTAAATATAACCACACCATTATATAAATAAACTAAAAGTATATAAATGATATACCTAATATAGATGCCACGACTGGATTACAAGCCGGTGGGAGGAAGGAACGGTAGATCTCGTGGTGGGTGCTGCCGTGAAAAGTTATGACGTGGCGAGGTTGGCCGGAGGCGAGTGGAAGGTGGCGATGAAGTTTACGGTGAGGCGCAAGGAGGTGGGAGATTAAGGACGCGACTGCCCAGCGGAAGCTAAAGGATGGAGCACGGGAGGGCGGAGCTACAGGCCGATGGTGGTCGCTGCCGATCTCGTGGAGGCCGATGGTTGCGCGGGAGCCGGGCGTGAGAAGCAAGGCTAAGGCAAAAGGTTGGAGAGGGAAAGTGAAGAGGAGGCTCAGAGAAAATGGAATGAGAAGAACATGCATAAGCTCTGTGAAATATATATTTTTCAAAGTTTAGCAATGAAAGAAAAAATATGGAGGCAGAGAATAAAGAAAGAGAGAGCGGGGAGACCAAAAATGAAAAGGCAAACCCATAGAAAATGAACCAGTTGGAATAGTAAGGGCCATCTCATCGAACTCGAAAAACTTGTTGCTTTACAGCTTTTGCACCTTGAAAAATGAACAGTCAAGGGTAGACCAAAAGGCTTGAGCGATACCGATATGGGTAATTGTTTAGCGGATTCCGACTCGTACCGGACAACGAAACACAAATGAATATACCGTAGAAGTCAGTACGACGAGACGATCAAAACGGTATATAGATGTCAGTGGTACGATCAGATCTTAAAAATTCGGATTTTCAACTAGCGGAAAATGCAAGAAAAACACAGAAAAATTAGATCGACAGAGCCAAAGAAGTCCGAATTTGGAAAAACGAAAAATAGCGTCATGCTCAAAAGATGGTTTAGAATTTTTCTATGTAAAAATATTCAGGTTTGGAAAACATTTTATTTTCATCGCTTTTTAACTGATTAAATTGAAGTAAATTTACGCGCGAAATAAACTTCATATTTTCGGACGAAAATTTACCAGTTGCTATGTTTAACTAAACGCATTCCAAATATCAAATTTATATTTCAAAATTTATCTTTTAAAATTTCACAAAATTTCAACTAAATTACGTTATTAAAACGGTTGAAATTTACGGGTCGTTACATCCACAGACAAATGAGGAACTTCTACTGGAGTGTCTCGATATGATCAATGAAAAGCATTATGAAGCTGACATGAGGGCAGCTGCCCATCAAAGTCTAGTTGCCTGATACTACAACACTAAGGTCACAGCTCAGACCTTTGAGACTGGCAATCACGTTCTCAAATGAATCCTCCCTGGCCCTGGGAACTTGGGCCCAAGTTGGAATGGTCCGTACTCAACTGAGCAAAAGATTGGAGATGGCACATTCAAGCAAGTAATGGTGGATTGGATCTCACTCTTGGGGGCATGGAACGGCGAACACTTATGACGCTATTTCACTTGAATGTAAATTTGTACATATTTAATCAAAGCTGTGTAGCCAGATAGAATCTTTCGTTTCTAATATTTATTAAAGAAGTGGCTTTCGAAGCTCCTGAATCTATTTATACTTGATTTTACACTATGAATAGTGTTGTGTTTAAATGAACCTACATGTGCAAAATGTAGGTGTGCAGGTACCCAAAGATAGGTGTCGACTAAGCTTCCGCAATCCGTGATCGGATGCACGAAGCTCAACCACACTTAGTATTCGAAAATAGATACCCAACAACTCCTCTAACCCATAACTTATGGTAGGAGTATAAACATTCAAAGGCAGAATGAGGTAGCTTGTCTTTATAGCTTGTGCCTAGAGTTTGGCAGAGCATCTATACATTGCCTAGAGTAGGTAGCACGAAAGGTCTGCGCTCGAAGTTAGGCAAGATTTCCTACAAACTTTGATCGATGCCTGGAGTTAGACACGATCGAAAGTAAACATCCTGGATAGGGATGTCCAAACCATTATCTTAAGTGGCCAACCATCAGCCGAAAGCTAGAGCTTGGCATAGTCAAAGCACGCATCCTGAAGTAGGATGCCCAAAGTGCTATCGAGAAATGAATCATTTTGATTAATGCCCAGAGTTAAGTGCGATCGCACATAAAACAACCCCAAAAGGAATGTTTAAGTTATTTCTCCAAGCAATCAGAATTCGACCAAGTTCGAGAGTTGGACATGGTCATGTGTGGGCATGTGTGGATAGACACTTTGATAATTGTCCCTTACCCGCCTAAACAACGGAATGGACTAGTAACTTAGTCCAATGACGGTGATGAGAAGAGGATTGCAAACATGTTGAATATAAAGCACATTTCTCAAACACTTGTCCAAATTCACACAAGATTCGAGTGAGACAAAAAGTCTATATTATTCACAGTCAAAATAAGACTTAGAGGAAAAGTGCAAGTGTTATTGACATCTAAACTAAAAGCGAAAGCAGGGGCCGAACCCGCACAAAGCCGGTCTGAAAATAAAAAGGAAAAATAGGTCCTACGGCTATATAACCGAAAACATAAAGGAGACAAATGATCACTTCTTAGACTTCTTCTCTTCCTTCATGGAAGATGGCGCACTAGACCCTTCTGTTTTCTTCCTTAATCTCCCTCCGCTTCCTTTGCCCTTTGAAGCCGAACTATGCAACGAGGCGAGAAACGGACCTTGTGTGTTTTCGGCTATAGGTAGCTTAACCAGAACGAAAATGGCCTCACCTGGCAAGGCGATAGATAGAAGAAGAGGGATGAACTTTACCTACTCTTGCTTAATCTCTATAGCGGACTTGAGCTTTTTTTCAAGAAGCTCGCTCATTGAAAGCCCTTAAGCAAGATCGATTGACCTAATGATATGAACATTCTCATCAACTTGCATACCCTAAAGGTCACCAGGCCCCTCTTCTTGTAAAGCCTGAATCATTTGCATGCCAGGGCCCGAAGTGTCACCAATTGGAATGCTAAGAGTCGTCCCAGAAATAGTCACGACCATTGAATCAGTCGTGCTCAATTATTGTCCCAGTTGGGAGCCCTCCCTTGGGAGACTAGAAATCACAGGCTAACCTAAAATTTGAGAAAGATGGAAGGAGAGATTAGCGACATTGACTGGTGTCATGTGTGCCTTCTCAGATATGGGTAAGGTTAACGATATACCTCCACCAGATTGAGGATCTGTATGGGCAAGCGTACCCTCTAAATTCCTATTTTGAATGGTAGGCAACATGCTTGTTTTCTGCATTTGCAGTGGATATGGGTTGTACGAAGGGACAGACGAAGCAATTGATGTAGTTGGAGGCCCAAAAGTGAGGCCTATGATAATATATTGAAGAGAAATGCTGAAGCCTTTGGCTTGATCTTTTTGAACTGTAGTGGCCAACTCCAAGTGCAAGATAAGCTCACCTGCTCTAAGTGCCTTAATTTTTGCTGGACTTGGAATCTCGCTCTCCAGTTATGTTAGATTTACTTCACCTCCTTCTGGATGTTGTTTCTCTTCCCATACAGTCTGCTCATAAGCCAACGTTAATCCTCGGGAATAACCTTTACCAAGCCACATCAAATCTATAACTTGAGTACGTTGGCATTGTAATTAGAGATGAGTGGCTGGAACTTGTCATTAACCCACATCTCCACGCTTGCCACTAACTCATCCACTTTCTTGACTTTGTCCAATGTTCCCTTTGTTTACGAGTATCGATCACTTCTTCACGGTAATTTTGAGTTGTTTAAAGGGCCTCGTCTTTCTCCTTCTTTTCTTTTTCAAGCTGCGCCTTTACCTCCTTCACCTCTTCAGCCAACACAAAATTTCTGTGATAAACAAATTCAACTTGGCTTAAGTTTTATTTTCTTTCTTGCTCGATTGATGCATTTAAGTCCTTGACATTTTGGTTGGCTTCCACCTTTGCCTTCTTCATCTCAGCAACTTCCGTATCAAGATGTGCGATAGTTTAATTTTCTGATTTGCCATAAACCACAGTTTCATAGCCTCAGTCTCCAAGCTCTTGGCATATTCAGAAATTTTCCCAACCAACCTCCTACAAGTGAAGAACTCATCGTACACATCACCAACTTACGCTACCGTATGACCCTTGATATCATAAGAAATATCTTTCAAATTGGGGACAAACTTGCAACCTTTAAAGTTGATTTTTGGGAAGCGACGTTGCAATTTAGTTATCTGAGGGTTGAACGTGACTGGCTTCTCTGCTTGAACAATAGGTTATTCAAAAGGCTACTCAATAGGCATCTTACTATCTCTATATTGAGAGGAATAAGAAGCAGTGGACTTCAACGGTCGATTGGAATGTTGTGAAGTATGAGACGGCGTTGTGTGCTTGCTAGAGAGGGATGCACAAGAAGGGTCATCACGAGGAATGTCATCATAGCGACTGAAGTGCCTTTCCGAACCCCTAGATGGGGTGACATAGATCAAGATCAACGCCTCGACGATGATTCGTATGGCCTATAGTCCTTTTCTCTGCCTCCTTGATTATGGCTTGAACGCATTAGAATCATGACTAGTCATGTGGGGTCGCGTGGTTGGTTTCTATCTCATTTGATATGCTATCTGATCCTCAAGATCCTTATACAAGCTGCGTTGTTCTATTGAACCTGTAAATGAAACGAAGACAAATCAGCCTTGACAAAACGAGAACATAACGTAAGCTGAGCAGAGTTCAATACTGTTGTGTGCGTGCAAATGTCCTAGTGTTCCCCCGATGGATCATGGGTTAGACTTTTGCTAACAGAGGTAATCTCCCCGGCTTTAGTTAAAGGCACATCTTCTTGGAAACAAATTGGGGACCCAACATCCCTAATGCTCATATTTGTCAGGCCATCAGAAGGGATCTCGTCCGGAATTGGCCCCAGGTCAGCATACATATCCTCAGAATTATGTACGGGAGTTTTAAATGCAATTATGATTGATGGAGGCAGAGTCGGAGTCTGCCTTTTAGTTAGTTTAATCTTGATACTTCTTCTTTGAAGAGGTCGTTGGTCGTCATCGCCCTCATCAAGAGATGTTTCATGGCCTACATCATCGTCATTACGACCATCTACATCACCTTCACCTTCATCAAAGTGTTCTCCTGCTCCTTCGGCCTCAATAACTGGACTTTGAACTGGGGGCACCCAATGAACGATCCCTATTATCTTCGAATGAAGAATCATCCTTACCACTATCAACGGCTTCAGGAGTAAGACCTATGCTACGATCTGGGTCCAACAAGTTATAGGCGTGTAGATTCTCATCACTATGCAATGTCTTAGCCTCTCTCTCTGTCTCCGGGATTTCATGAAATTGTCGGATAGTTTCTGCCGAGCAGCATTGCTAGGCCTGCACGGTACATTTGCAAAGAACAACAAATACATTCAGCAACAGTGGAACTATGAACCTGGACTTGTAATAAAAGGATAGGAATGGAACTTAAGTGCAGACCACCATCGTTGTACAAACCCAGGAGGATAGCAGACAAAAAAATTCATCCTTGAAATAAGTCGGTTTATTCCAGGTGCCCAATTTGGCAACCCTTATATGTCCCTAAGAAAATAAGGATGGGATTTCCCTTTCAGTGCTTAAAGCTAAATAAGCATTGATTCTCTTGATTACCGGGAACCCGATGGAAACTGTGAGTGAAGATGATAAACAAGCTATGAAGGAATGCATAGCTGTTTGGATAGAGCTGAGGTGGAGCTAGCCTCATGAAGTACAGGACTCGTCGGATAAACTGGTTAAATAGTGGGACACATCCTACCAAGTATATGTATTTGTTACATGAAGTGTACATGTTTGGAGGATGATGTGCCCTTTGGCGGCGTGTAGGAACTAACACATCCTTAAACGGGATACCGCATTTCTTGCAGATCCTTCAAGTGATCCCTTCTTAATTTTTGATGATACAGAATCTATTGGATCATCTAATATGATAACATAATCAAGTATGTCGGGAGTACCTTCGATTGTTGGGCCTTCCACAAGCTCTACTAGAACTTCTTGAGCGAGTTGACCGACTTGCGGATTTTCAAGTTGAGGAATCGGTTGCACAGAAGTTTGCCATGTAGATGGAACCATAGACAAGCTCGACTTGGTGTCTGATTCGGTGTATCTGGAAACCGATGGACCTTCTGCTTGAGCAGAGAGACTCTCAGAATATCTATGATCCATAACTATCAAAGCTTAACATACAAGTTATATCAGATAGATTAAAAGAATTTCCCGTGTCAAAGTGAGAACCCCGTGCAACACGGTGCAAATTACGGTGTTGTGCAGTGTCGTGCAATGTCAGTGTCTGATGTTATGTAATAGCTCATTTGAAAATTTGTAATGACCCAAGATTTTAGGAATTTATCCTGAAAAATATAAATGAATTTAAAATAATTTTTAAATAAATTTTTAAAGGAGGAATTGATATAGCTTGATAGTGTATCAGTGTGTGTACATGAGTGCACAGGAAATGCACATGAATATAAGCTAAAACCCTGAACTCCAAGAATACATACATATTGATGTGTATGGAAATATATATATATATATATATATATATATATGTAGATTAAATTCTTAAAAGTAGTATGCATAAGTAAATGTATATATGAGTGCTACTGAATATTTTGGGTGTACATGTGCATATGTGTATGTGTCAGTATAGAATGATGTAGGGATATATAGGAGGGTATACTAATTATTTCAGAAAGACTTATATACAAATATGTATGTGCTAATAAAATACTAGAGTTTAAACTAGTGAAATAAAATATACAGACACATTTTAATATAAGCAGAAATGAAAAGAATGGAGATATAAAAAGGAATAATTCTCTTATAAATAAAATGAAGGAAGTACATACCATTTACATGAAAGCTAAAAATAGGAAAATAAGATAAAACAGAGAAGTTCTTGGTATAGGCAGAATTAGAAAAGAGTAATTAATAAATAACAAAACCAAGTCACATTTTTAGCATGATTGTAGACAAGGGGGAAAAGTATTTTCTGAAAAGCAAATTTCTGAAAAAAATGTGTAACCACTTTTCTCTTCACCCAAATTAAGCCGGGAAGGGGTAAAACTTTGGGTTTAAAATTCAGATAACATGATTTTCTGGTGGGCAAAAATGGCTTTAGCCAATACCCAAAACCCTAAGAGAGACCCTGTATATATATACATGTATATGCAGCAGCCTCCTCTTCTCCTCAGAAAAGAATTTTGAAAAAAAGAAGAAGAAAAACAATACCACAGAAATCATAAGACAAGGGAAGAAAGAGAGCTTGAGGATAAGGGCAGGAGTTCATCAGTTAATTAAGGAAACAAGGGAGAGAGCTAGGTGAGAAAACTCACTCAAAAATCTAAGGCAATAAGTCCTAATGTAGGCAGCCAGATAAAAGTATTTTATTCAAAGAGTATTTTCATATATGAATGTTTATCTGTGAATTTAAACCTAAACATGTTTTGATTTTCTTTGGTTGATCACTTGTTTTATTATAACAAAGTTTTATGTGTTGTTAGCATACATGTCTGTTTTATACACTCAGATCTCTGATATGTTAATGTTTAGGGATATAAACAAATACCCAGAAAATAAAATGTTGAGAATAGGCAAGTAGTATTGGTTTTGGCTCAACCCAGAAAGATGTAAATAATGTTGAGCTGCAATATACTCATGTATAAGTGCTGAGGCTTGAAATAGAAAGGAATTAGGGGTGCAATAGGGTTGCCTATGTGCTGATGCTCCTGATTCAATAAAATGCATAGCAAACAAAATTTTGTGATTCAGTGAAACCAGATTATTCTGAGTTTAACTCAAGCACAAATGTTTGCAGAAAGAAAAAAAAAACTCCCCCAGAAGCCATAAACCAATGTTAGCTGCCTAAACTCCTTTAAAGAAAAATATACCAGGATGAATATCTATATATATATATACAGAACCTTATTTTGTAGTCACCAATGGTTGTTTGCTTGTTGTTCCAGTATGGTCATGAATAATATGAGATACCATGATATAGATGTTTTCAGTTAATGGATCACTGAATGGTTTTGTCATGAACAATCAAAAAGGGGTTATTATTAACTAAAACCTGATTAGGAAATTGGGGTCAAGAACACTGCAGGAATGACTTGTGTGCTTGAGTAACATAAGTTGACACATGGCTTGTTTAAGTCCTGAGATCTTTGTGTAATGGAGTGAATTAGTCCATTACAGTGTGTCCATTGATTCATAAGTATTGCAGATGAGACCAAGGATAGATAAATATACCAAGGAAATAATACTTGAGCAGGTGAGAAAACTAGAGTTTTTCCCAGATTTGAAATATGAGAATTGAATAAATGATTTAACTCATATTAGTTATTTTCCTGTTTGGTATGAATGATTGTTTGTCTATGATTGAGTTGTGTGCTTGAATGTATGTGCCATGTTTATACATGTAGTCTCTGGAAAGAAAATTAAAGTGTGCACATGCACAATGACACAGAGCATGCACACAAGTATTTACCTGATTCCAAAGGACAGAACCATATGTATATGTATTTAACTTGATTTTAACCTAATTAACAAATTGCTTTTGTGAATTTTCTCATACCAGACATGTGTCTGACCCTAGTGTGCTAATGGCATCTGGGGTGTCTCCTTTAAAATGAGGCAGTTTCAAATGCTTTTTCAGGGATTGCAGCAACTAAATAGGAGTAGGAGCAAGGCCTTGAGAAGAAGATATAGCATGCTAAACTTAGTTAGATAAGAGCTTAAATGTTGATATCTGCATGTATTGACAATTTAAATTGCTACTTGTATTAAGTGTTGAATATTGGATGGATATTTTGTTAGGCATTTTGTTAAGAGATTGATTTGTATCTGGAAACTATGAATTAAGTTAAATATCTGTTATGTTTAAAAAGAATTTTAATCAAATCTTGTAAGTAGATTTAGCAAGAACACCATGTTAAAATTGAATGATTACATTTTATAAATGCACTAGTCAATCATGAATCTTTGGAAAGGATTTAAGTTTTGGAAAATCTGGAGAGTTGATTCTCAGAGAATTTAAATGGTGTTATTTTCTAATATAACATATGTATGCAAAAGAAATAGGCATAGGTTAAAGGTTTTATATGGCTGCAAGGTTTCTATAGTTAAACTTGTTTCATACAAATGTCTCATGTACTATATTTTTTTTTAGAAAGGATTTGTAAATAGGGAAGAGTAAGACAGATCCAAATAGTTGCAGATGTATATGCACATAAATATATTTAGTGCAAACATTACCACATCTTTTCCTTTGCACTTGTAATAGGAATCTTAATTTTACTCAGATTTTAACCAAATGCATTTTTAAGGCCAGACAGATCTTATAAGAAGAAATACAGACCTGAATAATGATAAACACCTCTATCATCCTCAAAACCCAAGAGCCAGACTCTTAACTCATATCAATCCTGAAGCCTTCCAGGTTATCGAAAATAATTAAGCAAGAATTATTGTTTTGTATGATGGAATATAGGCAAAAATAAAGTATATATATATATATATATATGTGCAGATATAGGTAGATAATAGATTGCAAACTGTACAGGAAAAAAAAAATGAAAAACCAAAAATTGTGTTTGAACCGACCAGCATAGCACTCGAACTCGTGACCTTTCATGTATAAGTTAGGCGCGTTTCCATTACGCCTAGATGTTGCTTGTGTTCCCTTAGGATCCACTTTCTTTTATACTGATTTTGTCACTATTCAGAGCTTAACACAAACATCTATATTAAAAGCTTGTTTACTATTGATTATTACTTGATCACTTCTTAGTTAGTATAAACAGATTAATGTGTATGTTTCCAGTGGATTGTTTGGTTAAAGAAAAAAAATAATAATAATAAAATAAGTTAGCAATCCAACCTCCTCTTGTTTTCCAGAACTCTGATTCAAACAAGAGAGGCATATACATCCTCACATGTATGTGCTTATATTTGTGAATCACTACAACAAAAAAGACTTTTCACAGCGTTTGAAAAATGCTGTTAAAAGTTTTCACAGCGTTTTTAAAAACGCTGTATAACGACATGCGGTCGTTGACCCTAAATTTTTAACTGCAAAATATAAACGCTGTCAAAAACCCACTTTCTACAGCGTTTTTTAAACGCTATTAATAATTTTTCTACTGCAAGGTATAAACGCTGTTAATAGTTTTCTACTGCAAGGTATAAACGCTGTCGTAGGGATATGCATTTTTTTCCCAATGAATTGACAGCAATGTATAAACGCTGTCGTAGGGATATGCATTTTTTTCTAATGAATTGACAGCAATGGATAAACGCTGTCGTAGGGATATGCATTTTTTTCCAATGAATTGACAGCAATGTATAAACGCTGTCGTAGGGACATGCATTTTTTTTCCAAAGAATTGACAGCAATGTTGTGCCATTGCAATATTCACACATCATTAATATAAACTACATTTAATTATATTTTAATCAGTTAATGTACATAACATAAACAAATCAAACTAAAAATTGTAAAATAAAAGCATAACTATTAATCACTTCCATAAAATAAGTTGAACACAATATCCATGAACAAAGTTTACATAAACCCGTAAAGAGAGATAAAATTTATAAACCAACTGCATACAATCTTGATGTATAATCAAAACGAGAAGTAAAATAGATTTGGCACAGCGTCAATACCAATCTTGAAGACCTTGTTTCAAGACAGACCTTCCTCTTTCTACTGAAGCGGTATCTTCATTGTATCGGATTTAAGTGTCTTCCATGTACCGTGACCATTGTTCTTTGACAGTGGATATAAAAACATGAGTTGTTGCATTTCTTTCTGTAAATCGTCTGTTCTATCAGAAGCACTTGCTCTAAGACCATCAATAGTAGTTTGAACCTAACCAAAATGAATTTGGTTATCAGTATACAAATATCATACAGGTGGATGCTACCTCTAATTCATTTCATAAGCATGTTCATTAACTATTCATTTCAAACTATAGTCATTTCATATGCTAACTATATAACTACAGGTAACTAATTCAATATTATGTAGAAGTTGCAGAAAAGGCCTGATATATTTGAGCAATATTATTGTTTGAATGGGTTTTTAGAAAAAGAGGAATAAGAAGCCACATAATTGTCCCATGGCAGATTTTGAATCAAAATATTATGTTGATCCCAGATGTTACAAGCCTTGAGCTCAAAACCAAGGAAATTGAATGGAAGAAAAAGTAGTATAAATTATGAATACATAAGTTGCAACATAACAATATTATTATGAAAGCACTTGCTACCTGATACCAGGTACATACAGTGTACAAAACTAAATAATGTTTCAAACATGTTAACCATCATGTATGCATAATTACAGACTACCTTAGATTTGGAAAGACAGCAGCTAAGCCTTACAGATGGACATATAATTTTGTTGCATATATATGTTAGCTTTTAAATGCAAGTAAAAAATATACTAACCAAGGTAGTATAAAAATTAGAAATATATTGCTGAAGTTTTATCAGTAATTATATCAAAGGAATAGAGAAAGTATACCAGCTTCTTCTTTCTAGCACTTGAACTACTCCAGTAAAACATTTGATTTTTCCAGCCCGAGCAATCTTGTACAAGCACTTTTGAATCCATTGATCTCCAAATTTCTATTGGAAAAAAAAGAAATTTTACTTTATTTAGCTCAGAATATTTATCGAGTATTTAAAATTTTAACATTTCTAGTCTTCATAATAGATGAGTTATGGAGATGTTCATATTTTATAAATCAATTTGAAGTTTTTTTTGTGGTTCCATCTCTGAAATCTTTATTGATGTGCATAAGAGTTATCCTATTTAACTTGGGTATTTTTGTGAAAGCGGTGGCAAAAACTATACATGTATCTGAATAAAGCTGCTACATCTTGAAATTCCTCATCATAAGATGGTCTCTATAGAAAAAAAATTACCCAAATGATTTTTGATTTAGATAGAGAACTATATCAACCTATAAACCATTGCCAATACAAAAAATATCATATATTAACTGTAAAATTTCTAATGGAAATAATGAATAGCAGTATTACCTAACAACACCAAAATGAACCGAACTGTGTTCCCCATCCATGCTTACTGCGAGCCTTGGACATTCCAGGTCCTTGTGGAAGAATGTAGATCATAATACCAGGCTCAGCTCCTCTTTGAATGCTTAAAATGATGTTAGTAACGGCTCACTCATAATGATCAGCATAACCTATTCCTTTACTCCATTTAAACGAGTTACGAGGAACCTGTGTAAATTAACATGGACACTAGTTAATCAAACAAGGATTTGTATTGCCAAGTTAGTACCAAATGAATGTGGAAGCTTGCTTTGTTATATATGTTTGGGTTGCAAGTTTTGTTGAACTAATTTAACATGGTTAAGAATGAATGTCTCTTAATACTGTGATGCAGTTCCTATATATATTTCAGATTGACAAGAGGTTCGCCAAATATATGTTGAAGACCATGAATGCCTTAACATGAACAAAGCCCAGTTGGTTCAATGTTGGATCATAAAATAAAAGTGAATTACCTTAAGCATGAAGAAGGCAGCTTGATAAATCAATAATCAAGAGTGCTGAAGTGTTTTTTTACCTAGTACATTTTCATGAAGGAAAAGGTATGATATTAATATTGCCAAATTTACCAACCTGCTCAAGCTTCAGTCCATGCCTTAGGCCGAAAAATAAATGTTGGCAGACCCATCTACGCAAAAGCAACGTGATACTTTAGTTGGTTACTTGCTCAGCAACGTGATCAATAGGTTTATACCTTGAAATTGTATCCAAAACATAATAAGTGACCATTAAGATAGATATGTGTACAATAAATATAACTTTTAACACTTACCAACCTGCTCAAGCTTCAGTCCATGCCTTAGGCCTGTAATTTTTAATCGGCTAGAAGTTACTGCAATAAAAAACATTGCATAAATTGACCACCTGTGAACAACAGTAAAAGGTTTAATCAAAATCCAAACTTTGTTTGGTTTGAAAAGGTCATTCATTTAATAAAAGAATCAAGAAGTCATAATTAAAGCTGCCAAATGTATCCTAAAAGAATTGTAAAAGAACTTAAATGACAGTTACATAATTATACCATAAACCAATAATGCACTCCAAAACTGAAGCAACTCATAAGCATCCGCATGCAATGTTCAGTCTCGTCAGCATAGGCTATAACATACTCCAGATCCATGCACTTCAGTCTGGTGCACAACTCTTCTCACTTCATCAACATGTCCCCGTACGAACACTCCAGATCATGCTTCAGCATGTGGTTTGCACGATCCCATCTTGATAGCCTATTTGTGTCATTGCCCATCATCAGATCCATGCATTCTACAGCAAGTCAGCACCAAAGATCCATGCACCAAATTTAAAGTGTAAGTCAAGTTGTTATCAAAATATCTAAGAGGTTTAGCTACGCTTTTGCCCAAAGCTTTTAACCCAGCAAAATGAAACACAACATCAAACTTGTAGCCACAAAAATTAACATAAATAATACACCGAGGCCATTGCTTTGCCTTTGTATTTTTAGTTTAATAATTTTTTAGAAACTTAGCTAATTTAGCATAGTTTTTATAAAAACATAGGATTCAAAAGATCATAAGATTATTATTATTACTAGTTTATAAAAGTCGGAGACAACAAAGAACTATGAAATAATTTAACTATAGATTATTATTATTATTATTTTAAGGTACCTCAGATGATTAGATCACCACTGGCATCCACATCCACCAAGCATTCAGCTAGACCACCAAGCACTCCAAGCAATCAGATTTGTTCATGTACGGAACTTGCATTACTCCAAGCATTTAGCATTTCCTGCATTTTCTCTCAGCAATATGTCGTGCTGTTCATGTAGTCATCATCCAACAATTTGTTCTGCATTCAGCAACTTCAGCTACAACGTCAGAAATGAATAACAATGGAGTCAATGTTTTCATTTGCTAGGCCTGCATCACCAAGAATCTATGCATATATAGCTTTTTATTCTTTTCCGTGCACGGGAAGTTATACATTTTTATTCCTAGGTAAAACTAATTTTTGTTAACAGACAGAAGTTCAAATAAAAAATAAAATAAAATTCCAAAGCAAATAGGTTAGCAACTGGTGCCTAGTTGATGGCCAATCCCAGTCACTTCTATATTGATTGTCTTATTTCAATCTTATAAATAAGTGCAAGCAAGAGCAACTGACTTTTAACCTATGTTGTCTAGCTTTGGCATCAGGTAGAGGAATGTAGATTCGCTTATCAAAACATCTTAGAATGGCCTGTATATAAAAATTAAACAATGTCAAGGAACTAGACTTAGCAACCAAAATGCAAACTAACAAAATGCAAACTAACATAGTGTTTACTGAAAATAACTAAATAATATTATTAGTTACCTTTGCGTGATGAGAATTTAGGTTACCTTTGCGCCATCACAGCATGAGCCGGAGTCCCACACGTAGGGTGAAGCAACACATCCAGCCCAGTAAAGGCGCTTAACCAAAGTCCACAATCTTCATATTACCTATAATATTGATAAGGCAAGAGCTAAATAGCATAAAATTTAGGAATCTTCCCAATTTTTATGCTATTTAACTATGCCTCATCAATATCATTTAGACCTTATACCATAGTGACAACATCTATGATTGATGTAAACGCACCTGTGTTAAAACTTATAATTCAGATTTTACCAAATTGGGATTATTTGTTGTAAACGCACTTGTGTTAACATTTATATTCATTCACAAAACATATCATAGGTTCAGTCTCCACAGTCCAAGCCACTTGAGCACAACAAACACACAATAGAAAAAAACATATATAATGATAGTATTTTCTATCCATAGCCCATGCCCATCCACGTGTTAAAAGAAAAGCAGATTCAGAACTTGAAGAGCTATCACCAGCTGCCAAGTTCGGATGCTACAATTTTTTCCAAGTAAATTTTTGACATAAGAACCTCACTATTAAGATAAATGTATAATACTATGTTAAAACATGTAATATTGTAGCAAATTAGGTTGAAGATGCCAAATGCTCTTCAATATTGAAAATAAATGTGCAAAACAAATTTGCAAAAGTGGTTAATATTGATAAAATATACTAATTTACTTTTATTTGTCATATTATTGGTTGATCATAATTTAGAATTTTTTTTAAATTAAGTAAATAACATTCATATATAATTTGAAATTTTATTACAATGAAAATAATGGATCATTATTTCATCCTAAGAAAAATGAAACCACAATCATATCATATCCTTTATCCAGTAAAAATGAACGAAAAAAATAATTGCTTCTTTCTACATGTAGAGAATCCCCATTTCAAAGTCATTTGAACTGAAATATGTCTCTTACTTGTGTTGTATTTGAGTTCACAAATTGAAGTACAGCTGCCAAAAATAGAAAGAAGAAAAGAAAAGGAAAAAAGAGTTAAACCAACTGCACCAAGCTAAGATATTTCGAAATTTTCAAGAGAGCAATAAGGTAATGGTACCTCCACTGAAAGACGCTCCTTGGTTGCAGTTGCTTGTACATACCCAAATTCAGCAATCCTTGTCAAGCTCCAAGGTTCAACAGAACCCTACGTGTGTAAAAATTGGCTTATGATCCACATGAGTACATATATACATGCATATTTAAGACAAAATGAGAAGAAAGATGCAATATGGCTCACATTTTTAAACTGGTCAAGTTTGAAACCGGCCATTCCAATTAAAGCATGAACTGGCGCAGTGTATGTTTTACTATCATAAGTGTCGATTTATATGTTTGCGAAAAGCAAAGTTAAATTTTGCCTTCTAAAAGCTCTTTATTTTTTATCATATAATTTATTTCGGAATTATTATTATTAAACTAATAATTGGAGGAATGAAGCAGCCGGCTGCTACTATAACCATTTACATGACTCTTTTTTCTCTTACATTGATATCCACCTTTGTACCTTATTGTCGTTGTTATCAAAAATAGAAAAAGATGTGAACAAACAGAACATGGCTCAAAGGTCCAAGTCATGCTGACTAACATATGATTCTAGCCCATTAAATTCAAAATGGTACGGCTTATGCACATGGATCATTATTATAGAATAAATGAAATGGCCCCGTTAAATTACAATCAAAATACAGTCAAGTAGAATTATATGGTAATGATGTATGATATGGATGCAAGTGAGAGGAAGTGGAATACATGAGGCAGTAAAGAAGCAAAGGACTCAAGTAGAATTATATGATGTGTCAACAAAGATGAATAACCTGCAAGTACAGAAGTTCAATCAAACAAAACTTTGAACTAGAACTGAATGGCCTAAAACGACTCTAGGTGACAGATTAGAAGGTGAAAGATATATGATTCCATGCTTGAAATTTTTAATCAACTAAACTATACATGATGGCCATAGTCTGAAGGTAAATTGCAATCTGAGTGAATCCTAGAAAGTAGTTCTTAAAGAGTTTTTCCTTCATAATCAGATAACAAAATAATTTGTGCAGAAAAAAAATCACGAGTTTGCTAATACCTGATAATACTAAAAACCAACACAATATGTAGAGTATTACCCCATGAGCATTACACCTACACAAACTCTAATCAGATATCTCCTATCAATCACTATAAGTATCAACCACATTATGAGACAAAGATTTTAATGTAACACTAATCCAAAATATATTTACGGATTATTTCTTACATATTAATTTAAATTGGTTTTTTTATAAAAACTGCTCAAAATAAATGTTTCCAAGTTGATAAAACAATGTCACGGTTCATAACAAATAGTAGACAAGTTTATGGATACCAAGAACCATTCCATAGTACTGAAAATACTCCAAGTTGCCATAGGAATGGGATAATTGACAAAGATCACATTGCAAGTTGTAGCAGTTTTAGAAATATTGCTTCTGGAAGAATACAATTCTCAGAGTATATAATTTGAGTAAAAATATCATAATGAACAGTTTTTTCGTAAAATATTCCTTATGTGACTTTTCTTTTAATCTTGCACTAAAATGCTATTAACGCGCCTTAACTTAACACACCCTTAAAATGCAATGAAGTCTGATTTGATCAGTGAAGGAATTTAGGCAGATTTGCCATAAAGTGTGACCAAATCGATGTGCTAAAGAATATAACTGATATTACTTGCAAACTCAAAGAAATGTTTTATTTGTAGGCACAGAATTTTCTCACCTTATCATAAACAGCCCAGTTGATTTCATAAGAAAAAAGCTCCTGCTTGGTCTTTGGTATCATGCCAATTAATTGCTTTGCATCTAATAACTTCTTATTTTCTGGCTTTGGCTTATCTTCCCGATCCCTATCATAGCTCTTATCATGACCTTTTTCCTTGTTAACTGTGAAGATGACAGTAAATTTTATATCACATGCATATTCATCCAATCTTGTTTGATCAACTATGAACTTAATTTTTATAAAGTCAATTGTTACTATTTTTAAAATAGGGATGCGATTCTTATGAACTTAATTTTTATAATCTAGTTAATTCTAGAGTGCATTCTAGAGTGCATATAGTTAATTTCATTTTTTGTACAATTTGAAAGCAACATGTGTAATCTAGTTAATTCTTATAAATTTAATCACTTTTATAAAACTTTGTTAATTAGTTAAGTTTATAAAACTTAGTTAAATAAACACCAAAACAACAACAATTCCTGGAATATTAAACAAACACACTAGCCCTACAAGAAAGCATCAAACTGTACAATCAAACAACCTGGTTCATCAACTATGAAAGCATAAATAAATTACTTTATGCTGCAACAAGTTAAGAAACCTAGTACACACATCCTGTTTCACATTTATGGCCACACACACCATCCTCATTCCCCACCCAATTTTAATCCCATTTCCTTTTTCAAAAGTTCACTCTTCAAAATAGTAACCATCTCTCGTCTTGTAAAACCTTAACTCTTTACATCCCCAGCAAAAAAGACTTTGCAAAAAAAAATTACCGTACCTGAGTGAGATCAAAGTCTGAATCAAAACCTAAAAATCCATGTCAGGATCAAAATATGAATCGAAGTTTGAATCAAAACTGAAGACTTCTGGAATTAACCTTCTAACAAAAACTAAATTAGTATACGATCAATGGATACAAACATCAGAGAAAACAAGACAAAATTGAACTGAATCGGTCAACGTACCTGAACGAGAGAATTAGGGCACTATGAAATTGAAAAATAAGGGAAATAGAGAACGACGAAATTGAATGGAAGGGAATTTGGGCAGGATGAAATTGAGGAACGAGGGAAATGAAAAGAAGAGGGAATAAGAAGAGGGAAAGCAATTTTTTTCACAAAGTGTAATAATGAGAGAGGCAGTGAGAAATGTTTTGAACTTAACGTTATGTCAGCGTTTTGACGAAAACTGGTTCGTTTAAAATAATTTTTAACTGCATTTGTTTAATAAACGCTGATAATTGTTGCTGTTAAAAGTGATTTTTGTTGTAGTGAATGTACTGATATATTTATATTGGTTGATTATTGTGATCCTGGATATATTTTGTTTATTGGAAAAAGATATTGACCCTGAGAATTATATTTGAAATGGATGATATATCTATATATTTATATATCCTCTTTACCTAAAAAAAAAATTCCTTATGAAATTAGAGTAGAAATAGGAGGGTCTTTTCAGTTGGTATCAGAGCTATGTTATTCAACATAGTAGAAGTAAGGATCAAGTTCTTAGATAGAAATAAAATTAAAAGGAACTAAATATCAAACTAACCAGCTATGTAAATTATTATTAGCAAACTATGGTAGGGAGACCACCAAATCAGGGAGCAGGATCTTCCCATGCACCACCAATGGTCAATCTGCAAGACTTGGTGAGAGCATTTAGGGATGGGGCAGGACAAAGGCAAGAAAATCCCTATGAAGAACTCTCAAAATTGCTTAAGACATATACTCATTTAGGAGGCAAAAGCTTTGAAGGGACAGAGAGTATCATGGAAATTCAAACATGGTTGAGAACATTGGAAAGAATTTTCAATGACATGCAACTTGATGATCAAAGAAAGAGGCAAGTGGCTTCAAGACAGCTAAAAGGAGTAGCTCTAGGCTGGTGGGAAGTAATCATTGCAGGAAGGAATGAGAATGAAATCACTTGGAATCAATTCAAAGAGATGTTGGAGGCAAGGTTTGTACCAGCATCAGCAAAGACTACTTTGCTAGAAGAATTCATTAGACTTAGACAAGGAACCATGACTGTCACAGAATACACTCAAAAGTTTGAGGGGCTTTCCACATATGGAGCAATGCTTGTGGCAGATGAGGCATCTAAAAATGATAGGTACATAAAAGGTCTGAACCCAGGACTTAGCAGAGCCATGTTACCCTATGCAGACAAGACTTTTGATCATGTGATAGACTTAGCTTTGAGGTTGGAACAGCATGACAAGGAGAGGGAGAAGTTCAGAAATTTTAAGAGCAATAATAACAAGAAAGGTAAGGGGAGGTATCACCCTTATGATAAGAAGAAAGAAGAGGCTAGTAACAAAAGCACTGGAGATGTCAAAGCTAAGGAAGACAAGAAGAAAATTGTGTGCCATCAGTGTGGAAAGGAAGGGCATATCAAACCAAAATGTCCAGAATTGAAAGGAGGAGCTTTCAAATGCTATCTATGTGGGAAAGAGGGGCATATGAAGAGGAATTGTCCTGAGTATAAACAGCAAGGCAAATTGGCAAATTTGGAAGGAAAAGGCAAAGCCACAGTGGAGAGTAACACTGTAAACCATAGCCAAGTGGAAGGTACATTACTTATTTGTACCATACCCATAACAGTAGTATATGATACCGGGGCAACTCACTCCTTAATTTCTTATGAATTGGTTAAAATGCTAAAACTGAATTGCATATTGGTTGAAACCCCATTGCATATACACAGTCCATTGGGGAGTTCTAGTGTTTTAAATATGATTTGTGTGGATGTGGAGTTAAACATAGGAGGAAATATTTTTATTTCCAATTTATATGTTTTGAATTACCCAAATATAGGTGTTATATTGGGGGTAGACTAGTTAAGGCAATTTAAAGCCATAATTAATTTAGACTCATCCACCATATCATTGCAAAATTCTAGAGGCCAGAGAATCACAGTTTTATGTGAGGTAGCTAAGGAAGGAAAACTATATCATTTAGTTGACTCAGAGAAAGGTTTCAGTGAACTAACCATTGAAGAAATTCCCATAGTCAATGAATATTTGGATGTGTTTGGTGAGGTCAAGGGTATTCCACACCATAGACCAGTAGAATTCCAGATCAATCTAGTTCCAGGAGCAAGCCCAGTGATTAAAAAGCCAACTAGAATGGGGCCAAATGAACTAAAAGAATTAAAGAAACAGTTAGAAGAATTGGAAGAAAAGGGTTTTATAAGACCAAGTAATTCTTGCTGGGGAGCACCAGTGGTGTTTGTTAAGAAGCAAGATGGTTCCTTAAGACTCTGCATAGATTATAGAGAATTAAACAAAGTAACTATTAAAAATAAATACCCATTGCCAAGAATAGATGATCTTTTTGATCAATTAGCAGGGGCAAAAGTATTTTCTAGACTAGACTTAGCATCTGGTTTTCATCAAATGAAGGTGGAAGAATCAAGCATCAAGTACACTGCCTTTAACACTAGGTATGGGTTGTATGAATTTTTGGTTATGCCATTTGGCTTGACCAATGCACCATCTTACTTTGTTGATTTAATGAACAGAACCTTTAGGGATTGTTTAGACAAGTTTGTGCTTATTTTCATAGATGACATTTTGATTTATTCCAAGACAGTGGAAGAACATAAGCATCATTTGCACCTGGTTTTGTCTAGACTAAGGGAAAAAGATTTAAAGGCAAAATTTTCAAAATGTGTGTTTTGGAAGGAGGAAGTACATTTCCTTGGCCATATTATATCTGCCAAAGGAATTTCTGTGAACCCCAATAAAGTGGTGGCTATTCAAGCATGGAAGAGGCCAAGTACTGTGAGTGAAGTGAGGTCATTTATGGGGATGGCAGGGTATTATAGGAGGTTTATAAAAGATTTTTCAAAAATTTCTACACCACTCACTAACCTAACCAGGAAGAACCAAGCTTTTATTTGGTCAGAAAAATGTGAAAAGTCTTTTGAACAGTTGAAGGAGGCATTGGTGAATGCTCCAATTCTAAAGGTACCACATGGAAATGAAGAATTAGTGGTATACACTGATGCTAGTGGATTTGGCTTGGGTGCAGTGTTGATGCAACAAGGCCAAGTCATTGCATATGCATCCAGACAACTTAAACCCCATGAAGTAAGGTATGCCACACATGATCTCGAATTAGCAGCTGTGATATATGCTTTAAAACTTTGGAGACATTATTTATTAGGCACAAAGTTTGAACTCTACACTGACCACAAGTCTCTAAAATATTTGTTTTCAAAAAAAGATTTGAACATGAGGCAACATAGGTGGGTGGAGTTCTTAGCTGCCTATGATTTTGACATACTCTATACACCAGGCAAAGCAAACAAAGTTGCAGATGCTCTAAGTAGACAGCATGCTAAATTGGCTATGATGATGATGGAAGAATTTAAAAATTTATCTTTGCTAACTGAGTTAGAGATTGAGGAGAATGGTTGTGTGCAAATGCATGGTGCACAAGAAGATAAGGGGAAGTTAAGCTTAATGACACTTCAACCAGATTTAATTCTGAAGGTAGGAAAAATGCAAGAACAAGATGCTCACTTATTAGAGAAGAGAATGCTCCTCTCAAGAGGGGAGGAAGTAATGAATCACCACATTGATAAAGATGGTTATGTGAGATACCAGAATAGGATGTGTGTACCAGAGGACATAGAATTGAAGAGGGAGATATTGAATGAATATCACAGGAGTAAGTACTCCATACACCCAGGTAACACAAAAATGTATCAAAATTTGAAAAGAGACTTCTGGTGGAAGGGGATGAAATCTGATATAGCCAAGTACATTGCCAAATGTATGACTTGCCAACAAGTCAAGGCTGAAACTCAAAGACCATCAGGGTTGATGCAACCTCTTAGTGTACCACAGTGGAAGTGGGAGGACATATCTATGGACTTCATAGATGGACTGCCTAGATCTAAGAGAGGTAATACAAGCATATGGGTGATAGTTGATAGGCTAACCAAGGTAGCACACTTCATCCCAGTCAAGTCAGAAAGAACGGCACCAAAACTAGCTCAAATTTTTATAAAAGAAGTGGTAAGGTTACATGGCATTCCCAAAACCATTGTGAGTGATAGGGATACCATCTTCACTTCAAAATTCTGGAGAAGCTTTCAAGAAGCAATGGGAAGTGAACTATGTTTAAGTACTGCCTACCATCCTCAATCAGATGGGCAGACTGAGGTGGTAAACAAAGTTTTGGAGGACATGTTGAGGGCATGTATACTGGATTTTGGGGGCAACTGGGAAGATTATCTTCATCTAGTTGAATTTACATACAACAACAGCTACCAAAGCACCATAGGAATGGCTCCATTTGAAGCCTTATATGGTAAACCCTGCTTGTCACCTGTTTGCTGGGTAGAAGCAGGAGAAAGGTCTATTTTAGGACCTGAGTACATACAAGAGACCAAGGAGAAAATTGAGTTGATAAGAAGAAGAATGACTGCAGCTCAAGATAGGCAAAAGAAATTTGCAGACATGAGAAGGAGGCAGGTAGAATATGAAGTGGGAAATTTTGTTTTCATCAAAATCTCACCCATAAAAAAATGTGCTGAGGTTTGGAAAACAAGGCAAATTAACCCCAAGATATATTGGACCATACAAAATTCTGGAGAGAATTGGTCCCTTGGCATATAAGTTGGAATTACCAGAAAACATGCAAGGCATACATGATGTTTTTCATGTATCACAATTGAGAAGGTGGGTCCATGACAAGGCAGAAATTCTTGAAACCCCAACCCAAGTGCAGATAAATCCTAATTTGATTTATGAAAAGGATCCAGTGGGAATTTTGGCCAAAGATGTGAATAAGTTGAGGAATAAATCTCTGAAACTTGTGAAAGTACAGTGGAGTCTAGATCCTAGTGATTGCACATGGGAATTAGAAGACAAAGTTAGGATGAATTATCCTAAGCTATTTTCAGGTTAAGGTAATTCTGATTTTTGATTGTTTTCTTTGTTTTGGATGAATATATTTTTAGTTAGTATAGAACTAAGAATCTATTTAGTAGAGAATATACTTGTTCTCTGAATTAAGTTTAAAATTTATTTTAAGCTTAGGAAAATTGTGGGACACAATTTCTAAAAGGAGGGGTGTATGTAATGACCCAAGATTTTAGGAATTTATCCTGAAAAATATAAATGAATTTAAAATAATTTTTAAATAAATTTTAAAGGAGGAATTGATATAGCTTGATAGTGTATCAGTGTGTGTACATGAGTGCACAGGAAATGCACATGAATATAAGCTAAAACCCTGAACTCCAAGAATACATACATATTGATGTGTATGGAAATATATATATATATATATATATATATATATGTAGATTAAATTCTTAAAAGTAGTATGCATAAGTAAATGTATATATGAGTGCTACTGAATATTTTGGGTGTACATGTGCATATGTGTATGTGTCAGTATAGAATGATGTAGGGATATATAGGAGGGTATACTAATTATTTCAGAAAGACTTATATACAAATATGTATGTGCTAATAAAATACTAGAGTTTAAACTAGTGAAATAAAATATACAGACACATTTTAATATAAGCAGAAATGAAAAGAATGGAGATATAAAAAGGAATAATTCTCTTATAAATAAAATGAAGGAAGTACATACCATTTACATGAAAGCTAAAAATAGGAAAATAAGATAAAACAGAGAAGTTCTTGGTATAGGCAGAATTAGAAAAGAGTAATTAATAAATAACAAAACCAAGTCACATTTTTAGCATGATTGTAGACAAGGGGGAAAAGTATTTTCTAAAAAGCAAATTTCTGAAAAAAATGTGTAACCACTTTTCTCTTCACCCAAATTATGCCGGGAAGGGGTAAAACTTTGGGTTTAAAATTCAGATAACATGATTTTCTGGTGGGCAAAAATGGCTTTAGCCAATACCCAAAACCCTAAGAGAGACCCTGTATATATATACATGTATATGCAGCAGCCTCCTCTTCTCCTCAGAAAAGAATTTTGAAAAAAGAAAGAAGAAAAACAATACCACAGAAATCATAAGACAAGGGAAGAAAGAGAGCTTGAGGATAAGGGCAGGAGTTCATCAGTTAATTAAGGAAACAAGGGAGAGAGCTAGGTGAGAAAACTCACTCAAAAATCTAAGGCAATAAGTCCTAATGTAGGCAGCCAGATAAAAGTATTTTATTCAAAGAGTATTTTCATATATGAATGTTTATCTGTGAATTTAAACCTAAACATGTTTTGATTTTCTTTGGTTGATCACTTGTTTTATTATAACAAAGTTTTATGTGTTGTTAGCATACATGTCTGTTTTATACACTCAGATCTCTGATATGTTAATGTTTAGGGATATAAACAAATACCCAGAAAATAAAATGTTGAGAATAGGCAAGTAGTATTGGTTTTGGCTCAACCCAGAAAGATGTAAATAATGTTGAGCTGCAATATACTCATGTATAAGTGCCGAGGCTTGAAATAGAAAGGAATTAGGGGTGCAATAGGGTTGCCTATGTGCTGATGCTCCTGATTCAATAAAATGCATAGCAAACAAAATTTTGTGATTCAGTGAAACCAGATTATTCTGAGTTTAACTCAAGCACAAATGTTTGCAGAAAGAAAAAAAAAACTCCCCCAGAAGCCATAAACCAATGTTAGCTGCCTAAACTCCTTTAAAGAAAAATATACCAGGATGAATATCTATATATATATATACAGAACCTTATTTTGTAGTCACCAATGGTTGTTTGCTTGTTGTTCCAGTATGGTCATGAATAATATGAGATACCATGATATAGATGTTTTCAGTTAATGGATCACTGAATGGTTTTGTCATGAACAATCAAAAAGGGGTTATTATTAACTAAAACCTGATTAGGAAATTGGGGTCAAGAACACTGCAGGAATGACTTGTGTGCTTGAGTAACATAAGTTGACACATGGCTTGTTTAAGTCCTGAGATCTTTGTGTAATGGAGTGAATTAGTCCATTACAGTGTGTCCATTGATTCATAAGTATTGCAGATGAGACCAAGGATAGATAAATATACCAAGGAAATAATACTTGAGCAGGTGAGAAAACTAGAATTTTTCCCAGATTTGAAATATGAGAATTGAATAAATGATTTAACTAATATTAGTTATTTTCCTGTTTGGTATGAATGATTGTTTGTCTATGATTGAGTTGTGTGCTTGAATGTATGTGCCATGTTTATACATGTAGTCTCTGGAAAGAAAATTAAAGTGTGCACATGCACAATGACACAGAGCATGCACACAAGTATTTACCTGATTCCAAAGGACAGAACCATATGTATATGTATTTAACTTGATTTTAACCTAATTAACAAATTGCTTTTGTGAATTTTCTCATACCAGACATGTGTCTGACCCTAGTGTGCTAATGGCATCTGGGGTGTCTCATTTAAAATGAGGCAGTTTCAAATGCTTTTTCAGGGATTGCAGCAACTAAATAGGAGTAGGAGCAAGGCCTTGAGAAGAAGATATAGCATGCTAAACTTAGTTAGATAAGAGCTTAAATGTTGATATCTGCATGTATTGACAATTTAAATTGCTACTTGTATTAAGTGTTGAATATTGGATGGATATTTTGTTAGGCATTTTGTTAAGAGATTGATTTGTATCTGGAAACTATGAATTAAGTTAAATATCTGTTATGTTTAAAAAGAATTTTAATCAAATCTTGTAAGTAGATTTAGCAAGAACACCATGTTAAAATTGAATGATTACATTTTATAAATGCACTAGTCAATCATGAATCTTTGGAAAGGATTTAAGTTTTGGAAAATCTGGAGAGTTGATTCTCAGAGAATTTAAATGGTGTTATTTTCTAATATAACATATGTATGCAAAAGAAATAGGCATAGGTTAAAGGTTTTATATGGCTGCAAGGTTTCTATAGTTAAACTTGTTTCATACAAATGTCTCATGTACTATATTTTTTTTAGAAAGGATTTGTAAATAGGGAAGAGTAAGACAGATCCAAATAGTTGCAGATGTATATGCACATAAATATGTTTAGTGCAAACATTACCACATCTTTTCCTTTGCACTTGTAATAGGAATCTTAATTTTACTCAGATTTTAACCAAATGCATTTTTAAGGCCAGACAGATCTTATAAGAAGAAATACAGACCTGAATAATGATAAACACCTCTATCATCCTCAAAACCCAAGAGCCAGACTCTTAACTCATATCAATCCTGAAGCCTTCCAGGTTATCGAAAATAATTAAGCAAGAATTATTGTTTTGTATGATGGAATATAGGCAAAAATAAAGTATATATATATATATGTGCAGATATAGGTAGATAATAGATTGCAAACTGTACAGGAAAAAAAAATGAAAAACCAAAAATTGTGTTTGAACCGACCAGCATAGCACTCGAACTCGTGACCTTTCATGTATAAGTTAGGCGCGTTTCCATTACGCCTAGATGTTGCTTGTGTTCCCTTAGGATCCACTTTCTTTTATACTGATTTTGTCACTATTCAGAGCTTAACACAAACATCTATATTAAAAGCTTGTTTACTATTGATTATTACTTGATCACTTCTTAGTTAGTATAAACAGATTAATGTGTATGTTTCCAGTGGATTGTTTGGTTAAAGAAAAAAATAATAATAATAATAAAATAAGTTAGCAATCCAACCTCCTCTTGTTTTCCAGAACTCTGATTCAAACAAGAGAGGCATATACATCCTCACATGTATGTGCTTATATTTGTGAATGTACTGATATATTTATATTGGTTGATTATTGTGATCCTGGATATATTTTGTTTATTGGAAAAAGATATTGACCCTGAGAATTATATTTGAAATGGATGATATATCTATATATTTATATATCCTCTTTACCTAAAAAAAAAATTCCTTATGAAATTAGAGTAGAAATAGGAGGGTCTTTTCAAAATTTGGATGTTATCCATAGTGACCGTCATTGTTGACCATCCTAACGGACTTCGAGTTGTTGGCCAAGTATTAAGGAAGTTGCAAACTCGAGAGACTTTATTTAAAGAACCTGGTTTTAGGTTTTCATGAAAAGTTCCCCCGGTATTGTCAAGGCAGAAAAATCTCAAGGGTAGGTTTGGTACCGAACCGTATCCCTTGAAGACAATTTTTGCCGTAGTGATTTGAAATCCAATCCACAGCACGGACATCCCCCTCGAAGTAATCTAGCCTCATTGCTACTGTCGCCACCCACCTAAAAGTATTCAAGCTTGGAAAGGTGAATCGATTACAGGTTCAACTCGTGTTGAACCTTCAATCTAAAGTTCGGATCAAAAACCGAAATGTTTGGGTCCGAACTAGAAGCCTTAATTGATGCATCAAATTCTAGTTGGGGTCGGATGGTGGCGGCGGTCTCAAAGGTCGAACGTAGGAAGAAGTTTGAGCTAGGTGGCAGAAGGAATTTTAATGTCAGTTTCAAGCTTATCTCGAGTGATAAAAATAAAGTGAATAATTGTAGAGAGATGGGTCGAATACATAACCTTCGATCTAGAGAGATAAGCGATTGAATTGCCTAATCTTAAGGGCTAGATCGATACCGATCCATGCCCATGGATCGGTACTGAATGATCCACAAAAAAGGATAGAAAGGGATAAAGACCTATATTGCATGTATGTGTATGTGAATGTGCTCAGACAACTCCATGAGAATGTGCGTGTATATACGTGTCCATATGCATATTCAACATTCCATAACTGAAGTCAGAAGGAAGCAGATTCAAACCAGAAATATTCAAAAAAGAAACCAGTTCAAAATTGCTAATCTCAAAGTGATGGATCATGAGAGCATACTCCAGTTTTATAGTCCCAGATGCTAGTGAAACACCTTAACGAATAGCTAAAGACATGGCACTTTAACGAAAAAGTCTAATCGAAGCGCGGATTCGAGTCCGATATGGCAATCCCGACTAATCTTGATTCAAAGCACATTGTGTTGGAAAAAAGATGTGCTTGGGGGGGCAAGTGTTATCCAACCTTTTGACCAGGTAGTATCTAAACAAACTTGACGGATCAAACATGAAACTATCGAGCCAAAAGGAGAGATAGTTGTAAAGTCCAGAAGCCAAGTACAATCAAAACCATAAGATAGAAGCCAAGCCATCCAACAAAATTCCAAATCAATATCCATCCAAGTGATGAATCGATACTAATCCATAGAACTTCTCCAGAAATTCCCCCATCTTCCTCCCACTACCAAGTTATGGTTCCATCAATCTATTTAAAACCTACCGATCGTTCGCACGTTGTTTGTTATTGAATGGCTCGAGCATCAGAAATCGTCAACTCTGCTCCTTCATTGATCCATCCTATTAGCGCGGAAACAAGCTCATAACCATGTAAACAAGATAGGAACCATGAAGTAAACAATAAGATGACATCACACAAGGCAATGTAATCGATCCATAAGTGAATCTTACGGATCGATACTGATCAATGCCCATGGATCGATACCGATCCATAACTGCTTGCTGACATAGCCATATATTCTTGAGGACAACTGCTATTGAGTAGTGGAGATCGTAGTGGAAGACAAGATGCAGCATTTCCTGGCAACCTACAGTTATAAGTAGGAGGCTAAGGGCTCATTTTCGAAGATCTTTTTGCTTCCTTGCAATTATTACATACTTTTTTGCAATCACCCATGGAGTGGTACCGAACCGTAAGAACTATACTTATAAAACAGCAAGATAATCAATAGAGATCTCAAGTGGACACAAGCAATAGTTGGTCGAACCACTATAAATATTTGGTGTCTTTTTTTACTCATTTTCCATTTATATTTATTCATTTCATTATCTACTTAACTTCTTAGTGTTTATGCCACTTTTTGGTACTAACATTATCAATTATCCATTTTGGAAAATGATAAAAGGAAATCCAGTATATGTGTAATGCTGATGAAACAGAGTTAATAAGATAAATCATATATCTTATTCCAAAGTTAAGTATCAATTATTATTATTATTACAATTCTTATTTTTGCTACTTCTTTATAAAGCAGAAGTGACCAATCACTCTATTCATCCCAACTATGCCTTAAATCACATTTAGTCTTATACATTCATTTTCCTTTCTAAATGGTCAAACCGTTCAAAAGAAAACCCTTACCACAATGTCATAATGAACTCTTTACAAAAGCACATTCGAATATCCTTAATATTTAGGGACATCAAATATGTTGCACTTTATGTAAATTGATCAAACTGATAGTTCAATGATTAAATTCTTAGATTTTTTTTGTAGTTTGGGTATGGTGTTACATTTAATACAATACGATCCTTTGTAATCAATCAAATTCAATACACGATCCTACTGTACTCTTTACTGGCTTATTCCAAATGAGCTAACTTCATCAAAGAATCATACATTACGAATTGTGATCATTCTCTATGTAACACTTATATGCGATAGTATATGAATCAACTATCCATAATCTTGTATTTCTTTTAGAGTTCGAAACTCATAGAATGCAATACACAATCTCGACCAGGTAAACACATAAGTGACCAAATTACGAATGTATTTAGTAGTTGTAAAATTAGACATTTGCATGGTTATTGGAACTTTAACATGCAAGAAACATTTATTAGTAAGTATATGTTATATTTCTATTTTTCAGTCTTCAAGTCAATTCATTTGTATATCTTAATTATTATATATTTTATCAATCATATCAAATGCACAAATTTATCAATATAGATTATTATAACAATATATAACATATATTCCTACAATATTAGAAAGGTTAAATGTTATCATTTCATTTATCTAATAGGGCTCCCACTAGTCTTTTATATTTCACCAAACCCTAAGCGAAACATAGAAGTCTTTCAACTTCACTAGTGGGTGTTAGAACTTGTATGCCTTAGGATTCTGATCTTGAGGAAAGCTCTACAAATCATAGGCCCATATACGATGGATAACTCCTTATCAGTTGTATCACATACAACTCCTAACATGTGGTTTCTTATTGTTAGTCCTTGAGATGATGGTTTTGATGACAACAACCTTAGAATAAGATTATAAAATATTATAGTTTAGATATATATGTATATGCAGGATTTAACCATGCATGTACCAAGAATGAAGACTGTACAGTATAGAGATTCAAGATATCAAGATTGAAGACTCATGAGTATCAAGATTATCAAGAGTTCAAGATTTCAAGATAAGTATTGAGTCTAGAATTATGTTAAAACTTCACAATAGCACTGAAATCTTCACTCCATTTTTCTTTTAGGATGGAACCCATTTCTACCTTTTTAGTGGCATACAAACCCACGACAAGTAGCTTACAAACCTACGACAAGTGGCTTACAAACCCACGAACATCCTAGTTTTGTACAAGTTCTCGAGTCCTGACATGATGAGATATTCTGCAGGAAGAAGCTTGCAAAACTAATTCAAAATGTTTTTCAAAACAACTACGGAATGATTTTCAAAATTGCTTTTCAAAATGTTTTAGCCTTAAAAATTATCTTTTCAAATGATTTTCAAAAAGGTGTTTTAGCCTTAAATATTCTTGTTTTTAAACTTCGTTTGTTTTAAACTATCTTTTAATTATAATATATTTATACTTAGATTTAAATATAAAATTATAGTAAAATTATAAATATATTATTCTCTATATTTATCTATGTATTTTATCTATAGTCAAGTATATTTATAAAGTTTAAAATAGTTTTAATATAAGATAAAGGTTATTTTCAAAGAAAAACAAAACATCAAAATTTCCTTTGGGATGTCGACATGCCCTAGTACCCCATGTCGACATAGTGTCAGTTAGTTTCAAAATTTGAATTTCAAGAGAAGTGTCTATTCGCCATAACCTTTCACGAATGGACATGACTGTTGTTCTTTTATAAATTAGGGTTAGTTTCAACTAATTTTATATCAGATTTTCTGGTTTTTCACTTCTCTTCTTCTTCCACATTTTCTTATTTAAAATCCTATCATCACTCTACCGAAATCAACATTGAATCTAACTAGATCATCTCTGGTTTGATTCTCTATCACTATCTCAACAAGATCCAAGTGCTATTCAGAGTTATAGGCTTCTTTGTAATTTATCTAGCGAGAAAAGGTGTGATTGTAGCCTTGGAAATCAATCAAGCGAGAAAAGGTGTGATTGTAGCCTTGGAAATCAATTGGGTGAACTTGTTGCCCCGGAAATCAAGTATCTCTACCCAGAGGATTGTGATTCTGGAGGGTGTACCTCGTAGCCTTGAAACCGAGGGTTGTAATTGTTGAATTGCTTTTGAAAGGAAATCCGTACTTAGTTGTGCGGGACTGGATGTAGGGTAACCCCGAACCAGTATAAAATCCGATGTGTTCTTTCCTTTACTACATTTACTTTATTTCTACATCTGTGTTTGTTTCTGTGATTATATCTGTGTCTGAATATTACATACATCTGTGTTCAAATTAACATAAACTCAAAAAGATTTAGTAATTTCTTATAAACACTATTCACCCCCCCTCTAGTATTATTCCTAGCCTTAAGATCTGTAATCCGCATTCCTCACA
The DNA here is from genome assembly GCA_030737815.1 of Allium fistulosum. Lineage (NCBI taxonomy): Eukaryota > Viridiplantae > Streptophyta > Magnoliopsida > Asparagales > Amaryllidaceae > Allium > Allium fistulosum. Next base: position 1,423,440,937 of record CM060903.1, on the reverse strand, counting down.
TTTGGTATCTGAGCAAGGTTTTCAAAAGTTTCATAATCTGATTATTGAAAAAGCTTTTTTTTAAATGGCTATGTTTAAGAAATTTGTTAATGCATGTTTTGAAATATTCAGATCATCATTGTCTCTTGAGTCTGCATATAATCAATATTCAAATACAAGTTGTCTACTAAAATTGTTTGATGTGCAGGAATCATGCTTTATGGGAATTGAGGAATCAATCCAGAACAAACAAACTGTGCAGATCAAAAAGAACAAATGGATACTCGATAGTGGATGTTCTAGACACATGACTGGGAATTCAGATATGATGAATGATATAATATACAAAGATGGAGGACTGGTTAACTTTGGAGACAATTCAAAAGGTTATGTGATCGGCATCGGCAAATCGATTTTAGGATATTGTGTATTCTTTAATATCCTTGGGAAAGGAATTTTCGGAAGAAGATCAAGTCAGAAAATTTTTAAATTCTTTCACTCTAGAATGGGATCAAAAGACACTTGCAATTGAAGAGGCAAATGACATCAGTACCTTAAAGATAGAAGAATTGATTGGAAATCTAATGTCGTTTGAAGTCCAAATGATCGGGAGAAGAGAAAGCAAAGCATCTGAAAATAAATCAATAGCATTCAATGCATTAACCGACGGATCAGACTCAAAATGTGATAATGATGAAGAGATATCATTTATGACAAGAAATTTTCGGAAATTCCTGAAATACAAAAAGATGAATAATCTCAAGAGAAACAACTATAAGAATTCTGTAAATCAGAATGCAGTGCCAAACAATGTCAAATGTTTCAACTGTGATGAACCAGGCCATATCAAAAGAGACTGTCTGTATCTAGAAAGGCAGAATCTGCCTATAAACAATGATTCAGTAACGAAATGGAAGCGTGCATTTACTGCTACTCTAGATGACTCAGACTCATCCTCAAGCGATGATGATCAGAAGACAGATAACTCAAATTTGTGTTTCACGGCAATTCACGACTTCAACAAATTCAAGGAAACGGATTCAGAAAAAGGTACACATTTACAATACAATTGATTGAAATTGCATGCTTAGAATTAGATGATTGATTGCTTGATTGATTGATTTTGAATTGGTGTGTTGATTGATTTTTTATTTTTATTATTTTATTATTATAATTTTATTATTATTATATTATTATTATTTTTAATAATATAATAATATTTTCTGGAATATACTATAATTCTAATAATATTCCAGATATATATATATATAGACATTAAAATAATAAGTATATATATATTAGAGTATTTAGGAAAAATAAATCATAGAAATTCGCAGGCACATGTCGACATAGTCCCTACCATGATGTCGACATGGGTACAAATTTTGAAATTCAAAATTTGAATTCAAATGCTTGAATTTCCCTCCACCTTTTCACTTCATTCAATACTCTGAAAAGGCATCTTTTGACCAGAGAACATGTCTTTCAAAAATCTATTTAGTCACTATCTTTTATCACAACTTTTCACTTTCATTTTCAAATTCAAACTCTCTCTTCAAAACTTCAAGCTCCCTACTCTCTACTTTAATGGCTTCTTCAAGCAACCCCTCCACCATGAGACTTTCCAGAAACTTGAAAGAGCAACTCCTCAATAATCCGGAGGCCATAAAAGCATACATCAATTATGCTAACTATGGAAAAGTCCATCCCGGAAAGTTTGCTATTTTTCAAGATTTTGCTTCTTATGAAATTAATACTCTTTTTGCAAACAATCAAATTCTTAGTCTTGTTGATTCTTCTTAAAATGATTTTGTTTGTTACCCAAATCTTGTTAAAATTTTCTATGCAAATCTCAATCGAGAATTTTATGAAGGAAATGATAATGAAATTTGGAGTAGTGTCAAAGGCACTAAAATTGTTTTGAATTGTGATCTTTTGGGTACCATTCTCAATTGCAAAAACACGGGAATGGATCTTTCTAGTTTTCAAATCGATGAACATGATCGTGAGACATTTCATCATATTTTTGAAGGAGATGAAAACTTTGAATTTAAAAACTGAAACTTTCGTCCTAAAGCAAGAATTGTCAATCTTCTTTTATAACATACTTTGACCCCAAGATCGGGAAATTTTAACAATCCTACTTCAAAAGTGTGCAAAGCACTTTTTGCTATTTTCGGAAATTATGATATCAATTAGGCGCAAGTTATTTTGGATGAACTTCGTCCTAAAAATTTTGAAATGGGAGAAAACACTTTATATCATGGAATTTACCTTACTCGGATTTTCAACTATTTTGGAGTAAATTTCAAAGGAGAAGAATTTATTTCAAGAAATTTTTTTAATATCTCAAACATTTCTCTCATGAAAATCCCATATGTTTTTCAACCTTATGAAACTCTTGCCGAAAAGAAAGAGCGTTTGGCTCATGAAGAAATGAAAGAGGAGGAAGAGGAAGAAGAAGAAGAAGAAGAAGATGAAACATCCCTAGAAAGTATTGAATATCCCTCCAATCCTACCAACAAAAGTCTTCTCAAAAATCAAAAGATTATTGTTGAGAATCAACGGGTTCTTAAAAGATCCGTTAGTAAGAAGTTGGACAAAATAGCATCCAAGATGAACAGGTTTTTCTCCAATGTCAGCAAGAAACTTGGATTATCTTCATCTTCATCATCCTCTAACTAGTTCTATATTTTCATATCATATCGAATTAGTTTAAGTTTGTTTTAATTTGAGTGTTTATATAGTTCTTTATATTTAATCATTGTATCACTCTTCTATGCAATGAAATTGAATTTCCTTTCTGTTATCTAGCTTATCTTATCTCTTGAATAAATGTTAGTATATTATATAAATATATATATACACAATTATTCACAAAATCAAAATGGTCATCAAATTTCACTACTTCATGTCGACAGCCCCCCCCTTGACCATGTCGACATGTACTGGTCAGAAACGACACTTCATTTTTGAATTTGAAATTTGAATAACTACCATATGTCTATTCATTTCAAACGAATTTCTACACCTATAAATACCCATTTCTTCCAGAATTCATTACTGAATATTATTTCATATCCATTCTATCTCTCATTCTTCTCACAATTTCAAAAATGGCTAATCCAATTCATAACTTATCCGAGAATCTTGAAGAAACTCTTAATTCATTCAAGAATATTCTCTCGTTCATTCTTCATAACCAGAGATACTTAGAGTTGAGTCAAATGCAGATGATCAAGGAGCAAGAAAGGCATTTCGATGCAATTCGATGGATGATTTCTTTCCTGCACAAGGATGATAACGATGCACATCCTCCTATCTCTCTCACAAATGACAATGAAAATTGGGATGCTATCAAAGCAGACCCTATTTTCGGAGAAGAAGGATGGATGGAAGTTCCCCATAACATTTAATTTGTTTGCTTTATTACTTTGTTTGAATTGATTGTTTTGATTGAAATTGGTTGTTTTGATTGATTTGATTAACACTTGGTGTGGTTTGATGATTGTATGAATATACATTGATATATTTATAATCGTTGATTGAATATCATGTCTATAAGTATAGTTATTTCTTATATACTCTATTATATAGTTTATTAATGCAGGTACTTGAGTACAAGAATGAGGGGGAGTTATATAATTTGGAGTTAGTTTGTTTTTGTTGATGACAAAGGGGGAGAAATATAAAATAGGGTAGTTAGGCATAGATTAAGGAGGAGTTATTTGATTTAGGGGAAGTTATTAGGATAGAAGTAATAATTTAAAAACAAAAGTTGTCATCATCAAAAAGGGGGAGACTGTTAGTCCTTGAGATGATGGTTTTGATGACAACAACCTTAGAATAAGATTATAAAATATTATAGTTTAGATATATATGTATATGCAGGATTTAACCATGCAGGTACCAAGAATGAAGACTGTACATTATAGAGATTCAAGATATCAAGATTGAAGACTCATGAGTATCAAGTTTATCAAGAGTTCAAGATTTCAAGATAAGTATTGAGTCTAGAATTATGTTAAAACTTCACAATAGCACTGAAATCTTCACTCCATTTTTCTTTTGGGATGGAACCCATTTCTACCTTTTTAGTGGCTTATAAACCCACGACAAGTAGCTTACAAACCTACGACAAGTGGCTTACAAACCCACGAACATCCTAGTTTTGTACAAGTTCTCGAGTCCTGACATGATGAGATATTCTGTAGGAAGAAGCTTGCAAAACTACTTCAAAATGTTTTTCAAAACAACTTCGGAATGATTTTCAAAATTTCTTTTCAAAATGTTTTAGCCTTAAAATTTATCTTTTCAAATGATTTTCAAAAAGATGTTTTAGCCTTAAATATTCTTGTTTTTAAACTTCGTTTGTTTTAAACTATCTTTTAATTATAATATATTTATACTTAGATTTAAATATAATATTATAGTAAAATTATATATATATTGTTCTCTATATTTATCTATGTATTTTATCTATAGTCAAGTATATTTATAAAGTTTAAAATAGTTTTAATATAAGATAAACGTTATTTTCAAAGAAAAACAAAATATCAAAATTTCCTTTGGGATGTCGACATGCCCTAGTACCCCATGTCGACATAGTGTCAGTTAGTTTCAAAATTTGAATTTCAAAAGAAGTGTCTATTCGCCATAACCTTTCACGAATGGACATGACTGTTGTTCTTCTATAAATAGGGGTTAGTTTCAACGAATTTTATATCAGATTTTCTGGTTTTTCACTTCTCTTCTTCTTCCACATTTTCTTATTCAAAATCCTATCATCACTCTGCCGAAATCAACATTGAATCTAACTAGATCATCTCTGATTTGATTCTCTATCACTATCTCAACAAGATCCAAGTGCTATTCAAAGTTATAGGCTTCTTTGTAATCTATCTAGCGAGAAAAGGTGTGATTGTAGCCTTGGAAATCAATCAAGCGAGAAAAGGTGATTGTAGCCTTGGAAATCAATTGGGTGAACTTGTTGCCCCGGAAATCAAGTATCTCTACCCAGAGGATTGTGATTCTGGAGGGTGTACCTCGTAGCTTTGAAACCGAGGGTTGTAATTGTTGAATTGCTTTTGAAAGGAAATCTGTACTTAGTTGTGCGGGACTGGATGTAGGGTAACCCCGAACCAGTATAAAATTCGGTGTGTTCTTTCTTTTATTGCATTTACTTTATTTCTACATTTGTGTTTGTTTCTGTGATTATATCTGTGTCTGAATATTACATACATATGTGTTCAAATTAACATAAACTCAAAAAGATTTAGTAATTTCTTATAAACATTATTCACCCCCTCTAGTGTTATTCCTAGCCTTAAGATCCGTAATCCGCATTCCTCACACTTATCCTAATCCCGCCTTTTCCTTGAGGAAAGGTCAAGTGGTAAAGTGGGACTATTCACTCGTACCTATCATTTCGCAACGACCTAAGTATAATGCACATACCTTGAGGAAAGCTCAAAAATAAGTGCAGTTATATTACCTCGTCTATTTAATATAATAGTACTACACATGACATCCTAGCTTGAGGAAAGCTCAATAACTAAAGAGTATGCAAGTAAACAATTAATATATAAATGGTAGGGGACAACTTTATATTAAAGGTTCATAATATTTAATATATTATATCAAATGATATCGACTTATGGAATAATGTATTTCTTATGAAATACACTCGTAATTCAAGTGTCAAACACGTAATAAATCACGGTATACATACATTTATGTATGTATTTATTCCTTAAGTCTATATAGCATTTATTCACATTCCATCTTTAATTTATACATTTATATTATACATGTTTTATTATTATATAACTTTTATATTTCATATTACTCATATAACAGTATTATATGTAATATTATATTAATTAAATCTTATATAATTAATTTTAATTAATTAACATTTTAAGTAATTTTTTATTATCTTAATATAAAATTTATATTAAGTATTTATTGTATACTGTAGAATAACACATATACCATACATATGTGTGTATTTTATGGTAGACAAAACAAAAGGAACTCATTTCGCACAGGCAAGCCAGATTATAATGGTCGTTCCACTTATAACTTTAAATCAGGTGTAAGGCATGATGCCTTAACAACTTAAGCAATGAGAGAAAAAAGGGGAAACAAGAAGAAAAACAAGAAAGAGTGATAACCCTTTAGATATAGGCCAAATTAGAGCAGCTGCTAGAATTTAAATAATAAGATAATGCCATGTAAAATGGGGTATTAGTGTTGTTATAATTTCTAAAAGCGATCATCTTCTGCTTTATTTGCCTGATAATCTCCATTGATAACACAATCAAAGTTTCCTGACCATGAGTGTATATTCGATTATTACTTTCAGCCTAAATGTTAAAAAGGGTTTTCTTTAATAGGGATAAGAGTTTAACCGATTTCAGGCTTCTCCACCTTGTAGCAAGAAATAGTCTATGCCATTCTTCAACAGAATCATACTTTGGCCTATCGTTCTTAGTGATAGCAAGGATTTGATTCCAAGTTGTGTATACACACCTACCTTCAAAAAATAATTGAGTGTTCTACTCACCTTCTACCTTATATAAGATGCATGTGTCAATGTCGATGAGACCAGAAATTTTGAGTTTGTTTAGGGTGTGTAGACCATTGGACATCACCCTTCACATGTGTAGGTTGTTCTTGGATGACTAAAACTTGACCAAAGTCTCTTTGCCCATGGAAAAAAAGATGCTTGGTTAAAATTATTGAGAAGGTTGTACACTCCAGCAATGCTGTGTTTGTTAGTTGAGAGATTGTAGGATCGATTTCACCCTAGAGGGGGGGGTGAATAGGGTGATACTATTAATTATAAAAATTTATTATGGAAGTTTATATAAAATAATTTTAACACGAATCACAGAATATTAGCAGCCGAGATAATAGCAGAATAATAAATACAAAAATAGAACACACAGATTTACCCAGCTTCGAAAAAACCCTGCCTACGTGCTGCCCCGAAGGTTTCTACTAGAAATTAAGTAGTCAGACGCTTACACACGTAAACTCACGACACCCGCTGTCGACTAACCTAACTTTACGCTCAAAACCCTGCCACAACTCAGCCACTAAGTTGCGAATTCTCAAACTACACCACGTAATTTGTCCCCAACCGTTTAAATGAGAAATACAAATTAAAAGCAATTAAAACAATTAAAAACCCTAATTTAAAATTTCTAAAGCCCAAATCAAATAAAGAACCGGCACAAATAATTATTAGTAATAAATGAATATCCCCTATCTCTCTTTATTCTTCGGCCCGTCTTTCTTCTTTCGTTTGCGTTAAAAAAATGGCTGCCTTGATTGCTCGTTCATTCCTCTTTGCTCTGTTCGAAAATTAGGGCTTTGAATAAATTGAAGATGCCAACTTTAGTAGCTCGATCGAATGATGATTTACATCCCTTGCTTTGTCGATCGATGCTCTCTTCTCTTTGCACACGGCTCCTTCAATTTAGATCGAGTTCGAACTTACTACGGTATGTAATTTGTTACTTTTTGCTTTACTGTTTTGCTTACTTAAACTCGATGGATTCGTAGCCGATGATGTTAAACATTTATATAGGGTTCGAATCCCTTTATTTTCGTTCGTCTGATATTTTGTTCGGCCACTTGATTATGTTTGAATGACTGTGATTTTTCTGACTTGTTCAAATGCGTATATTTTGTGATTACTTGATTATCACGGTTTTGATTTTGAACTCGCTTGATTCCTTGATTGCCACGGCTTCGATTCTGAACTGTTCGATCTTTTCCTTGGTCATTTCGGCAGATTGTTTTTGACTTGATTAAACTCGACTTGTTCATTCATGATTACCATGGCTTGATGATTTCTGACTTGGTTCGAACTTGTTGCCTTGGTCTTGTGTTGTTGAACTTTGTTCGAACTTGCTACCAACGTTTTGATTCTCTGACATTTTTTACTTTGGTCATTCGATCACTGTCTTGCAATGTTGTTTCATTTGTTATTTGCTGTTGAGACCATCACTTGTATTTAGTTGCCTTTGAGTTATTGAGTTACATTTGTGGTCTGCACTTTTTATATTCATGTTGATTACTTTGTAGTTGTACATATGTCTTTGAGTTTGCACTGTATATATATGTGTGTGTGCTAGTTGCTGTGCATATTGTTATGATTCTATATGAAGTCACATATGTACACTTGTTGTTGATTTAGTCTGTTGCATCAAGTTTGCATTGAGCTCTGGTGGTACTTGAGTCTTATTCCTATTTTGCTTGAACTTGAATCTGGTTCTCTTGCCTTAGCTCTGGTTACATGTGAACTACTTTGCATTGTCTACTGCCATACTGGTATGTTGTATTGTGTTGTATTATTTTTGAAATGTTGGGTCTTGACTTGCTCGAGTCTGGTTCCTTTTGAAACTTAATTAATTGAGTTGAACCTTGTTATTTGGTCAGAACTGTTGTCTTCATTTTGCCTAATGACATTTGTTCATGTAGTTTCACTGGAACTTGCACTGACTTTTGGTACTTGAATGCATGTTGAACTTGACTGTGCGATCTGCATTGTTGTACTCCTGATCATGCTATATTGTTCCATGAGTGTTGAGGCTTCACTTGAGCTGTATTGGTTTGTAACCTCACTTGCATACTACTCCATTTGCCAGACCCTTGTGCACCTGTATTTGCATTCACCACTTTGCACTGTGGTTTCTCTCACCAGTCTGGGTTGAACATTTTGATTTTCTGGCCAGCTCATTGGATATGTTACATTGATGTTGAGCTGATCTCTTTCACTGATGTAGTTTTGTTTCTTTGACTTGTATGTGGTCAGTGGTGGTCTGTTGGCATTTGAATTTGGTCTGCACTTGTGTTGAATCCAGCTAATAGCTCAGGTTTCACCTTGTGTTAATATCGTGACTTTGTTAAAGTTAGTGCTTCAAAGTAATTAGTGTTGGATAATTTGTTGCAAGTTTACTTAGTCTTTGTTTTATTTAAATAATTCCTAGTCTATAGGTTGAATGAATATTTAGTGGATGAATCCTAGTCTATAGGTTGAATGCATATTTAGTGGATGACGTGAGTTACTTTCACGAATCTAGTTAGGTGCTTGTAAGGCTATATATGCCTTAGTTCTATTTCAAGTGATTAAATTGAATGCAGTAGTTTTTTTTTGTTCCAACATTACTATCTTTCTCTCTCTCTCTTAATTTCCAACATGGTATCAGAGCCAAATGATCCTTAAGGCTTTTGAGGTTAACAAAAATTATGAGTGTTCTTCCAATGTCTACTTTAAACAATTTTTCATTTTTCATTCCTCTATTCAAAGGAGAAAATTATCAATCATGGGCTATCAAAATGAAATCATATCTTAAAGCTTTAAGTCTATGGGATGTCATTGAGAGTGATATTGATCCCACTCCTCTTCCACAAAATCCAACAGCCACCCAAGTCAAAAAATATGACGAAGAAATGACGAGAAAGCCAAGGGCACTTTCGTGTTTACATGGGGCCATGTCGGAAGAAATTTTCACAACTATTATGGGTTGTGAATCTCCCAAAGAAGCATGGAAGAAAATCAAAGAGGAGTATGAAGGAAATCACCAAACAACATTAATGCAAATTTTGAATCTTAAGCGGGAGTTTGAAATAATGGGAATGAAAAGTAATGAAGGTGTTAAGGAGTATGGGAGTCGGTTGATGTCCGTTGTAAACCAAATCAAGCTACTTGGTGGAGAATTTACTAGCCAAAGGGTGGTGGACAAACTTCTTGTCACTCTTCCAGAAAAGTATGAAGGTAAAATTTCTTCACTTGAAGATACTAAAGATTTGTCTAAGTTAACATTTTCAGAATTGATCAATTCACTCCATGCGGTGGATCAAAGGAGGGCCATGAGAAATGAAGACGGTGAAAACAATAGTGAAAAAGCTCTTATAGCAAAGTTTTCTAATCAAAAGATGAAAGGCAAATCCCTCCAATGCAACAATTTTCACAAAATTGATCATGTGGAAAATGATTGTTGGCATAAGGGAAAACCTAAGTGTTTTAACTGTCAAAAATTTGGGCATATGGCAAGGAATTGTAGGTTCAAAGACGAAGAGCAAGAGAACATGGCACAAGTGGCCGTGGAAGAGAATTTATTTTAGAGTTGTGGGTGAGATGTGCACCATGGAGAGAAGTGCTCCAATATTCAAAGAGTAGAGTTGATGAGAAGTGCTTCAACAATTGAAGGTGATGAGAAGTGCATCACAAATCGAAGAGAAGTGCTTCGTTTATTATCTCAATAACTTTGAAGCAAGGGGTTGTGTTAAAGTTAGTGCTTCAAAGTAATTAGTGTTGGATAATTTGTTGCAAGTTTACTTAGTCTTTGTTTTATTTAAATAATTCCTAGTCTATAGGTTGAATGCATATTTAGTGGATGAATCCTAGTCTATAGGTTAAATGCATATTTAGTGGATGATGTGAGCTACTTTCACGAATCTAGTTAGGTGCTTGTAAGGCTATATATGCCTTAGTTCTATTTCAAGTGATTAAATTGAATGTAGTAGTTTTTTTTTGTTCCAACATTACTATCTTTCTCTCTCTCTCTTAATTTCCAACAGACTTAATATTTATTTCACTTGAGTTGAACCCGACTTTTGATTTGGGTTTGACCTTGTGCTCACCTGTCCCTGTAGATTTATCAAGTGTATATCGGTGTGCACGGCCTTGTGGCATGTACAGTGATACACTGTGCATGTCACAAGCTGTTCGTGTAAGATGAATTCAAAATTAAATGATGACAAACAACCCAAATAACTGAGGCAAATAATATTTTCAAAATACAATTTATTTTACACTGCAAAAAATATTTTATTTTCAATTTTACTGCGCCAGTATATATTTTTGCAGATTGCTTAAATGCTGGATTCAATCTGGACTGGAGTTGAAGATAAATACGAGTTAATGAGTGATATGTAGTGAGGTGCATTTGTAAATGATAAATTGTGATGTAATCAAAAAATTGTATTGTAATCAAGGATTGTATATAAATAGTGAGAGCTCAAATTTGTACTATTCAAAATTGTAATAAATATTTGTTTAAATAAAATATCTGTTTGAATTTAAATTATGTGTTATTTATTTTATTCAACAAATATTTATTTAATCTATGAAAATAAAATAGTACATTAATAAATACATTTAAATGAATATATATATATATATGTATGTATGTTTATTATCATCAAACAAAAATCATATACTCACATATTCAACAGAGATCACAAATGACTTTAGCATTGAGGGAGGGCACCAAGTTCCTTGAGATAGTGTTCCATAAACTGTGAATAGTAGAAGAGCTAGTGTGAAGAAGCATTATCTAACCATCAAGGATGTATGAAGTAGCTATAACACCGTTTGGAATCCCTGTTCGTGCTTTCAAATTCGCAGAAAGATGGTTGTTCATAATAAAACAAATGGAAGACCATGGGGAATGCCAAAAGCGTGTGTGATTTACATTGTCAGGGATAGTTCTAATTGGAGGAAGGAAATTGATATTATGCTTCAAAACGTTCCTCCACATCCAACTGCAAGAGGTGGGGGTATTTAATTCCTAGATTTCTTTGTCGTGAATGTAGTGTGCCTTCAGCCCTGTTATGAGAAGAGACTATTTGCCTTGAATTATTTGATTTAGTAATTTTGAGATCACTGCCTTGTTCCAGCTACTAATATCTATCACACCAAGACCACCTAGAAGTTTTAGTAATTGAATCTTATCAAAGGTGATATCGACCATTTTCCTAGAATAGGGATCACCATGCCACGGGTAATGGTTGAAAGCTCGTTTTATCATGTTCAGAAGTTTGTTTGGCAGATCAAAGCGTGTTGACCAGTATGTCATCATAGCATAGGCCATAGAGTTTATAATGGTTAAATGACCTGCTTGACATATTTGATTGTTAGACCATGTGATTAACTTCATGATGATTTTAAAAAAATGGGAGGCATTGAGAAGTAATGATCCTGGAAGTAACTATCGAAATACCTAAATAAGTAGAACTGGTAGGCATTTCAGGTAGTTGAGAATGCTGAAGCATGCATGTTTTATCTATTTGTGATAGACCTGAGATCAGAATACATGATTTATTTCTATTTAAGCTGAGGCCAGTCATCCTCTTGAAGGTGTCAAGGGTTCTATTAAGAGCGGAGAGGGATTTGGCATTAGTCTTAGTAAAAACCACAATGTCATCGGCAAAACTTAGGTTTGCGATGAGTGTGGATTTGCACAATGGATGAATGTATAAATCTCTTCAAGTACTACTTCATTAAGTAAGATGTTTAAGGATTCCAACGGTGATGAATATGTAATTAGAGAGGGTGTCACCTTGTCTGATCCCTATCACCCTTTAGACTATCCATATGGTACTTCATCGATAGTTATCGAATAGCACGGAGAGGATATACAAGAGTATAACCAATCAAGGAAAGGGAGAGGAAAATTCATTTTGGAAATAATTGCAATGATTAATGGCCACTGAACTGCGTCAAAAGCCTTATGAATGTCAAGTTTAGCGATGCATCTGCGTGAAACAAAAGATCTAGCATATCCTTTCATGATTTCTTAGGTTAGGAAGATGTTGTCGCTAATGCTTCTTGAACTTAAGAAAGTGGCTTGGTTTGGAGAGATTATTCTGCGAATTTCTCTTTTCATTCTAGTCAACAAGATTTTAGAGATACATTTGTATATAACATTGCAGCAGCTAATCGATCTATAGTCACTAGCTTTGGAAGGATTGAAAAACTTCGGGATTGAGGCAATATTGGTGGCATGAATACCACCTAGCATAGTGGAAGTTTAATAAAAATGGTGAATAGCTTTGGTGAAGTCATGAGATATGAAGTCCCTACATTTGGTGAAGAAATACATATTGAAACCCCCGGTCCATTGCAACTGTTTTTTATTTAGACTAAAAAGAGCAAGTTTTATCTCAAAATTTGTGAGAGTATCAATCAAGGTTAAGCTTTCTTGGGTTTTAAGGCTAGGCATTTTGATGTTATTCAACAGGTTGATCTCTAGCTGAACATTATTACAGTTGCCAAGAATGTTATAGAAATATGCATTAAAAGCATTAGCAATACCATCCAAAGAGTGATGTATGGTTCCAGGTGCATCCTCAATGCAGTGGATCATGTTTCTTACTTGTTTGGCTTTAAGAGACTGATGAAAGAAAATTGAGTTAGAATTCCTAAGAGTGACAACCTGGAATCCATGTATTTGTCTAGTTGTGCCAACCCATGGTCGAGGGAAGTTACCAGATTAATGTTAAGTTGATGCTCCAGTCTGAAATTTGCTGATTCATTAGGTTGTTAAGAAGATCAGTTTGTGTCAATTTTAGGAGTTTCTTGATCTCTTTAGATTTTGACGTGCCTCTTTCAAAATTAATCTTGCTCCAAGACTTTAGGACATGCTTGAGCTTTTTAAGTTTGTTTTGTAACCTGAACATAGGGTAGTCAAAAGAGTGAGTATTCCATGAAAGCTTCATAATAGAAAAAATATGGGTGATAAAACCAAATATTAGAAAATTTTAAATGAGGATATCTTTCTTTTCTTTCCATGCCCCATCTCAAGATGATTGGGTTGTGGTCAGATAGAGTGGGAGGGCAACTTATGAGGACATGTTAGGCCATTTGGTTAGTGCAGCAAAATTGAAGAAACCATGATCAAGTTTGTAAAAAGTTCTTGCTTTGCCATGGGCTTTATAATTCCAAGTGTATGAGGGCCTTGGAAAGGAATGGGAATAAGATTGGCTAAAGTAAGACATTGTGATAGGGGAGTCACTTGATTGTGGTTGAGAGGATTACCACCCCACTTTTGGTTTATAAAGTGCATGCAGTTGAAATCCCCTATGCAAAGCCATGGGGAGGAAGGATTGAAAGAGGGGATCATGTCAAGTAAATATTGCCTTATAGAGATATATGAAGTTGATATAGAAGATGGAGGAGGAAGGAAGATGATGCACTTCAAGGTGCAGGTGCTGTTGCGATTGATTTAGTTTGATTATGGTGAAAATTTGGTGGTCTCATAGAATAAGAGTTCAGCCATAAGGTGCATCAGCCAAGTTTGTTTCATAGTGCTAGTGAGGAGCTATGGTTTTGATAGCAGCAAGAATATTATTTTCCTTAATCTTGGTCTTGAGAATAGCTAGCATACTTAAGTTTTGGTAATTGATGAGGCGGTTGATTTCTTTCTGTTTGATTAGGTGATTGGCTCCCCTAATATTCCAAGCTACAATATTATTGATTATCATGGTTGGAGTGAATTTTTTATTGCATCGCAGTCTGCCTTTTGATTCTTTTTGAAGGGGTAGTTACTGCGTCTTCATTTTGTTGCTGTTTTTCAAGGTTGTTTTAGTTATTTTGAAGTTGGTGTTGTTGTCCAAATCAGTAATAAGGTTAGAGTTTTCGTCATCAGGTGATAGGGTTGTTTTATTATTCCTATTGATTTTCCTTTTGGAGTTGTGTGTCTTGGAGGAGGAAGGTGGAGGAATGATAAGTGGAGGAGGTGGGTGTTGACAGTTTGTGCATGCATGGGGTAAACCTGCATGTTTGCATGTATGGGGGAGTTTATGATATGCAAGGAGGACTGATTTGCAGAAAGAAATGAAGTGACTATATCACTTGGAGGGTCGGATAGAACTATTAATGTGGTGCTCAATTGCATGGTTGAAGGTGACTGGCTTGAAGAGGAACATATGATTGGTTGAAAGGTGGAAGGAAGATTGGTGATAATTTCCAGAGCAGCAAAAGAATTAGGTGTAACATGTGCTTCAATGGGCAGTAAGTCGTGCACACTTACAGGAGGAATGTTTGATGTTGAGGAGTTGGATGGAGTGAGGTGTTGAACATTAAAGGCATTAGCATGGTCGAACATTTGATGTGGAATAGGCAAAATGCAACCGAGGGCTTATGATGGTGTTACTAGCTCAGGTTGGGAGTCCTACAATATTATTGGAGAGGCAGCATTGGAACTATCCTATATGATTGGTTCCTAAGAGTTATTATTAGATGTTTATCCTTTATGTGACACCCCACCTTGAGACCCAGATTAACAAAGAGTATTACTGGGTAATACCATCTGCTAATGCGGAGAATAAGGCTGGTTAGGAGCGACCATCTATAGCTTTGTCTTAAACATCTATTAAATATGTCGATTAATGCTTGTTGCGACTTTTCTATTGGTTAGAAAAGCACAAATTTTAATTAATTCTGCAAGCGCACAGGCGTGTAGTATGCAGGTCGAACACAGGGAATTGTGTTTTAAAATATTTGAAATCCATATTTAAATCTTAGGCGTGTTAAACAAATTTGATGGTGGTTCTTGAACAGGAAATAAAAACAATAATATATTCCGAATCGATTTCGAATCTAATCAAAATTGCAGTCAAAAATATAGAATTGTAGAAATCAAAGCAGAAACTAAAAGTGCTTAAAAGAAAATAACAGAGCAAACAACTGAAATAAAATGAACTGAATTTATTAACTAACTAGAAAGAGTGCAGAAAATAACTAAGAACAAGAATAAATAAATTGCTAAATCTAATTAACAATCCTACATATTCTGTCCGGAAATAAAAATAAACACTGCTGAAATTTAAAACTGAACAAGAAGAAGAGTGATGGGGTAAGAGATGATTCTAAAGTGCTGCATCCCTCCGGTATATATATGCTCCTGAATGAATTATACTTACCACTTTCATGGGGGACCTTCTGGAAGAACTGGTCCATTGCAATATTTGAACACGTAGCCTTGTTTGAATGGTTCAAAGATGAGAAAATGCAGCCAATATTTACTAAATCAAAGCATGTGCATGCTTTGCCACGTCATTGATTGAAGAAAATATATGTTGTACATTGGTTGGTCCACATTTGCTTGAATTAATTATATTTGGTCCACTTTGAGTTGAATACGTGACTTGCTTTATTGAATTGTAAATGGGAGCAATTTGAGATATATATGATTTGTTTCCCACATTGCTTGCGCCCATATGCTGAAGTGAAAACGTGAACTGACTCATTACGCATAAATTGAAGTGTGACATTGCTTTGATTTATTTGGTGCTCAAAATTGTTGCACTCTTTTCTGCGTGTCATTTGAACCAATGGACGGCACAACCGATTAATTTCAACGTTGCACTTTGGAATCTATAATATGCAAAACCACAATAAAATACCCGTATAATACCGCTTTATTAAAATAAAAATATATGAAACAAACGGTTTAAAATGCAGAAAAATATGTTCATCAATGCTCTAAATTTTTTCTATCTCAAGGGGATCGACATATTCAATAAATGCTTAATACAAAACAACAGGTGGCTAACGGATCTATCAGAACAAAATACAACAACTAAATTGACATCACATCACATCACAGAACAGTAGATAAACATATATAAACATATACACTGATACATCTCCAGTACAATACAAAATGATACATCATAAGTGGTACGAAGACCACACTATATACAACGAGTCAAAACAATATACATATCAGAGTCAAACAAAAGGCTACATCAAAACTACAAAAAGAGATAAGCTGATATCCAAGCGGAAGCAACTAAGCGAAATCCAAAAGCAAGTATCTAACCTGAAACAACTCGGTCTTACCCGAGTACAAAATACACGGGTCAGTCTAGCTAAAACAATCTGTTTATTAAGATAAGTGATAATATGAAGCATAAGGTAAAGGGTGGTAATTCTTCTAGAATGAGAAGAAATAATAACATAAATAAGCTCAAGTCATTACTTCAAGAGAAGTAGTATCACTAAACATCTATCTAGCCTTGAAAAAGATAAACTCAAATACAAAAGCAACTAAGCATAAGCACGCCTCATATCATCGGCATAAACCCAAAATAACAAATAATGGTTTCGATGAACCATACACCCAAATAGGAGAAATCTCAAAATCAAACTCGCCATAAATGGCAATCTCAAATTTATTCTCAAAGTAGAGAAATCCCAAAGCTTGAAAATACGAAACAATGGCAATCACATATATCTCCTTAAAGGAGAGTGTAAATCTCAAATAAACGCCATAGAATGGCAAATCTCAAAATAAACGCCAAGTGTTAGCAAACTCAAATCCCAAATATAGAACTTGATAAGGAGTTCAAGTTTCCGAAGATGTAATCGCCATATATAATGTCTCGAACGGCTAAAATAGCCAAATATGTAAAAAGGCGATACACTTGGAAAATCACAAAGAAATCAATGAAATCATCTCAAAGATATAGCACGTGCTTATGGCCGAAGCTCGCCAAGTACTGTTCTCTCAAAATAAGGTGCCACATCTCATAGACAAACCTCCCGAAGGACATCATCCTGAAGGACAAATAAATACGTCCCTTAGACAAATATCCCGAAGGACAAATACGTCAAAATTGAAAAATACGTCTCTTAGACAAACATCCCGAAGGACAAATGACCCGAAGGTCCAGTACTGGCAAATACGTCTCCTAGACAAATGTGTCACAAACTCTCAGATAGGAACCTAAAAAGTGTCAACATGCATCCCATACCACATGTTCGCACTTAACGATTTACTAACCACTAGCCAATGCCACATCAGAAAGTAGTAAAAATATTTGCCTCATCTCATCAGCAAATACGACCCGATGGTCAAAACGATCAAACGGACAAGTCAGGAATTAACCGAAAATATAAACGCACGTGTCCCTTACCACGTGTTTTACCCAATCGTTTAATTCTCCTTCTCATTCGCTCGAATAGTGCAAAAACATGTATTTTATATAGAAAATAGTTTATTTGAGAAAACAAGCTTTTAAAACCATTTTTCGAAATCGATTTTGGAAAACAAACTTTAAAATTCCTTTATTATAGAGAATATATAGTATATCTTGAAAATAATTTAAAAATATTATATAATATTATTTCAAAAGCCAATTTATTTAAAAACCATTTCAAAATTATTTAGAAAAACCTGTGCTCGAAATCAAAGAAAAATCATCGAAAAACACCAAAAGTGACACTCGAAAACATCTCAAAATCGATTCATTTTGAATCACAAATTCATCAAAATTTTAGCTCGCCTATTAATAGGATTCATGGCCTTTAAAACAGTTCAGAAATATCAGGAAAACAAGACGCAGAAGTCGGAAAATGAATTAGAAAACAAGGCAGAACACGAAAATGCACAGGCCAAAAAAATACCCAGGTCTGAGATCTTCTCCAGGTTAAACTTTCAGACATAATTCGAATGGCTTAATGACTTCGGAATGGTCTGAAATTTGATACACGCAAAGTAGAACAATTTATCTATGAAATGGAAAAAGATTCACTGAATTCTGACATAAAATGGTAAAGATATGAAATTTTAAACATGAACTCAGGCCATGTTGAATTCTGCGCAGGCCTTAAAACCCTCTCGGGTTCAACTTACAAGTATGAAACAGGTGAACAAACGACCTCGGATTAAACTAAAAATTGGTATGCACATAGTAGAAAACCTTATCTTTCGAATAAAAAAATCAATGAATTCCGAAAGGAAATGAAAATGATACGCTGTCTCAAAGATGGACTCAAGCCATGTTTGCAACAGCTCAAAAAATGGTAATGTGCCCAGGCCTGAAAACCATCTCCGGTTCAAATTACAAGCATGCGACAGAGGATCAAACGACATCAGATTGAACTGAAAACTGGTATGCATATAGTAGAAAACTTTAACTTTCAAATAAAAAAAGAATCGATGAATTCTAAAAGGAAATGAAAGAGATACGTTGTCTCAAACATGGCCTCAGGCCATGTTTGCAGCAGCTCAGAAAACAGAAATATGTACAGGCCTTATAACCATCTCAGGTTCAAATTACAGGCATGAAACAGAGGACCAAACGACCTCAGATTGAACTGAAAATTGGTATGCATATAGTAGAAAACTTTAACTTTCAAATAAATAAAGAATCAATGAATTTCGAAAGGAAGTGAAAATGATATGCTGTCTCAAACATGAACTCAGGCCATGTTTGCAGCAGTTTAGAAAACGGTAATGTGCCCAGGCCTGAAAACCATCTCGGGTTCAAATTACAGGCATGTAACAGAGGACCAAACGACCTCGGATTGAATTAAAAATTGGTATGCACATAGTAGAAAACTTCAACTTTCGAATAAAAAAGAACCAGCGAATTTGGACATAGGAATAAGAAGATATAGTCATGCAAAGTAGCTACTCAAAACAGTTTTTACTGTAATATCGAACAACACAAAAATTTCAATTACAGTAAATGATTTTTAGCATTTGAAGCTTTGCTTCAGCTAGAAATTGTGATTTTATTTACTTACCTTGCGATTGTAGAAGAAAAACTCGAATTTTCAGTTGAAAGGTGAGAGCTTGGAGCTAGAATTTGCTTCAAATACCTGTAGAAGTTCAAAAAAGACACATGCAAGAAGAAAAACTACAGTTACAGACAACCCATAACACAAAATTAGAATTTGATGAAATATTCTCGTTTTGGAATTGATTACCTATTGAAATAAGCTTTAGATTGATAATTTCAGCAATTTTAATTGAAGAGAAATGGAGATTTTAGCCTAGATTTGAAAAGGAGGGAAGTTTTCTTTGTTTCTGTTTTCTTTTTACTGTAAGAAGAAAAGAATGTATAGGTTTGAAGAGGAAGTAAGCTTTCTCACATCTGGCTTGTGTTAATTAAATGGGCTTAGACCCAAAACAAAAGAAAAGAAAAAATTAGCCTAAGGAAAA
Organism: Allium fistulosum; assembly: GCA_030737815.1. Classification (NCBI taxonomy): domain Eukaryota; kingdom Viridiplantae; phylum Streptophyta; class Magnoliopsida; order Asparagales; family Amaryllidaceae; genus Allium; species Allium fistulosum. Next base: position 1,423,421,204 of record CM060903.1, on the reverse strand, counting down.
TCAAGTTTGTAACTTAATTCACAATTACACTTGTGTAAATAAATAAAACAACATATTTCTCAAAGCTTTTTTACAATAAAAATTACACAAACATGTTTTCATATTTAAAAATATTTTTTACAACTAATATAAAGATAATTTTGTTATAAAATTATTTTTCATTATTAAAATCCCTTATTTTTAAATAAATAACCAATTTACACAAATATTTACAAAAGACACCATTTTTAATACAAAAAATTTCACAAAAATTTATCTTCTTGCATAATAAAATGCAATAAATCACTCTAACATCATTTTTATAATCAAAACTTATTTTTAAACAAAAATTCATCTTTTTATTTATAATAAACACTTATTTAAACAAATACTTCCTTTAAAAATCATTAAAAGAAGCATTAGGCAATAATTACAAGAATTATTGCACTTTCACTAAGTAAAATCATATTTCACTCATAATTCTCACAAACAACCAAGATAAATTGTGTAAAACTTTATTTTCACATTTTATTTCCAAAATCCATTGTTTATTTAAAATGAACAATTTAAATCTTCAATTTATTTATATTTCACAATATTAAATTATAACTACCGTTATAATTTAATATGTATAGGTAATCACCAAAACCAGGGTTGTTACAGACTCCCCCTTATAAAAAATTGCATCCTCGCAATTTCTACAGAAGAGCTATATTCAACACTATTTATTTCATCAATCAAAGGCAGATAGATAAGCTCGAGTTTAAAATTTCTCACCCCAACACGAGATGATAGAAAAACCAAGATAAGATTCCTCGATATATTCTATGGTTTCCCGGGCGTAATTACTGGGATTAGCGGACCATAGAATTTATACGAGCAATGCATCATGATTTCGAAGGTGTCTTACCTTCGAAACAAGAACATAGACAGGATGCCATGCAAAAGATCAATCGAGTGAGATTGATTTCTCAGAAGCTTCTCGAATAGAGTCGGGATTTAACAAAATTTTATCTCGGTTTCAACCAACCAGATAATTGTCGACATGACTTTCCGTATGTCACTACAGAAAGAGCCACACTGACATTAGATTGACATAATGGAGGTAAGAAAACTCAATAAGAGGTAGGTGGTTTCCACAGTACCACCAACCCAAACGACTGCGTAAATGCAAGTCGCTAGATAATTGCAAAAAGGCAAGACAAACTCAAAGAATGGATTTTTTTACACTCCTATTTAACTAAACAAATATTTTCAAGGTTATCAAAACCCATTTTCTTCATAATCAAATTCTCAAATCTCAATATTTAGAAAATTTTCAAAACTTCTTACAAAAATCCAATTTAATTAATAAACTCTTCATTTAAAGTGAATAAAAAGTTCCACTCTTGAATTCTACCAAAATATATTTCATTTTGAAACATATATATACACTAAACATCAATTCAATTACATTCAAAAAATAGGTAGAATACACATGACCACAAAGAAAACAAGTAAATTTCAATTTCAACCCTGCTGTAAAGAAATTAAATTTAGACCTAGTAAACAACAAAATCAGAGAACTCTTATCAAATAAAAGTTATTCTAATAAGTCTAAAATTTCCAGCGATATAAAGATCATCCAAATCGGATTCACGGTTTGAAAGTTATGCTAGATTTACTTTCGGCTCAAATTTTTAGAAATTCTATAATAAGACAGAAATGTTTATTCACTTTCAAACCTATTTTAGATGGAATAAAAGGCAAAATCTTCCAAAGTGGTATAAATAAAATTTATAGCTTTCTGAAGGCTCTTTCATTTTCAAAAAGTTTAAACTCATTCGAAGTTATAAATCTCAAGTTATTGTTGTTTTTAGCACAACACTTTTTCAATCCAAATTTCAACTTTCCAATCAATTTAAATTTTGATATTTTCCCAAACCATTTTAATTTCAAATTTCATTTTCAAAAAATCTTTTGCTAAATCATTTGTTAAATGATCTTCTTTTTCCCCAGAAAGCTGAGACATACCAAAATATGACCAACTTTATGTAATCAACATAAAAGAAATAATTCATTAATTGGAAAAATTTACATTACTTTCCAAAATCTAACTTTAAAGCTATTAACTCAGAAAACTCATTTTGAAAGAGATAGCTAATCTCTTTCATTATCAAGAAATGATTGTTGATTATCCATAAAATAAATTTTGGGATATATATATAAAGTTTAAAATCATTCTCATAATTAAAATGATTATACTACAAAAACGGTTCATTTATCAAAACAATTCAAATTCACATTTTCTCGTTGTCACAAATATTAAATTCCCATTTAATTATCAACATAAAACTAATTAAGGTTTATAATTAGTTCAAACTTGTTTCCAAAAGAATTTTACAAATTCACACCAACAATTTTTAATACAACCAAAATTCAAAACAAAACTATTTCACAAACTCATGCTAAAGTTTAAAATTAGCATACTCAATTTCAAAATTTTCAAATAATACAAGGGTATTGCCTTGCCATTGGTTTATAGCGAATGACTCCATCTATTGGCTGCAGAGTTGACCAAGTGATCAAAACTGCCTCGCCACTCATCCAACTATCACTATGGTTCAATGGCTGCATATGGCATTCTAAAAAAATTCAAAACTCAAACCATATTGATTTAACCCCAAACTTTTACTTATTAAAACTCAATTTACAATGTCTGATTGTCTCATCACAGTGTTTAGGAAATTCCTATCGATAACATTGATCAGGCGCATAGACCAGAATTCTTAAAGCACTTGATGGACAACCCAACACAAAAATCATTTTCTATAAAAAGAAATACCTCATAAATAATTCATAAAATATTCTTTTTTTATCTCAAAACAAAATCCAATCACACTTAAAACATATCTTTAATTTGAAAGATTTGAAAATTCAAATTGTTGCTTATACTCAAAATCAAAGAACACAAAGAGAACTCATCGAGATATTCCCAGAATACTCGATTCACAAGATTGACTGAATAAACTGGAGTGTTCGTTAATCCGAACGGTATAAAGAGCCACTCACAAAATTCATACGAGTGCGGAATGCGATAGGAGAACGCTACCTCCGCAACTCATTACTGATGAAAATCGGTGTAGAGTCAAACTGAGGAAAGACCCTTGCACCACTCAATAGATCGAATAAAGGATCAATGAGATATAAAGGTAAGGATAGGATATCTTCTTGAATGAGAAGAAGTAACACTAACAACATATTATTACTTTGATTGAAGTAATATCACAAAGTATATCAACAAATGAGTATCCTAAAAGGATATCTCAAAAAAGACAAGAACAACAATATTAATTAAATTCAATGAATCGCCTCATTTCCTTAGTGGACATCCTCATGGAAGGATGACTAACAGGTTAAGAACCAGGAATGAGGTCAACATAGAATTCAATTGCCCGATTGGGTAGCAAACCCAAAACGGACTCACATATATCAACAAAATCACAATTAACTGGAATTCGAGATATAACATCATCATCATCTCAAAACTCAAGAACAAATAAAGATACTTCGGAATTATCATCAACATTCCGAAGAACAAGAGACAACTAATCAGCCGATTTAGGATGCCTAAAATATAAGATCCTATCTAAACATAGGATTGGGGCTCGATATCAAACAAGCCAATCCATCACCAAATCACACTAAACCCAAGGTGATGACTAATGTGCAGATTTGCACAGAAAGAAAAACTACAAAGAACAACCTCAATATTGTCACACAACATGCCAAATATTGCGGGGTCCCCTCAATAGGATATGAAATCCTCAAAGAAGTAACAAGATAAGAAAACACCCAACGGTATCAACAAGCTCCTTCGATACAAATGTGTATCAAGCACCTGTATCGAAGAGAACTCGAATAAAACAATCACAATTAGGATTACTCCTAGGGTGAGATATCATCAATTCAATTATGGAGTACTACGGAATAAAATATATTCCAAGACATATTCCAAACTTATATCTATTCCAAAGATCATGAAAGGTTAAGGACACAATAATTGGGGAATTTGTAACACTTGTATTATATTTCGATGTATCGTAATATATGTTTATGTTCTATGTTTATCATATTTCATTCTAAACTCAACTCTTATACCAAGCTGTAACGCCCCACCTCGAGACCTACATTAACAAAGAGTATTACTGGGTAATACCGTCTGCTAATGCGGAGAATAGAGTTGGTTATGAGCAACCATCTATAGCTTTTTCTTAAACATCTATTAAATACGTCGATTAATGCTATAATTTTTTTTCTATCTTAAGGGGATCGACCTATTCAATAAATGCTTAATACAAAACTACAGGTGGCTAACGGATCTATAAAAACAAAATACAACAGCTAAATGAACATCACATCACGGAACAGCAGATAAACATATATAAACAGTATACTGATACATCTCCAGTACGATACAAAATGATACATCATAAGTGGTACGAAGACCACACTATATACAACGAGTCAAAATAATATACATATCAAAGTCATACTAAAAGCTACATCAAAACTAAAAAAAGAGATAAGCTGACATCCAAGCGGAAGCATCTAAGCGAAATCCAAAAGCAAGTATCTAACCTGAAACAACTTGGTCTGACCCGAGTATAAAATACACGGGTTAGTTTAGCTAAAACAATCAGTTTAGTAAGATAAGTGATAATATGAAGCATAAGGTAAAGGGTGGTAATTCTTCTCGAATGAGAAGAAATAATAACATAAATAAGCTCAAGTCATTACTTCAAGAGAAGTAGTATCACTAAACATCTATATAGCCTTGAAAGAGATAAACTCAAATACAAAAGCAACTAAGCATAAGCACGCCTCATATCATCGGCATAAACCCAAAATAACAAATAATGGTTTCGATGAACCATACTCCCAAATAAGAGAAATCTCAAAACTCAAACTCGCCATAAATGGCAATCTCAAATTTATTCTCAAAATAGAGAAACCCAAAGCTCGAAAATATGAAACAATGGCAATCACATATATCTCCTTAAAGGAGAGTGTAAATCTCAAATAAATGCCATAGAATGGCAAATATCAAATCTCAAAATAAATGCCAAGTGTTGACAAACTGAAATCCCAAATATAGAACTCGATAAGGAGTTCAAGTTTCCAAAGATGTAATCGCCATATATAATGTCTCGAATGGCTCAAATAGCCAAATATGTAAAAAGGCGATACACTTGGAAAATCACAAAGAAATCAATGAAATCATCTCAGAGATATAGCACGTGCTTATGGCCGAAGCCCGCCAAGTATTGTTCTCTAAAAATAAGGTGCCATGTCTCCTAGACAAAGGATCCGAAGGACAAATAAATACGTCTCTTAGACAAACATCCCGAAGGACAAATGACCCGAAGGTCCAGTACTGGAAAATACGTCTCTTAGATAAATGTGTCATAAACTCTCAGATAGGAACCTGAAAAGTGTTAACGTACGTCCCATACCACACGTTCGCACTTAACGGTTTACTAACCGCTAGCCAATGCCACACCAGAAAGTAGTAAAAATATTTGCCTCATCTCATCGGCAAATACGACCCGAAGGTCAAAACGATCAAATGGACAAGTCAGGAATTAACCGAAAATATAAACGCACGTGTCCCATACCACGTGTTTTACCCAATCGTTTAATTCTCCTTTTCATTCGCTCGAATAGTGCAAAAACGTGCATTTTATATAGAAAATAGTTTATTTGAGAAAACAAGCTTTTAAAACCATTTTTGAAATCGATTTTGGTAAACAAACTTTAAAATTCCTTTATTATAGAGAATATATAGTTTTTATATCTTGAAAATAATTTAGAAATATTATATAATAATTATTTCAAAAGCCAATTTATTTAAAATTCATTTCAAAATTATTTAGAAAAACCCGTGCTCGAAATCAAAGAAAAATCCGATAAATACCAAAACTGACATTCGAAAACATCTCAAAATCGATTCATTTTGAATCACAAATTCATCAAAATTCTGGCTTGCCTATTGATAGGATTCATGGCCTTTAAAACAGTTCATAAATATTAGAAAAACAAGATGTAGAAGTCGTAAAATGAATTAGAAAACAAGGCAGAACACAAAAATGCACAGGCCAAAAAAAATACCCAGGTCTGAGATATTCGCCAGGTTCAACTTTTAGACATAATTCGAATGGCTTAATGACTTCGGAATGGTCTGAAATTTGATACAAACAAAGTAGAACAATTTATCTATGAAATGGAAAAAGATTCACTGAATTCCGACATGAAATGGTAAAGATATGAAATTTAAAACATGGACTCAGGCCATGTTGAATTCTGCCTAGGCCTGAAAACCCTCTCGGGTTCAACTTACAGGTATGAAACAGGTGAACAAACGACCTCAGATTAAATTGAAAATTGATATGCACATAATAGAAAACCTTATCTTTCGAATAAAAAGAATCAATGAATTCCGAAAGGAAATGAAAATGATACGCTGTCTCAAACATGGACTCAAGCCATGTTTGCAGCAGCTCAGAAAATGGTAATGTGCCCAGGTCTGAAAACCATTTCGGGTTCAAATTACAAGCTTGCAACAGAGGATCAAATGACATCAGATTGAACTGAAAACTGGTATGCATATAGTAGAAAACTTAAACTTTCAAATTAAAAAAGAATCGATGAATTCTAACAGGAAATGAAAGAGATACGCTGTCTCAAACATGGACTTAGGCCATGTTTGCAGCAGCTTAGAAAATAGAGGTGTGTACAGGTTTGAAAACCATCTTGGGTTCAACTTACAGGCATGAAACAGAGGACCAAACGACCTCAGATTGAACTGAAAATTTGTATGAACATATTCGAAAACTTTGACTTTCAAATAAAAAAAGAATCAATGAATTTCGAAAGGAAGTGAAAATGATACGTTGTCTCAAATATGGACTCAGGCCATGTTTACAGCAGCTCAGAAAATGGTAATGTGCCTAGGCCTGAAAACCATCTCGGGTTCAAATTACAGGCATGCAATAGAGGACCAAACGACCTCAGATTGAACTAAAACTTGGTATTCCTATAGTAGAACTTTTAAATAAAAAAGAATCAGCGAATTTCGACATAGGAATAAGAAGATATGGTCATGCAAAGTAGCTACTCAGAATAGTTTTTACTGTAATATCAAACAACACAAAATTTTCAATTACAGTAAACGATTTTTGGCATTTGAAGCTTTGCTTCAGCTAGAAATTGTGAGTTTATTAACTCACCTCGCGATTGTAGAAGAAAAACTCGGATTTTCAACTGAAAGGTGAGAGCTTGGAGCTAGAATTTGCTTCAAATACTTGTAGAAGTTCAAAAAAGACACATGCAAGAAGAAAAACTACAGTTACAAACAACCCATAACACAATATTAGAATTTGATGAAATATTCTCGTTTTGGAATTGATTACCTATTGAAATAAGCTTTAGATTGATAATTTCAGCAATTTTAATTGAAGAGAAATGGAGATTTTAGCCTAGATTTGAAAAAGAGGGAAGTTTCTTTGTTCCTGTTTTCTTTTTACTGTAAGTAGAAAAGAACGTACAGATTTGAAGAGGAAGAAACCTTTCTCACATCTGGTTTGTGTTAATTAAATGGGCTTGGAGCCAAAACAAAAGAAAAGAAAAAATTAGCATAAGGAAAATCAAGTTTGTCACTCAATTCACAATTACACTTGTGTAAATAAATAAAACAACATATTTCTCATAACTTCTTTATAATAAAAATTACACAAACATGTTTTCATATTTAAAAATATATTTTACAACTAATATAAAGATAATTTTGTTATAAAATTATTTTACATTATTAAAAACCCTTATTTTTAAATAAATAACCAATTTACACAAATATTTACACAAGACACCATTTTTAATACCAAAAATTTCACAGAAATTATCTTCTTGCATAATAAAATGCAATAAGTCACTATAACATCATTTTTATAATTAAAACTTATTTTTAGACAAAATTTCATCTTTTTATTTATAATAAACACGTATTTAAACAAATACTTCCTTTAAAAATCATTAAAAGAAGCATTTGGCATCAATTAAAAGAATTATTGCACTTTCACTAAATAAAATCATATTTCACTCATAATTCTCACAAACAACCAAGATAAAGTTTGTAAAACTTTATTTTCACATTTTATTTCCAAAATCCATTGTTTATTTAAAATGAACAATTTAAATCTTCAATTTATTTATATTTCACAATATTAAATTATAACTACCGTTATAATTTATTATCTACAGGTAATCACTAAAACCAGGGTTGTTACACTTTAACATTTTCCCCTGCATGAGATTTCTTCGCCCATTTTTGCTTTTGTCTTATATTCACAGTAGCATTTACTATTGTTTGGTTTCATTGACTAACACCCTAATTTGTAGCCTCATTTTGTTTCATGTTTAGAGCATCTCCAACCCATCAACTATTTTGATGTAATGTCAATTACACATCATCAACATTTAATTTAATTCAAATTTTCATCTCCAATGCCAATGTTATGCTGACTTGGCAAAAAAATTATTAGACATTGTCTAGTGCAATGTCTAGTTTTAGACATTGCACTTCACAATGTGAAGTAATAAATATTCACAATGGAGTAATTTTTTATCTATTATTTTTATTTATTTAAATTTTGATTGGAACACATAGTCAATTTTTTCTCAATTTATACATTTGCATTGGAGTAGTTTTCTTGTTTTTAATGTAATGTTTAATTTTTAGAAATTACATTGAGTTAACATTGTGATTTATCCCTTGACACATAGGATTTAATTAAATCACATTCTATTTGCATTGAAGATGCTCTTACTGATATTTCTTTTGCTCCTCCACAAATTGCGGTAGCATAACAAAATGCACATCAGTTGGTGTAGATCAGGGGCTGGCATATGTAATCGATCATAACGTCAGGGCAGTTATCACTCTTCTCACCCATATGCAGACAGTCAGGAAGTTCCTTGTACGGTGTGATATCAATTAAACATTTAGCGTATTCAAGACATATTAACTTTTTGGTTGATTTGTCAAAACAAACAAGTTTCCCAATGTGGAATACTAACTAATTGATGTTGAGCAATGTCCACGTCAACAGTGGAATTATGTAAAAATGCCACAAATAGAAATGCATTTTACTTGAGCTTGAGCGCTACTAAAAGAGGGGTTCCATGACATTATGATAAACATTTGACCTCTTATGAATATCGGGTTGGCTTGGAGGATCCTTTGCTTGTCCTCATTATATGAGAAGTTTAGAAAAAATGTTTGATTTTCGGATTTAATTTCCAAATTTCCTTTTAGACTCCAAAGTCTATTCAAATGCATTTTGACAACCATGTATGAAAGTTTTTGACCAATAAAAAACCCAAAAAGGTGATTCTTCCAATATTTGGTTCCTTCGTTTTTCACTTCTTGAGGTGGGGTTAGAGGCTTACCTTCATAGTAGAGATTAAAATCTATAGGAATGAATTTGTCTGCATTCCTAGCCTTCGATTTGAAGAGGGAGACCTAGTCTTTCTATTTGTTGTGAGTATCGGTTACTATAGGGGTTACACCGGAGATAACCCGGTTAGAGGCAGTAGACTGCAGAAAAGGGTAGAACTGAGAGGACTAACATGGAGGAGATAGGGCATAGATAGGAGCAGGGTCGGAGGCAGCGAATGAATGGGTTGGGAAGGCTTGGTAGAAATATAGTGAGTAGACATGGGAGAGGGAGGAGGGTATGGATAAGGCGTGAGAGGTATAGCAGGCTAGTGAGAAAGGATGGGGAGGGAGTGGGTGGGCACGTTAGGATAAGGTGAGTAGATGGGAAAAGAGGAGGACATGGCAAAAAAAAAAGCTTTTTCTAATTTCAATGTATATTATTCAATTAATTAACCTTTTAATTTATTTATCTATTTAAACAATTTATTTCATATTAAAACAACATAACATATATCATAATATATAATACATGTACATATTTATTAATTAATTAACTTATTTAATTAATATATTTTATTAACCTTATTAATAAATTTTGTAAATTTCGAAATTAATTTATATTATTTTTCAAACATTTTGAAAATATTTATTATATTATAACTTTTATAATATATGTATATCTTATTTTTAATTTAACTTTTAAATTTGAAATCTTATATTTTCAATATTCAAACGTTTTGAAAATTAGCCCAAGGACCAATTTAAATTTGGAACTTGTCTATTAGTGACAACCTTTGAGATGTGAGCTTAATAGTTAACCGTAATATGACGAATTTAGACCGCATAGGTTGTTGGGCTCGGATACCATTGTTGGAATTGGGCCAGCCCGTAGCGGAAGAAATGAGTGAATTTAAGAAAATTTTACCACTTTGGATCTTTATTGGGCCTGTGAAGTCTAATTTATTTAGAACATTTCCAAATTTTTTTGAATAAAATCTTTTAGTTTGTTTAAATTTGTTAAATGATATTGTATTATTTAATTTATATTATATTAAATATATACGTGTATCATATACACATATATAAGTGTGTGCATGTGTAATATATAAATCTTTGCAAGGTATAATATACCTGTGTATAGATACTGGGATTTACATTGCAACGCACACATTTGCTCATCCAATATGGAAATATATTGTCTAAATGTTTGTATATCTATATATACTTTTTCTTTTATAATAAAACATTATAATATTTATTTATATATATATATAAACTAAAATTTTATTTATGTATAATTTTGTATAAATATATAAGTATTTATATATAAAATACATAATATTAACAATAGATATACATTAATAACTATATAAAAATATTTAAACCATCTAAAATATATCAAGTAAAATATATTTTTTGTAATGCCGAAAATAGTACATGTATAAATACATATTTTTTTAATATATATATATAAATGAATATATAAAATGCTTACATATATATGTGTGTGTGTGTATAATAAAAAAATATATAATAATACAAATAAATTATAATGTAATTTTATTTACATATAGTAATCACTAGGTCTTGCGCATGGATTAGAATATTTTTTTAAAATTTAATATATACATATATATATTGATAAAACCATATAAAATTATTTTAAAATTAATAAAAATATTTTATTTGAAACTAAATTTGAATTTTTTATTTTATGGAAATTTTAGATGAAAATTTTATAATTTATAATTTTATTATATAATTTTACATTTTAAAAGAATTTAAAAATCCAATTTTTAAAGCAGTTTTAATTTAAATACTTAAAAATAAAAGAATGTTTTTTTTTATTTTCTACCGTGAGTTTAATATGTCTTAACATAATTTTAAAAATATAAAACATGTTAAATAATACATATATGAATTTATATGGTTATTTATATGATAAATTGATTTAAATATTATTTAAAATAATATATAAATAAAAAATATTTTCTTCCTATCAAAAATTTTATACTTATTAAACATTATATATCAAATTATATTTTTACATAAATTTAATGTAGTATTTAAATTATAGACTATATAAATATATGTATAAATTATATATTAAATTATTTAAATAATCAAAAGTTGTTTTTTTAATCCTGAGCCGTGTTGCACAAAATGAATTATCATAAAAAAAATTATTTTTTTGTTTTTAAACATATATATACATATACATACAACCAATCAAAATTGTGACAATATAATTACATGTTGAAACCATCACCTAACTAATAATATTATATATATATAAATTAATGTTTTTAATTATATTAGGAATACACCTTTTAGCCAAAGCCCTTAAGTATACCTTGAAACGATGATGTAAGATCCTTGAAATAATTTCCGATCCAAAATAGTGTTAGTCCTTGAACCGTTGACCACCAACTATCGAATAACAGTTGAATTGATTTGATTTTTAGCTTAGGAAACATTAGAGATGGAAGGGAGAGTTCGGCCAGCAAGCTCTTAAGATGAAGGCTCCAAAAGATCCCCTAGAAAATGAGGGTAGAGATGCTTAAATAGAGGAAAGGAAAGAGAGAATTTAGGATCTCATATTTTACTCAATTTCCTTCCATCTGAGCCATCCATTATCAAGCCTCTCTAACCCCTATTGGAGCCTCCTGGAGCCCATATTTCAACCAAAATAATCAGCTCCCTATCATGGGCTTTAAACCCATTTAAAACCTGAATAAATATTTTGCATTTAAATTCAAATAAATGTGTATCGGTATTGTATATCGATTAATATATTTATAACTACTATAAATACGTTTAATAATATTTATTCATTAAATAAAAATCAAACTTTATAATTAGTATTTCATATTATTTTTTTCAATTAATTTTTAACAATTATAAATTAACTAAATCGTTTGGTCAAAGGAGAATTCATCGTTTTGGTTGTGTGACTCGTTAGATGTAAATTTGGCCAGCGATTAATATCAAACTATTCGAATATTAATCTTCAAACGTCACTTAGCAGGTACTGTGATATATTTTCAAATTTATCGCTTACTTGCTTTCGGTAAAATCTAATTTTACTTTGTTAAGCGTTACCAGGTTGTGACCTTTTGTTTACACCAATTCTCTTCGTCAAAACTATATCACCTTAAACTTATGGAATTTTGGTAATGGCCAAAATTCCAATATTGTTCATATTCAACTCTATAGTCTAAACTAACAATTATGATTAACTGAAATGCTCTGGCCAGAGATTTTGACTTTGAGTTGAACTGATACTAACCCAATATAACCGAGGAGACAAATCCTGTCTTGAATAGTATTTCACTTCCAATACTTCTACTCGACCCAACTATAGTCACTCGATGGACGTCGTGCCATAATTTGTCTATAATCAAAGCGAAGCTTTCATATTGAAGATTGATGGTATTCTCAAGTTGAGAGAACCGTGTTAATCAGTCATGTTAATATTTTCCATTTGATATTAGTTATATTAACCAACAAAAAACTATTGAGTGGGTCATTTTATATTTATCTAATAACTATTAGTACGTAACCCTTGTTGCCCCCAGTAGCCATAAGTAATACACTACCCAACATTTGTAAGCTTTAGGCACTCTAGTCTTAATGAATGTGTCGATATCCAGTATCAATACATCTTGACAAGAAATATTTAAAATGGTATATTTATTTTCACCGTGATAAATTACACACGGTTACAATACCTTGTAACTTCAGCAAAACATACCATATATGGATTTTCTATTAAATATACTTTTAATTAAATTAATTAATTAATATAACACATTATATCATGTATATAATAGAAAGAAAACACCTTTTATTTCAAATAAGGTTGATTATCGAGTTAGAAATATGTAACAAATTAAATAATTACCACTAGGGCATACCCTTAACTCTATTAATAGCATCATCTAGTTCTAAGTAATCAAAAATCCTCTCACATGTATCCAACCATTCCTACAATTCCATAACTGGTTCTATTCCTTGGAATGGTTTGCTACCAAGACCAGCAAAATCCTTATTTAGCTTCGCGAAATCAACCCCAGGTTTAATGAGCCCACACACCTCCAACACCCAATATACATGTATAGTGCACTGCTGCTACACCTGGCCGATGTAGAACGATAGTCAAGGTTGTAAAGTAAATAAAATAATCACAAACCATGTCATCTGTCTTACAACACATCAAATAAAATATAATAATCATCACAAATATAAAATAGGAGAGACAGTGATAACTAAATGAACTAGAAATATCATAGTGCATAGGTTCACAAATTTATACAAAATAGTTGAAGAGTTTATACAACTGGAAATAAACTCAAGGTGATCGTCTCTAAATAAAATAGCTAACACTGTCTAGGCTCCACAGTGTCGCACAATGGAATAAGTAATAGTAAGTCTATATATAATACGAGAAAGCACCATCTCCTCCGTGTCCTTTGTACAACACCGCGTTTCACCCAAACATGCTATCAAGTCTACTCAATTAAGAGTACCTAAGATAATGAGAAGAAAAACTTAAAACCTTGTGCAGACAATTGTCCGGTATGAGCGATAAGCAATCTCAAAATACTATAAAAGTCGATATAGTAAGGAATAAAGGCATAAAGAATCATACCTGACTTGTCCCTGCATCCAAGGGAGTTATCACATAACAACTATAATATGCTATTCTACTACCATCATCATAAAGTACACAAACGTCCTGGTATACTATCGCATGTCTATGCATCGATATCCTGGATATCTACGTCATGTGACATCCCTAGAGCGAAAACGGTAATCATAACAACCGTGGCAAACATAGCATCCATCAAACGATCATCACTGTCACTCAATCTGTCTTGGATATATGATAACTCATATGTCCATTCCTCCACCAGGGATTAATGGAAAAACCTTGGTAAACACCAATCCATAGCTGACACTAGACCCCTTCCTCGATCTAGGTATACGGATCCCTTCAATGGTAGTCGTTCCAAGTACCCAATGAGCTTCCTTACAATACCCTAACTTACGAGTACATTAGAAAACACTCTGATTATCAACAATTCCTTAGCATGAATATCTGAGCCTTTCCTCCCTCCATCTAGTATCCATTCATCATAACGGAACCCTTCAACGTTCCTTCTTTTCCATGATAAAACTCTTCAACGTAATATCCACGGGTTCCCTTCCTTGAACCTGCCTTGGTGGATAATCAACATCACGACTCCATCGACCGAGTCTTCCTCTTCAGAACACGTCTAGACATCTATATCAGTCATAGAATCAGCACCCCAAATTCCCAGAGCCATCACATCAAAGCATTCGAACATTGGCTCATCCATCAATCGTCATCCGTTATCACACCGCCATGTTGCAACCAGACGCCAAACGAACAAACGAATGAACGAACACCTCTAGCATGACCTTTAGGACCCCCTAACATATCCTGGAGGTTTGGCCAAGGTTGGCTAACTTCTATCCATGTCGGTAACGCCATGAATAGCTCATGTCACTGTCGAGATGAACCTCTTAGCCAAAATTGGCTTGGTGTTTTCTATATCGACCTCTTTCTTTCATTGCTTGCTTCTAGTCCTCCTCAAAGCCATACTCAGTCAAACTTGAAGCAAATGGCCTCCCTACTTGAAGCAACCCCAGTCAGTTCTTTCTCTACCACTCGATATCGACATGAAGTACTTGGTACATAGTATACTTTTCTCACTAAAATCCAGTTAATTCTTCCAAAATCCCTCATTTGCCTTGCTTCATGCTTATCCTGAAGTTTTTGCATAAGTTCCAAAGTATCTCCTTCATTGACTAGAAATGCATCACTACCGACCTGATTTCCAACCCCCACTAACATGAATTTGACTATCCAAATCAACTTCAAATCGCTTGAAATTTTTAGAGCATACTCCCCATGTAACGACCTGGAATTTCACTGCTTTAATTTATGAATATTTAATTAATTTTAAATATTCAAATATTGGTTTTCATAAGTGAAATAAAACTCTTTTAATAAATAAATAATGATGGTGAAATAGTTTTTAAAATGTGTTTACAAAAATATATTGTTCGAAGAAAAATAAAAATGTGACCGGAATTCGGTTTTCGAATTTTCGACTTTTCATCGAATAAAAGTTATCAAAAATCTTTTTCACTTTTGAGTAACACATATACATATAGTATAAATAAGCTAGAACTATATGGTGTGTCTGTGAATGTGTATATATATGTTGTACTTAAGTTTATAAAAATAAAAAGAATATATATATATATATATATATATATAAAGTGAAACACATGTAGACATATGTAAATATATGCATTAAATGCATGTTGGCTAAGCATGGTAAAGGGGGCAAGGGTGGCGATGTGGCAAGTGGATGTGGAGGGTAAAGGACAAGGCTATTTTAGTAATTTACTTTATTCTCTTACTTATAAATACCCCTTTCACTTCTTTAATTTCATCTCTTTTCCTTCTACCATATCTTTCTCATATATTATCCAAATAGATGATTTCGTTTTATTAAACCATATAAAATTCAAGTAGCTACAACTTTCATGTGTACCACTTCTTCAAATTTTGAACTTAACCATGCCCAAAATCTCATTTCTTTGAAGAGTATTTTTGGACCCAGATTTTCAAGTCCCAAAATACCTCTTGTTCTTTTGACACTGTCTCCATCAAAACAGATCCAAATTGAGTAACTCTTTTTTCTAAATTGTAGAGAAAAGAATTTTCAAGAACTTTCACTTTGGAAACTTTTACAAATTACATGAGTATGTTGTCCAAAATCATTTGAAAGACGACCCATTTTCGAGTTATTTTGGATGGCTTAAGGTAAGAAAAGCTTGTTTTTATATAAAATTTCAAACTTTAAATTATTGTTATTTTGATTATGAAAGGATATTGCTTGATTTTTTAGATGCTGATGGATGTATATATATTTGCTTGGATAGTAATATGTATGTGTTTATATGGAAATTTAACCTAGATTTAAAAGAGTAATCTAAAAGTAATATAAAAGATATAAAGTTGTGATCTTTGTTATGTTTGTGTTTGGATGGGTCTATGTATGTTGTAATCCCGAATACATCAATGTATGTTAAGGAAAGTTTAGCACTTGAATTTGTTAGGTAGCGACATAGAAATCTTTTGTTTTAAAAACTAGTTTACTTATTAATTGTTTTTGAAAAATTATTATTTTTAAACTTTGATTTAGTTCCCAAAACCTTACTTTTGTTTTTAAAAATATTATATTAAGTTATAAGAGTGTTTAATATATGAAAGCTAAGAAGTTTAAAGTCATTTGTTATGTTAAACCAGTTTTGAAAGTTATAGGTTATTTATGGATAGTCGCTATAAATGTAGTTCATAAAAACGAACTCTTTTTGAAACCTAAAATGTTATCACTTGAGTATCTTTTTGAAAAGTGTTTTCAAAACAAATTTTAAGTAATAAAAGTAGCTATTAAATTTAGTAATTAATTATTGATTAATTTAATGATTATTTAATTAATTAAGTTAAGATGATTAGTACTTAATCATTAGTTAATAAAGGGAATTAGTACTTAATTATAAATTAAGTAAGTTAATTAATTAATTAAAGGTTAATTGTTATTTGATAATTTATTTAAAGATTTATTATTATTTAATTAATAATTAAAGGTTAATTATTATTAAAATTATGAAAGGGTTTAAATATTAAATTAATTACAAATTAAGTTAAGATTTAATTAATAAGGTTTATTTATTCTTAAATGAAAGTTTAATTTATTATTTAATTATTATTTAAGGATTAAAGTATAATTTAATTACAAATTAAGGTTTAAGTAATTATTTAATTATTAATTGGGAATAATTAATAGTTCATTACTTATTTAAGAGGATAATTTAATTATTTATTTAAAGTTAATTATTATTTAATGATTAATTAATGTTCGGTCATTATTAAGAAATGGGTTTAATTGCTAATTAATTACGGAATAAAGGTTTTGATTTTAAATCACTTGTTTCCGAAGGTCAATTTTCGTTTAAAGCGAGCTATCATTTAATGAACGGTTTTAAACCCAAGGGATTTCTTTGTCAATTACCCTTAAGTAACCTCAAATGAATATGAATCCCAATGACATCTGTTTAGCAGAATAAACCACCATTCTGCTAATTAAATTGTATATGACATTTGTTTGGTAAAATAAATCACAATTCTACTATAATTTACAAAGTAGGTTATATGTTGACATCTTTTAAGCAAAACAAATCCTCATCTGCTATTATAATAACTTGGACATTTGCCTATATGTGATTGGCTGTTATGTGTTGTTTCCTTTTACATATCTGCTTATTATGTAAATACCCATGTTATAACTTGGATAAGTTAACTCAATTAAACAAACCATTATGGTCACTGAGCCTCTTCCTAATTTTTATGAAGTCAAATATTTCATTTTTCCTTTTAGATAATGGTTTAAAGTTTATTACATTTTAAAATATTTAAAGGATAATTAAGCAATTATTTTATTAAAGGTGTTTGGAGTAATTTGATACTTTTTGAATGATTGTTTAAAATCATTATTTTGGTAATGTGGTTTAAAGATTAATTAAATGAAGAATGCTTAAATAATAACTTGTTTATTTCAAGGTTTTTTAAATAATTGATTTTATCAAAGGAACCTAAATGATTAAGTGTATTAAAGAATTTTATTTTAAATAAGGATAATTTATAAAAGAGTTTTTATTAATGATTTGGATATTTATAAAAGAGTTTTTATAAATGGTTTTGGATATTTATAAAAGAAATTTTGTAGAATGATTTTGGAGATTCATAAAGAGTTATATAAAGGGTTTTGATATTTATAAAGAGTTTTGCAAAATAACTTAGTGGTTTATAAAGAGTTTTGTAACTGTTTTGGAATTTAAGTAAAGGAGATTCATAAACAAAAGAGATTTGTTAAAAGGATTTACTGAAGTAAATTAATAAAAGAAGTTAGGATTTGATTTCCTTTAATTAACCTTCTTAATTCTGGTGTTTTGAACGTTCGTTCCACACTTAACACTGAAGGAATATTGTTTGAGGTTATCTTTATTTCCAATTTAAATAACATTTTGTTTTGATCCTTTAACATGATTTGTAAATGAGAAATCTTTCACAAATGTTTTGTGAATATACTTATGTCAGTGAGATAAGTATATGGATGTTTTTGATAAACACTTTTGAAAAGAGATTTTAATAAATGAAAGATTTATTTTGAGGCTTAGTGGTTGCTATGGGTAATTAAATCTCTGAATTGTTGTTTTTTGTTTATTTGATAGTTAAATAATCGACTATCAAATATGGACATGTTTTAACTCGGGAAGTGTGTTGAGTATATTCAATTTCCCCGGTGAGGACCCGAATACTTATTTCATACTTTCAAAGAACCGGAATTGAGTTAGCCGGAAATTATCGCTTAGTTTGGAGACACCTGTTTCCGAATTTATCTGAACCACTTCAAACTAATAACGTTCGTGATGAAGTATGATATGGAGCTAAACCATTCTTCCTGAGGGTGATTCCAAAATGGAAGAGAGTAAAATTCTAAATGCTTGTTCGATCCCAGAACAACTTGTATGGATGAATGCTAGCATTGCATCTCTACTTGGAGGGCAGTGTCAGCATTCCAAGATGTATGTTAGTAGAAGAGGTAATAGCGTAGTCCCAAGCTTCACAACCCGGAAGAATGACTAAAACAGGGTATGTAGCAGAGCCATGTGGTTAGCTACCATTAGGAGCCATCATCCCATTTTAGATTGTCCCTTAGAGTTGTTTTGTGCACAGGCATCGAGGGGCAAAATAAAGCTGCTTTGGTGTCAAAGGGGTAAGGTTATCCAACTTGTCGTGTTAAAAAGGGCAAGGCCAGCTCTGTGTAGTAGAGGGGCAGATGCGTCTGTAGCCCAAGTACATTTTCTAGAGGTGTACCATCGGAAGGTTGTCCTTTACCTAGTCATAGTTAGAATCCATTTCCAATACATGCCTTTTCGGTTTGATTGTAGAGCCTAGTATGCTAGAATTTAATTAATGTAACAGTTTCGGCTATGATTCAATATTTACTTTAACCCTGAACATTATTATAATACCATTGGATTTTTATAATAAAATGTTTTAGTTATCATAAGGTAAAAACCCGTCTATGTTTATGTGCGGCATGGTCCTACGAGATACTATTTATTTTGAAAGGTTTTCCAAATATAGTAATCCATATGATTCGTTTTGAGCTTTTCTCACGCTAGTTTTACTAGACTAACCCGGGCGTTGTTTTCCTATAATGCTCAGGTCAGCCCAAGCATGCTTTCTAGATTTAGTTGGATTCTTTGGAGCTTTCAGGAGATGAGCTGGATTTTCCAAGACATATTCATGTATCTTATATTCTTCTGTTGTTTAATTATCCTTGATGTCTATTTGTTGTATTTATCAAATTGTAACGGCAGGCTGTTATAACCGTCCAACTGATAATATGTTAATGTACTCTGATGTTGTGTGTAATAAAGATGATTTCTTTTTGTAAAGACTTGTTCAGATTATATATTACTCATCACGTTTTGTGAGATTATGTTCTGCCTTATTCTTTCTTTCACCCTAAACGACCTGTCTTTCGAACACTTAAATGATCAGCATATGAATACTGAGGATGTATTAACTATCATCTTTTAGTGTAAGAAAGGCAGATTGTCACACCCCATGACCCCTTGTATGACATATCCAAAATCCATCTAATTTTGAAAATTTCGAGCTGTTTGCTCCGATCGACATAGCGCTTTTCTAACCATTTAAAATCACTAACAAACATATCAAAACAATCCATACAAGAGCAAGCATCATTCATTGATGTCCAAGCAACATATTCAATTCATCCAAACATGATTTATGAACGTATAATTCCCTAGATCTAGCTCTATGAAAAATGTCAATGTTACACTATAATTTCTACGAAGTACAAATCGCTAATATTCGAAAGGAAATCTCCTTAGCTTGTACTTCCAAGAGCTATCTTTTGGTTTCTAACGAGAGCATGCAATCCGAGAGCATGAATCAAAGTGTCAACCAAGGCTAAGATAATTATTCAGTTGAGATAAAAAGACTGACTGAGACATCAGTTGTCGAAGCCCAAAGCGATCAACAAATAATAGCGATAAACGACTTAGATAGCCTAGGGCGAGACTAACGGCTAAGGTGAATGGAAGATATCCAAAAGCTATATATAAAAATGACATGTCAGCAATCCACGTCAAGTTACACTCAACCAGATGATGATAAGCGTTCAAATCAAGACCACTCATAGCAAGCCAGATTATCAATCCAAAGAGAAGGTGCTCAAACAATGGTGTCACGGCTTATTGGCTATAAATAGCGGCAATCCCAAGGCACGGGGGATCGGCTGGCATAATAGAAATTGACATAAAATCATTAAGCATACTTTCCTATATTAGAGCTCTATTTAAAAATTCATTAATGGTAGAAACGCTTAGATTCAATGTAATAAGCCACTTGGCTATATAAGAGTGACTAAATAAGGAAATGACAGTGGACATAGGGACTTTCGGCCCAAACCACTATAAAAATCTCAGTGTTATTTACTTTCAGCCCTTTACTTTCTGCTTATTTATTGTCCTAATTCGGTAGTTCAACATCTAGTAACTCCAACAATACAACATCACATCTCGATATTCCTATATCCGGGACTTATAATCACACTAGCTTCTAGAGCTATATCTTCAGACATTAGGGTGTTGGTGTAGACAAAATTCTGCACTAAGTTTTTTTCTGCCAGAAGGAGGGCCCGAACCTCTGCATTTCTTTTCCTTCTGATGATCCAACGAGAGCATTTTAACCAGTTATGTCTAGCCCGAAAACAAAAGAGTTATCTCAAAACTACCCCTGAACCTTCGCATTTAGCTCATTGAAGAAGACAACAATGAAGAGCCTCTTGGATCAAACAACTTTTGAGGTATCTCCAAGGATCACTTCATGAATCAGCCCAGATCCGAAAGATTGTCAAGGCCCTGCATGATGAAGTTAGGGACATGTCCATCAAATTATTAAAATATAAAGGTCTAGTTTCTGCTAATAAGAGAGCCCTTCCAGATGTCTAAGACAGTAAGTTTCGAAAGAAGTTGAAGCGTGATTAAGACCTTACCCCACTCAATCAAAGCTTGTTTCGAATATTCATGGAAAATCGTAATGACCTCTCTTACCCTATTTACCCCTCATTAAAGAAAGAAAATCCAAAGAGTGAGAAGTATTGTGCTTACCACTTGAGGAATGGACATGAGACAGACAAATGTCGAAAACTCTCTTATGCGATCGAAAAATTCATACAAAAGGGAAGTTAACTAAATTTGTTAAGCATTAGATTAAATATCCTATTTTAGAATTATTCATTTCATTTTACTTTTCTGATTCTAGAAGAACTCCATGTAACACTTGCCAAATGAATGCATAAGGTGTTTCTTTCCGCAAAAGATGAAATTGCAAGAAGGATTCTTTTCATAAGTCAAATTCCAACAGACAAATAAAAGGCCCAAATTCCATTAAATTGCTTATCTCGGTTATAACTTCAAAAGTATCAAATCCAAAGGAGAAGGGAACCTCATAGTTTCGAATCTCTGAAAGTTTAATCAATGGGCCTCGTTGCATCATCTTTGACATAACCCTATCCAAGGTTCCGATACTAAGGGGATATTCAAGTCCCGGTATTTACGGTCTCCCTTTTGGTATGTTTTCTCTCTTAAGAACTTTTGCATATCATACTTGCATTTAGAATTTAAACTAAAATTCCCTATCCATACTTGCATTTAGAATTTAAACTAAAATTCCCTATCCATACTTGCATTTAGAATTTAAGGACCAAAATCCTTCCATTAATCTAACAAGATTAATAGACAATTTCATGGGAATCCTCTCATTCACCTGATGAGATTAATGAGGAATTTCACTTTTTTCTACTATATACATATATCTACATTAATTATACACACACACACACACACACACATATATATATATATATGTATGTATATCAATGGTTTCCTTTTTTTCAAACTAAGGTAAAAACTTTCTTTTGCATAATGTGCTATGAAAGCCATATAATCTTAAAAATCTTTCACGAAGTACCTTAAAACACTTTACCCAAGAAATTTGTGTTTTCCTTTACCAAATTACAATTAGCATTCCGTAAGATTATTAACTCAAGATAATTTTAGATGACCGATGCCCGCCAAAAGGGGTTGTAGTTGGGCGACACTAGCCAAAAGTGGCTGTAGATGGCTGACACCCGCCAAATTTGGTTGTAGATGGCCAACACCAGCCAAAAGTGGTTATAGAATGGTCGACACTAGCCACAAGTGGTAAGTAAATTAGGATCCAATGATGAAATTAGTAGACCTGGCCATAAGAGCACCCCCACGGTGATGCACAACAAAGTGTAAGACCAATATCACCTAGGTTTAAAAAGACGTCGAAAAGTAGAATGCATGTTGATAGTGATTCATGGTCAGTGGAATCATGCACTGGGTAGATTCCTAACTAGAGTAGAATATTAGGTAGATTCCCAATAATAGTGAGCCATGGTCAAGGAGTACCATGCATTGGGTAGATTCTTAATTAGATTAGAATGTTGGGTAGATTCCCAATTAAGGTTAGAATGTTGGGTAAATTCCCAATTAAGGTTAGAATGTTGGGAAGATTCCCAATTAGATTAGAATGTTGGGTAGGTTCCCAATTAGATTAGAATGATGGGTAGATTCCTAGTTAGACTAAAATGTTGAGTAGATTCTCAATTATAATGGAATGTTTGGTAGATTCCCAACTAGATTAGAGCGTGAGGTAGATTCTCAATGTTAGTGAGCCATGAACGAGAAGTGCCATGCATTGGAAAGATTCCTAGTTAGATAGGAAGTGAATAGATTCCCGATACGGGGAGAATGTTAGGAGAAGTTCCTAAGTTAAGACACCAAGTAAATTCTTGGTAAACCAAAAAAAAGTAAATGTGAACATAGGATCAGAATAAGACGAGACACTTAATTGTGCTACTAGGTTGGCTCCAAACAAGAATCCAAATATAAAAGTCGGTCGGGACCAAAATCTTATTTTAACGAAATATGCCCGGGGGAAAAAGATACCCCACAGAAGGAAAGTCTTAAAAAGAACACTCAAGCAAAGTGATAGCATAAGAAGTGAGACCGAAAAGAATAAAGTTTCTGTACATATAGTTTATTCAAGAAAATGTTACAAGGGATAAGCCGAGATGAACACCTAAAGAGATAGTTTTATAAAATTGAATTACAAAATCAAGAACATCGGTAGGTAAGGTATAAGGGAAAAGAAGAGATCCTTCCCCAACTAGGCAAACCAAGATGATAATTCAGAACCCTTCAAAACAATCAGGATATTCATGGTCTTGGAAGGAGTCTATTAGCATTATCATCCTCAGCCTCTTTTCCTTTCTTCGTTTAAAAGAAATAGCCATGTCATCTCCTGAAACCATATATTGATTTAGGGCTCACTCTTCTTTGAAATAATTTAGCTCTTAGTTTTAGACATAGCTTCGACACAAGGAAACTGCTCTTAACATAAAAAGTCATAAGAGTTACTTTCAACTTTTGGAGCTTGGCTACCATATCCTCGTAAGATTAGTTAAGAGAGGCATAATCTTGCTGAATCTTTGAACGGCTCAAGCAAAACACACCCTAAGGAAAATCAACTTATGGTTAGTAGATATAAAAGACGATGATAAAGAAATATTTCATATTAGCTACTCTAGTTTGAAACATCATATGACAATCACATCAAGTCAAGCAGAAATTCAAATATAATCGAGTCATCAAGGGTGTTTCGTTCTAGAATTTATACAAATCAAAAGTTACTTAAGTCATGTTATTACAAAGGCAAGTCACAGAATGTTTTCATCAACACAAGTATTATCGAGAGTACCTTTTTATACCCCCTTGTCAGCAGAAGTGGCTCCCTCCTCCTCCTCTATTGAGGTTTCGGCTTCATGTCCCACTTGGGCCTCGATATCTTTCTCCTTCTAATGCTCCTCATACCTTTTGACGAAGTTAGCCTCTACTGTGGAAGCATGGTCCCTAAGATGGTCTAGAGAGAAAGTCATGTTTTGATCCCTGTGGTAAGCATAAGCATCGAATAAAACCTGGAAAGCCTGTCTACTAGACTCTCTCTCATGCTTGTCTCTAGAAATTTAATGATCTCTATCAGCCACCCCGGCCTCGGTTTTCTTCAGCCTCTCATACCTTTCTTGCACAGCTTTCTTAAAAGTCTCGATCTTACGATCCTTCTTTCCCACAATTCTACTTGATTCTTCCACTTGAGTAGTTGCCTCTTGCACTTTGATGTTGAATCCTGCAAACTCCTTTATCATTGCCTCGGTAGTGGCTACCGTCTCCTCAATTTTTAACCACCCATGTTGAAGGGCGGAGATTTCTGCCACAGTCTAAAAAGAAGCGACAATGTAAGAACATATGTTGGAATCATAAACCTACATGTGAAAATGCATTTTTACCTTAATGCTTTCCCGAAGGCTATACTCGATTGTTTTTCGGATTCTCGTGGAAGAAGACATAGGTCTAACATGCGCTTCGATAATGGCATTAAAAAGGTCACCTTCAAAAGCAGCTCTAGCTATTTTCATTGCTTGCTTGTTCTTCTCAGAAAGTAAACCCAAAGCCTTCCCCTGGTACTCTAGACTTTAGAGGATCCAATAACCTTTTGTTTCTTCAAGCCGAGAGTACTCTTATCAGAAAGAATCAATGTAGACCTCTTCTTGGTCGCTTTCCCTTTACTCAGGGAGCCGGTCTTCTTAGGAGAAGAAGACACTGAAGAAAAAAAAGATAAGGTCAAAATTAAAGTTAAGATTAAGTTGCGGTAAGAGACTAAAATAAACTAGTTTAATGGTTAAAGAGTAAAACCCCTGGTTTCATTTTCTCCAGGATCGGACTAGCTTCCCCTCCACTATCAACGACTATGGTAAAAGCTATCTCATACTTCTTGGAGGGTGTGAGCTGGACAAATATAGTAGGAGGCAGCAAGCCCCAAGCTTTTAGTTTGTCTTCAGAAAGAACCAGGTGTCGGAATTTCTGTAAGAAAGGAATCTTCATAACTTCCTTATACCTTTCCTTATAATTGTCAGTGATAACCAGATTGCAAATCCTCTTAGGTCTTACTATTTAAGATTTAACAAAATGAGGAGATACAACTTAGGTTACGGATGAGACTAAAGGAAAGAAAAGTGTCCAAAAACATACCAGCATTGTTAAAGGAAGTAACAATTCGATCGAAGTGGCCTTAACGAAGAACCACCTACATGGAGTTATCTTACTAAAGGGATCTTGTAGAGGAAATGGCCATAGAAATTTGAGAAAATACGTGAGAAATTCCCCAATTGATTTGGATTCTAACAAGTTGAACATATAATTGATCACGAGAGTAGGTATGTCCCGATAACCACTTTCGGAATATAAGATCGCCATGGCAGATAAAGTTGTGTAGGAAGTAGCCAAGAGCTGGAAAGTATTAATACAATAAAATTCAAGAACATCAACAAATAAGGGTGCTAGGGGTAAGAGTATCGCATGCTCTAAATGCTCTACAGACCGTACAAAATACTCTTCCGGAGGATTGCTATAATGCATCCCAGACCAAGGAGCGAGCTTTTCAACTCCTATGATACCATACAAAGACAAAATATCATTGAGTTCTTGTCGAACCTGAATAGGAGCATCCATTTCAAATTTAAGAAAGTAGGGCGGAGGTCGAAAGAGGAATCGAAGAAATCTTGAAAATAACAATGGTGGCTTTACAATTTGAACAAGTGAAAAGAGGAGAGAAAAGAGAGGAGTGTTTATATTAAAAGAATGGCATAGATTAAAGAAAGAGAAGTTTTCCAGCATGGATTTAGAGTGACAAAGAATATCAAAAGGTTACCTTGTCAGATGCCAGGTCATCCTTGCACAAGAAAGGAGAAACACTTTTTGAAGATGATCAATCAACTGCCAACATCTGGGTCAACATTTAATGCAAAACTAGAACCCATCCCTTCAAAAGTCTAGTCCCGAATGATCACTTACATGTTTGTGCTATAAACAAAGTTTTGGCCTTACGGTCCCAAATTAGATTTTTCCTTTCGGCACTGTAACAATTTCGCTTACCACAGAGCCTATATGGCTACAAGTGACAAGCATAGTTTTCGAAAAAGTTTTGACCTCACGGTCCCAATTTAGATTTTTCCTTTCGTCATTGTAACAATTTCGCTTACCATATAGCCTAGATAGCTTCAAATGACAAGCATAGTTTTCGAAAAAGTTTTGACCTCGTGGTCCCAATTCAGATTTTGTCTTTCGACACCGTGACAATTTCACTTACCGCTTAGTCTAGATGGCTTCAAATGACAAACATAGTTTTCGAAAAAGTTTTGACCTCACGGTCCCAATTAGATTTTTCCTTTCGGAACCATAAAATTTTCGCTTACCACTTAGCCTAGATGGCTTCAAGTGACATGCATAGTTTTCGAAAAGGTTTTGACCTCATGGTTCCAAATTAGATTTATCCTTTCGGTTCCATGATAGTTTTACTTACCACTTAGCCTAAATGGCTTCAAGTGACAAACATAGTTTTCGAAAAAGTTTGACCTCACGGTCCCAAATTAGATTTTGCCTTTCGGTGTTGTAACAGTTCGCTTACCACTTAGCCTAGGTGACTTCAAGTAACAAGCATAGTGTTTGAAAAAGTTTTGACCTCACGGTCCTAAATTAGATTTTTCCTTTCGGCACCGTCACATTTTCACTTACCACTTAGCCAAGATGGCTTCAAGTGACAAGCATAGTTTTCGAAAAAGTTTTGACTTCATGGTCCCAAATTAGATTTTGCCTTTTGGCAACGTGAAGTTTCGCTCACCACTTAGCCTAGATGGCTTCACGTGACAAGCATACTCTTTGAAAAGTTTTGACCTCATGGTCCCAAATTAGATTTTGGCTTTTGGCACTGTAATAGTTTCGCTTACCACTTAGCCTAGATGGCTTCAAGTGACAAACATAGTTTACAAAAAAGTTTTGACCTCACGGTCCCAAATTAGATTTTGCCTTTCGGCACCGTAACAGTTTCGTTTACCACTTAGCCTAGATGACTTCAAGTGACAAGCATAGTGTTCAAACAAGTTTTGACCTCACGGTCCCAAGTTTAATTTTGCCTTTTGGCACCGTAACAGTTTCACTTACCACTTAGACTAGATGGCTTCAAGTGACAAGTAGAGTTTTCGTAAAAGTTTTGACCTCATGATCTCAAATTAGATTTTTCCTTTTAGCACCATAACAGTTTCGTTTACCACTTAGCCTAATGGCTTCAAGTGATAAGCTTAGTCTTCGAAAAAGTTTGGACCTCACAGTCCTAAATTAGATTTTTCCTTTCGACACCTAAACAGTTTCACTTCGTCCAAATGACTTTAAGTGGAAAGCACGATTTCCAAAAGTTTTGTCCTTACAGTCCCCGTTTAGATTTCGTTTTTCAACATCCAAAAAATTTGACTTATCATCTAACCCAGATAACTTCAAGTGGAAAATATGATTTTAAAAGTTTTAATCTCACAGTCCAAGTTAAAATTTCACCCCTTCAATTTTAAAACCGTTAATTACTCATCACTTGACCAAGGCAACAAGCTATGCCTTCACCCCTTGGCACTGATTTCAAATTTTTTTCAAAACTCTCCTATTAAGATTAGATCTTTACGAGTTGCATAAGTGAAGCAGCACCCCCGAAAGCTCAGACTTAACTTCATGATGGGAAAAGAATTACAAGCCAAGGATTGAACCTGATACAACAATATTCTTTCCAAAGTCCACCTCATATCAATCATATGAGGTAAACTTTAGGGGGCATGTATTACATTATAATTTCTACAAAGTACAAATCGCTA
This sequence comes from Allium fistulosum, assembly GCA_030737815.1. Taxonomy (NCBI): domain Eukaryota; kingdom Viridiplantae; phylum Streptophyta; class Magnoliopsida; order Asparagales; family Amaryllidaceae; genus Allium; species Allium fistulosum. The sequence continues at coordinate 1,423,392,770 of CM060903.1, read as the reverse complement.
ATATTCGAAAGGAAATCTCCTTAGCTTGTACTTTTAAGACCTATCTTTCGGTTTCTAATGAGAGCATCCAATCCAAGAGCATGAATCAAAGTGTCAACCAAGGCTAAGATCATTATTCAGCTGAGATAAGAAGCCCGACCGAGAGCATCAGTTGTTGAAGCCCAAAGCAACTCAACAAATAGCAGTGATCAAAGGCTTAGATAGCCCAAGCCGAGACAACCGGTCGAGGTAAATGGAAGATATCTAAAAGCTATATATAAAAGTGAAATGTCATCAATTCATGTCAAGTTATACTCAACTAGATGTTGACAAGCGTTCAAATCAAGATCGCTTATAGCAAGCCAGATCATCAATCCAAATAGAAGACGCTCAAACAATGGTGCAATAGCTTAGTGGCTATAAATAAGCAACAATCCTAAGGTACAGGGGATCGGTTGGCATAACTAAAATTGACATAAAATCATAAGTGTACTTTCCTATATTAGAGCTCTATCCAAAACCTCATTAATGGCGAAAACGCTTAGATTCAATGTAATAAGCCTTTCGGCTATATAAGAGTGACTAAATAAGAAAAGGATAATGGACGTAGGGACTTTCGGCCCGAACCACTGTAAAAGTCTTGGTGTTATTTACTTTCAACACTTTATTTTCTGCCCATTTATTATCGTAATTCAGTAATTCAACGTCTAGTAACTCCAATAATTCAACATCACATCTCGGTATTCCTATATCCGGGACTTATAGTCAAACTAACTTCCATAGCTATATCCTTAGACCTTAGGGTGTTGGTGTAGATGAAATTCTGCATTAACAGACAACATGACTCATAAATGGGTGCAAAACTATTTAAAATCCATTCTTATCTTTTTAAATTTGGCCATAAACATGTCATTAAGATTAGATTAAAGTTTGAAAACGTTTTAACAGCAAAACATACTAAAAGCGTCATTTTTAATTTATTAATATACATAGAATAGTGAGAAGTACGAAACCACTCACCTAGTACCAAAGTTACCTAATAATCCTCTTAATTCATGATGGACAGCAAGAACATGAATTCCAATGTAGCAAAATGATAGATCTGGAGTTTCCCTTCTGTTAATTACCTTCTAAGGATGATTTATGCTAGATTAAGGATGAAAAAAGGAGCTTTTTAATAGAAATTAAGTTAATGGGGTATAGACTTGCTTTTGGAAATGGAAAAAGTGATTAGATTTGTTCCATTGTCCTTATTAGGCATAAATATTAAAATGAGTTAGTGGGCTTAAGGTTGAGCTTAACTAATTACCCACTAATCTACTAATCTGGCTAGTTGCAGTCCAAATTTAAAATGGCTATATCTCCTAAACGATAAGTCCGTTTTTCTATAATGATCACTCTACGGAAAGAGAAACCATCGTCTCGATCAAATGGATGTCGCTTTAGAACCCAATTAAGCTCCTATCAAAAGTTATGAGCTTTACAAGATTTTCAATGTTAAAACTATCTGATAAAAATTCTAAAGATGTAAAATGTCCATAGTAATAATTTCCTAAAATTATAGAATCATACGAGCTCATTTGAATTAAATAATATTTCATGATCCTCCGATATGTAAAATATGGGTCATTACACTCTCCCCTCTTCCTTTAGGGATCTCGCCCTCGAATTCTCTAAATAATTAATGAATATTCAACCATGGTTACCCCTCATGCCTAACAATCATAGGCAATCATCAACCATATCAAACAGGCAGCCATGCAATCAATAATGTAGGCGCACCTATCCTAGCATGCAAGATACTAAATTATCCTATATGATATCAAAATTGAAAGTAAATACGATAAACAGAAGGTGTTACCATGCAAAGAGCTCTGGATATGCAGCCCTCATACTCTCCTCAGTTTTCACCCAACCGAACCTTCATTAACTCCACCATCTTCCTCTTAAGTTGCTTCGTATCACGTCTGACTATACGAATTGGCCTACGTGGTCTCGAAGCTTCTATTCAATCTTGATATCATCAAGTTAATCTGATTCAATCATCACACCTAAGACGTGCACAAACTTCCGCAAGTGAGAGACGTGAAATACATTATGCGCCTCTACCATCTTCTAAGGTAAGTCAACCTTATATGCTAGATTACCAACCCTCTCTACAATTAAAAAAGGACCTATGAATCTTGACGTCGACTTCACCTTACTACTGAATCAAAAAACGTTCTTTAGCGGAGAAATCTTCAGAAACACCATATCGTCGACAAAGAACTCCAAATCTCTGTATCCCGTATTAGCGTATCTCTTCTGCCTATCCTGAGTAGCCTTCATTCATTGTCGAATGATTTCGATCTTCTCTGAGGCCTTTATGATCATATTTGGCCCAAGTATCAATTTCTCGCCCACTTCCCACCAAATACTAGACTGGTAACTATTGTTGTATGTGAACTCCACCAAATGCAAATGATCATCTCACTAACCTCCAAAATTGAGTATGCAAGCTTGTAAGTGATCCTTTAGTATACGATTTACCATTTCGGTCTACCCACTGGTTTGCGGGTGATATGTTGTACCGATATGCAGCTCGATCCCCAGCACCTCTTGTAAGCTTTTCCAAAACCCATTAGTGAATAAAGGGTCTCAATCACTCACAATGCTCTTCAGAACACCATGAAATCACACTACCCGTTTCATATATAACTCGACCTATTTGTATGTCGTTCTATTAGACTTGATGGGTATGAATCGAGTAGTTTTCGTCAGTCTATCGACTATAACCCAGATGTTATCATACACTTCTCTGGTTCTCAGTAATCCATCGATGAAATCTATCAAAACTTATTACCACTTCCACTCGGGAACTTCCAGTGGTTGCATCAACCCACTCGGATTTTTTTGCTCTAACTTTACCGACTGGTAGTTCATACACTTTGAGATGAATGTCCCAACATCCTTCTTCATCCCCTCCCAATAATACTTTTGCTTCGTATTATGGTAAACCTTATTACCATCAGGATGTATAGTCAATCTAGAATGATGGCGCTCTTATAGTACTTCCTCACGTAATCCATCAATATCGAGAACAAACAATCTCCCATCTTTAGCGAGCCAACCATCTCGGTCGACTCTGTATTGCCTCATCTCTATAGAGTTTACCCCTTCTTCTATTTCTGCTATGATCTCTGCTAGTCTAGCACCTCGCTTCTGACCAATACCAATCCTCCTGATCAATGTTGGTCTAATTGTAAAATTCGCCAACATCTCTAGCTCTAGCTTGCAACGTGGTCTGAATCATAACTAGCAATATACTCCAACTGCTTCCATTCTAGGATCATCACTCCCAAACTGGCATGTCTTCTACTCAAAGCATATATAGGAAATGCTAAGGTCATAAGAGGCTAAGAACTCTAACCATCGCTTCTAATGAAGGTTGAGGTCCTTCTGGGAGAAAAGGTATTTCAAGGATTTATGGTCCATGAACAACTCAAACCTTTCCCTAAGTAGATAATGCCTCCATATCTTCAAAGCAAAACTATCGCCTTCAACTCCAAATCATGGGTCAGATTCTTCCTCTGATGCGGCTTTAGTTGTCGACTAACGTAGGAGACAACCTTGCCTCCTTGCATCAATAATGCACCCAATTCGATACCACAAGCATCAATGTATAATGTCATCTCCTCATTCCTACTCGGATTGGTCAACATCGGTGCACTTGTCAACCTCTCTTTCAGACTTACGAACGATTGCTCACACTTTGCGTCCCTTACAAAGGTCTGAGTTTTCTTCATTAAATTGGTCAACCGTACTGCTACTTTCGAGAAGTCCTAGACAAAACGTTTATAATTTCTTGTTAATCCAAGGAAACTCCTTACATCAGTAGCATTCTTGGGTTGGTTCCAATTTTGAACCGCTGCCACCTCTGTAGGATCGACTGCAATACCCTGCTTAGAGACAACATCACCCATGAATCTCATTTCCCTCCTCCATAAGTGACACTCAAAAAATTTTGCTTCCAATATGTGATTCCCCAACACTTCAAGAACAATTCTCAAATGTTTCTTATTTCCTTCTCTTTTCTAAAGTAGACTAGAATATCATCCATGAATACAAGTACAAACTTATTTAGCTGATCCCTGAAGATACGGCTCATAAGATCAACAATGTATGTTAGAGCATTGGTTAGCCTGAACAACATAACCAACCACTCATATAATCCATATGACATACAAAATGCAGTGATCGACACACTCTTTTTGCTACCCTCGGTTGGTGAAATCTCATCGAAAGATCGAACTAAGAGAACACGTTCGGGCCATGGAGCAGATTGAACAAGTCATCGATACATCGGAGTGGATACTTGTTCTTCCTTATTACCTTTTTCAGCTCGTGGTAGTCAACTCACAACCTCAAAGAGCCATCCGCCTTAGTAGCGAATACTATGGGTGCGCCCCACTTAGATAATGAACCCTCACCTCGATAGGTCACTCATTTGCACCTCTAACTCCTCCTACTGTCTAGGTGTCATACGCCTTAAGGCCATAACTGATGATCTAGCATCTTTTACTAAGTCTATGTAGAACTCAATCTCTCGATGTAGCGGCAATCCGATCACCTCCTTGAATATGTTCGGATACTCTCTAAAGATAGGCATAGATGACAACTCATCCTATAGGACCTCCAGTGAATATAGAAGCAAACCTTGGCCTCATCCTTTGGTAGGAAGTCAATCTCTACTTTCTACCCATCCTCAGTCCCAATTGTCACTAACAGCTTCTCACAATTCACCACGACTACATACCTCCTTACCTAATCCATCCCTAAGATAATTCCAAACTCAATGAAACTCAAGATGAAGCAATTAAAAAATGAGCATCCGTGACTCGATTAGACCAAACAATGATAAACCATATAAAGATTAATAGGGCCTCCAACAGGATTCATCACTAAGGTCGGTCAACTATTTCGGGTCTTAATACCAATCTGTCTACCCGGTCACTAGATATAAAGGAATGTGAAGCCCCAGTATCAAACAAATCACATATGGAAACACCAAAAGTAAAAAAGCATACCTTGAATAGTGACGCCTTTCCCTTTCTCGTTCGCCAAAGGAGCACTCGACGAAGTCGGGACAACATCCAAAGCATATGCATTCACCACCCACCCCTGTTTTACTGCTACAGGGCAACTCTTCTACATATGCACAGTCTTGTCATGGTTATAACATTTCTTTCCTTCAAATTTGCAGTCTACTAAATTGACCCCATTCACTACAGCTTTAACTAACATGGATCCACTTTACCTTCTTTTGAGCATCCTTTCTCTAGGACTGTTTCCTCTTCCCATTTCATTTCTTCTTGCCTCCACCGCTTTGTTGCGGCTTAAGCTCTTCCTTAAAAACAACAGCAGATTTGGGTTTAGGATACAAACTATCAAGTCGAAGGGCTTTCTCAGTTACCTTCTCAGATGGCTCATCAATGTGCCCCACAAACTTCTTTCCCAAGTAATCATCCAATCCCGTAATAAGCTTTTCATTCTTCTTCAATTGAGTGTTGATAGAAGACATCCTATACTTTGATAAAGCATCAAACTTTGCCATATACTCAGAGATAGACATGTACCCCTACTTCAGCTCAATGAATTTTCTAAATAGCAACGACTTTTGGGCATTCAATATAAACTTCTCTTCAAATCTAGTCTTGAACTAGTCCAAAGTGAACCAGTCCCTGGGAGTGGCAACTTTAATAGTGTTCCAACAGTTCATAACTCTACCTTGGAGCTGCCAAGAAGCCAACCTTCTTCTCATGGCATCATCCAATTTCAAGTCATCAAAAATTCTCTCACAAGTATCCAACCAGTCCTACACTTCCATAGCTAATTCTGTTCCATGGAACGGTTAGCCACTGAGACTGAAAAAATCCTTACTTGGCTTCATGAAATCAACTTTGGGAGCCTACACTTGAGCATTACCACCGACATTGACATAGGAGTAGCCGCTTAAGAATTTTGCATCATATTCGCCATTATCATATTCAACATTGCCTGCAAGAGAAGGTTAGCAACTCCTGAGCCCACTCCTTCCTCGACTTTAGAGATGGAGTTTCTTGCAGCGTTTCTTGTATGTTGGCTTATTCTTGATCTGTAACAAGAATGATCAATCTCTCATAAAGAAAACTGCATCAGTGGTACTCGTGTCTACATCATGACTTATATGCTATATATACTACTATATAGTTTTGAAAACCACAATATATAACTAGTATGCTCTCTCTCTCTCTCGTGTGTGTGTGTAGACACACAAACACACACACACACAAAATCCAGTCTAAGGTGATAACTCCTTCCATACCTCACTGGATCACGTCATCAACTAAGGTTAACCATGCAACCTAAGCTCTGTTATCAAATATGACGACCCCTTTACACCTTCGACACTTAATATAACTGTATGGCGCACTATTACGGCACCCGGCAGATGTAGGACGATAGTAAAGGTTGTAAAAAAATAAAACAATGATAGAACCTGTCGTATATTTCACAATGCATCGAATAAAATATAATAATCATCACAGATATAAGACAGGCAAGATAATGATAACTAAATGAACCATAAATATCATAGTGCACAACTACATAGAGTTCTCCAAAATAGTAGTAGAGTTTATACAATTGGAAATAAACTTAAGATAACTATCTCTAGATAAAATAGCTAACACTATATAGGCTCCATAGTGTCGCATAATAGAATAAGCAATAATAAGTCTATATAACACAACAAAGCATCATCTCCTGCTTGTCCTCTGTAAAGCACCATGCATTGTCCAAACCTTCTATCTAGTCTACTCATTAAGAGTACACGAGATATTAAGAAGCAAAGCATAAAACCTCAAGTTAGACAATAATCTGGTGTGGCTGATAAGCAATCTCAAAATACTATCCAAGTCGATATAGAAAGGGACAAATGTATAAAGAATCATACCTGACTTGTCCCTACATCCAAAAAGTTATCATATAACAACTATAACATGCTACTCTACTATCACCATCAGAAAGTATAAAAACGTCCCGATATACTACTGGGTGTATAGGCATCAATCTCTTAGATAACTACGTCATGTGACATCCCTAGGGTGTTGTGTAGTTAATTCCCCGCTATTACCCCACTATAACCCCGCTATATATCATAGCGGATTTCTACCGCTACGATTTTTCCATATAGCCCCCAAATATAGCATTTCCGCTTTATGCCCTGCTATTTCCGCTATATCCCATTATTCCCGCTATGTCCACTATATCTTCTTTAAAAAAAATGAATTGAGAAATGAGATTTATACATTATAAAAATTATAAAATTAATTTATTTGATTTAATTTTTAATATATTTTCAGAAATGAAAATGCTCTTATATTCTACTAAATTCAATTATGTTATATAATAGTTTTACCTTTATTTAAAGTATATTCACACACGTTTTTATATAAAATTATTTATGTATTAATTATAATTCAATTGAATGTTAATTTTTCATTTAATTACCATTTATATATTTGTAAAAACATTAAGTACGAGTTTTATATGCTATTTTAGAGTCATCCGCTATATCCCGCTATATCCTCGCTGTATCCCCGCTAAGACTTTTTGCACATCCGCCGCATTGAAACTGCCGAGCGCTTTAACTGCACAGCTAGGGTGAAAACCGCAATTATAATAACCACGGCAAACATAGCATCCATCAAACTACCCTCACTGTCACTCAATGTACCCTGAATATATGACAACTCGTACGACCGTTCCTTTTCCAAGTATAAATGGAAAAATCTTAGTTTTTGTGTACCCGAACACCAGCCTAGCTGACACTAGATCCCTTCCTCGATCCAGGATATACGGATCTCTTCAACGATCTGGGCTAGCTGTTCCAAGTACCCAATGAACATCCTTACAATACCCTTTCTTATATATAAATAAGAAAACACTCTGAGTATCAACAATTCCTTACTATGCATATAAGAGCCCTTCCTTGCTCCATATAGTTTCCCTTTATTATCACTAAACCCTTCAACGTTCCTTATTTTCCATGATAGAACCTTCAATGTTCCATCCATGGGTTTCCTTCCTCAAATCCACCCTAGTGGATAATCATCATCATGACTCTGTTGATCAAGTTGTCCTCTTCGGAACACATCTAGACATCTACATTAGTTATAGAGTTAGCACCCCAAAGTCCTAGAGCCATTACATTGAAGCATTCCAACATTGATTCATCCGTCAGTCAACATCCTTCATCATGCTACCACATTGCAACCAAACATCAAACAACAAAAGAACGCCTCCATCACAACCTCTAGGAGCCCTCAACATCCCTGGAAGTTTAGCCATGGTTAGCCAACTTCTATTCATGTCGATGTCAACATGAACCACCTAGGAAAATTGGCTAAGCGTTTTCTTCACCCAACCTCTTTTTTTCATTGCTTTGTGTAGTCCTCCCCAAAGCCATACTCACCCAAACTCGAAGCAATTGGCTTCCTTACTTGAAGTAACCTCGATCTGTCCTTTTTTACAACTCAGTACCAACATGAAGTACTCGATACCAAGTAGATTTTCTTCCTAAAATCCAGCTAAATCTTCCAAACTCCCTGTTTTGCCTTACCTCAGGCCTATCTCGAAGTTTTGTTTCCTTAGTCCCGAAGTTTCTTCTTTACCGACTAGAAATGCATTACCACCGACATGATTTCCATCCCTCACCGACATGAATTTGAAAACCCAAATCAACTCCAAATTGCCTGAAATTTTCAAAACATACTCCCTACGGCCTCTAGTACAACATATCCAAAATCTATCCAATTACGACAACCTCAATGCCATTTGCAATGATCGATGTAGTACTTTCTTACTATCTGAAATCACTAACAAAATATCAAAAAAATCATATAAGAGCAAGCATCATTCATTAATATGCAAGCAACATATTCAATTCATCCATACATGATTTATGAACATATAATTCCGTAGATCTAGCTTTATGGAAAAATGACAATATGATTCATAAAGAATGCAAAACCATTTAAAATTCATTCTTATCATTTTAAATTTATCCATAAACATGTCATTAAGATTAGATTAAAGTTTGAAAATGTCTTAACATCAAAATCATCTTTAAAGCATCAATTATAACTATATGAATATTCATAGAATAGTGAGAAGTATGAAACCACTCACCTGTATCAAAATTACCCAATAATCCTCACAAATTCATGTGGGACAACAAGAAAATGAATTTCAATGCAGTAAAACGATAGATCTAGAGTTTCCATTTTGCTAATTATCCTAGAATGATGATTTAGACTAAACTAAGGATGAAAATAGGAGTTTTTTGATAGAAATTAAGTTAACGGAGGTTTAGACTTACTTTGGGAAATGTGAGAAGTTATGGAATTTGTTTCTTCATTCCTATTAGGGACAAATCTCGAAATGGGTTAGTGGGCTTAAGGTTGGGCTTAACTAATTAACCACTAATCTGGCCAGTAGCAGTCCAAACATAAAATTGCCATATCTCCTAAAAGGTAAGTTTGTTTTCCTATTATGACCATTCTACGGATAGAGAAACCATCATTCCAATCTAATGGAACCGGTTTTCAAACTCTAATTCACTCCTTTCAAAAGTTATAGGTTTTACAATATTTTCAAGGTCAAAACGTCTGATAAAAATTTTAAAGATGCAAAATGTTCTTATTTTTCATTTTTCAAAATTATAGAGTCATACGACCTCATATGAATTAAGTAATATTTCATAATCATCCATCACATAAAATAGGGGTCGTTACACTAGGCGTCTGCACTTGAGAACCACCATTAACAAAACATTTGGAGAACTCGCTTGGGAATTTTGCAGCATGCTCACCATCATGGTATTGAACATTTCCTGCAAGTAAGGGTTAGCAGCCTCGAGCCTACTCCATCTTCCTTGACTCTATAGATGGAGTTCCTCACAGTGTATCCTATATACCAGTTCATCCTTGATCTTGAACAAAGAATAATTGGTCTCCCATAAAGAAAACTACATTAGTGGTAATTATTTGCAATGCGAATTATATACTATATGTACACTAGTATATAGTTTTGAAAACAAAAGTATAATATAAATACACTCTCTTGTATATACTCTCTACCCATCCTAGAATGATAATTCATACTATATGTTTGATGGATCATGGTATCCCTTAGGATAACTACACAACCTAAGCTCTATGGAAAATGTTGTATTACTAATATGAATGGATCTTAAAGCTAATTTAACACTATAGGAGGGAAGGGTGAATAGTGTTTTATAACTTCTATGGAACTTTTTAACTTATTTCAAGATTTGAATCAAACACATATAACCAATCACAGATACACACACATAACATGCTAATAGGCAATCACAAATATAAATAAATGTAGTAAAATTAAAACAATGAGTTAGAGAGATGACACTAGAATTTTTATACTGGTTCAGATTTCTCTTACATCCAGCCCTGTACAATTGCTTGTACATATTTCTTTTCAATCATCTACTTTAACCAGGTAGCAAGAAAACTAGAATACAGTCTCAATTTCAAGGCTACGAGATACACCCCCTCCCTCTCCCGTCTTGCGAGTCTAGGGTAAATTCACTTGATTTAACGAGAAACAAGATCACCCACTAGATTTAGACGGGCTACTAAGCACACCCATTTGATTTGAATGGGCAACAACACACCCAAACAAATAACAATAGAGTTGTTGATTTCCAAAAAAACAGTTGTACTTGGATACAAGATATCCTATAGCCCTTACGATAACGTTTAGATCTTTGATTTGTAGAGAGAATGCTTCAAGAATAGTATATAGTTTGTAGAGAATCAATCTAGTAGAGTAGGGATTGATTTTATATAGATTTTGAAGAATATATAAAGTAGATTTTAAGATATTGAACAAGAGAGAAAGGAGTAAGAAGAAAGTGAAAAAATTAATTGAAAAATTTGTTTGCACTCCTCTTTATATAGTGAATGAAAATAAGTATCCATTTATGAAGAGGTGCATTAAAAAGCCACACCTTTTCAAAAAGTTAAAAAATGCAACCAATGGTCACAGTATCGACATATTTAGGAGAGGTATGCTGACATACCCTTGTCAATTTTGAAAAATGATTTTTCTTTTAAATTGTTTTCAAACTTCTATGTTTTTGTAAAATAATTTTAAACGTAATTTCTAGATACTTTAAATACATAAAAACTTTTATAGAATATTTTTAAAAATATATTTTGAATAAAATATCAAAGATCAAATAAAGATCGAAATATGCTTTCAGAGACTTTAACAATTTATTCTAATGACTCGTACTAAAGTCTTGAACTCTTCAAGTCTTCTGTCTCTAAACTCATGAGTCTTGATCATCATCTCTAAATCTTCATTCTTGGTCTCTATACTAATCAGTCTTCAAGTTCAATCATTTTGTACCTGTGTAATGTTCTACAATATGTACTATACAACTTGATCAAATATTAGTATCTATATTAACATAGTTGTTGTCATCAAAATTAATATCTGAGGTATTAACAATCTTCCCCTTTTTGATGATGACAACCATGTAAATATTCTTATATATAAATATAATATAACTCCCCCTAAATATATGCATACTGTATATTTTATATTTTTATTGTTATGTTTTTATCTCCTTTGTCATCAATAAAAATGGGTGAAAAACAATACTTCCCCTAAGTGTGATATACTTATGAATTATGGAGTCAAGATCAATATTTAAATACTAAATCTTAGAGACATTTAAATAAGATAAAATAAGTTTTATTAATAAATCAAACTATTACACAATTCAACAATCCTAAGCAAATAAATTCAAACCATACAATACTAATTAATATACACCTAAATATATACATAAACAAACTAACTAAACCAAACAAATTACATGTAATTCAATGCTTCTTTTTTATTATTGGACACATACGGATAGAGTAATTGGGATAATGGAGTAAAAAATTTCCTTTTTGTTCCACGAGATTTCCATTATAGTCAAAGATAACTTCCCCTGCACACTTGACCTCGTTCCCTTCTATTTTATCATCTTCCTCATCATCCATTGGACTATGAATGACAAGTCTGAGGGTATCTTACTTAATCGCTATTGGATTAGCCTCGTTATCCAATAGAAGCTTTTGAAGGTTTCAGAGAATTTTGCCCTGTTTCTCTTGCTCTTTTAAGATATGAATTTGGACAACCTATATTTTAGAAAGCATGTTAAGGACATGCTTTAGGTCTTCTTCAATTTTAGTGACTTTGGATAAGATAGTGTTTTGAAATGGTCATAGACTAGAGACATTAAAGTTTAGGGTAGATTCCTTTCTTGGCCTTTTGGAGTTTGAAGGATCCATGATTTTATTTTTTATTTTGAATTTTAAGGAAGAAGAAGATTGAAAAATAAGAGTAAATTCAAAATTTGATGGTTATATAAATAGATTTTGAATTAAAGAGGGAAAATCAGTTTTCAAAAAACTAGTAGGTATGTTGACATATATAAGTAGCAGATGTTGACATATGCAACTAAAAATGTATTTTATTTTATTTTATTTTTATTTTAATAAACTATTATACTTAGATTTCTATGAAAGAGCATATTCTTGCTCTCTTCTTAGTTTAATGAAGGCAGTTTTTCTATTGGTTTTGCTAAGGTATCGGCTATTTGATTTTTAGTACTTATAAATTCGAGTGATTACGTTGCCTCTTAGAAAATGATGTCTTATATCTATATGTTTGGTCCTAGCATGATGTGTTGGGTTCTTAGATATATTTATTGCACTAGTATTATCATAATATATTGGTGACTGTTTAAAATTTAAACCAAAATATTTTAAGGCTTGTTGCATATGGATAATTTGTGAACATGCTAATGTACCTAAGATATATTCTATCTCTGTTGTGGATAGAGATAGAATTTTTCTTTTTGCTAAACAAGGAAACAAGAGAGCGTCCAAAAAAGTGACAAGTTCCACTTGTACGTTTTTTGTCTGACTTACGTCTAGCAAAGTCAGCGTCACTATATGATATTAAGTTGAAGAAGCCTACTTTTGGGTAGAAGAGTCCATAGTCTAGTATGTTGTTTACATATCTTAAAATACGTTTTTCGACTTTTAGACGAGTTTCCTTGGATTGAAATTGAAATCTTGCATGGAGACATACATTATGCATTATATTAGGTCTACTAGTAGTTATATAAAGCAAAGATCCTATCATACCTGTATATAGTTTTTGATATACGTCTTTTGAATTTTTTCTTCCTTATTTAGTTTTTCATTAGTTGCCATGGGAGTTGGCTTTCCACTAGCATTGGACATACAAAATTTCTTTACTAGTTCCTTAGCATATTTTCATTGACTTATAAATATATCATAATTTAATTATCTTATTTGTAATTCTAAAAGAAAGTTAATTCTCTCATATGATTCATTTTTCAAATTCCTTAGTCATTATATCATAAAATTCTTTATTTAACTGTTCATTTGTTGGCCCAAAAATAATATAATCCATATATATTTGTATAAGTTGAATATCATTATTATTTCTTTTAATAAATTATGTATTATCTACTTTTCCTATTTTAAAGTTAGATTCGATTAAATAAGATTTCAGTCTTTCATACCAGGCTTTAGGAGCTTGTTGTAATCCATATAAAGTTTTCTTTAATTTATAAACATGATTTGGAAATTTTTATCTTCGAAAAGTGGGGGTTGTTCTACATAAACATCCTTTTTAATAAAACCATTTAAAAAGGCAATTTTGACATCCATTTGAAATAATTTAAAATTATCATTATTTGCAAAAGAAAGTAAAATTCTAATGGTCTCTAATCTAGCTACAGGAGCAAAGGTTTCATCAAAATCTATACCTTCCTCCCAACTATATCATTGTGCCACTAAACGTGCTTTATTTCTAATGACTTTTCCTTGTTCATTTAATTTATTTTTATAAACCCATTTAGTTTCAATTACTAATTTATCTTCAGGTCTTGAGACTAATTCCCAAACATTATTTTTGGTAAACTAATTTAGTTCTTCTTGCATAGCAAGAATCCATGAATCATCTAATGATGCTTCCTTCAGATTTTAAGATTTATTAGTTAAGATAAAAGCTATGTTGCTTATTTTATTCAACTTATTTCTTGTTTTTACAACGGATTCTATATTTCCTAGAACATTTTCTATAGGGTGATGTTTCAAATATTTTGTACTTTTATTTGGATATGAATTTTCAAAGTTATCATATTTTCATTATTCATGATTTCATTATATTCATTCTGATTGATATTTTCTTCTTTACCAATACTGGTATTATTTGCTTTAAAATTTTCATCAAATGAAACATGTATTGTTTCTTCAATAGTGTTAGTTCAAGTGTTAAAAATTATAAGCTTTAGAATATCCAATAAAAATTCATTTATCTCAAATTTATGTAAATTATATTTGGTATTTAATAAAAAAATTACTACCAAAAAACTCTAAAACAAGATACTTTAGCCTTTTTACCATAAAATAATTCATATGGAGTTTTCTTAGTAAATGGTATTATTAAAATTCTATTTTAAAATATAGCATGTTGTAGCAACTGCTTCAGCCCAAAAACTTTTAGGTAAATCGATATCATTTAGCATGGTCCTTGCACATTCTTGTATAGTTCTATTTTTATGTTCTACTACTCTTTTTTGTTGGGATGTTCTAAGAAATGAAAAGTTATATATAATTCCTTTCTTATTACAGAAGTTTTCAAAATTTTCGTTTTCGAATTCTCCTCTATGATCACCTCGAATTGTTTTAATTTTAATTATCATTTGATTTTGAATTCTCTTAGTGAAAATTTTAAACATCTCAAATGCGTTACTTTTATATTTAAGGAATATTATCTAGTCCACTGTTATAAAAACATATTTATTATGATTTATTAATTGAATTTGTGACGGTCCAAAAAGGTCTAAGTGAAGAAGTTCCAAGGGTTGAGAAGTTGAAACCATATCTTTTGATTTAAAAACAACTTTATGATGTTTTCCTAGTTGGCAAGCATCACATAAGTTGTTGACATTAAAACTCATTTTAGGAAGTCCCCTAATAAATTCCTATTTAGCAACTTTAGATAAGTGTTTAAAACTAAAATTGACCAAAAATTTTGTGCCAAATCCAAGGATCACTAGATTCATCCAAAAGACAAAGATTGTCGTTAGACACTTTCACACTTAAGATGTAAATATTACGTTTCCTAACACCTTCAAAGATAATTTTAGACTTATTGACCCTCGATGTGGTAAATATACTTTTCAAACTTAATTTTAAAACCCTTATCTCACAATTGACTAATAATAAGCAGATTATGTTTCGAATTCCTAACTAGCAAAACATTAGAAAAAATAGGAGTTCTAGAGTTACCGATATTGTCGATGCCAATTGCATATCCATTTGAGTTATCTCCAAAATTAACTGATCCTCCATCTTTGTAAATTATATCCTTTAAGATCCTCGGATTTCTAGTCATGTGTCTCGAGCATCCACTATCTGGTATCCATTTTTCCTAATTTGTGATGTATGAATATCAAGTGTATGTTCGCCATCAGCCATATAGCATATTTGTTCCTGTAATTTCACATTATACCTTTCCAAAACATCAAGTGACTTTTCAGGATAATTAGTTTCTAATCTTTTTGATAGTAACATATAGATTTCATAACTTTTTTTCTACGAAAGTGTTAAAAAGTGATTATCGGTGTTACTAGGCATTTGTACTTTTCAAAAATCAAATTACGAGTTTTTAGAAACCTAATGCTCTAATATCAAATGTGGTAAATGGTGTAGTACTAATGTGAATGGATCTTAAGGCTAATTTAACACTGAAGCGGGGGAGGGGAGGGTGGGGGGTTTAGTGTTTTATAACTTTTATGGAACATTTTAACTTATTTCAAGATTTGAATCAAACATAGATAATCAATCATATATATATATATATGTATGTATGTATGTATGTATGTATGTACACTAACAGGCAATCATAGATATAAATAAATTTAGTAAAAGTAAAGTTATGAGTTAGAGAGATGACACCAGGAGTTTTACACTGATTCGGATTTCTCCTACATCCAGTCCTAATTTCTTATATGGATTTCTTTTCAATCACCTACTTTAACTAGGTAGTAAGCAAACCAGAATACAGTCGCAATTTTAAGGCTACGAGATACACCCTCCTGTCTCATGAATCCAGGGTAAACTCTCTTGATTTACCACACACTATATTTAGATGGGCTACTAAGTCCACCCACTTGATTTGAACGGGCAACAAGCACACCCAAACAAATAAGACTAGAGCTGTTGATTTTCAAATACAAACAGTTGTACTTAGGATAGAAGATATCTTATAGCCCTTCTGATAGCGGTTTCATATTTGAGTTTATAGAGAGCATGCTTCCAAAATAGTATGTAGTTTGTAGAGAATCAATTTAGTTGAGTATGGATTAATTCCATATAGACTTTTAACAGTATAGAAAGTAGATTTTGAGTAAGGAGTAAGAAGAAAGTGAAAATTTTAATTGAAAAATTAGTTTGCCCTCCTCTTTATATAGTGAATGAACAAAAGTATCCATTCGTGAAGAGGAGCATCGAAAAGAAACTACTTTTCAAAAAAATTAAAAAGCAACCAGCAGTCACTATGTCGACATATGTAGATACCATTGTCAATTTGGAAAAATGATTTTTCTTTTAAATTGTTTTCAAACTTCAATATTTTTGTAAAATAATTTTAAACATAATTTTAAAATACTTGGAATACATAAAACTTATATATAATATTTTTAAAAATATATTTTGAATTTAAAATAGTTTATTTTGATTAAAATATCAAATATCAGATAAAGATAAGAATCTACTATCAGGGACTTTTAACAATTTGTTCTTGACTCGTACTAAAGTCATGAACTCTTCAAGTCTTCTATCTCTAAAATCATGAGTCTTGATCTTCATCTTAAATCTTTATTCTTGGTCTTTATATTGATCAGTCATCAAGTTTAATCATCTCGTACCTATGTAATATTCTACAATATATACTATACAACTTGACAAAACATTAATATCTATATTTATATGGTTATTATCATCAAAATCAATATCTAAAGTATTAGCAAGCTCTAACACCAAATGTGGTGACGGCCCTATGCCTTCGGCACCCAATAAAAATATATAGTGCACTGCTACGGTGTCCGGCCTATGCAGCATGAATGTCAAGGATGCAACATACATAAAACAATCACAAAATCTATCTATATCTCAAAATGCATCGAATAAAATATAGTAACCATCACAAATATAAAATAGGTGAGACAGTAACAACTAAATGAACTACAATATCAGAGTATATGGGTTCATAAAGTCATACAAAATAGTAGTAGAGTTTATACAACTAGAAATAAATTCAGAAGATAAACGGCTCTAAATAAAGTAGCTAACATCGCCTAGGCTCCATAATGTCATATAGCGGAATAAGCTGTACTATGCCCACATATAAGTAAAAGAAAGCATCATCTCCTTATTGTCTATTTGTATAGCACCATGTATCAACCAAACTTCCTATTTAGTCTAATCATTTAAGAGTACCCGAGATCATAAGAAGCAAAGCATAAAACCTCGAGTTAAACAACAGTCTAGTGTGAGCGATAAGTAATCTCAAAATATAATATATAAATTCGATATACTAAGGAACAATAGTAAGAAGATTCATATCTAACCTGTTCTTGCATCCAAAGGTTAGTACATAGTAATAATATGTTAATCTACTAACATCATAGTGTGTACAAGTGTCCTGATACACCATCGGGTGTCTAGGTATCAGTTTTTCGGATACCTATGTCATGTGACATCCCTAGTGTGTCGAACAAATATGTATAGCAAACATAGCATCCATCAAACAATCCTCACTGTTGCTCAATGTGCTTTGGATATATGGTAGCTCATATGACCATTCCTCTACCGGGGATTAACGGAAAGATCCCAGTTTTTTTGTGTACCCAAACACCAGCCCATAGCTAACACTAGATCCCTTCTTCAATCCATGGTATACGGATCCCTTCAATCATTCAGGGTAGCCGACAAAGTACCAATGAGCATCCTCATAATACTAATGCTTACGATGACATCAACAAATACTTTGAGTATCAATGATCCCTTCACACACGTATCCGAGCCCTTCTTCACTCCATCTATTTCCAATCATCATTGTGGATCCCTTCAACTTTCCAATTTCCACCATAGAATCCTTCAATGTTCTACTCACGAATTCCCTTCCTCGAACCCGCCTGGTGGATCATCATTCTGACTCCATTATTCAAGTTGCCAATCGCCATTATCAGAATACTTCTAGACACCCACATTGGTCATAGAATTAACACAACAAAGTTCTGAAGCCATCACATCGAAGCGTCAGGCTTTTGCCTCATAGTTTATCATCGATCTTTATCGCATCGCAACCATTGGGAATGAAAGTCGAATGCCATATGTACACAATAACCAAAACACCACTTGCACGACCCCTAAGTCCTTGACCAAATTGCCAACACTCGACATGGTCGACAACAACTATATATGGTCGGCACCATCCATGTCGGTTAGTGCCAAACTTGGACAAAACGACCAAGTATCAAAGCACTTTTCATCTCGCCATTCTCTTGTTCCAACATAAAGATTATTCTCCGCACCACTAAGCATTTGCATGGGAACCCCAAGCTACACATGGTTGGTACGAACCATGTGTCCTTCATCAAATTTTGGTTACTTACCAAAATTTCTCCTCTAAATCTCTTCCAGGCTTGACCTGAAGTAGCTTGCCTAATATCTCAAAGATTTACTTTCTTTGACCCAAAGTCTTGCAATACCGACATGATTTTACCAATCCCAAAATTCGCCTATTTATGAGCTTAATGCTGACATGATTTTTCTAAGCGCCACTCAAAACTTTTGCCTCCAAAATCCGAAGCAAACACTCCCTGCCTTGAAGCACACAATCGTGACCATATTTTGGCCACCACTAACATGATTTTCCACCCACTATCGACATGATTTTCTCCATCTAAATCGACTCCAAATCACGCACGAATAGTTTTGTAGGCTTCCTAAGTCTTCAATAATATCATCTCCAAATTTCATCATGTTTCAAGCAATTTGGTGTCATTTGCAGTAAAAAACATTTCGTGATCCTAACTACACAAAACAACTAAAAAACACATCAAAACAATTCATACAAAAATCAAATATCATCCAATAACATCCAAACAACATATACAATTCTTCCAGACACAATTTACTAGCATGAATTTTTCTTCATCTAATCTTATAGAGATTGACAATTATGGTTGGTAAATGGTATAAAATGTATTAAAATCCATATCTATCTTTTTATACATGGGTATAAGGTGTTATTATAATCAAATATAAGTTTAAAAAACCATTTAATTTTGAAAATCACTTTTAAAAACATAATTTGACTAAATTAACATAAATAGCAAAGTGAGAGAAGCAATATCACTCACCTAACACCAAATTTACCAAAATACTAATGTAAATCCGAGATTGAACAATGCCTTCATGGATTTCAGGATGCCCAGATAGTAATTACTTTATTCCATTGCTAATTACCTCTTAATGATGTGATTTAAGCTAATTAAAGTATGAAAATGAGAAGCTTTTTGATTGAAATCAAATTGATGGATTGAAATTTGTTTTGGGAAGTGAGAAAATGATTTATATTTATTCTATTATCCTAGTAGGCATAAATCCTGAAATATGTTAATGGGCTTAAGTAATTACCTAATAATCTGACCACCAACTACCTAAACTTAAAATGGCCATATCTTCTAATCAATATGTTTGATTTCCTATTATGACCATTCTACTAAATGAGAAACCATCATCCTGATCTAATAAAAGTAGTTTTAGACCCTAATTCGGCTGCTATCAAAAGTTATAGGCCTAATAAAATTTGTATGTACAAAATCGTCCAATAAAAATTCTAAGTGTAGAAAATGTCCCCAATAGACAATTCCCAAAGTTATAGAGTCATATAACCTCAAATGGATTTAATAATAATATTTTATGATCCTTTGATATATAAAATAGTAGTCGTTACAGCAATACAATGAAGTGCTTGGACGAATGCCAAGCCACAATGGAAAAAATGACTAAGAACGTGGAGAGATCTACTGCTATTCTTACTTGATGATGAGATTCCAAGGTTGACCGAAACCTGGAAAACTGCCAATAACTAGGGAAGAAGAAATTGAATTAGTTAAGGTTGCTTCTATAAATATTTGGAAAGAGTCGTGTCAAATGGCCCAAGACACTTGACCCGGCAGTCAACCTGAGAAAGGCCTAACTCCGAGTCCCAAAAGGATAAACCTCGTTTGGCCTATTAAGGTTCCGTTTGATGGACAAAGTTGCTATGTAAATCACACCGATAGTTTGAGCCTCGGTTGTGACCAGACATTGAAAGCTTATTAAGAAAACTGACTGAACAAGTGCTAAAGCTCCAAGAGGAGAGATCTAATTCACATATGGAAAGTAAGAAAAATCCAACCCTTCTTTGAACAAATCATGTGGGCTCCAATGCCAATGGGATTTCGAAATTAACTAGATGTGCATTGAAATTTTTTTAGCATTACTACCGAACTCAATAATTCATGGAAACAACTAACTACCAAGATTTTACTCAATTCTTTACTTCCAGAGACACCCGAACCGAGGTGGGTTTGCTGGCTGATATCCAGCAATGGAAAGGAAAGTCTCTCAAGGACTATTGTAGAATATTTAATGATATTTCTGCCAAGGTCGAGGGTAATATCACAAGAATCAAAACTAATTGTTATAACTTTGGGACTATTGAAGAATACCCCATTGTGAAAAGATATGATTAGACAAGAATGTACATCTTTGAATTAGTTCAATTTTAAAGCTCAAAGAGATATTCGATTGACGAATTGATGCGAACATTGGGAAAGAGCAGAGAGTGGAATGATGAAGGCTAAAAATTCATCCCAGCAAAAAGCCGAGATGAGAGTTTAAAGTTGTAGAAACTCTCCTTCTAACTCATTCATATGCCTAAATATATGCATTAACTCAAGATCAAATTAAATCTCCAGTAGCTAGAGATAACTTTGGGCAAGTTGAGCCCAAAAAAGGTAGCGCATATTGCTCTCATCAGCGAGTGATTGGCCACCAAACTAAAGACTGTTGCGATTTGAAAATGTTCATCAATAGGCTTAAGGAGAGCAAGCTAAATGAATTTTAAGAATGAAATTATACAAGGAGACACACCTTCGATTGAGCACGAGACCCTCCAACAACCATCTCAATCTTCCAAGATCATTATCGATGCCAAGATATTTTGTATATGTAATCCTTGGAGGCCCGATAGTCGCTGGATCCAGCAAAGCAGTTAGAAGAAATATATTAACGAGGATTGAGGGGCAAAGAAACTATTTTTGCGGTGGATAGGTCCAAAAAGATATGAAAAGTTAAATTGAAGATTACCTTCAGGGATGTTGATAAACAGGATGGCTGCCGTGATTGTTATCTTTAAACGTGTTTTTGATAAGGTGGACCAACCCAAAAACATTCTTAAACCAAGCCAAACCCCCATTTTTGGCTTTAATGAGAAAGGAGCCATTCCTTTGGGAGAATGAAGTTTATTGGTCAAGGTTGGTTTTGGTTCATATTCTAAGATATTTGATAAATATTTGTAGTGGTGGATGTCCCATTCGTCTGCAATGCCTTTTTGGAAGGTCTGCTCTTGATGCTATCGATGAATACATCTCCACAAAGCACTTGCAACTTAAATCCCTCACAAAGAGTAGTGAGTTTTGTGTCAGCAAGACTAATGGGTTTCTTGATAATTATTTAATGTGAATTTAAACAAAGTCAATAAAGGAAATAGTTCTGCGTCTGTGAGTGGTATTAAATCAAAAATTGTTGTGAGTCCCTTCAGAATTACAATTGAAGGGGGGCAATCAGTTCAATATATAGGCATAAGTGGAAAGGCGGCTTTCAATTTGGAAACAAAACCAAAATACTTATTACCACTAACTACGAAACTACTAACTATAAACAAAAATTTCTAAGAATTCCACCGAATGTAAAGTTATCACTATCGAAAAACTTATTGAAAAAACTTTCCATCAAAAATGTTTTGCTAACATTCAACTCGGACAAAATAGTCAAACTCTTAACCAATGGTGAAAAAGGATCTATACTGTAAAAGAGATTCCAAAAGAAAAATACACCAAACTCGAACTAGATTCAAGAACTAAAATTGAAAAGGGAAAAGAAACTTATACTTTCAAAGAAATTTGTATCCATCCAAAGGATTAAACCAAAGTCATTAAATCGTCGCTTACCTTCATTCATTAGTCCGAGAAGAAATAATAATAGTTCTCCATAATTTAATATTACAGGTAATCACCAATACCAGGGTTGTTACAGGCTCCTCTCCTTATAAAAAATTGCATCCTCGCAATTTCTACAGGAAATCTGTATTCAACACATTTTATTTCATCAAACAAAGAAAATCTACGTGCAGGTTTCCTGATGTCTCTAGAAAATGGGTTTGGATCCTCTTCTTTGTCTACCAAGCCCAATTGTAAATGCTTAGAAAAAATTATAATAATAGTTTACACATGATCTCATGATGACATGGTTAGAATAAATCCGTTGTTGATATGTTATTGCTTGAATATTAACCTTATATATGCTCCGATAAGGCAGAACCGTCGACCTACTGGACAAAGTTCGATATGAAGCAGTTCAAGAAGAAGTGGAAAATCATTCAGAAATAATTATTCAGAGAAGCCCAGTACTTGAAATGGATAGCAAATACATCACTAGTTAAGAAACCAAATAATAAGTGGAGAACTTGCATAGTTGCCGAAAGAATTGCTTTCCTTTATCAAGAATAAATCAACTGGTTAATGCCATCAGTGGACATCAACTCCTTTTATATGGATGCCTACTATGGCTATAAGTAATCAATCCCAATGTTTAAGCCAGATGAAGAACATATAAGCTTTTTCGCTAACATGGGACTCTTTTGCTATAAAGTCATCCCATTTGGACTCAAGGATGCTGGAGCTATATACCAAAGATTAGTCAACTAAATGTTTGCAAGATAGATAATCTAAAACATGGAAGAATACATAGATGGCATGCTAGTGAAACCAAAGCTATCTGAGAAGCATGCTTCAAACCAAACCAAAATTCTCAAATTCCTTCAAAAACACAATATGAAGCTAAACCCTTACTATGATCTTTCGAAATTCAATCCGGAAAGTTTTAGGCTTCATGGTTAGCCCTTGGGGAATAGAAGTTAACCCTGTCCAAATCAAAGCTATAACTGATATGAAAGAACCTACTAATGGTAAAGAGTTAATGAGCTTAAATAGAAAGATCGTAGCCCTCAACATGTTCATAAGCTAATCTATTAACAAGTGTCTTTTTAAAAAGCACACAGACTTTGTATGCACTCCTGAATATGAAAAAAGATTTTGAAGACTTGAAGAAACAACTATTTTAGCATTTGATCCAATCCAAGCCAATAGACGGAGATCTTTTCCTTTACCAAGCTGCTTCAGAACAACCAGTAGGTTCGATATTAGTTCAAGAATACATTAGATCAAGACACGCTTGAATAATACCATTCCTTAAGAAAAATTTATTAATAAACTCTAATTTGCTGAAAGGGACTGGTATACCACCTCTTTTATCATATGAATGCATGATTGTATTGAAATCTCCCATTATGATCCAAGGATGAAACATTTTTCTATTCAAATTCTCAATATGATTCCATAAATCAATTCTATCATTTTCAAAGTTTGAAGCATATATGAATGTTACTTCTAAAACAAGACCACCTTTATTAGAAAATAAGCAGTGAATATATTGGAGGTTTAATATATGACTATCTAAACTCCAAATATTATGGTCCCATAAAACTAGAATTCTACCATTACCCCCATTTTGGTTATTGTTTACACTGCTCCAATTGGAGAAATATCAACGTTCGAAGAATTGTAGATCTTCTCTCACGGCATCGTGCGCGATCAACGTGTAGAAGATTGCTAGAATCCGGTATCTTTGTGATCAACGGATTTGGGCATTTGGGTATTCTTAAATTCACCGATTTATCATCGTTTCACCGATTATTTCCGCTAATCGTGTGAGGTCCTGGACGGATTCGATTTACATCGTCGAATTCGCTTCCTATGCTGCATCAGTTTGGTATCAGAGCTAGATCGCAAGAAGTTTGCATCATTTGGAGAATTGGGTTTCGAGAATTTGAAGTTTGGAGATTGGATTTGCCTTGTTAAGAAGTTTGGTGTTCATCGTGTTCATCGTGAAGTTGCAACAAGTTGGGAGTTTCGATCCATATCATTTTGGATCAAAGATCGAAAAGTGTTTGAATTTTTGAAGATTTGTTTGAAGTACAATCATGCCACTGAGACGAGTTCAACGTCATCGCAATGTTGATGCTTTGTATGGAAGAGAAGATGCTGAACAAATGGAGCAACGAATTAGTGATAAATTCAATGAGAAGTTTGATGAGGGAATTGGTCGATTAGAGAGAATGATGCTTGAAATGAATCAAAGTAGAAGAAGGGTTTCACCTGAATCGAGCCATGGGGGAAATAGAGTTTCACCACATTCAGATCGGGAGAGAAGAGAAGATCATGATCGTAGAAATGTTGACGATCATGATAGGAATGTTGATGATCGAAATCGGAGAGATGTGGATGATCGTGATCGGAGGAATGTAGATCGAAGAGATGTTGGTGGTCATGATCGACATTGATATGCATCAGATTTTGATGAGGAGTTTGATGGTGGTAGTGTTCATGGTCGAAATCGAAGCCAAGGAAGAAATCATTCAGAGTATGATCACAAATGGGAGTCCGGAATGAAAATTGAAATTCCAGAGTTTAAGGGTGGTATGCAGGCTGAAGAATTTCTAGATTGGTTATCTAATGTTGAAGAGATCTTTGATTTCAAGGAGGTTCCGGAAGATCGTCGAGTGAAGTTGGTTGCTACTAGGTTGAGAGGAAGAGCTATGGCGTGGTGGCAGCAAACCAAACTTACACGAGAATGGATGGGGAAGTCAAAGATTGTTGCTTGGGAGAAAATGAAGAAGATGATGAAGGCTACATTCTTGCCTTACAATTATCAATCACTCATGTATCAGAGGTTGCAGAATCTGAGGCAAGGGACGAAGACTGTTAATAATTATGCTGATGAGTTTTATCAACTGATTGCTCGAAATGACATTATGGGGACGGAGGAACAATTGACTGCTAGGTTTGTTGGGGGGTTGAGGATCCAGATCCAGGATATGGTAAATATGTTTAACCCTAGATCTGTGGCTGAAGCGCACCGGAAGGCGTTGGCTTGGGAGAAGCAGGGAAGACGAGGAGGTGGTGTGTTTCCAAGTTCCAATACTCAAAGCAAGGGTGCTAGTGGGAGTTCCAATGTTTCTAAAGCTGTTAGTAAACCAGTTGTGAATGAAGTTGTGAAGGCGAAGGTCAACAACAGTTTCAAGTGTTATAATTGCCAGGAAGTGAGTCACAAGAGTAATGAATGCCCGAAACCGAAGAGGCGAGCTATGATTGCTGAAGTGGATGGTGAGGATGTTGATGAAGGTTATTCTAGTCCAGTTGAGGAGGATGAACAGGATATCGCGTCAGGAGATGAAGGATGTAATCTAATGTTGAGGAGATCATGTTTGACACTGAAGCAGGAAGAGGAGGCTAATTGGTTAAGGAGTAATATCTTTTAGTCGACATGCACTTTACTGGGGAAGGTGTGTAAATTTTTGATTGACACGGGAAGTTGTGACAATATCATTTCTACCGAAGCTGTGAGATAGTTGAAGTTGAAGACGGAGAAGCATCCAAATCCTTACAAGTTAGCGTGGTTAAGGAAAGGAGGAGAGGTGAAGGTGGAAAGGCGAGTTCATGTTCCATTTTCTATTGGGAAGAAGTATAAAGATGAGATCTGGTGTGATGTGGTGGAGATGGATGTTTGTCACTTGCTTTTGGGAAGACCATGGCAATATGACCGAGCAGTGCAGCATGATGGTCGAACCAATAGCTACAGCTTTATGTTTGAGGGTACTAAGATCATTTTAGTTCCGAAGAAGAGACAGCAAGGAGAGAGCAAGTCAGAAGAGATTGAGGAGCTGAAGACTTTGTTGACTTTGAAGGAGTTTGTTGAAGAAGTAGAGGAGAGTCCAGAGGTGTTCTTGTTGATTGGACATGAAGCTACTGAATCTGTTGAAGTTCTAGAGGAAGTAAAGCCAGTGTTGGAAGAATTCAGAGATGTGTTTCCTGAAGAGTTGCCAAAGGAGTTACCACCGTTGAGAGATATTCAGCATCAGATTGATCTTGTGCCAGGGGCGGCGTTACCTCACAGGCCACATTACAGGATGAGTCCTAAGGAGCATGAGGAACTGAGAAGGTAGGTGGAGGAGTTGTTAGAACAAGGGTGTGTTCAGGAGAGCTTGAGTCCTTGTGCAGTGCCAGCCTTATTGGTACCGAAGAAGGATGGGACTTGGCGGATGTGTACGGACAGTCGGGCTCTAAACAAGATCACTGTGAGATACAGGTTTCCTATGCCGAGGTTTGATGATTTGATTGATCAGTTGAGTGGGGCTATTGTGTTCTCAAAGATTGACTTGAAGAGTGGATATCATCAGATTCGTATTAGACCGGGCGATGAGTGGAAGACTGCTTTTAAAACTAGGGAAGGTCTATACGAATGGCTGGTTATGTCGTTTGGCTTGTCAAATGCTCCTAGTACTTTTATGAGAGTGATGAACCAGATTTTCAGACCATTTATTGGGAAGTTCGTAGTAGTTTACTTTGACGATATTTTGATCTACAGTGGGAATATGGAAGAGCATATCCAGCATTTGCGAGAAGTGCTGTTGATTCTACGACAGGAGAAATTCTATGCAGCAACGAAGAAGTGCGTGTTCATGATGCACAGTGTTTTGTTTCTGGGATATGTTCTGTCGAAGGAGGGTATTCAAGTGGATGAAAGCAAAGTGAAAGCTGTCAGGAGTTGGCCACAACCCAAGACAATTACTGAAGTGAGGAGTTTTCATGGGTTGGTATCTTTTTATCGAAGATTCATTCCACATTTTAGCAGTGTGATGGCACCTGTAACCGATTGCATGAAAGGAAAGAAGTTCGTGTGGACAGAGGAAGCAGAGTTAGCTTTTGAGAAGATCAAGACACTTTTGACGACAGCACCCATTCTGGTACTGCCGGATTTTCAGATATTGTTCAAATTACACACTAATGCTTCGAAGGTTGGGATTGGTGGAGTATTGAGTCAGAATGGAAGACCAGTTGCTTATTTCAGTGAGAAGTTGTCTGGAGCCAAGTTGAGATATAGCACTTATGACGTGGAGTTTTACGCAATTGTTCAAGCTGTGAAGCACTGGAGACATTATCTGTTTTAGAAGGAGTTTGTTCTTTATACGGATCATGAAGCTTTGAAACATTTGCAAGGGCAGGACAAAATTTCAGCTAGACACGCTTCATGGGTCGCGTATCTGCAGCAGTTTACTTTTGTTGTAAAGCACAAATCAGGGGTGACGAATCGTGTAGCTGATGCCTTGAGCAGGAGGAATCATTTGTTGACGACGATGAAGGTTGAAGTGACAGGATTTGAACTATTTCCAGAGTTGTTTGAGGAAGATCCTTACTTTGCGAAGATTGTTGAGAAAGTCAAGGATGGGAGTATTGATGAGTTTGTGTTGGTAGATGGATTCTTATTCAAGGGGAATCGATTGTGCGTACCAGATTGCAGCCTGAGAATGAAAATTGTAAAAGAGTTGCATGAAGAAGGACATGTTGGTCGGGATCACACATTGCAGTTGATTTCTCAGTCTTATTATTGGCCCTCGATGAAGCGGGAAGTTGAAAAGTATGTTCGAAGATGTCATGTTTGTCAAGTTTCGAAAGGGACAGCTACAAATGCGGGTTTGTATATGCCTTTACCTGTTCCTACAAAACCGTGGGTTGATGTAAGCATGGATTTTGTGTTGGGCTTGCCGAGGACTCAACGGGGAAATGACTCTATATATGTTGTGGTGGACCGTTTCTCGAAGATGGTACATTTTGTTGCTTGTAAGAAGACGGCAGATGCAGTTAATGTAGCACAGTTATATTTCAGAGAAATATATCATCTTCATAGGTTGCCTGAATCGATTGTTTCGGATAGAGATACTCGTTTTCTAAGTCATTTTTGGATGAGCCTATGGAGAATGGTTGGGACGAAGCTGAAATTCAGTAGTGCTTATCATCCACAGACGGATGGACAGACAGAAGTTGTGAACAGATCCCTAGGTAATCTATTGCGATGCCTCGTGGATGACAATTTGAAGAGTTGGGATTCGAAGTTATGTCAAGCTGAATTTGCACACAACCATGCAGTTAATCATAGCACTGGGTTCAGTCCATTCCAGGTTGTGTACTCAACAATTCCTAAAGGACCATTGGATTTATTTGTAGTTCCACAGCAGAAAGGAGTGATCAAACGGGCTAGTGATCTTGTGAATGAATTGCAAGAGTGTTACAAGGTTGTGCAGGAACGATTGCTTAAAGCGAATGAGAAATATAAGCAATCCGCGGATATTAAACGACGACATGTTGACTTCAAAGAAGGAGATTTTGTATATGCAGTATTGACCAAGGATCGATTTCCTGTTGGTACTTACAACAAACTAGCTGCTAGGAAGATTGGTCCTTTGGAAATCATAAAGAAGATTAATGAGAATGCTTATCAGTTGAGATTGCCGGATCATATCCATACTGCTGACGTGTTCAACGTCAAACACTTAATTCCGTATTATGGGGAGAAGCTTGTCGAAGAAGTGGAAAGCGTGAATTCGAGGTCGAATTCTTTTCAAGCAGGGGAGGATGATGCAGCGCTTACCTTGAATCGCGCTACCGTGAGTCGCGGCGAAGGCGAAGCCCTAGGTCGCTTCGGTGTAGGTCGCGATCGCGAGCTCCAGATCCTATGTCACTTCCCTAAATCAAGCCTCTTAAGTCGAAGCTCCTCTTTAAGTCGCGGCTCCAGCCTTATCTCGCGAAGCCCTAGGTCGCAAACGAGGGTAGGTCGCGAGCTCCAGATTTCCAATGTCGCTCCTTCCTCTTTGAGTCGCCTTCAGTATGCCGCGAAGCTCTTATGTCGTCATCTCCTAGGTCGCTGCCGTGTTTCCAATTGAGTCGCTCCATGATTAGGTCGCGAGAAGTTAAGTCACAGACGACCTACCTTAAGTCGCTGAAGCCATGAATTCTTATGTCGCGAATTTCTGAAGCTTAGGTCGCGAGAAGATATTAGGTCGCAAACTTTGTTAAGTCGCTGATTTCTTATGTCGTATGCTTCTTTAGTCGTCTGCGTTAAGTCGTATGTCGTGGGATGTTATTGTTGTTAAGTCGTGTACTGATAAGTCGTTTGTATTTTCTTTTGTTATGTCGTGTAATTGTTAAGTCGTGTGTGTTGTAAAATCCTATAAATAGCAGGTGAGTTGTATCATTTTAAAGAGTTGATTTTTGAATAAAAATTTGGTTTGTGCTTTGTGCCACCATTGAAATTGGTAGTTGAGTGTTATCTCCTATCTCCACTTTCGGCATTCGAGTGCGCTCGAATCAACGATTGTTGAAGCCAATTCACGAAATCAAGTGTGCTTGATCAACGTTCGAAGAATTGTAGATCTTCTCTCATGGCATCGTGCGCGATCAACGTGTAGAAGATTGCTAGAATCCGGTATCTTCGTGATCAACGGATTTGGGCGTTTGGGTATTCTTAAATTCACCGATTTATCATCGTTTCACCGATTATTTCCGCTAATCGTGTGAGATCCTGGACGGATTCGATTTACATCGTCGAATTCGCTTCCTAGGCTGCATCATATTTACATGATTTACATCTTGATGGGATCCATTCATATTCAATTTTTTGCACTATATTGTCACCATCATGCATTGTGATGTTAGCTTCGTTCGGTAACTCTACATCCGCTTTTATTTCAACAAGAATTCTTGCGTAACTCAATCTTGTCTCCTTAGCTATTGGTTCATCTAACTTTAATGGTATACCCACCACACTTGCAATAGCACTAAAAGCATCTTTATCTCATAATCTTAGGCTTAATTCAGGTAGCCTAATCCAAACTGGCATAGTAGATAAAAGATCCCTGTCGAAATTAAATTTCTTGCTCCATTTTTTCAGGATAATCAACTTGCCATTTATAAAATATGGCCCTCCATTTAGAATTTTTTTCACAATCTTCAACTTTGGTAAATCTTATAATAAAGAAACCATTATCCCTAGTATAGATCACTACTACAAAAGAGGCATATTACAACGGTGGAACACAGTTGTAAAAGATATATTACAACGGTGGAACCACAGTCGTATTTTAAGAAGTTGTAAAAGACTATCAATTTTTTACAACTGTGTTCTTTAGTTGCATATAACCGTTGTGATATTGTATATTACAACTGTTTCTTACCCTTGCAAATAACCATTTTACAACTGCTACCAACAATTGCAATTCATCTTCCGACAACTGCCATTAACCATAAATTTCACAACATTATAATTAAAACATATATTTCACTAATAATAACTACAATCGTTACCATTACTTGAAACAACACGAACCATTCAGATTTAATAAAAGCTAAAACAATTCAATTTTACACCATTTTTGAATTCATAATTCTATTACAAAACATAACTAAATCCATAACATACGTCAATATAAATACATATACATACTAATCATAAGAGATAAATTCCCCGTGCCAAGAAACAATCCTCCCAATCGCTTGTACAAATGTATGAAGTAGGCCTATATGGAATAGCTTAAGAATCCACCACCAAATCAACCCATGCCTTCCAAGCGACATACAGACAATCAACTTTGAAGGAGAAACGGCAAAGTGACTAGATCGGCCATAGTGAATGCTGCAAACTCTACTATGTAAGGAGATATATTATGATCAAACCATTTTGGATTTCTTGAATGGAAACATGTCCAAAACGATTTGTTTGATAAGAACCATCAAGCATGGAATCTGTGTTAGATACGACATTGTATAGTGCTTAATAGTTATGGGAAGTGGATGAAAATTTTGATCAGTATAGTATTGCAGAATCATTACATTATGAAAATTCTATAATATGTTTTCTAAAATTGGTTCATCCATTACAGAAACACGAATAAGTTATTATCAGGAAAAGAGGGCGACAAGCAACAACTGCAGTGGTTTTACAATGCGTGTCAAGGACTCTGTCGGGTAATAATAGCTAAAATTATTTCAAGTCTGTTTGTTGCAAGGATAAATGGCTTTGTCACTGCGTGTGTTTTAAGCCTGCAAGTTTTATTCCGAGTATGTAAATTTAGGCTGATTGTCATGTTATGATAGTCAAGAATATCTGCTTACCAGTGACTAATGATTTCATGGACTCCATATTCATTGACCCCAACATATGCTTTTGCTAATTTCCAAATCATCCCCTGAACTCCAGTCAATTATGCAGGAGTGAAAAATTCATTGACTGCGCCATGTTGTTCTCCATCTAGATGAGGCAAACTGAGCTTAATGGCTAATGGCTTCAAGGTACTGTCTTCATTTAAAAATAGAACAGTTCTTGTTGCGTAAGCCTTATTGTCGGTTGTATTGATTCTGTTCAAGTATGGTATCACTGCGTCATGGTGATCCAAAATGAAGAGTCTTTTCTGTTCCAGTGCCTGAAAATTCTCAAATTTTCAGTACATATGCACGTTAATTTTGGTAAAAACAAAGTTCACTAATAATACGAGGACAGCAACCTGTTGAACACTAAGGCCATTTAAGTTTTTCTCTACATCTGCTGCTGTAATTAAGCTTATTTGATTACCATATTCGCTAGAATCCAGAGAACTTGATGGAGGAAATTCCTACGACAAAATAAAATTATTTCATTAAATTTCTTTTCTGAAGGAAAACATTTTTATCCTAATTAATCTGAAAATAGAACAGGTATATAAACTACCATTATCAATACAATTGTTGAATGAAAACAAGTTATGCTAGCACAGACCTTGAATAAGTTGAGGAATCGGGTACTTAAGAAAGCTTTGCCCATTTTGAGTGGTAATTGCTGCCTTGATCATTGGAAACGGAATGGCTTGTGAGATTCTAGAGTCTGCAATAAGGGGAAAAGATTAAATATATATGCCAGCAAAATAATTAGCTACCATAATGGAGAAAAGAAACGTTACTGAATGCTCGTCTTAGGAACTATTAAAGCCTTTAACAAAATTTGTTCTAACCTTGACTCTGTCCTCCCTTTTGATTAGAGTAATCGTCCTTCCTGCAATATTAGAGCAAAACATTACCGAGGAAGAAACTAGAATCCACGTATAAGATTTAAGCACTCATTAGTCGTGTGTCTAAATGCTTTTAAATATATTAAATAATATATTTTTTTGAGTACCTATTCAATGGGTGGTTGTGCTTATTAAATGGACATTTAGAACTGAATCTACAGTTTCATTTCAGTTTTTTGAATTGAAAACTGAAGATTCAACTGACGTTGGAGAGCTCGTCCTGAAAATTCAGTCCTGAAATTGTTTTGTTGGACTCTTAGTAAGCACAAGTGCAGACGATGGTATACAACTGTATGGATTAGTTGTGATGACAAATGGAGTTCATGTAAATCAAAATCAAATAGACATCTTTGTTGAGTTATATAGATGTCGATCCGACGATACCAGATCACAAATTTCGATGGTTGCTAAGTAAAATTTCATATATAATGAAATAACTAGACATCGACGACCTCTAACAAAAACTTATGTTCAGTTAAAATATATAGATATATTTTTTGAGTTAAATTTCTTTGGCAAAACATAACTAAATTGGTCTTCTTCAAATAAAGTACTGATAAAAAAATTGATTTGATTGTACGTTTTTTGTAGCTCAAGATTGGTGGGGAACAGTCTGAATGCTGGAAATAGTAACCAGAAAGCTGATCGAGAAAAACTGAGGAGAAATCGACTAAATAAGCAGTTTGTAGAGTTGGGAAAAGCACTTGGTAGGCTTGCATTTAAACATAATCAGAAAGCTTTTTTTTTTACTTTGGCATTTCCCAGCTAAACATGAAACATAATACTATGACTACGCATGCAACATAACATATAATCAATGTTACTTGTCGAATTGCAGACCCTGACCGTCCAAAGAATGACAAAGCAACCATTCTTACAGACACCATTCATATGTTAACAGACTTGACTTCTCAAGTCAAAAAATTGAAAACAGAACATTCATCCTTATTCCAAGAATCTCGTGAGGTACCGTAACACCACCTCAAGCTTGCTATTTCTGTCTTTGTGTTCAAACACACCCTTATTTTTCACGTCCCTCTTTGGCAATATAGCTGACAGAGGAGAAAAACGAGCTCCGAGAGGAGAAGGCAAAATACTTTGGTTCAATAACATGGCATCCGAGTTAAACATGAAACCAAAATTCTCACATCTTTAAAAATCACAGTTTAGACAAGCTTAAAGTGTGTGAACTCATAGTACAATCAGTTTGTATCAGAGCCTAAAAATCTAAATTTATCAATAATGATGAAAAAAATAAAGTAAAAAAAATCACTCTCCAATATACTTACAGCTTCACCGACGATAAGGCAACGAAGACGAGCGCAACGGCGGCGAGCAGCAAAAGACGCGAGCAGCAAAAGATGTGAGCGTAGCGAGTTAGAGTTTGTTGAGGGTTTAGTCGCCAGTGAGGGTTTGTTGAGGGTTTAGTCGCCAGTGAGGGTTCGTTGAGGGTTTCATCGCCAGTGAGGGTTCGTTGAGGGTTTCGTCGATGTGAGGGGAGCGGTTTAGATTCGTGGATGGCAATAGCGGAGAGTGATGAGATGGAGTTAGGGTTTAGAATTAGGAATTTTGGCGGCTTAAATTTTATTTCACGATAATAATTTGAGCGGTCAAATTTACCTGAAAACAAAACAGTTGTTAAAAGATAAGTATTTACAATTGAACACAAAAAGCAGTTGTTATAGAAATATATTACAACTGCTGTAGAAATAGCAGTTGTTTAAAGTACATTTGTTACAACTGCTAAAATAAACAGTTGTTATAAGTGCATATTACAATTGTTTGTTTATGCAAGTTGTAAACTAAAGGTTGTAATATGATTGTTTTGTTGTAGTGGATTTCAAAACTTCCTGAAGGATTCCAGTTTCGAGTAATATAAGTCTTGAAATGATGATAAGGAGGACGAGGACCATATACATAAGCAATAACAGAAGATCTCCACTTATTCTCCGTGCGCTTATCAATATCTTCTTTCATAGTAACAAATTTTCTATTGTTTATATTAATAGGAGCAACATAATTCAAGTCAAATTCAGAATCTAACCCTCCTTTCTTGAGAATATCAGCCCAAGAAGAGGCTTTCTGCATCATCTGAGCAATTTCTACATTGGCTGAAGCCTTTGGGATTATATTTCTTGGATTCAGAATATGCCTGTTCACATTTCTTGGTTGCGAATTGAATTTTCTTGGATCTGATTTCCCTGAATTGGGGGGTTTGGAACATTGTCTGGTTTTCTTAGAATATTTCTCTGAAAATCAGGTACATAATTCTTTCGGTTCGCCTTTCTATTGTAGACTACTTTCTGAAATCCATCATCATCCACTATTGCATTGCTCAAAATTAGGGGTTATCTATGGACTTGATTTGCTGTGAAAGAGGAAGAGTGATAGACAATGGAGGAGAAGAAGATGGAGATGAAGAAGAAACTCCATTCTGATCAAGACACGCTTGAATATGCAAAGCAATGCGATTAGTGTCAGTTCTCTAAAATTTCGAGAGCTCCACCCTATGAGCTAATTCAATTGACGAGCCCATAACCATTCAATATTTGGGTTATTGACTAAACATGCCCTCTTCTAACTGCTAAAGGAGGAGCAAGATTTACAATAGTGGTTATCAACTACTTGATGAAATGGGTTAAATATGAACTCTTATCAACCATAATGGCACATCAAGTAGTTAAATTTGTCATGAAAAATATAGTGATAAGATATGGTCTTCTGTACAAGATTATAGCAGATAATGACACGGAATTCAAAAGTCGAGAATTATTGAATACTGCCAAGATCATGGAATAATCAAGAGGTTCTCTTCAGTGGCTCATCCATAGGCAACCGTGCCATAAAAGCAGTTGATAAAACAATCAAATTTTGCATATAGAATTGCTTGATCAAAGTTAAAGGCCACTGGGCAGATGAATTACCATTCGTATTATGGTCTTATCGAACAAGTTCCAAAACTTCAAAGGGGCATACCCCATTGTCTTCAGTATATGGCTACGAAGTCATGCTTCTAATGAAATCGAAATAGCTTCCCAATGAACATTCTATTACAATTCCAAGCAAAATGCAGAACTCAGAAATAAGTCTTTAGATTTCTTGCCCAAACTTTGGGACCAAGGTTTCCTGAGAACAACATAATATATTCAATGAATGGCTCATTACTACAATCAGCTAGTTCGGAATTTATAGTATTAAAGAGGGGATCTCATCCTTTACAAAATTATGGTGAACATAAAGGATCCAGCCAATGGACCTCTTATCCCAAACTAGGAAGGACACCTCATAATTCATGATATCATTCCTTTGAGAGCATATCAATTTGAAGAGACCAGACAATAATATAACCCCTAGAACATGGAACATTAAACACCTAAAACCCTACCACATCACAAGGCTATTATAAGTATGAGTTTTAGTATTAGTTAGCCATAGTCAAGTAATATCATGTTATAACGAGAATTGAAAGACCTTTTGTTTGTTTTTAGTTTGTTAGCCATGATTGCAGTATCATATAGTAAACATGGTTTCAAATATATTAAAGTTTTTATCCATAGCCAGGAAGGGACATATAATAATAAAGACCTAGATGCGTCTCATTTGGCCGAGCCATTGCAGAGTGGTGCCATTCAAATGTTAGCCAGGTAATTATAGGCACATGACTGCCACTGATAATTTTCAAAGAACATATATGTAAGACTTGGTCTTAATAACTGAAGCATGCTATCAAAAGTCTTAATGAAATAAAAAATTTCCAAAAGCCTGACCTATTTTCTTGTTCAAATGCTTTCGACCTATGTTACGACTTTCAAAACTAGAACCAAAGCCTAAAATGATGCTGCTTTTGATCACTATAGTCATAATGAAACTATGATCTATTTAAACATCTTTGAGTCTTTCGGCCTAATAGGTTGTTTGAATTCTTTAATCATAAAACCAACCTGGCTTCATCCTCAAATAGAAAAACTTCTATGTAGGCATGTATAGATATAAGACTATTACTCATGAAAGATCGTATATATGACTCTACGGTCCACGTGGTAAACTAATGCATACTGGCCCAAGCATAGTAATTCGAAAGGAGAGCCTATTATGTCGTAAATAATATTATGTTAATGGTTGATTTGCATATCACGTGGAACAACTTTATTGTAATATTTCAAAATCGAAGTAAGTACTTAGCGGTCGGAATGATTAACCGAACTCTTTGAAGAATTAGGAACAAGGCTTCCTTGCAATGATTCGCACTTGGTTAGATTAAGCACTAGAACACATGAGGCTATCCTCGTAAAATCCTTATGGATATTGGCAAGTAATCCAAGGAGTAATACTCAAATAGTGGCATGGATTAGGTACCCTAAATCTAGCAAAGCTAACATGGCCCACATTACACTAGGCTACAGCCGTCCTTCATATAGTAGTAATTGATATGCCCCCTATGCTTCAAAATTCTGACTACATGATGAGGTCAGATTTTAAATTTCGTCAAAATCCTTACTATAAGTGAGGTTAGATTTTAAATTTTGTCAAAATCCTAACTACACAATGAGGTTAGATTTTAAATTTCATACAAAATCTTCATTGCATAATGGTATTAGATTTTAAATTTCATCACACGTTAATTAATTTAAAAGTTATGGAAACCTGATGCAAGTTGAAAGAAAGAATGATAATAACTTAGCTTTACATGTGATTTAACTCTTCCTGCAAATTTCACTTAGAATACACCCATATGAAGTAAAATTTGGGGGCATGTGTTATACACTAATTTTTACTTGGTTATATTCAACTTTTAAGCTACAAAACTAAAACTTAAAAGTAAGACTCTCAGGCATTCATTGCATAGAAATATCAAAAGCTCCAACTTTTATGCTAAAGCCTATCATCTCTACTAGACCTCCCATAAGTATATATTAAATATCAATGATAATTTTTATATAGTCTCGCATAGCTCCCTCTGGTATATCGGTCTAAAGGTTAAGCTCACGTCTCGAAGCATAGACAATGTCTAAAGGCTAGATGTCGAGACCAAAAGACCAAAAGTGGTTCACGATGCAATGAAAACCAAGGACCATAGGTGGCGCTCATATCGATAGTGTGGTAATGCAACTCAGGTCGAGCCATCCCAAGAGCGCATGCATGATATGGGCTTAACTGAAAAGCATGGACGTCCAGGCAGACCTTAATCTGAGAAATTTAACCACCAGGCTGGTTAATACTAAAGCATAAGTCATAAGGCTGACTTCTTACCACAAGTCAGAAGCATCAAGGCATGTTATTCTGAAAGCATCAAAGTGCGCTACTATACAAAGGCAAGTTAGAAAACTGAAGTTGATGAGATTTGATTACACAAGTTGTTTTTGATAAAACTTCTCTTTATTGAATTATCAGTGAAAGTTACTAAACAGCTTTACAACTTGAGATATATAAATAGCTTTACATGGGCTTGAAGAAGTACATAGGCCCAGCAAAATAATAAAGCAAATAAAAGAAACGGTTCGGGCTGAATGCATTGTAACCCGCTTGCTTCCAGAGATAAAACCCTTTTAGGGTTAGCCGCAACTCATTTGTCTTCAGAAATAAATCCTTTAGGGTTAGTTGCGATACTCATACTCTTTCACTTCCCCCCTCAAACCAGAGATTCGGATCATTCGGAGATTATGAGTGCCGAGTTGAGTGATTTGAAGCTTTGCCTTTGGCGACCAGTTCGAAAGAGCTCCTCTTTCTGCTTGGATCTGTAGAGTGCTGAGTTGAGTGATTCGAAGCTTTGCCTTTGGCGACGAGTTCGAAAGAGCTCCTCTTTCTGCTTGGATCTGTAGTTGAGGCTTTGATGTTCGTTGCTGGTTCAGTTGAATTCTGGTTTGCATCTGAGTCATGTTCAGTGATGTTCTTCACCTTCAGGTCTTCTTTGAATCTCGTGAAATTTCTGTTGCTCAGTGCTTTGGTAAGTACGTCTGCTCTCTGGTAAGTTCCAGGTACGTGATTTACCATTAGTTGACCTTTGAGAATTTGCTCACGAACAAAGTAGATGTCAATTTCAATATGCTTGGTTCTTGCGTGGAGAACTGGATTGGCAGACATGTAGACAGTGCTTTGGTTATCACACCATAGCACTGGTTTGATATCGGATTTGATCCTTAGTTCACTGAGCAGGGATTGAATCCACATGATCTCTGCCGTTGCGCTAGCCACGCTTCTATATTCAGCCTCGGTGCTGGATCTAGAGATTGTTGATTGTTTCTTAGAGCACCATGAGACTGGGTTATCCCCAATATATATACAGTAGCCTGAAATGGATCTCCTATCATCATGATCTGTTGCCCAGTCTGCATCTGAGAACCCTGTCACATTGAGTCTTTTGCATGCTTTTAGTGATAAGCCATAAGATGTAGTTCCTCTCAGATATCGTAGTATCCTCTTTACGGCCTTCCAGTGCTCATTGAGGGGTTCCTGCATGAATTGAGACAATTTGTTAACACTGTAAGATATATCAGGTCTGGTTATGGTTGCATATTGTAAGGCTCCCATAACACTTCTATATTGTTTGATATTGAGTATTGGTTCCCCCCTGTGTTTTGAGAGCTGAAGATTGCATATCATGGGTGTGGGTTGAGGCTTGGCTTCTGCCATGTCTGATTTGAGCAAAATTTCATTGATATACTTTCTTTGACTTAAGATGATTTCTGAATCTGATTTTCTGATGACTTTTATGCCTAAGAAATAGTTTGGATCACCAAGGTCTTTGACAGAAAACTCCTTGTCTAGATACTGAACAAGCTCACTGATTGCTGCCTCATCATTTCCTGTAATTAGTAAGTCATCAACATAGATTAAAATGTATATAGTAGATTCTTTACTTATTTTAGTGAACAGAGAGTTGTCAGATTTTGTTGACTGATAACCCAATCTGACCAAAGTGGTTTTTAATTTCTCAAACCAGACCCTTGGTGCCTGTTTAAGACCATAGATTGCTTTGTTTAATTTGCACACATGATTCTGCTTTTGATTATAACCCTGTGGTTGTTCCATATAGATTTCCTCTTCCAATGTCCCATTTAGGAATGCATTGTTGACATCCAATTGTCTAATTTTCCACTGCTTATGTAGGGCAATAGTAAAAATTACTCTGATAGTAGTTGGTTTAACCACAAGGGAGAAGGTTTCATTGAAATCGAACCCAAATTGTTGAGTGTACCCTTTGGCAACAAGCCTGGCTTTGTATCTATTGATTGTTCCATCTGCATTTCTTTTTAGTTTATAAGTCCACTTGCAACCAACAATGTTTTTGTCCTTTGGGCAATTGACTAAATTCCATGTGTTATTTTTGATAAGGGCCTCATATTCTTCATTCATTGCTGCTTTCCAGTTGTTGTCCTTTATGGCTTGCTCAAAGTTATCTGGTTTTTCTGTGGTTTTTACAGCAGTGTAGATTTTTGGTTTGAATATGCCACTCTTGGATCTTGTTATCATTGAATGACCTGGCATAGTCTGTATGATTCTAGTGTGATGCAGAGCGTACCATAAGTCGAGATCCCCAATTCTCTTCCTTGAGTCGTTCTTCCATGAGTCGTTCTTCCATGAGTCGTCGCTCCATCTTGAGTCGCCGCTCTTCCATGAATCGTTCCACCATGAGTCGTTCCACCATGAGTCATTCCACCATGAGTCGTTCCACCATGAGGCGCTGCATCTTGAGTCGCCGCTCCACCTTGAATCGCGCTGACATGAATTGCGATGGAATTGAGTCGCGACAAACTCCATATGTCGCGAGCGACTCATCTGCCTCCTCCATGAGTCGCGAACGACTTATCAATGTCGCGAACCAAATTGAAGATGAAACCATGAGTCGTCACCGAGTTATCTTCCATAAGTCGTAGCCGAGACATTCTGATGAGTCGCAAACGAGTTATCTTCCATAAGTCGTAGCCGAGACATTCTGATGACTCGCAAACGAGTTATCTTCCATGAGTCGTTACCGTGTTATCTCTAAAGACTGAGAATTATTTTAAGTCGCGAACTGCTTTGATGAGTTGTAGCCGAGTTAACATTAAGTCGCTACATATTTTTCTTTAAGTCGTATGTTGAGGACTATGTGTTGTAATCTTTTAAGTCATAAGTCGTGACAATTGTATTGTAAACTGATAAGTCGTGTACGACTTATGATGAGTCGTGAGTCGTAGGTGATGAGTCGAAAACGACTCATGACTTAGGAATTTTTCTGGATATGTGTTGTAGCCTATAAATAGGCAAGTGGTGTCATTTTGTAAGGTTGTTGAATATTGAATAAAATTCTCTTTTGTTAGCTTTGTGCTTCCAATTTCAATTGGTAGTCGAGTGTATCTCCTATCTCCACTTACGTCATTCGAGTGCGCTCGAATCATCGTTTGCTGAAGCCGATTCACGGAATCTTGTGCGCAAGATCAACGTTGAAGAATCGTAGATCTCTTTCCCGGTATCTTCGGATCAACGAGTCAGAGATAGCTAGAGTTCGGTATCTTCGGATCAACGAATTCGGGCATTTTCAGTATCCATCAATTCACAGAATGCTACTTTCGTCGATTAAAGATCATTTT
Organism: Allium fistulosum; assembly: GCA_030737815.1. NCBI lineage: Eukaryota > Viridiplantae > Streptophyta > Magnoliopsida > Asparagales > Amaryllidaceae > Allium > Allium fistulosum. The sequence continues at coordinate 1,423,351,734 of CM060903.1, read as the reverse complement.
GATTTATCCGCTGCGTCAGTTTGGTATCAGAGCTTGTTTTAGCCAATCATAGCTAAATCGAGTCTTGGAGCCGAGAATTTGAAGTGTTGAAGTTGTGTTCATCGTGTTCATCATATTTTGCAACAAAGTTGGAGTTTCCGATCCATTTCATTTTGGATCCAAGTTCGAAAGGTGTTTGAAACTTGAAGTGTGAATTTGTTGAAGTGTTTGGGAAGTATTCAATCATGCCGCCAAGACGAGTTCAACGTCATCGCAATATTAATGCTTTGTACGGAAGAGAAGAGGCCGATGAAATGGAGCAACGAATCAACGAGAATTTCAATGAGAAGCTTACTGAAGGGATTGGTCGATTAGAGAGAATGATGCTTGAAATGAGTCAAAATCAGAGAAGGGTTTCACCTGAATCGAGCCATGGAAGAAGTAGAGTTTCACCACATTCTAATCGAGAGAGAAGTGTTGATAGTGATCATAGAAGCGTGGATCGAGATTGTGATAGAAATGTTGATGATCGAGGTCGTGATAGAAATGTGACTGATCGAGAATGGAGGAATGTAGATCGTAGGAATGTTGGTGGAAGAAATGGTGGTGGTAGAGATGTTGGTGGTCAGGATCGACATCGATATACATCGGATGGTGAAGAAGAGTACGATGGTGGTAGTGTTCATGGACGAGGACGTGGACGAGGAAGGAATCAGTTGGAGTACGATCACAAGTGGGAATCTGGGATGAAGACAGAAATTCCAGAATTCAAAGGTGGTATGCAGGCTGAGGAGTTTTTGGATTGGGTGGCTAATGTTGAAGAAATTTTTGATTTCAAAGAAGTTCCAGAACGTCGTAGAGTGAAGTTGGTTACTACAAGGTTGAGGGGTAGAGCTTTGGCATGGTGGCAGCAAACCAAACTTACACGTGAACGAATGGGGAAGTCAAAAGTTGAATCTTGGGAGAAGATGAAGAAATTGATGAAAGCAACGTTCCTACCTTACAATTATCAATCTTTGATGTATCAACGTTTGCAGAACTTGAGGCAGGGCACAAAGACTGTTAATGATTATGCGGATGAGTTTTACCTGCTTATTGCGAGGAATGATATTATGGAAACGGAAGAGCAGCTGACATCTAGATTCATTGGGGATTGAGAATGCAGATTCAGGATATGGTTAATATGTTCGATCCAAGATCTGTGGCAGAGGCACATCAAAAAGCGTTGGCTTGGGAGAAACAGGGAAGACGAGGTGGTGGTGTGTTTACCAATTCTAACAATCAAGCGAAGGGTGTTAATGGAAGTTCTAATGTTTCAAAAGTTGTTGCGAAACCAGTTGTAAAGGAGGTTGAGAAGGCGAAGGTTAACAACAGTTTCAAATGTTACAATTGTCAGGAGATGGGTCATAAAAGCAACGAATGTCTGAAGCCGAAGAAGAGAACCATGGTGACAGAAGTTGAGGAGGAAGATGAGGAAGAAGCTGAATGCTCTAATTCTTTACCAGTTGAGGAGGAAGACTTACTGTCGGGAGATGATGGGTACGCATTGATGATGAGAAGAAGTTGTTTAACACCGAAGCAAGAGGAGGAAAGTAGTTGGTTGAGGAACAATATCTTTCAATCTACCTGCACTATTCTGGGAAGAGTTTGTAAATTTGTTATTGATACTGGGAGTTGCGATAATATTATCTCTACAGAAGCAGTGAAGAAGTTGGAGTTGAAAACCGAGAAACATCCTAAACCGTACAAATTAGCTTGGTTGAGGAAGGGTGGTGAAGTGAAGGTTGGACGAAGGGCTCGTGTGAATTTTTCAATTGGGAAGAAATACAAAGATGAAATCTGGTGTGATGTCGTAGATATGGACATTTGTCATTTGTTGCTGGGGAGACCGTGGCAGTATGATCGAGCTGTGCAACATGACGGACGGACCAACAGTTACAGTTTCATATTCGAAGGTACAAAGATTACTCTGGTTTCGAAGAAACGCCAACAAGAAGAAAACAAACTGGAGGAGATTGAAGAACTGAAAACGTTGTTATCTTTGAAGGAGTTTGTTAAGGAGGTCGAGGAAGAACCGGAAGTGTTCTTGTTGATTGGGCGTGAGAGCAGTGAAGAGGTTGAAATTCCAGAAGAAGCGAAGTCAGTATTGAAAGAATTTGAGGATGTATTTCCAGATGAGTTACCTAAAGAGTTACCGCCGCTGAGAGACATTCAACATCAAATTGATCTTGTTCCGGGAGCAGTATTGCCACATAGACCACATTACCGAATGAGTCCGAAGGAGCATGAAGAATTAAGGAGGTAGGTGGAAGAATTGCTTGAGCAGGGACGTGTACAGGAAAGTTTGAGTCCATGTTCTGTGCCAGCTTTGTTGGTACCGAAGAAAGATGGGACGTAGAGGATGTGCACGGACAGTCGAGCATTGAATAAAATCACTGTGCGATATAGATTTCCAATGCCAAGGTTGGATGACTTGCTGGATCAGTTGAGTGGGGCTACTATCTTTTCGAAAATTGATTTGAAAAGCGGATATCATCAAATTCGGATTAGACCTGGAAACGAATGGAAGACAGCCTTCAAGACGAGAGAGGGGTTATATGAATGGCTGGTGATGCCGTTCGGTCTTTCGAATGCACCGAGTACGTTCATGCGAGTGATGAATCAAATTTTTAGACCTTTCATTGGGAAATTTGTGGTGGTATACTTTGACGATATTTTGATTTATAGTAGGAGTCTGGAAGAGCATGTTCAACATCTGAAGGAAGTGTTAATTATTTTACGAGAGGAACAATTTTATGCTGCGACAAAGAAATGCGTGTTCATGACGCATAGTGTTTTGTTCTTGGGGTATATTGTTTCGGAGAAGGGCATCCAGGTAGATCAGAATAAAGTTGAAGCAGTCAGGAATTGGCCACAGCCGAAGACAATTACAGAAGTGAGAAGTTTTCATGGGCTAGCGTCATTCTACCGAAGATTCATTCCACACTTTAGTAGCGTGATGGCACCGGTGACTGATTGCATGAAGGGGAAACAATTTTCTTGGACGGAGGAAGCTGGGATTGCTTTTGGGAAGATCAAGAAGTTGCTGACATCTGCACCAATTCTTGTATTACCAGATTTTCAGTTATTGTTTGAACTGCATACTGATGCGTCAAAGGTTGGAATTGGAGGGGTGATGAGTCAGAATGGGCGTCCTATTGCATATTTCAGCGAGAAGTTGTCAGGAGCCAAGATGAGATACAGTACCTATGATGTGGAATTTTATGTTGTTGTTCAAGCGGTGAAGCACTGGCGACATTACTTATTCCAGAAAGAATTTGTTTTATACACTGATCACGAGGCGTTGAAACATTTACAAGGACAAGACAAGATTTCAGCAAGACATGCATCGTGGATTGCTTATTTGCAGCAGTTTACTTTTGTCGTTAAGCACAAGTCAGGGGTAACCAATCGTGTGGCTGATGCTTTGAGCAGGAGGAGTCATTTGTTGACGACAATGAAAGTTGAAGTGACAGGTTTTGAATTATTGCCAGAATTGATTGAAGAAGATCCTTACTTTGTGAAATTTGTTGAAAAGGTAAAGGAAGGAAGCACTGATGAATTTGTGTTGGTGGATGGTTTTCTGTTTAAAGGAAATCGATTGTGCATCCCAGACTGTAGCTTGAGAATGAAGATTGTTAAAGAATTACATGAAGAAGGCCATGTGGGTAGAGATCGTACGCTACAGTTAATTTCACAATCTTATTTTTGGCCGTCAATGAGGAAAGAGGTAGAAAGATTTGTGGAGAGGTGTCATATTTGTCAGGTTTCGAAAGGAACAGCAACGAATGCGGGGTTATATATGTCGTTACCCGTGCCTACCAAACCATGGGTTGATATCAGCATGGATTTCGTGTTGGGATTGCCAAGAACTCAGAGGGGAAATGATTCTATATTTGTTATGGTGGACAGGTTTTCGAAGATGGCACATTTTATAGCCTGCAAGAAGACAGCGGATGCAGTTCGAGTGGCACAGTTATTCTTTAAAGAAATATATCGTTTACATGGTTTACCCGAATCTATTGTTTCTGACCGAGATACTCGATTTCTGAGTCACTTTTGGTTGAGTCTATGGAAGATGGTGGGAACGAAGCTAAATTTTAGTAGTGCTTATCATCCACAAACAGATGGGCAGACAGAGGTGGTGAATAGATCGTTGGGAAATTTGTTACGATGTCTTGTGAAAGACAATTTGAAGAGTTGGGATTTGAAGTTATGTCAAGCTGAATTTGCTCACAATCATGCGAATAACCGAAGTACAGGTTTCAGCCCATTTCAGATTGTATATTCAAATTTGCCAAAGGGGCCGTTGGATTTGATGACGGTTACACAACCGAAGGGGACAGTTAAGCGGGCTGCTGATTTTGTTGATGGGTTGACAGAATGCCACAGAATCGTTCAGGAACGAATAGAGAAGACAAATGAGAGGTATAAACAGATGGCAGATAAGAAACGAAGAAGTGTTGTCTTCAAAGAGGGTGATTTTGTTTACGCGGTATTGACGAAAGATCGTTTTCCAGTTGGAACTTATAACAAGTTGAAGGCTCGAAAGATTGGACCCGTAGAAATTATAAGACGGATCAATGAAAATGCTTATAAGTTGAAGCTGCCAGAGAATGTTTACACCTCTGATGTGTTTAACGTGAAGCATTTAATTCCGTATTATGAGGAGGAACCTATCAAAGATGACGAGAGTGTGAATTCGAGGACGAATTTCTTTCAACAGGGGGAGGATGATGTAGAGCGTACCATAAGTCGAGATCCCCAATTCTCTTCCTTGAGTCGTTCTTCCATGAGTCGTTCTTCCATGAGTCGTCGCTCCATCTTGAGTCGCCGCTCTTCCATGAGTCGTTCCACCATGAGTCGTTCCACCATGAGTCGTTCCACCATGAGGCGCTGCATCTTGAGTCGCCGCTCCACCTTGAATCGCGCTGACATGAATTGCGATGGAATTGAGTCGCGACAAACTCCATATGTCGCGAGCGACTCATCTGCCTCCTCCATGAGTCGCGAACGACTTATCAATGTCGCGAACCAAATTGAAGATGAAACCATGAGTCGTCACCGAGTTATCTTCCATAAGTCATAGCCGAGACATTCTGATGAGTCGCAAACGAGTTATCTTCCATAAGTCGTAGCCGAGACATTCTGATGAGTCGCAAACGAGTTATCTTCCATGAGTCGTTACCGTGTTATCTCTAAAGACTGAGAATTATTTTAAGTCGCGAACTGCTTTGATGAGTCGTAGCCGAGTTAACATTAAGTCGCTACATATTTTTCTTTAAGTCGTATGTTGAGGACTATGTGTTGTAATCTTTTAAGTCATAAGTCGTGACAATTGTATTGTAAACTGATAAGTCGTGTACGACTTATGATGAGTCGTGAGTCGTAGGTGATGAGTCGAAAACGACTCATGACTTAGGAATTTTTCTAGATATGTGTTGTAGCCTATAAATAGGCAAGTGGTGTCATTTTGTAAGGTTGTTGAATATTGAATAAAATTCTCTTTTGTTAGCTTTGTGCTTCCAATTTCAATTGGTAGTCGAGTGTATCTCCTATCTCCACTTACGTCATTCGAGTGCGCTCGAATCATCGTTTGCTGAAGCCGATTCACGGAATCTTGTGCGCAAGATCAACGTTGAAGAATCGTAGATCTCTTTCCCGGTATCTTCGGATCAACGAGTCAGAGATAGCTAGAGTTCGGTATCTTCGGATCAATGAATTCGGGCATTTTCAGTATCCATCAATTCACAGAATGCTACTTTTGTCGATTAAAGATCGTTTTGATTTATCCGCTGCGTCATAGTGTGTGTCTCATTATCATTATTGCTGTCTTGATTTACTTGAGTCTCTGTGGACTGACTAGTTTCTTGTTCCCTTGCATTTGTACAGGTGGGAGACTGACTGTGATAGCTGGATTCATCTATTGGTTCATGACTTAGTTGCTGTGGCATAGTAGGTTGTGAATCACTAGTACTTGCAGTCCTTTCAGTCTCCTGTTGCCAGATTTTGGAATATACAGGTAATACAGGTATAGATACATGTGGATTGTAAACTTTTTTAGTTGTTTTCATATCCGAGCTGCCAAACGGAAATACATATTCATTGAAGACTACATGTCTGCTGATTAATATCCTTCCCTTATCATCCAAACACTTGTACCCTTTTTGGTTGTTAGGATAACCCAAAAAGGTACATGGTTTTGATCTGAAATCTAGTTTGTTGACATTATAAGGTCTTAAGTTAGGAAAGCATAGGCATCCAAATGGTTTTAGAGCATAATAATCAGGTTTGTTCCCAAATAGCTTTTCCATAGGACTTACATCTTTTAGCACTTTTGTTGGTAATCTATATATTAAGTATACAGCTGTATAAAAGGAGTCTGGCCAGAATTTTATTGGTAAGTGTGCTTGTGCTAAAAGTGTAAGTCCTAGCTCTACTATATGTCTATGCTTTCTTTCTATCAACCCATTTTGCTCAGATGTGTAGGGACATGAGGTTCTATGTATTATTCCCTTAGTGTTAAAGTATTTAATGAGGGGCTTGAATTCAGAGCCCCCATCAGTTTGCATAATCTTGACATGATGTCCTATTTGCTTTTCAACTAAGTTTATAAAGTGTAGTACTACATTGCAAGTTTCAGACTTAGCTTTTAGCAAATATATCCAGGTATATCTAGAATAAGCATCAATAAAAGATATATAGTATCTATAACCATAATCATAACTTATTGGAGCTGGACCCCATAAATCTACAGCAACTAATTCAAGAGGGTTAGAATATATAGTAGAAGAATCATTAAATGCCAATTTGTGACTTTTGCCCATTTGGCAATAAGTACAGATATAAGGATTAGAGATATTCCCAACAGAAACTTTGTTTTCATTGAGTACTTGTTTAACAACAGTTACATTTGGGTGCCCCAGCTTGTAGTGCCACAGATCAAAGTTACTCATATTTTCCTCTGTTTGATTCACCTCAGTCAAGTTACAACTATTTTGTGGTTTTACAGTACTAGTAGAGTTAACAAAATTGAATCTGTAAAGGCCTTTATCTGCATCACCCTGCAAAAGAGTTTCATTAGTCAAGATATCTTTTACAAAACAGTATTTAGGAAAAAATTCAAAGTAGACATTGTTGTCTCTTACAAACTGTGAGACACTGATAAGATTCTTTTTTATCTTTGGAACTCTTAATAAATTATTCATGAATAACTGCCTGGCACCTTTAATATAAGTTCTGCCAGTATGAGTTATTATAATGCTCTTACCATCCCCCATGGTAATTGATTGTTTACCTTTATATTCTTTGTTTCCAAGATTGAAATTGTCTAGATTGCTTGTTAGATGGTTTGTTGCACCAGAATCTGGGTACCATGCTTCGTCTTGTATGTGTTCTGGTTTAGTAATCTGATTTCTGCTTATATCTGACTGCCCACCTTGATCTTGTTGTGCTTGAGCTAAGTTTGCACTAGGATTGCCATTTCTCTGACCATTTGAACTTTGTCCTGGTATGTAGTTTAGATTTAATCTAAAATAGCATTTAGCAGCAGTATGTCCTAATTTCTCACAGATTTGACATTTTGGTTGGTTGTTGTTGGTCCCTCTTCCTCTTGTAGACTGGCTGTTTCTTTGTGAATTCTGATCTGATTTGTTGTTATACTGGTTTTTGTTCTTGGAGTTTGAGGCATAATTGGCAGATATATCCATTTCATTGGATTTCTTATACTCAATTCTTCCTTCATGAGAAAGGAGAATTGAATGCAAATCCTCAATTGAGGGTGTTAGTCTTTGTGATGATATGACAGCTACCACGGCTTCATATTCTTCACTTAACCCACTTAACACAATTAGTACTTGTTCAGAAGTAGGAACTTTGTGACCTGCTGCTTCAAGAGTATCACATAGAGTCTTTATCTTTGTTAGATATTCTCCCATGGTCATATTATCTTTCTTGATACTGTGCAACTGTCTTTTATAATGCATGATCTTGGCAGCAGATTGAGAGTTAAAGATTCTCTCTATGGTAGACCAGATCCCATTGGCTGTCTTGCTTCCTATTACCTGTGGTAGTAACTTGAAGCTTACAGATGATAGGAGCCATGAACAGATTAGACTGTCTTGTCTCTGATGCTTTATGTATTCATCATTGCTGACGGTTTTGTTTTCTTGATCAGTTATGAATCTGGGTGCAACAATAATGGTGCCAAAGAGGAATTCTTCAAGACCATAGCCTCTGATGGCGGTCTCTACTTGGACTTTCCATAAGAGATAGTTATTTTCTTCAAGATGAGCAGTAATCAACTGATTCTGAGGGCTTATTACAGTTTTTATCAGGCCTTCAGTGGCATTCTGACGAGAATTGGATGAGGTGCTCGATGTGGCAGAACTTTCATTATCTCCTGCCATGATATCTTGAGAGATATGGAATCAACAAAAGAATTAGCAATGCTTACAGGGTCTGAAGTTTTCAAGATAAGAGATGAAGAGAGTCAGTTACAGCCAGAACTCAGGTGATGAGATTTGGCTAATGAGTTCTTGGCAGGGTAATAACTTTCTTGATTTCTTGATGATTTTCTTGATGTTTTTCTTTGACTCTGATGATGAGATTTTCTCTGATTTACTTCTTTCTGAATTGCTTTTATCTGATCAGCTGCAACCAAGATCTTTGATCTTCAGGTATGGCACTGATCCAGATCTCAGATGATGATCTTGTATCTGATGAGTGGACTGAGTATCAGATGATGATATTGAATCTGATGATACTTCAGATCCAATGCTTTAGATGATTTGCCTTTAGGCGATGATAAGCTCCGATACCAAGTTAGAAAACTGAAGTTGATGAGATTTGATTACACAAGTTGTTTTTGATAAAACTTCTCTTTATTGAATTATCAGTGAAAGTTACTAAACAGCTTTACAACTTGAGATATATAAATAGCTTTACATGGGCTTAAAGAAGTACATAGGCCCAGCAAAATAATAAAGCAAATAAAAGAAACGGTTCGGGCTGAATGCATTGTAACCCGCTTGCTTCCAGAGATAAAACCCTTTTAGGGTTAGCCGCAACTCATTTGTCTTCAGAAATAAATCCTTTAGGGTTAGTTGCGATACTCATACTCTTTCACTAGGCAACATTTTACCTTTACCTAAAGTAATGGCTCAAGGCAGCCATAACCAAGAATAAAGGCCAACTACGCCTAGCTTAGCACATAAGACTGAAGTTGTTTTTACTAAAGGCCGATAGTGCCTCAGTGTATAACCAAAGGCTAAGATAGCCTCAAGATTAATGGTTGAGGTAGCCGAAGCTCATATGAATTATATGGGTCAAGGCGCCGAATGCTATATATAGAAATGGTAAGTCATCCATTTGTGTCTGCATGTAGCCAAATGATGACATTGTTCAAACCATTGTCTTATAGGTGGGCCAAGAAAGCAATCCATGTGCAAAGCTCTCCAACAATGCAGAACTACGAGTTTCCGATAAATATAAGGCATAGATCCTATAAAGTGGATTCAATTTCTTAATAGACTAACAACATATTGCCTAAATAAAATGCAGTCGTTTTAACTATTGAGACTTAAGCTTTAAGACCAAGATCATTAATGGTAGACTTAGCCATTCAAAACTTATAAAGCCATCTTGGGATTCATTAACAAAGTAGTAAAGAATCTTCTTAGCAATGGATGTAGGGATCAGCTCTCGAACCACAATAAACCTTCGTGTCTCTACTTCCAAATCTTAGGTATTTTAATCAAAAGGTACTTTGTTCGTTCAAAATCACATAACTTAGACTAAGGCAAACTGTTTGCAAATAAAATGAGAAACTTCAAATATATGTCCAATATACTATGGACTGAATTTGGAAAAAAAGAATAACATGTTATTTTATTTATATTTTAAAAGATTTTTAATTCGAAATGAAAATTTTATATAGCTCTAAAGTATTAAGAATATAACAATTATACCAAATTATCGTAATATTTAATAAATTATGTACTAATATAAATTGGATATTTAATATATCATAAATGAAATATTTAGTATTTACTAAATTATGTTAATTAATTATAATATATGTAATATATTTTAGTATTGGTTGAGTATCTATATGTTTATAAAGTATTTAAGTTTTTGAAAGACTTTATATTATTATAAAAGTAAGATAAATTTTTTAATAAAAATAAATTGCAGGAAATAAGAAAATGTTTGATAATATTTATTAAAATAACAGGTAAAAATATTTTATAAGGAAAATGTAAGGGAAACAAGATAGTGTAAGAAAGATCTAGGAATGGCATTGGAATTTCCAATGCCTTTCTAGTATCATACTTAACTTGATGGCATCGGGAAGATGTAGGAAAATGCCTACAACCTTAGTTAGGCGTAGGAATGATGTATTTGTACGCCAATTTGATTATTGCTCAAGAATATGCTCCATTTGGTATATCAATTTAACTCCAAGATTGGTCACCATGCTCTGAACTTAGGTCCAAGGTTGACCATTATGCTCTTCAACCAAATATATATTTATATATTCCAAATCCTTGATTACTGACTCTTCCTAGGTCACCCCTGTACCATGGTATCAAATACTATATATCAATCATTTGTGGCCGATCTAACTTTTCTACTGATCACACTCTTTGGAACACTTAATTCCTTTAGGCCACATGTTATCAACTTTGACTTTGGAGTGTTCAAACATTTTGATCACAATAAACAAGATGGATCTAAATTTTGTCTATGAATTTAAAAAATATTTAGGATCTTAAATGATACTTGTTATTGATCATTTGAGTTTTTTATTGATTGCAAATAACACTTGATTGAACACTTGCATCTTTTAGGAAAACTAGCTAGGACTAGCTTTGGAGTGTTAAAACTTCATTAATTGTAAACAACTCAATGTATCCAAATTACGTGGCGGGCTCAAAAAGAAGTATGGGTCTAAAATACTATTTGATATCTATCATTTGAGTTTTCCATCGAATAGAAATAGCATTTTGTGGAACAAATTGTTGGAATTCCTTTTAGATGGTGAATGAGATATATCCCACATCACCAAAAATATGCCCGGTTATATTTTTGGTAAATAAAAGTGAACGGTTTTACTGTTTGAATATGAATAGATGCGATGAAGAGACGCGACTGTTGCAAACAACAACAGTTCTAGAGCGTTGCAAATGAAAGGAAGTGACTGTTGCGAATAGTAACGCTTTTTTGACGAAGAGGTGCGACTTTTCTCAACGGATGCAGCCGTTGGGAATTCGGCTATAAATAAGGAGGAAACCTGATCACTTTCCTCACTCATTTTTCAAACCGAATTATCTCTTCTATCTCTTCATCTCTTAAATCATATTCAGTCCTATCACACAGAAGATCATACACATCACAATCTCGTGCAGATTACGTCTGTTGTATCTTGGGAGAATTTTGAAATAAAATTCTTAAGGAAATCGTTACGACGAGCCTCAGACAAAATCGGGTTAGAACTTTTATTCTACATTCTACCCTTTAATTTTGTTATACTATTTATTCAAAATAGTATAACGCTGTTGTTGTAATTTATTTACAACATTCATATTGTTATTATAATTAATACAGAATTCCAGTGTAGTGGAAATCTGAGTTATAAACTTGTGCGACGAGTTTATATTTGATTATTCTCTGTTTTGGTATACTAGACATATAACATCTTAAGAATTTTACTGTTTTAACTAAAACAGAGATGACAACAGTAGAGCTGTCAACAAAAGCTGAGGTAGATAATCAGTTAAATAAAAAGATCAAGATATTGAGATCTGATCGAGGTGGAGAATATGAATCACCATTTGAACAGTTCTGTGCCGAAAATGGTATAATTCATCAAACAACAGCTCCATATTCACCACAACAAAATAGTGTAGCCAAGAGGAAGAACAAAACGTTAAAAGACATGATTACCGCCATGCTTTTAACTTCTGGCCTACCGACGAACTTGTGGGGGGAAGCCTTAAATATGTCTAATCACATATTAAACAAAGTCCCTCATAATAAAACAGGAACAATTCCATATGAGATATGGAAAGGACACAAACCAAGCTTTAAATACCTCAAAGTGTGGGGGTGCTTGGCAAAAGTTCCAGTTCCGCCTCCCAAGAAAGTCAAACTTGGACCAAAAAGAGTAGATTGTTACTATTTAGGGCCAGCCCAAAATAGTAGTGCCTATAGATTTTTGGTATTCAAGCCTGATATAGCTGATATTCATGTAAATACAATCATGGAATCTAGAGATGCCTCATTCTTTGAAGACGTGTTTCCGCACAAAAGGAATGAATGGAATAATGTCCCTAAAAGGACAAGAGAAGAATCAAGCAATTCACATGAAGATGAAACTCATCATGAGATTGAGGAAGTTGAACCAAGAAGAAGCGTAAGGGCTAGGACTTCCAAGACATTTGGTTCGGATTTTTTCACATATGTGTTAGAACATGAACCTCAAACGTACAAGGAAACAATGTCATCTTCTGAATCTTCATGTTGGAAAGAAGCAATCCAAAGTGAGATTGATTTAATTCTAAGTAATAAAACTTGGGAAATTGTTGATATTCCACCTGGAATAAAACCTATTGGCTGCAAATGGATTTTCAAGAAGAAAATGAAAGCAGATGGCTCTATCGACAAGTATAAAGCCATATTAGTAGCCAAAGGATATCGTCAAAAAGAAGGAGTAGACTTCTTTGATACATATTCGCCAGTAACACGAATAACCTCTACAAGAATGTTAATAGCAATTGCATCCATCTATAATCTAGAGATTCATCAAATGGATGTAAAGACACCGTTCTTAAATGGAGATCTCAATGAGGAGATCTACATGGAGCAACCTGAAGGTTTTGTTTCCAAAGGAAATGAAAACAAAGTCTGTAGATTAGTAAAATCATTATACGGACTAAAACAAGCTCCAAAACAATGGCACGCAAAATTTGATAGTGTCATGATGAGAAATGGTTTTCGTATAAATGAATGTGATAAGTGTGTTTATTATAAACAAATTGGACAATCATATGTGATGATTTGTTTATATGTAGACGATATGTTAATATTTGGTCCAAATACTCAGGTAATAGAGACATAAAGAAGATGTTAACTAGCAATTTCGATATGAAAGATTTAGGAGTTGCAGACGTTATTTTGGGAATCAAAATAATAAGAACTCCTAATGGAATTGAATTGTCTCAGTCACACTATGTAGACAAAGTGATTGAAAAATTCCAAGACTATGGAATTAAAGGAGTGAGAACACCTTTTAATCCATCAGAAGTACTGCATAAAAACACTAATGAGAGTGTAATGCAACTGGAATACTCTCGTGTAATAGGATGTCTCATGTATCTCATGAATTGCACAAGACCAGATATAGCTTATGCAGTAAGTCGACTGAGAAGGTATACGAGCAATCCAGGAAAGAAACACTGAAAGCACTAATGAGAGTGCTTGGATATTTAAAAAATACCACAAATTATTCCTTACATTATGGAAAATATCCTGCCGTCTTAGAAGGATATAGTGATGCAAATTGGATTGCTGATTCAGAGGAATCAAAATCAACAAGTGGTTATGTCTTTACCTTAGCAGGGGCAGCAGTGTCATGGAAATCTACTAAACAAACATGCATAGCTCGATCCACTATGGAATCGGAGTTCATCGCTTTAGATAAAGCAGGCGAAGAAGCAGAATGGCTTCGTCACTTTTTAGAAACTATTCCATTTTGGCCTAAACCTGTACCGGCTATATGCATACACTGTGATAACCAAGCTGCGCTAAGCAGAGCGTACAACTTTTTGTATAATGGAAAGTCACGACATATTCGTCGACGCCATAACACAGTTAGGCAGTTACTCTCAAATGGAACTATTTCCATAGATTATGTGAGAACAAATGATAACCTAGCGGATCCATTTACTAAAGGTTTATCAAGAGAGAAAATTGACTGTGCATCGAGGGGAATGGGTTTAAAAGCCTAAACCAAAAAGAGTTATCTAATACGGAAACCTATCCTAGCGACTGGAGATCCCACGGACTAGGATCAATAGGCAAACCCGTTCTAAATAACTCAAGACGTAATGCATTTGCGTGGACATAGTCCAACTCCATTCCTATGGTGCACAATATAAATGCATGCCTACAGAAGTATTTAAAGGTTAAAACTATGTTTTTTAATGATGACCATATCTTGGAAATAACAAGTGGGGTATATGTAGGATACTCTTAATGGTTGCGATCACCTATGTTAGTGTGAGCTGGGTCGGCTCTATGAGAATATTAAAAGGCTTTTATTCTCTAAAAACACTCGTAGAACCAAAAATTGTTCAGGACCAAAATGAAAACAACCAAGAGATTGGATGTGAAGGGAAATAATGCTTTGTAAAGCTTATTGTCTGGTTATACAATAACGGCTGACGGTTCAAGATGAAATAATTCACCGATTAGCCAAGTATATCCGATAAGTTTTAACTAGGGAAAGTTCAAAGTGAAATATCTACTTATCCTCGATATAGCATTATTTTCATATGAACTGTGTGATATTACACTTTGTGTGGGGGAGAGATATATCATCATTCATGTGGGGGATTGTTGGAATTCCTTTTAGATGGTGAATGAGATATATCCCACATCACCAAAAATATGTCCGGTTATATTTTTGGTAAATAAAAGTGAACGGTTTTACTGTTTGAATATGAATAGATGCGATGAAGAGACGCGACGTTTTAAACAGCAACGGTTCTGGAGCGTTGCAACTGAACGGACGCGACTGTTGCAAACAGCAACGGTTCTGGAGTGTTGCAACTGAACGGACGCGACTGTTGCAAACAGCAACAGTTCTGGAGCGTTGCAACTGAACGGACGCGACTGTTGCAAACAGCAATAGTTCTGGAGCGTTGCAAATGAAAGGAAGTGACTGTTGCGAACAGTAACGCTTTTTTGACGAAGAGGTGCGACTTTTCTCAACGAATGCAGCCGTTGGGAATTCGGCTATAAATAAGGAGAAAACCTGATCACTTTCCTCACTCATTTTTCAAACCGAATTATCTCTTCTATCTCTTCATCTCTTAAATCATATTCAGTCCTATCACACAGAAGATCATACACATCACAATCTCATGCAGATTACGTCTGTTGTATCTTGGGAGAATTTTGAAATAAAATTCTTAAGGAAATCGTTACGACGAGCCTAAGACAAAATCGGGTTAGAACTTTTATTCTACATTCTACCCTTTAATTTTGTTATACTATTTATTCAAAATAGTATAACATTGTTGTTGTAATTTATTTACAACATTCATATTGTTATTATAATTAATACTGAATTCCAGTGTAGTGGAAATCTGAGTTATAAACTTGTGCGACGAGTTTATATTTGATTATTCTCTGTTTTGGTATACTAGACATATAACACAAATGCATCCACCAGACCACATAGGACCATTTGAGGTGTTCAGACCTCATGCATGGTGGGAATCGTCAGCTTTATAATGTTTTAATAATTGCTCATGCTTTTTTAATGATCTTTTTTTATGGTGATACCAGCGATGATAGGTGGATTTGGTAATTGGTTTAAAAACTTGATAATTTTTTTTTTGGGATAGGTCTAAAAGAAACTACAAGTCTCGGATATTTTTTGTTATTAATCATTTAAGTTTTCTAACAATCTCAAATACCACTTCCTCAATAATGTACACCCTCTGCACCACTTATAATCTACTTTTGGAGTGTTTAAACTTGATAGACTGCTTAAAACTAGATGGATCTAAATTATGTAAATGGGTCAAACAAACAGTAGATCTCTAATGTTTCTTGTTATCGATCATTTGAATTTTATGTTGATCACAAACAACATTTCAAGAATATTTACATCCTTTGGACCACTTGGAACTTGCTTTAGGGTGTTAGAACCTTATGGATTATAATAATTTGATTGATCAAAAATATCCATTGCAAATTATCGATAAAAATCATTGATTTTAAGTTACCGGTTGATAGAATGCAAACTTTCATCTTACTTTCCCATTTTAATACTCTTCTTTCGCAACAAAAAACACATGCCATAAACATCACAAACGAGTTATACTTGTTAGAGCTTGTCCAAAAGATTTCCCTGAAGTTCCCTAACGCAAGCAACGAATCCAAGCATATAAATGTCATTGAAATAACAATCCAACACATCAAACTCACTATATTCAAGTCGTAGGTAAGATATACATTTTTCATTAAACTATAGAATTAAATAAAACATGGAAAATTACGAGGTTCTAATCAATCACCTTTTACAAACCAAATCTTGACCAAGTAGCACGAAATCCAAGCCTAATAAACCTAACCCTAAAATCAGTGCCACGAGAACTTGAAATAATGGATATGGGTTTGCTACACTTGGTTTCTACTATTTGAATATAATTTTCATTTGAGTTTGAAGGAGTTTGCAAGTTTTGCTCATATTTTTGAAAGTTTTTTTTGTTGATAATAAAAGTGGTACTTTACTCAAACATTTCACTCATTTTGATGTCTCGAGTGTTTGAACTCATTTTTGAAGGTTTCTTGATAGAGAATGGAAAGGAAAAGATACGTGAAACCGAAATGAGGTAGTTTTTATAACCACAACGTAGTGAAATAATATAAGGTCATGGAGATAGTGGGTGCCAGCATGGGCTCTAACTCTAAGGCACAAATGTACTGATTCATTTATTTAATAAGAATACACCCTATAAATAAAAATTCCCTACTTGTAAGTCCAATACACACATATTTTATAACAAATCGACTAACCCAAAAGATCATACGTAGTGGTAAAAAAATTAAAGTCCTAATTCCTATCATTGTTATGTCTTGATTGTTACTTGGTTATTTACCATGTTTATAATTTATTATGCTGAATAAATATGTGTATATTATGCTTTACCTTGCACTTCATTTCGACTTCATTTGCTGATCTCATATAATTTATACACCTCACACACTCAGTTCCGTATCAGCCATGTTGGTTTGTAGACAATTATAATATATGATATAAAATCTATTACTTCTTAGAAGTGGAAGTGTTGTTTGGATTTGAAATTCTTGGGAAGAGATTTCTTACAACTAATATATTGAATCTTCAAGAGCGAGAATATTGTATTAGAACTCTTTCTTGTGGGTCGATGCGTAGTAGTGAATTTTAAAGTTGTTGCTATGGGATTAGATGTAGGATGGAGATACTCGAAGTAGGGTAAATCATTGTGTTATGACTATAAGTGTTCTCTTCACATGCTCTTACTATACTTTTTATTTCTTATATATGGTATGTAGTTATTGTTGGAACTGGGCTAGCATGCAATAGGTTAAATGGATGAATTTTATTTTTTTTACCACTTTAGATCTTATAGGGCCTACGAAATCAAAATTAACTTAAATCCAATCCAAACAAATTTTAAATAAAATCTTTATTTAATTAAACTAATTAATATAAAGATTTGATTTATTTATACAAGTACGTAGGCACGTCCGTTGGACGTGTGCATAGAAAATATTGTTTCTACTCTATGTTGTTACTATATTGGCAGATGTGTAAAGTAAATAGTAAAACAGCATTATTAACTTATGTACATGTCTTATAAAAAAACTTGTGTACATGCTTTAAAATTTACACTGGGAAAAAAGAAGATATTTTAACCATAGAGAGCACGGTCCAAGCAACAAATTTTAAAAACAGACAATGTTTGTTCTACTGACAGTTTAAAATCTAATACATTAACATTCAAACTGCACGATTGAAAAATGTATTGTAGTAATTGGAACACAGTACGGCCATTTCAGTATATGAAAACGATGACATAATATCAAAATAATTCTTGTACAAACGGAAAAAAACAAAGTCACAATATTCTTCATTTTCGGCCATTGAAAAAATGTGTTCCATGGTTGAAGTACTGAAGCAAGAAGAAGAATGATACCCAGAAAAGTGAACAATGTGAATGCAATTGTCTTCAATGCACCTCTGCATTTACTCATCATTACCAATTCTGTTATTATTGTAAGATGTTAGTATGTTGGGTTTCTATCCAAAGCAACCACCATAAGCTACCATTGATCAGCAGTTCTAAAAATATTTTGCTGACAATATAAATTTAAATCAGTATGAGTATGAATTGATATCTACTATGAATGCTCATGTGCAGTGGCATTAGTTAAATTTCCCATTATCAAACTAACATTTGAATATCAAAGATCGTTAATTTAAGAATTATAATTAGTGCAAAATTGCTTTGTTT
This sequence comes from Allium fistulosum, assembly GCA_030737815.1. NCBI lineage: Eukaryota > Viridiplantae > Streptophyta > Magnoliopsida > Asparagales > Amaryllidaceae > Allium > Allium fistulosum. The sequence continues at coordinate 1,423,333,426 of CM060903.1, read as the reverse complement.
CGTTCAAAATTTTACGGGATATTTTTTCCACATGATAATATACAAAAGATGATGGGCATGTTTTCTAATCATCATATTCATACCATCAGTGGTGGAGCTAGCTTTAAAGATCAGCTAGGGCTGAAAATGAAAACACATCGATAGTCCCACATCGCCTAAAATTTGTAAAGTTGTATATATGTCAGTATATGCTCTTACAGGTTGAACAAATGACGATGGTTTGAGGTAACATGGTAGCTTCTTGAACTCACCTAGGGCAGAAGTGCTGATTCCAGCTGTGGCAGAATCGTTGAGCTTAGGTTTTTGTTAGTGTAACAATTAATTTTGAGGTAGGGCCAAGGCCCCACCTGGCCATACCTTGCCTACGCCCCTGCATACCATTGTTTAGAACTACAGTGTGGTCTATTATTCTTTAGGGTGTCATTGTTTATCGTTTATAAACTTTTTGTTAGTCAAAGTAGTGTGCAGTAACTTTTCTGTAATGACTGATAATGTCCAAGTGCAGTTGGGAGATTCGTCATGTGTGTACAATAAGCTTCATGGTAGGCATATGCTACGTGTGGGGAAAAAATGAACTATTGGTATTGAGAAAACTGAATAATGATCTAGTATGTATTTGTTTGACTCTCTCTCTGTGTGTGTGTGTGTGTATACACATACACACGGACAGAAACATACACAGAACACACAATCTTTACAATATGAAAACTATAACCGTGTTTAGTTGTATAAATTTTGTTAATTCAAACCTTTTTGTCGTTAAAAATGAATAGAAAGAACACAAATTTCTCATCTTAATAATAAATATTTAAAAAAACCATGTAATGTAGAGGGTTATTATTAACAAATTTTTCTTTTTAGTAAGTGGTATTAGGGAAGAATTACTGTGGAGGGCTAGTATTATCAGAATAAAATATATTTTAAATTTTAATCAAAAGTCTTAAAACAGTAACAAACATATTGGTTATATAAAATTCACAATGAGTACCCAAATTTTCACTCCATTTTTTGCAATTGAATTTTCAAAATTCGGAAATTGTTTTGAATACCAAACGGTTTAAATGCTCAAAGGTAACATTAACAGTTTAATATTTGTAATTAAATTTTTCCACGATTAATTATTACAAAATTGGAATATTTGGAAATCAGACAAATTCAGAACTAATATTTAAGCAGAAGAAATTAAAACACGAATTTTGGAAAACCAACAATAGTTGCGGCCAAGTTAAACTTTGCAAGTTGGTATGAAAACATATAAACGGATAGAGGATGAAAATGTGGACATTCTCAATCAATCATTAATGTAAGGGGCTTCTGAAATCAAGTTTGTGTACAGTTTATTATTTTTTAAAATAATAGTAGTTAAGCCTGTATAACCGAAACAACAGCCGGAACTTGTTCGGTTTTTAGATTTCAAAAAAGTAAAAGCAAAAAATAGTGGTAAAAAGCCTTGCATCTGGAAACTGTAATGCTGGAAAACAGAAATTGAGATATTTAATAGTGCTACTAAGTTTAGGTTTAAATGTTTACATTTTTAAAATCGGTTTTAGCAGTCTAAAATTTGTTAATGCAACCTGTTTTGTCGTTTAGAATAGTGGAAAAAAATAGAAATTTATCCTTTTAATAGTCAATATTTAGCAAACCAATTAACGTACAAGGGTTTTATTAACAAATTTCTCCATGTAATAATCAGAATTTAAAAAAACTTTAATGTAGAGAGATGAGGGGTACAATTAGCAGAATAAACATATTTTTTTAATTGTAAGAAGAAGTTTTCAAATAGAAGCAGACATATTGATTATTCAAAAATCACAATCAGGACCCACAATTTCACTCCATTTTGTGGAACTGGATTTTCAATGTTCAAAAATTATTTCGAGTACGAAGCAGTTTAAATTTTCAAATGGTTAACAGCTATGGTTAAAAAATCATAATTCAATTTTTGCACAATTAGTTACGACATAGGTGGACTATTTTAAAATCAAAAATACTCAGAATTAATAGTTATACAAACGAAATTGAAACACGAATTTTGAAACAGTACGAAATTGTCGTCAACTGTTTGTAAAATTGAGAAGCAAGACGATGAAGATGGCGAGCAAGTAGTAGAAGAAAATTAAGCAAAATGACAATATCAATTGTACATACATTCTAACTTAGTAGTAAGTCTGTACATGTCACCAGTTTGAGTAAGTGGGAGAATAATAAAAAATGATGAAAAAACAATAATAATGATGAAAAAACATATACCATGTTTTCATCCATTTAAGTCCGATAGTCGTTGGATAATAGCTACGCCGATGATCTTATTTCTAGCATCTTCTAATTTCTTGAGCATTTGGCATGGGGTGCTAACAAATTCCTGTGCAATCTTTGTCTGCAAATCCGTTGGGATAGCAGAGAATTGCTCGCATAGAAAACCATAAATTACATCATACTGCAAACCACCGGAAGAATTGCTAGTACTCCAGTCATAGCTAGTAAATTGCAGTACAGATTACAAATTTTGTGTATGTAGCATTGGTGAAGATGTAACCATCTGGAATTATGTAACCATGACATTGAAAATTTCTAACTAAAATTTCATCATAGAGTAAACTTATCATTCACTCATCAAGATGTAAATTTGAAGCATATTGCAAGCATGAAGGAATCACTTCAATTCATTCAACAGTTAATCTTCTTTCTATAAATAAAAATTACACCATAAATTGGTTGTGAATTAACCATATATTGGTTATTGAATTAGAAAAAGAAAAGGCTTACTTAAAAGTTAAAACCCAGAAATAAATAAACAATGTGGTAAGCAAATAATTGTACTTCTCCTAACATCGCAATAGTTACCATGACCATTATTGCTACAAATATTCAAATACCAGTTAACTTATCAATTTTACAACTCAAAGCACGTATTAGTTTGAATTATTATAACAAAGCATGGTATGCAAAGTAAATGCAAAATACAAAATTATATCATAAGAATTGTACTTATAAAATCAGTACAATATAATACAAACGAACAAATATATCTGAGTACAGATTTCATCTACACATTAGCTTACTTAAAATGAATGATATAATGTGTTAGAAAATTAGAAGTAAAAAAGAGTGGTTTATATATAATAGGAAACAGAGTCATAAGCAAATAAACCGCATATCAGTTACCGAATGTTTCTAAACAAACATGGCATGTCAAGTAATATTTAGGATACTAAAATACATCTTTAAACTCGGTAAAGTTAGTGAATATTAACAGAATTTATAAATATTATAAAAGGATATACTGATATAGTAGAATAAATAGACAGCAAAAGGTAATACAAATCGACATCCCATTACATCTACGTAAACTAATATGAATTAAACTATAAACATTGGAGGAGAAAATTGAAATTATGTACGTGAAATAGCAAAAATGATGTTGCAACCATATTTCCTTGGCAATTAGATAATGAGAAACATCTCAATTCACCTTTCTAATATAAAGAGATCCGTATTTAGCATTTTGAGAAATAAAATTCATGATTTCAATAGTTATATGCGAAAAAAGAAATCATTAACTGGTTATCAATTTAAAAAAAATAGAAATATACAAAGTTCATTTTGTAAACCATAACATTAACAAAAGTTGCAATCAAAAGTTTTAAAACAGTAATAAACAAATTGGTTATTCAAAATTCACAATGAGTACCCAAATTTTCACTTCATACCTTAACCGAAACTGTTAGGTACGAAGGTCGAGTTGTCGACAACATGAGCGGTGGTGAGTAGCTAGTTTATTGAGGTGGCAAGGCGTCAGCGTTTACGTGTCTAGTTGGGCAACGAAGTTTCTGTTGATGAAGCTCAATTTCGGTTAGGGTTCGTGAACGGATCTGGGAAGTTGGACGATTTTGGTACTGTTGGATGATCTTCGCCGACCTTCGTTCACCCTTAGCTTGCAAGCTGTCGCGCCAACCATCGGATCCGATGTTAGGAGGGGAGAGCGGAAAGCAAATGGTGGCGGTGGACATGTTGGAGGGGAAAACCGGGGAGAGGAGAAATTGGGAGAGGAGGAATAGTAGGTTGCAGAAGAGCAGTTAGGTTTAGGTTGTGGGGGGAAGTGAAGAAAGGGAAGAATGTAAGTGGCGGTTGAGGCGGAGCAGTGTTAAGGAAAGGCGGTTGAAATGTTGTGGAGGAAAACATGTGGCAGAGAAATTGCGGAGAGGAGATAGTGAGGGGAGTGAATGAAAATGGGCTGATGTTGTGGGATTAAAATGCGGGGTTGAGGAAGGACAAATATGCCCTCTTTCCTTTGTGTGTACATAATTGTGGCTGTAGGAGGGAGAAGGGGTTATTTGGGAAGTTCAAAAAAGCTTCACCAATGCAAAGTATTTGTATTATTAGTAGAGATATGTTATATATAATGCGTGCATATGTATCAAATATACATATACGTGCATGTGCATATGCAGCATATAATGTATACATGGTTTAATATGCTCGTATATAAGTATTGGGATTTACAGCGCAACAGATACATTAGTCTCTTTATATACGTATTTGTTGTCAATTGTTATGTAATATTGATATAAAATAAAGTATACTTATATATATATGTATGTATGTATAATAAGTGTATATATATATAATATGTATAAATTTAAAAATAAATATACACCAATCCAAAATTTAATACTTAAAATCTTTAAGAAAAATTCAATTTGAATTAGATCTAGAGTTAAAATAATATCTTATTTAAAATTCAAATTCAAATTTGAATGTTTCACATTTAACTTATAAAATTACATATATATATATATATGTATGTATGTATGTATGTACGTACGTATGTATGTATGTATCTATTTAAAAAAATTGTTTTTCTGAAATTACATAAAACAGTATATATATACTTGAAATTATATAAAATTTTAATTTATATATATAATATTACACATAAAACAAAATATGTATAAATATATTTATTTTATCCATAAATGAGTTTACAAAATCAAATTTTTTCCATTTAATCCTTGTGGATTTAAAAATGTCATCGTTTTATTTTAAAAATTCCATATGGATTTAAAAATGGAATTTTAAAAAAATGATTTTCGTATAAAACTTATTTCAATATACATAAATGTGTGTGTGTATTAACACATAATGATTTAAAACTTTAAATTAACTAGAGACTACTATTATAATTCGATTTTAAATACACTTTAACAAAATAAATTTTTTAAAACATACATATACATGCAAAAATGTATAGATTAAATTTATTAAATTTATTTATATTATATATAATATTTGACAATAGTGTAAATTTCAAGTTTTAATTTTAAAATTGTTCTAAAACTAATTTATTGTCGAGTTTTTCTATCTAATGGCCGAAAGTAAAAACATTTATGCATACAATTTTTATTTATTTATAATATGTTCATATGTAAATTAACAACAAATAAATATATGAATCCGCGATATAATTCTAACCTGTTTACATACAATAGCATATACAAATATGTAAGTAAATTGATATAAATTGGATATTACCTAAATTGCATCATTGATATAACACCTCGAATATTCAATTGAAGAAGCTCCATAAATCTAATTCAATCCCTTCTAGAAAAGCTACTAACCACAGAGATCGCCACACTTCTAATTTAATCCGATTTGATTTGATTTTGGCATGGAAATGGAGTGGGGATAGGGGCTAGTATTAGTGGACAAGAGGGGCGATGTAGGGTAGAAAAAGTAACCTTGAAAATGAAGGAGGTGTTAGGTTTTTATATGAAAAGAAAAGAAGAGAAATAATGAGATTTAGATCTCACCTTTACCTTTTCCTTCTCTACCAATTCAGACCCATATTTCCAAAATATCACTCCCCTCCAACCCTATCATAGCCGGTCATCCAAGGTAGCCTTATTGGCCTACATGCATTAACTAACCCGATTAGTAATTACACATTGTAAATCTAATTCAAATGTACATCGATATCGTATATCAATACATACATATATAACTTTTATATATGCACTATATTCAACACTGAATTAAATAAATCAAATAAATCAAATAAAAAATTTATAATTAGTATTTTAGAAATATTAATTAATTTATAAAAGTTATGATTTAATTTAATCATGTGGCATTTAGAGTATTCAACATTGTGGTAATATAACTTATAGGTGTAAATTCAATCAACAATTAATATCGAACAATTGGAATAGTAAAGTTCACATGTCACCTTAGCTGGTGGTGTGACGGTTTGGTCGAATTTATCGTTTACGCAGTTTCGGTAAAAATCCAATTTTACTATTTTAAGAGGTTCTCGATAGTGACAATTATTTACACCAATTCCGAACATATCAAGTTAGGACTTATGAAATTTGGTATTGGTTAAAATTCCAGTTTCGCCCATACTTAACTTATATAGTACAAACACAAAGTCTTTGGTGAAATAATAATAGTCATTATTAGCTGAACTGCTATGGCCAAATACTTTAACTTTGAGTTGACTACAATTGACCATGATACTAACCTCATATAACCGAAGAGGCGAATTTTCTACTTAATACTATTTCACTTACAATGCTTCAAATCAGACCAAACTGTAATCTTTCGACGGACTCCTTACCATGATTTAACTATAATCAAATTGGAGTGTCCATGTTGAAGTTTAACGGTATTTTCAAGTTGAGAGAACTATGTAATATTGTCAGTACGATATGCTCTGTTTGACCTTTGTTACATTAACCAACAGAAAAATACTGAGTGACTCATTCCATAGTTATCCAATAACTATCAGTACGTAACCCCTTGGTTCCTCCAACAGCTATGAGTAATACACTGCCCAACATTTAGAGAGCATTACGTACTCTATTCTCAATGGATGTGTCAATTTTAGTCTCGATACATCATGACTATGAATATTTAAAATTATATGTTTGTTTTCATTATAATAAATTTCTCATGAATACAACATGTTGTAGCTACTGTCACAAAACATACCATTTATGGATTTTCTATTAATATACTTAAATTAAAAAATTAATAATATAACACAATATAATAAGTATATAATAGAAAGAAAAACACTTTTTCTTTCAAACGAAATTTTATTACAGAGTCAATAATTTATAATAAATTACAAAATTTCCGCTAGGGCATACTCCTAACTTTACCAATTTCCCACTTATACTTGAGGACAATTATGGAATCTAAATTATCAAATAAAATATAATAGTCATTATAGACATAAAATAGGCAAGATAGTAATAACTAAATAAACCACAATATTAGAGTACATAGGTTCACGAAGCTATACAAGATAGTGGTAGAGTTTATACAACTGGAAATAAACTCAAAAGACAAATGTCTTTAAATGGAACAAACAACACTACCAGGGCTCCATATTGTCACACGGTGGACCAAGCAATAATGAGTCTAAATATAAGTACGAGAAAGCACCGCCACTTGCTTGTCCATTTGTACAGCACCGCATGTTACCCAAACCTGCTATCGAGTCTACTCATTTAAGAGTACCCGAGATAATAAGAAGTCAAGCCTAAAACCTGCAGTCAGACAACAATTTGGTATGAGCGATAAGAAATATCAAATAATATAAAGTCGGTATAGTAAGGAACAAAGATATAAAGAATCATACCTGACCTATACTTGCATCTAAAGAGTAAGCACATAATAATAATATGCTAAACTACTAACATCGTAAAGTGTACAAACATCTCGGTACACCATCAGGTATTTAGATATCGATCTCCTGGATAGCAACATAATGTGAAATCCCTAGAGCGACAAACAAACACAACAAACATAGCATCGATCCAAAAAGTTCATTATCACTCAATGTGCTTTGCATATATAAGAACTCGTATGACCATTCCTTTAATGGGGATTAATGGAAAAATCATGGTTTTCTGTGTACCTAAACACCAGCCTGTAACTGATACTTTATCCCTTCCATGATCTAGGGTATATGGATCCCTTCAACAATCTAGGTAGCTGACTAAGTACCTAATGAGCATCCTCACAATAACCCTACTTACGAGTACACTAGAAAACACTTAGAGTACAAAGATCCCGTCGCATGCGTATCTGAGCCCTTCCTTGCTCCATCTGTTTGCATTCATCATTATGGAACCCTTCAACATTCCACTTTCCACAATAGAACCCTTCAATGTTCTATTTTTGAGTTTCCTTCTTCGGACATATTGTGACGACCGTTCTATACCTGCAACACCCAATATACATGTATAGTGCACCGTAACGATGCCCGGCCGATGCAGGATGGTTGTTATGGGTTGTAAGGTAGATAAAACAATCACAAAACCTATCGTATATCTCATAGTGCATCGAGTAAAATATAATAGTCATCACATATATAAAATAGACCAGACAGTTATAACTGAATGAAGCACAAAACCCAGAATGCATTGATCCATACAGTTATACAACATAAGTGATAGAGTTTATATAATTGATAATAAACTCAATAGATAACAATTTCTACGTAGATAAAAGCACTAGTAAGCTCTATAGTGTTTCATAGCGGAATGATAAGAAATAATAGCCAAACATAGTAATATGCGAGAGTGTAGCCTCCTACTCATCCCTTGTCTAGCTCCACATGCTCGCCAGACCTGATATCCCTAATTTACTCATTAAAGAGTACCTAGAATAATAGGAAGCAAAGCATAAAATCTCAAGTCAGACAATAGTCTAGTATGAGCAGTAGAAGATTCTAGATATTATAAAGTCAATATACTAGGACATAGGGTATGGAAAATCATACATTATATGTCTCTGCATCTAAAGAGTTAGCACATAACATCAAATAGATATATGCTACTCTATATTATAGTCATCATGGGTGTACTAGACATAAAAGTATTAATGGGTGTCCAGATTTCTACGTCAATAATATCCACATCATGTGGCATCTCGAGAGTGATAAGTAACCAAAGAAAATATAACATCCATTATCCATTCTTACATTACTCACTCGGTGCGTTAGATATATGATAACTCATATGACCGTGTGCTAGGTCAGAGACTAGTCAACGTCTTGGTTTCTCAATACTCGAATCCACACAACCCAGTAAGTCGAGAACAAAACTACACGTCCTAGTAGTTCAAGGTAAGACAGATCCTCATGTTAAGAGATCCAATGCACTTCCTAGCCCAGATGAGCGTCCTTACATAACCCTACTTTACGAGTGCACATCGAAACCTTCGAGTATCAATGATCCATTTGCACACATCATCCATAGTAAAGCAAGTTCTAGAACCAATCTTTAAGTCATCGTACAGCTCTCGTTTGAAGTTGCCAAAGTCGGGATAATTCTTGACAATCATCACTAGTCATAGAATATCATCATTTGTCCCATAATCATCCTTAGACAGTTCCTTAAGTCCGGCCTACAACCCTATGCTTTGCGTCTTGAAGCACAACTATCCCACCATCGAAGCCATCACTTATGCAATCTTTTCCAACAACCTCCACACTACAACTCTACTCTTCTCTCCAACCATTCATGATACGATGCATACTACGCATGTATAAGAGTACCATGACTCTCCATAGTGGATCACATGCCGTAGAACTAAGGTAAAGTCTATATAGACATCGAATAGTGGTCTCCTTTCTGACTCAAATTCTTTCCCACTCGAAGCCGAAGTAAAAACATCCAAGGCCTGAAACAATCATCGCAAAGTCTTGTGTAATCATATGACCCAAAATCTTCACATCTAGGCCCGAAGCAAGGATAGCAATGACCTAAATAAATATGCAAGTATCCCAAAATTGCTTCGATTCTCCCCACTACCGAACCCAGCAATCCCGATCCATGAAGCTCAAACCATGCACCATTGACCTAAGCTCAACTGACACACGCTCCATCAACCTAAGTCTCACCGTTCCATGCACCCTGATTCAAGCACCCCGATCCAAGAACCTCGATCAAAAAAACTTAAGCTATGTGTTCACTAAATGAAACTTGAAGTGAACCTTAATGCATCTTGATGTCTTTACATGTCAAACCCAAATAGAAGCATGCCGATCCCATACTTTGGTACCACCACCGGTCCATACTTCTTTCACTCGTAACTTGAGCAAATGAAGTTCAAATCACTTGAAATTTTAAACATAGCTTTGTGAGACCTTTGTTGTCAACTCCACACTAATCTCCTCAAATTTGGCTACCTTCTTGGATAGCTGATGATCCAAGACCCTGTTAGTAATTCTAATACCCGCCATTCATTCCACATAATGATGCATCATTAATAAGAAAGAAAGGGATAGAAAAGAGAAAAGATAGAGAAGAAAGAACTAAACAACATCAGAATCTCACAGCGGAATGAATAAATTATATTAATCACATAAGTATTACATAGTATACATCCCATTTGATTAGCATTTTCAACTAAACAAACAATATACATTCAAGCATTCAACATATAAAATACTTCCAAACAAGCAAGCATTCACATACTCAATTTATAGCCTAGACTAAGGGTAAGAAAATAGGGAGGATCTAGAAGAAAAAGGAAGATCCATAAGGACACATTTACACAAAATTTTGTAAAATCGTTTATAAATAACGTATGTGATTAGATATGATTTAAAACATGCTTTAAAGTCCAAAACCATTTTAAACATCATCTTGATTGTATATTGACTAATTAGTAAGTGAAAGGTTTCAACCACTAACCAAAATCCAAAGCAACAAAAAGATAACCCAAGTCCCTAGATGAACGGTAGAAATCCAGAATCTATGGTCCTCCAAACAGCACTCCAAAGTCAAGTGCTATTCCTCTTCTTAATGACAAGGATTAACTAATTGAAGTAAAGTTTTAGAGTGGTTTATGGTTTAAAGAATGTTAATGGTAGCTTCTCTAACTATTTGGGAAGTGTGAAATAATTAGAGGAAGTCCTATCAGCCCCCACTTGGCTCTAATCCCGAAATGGCCTTTGGGCTTAGCCACTAATCCACCAATTACCCACCAAGCTATTCAAAATCAATAGAAACTTTAAATAGCCTTAACTTCTAAACGGTAATTCTGTTTTTCTATTATGACCACTCCATGGAAAGAGAAACCATCATCCCAGTCTAATGAAAGTAATTTCAGACCCAAATTTGGCTCTTATCAAATGTTATAGGCCTTACAATATTTTTAGAGTCCTAACAGTCCGATAAAAATTCTAAGGATGAAAATATCTCCAATAGTCATTTTTCAAAGTTATAGAATCATATGAACCTATGTAAAAATAATATTAATATTTTACGATCCTTTGATATGTAAAATATGAGTTGTTACACCCGCCTAGTTGATCATCATCAATATTCCATCGATTGATTTGCCATCACCAAAAAATTTCAAGAAATCCACATCGATCATAGAATCAGCACATCGAAGTTCCAAAACTATCACGTCAAAGCGTAACACCTTTGCCTCATCGTTTATCATCATTCTTAATCGCACCACAATCGTTGAGAATGAACATCGAACGATCGAAGGAACATATGTACACGACCACCAACACCTCATGTGCATGCCCCCAAAGCTTCGCTATCATTTTCCCATCACCAACATGGTCGGTACTAACCATATATGGTCAACCCCGCCATGTACGGACACCCAAAAATGCAATTAAGTCCAAGTTCCACTATCCATTTGCTTTGCCCAAGCCACCCCGAAGTCACCTTTCCCCAAACCCGAAGCACCTGCCTTGAGAACTTGGAGCTACATTCGGTCCATACCAGCCATGTATCCCTCTTAAATTTTGGCTAAGACCGAACTTAGTTCCCATGGGCCATAAACTACCTAACCCGAAGCAACATGTCTAGAAACCCAAAGCTTTTGCCATCTAGATTCTAAGCACCCATAATCTCGACTATATTTTTCTTACCATTTTTTCAAAGTCTCAAACTTTTTTTAGGTATGACCTGAAGTACACGTCTTCAAAACTAGAAATAATCCCAAAGTTAACTCGAAGCACTACATTCACCAACAAAATTTTGGTCACCACCGACTATACTTCACCACTACCAACAATAAATGACGACTATAATTTAAGCTATCAAATCAACTCCAATTTGCATGCGATTTGTTTTAAGATCTCTTGGGATTTCAAATGACATCATATAAGTTGCAACTTGTAATACCTCAAAGATTCGGTAAATATTATGATAAAATATTAATAATATAATACAATTAAAATACTTGGATTTAATATGAAATTAAAATAAATTAAAAATAAAAAAGGGTAATATGGTCATTTTCCAACTTTGGAATTTGACAACGAAATTGACACCATTGCGACCACCTCATTTTTTTATTCTTACAGTATTATGGTTTTCGTCATTTGGAATCCATATGAAGAGGTTTTGGTCGAAACAGCGTTGAACTGGGTGGACACCAAACTTAGAATTTGAAGTTTAAATCTGATAGTAATTTCCCTCCTTACTTCTTAAAATAGAAATTACGTACACATTTTCAGTTTTAGAAATCGATTATCCTCTATCTTCTCCTCACTTTTCATCTTTACATACAAACAATCAAACAAAGATATCTTCCTTAATTCTTAACAAAATTGCACAAAACCAGTGGCATCGCGATGCTATTGGAGAGGCTATGCATATATACTGATTTGGAGATGAAATTTGGAGCCTTGGGTGCTTAGTAGACTGGACAGCAAGGGGTAATGCTGTAAATCCCATAACCCATTTTCAGCATTCAACGTCAAACTTCAAAATGGCATATCTCATTTGTTTCTTGAAGGAATTTGACGATCCAACCACTGAAACGATCATATAAATAGGGAATACAACGTAAAAAAAGTTGGGGTGAAAAGTGAACGTTCTTAGCCAAAAAATGAACAGTATAGGGAAGGTAGGACTCGGGAGCAACTTTGAAGTTTTGGTGAGTTGTTCATGCTTTCCTCTTTGTATAATGCGATTTTGATACTATAAATATGATATGCAAGGTATTATAGTGTATATAATAATTTATAGCCAATTACATTCATATTTAAATGGTATTTGGGAGCGAACTTTTCATAAACAATAAACTAAAACAAGGTTTACACTTAATTATTGGAATTTGATGATTATACACTTAATTTAATAAATATAAAACTAGACATGGAGACTTTAGGTGCTAAGGACGTTCTCAGGCGAATGAAGGTGGAGCGAAGGTGATTGGAGGTGAAATGACGGAGGGAGAAGTAAAATCCATGGCTATGAATTTTCAAAAAACATGTACATCGGTCTACCAATTGTGTTAACCGGTGCACCAGTGACCTATTTTGGGGCAGGTTGAACCTAGACCTATATTGGCCTATATAAAATATTTTATCGACTCGAGTCTTGTCCCTTCATTTTCTAAAGGTTTTAGAGGTTATTAACAAGGCAAGACGTGGCATTAGAATTCGAGCGAATGTGTGTGATGATTGGTTGTTGTTTGAAATGGGTATGTATGTCGTTTTAATATGTAAAGTAATGTGATGATGGACATGAACATGAACGAACCTATGGCACTCATAAGTGATCCAGGATATGGATGTGGATACAGATATGGATACAGATATAGATATAGAAACAAACCTGTGACATAGGTAGGTAATCCAGGTATTGCATTGCTCCATTGTAGTGCTTTGGTAGCCCAGTGTGGAGGTGGATGTTAAGCGACCCTGTAAGCTACGTGCTATCTAGGGTGAGAGTCTAGTTAGTGCAAGGACAACAGGTGACCCTAAGGCTTTACGAAGTCCAGGTAAGTGAGTCTTATATGCGATTTACGTGATGATGGACAACTGGTGATGCTGTATAGCATGAGGCTGGTACATGGAAGTGAGTCCACATAAAGATGATGTGGTATGACTAAACGTATATGATGACTAGGTATGACGTGACTGGTAGGGCATGAGGTGACCGAGCGTTAGACTCATATCATGCTATAGTATTATTTTTGTAGTATATATAGTAAAGTATGGCTCACTCACCATATTTATGTCCAACATACTTAATTTTTTTCCTTTTACTTATATCAGGTTGATGGAGTTTAAAGATGAGATGGTATCAGAGACAGGGATGTATTTGTATATTGTATATGATGTATATAAGTGTTGTAACCTGGGTTTACTCATGTGTGTGGTTTGGGTTTGACTTATATTGTACACACATAGGTATATAACAATTAGATATGTTATGGTGATGTGACACGATTATGATTATTGTTGTATTATATTTTATTTCCTTCTACCATGAGACTCTGAAATTTATTAGATAGAACTATATAGTTTTATTTTATCTTACCCAATGACTCGTTATTTTCAGTTCTAGAGGTGTTGATGTTGGTTTGGGCATTGAACCTATGGGTCGAAAATGTAGGTTATTACATTTGATATTAAAGAAAAACATACCTTTATAATAGGAACTACAAACATATTGAGAAAGCATATTTGTATTTTCTATTAGATATATAATATATATGAGTTAAATATGTTTGTAGCTGTTTCATTTGAGTTATCTATCTATTGAGGAGTTGCTAATGAATCCTAATTGCGGATAGACGAAGATGAATAAGTTAGTAAGGATGTAAATTGGAAAAGAGATAGATAGTGGTAAGGTAAGACCAAAATTGCAAAGGTACTAGAATCGGTACTAGGGATACTGCAGTGTGAACAACCACATTCGATTCCACCGATATTTATAAGCGATGAGCCATACTAATGTAAACCCCACAGCACTCGCACCTAGTGTATGAGGAGTACTTAGTTATACGTTGGGATTGGCCAATAATTGGAAATTAGGACATTACTAAGCACTTATGAGAGAATATATGTTAACATTTGGGTTTGATTTGATAGATGCACTAGTTAGGGAGTTAATGACTGTGGTGTGAGAATTGAGTTTTTGAAACAAGATATTCTAAAATATGGAAAATTGTTAAGAAATTATTGATGTTTCGGAAGTGGAATTAGAAATTTTGTTAATAAGAGAATTTATGAACTGATATTATATTTGTATAAGATATAAGTATTTGAGGAATTTTGGAAAAAATATTTAAAATTTATTTTAGAACATGTGGAATTCATTTGTTTAACAAATATATTTTTGGATGGAAATTGAAAGACTTATGGTATATTTTATTTATTATACATTAACATATGGTTTAAAGAGTCAAAAGTAGTTTTGTAAATGAATATGGTTAATAACCAAAGTGAATTTTACAAATGTATTTTCACACATATATATATATATATATGTATGTATGTATATATAGTATTATTTAATAGTGTTGAAAATTTTTTGTTTACAAATAAAATGATATATACATATATATACGATGAAACAACTTTCGATTGATGGAACGATACTTGTAAATGAAATAAGAATATTTTCGAAATAACCATAATTTAGTTAAAATTTAAATGTATTTAAAATGATTAATATTAAGTTATTGAAGATAAAAGAAATTTATTAGTGGTGAAGTAAAAATGTAAAAATAAATGTATGTTTGTTGAAAGGATTATATTTTATGGCTTTTAAAGTAAATGAGATGTTTTTGATAAATCAATCTTTTTAAAAGTGATGATATTTTTACAAAGGAGAATAAGTTTTAATTTTTGATATTATGATGAGTTTCTGGTTAGCAAATCTTTTACTATTATTTGTTTAAAGAATGAAAAAGTTCGAAGGTAAAACTAAGAACGATCTAACGAGTTAGAAGAAAATAAGGAAGAGAAGGTTGTGCACTATAAGTGGCCTAAAGTGCAAATATGCTACCATCGGCTATAAAGCAGGGAAAACATATTATGATAGGAGGTGAGTTATGATTTTGAGTAATGAATGTGGTTGGGATGAAGATTAGTCCAAACTCGATATTGTCATATGTCATGATCCCGACAATCACATAAAATTAGATAGAGAAATAACTCTCGTATGCCCTCGAACAAGATTCTGAACTTCCTCCCTATGTAAATAAAATTTATAAAGTCTGTTGTTATGCCACTTAAGCACATGACTCTGAAAGAAAGTTGGAATTTGGATAAGAGAATTTCAGAGTTAGTGAAAGAAAGACTGTGGTTATGGTTAGAAGGAGAAAAGTAAACCAAATTATTGTATTAAAGCAAAATAGAGAGAAGATGCTTACTTAACAGCAAAAATAATTTTGTTAAGATCCATATGAAGGAGATTTAGGCATAAGTCATACTTATTTGACAAAGAAAATTTTGAAGATATATTTGAAGTAAAGTTTGCATGGAAATTTTGACAGTAAAAGGGAAACAAGTGATATTAGAGTTTCAGTTGACTGAATCTCGTTAACCAAATGATTGAAAATATTTTGGAGATGTGGTTAAAGATATTATTAAATGGCCTAGAGTTTATTTTAGGATAAGGTCCTGGTAACCCATTGATGCTACTATGTGATCTGACTCAGTGATCAGTCCATATGCAGAAATTGAAAAATATATGACATTTGCATTCTTTTATTCTCCAAGAAAGTGATTTTTGGTCTTGTTGGATATGTTTTGGGGTGATAGTTACGGGTTGTTGATGCTTGAGTAATGGATGTGACATGAGTTTAATGGCATGTGCACTATGCTAAAATATCATTCCTTTTTTCGATGTTCCTAAATAAGTTATAACGTAGGGTGTTACTATTATTATTAAGTGTTACATTGATTTGTTTTTTATAGCGAGACACCATCCTCGTTGAGTTGTCTCATCCATAATAAGGATGAACAGTATGTCGGTGAAATAGTATATAAGCATATATACCACTTATTTAGTTATTATTAGAAAAGATTTAAGCTTGGACTTTTGCTGTATTGAGTTCAGATTTTTGATTGTAAAGGATATTCCGGATTTGAATTGATATTAAGCTTTTGTAACAGCCCATAAAATAAACAATAGTTGATTAAAAAGAATTAATAAATAATTATTAAAGTTCAATTTTTTTTTTAAAATACCAGAATTTGGCTACGAAACTTGCACCATTGTAATCATGGCGATTTTCTGATCAACTTTTATATATAAGGTTTCACGATTGGAGTTCGGATGAACAAATTATTAACGGTTGAAGGTTTTGGATCAGAAATAGACAAAAATGTATTAAAGTAAAAAACATCATTAACTTAACGTTAAAGCAACCGTTGAATAAAAATCTTAACATTAAATTAATCATCAATGTAAATCTAATCAAATTAGCATTAAAAAGGACCAAAACAAATTAAAGCGATATGTTAACACAAACAAATCCTTACCACTGGTCGGTCAACACCTTCATCGGGGCTGATCGACCTCCTCTGAAGAAGCAGTCGATCGGTTATTGTGGGGCAGCTGGATTGAACCTAGGCCCAACGGCCTGGATTTAATATAATTAAATCTAACAGATAGAACGATTTGAGCGCCTATAAATATAGGCCAAGCCCCTCACTTTTCTTCTCATATTTTCCGAATCAAAGAACAGAGCACTGCCTTTTTCCTTTCTCAACTACTTTTCGGAATTATAAAAATTGTAAAATTGTGTGTGTGTGTGTGTGTATGTTGAGAACAACGTAAAATAAAAGAGAAGATGGATAGAGGTAAACCGATTCTGCAAAACGAGGTAAATTCTAGATTTATAAATTTATACCATGTATAATTCAAATATCTTCTCACTAAGGACCTCTAGCTCAAGTGGTTAAGGTGTGGCGCTTTAGACAGAGGTTCTAAAGGTCATGATTTCGATCCCTCGAGACATTAAAAGGAGTGCTCTGCTTGAATAAAGTATCACTTGTGTTATCAAAAAAATCTCTTCTCAAATCTATAATCCTAATAAGTATGTATATGCTTTAGATATATTTTGATTGAAAGAAAGAAAGTCAAATAAATAGGACAGATTTAGATCTGGGGATTTGGAAGCTTAGGGTTAAGTGGAAAATTATTATTTTTACATAATATTGGATTTTGTCGTTTGTGAATCTATTTCTTTTATGCCTGTATATAAATCATGGAATTGTAGTCTTAATTATATATATGTGTGTACATATAATAAACCTGAGATTCTTGCCTACATATTTAATAGACGGTTAATTTTGATTAAATGTCATATACATCTAGATCTGCAATGTAAGGGTGAAATATTCCTTAAAAGTTATGAAATAATATATATATATATATATAAGATTGTGTGCTGATTCCAAATTTCATTATTTGAAGGTTATAAGTTGTTAAGCATGAATTGAAGTTGTTTCTAATTTGATTGGAATTTAGTTTATATTTTAACCCATTGGAATGAAGAATGTTTCTATATGAATTTCTATAAAGTATCTAACTTTACAATTATATATGAAAGTGTATCAGTCGAAATAATAAGTAATATGCCCAAAAGAAATAGATGTGCATAATTGGGATGTTTACCATATTTTGTACTGTTTGTTTCAATAAAATAATAGAAAATGTAATTCCGAACATAGCACAATTCCTCTTTTAAGATAACTTATGGGAAATTACTGTGATAACATTCCCTTCTTGGGGAGGATAGAGTTCTAATGCATTAAAATATAGTAATCCCTAAATGTAGAACTAAAGTGTTATCAATAGAAATAATAAAAATTCCATATCGATTAAATATATGTGATTAAGTGTAAGAATTAATAAATAATAAGTGTTAAACATGAATAAGATAATGAATTGAAGAATTAGAGAAGTTAAGTAATCAAGTTAAAACGGGTATTAATTGAAAAGAAGTAGTAAATCATACTTAATCGTATTAATTGAAAAGAAGTAGAAAATGATACGTACTTATATTAATTGAAAAGAAGCATTAAAGGATATTTAATGGTATTAATGGAATAAGAAGTGAGTATATGTCAAGTAAATGAATACAAATAATTGAGCTTAGGAGGCGTAATAATTTTCCAGTTGAAATTATATGGCCTCATGAATACGTTTATGACAGGTGTGGATTATTGGGTCTAGCCCAATATTTAGATTGATTATAAATGAAGCGGTCACTATTATAGGATGGGATGCGAGGTCGGTAATTGTAACACCTAGTAAATTTTAATAAGAAATTAAATAATTAAAATAAGATTAATAATGGAAATTTTGTAAATATTGGAATTTGGTTATGGAAGTTGCATTATTGTGTCTGTGGCGATTTTCTGATCAGTTTCCATATAATACGTCAAAATGGTGTTAAAACGAAGAAGTTATGGACGTTTGAAGTTTTCGAGTTTAAAATAATTTAAAACGAATTTAAAATAATTTAAAACGAATTTAAAATTTAAAATTTAAATATTTGAATCTAGAAAAGTCTAAAATTTGAAACTTAATAATTAACGTTAAGGGGTAGTTAATATTTAAGTAAATGTCAGAACTAACGTTAACGTATAAGTTAAAACGAGTAATAAATAATAAGAAAATGAAAGGAAATAAATTGGACGATTCTAGCTTCAATAGGTTAACTGCCCCTAGTCAAGAGCTCGACTACTTGGGTATTAGGGATCAACCGCTGAAGGTGAAAAGTGGCTGTTTCTAGTGGCTTGAACAACTCGGATTTGATTATTTTAATTCAGCAGTTCTGGTTTCTTCCACTTCTATAAATAAACCAATAGGCCCCTTGCTTTTCCTCATAAAAATTCTATAGCAAAGGCGAAGCTCTATCAAATTCTTTCCCTTAGGTTTTCAGAAAGAGTGCACTTTATCGTAAGTAATTCTAATCCCCAATTTCTAATTTAAATTAAATTCTCAATCTCTCTCCTTTCTATCTTCTGATTTCTAAGATCTAATACACACACACACAATCTATTTGTTATATATTCAAAAGGGGAAGATCTAACAGAGAATTATGAGCGGTATAAATTAGATCCCTTCTTCTTCTTTATATTCCAAAATCAGTTAGGATTTTTAAGTAAGAGGTTTATATGTTTAATTCTTTTGATTTCTAATTCTATTCCTCTCCAGTTTCTAATTCTAAATCTAATTTCTATATACAAATCACTTTGTTGTATATTCCAAAAGAGGGAGATCTGAAAGAGAATTAGGCATGGCGAAATCAAATCCAGTTAGAAAGCAAACAATTCTATATGAGTGGAAATATCAAGCTTTTCACCTTTTTGTAATTGAATGGTATTTATTTGGATTTGATGTATGCCTTGTAAAATTTTGGTAAATGAAAACATAACATCTAAAACTCCCAAAATTTTCCTAATTAAATGTCAATCTTTGAATATGTTAGAATTTCAATTGTTTGTATTAATATAGTAGGATCGGATCTGTAATTGAGATTTAGATAATTTATAATATATTCCACTTTATTTCTTTTGATTTCACTTGTAGTAGAAAAGGGGTTCTAAAAGCAAATAAAACTAGAAATGATGTGCAAAGTATGAATTTGATTATATTGTAGTTTGCACACCTATTTTTGTAAATTAAACATGTACGGACACTTTTTCCACTTCAAGGTGCTATATGTAAAAGTTGAATATAATATAAAAGATCTAAATTATAAAGATGATTTTCCTTGAATTAGAATAGGTAAATTCTACTATGTTAATATGAGATGAGTTTAGTATTATTACTTTTTGTATACAAGTCAGTTGTTGGCTAAGGATATTAGCTATAATTTTGTTTGGAGTTTGGGACTTGTATGAGTTTGACATTAAATTAATAAGTGTTTTCTTTGCGTATGACTAGAAATATTATATTCGAATCTTCTTCGTATATATATATATATAATATTAACATACTGATTATTAAAGTTAATGATAACGTAATAATTATAGAGTATTGAACGTATTAATTAGAATTAACAGGGTAGCAAATAATATTAATTTTGTAGGAAGGTAGTTACTGTTAATTATGGGAATTAACACATAATTAAAGGCATAATAAGGGGTTACCTTATATATTCTAAATTATTAATCGTGTAGGATGGTATATGTATATGCTTAGTATACATATAAAGTATGACTAAGTTATAGGGATGTGAGGTCAGTCTAAAGTTACATGGAAGTCTACCCAATTAAATATGGCTGCCAACGGTGTGGCTTGTCGGATTGATATGGGATATCGTCTATAATAAATAACCTTAGAGGACGTGGGGGTAGTGCCAACTCTATAAGGTAAATCTGTCCAGTCAATCTGGCTACCAGTACCTACAAATAGTCAGATTAATCTGAGATGTCATGGTTGGGTTATTGGTCATAAGTTACATTATTGATACGGTAGGTGAAATCTTCAACAGGGGTCTACTTCGGGTTAGAGGTATTAAGTGGCTACGGTAGGGTCCGCCTCTTTCTTAGGTGATGTACTAAGTGACCTAATGGGATTTCTTATGATGTCAGTTAGGGAGAAATATGTAGGGACCCTCCTTGGGATTAGGTCTTAAATGGCAGGGACTTACATAATTTACAGGTCTTAAATGGTCAAAGTCTGTCTAATTCCTAATAGAAAGGTATTAAGTGGTTTGGATGTTCTCCCTTGCATCGTTAACGATGGTTGGGTTAAAATTTGGAAATGGGTTATGTATTAAATGACGGGGTCTTCCTAATCCCCAATAAAAGGTATTTATTGATTTGGGTGCTTTCTCTTGCATCATTGATGCTAGTTGCATGGGAGGTTTGGAATTGGACTAGAAAGGCCTTTGGTCTTAGAATTAAAGTTATTAGCATGATATAGTTTTAAATACGTAAGACATGTTTCTTATCTAAATAACACTACCCAAGTACAATTATGGTAAAGCTTGAGATTTTTATTTGACTAGACATTTGTTGTTCTTACCCACTCCACATTGCAACACACATATTAGAGGAAACAATGCCGATTTAGGAGATAAAGGTGGAGGTGAAAACTTGTGGTAGTTATCTATCTATTTATGCCTTTTTAAATATTTTTATTGTACCCAATTCAGGCAGTAAACTTATTTTGAAATATTGTACTATAGGGGATTTATGTAGACATGTTGTAATATTTAATATGTTATGTTTCTGAAATGGTTTTATTTTATGAAATGAGTACTTGTTTTCTGATATAATATTTTATCCATTCTGTTGTGAGATTCTAAAAGTACTAGATAGATAGCTATGTGTACTGTGTATTGTTTAAAAATTATCGACTTAATAACTCACCTTGAGATGGGTCTAAGATTCGACGAGCTTTTGTTTTGTCGAAATTAGGTTTATTTCAGGGCAGGTTGTTACATTTGGTATCAGTGCTTAGGTTACCCGATCAATGGGGTTAGGTATACGTATGAGTGGCGTACTTGTTATTTTTAAAAGTAGTTTTTCAAAAATCTATTATATATAAATATGTATATATACTTAGTTTGAATTTACTCTATAAATTTCGAATATAAAAGTAGTCGCGACCATATTCAAAATGGATGGGCGAGGCGACTATGGGTTGGAAAAATAAATAGAGCAAGGATTGTGCGATGGAGGTCCCATCATAAGGAATGTAAATGGAAAAGGTTGTAACTCTAAAATTAATAGGGAAATAAGTGTGCAATAAATAGGGAGATACAATAATTTAATAAGGATATAAATAGACTAATTAAAGAGATTATTAGGGTAATTATGAAGAGATAAAAGAGTTTTAATGGGAAGAATTGAATGAGTAAATAAATGACCATAAGAAATTGTCCAATTAGAATAATAATCATTTATTTCGAACAATCAACACTTATAGAAATAGTAAATAAGTATGTTAGGTAATAATTAAATATTACAAGGTAGTAAAGTTGTAAACATATAGAAGTAAGGGATGATAGAAGAAGATAATTCAATAGAGAGGACAATTAAAGTCAATTTCTAAAGTCCAACCTCATGTGAAAAGAATTTGATAAAAAGATTTTCTTTGGAAACTTCCTTGAAATATTTTGAATGGATTTTTCAGAAGATATTGTTTTGAAAAGTAAGGAAATTTGAAAAATGATAATTTAAAAAGAAGTTGTAGAGTCAAAAGTTTTGATTAAAAGGTTTTTGGTAAAAAGGGGTTTTAATTTTTGAAACTCATAATCTAAAAAAATTTGGGTTAAAAAGTTTTCAATTTAAAGATTTTTCGATAAGGGGATTTTTCTTTTTCAAATAAATGTAAATAGAGCGTAGGTTGGACTTTGGTGATTTTTCCTATTTTATAAATTTGGAAGTTTTTTAAAAATCCTTCTTTTAAAAAATAAAAGTGGAACTTGATTAAAATGATGTAGAAGCCATTTAAGTAGGAAAAATATAAAAAGAGGTAACATTGGAAGATTTGGATAGGAATAGCTTTTGAAACTTCTAAAATAGGATTAGTAGTCTAGTTAAAGATAATGTAGGAGAGAAATGATGAGAATGGGATAGGAAAATGTAGGATAGGAGTTTACCTTGTCTACTCTACTTTTCATTATTTAACGTTACAGAAGATGTTTTTGAATGTTTTGAACTTAAAGACTAACTTTTAAATGAATAAATCTTTGATGTAGAAAGTTTTTGGAAAAAGAGAAATTATCTTGCTTCTTTTTTGGACTAAGAAATCCTTTTTTAAATTTTGATAATTTTGTTTAATAACTGAGTTTTTTAATGTTTTGGCTTAAAAACCCTACTTTAAATAAATAAGACCTTGAGGCAAAAGTATTTGAGAAGGGAAATTATTTTACTAAGCAATTTTTGAACCTTTGAATTTGGGTTAAGAATAAAGCGATAAAAGTTTTGAAAATTGTGAAAAGTTGGGTCTAAATCTTTTTGGAAGGTTTTGTTCAAATGTTTTGTAAAAATGGAATAGAAATATGGAATAAAATAAAATGTGATGTTTAGATGCTTTTGGGAATTCAATTCCCTAATCTATTTTTACAAGTTGGAAATTCTTTGAAAAAGTATGCTTAAATGTTTTCTTTCAAGATATGGAAACTCTTTTGCAAGTTTGAATTTCAAATGTCGCATACTAGCGTAATGTGGATTTTTAATTTATATTTTATGAAGTGAATAGGGATCACTATCTAGGAAAGAAAGGTTAAAGGTTTCAGGATATGAATAAAATAAGAATAATATGTACAACCTGATTTTGAAATTTAAAAATCAGTCCCAGGCATTTCTTATAGAATGTTGGTAATGTTGTAAAGGTATTCCAGATCTATAATTAGGTTATAACTTAGGTTTCCCTTAGAATTTGAATTTCTATATTTTGATTTATTGGGAGTAGTTTCCATGTAATTTCTATAATTTATCTAATTCCTTAAAATGTATAAAAGTTGGCGCTTGAATTAAAAAGGGATGTACCAAAAAGGAAAGAGATATGTATATTATTTTCCATAGTTTACACTATCTGTTTTAATAAAAGAAAATGAAATAATCCCTTGTAATTTCAAACAAAGCAAAAATATTTCTTTTGGCTAATTCATGGAAGAAATAACCGTAATCCTTCTGGGAGGATAGCTTTAATAAAATAAAATCTTGGAAGAAATGTTCTAGTTTAAAAATTAGTAATTAGAGATAAAAATATATATATAAATAATGTAATTTACAACAGTATTTGTATTAATTGTAACATCGTAATAATTATAGGACTAGGATTGATGGACATTCATTACAGATTTATTGGGGAATAAATTTGTAATTAATAGAGAATAAAAGGGAAATTAATAGGGAATGATTAAGAAATCTAATGTGGTATTTATGGAGGAATTGAATACTCATAATAAGTAAGTTTTGAAATAAGTAATAGGTTGAAATGGATTAAGGATTGTCAATTTTGATATTAACGACAGTTATTATGGGTAATGAATATTTATTAGAACTAAGAAGGAAAATTAAGAAAGGTGGATAATGAAGGAATGATATTTTAGGAATGTACATCTTAAATTGGTAAGAAGCATTAGAACTCCAACATCATTAGCACCAGTTAATGATTAAGGGAAACTTCCAAGAAAATTTTCTTTTAAAGTTTTGGGTTGAAATCGCTAGTTGTCTCCTTTAAGGAAAAGTGTTTGGTATGGTATAAGGCATGTTCCTGTTTTATCACCATGTTGATTTTAGGGATGGGATTAGACCGATATATATATATATATATATATATATATATATTGAGGAACATCGTAAATAAGGAAATTTCATAAGGACACTTAACTAGCGATAAATCGAAGATAAGACTGGAAGTTAGTAAGAAAATTACATTACAATGCTTCAAACCTAAAACTTGTGTAGTGTCACCATTTACCCCGAATGTGTTAAGGTGTATAGGGATATGAAGAAAATTTTATAATTGGTCAAGGATGAAGAATTTGTATCCAAATGTTTGACATGCCAATGGACTAAGACTGAGCAAGGAAAACCCGGTGGGTTGTTATTACCATTGAAGGTTCCAACTTGGAATTGTGAGCATATATCGATGGACGTTATGAATGGATTGCCTTGGAGTCAAAAGAGCAATTATATTATTTAGGTTGACTTGTTTTATTCCCGTTAGGAGTAATAGGATTGCAACATCTCTAGCATAGATTTATATCAAGGAATACATGGAGTTCAAGTAGCGTTCTTGTAATAGAGACCCTTTGTTCACTATGGAACTTTAGAGGAGTTTGCAATCTGCTTTGGAAACAACTTTGGATCGTTGCAACACTTACCACCCATAGATCGATGGTTAGATGGAAAGGGTGAGAGCTTGCAACATGGATTTTGGAGGACCTTGTAAAAGGTAGAAGTGTTTAGGCAATGAATGAAGACCGCATAGGACCATTAAGAGTCATATGCTGACAGGCGAAGAAAGAGATTGAAGTTTTTAGTTAGGGACATTGTATTCAGTTAGGTTTCCCCTCTTAGAAAGGCTATGAGGTTTGGTACATTTGGGAAGTTGGGGCCAAGGTTCGTTGGCCCTTTTCCGATTTTAGAGAGGGTGCGGGAAACTTGCTTATTAGGTGGAGCTTCCGAACTAGTTAGCGGGAGTGCATGACATCTTTCATGTTCCACACTTGAGGAAATATCTACACGACATTTCCTTTGTAATATGGCTCGGTCAGTTAATTGATGTTGAAATGGAGCTCATCGCCCCCTATGCCACCGCACGCATTATGAAGCATGGTATTAAGAGGCTTTGTAACGAAGAAATTGGGTTAGTTCGAGTAGATGGGAGATAACCCAGCGGAAAGCAAATGGGAAACTGAAGAAAAGATGAATGCTTCTCATCCCGTGCATTTCTCTGGTAAAATTTTCTCTCCAAAAATATTGGTATTTGGTTGCATAATGGTTGCTAGATTGGATGGTAGGACATAGTTGCCACACTTTTTGCTATTATTTGAACCTTTATAGAGCTCTATGTATATTTAGGATGTTTGTATATATGTCTATATGTCATGATCTTGCATTCACACTAGGATTGAGCTCACCTATAGTATGTTTGCATACATAATCACATTGCATTTTTGGTTGAGTAAATGGTTGTGTAGATTATTGTAAATAAGTTGGTTGTATAACATGGTTGTTAAGTGCGTGTTATATTATCTTCTCTTGGTGATTTCGGGGGCGAAATCCTTTTTAGGGGGAGAATGTAACGCCTCATAAACTTTAATAAGAAATTAAATAATTAAAATAATATTAAAATGAAAATGTTGTAATATTGAAATTTGGTCATAGAAGTTGCACCATTACGTTCGTAGCGATTTTCTGATCCATTTCCATATATAATATGTTGAAATCGGAGTTCAAATGAAGAAGTTATGAATGTTTGAAGTTTTCGAGATTAAATTAATTTAAAACGAATTTAAAATTTAAATATTTGAATTTTTAAAAGTATATAATTTGAAACTTAATAATTAACGTTAAGGGGGTACTTAACGTTTAAGTAAATGTCAGAACTAACGTTAACGTATAAGTTAAAACGAGTAATAAATAATTAGAAAACCGAAGGAAATAAATCGAATGATTATGGCATCAATAGGTCGACCGCCCCTAGTCAAGAGGTCGACCGCTAGAGGTCGACTGCTTGGGTATTAGGGGTCGACTGCTGAAGGTGAAAAGTGGTTGTTTTGAGTGGCCTGAATGGCCCGAATTTAGTTATTTTAATCCGACAGTTCTGCTTTCTTCTCACCTCTACAGATAGACCCCTAGACCCTCCACTTTTCCTCATAAAAATTTTTTAGCAATGGCGAAGCTCTATCAAATTCTTCCTCCTTAGGCTTTTTGATACAGTAAACTTTATGGTAAGTAATTTTAATCCCTAATATCTAAACTAAGTTCTCAATCTCTCTCCTCTATCTTCTGATTTTTGAAATCTAATATGTATACACACAATCTATTTGTTGTATATTCAAAAAGAGAGGATCTAACAGAGAATTAGGAGCGGTATAAATCAGATCCCATCTTCTTCTTCTTCCTTAGATTCTAAAATCAGTTAGGATTTTCAGGTAAGAGATTTAGATGTTTAATTTTTTGATTTTTGATTCTATTCCTCTCTAGTTTCTGATTCTAAATCTAATTTTTATATACAATTTACTTTGTTGTATATTCCAAAATAGAGAGATTTAAAAGAGAACTAGGCATGGTAGAATCAAATCCAGTTAGGAAGCAAACAATTCTCTTTGAGTGGAAGTATCAAGTTTTTCACATTTTTGCAACTGAATAGTATTTATTTAGATTTGATGTATGCCTTAGGAAGTTTTGGTAAATAAAAAATAACATCTAAAATCCTCAAAATTTCCCTAATTAAATGTCAATCTTTGAATATGTTGGAATATCAATTGTTTGTATTAACATGGTAGGATCATATCTGTAATTGAGATTTAGATAATTTATAATCGATTCCACTTTATTTCTCTTGATTTCACTTGTAGTAGAAAAAGGTTTCTAAAAGCAAATAAAATAAGGAATGGTGTGCAAAGTATAAATTTGATTATGTTGTAGTTTGCACCGTCTATTTCTGTAAACTAAACATGTATGGACCCTTTTTCCACCTAAAAGTGCTATGTGTAAATGTTGAATAGAATATAAAAGATCTAAATTATAAGGGTGATTTTCCTTGAATTAGAAGACGTAAATTCTACTATGTTAATATGAGATGAGTTTGGTATTATTCCTTTTTGTATACAAGTCAGTTGTTGGCTAAGGATAATTTTAAGTTTAAGACTTGTATGAGTTTGGCATTTAAATTAATAAGTGTTTGCTTTGCGTGTGATTGGAAATATTTTATTCGAATATCATGCGTATATATATAATATTAACGTATTGATAATTAAAGTTAATAATAATGTAATAATTATAGCATATTGAACGTATTGATTAGAATTAATAGGGTAGTAAATAATATTAATTTTGTACGAAGATATTTAATGTTAATTATGGGAATTAATCCAAATTAAAGGCGTAATAAGGGGTTACCTTATGTGGTCTTAATTACTAATCGTATAGAATTGTATATGTATATAATTAGTATGCATATAAAGTATGACTAAGTTATAGGAATGCGATGTCAGTCCAAAGTTACATGAAAGTTTGCCTAGTTATATCTAGCTACCAGTGGCTTTGCAGACTGACATTGGACATCGCCTATAATAAATAACCTCCGGGGATGCGAAGTTAGTCCCAATTCTATAGGGTAAATCGGCTCAGTCCCAATTCGATAGGTGAAATTCTTTAGTAGGGTCCGCTTTGGGTTAGAGGTATTAAGTGGCTATGGTAGGGTTCGCCTCTTTGTTAGGAGAATTATTAAGTAACCTAATGGGATTTCTTATGATGTCGGTGAGGGAGACCTATATAGGGACCTAACTTGGGATTACGTCTTAAATGGCAGGGACTGGCCTATTTTATAAGTCTTAAATTATCAGAGTCTGCTTAATTCCTGATAAAAAGGTATTAAGTGGTTTGGAGGTTCTGTCTCGCATCATTATTGATAGTTACGTTAGAATTTAGAAATGGGTTAGGTATTAAATGATGGGGTCTGCCTAATCCCCAATAAAAGGTATTTATTGGTTTACGTGCTTTCTCTTGCATCATTAATGCTAGTTGCGTTGGAGTTTTGGAATTAGACTAGAAAGGCCTTTGGACTTAAAGTTGAAGTTATTAGTATAGTATAGTTTTAAATATGTAAGATATATTTCTTATCTAAATTACTGCCCAAGTACAATTATGGTAAATATTGATATTTTCATTTGACCGGACATTTGTTGTTTTAACCCACTCCTCATTACAACACACAGGTTAGAGGAGACAATGTTTGTAACACCCTGTAAAATGAACCATAAATAAATGAAGTAAATTAAATTAAATGTGATATGGTAGAAAATGGAAATTTTATAAAAGTTTTAATTTGACACGAAAGTTATTCCATTGCATTCATTGTGAAATTCTGATCCGCTTCCATATATAGTATGCAGAAAACGGAGCTCAAACAAAAATGTAATGAGCATTTGAAGTTCTCGGATTTAAATTAATTTAGCTTGAAGTAGAACCCCATAAAATGAACCATAAATAAATGAAGTAAATTAAAATAAATATAAATGGTAGAAAATGATAATTTTAAAAAAGTTGGAATTTGACCATGAAAGCTATTCTGTTGCGTTCGTGGGGAAATTCTAATCTGTTTTCATATATAATATGCTAAAAACGGAGCTCAAATAAAGAAGTTATGATTCTTTATGACTATTTAAAGTTCTCAATTTTAAATTAATTTAGTTTGAATTAAAATTCAAATGAGAAATCAAATTTAGGATTTAAATTTCATAAATTAACTTTGGGGCCAAGTAAATTTTAACAACCCAGAATTTCACTACTTTGATTTGCGAATATTTAATTAATTTTAAATATTCAAATAAATGGTTACATAAAGAAAATAAAACTCTTTGTAATGACAAATAATAATGGTGAAATAGTTTTTAAAATTTGTTTACAAAAATATATAGTTCGATGAAAAACAGAAAATGTGACCGGAAACTATTTTCCGAATTTTCGATGTTTCATCGTATAAAATTGTTTGTAATGTTGTGTACAATTTTGTACATATATGCATACATATACTAAGTATATAATGTGGGATTAATAATATATATTAAAGTTAACAAACTTAATTAAGTTAAGATAATCATCGATGTGACACATTGGCAACTAAAAAATTAATAGTCATGTCATTAGAGACATGAAATGACGTAATGGCAACCTCAGGTACTTATATTCATAAATGCATGTAGTGTTAGGAGGATACATGGATTCATGCATGGGTGAGGTGGTGTGTAATGAGAGGATGGTAAAGTATAAGGGTTTTTTGGTAATCTCACTTGTTTACATTTTATAAAAACTATTTTTTTTCAAATTCTTTTTCCATTTTATCATTTTCTCTCTTCCATTTTCTAATTTCATAAGCTCTAAGGTAATTTTAATGGCTTCCTTAGCATTCTAAAGTTTTATATTTTTAAGTTTAAACTTTTTATAACATTTTAAACTTAGCTTCAAAACTCCTCTTTATTTCAAATTCTTCTATTTTACCTGAAATGGTTTCGGCCATAACTTCTTACAAAAAACTCCAAAACTAGATTTTTTTTTTTGAAACATGTATATTTCTAGTGGCTACAACTTTGTAGTTTACCACGTTTTTTAATTTCGAGCTTAGATGCTCCAAAATTTCGTTTTTTGCAAGAGTGTTTTTGAACCTAGATTTTGATGTCCAAAAATACCCCTCACTGTTTTGGCCATACCTTCCTCAAAATTTAACTTTTTTTAGTAATTATTATTTTTTAAATAATAGAAGAAATAATTATCTAAAACTTTCCTTTTGACCACTTTTCCAAACTCCGAGAGGAAATGGTCCAAAAGTTGAGTGCAAAATGACCCATTTCGAGAAGAATTTGTGGTTTTCCAAGCTTCACGAATTTCAAAGTGAGTCAAGTTTTCAAAGGATTTTCGGTGAGTGAAATATGAATTTTTGGATAGTTTTTACTTTTATGTTAGTTAATACATTGTGCGATGTGATGGTTAGTATTGGTTAATTTAACATGTGACGGTTTTACACACACACACACACACTTGTTGCTTGGATATGTAAGGACATTAGACTTGAATGTGAAGTCTAAATGGTTAAAGATTAGATCTTGCTTATGTTTGTGGCATGATGTTATCCTGGATGTTATGGTTGTGTATGGACTTAGGTATGTAATGTATAAGCTAAGAAGAAGTTGGTACCTTTCTAGGGTATTGGAGAATTGGAATCTTGTGTAAGAAAATTATGGTTTTAGTTTTTAAAAATCGAATATTTGGTTAGATTTAAACTTGTTTTAGTTTTAAATACTTAATTTTGTTTTTAGAAATTTAGTGAGCTTTAAGGTAAAGTTTTCAAAAGAAGGATATAATCAAGTTAAAGCTTACGGGTATCCACGGCGATAGTCGGTATGAATGCAGTTCGCTTAAAATTTCGATCTTTGCAAAGTTTGGTTTTTATACTTCAAATTGTTTTGTGAATATTTTATAAACTAAATAATAATGTTTTTAAAGGTTAATTAAGGATTTAATAATTAATTGTTAATTAATTAGGTTTTAGTAATTGATAATTAATTAAATGTTAACAAGGTTTATCAACTTTAATTAAATAAAGATTAGTTCTTAATTAATTATCTTTTAACGTTAAGATTTATTTTAATTAATTATTAATTAAGCTAATTAAGTATGGGTTAAGTAAAAAATTAATATTTAATTTATCATTAATTAAATATAGGATTAATTATTAATCAAGGGTTTAATTATTTGATTAAAGATTTAATTTATAATAAATTATTTATTAAAGGTTTAATTATTTATAATAAATAAATTAACATTTAATTATTAATGAAGGTTTAATTAATTATTTAATAATTAATAAAGGATTAATTTGGGTTTAATTAATAGTTAATTTTTGTTTAACTATTTAATTAAATTAAGTTAAGGTTCAATTAAAATTAATTATGATTTAAATAAGGATTTAACTTTTAACTAATTATTTTTAAAAGGATTTAAAAGTTTTAAATCCTTTGGTTTTCAAAAGTAAAATGGTTCAAAGGTACTTCTTTTTCAAAGATGGTTTTGAATATAAGTGATTCAAGTGTTGATACCATTAAGAAACCATATAATTGTGAATGAGTTATAATATAGATTGTTTCGTTATTTGGACATGTGTTAGCAGAATAAATCTCCATTCTGCTATAAATTGATTGTTTGTTTGTTGGGTTGTTTGAACATGTGTTAGCAGAATAAATCCCCATTCTGCTATAAATTGTATTTTTGTTTGTTTGTGTGGACATGTGTAAGCAGAATAACTTCCCGTTCTGTTATAAATTGATCGAATTGTTTGGACATCTGTTTAGCAGAACAAATCACCACCTTGCTATTATGTTATTTGGATATGTATATGATAGTTAGTTCATATTGACATGTTATTCCCTGATTTGGATATGAGTTGTATTTACATATATGTTGACCTATGTAAATAACAGTTAAGTGAATTGAAATTGAAATTGAATGGTAACTTAAATTAGTATCATTGCGAGTGCTTAGCCTCTTTTCGAATTACTAAAGTATGTTTTTGAATTAAATTTTATTCTTAAATCGATTTGGATTTAAAGGTTATAAATGGTTTTTAAATTTATTATTATTTTATAAAGTTATTTTTAAATAATATCTTGTTTTTAAAAATAGGTTTATTAAATAAAAGGTTTTACCTAAAGCGATTTACAAATGATATCTTGAAAATGATATTTTATAAAGGAGATTCTATAAAGAAATTATGAAGGAAGATTTTAAATAGTTGTAAAAATAGAAAGAGATTTTTATAAATCATTTTAGATATTTTTGAAAGACGTTTTAAATCAAGTTTGAAAAATTGTAAAGAGGTTTGAAATGTATAGTGAACTTATAGAAGAATTTTTGTAAGGAATAAGTGAATGGGTTTTATAAAGTGAATGAGTTTTATAGTAAGTGATGTTTTGAAAGAGAATGGTTTGGCCATTTAATGTGGAATGCGAGAAGAGAGAATTTTCCAAATGTTTTTGGTAAATGTTTATATTGTTTTCCAAGTAAAATGGATGTAAGTGGTATGGGAAAAGTGTTTTAGAAAAGATCCTTTAATAAAGTTTTATAAAGTGATTTTATTAATTAAAGATTAATTAATAAAGACTTAGAGGATCCCATATGGAATTTAATCAATGTTTGATTGTTTGTTTGTTTGATAGTTAAATAACCGACTATCAAATCTGAACCTAAACGTAACTTTGGAAATATCTAGGAGAAACACTGAAATTATATGGTACAGTTATCGTCGGTGGTGCTATACTGTACGTATAAATTTAGTTCGTTCTTCTAGGATAAATGATAAGGAAATCCATCCACTAATGGCTAGGTGGTGAACTCTGCTCTTATCTTTTATCTGCTTATTTCCTAAAGAACCGAGGTTGAGTTTACCGAAAATTATCGGAAGTAGTTTCGAAGAGACCGGGATCGGCTCTGTTATCCAAAAACCACTTTGATCCAACTCAAGTGTTTCGAACGGAAGATATCTTGAAGAATATGGAATCGATGATGGAGCATTGAAGTGCAAGGACTGCTTGCTACTAGTCCTGAGGGTGATTCCAAAATGGATGTAGTAGAAGTAGTGCCTTCGGTTTGTCCTTATCCTGGACAACTTGTATGGATGAATGTTGGCGCTGCATTACTACCTGGAGGGCAGTGTTAGCGTTCCAAGTGGGATTGCTATTCAAAAAGGTAAAACGTAGCCTCAAGCCTTATCAACCGAGAAATGACTAAAACAAGGCATGCAGCAGGGCTAAGTGGGTCGCCCCCATTAGGATATGTCATCATCTTTCTAGATTACCCTATTTTTATGGATTTGGTTGTGCATGAGAGATCTCGATTAAGGTTGGAAGACCAGGATGATGACATATTCGGTACTACTAGTCAAGTGGTAGACCGGTTCTGTATGGCAGGGTACAAGATGTTCTTGTCAGACCCGGGTGCATTGTTCTAGAAATGTACCCATCGGAGGTAGTTCCTTACCTGGTCATAGTATGGAATCCATTCTCCAATACGTGCCTTTACGGTTTTGATTACAAAGCCTAGTATGCTAGAATTTAATTAATGTAACAATTTCGGCTAAGATTTATAAGTATTTATACTTTAGACATTATTATAATATCACTGGATTTTCCATAAAAGTGTTTTGGTTATCGTAAGGTAAAAACCTATCCGTGTTTATGTGCGGCGTGGTCTTTTGAGATACCTTTGATTTTTAAAAGGTTTTGAAATGTAATAATCAAGTTGTTTGAGTTTACTCACACCAGACCCATGTCTGACCTGAAGTTTTATTTTCTTTCCTTAAAACTCTTGGGTGATCAAATTTTTATGAGCAGCCAAGTTGTTCAGGTTTTTCCGCTGATGCATTTTGGAGGAGCGAGGAGCAGGAGGCTTCACCGATAGATGGTTATTATCTTGTTTATGCTGTATACTATATACTTTATATCTAATGTATAAGGATAGGCTGTTATAACTGTCCTAGGTTAGAAATTGTATTAGTGTAACTCTGATGTATCAATTTTGAAATGCTTTGTAAATAATTATGTTGATTAATATATTTTATTACGTTGCACTGTGAGACTCCGTGTTTGCTTTTAGTTTCTTCTATCTTCTTTCTTTTCCCCTAAATAATGGTGTTTCCGACACTTGAATGTTCGACATGTGATATAGTGGACATATTAGTGTTGATTTTCGAGGGTCGAAAATCTGGTTCGTTAAAGTTGGTATAAGAGCTGAAGGTTAAGCGAGAACCTTGGCTTTGGTGGAGTTGACTCATTAGAGATAGGGTTAGTAGTACCCTAGGATGAGTTTGAGTGTATATTATATGAGAGCGCATATTTGTTAGTGATATAAAAATGTTTTATATTGTGTTGTTTGATCGGTTGAGTGGTATATGAATTCTGGTTGATGCGTTTGGCCAACGTTATCGATAGAGATTCCTAAACACTTGATCCAGACCAACTGACATAGTATTGTTTTTAACTTAGGGTAAATGAAATAATTTTACCCAGGATATATTTTGTATATAAAGAATGATTTTCAAATATAGTACAGTATTTTTGAGATGTTGCTGTTGGGAGATAATTATATTTTATTATTATCATATAGGTTTTGGTTAGTCATGCTCCTCCAGTTTGAGCATTGACTGTTGTGTAAATGTTTAGGTACTTTCCTTTGAATAAGATGTGTCTTTTTAACTAAAAAGAATTTAGGTTGAAAACTTGAGAACCTAAATCCCGATGCTTTGGAAAATTATTTTTCAATATTTTGAGAAATAATAATGGTATTTGAAAGCAATTTTGCCTAAATTATGCAATTTTGAGAATGAAATTTAAGTAAGAAGTTTTTCTTTAGATTAGTTAGGGGGAATGAGTTGTGATTGTTTTGTGATGATCGGAATAATCTTCTAAGTGACGATCGGATGTTCTTAGGCGAACTTTGTCATGCACTTAGTAAATTATTCTCTTTATTATTTTACAATTGAAACGAATTCAACCCGAACGAATCCAAAGTAAGTTGGTGATAAATTTTTTGTTGGACAATGTAAAGTAATGTTTCAAAAATGGGATTTTGAAATAAAAGAAATATATTTTTAGTTAACTAGTTTGAGTGGCTCGAAAATAACTTAAAATTTGGGGAAGAGATGTGTTCGGATGGTAAATACTTCTTTTGAGTATTACACTTCTTGGTAAGTGAATGCATGATACTATTTGGTAGTACCCAGTTTCATAGTATTCTTTTGGAGTTACTCAAGCTATATTTATATATTTGTATAATTTAAAATATAGAGTATCATTTCAAACAGTTTTTGAAATAAAAGCCAGGTATTTGGATCTTGAGTTTTCTTAGGGAGATAAATTCAAAATGGAATAGTGGGATCAAA
Organism: Allium fistulosum; assembly: GCA_030737815.1. Classification (NCBI taxonomy): domain Eukaryota; kingdom Viridiplantae; phylum Streptophyta; class Magnoliopsida; order Asparagales; family Amaryllidaceae; genus Allium; species Allium fistulosum. Next base: position 1,423,297,559 of record CM060903.1, on the reverse strand, counting down.
TAGAGGTACATACTCTTAGGCTATAATGGATTATTATCCAAGTTGAAACTAAGAGTTGTTTATGAAATGTTTTCATAAATGATTTAGTGAAATAGAGTTGGTATTAGGGAGAACCAATATGGTAAGTGTGTAGGATGGACGTAGATCAATTCTCTTTTTCATAGAGTTTTGATCTAAGATTCGAGTATATGACTTTAAGGTATTTGCACCATTCCGAATAAGGATTTATTAATCGATTTTTGACGGCGAGCATTTGATGAGGATTTTTGGTTTGGGACCAAAGTTTCTCTCGTAGTTACAACTATATAAGGAGAATAGAGGTTCCAAATCAAGGAGCCTGATGGGAGTCCGCACTAGAGAATTGGGTAAGCGATACTAGTTCAGAAGTGAAGTTATGTATTTGAGTTGTGATCGAGTCAGATTTTGCATAAGAATGATCTATGTACATCATATGGAATGATGTAGAGTGTTAAGTGTTTCTGAATAGGTTATGAGGTGTAATTTCAAGGACGAAATTCTTTTAAAGGGGAAAGAATGTAACGACCCGGAATTTCACTGCTTTGATTTGCGAATATTTAATTAATTTTAAATATTCAAATAAATGGTTTTATAATGAAAATAAAAATCTTTTAATAATAAATAATAATGGTGAAATATTTTTTAAATTTTTTTTACTAAAATATATAGTTCGATGAAAAACAGAAAATATGACCGGAAACTGTTTTCCGAATTTTCGACGTTTCATCATATAAAGTTGTTTGTAATGTTGTGCACACTTTTGTACATATATGCTAGGGATGGCAATGGGACGGGTCTGGGTCTAAACCCGATAGACCCGCCCCTGTTTTGACCCGCCAAGACCCGCCCCACTGGGTCATTTGGGCGGGTAGACCCATGACCCGTTCTTAAGAGCTCCAGGTCTAGAGTTGGTTGGGGCTTGATCGACCCGCCCCAACCCGACCTACACTACTGAGATTTCATAAAATCGCTTTATTACGATAAAGATGATTTTTTAATCCTTTTATACATAAGCGGTTATAACATGGATTTTCTAATGTTCCATTTAATAAGTTATATAATTTTTATGATATTAAGTTGCATCACTAATAATTATATAATAACGTCTGCATGTTTTTCTTGAACCGTTATCATACACATCATTTTTATTACCTTACTTGTCATTGTAAACATATTGATATTTATATTTATTTTATCATTTAGTGATAATCCCTCTTAAAAATAAAATAAATAAATACATGTACATTAATACATAATTTTGAATGAATATGTAATGCTTCACCGGGTCTAGGGGCGGGACGGGTCTACCCTGACCCGTATAGGTTCCGAGTATGGGGCGAAAGTTCAGACCCACAACGGGTCTACGAGGCAGGTCTGAAGTAGAGTTTGAAAAATCTGGGACGGGTTTGGGGCATACAAAACCCGCCCCATTGCCATCCCTAATATATGCACACATATACTAAGTATATAATGTGGGATTAATAATATATATTAAGGTTAACAAACTTAATTAAGTTAAGATAATCATCGATGTGACACATTGGCAACTAAAATATTAAAAGTCATGTCATTAGATACATGAATTGACATAATGCAACCTCGGGTACTTATATTCGTAAATGCATGTAGTGTTAGGAGGAGACATGGGTGCACGCATGGGTGAGGTGGCGTGTAATGAGAGGAGGGTAAAGTACAAGGGTATTTTGGTAATCTCACTTGTTTACATATTAAAAAAACTATTTTTTTCAAATTCTTTTTCCATTTTATCATTTTCTCTCTTCCATTTTCTAATTTCATAAGCTATAAGTTAATTTTAATGGCTTCCTTAGCATTCTAAAGTTTTATATTTTCAAGTTTAACTTTTTATAACATTTTAAACTTAGCTTCAAAACTCCTCTTTTCAATTCAAATTCCTCTATTTTACCTGAAATGATTTCGACCATAACTTCTTACAAAAAACTCCAAAATCAGATATTTTATTTTCAAACCATGTATATTTCCAGTGGCTACAACTTTATAGTTTACCACTTTTTTTTATTTCGAGCTTAGATTTTCCAAAATTTCATTTTTTCAAGAGTGTTTTTGAACCTAGATTTTGATGTCCGAATACACTGTTTTGGCCATACCTTCCTCAAAATTTAAGTTTTTTGAGTAATTCCTTCTTTTAAATGATAGAATAAATAATTATCTAAAACTTTCCTTTTGACCACTTTTCCAAACTCCGAGAGGGAAAGGTCCAAAAGTCGGGTGCAAAATGACCCATTTTCGAGAAGAATTTGTGGTTTTCCAAGCTTCACGAATTTCAAAGTGTGTCAAGTTTTCAAAGAATTTCCGGTGAGTACTATGAATTTTTAGGAAAGTTTTTACTTTTATGTTAGTTAATATATTGTGTGATGTGATGGTTAGTATTGGTTAATTTAACATGTGATGGTTATACACACACACACACACACTTGTTGCTTGGATATGTAAGGACGTTAGACTTGAATGTGAAGTCTAAATGGTTAAAGATTAGATCTTGCTAATGTTTATGGCATGATGTTATCGTGGATGTAATGGTTGTGTATGGACTTGGGTATGTAATGTATAAGCTAAGAAGAAGTTGGTGCCTTTGTAGGGTATTGGAGAATTGGAATCTTGTGTAAGAAAGTTATGGTTTTGGTTTTTAAAAATCGAATATTTGGTTATATTTAAACTTGTTTTAGTTTTAAATACTTATTTTTTTTTAGAAATTTAGTGAGCTTTAAGGTAAAGTTTTCAAAATAAGGATAGAATCAAGTTAAAGCTTACGGGTATCCACAGCGATAGTCGCTATGGAAGCAGTTCACTTAAAATTTCGATTTTTGCAAATTTTGGTTTTTATACTTCAAATTGTTTTGTGAATATTTTATAAACTAAATAATAATGTTTTTAAAAGTTAATTAAGGATATAATAATAAAGTGTTAATTAATTAAATTTTAGTAATTGGTAATTAATTAAATGTTAACAAGGTTTATCAACTTTAATAAAATAAAGATTAGATCTTGATTAATTATCTTTTAAAGTTAAGATTTATTTTAATTAATTATTAATTAAGTTAATTAAGTATGGGTTAAGTAAATTATTTATATTTAATTTATCATTAATTAAATATAGGATTAATTTTTAATCAAGGGTTTAATTATTTGATTAAAGATTTAATTCATAATAAAATATTTATTAAAGGTTTAATTTAATGTTTAAGTTTAATTAAATATTATTTAATTAATTAATTGAGATTAATTAACATTTAATTATTAATGAAGGTTTAATTAATTATTTAATAATTAATAACGGATTAATTTGGGTTTAATTAATAGTTAATTTTTATTTAACTATTTAATTGAATTAAGTTAAGGTTCAATTAAAATTAATTATGATTTAAATAAGGATTTAACTTTTAACTAATTATTTTTAAAAGGATTTAAAAGTTTTAAATCCTTTGGTTTTCAAAAGTAAAATGGTTCAAAGGTACTTCTTTTTAAAAGATGGTTTTAAATACAAGTGATTCAAGTATTGATACCATTAAGAAACCATATAATTGTGAATGAGTTAAATGTAGATTGTTTGGTTATTTGGACATGTGTTAGTGGAATAAATTGCTGTTCTGCTATAAATTTATTGTTTGTTTGTTGAGTTGTTTGGACATGTGTTAGCAAAATAAATCCCCATTTTGCTATAAATGGTTGGTTTGTGTGGACATGTGTTAGCATAATTAATCCCCGTTCTGCTATAAATTGATTGAATTGTTTGGACATCTGTATAGCAAGACAAATCACAACCCTACTATTATGTTATTTTGATATGTATATGATAGTTAGTTCATATTGACATGTTATTTCCTGATTTGGATATGATATGTATTTACATATATGTTGACCTATGTAAATAACTGTTAAGTGAATTGAAAATGAAATTGAATGGTAACTTAAATTAGTACCATTGGGATTACTAAGCCTCTTTTCGAATTATGAAAGTATGTTTTTGAATTAACTTTAATTCTTAAATCGATTTAGGTTTAAAGGTTATAAATGGTTTTTAAATTTTATTATTATTTTATAAAGTTATTTTTAAATAATATCTTGTTTTTAAAAAGGTATTTATTAAATAAAAGGTTTTACCTAAAGTGATTTACAAATGATATCTTGAAAATGATATTTTATAAAGGAGATTCTATAAAGAAATTTTGAAGGAAGATTTTTAAATGGTTGTAAAAATAGAAAGAGATTTTATAAATCATTTTAGATATTTTTGAAAGACGTTTTAAATCAAGTTTGAAAAATTGTAAAGAGGTTTGAAATATGAAGTGAACTTATAAAAGAATTTTTGTAAGGAATAAGTGAATGGGTTTTATAAATTGAACGAGTTTTATAGTAAGTGATGTTTTGAAAGGGAATGGTTTGGCCATTTAATATGGAATGTGAGAAGAGAGAATTTTCCAAATGTTTTTGGTAAATGTTTATATTGTTTTACAAGTAAAAGGGATGTAAGTGGTTTGGGAAAAGTGTTTTACAAAAGATCCTTTGATAAAGTTTTATAAAGTGATTTTATTAATTAAAGATTAATTAATAAAGGCTTAGAGCATCCCGTATGGAATTTAATCAATGTTTGATTGTTTGTTTATTTGATAGTTAAATAACCGACTATCAAATCTGGACCAACAATGTAACTTTTGAAATATCTAGGAGAAACACGGAAATTATATGGTACTGTTACTGTCGGTGGTGCTATGCTGTACGTATAAATTCGTTTCATTTTTCTAGGCTAAATGATATGGAAATCTGTCCACTAACGGTTTGGAGGTGAACTCCGCTCTTATCTTTTATCTACTTATTTCCTAAAGAACCGGGGTTGAGTTTACCGGAAATTATCGGAAGTTGTTTCAAAGAGATCGGGATCAGATCTATTATCCGAAAACCACTTTGATCCAACTCAAGCATTTTGAACTGAAGACATCTTGATGAATATGGAATCGAAGATGGAGCATTGAAGTGCTAGGGCTGCTTGCTACTAGTCCTGAGGGTGATTCCAAAATGGGTGTAGTAGAAGTAGTGCCTTCGGTTTGTCCTTATCCTGGACAACTTATATGAATGAATATTGGCACTGCATTAATGCCTGGAGGGCAGTGTTAGCATTCTAAGTGGGTTTGCTATTCAAAAAGGTAAAACGTAGCCTCAAGCCTCATCAACCGGGAAATGACTAAAACAGGGCATGCAACAGGGCTAAGTGGTTCGCTCCTATTAGGGTATGTCATCATCTTTTTAGATTACACTATTTTTATGGATTTGGTTGTGCATGAAAGATCTCGATTAAGGTTGGAAGACCGGGATGATGGCATATTCAGTACTACTAGTCAAGTGGTAGGCCGGTTCTGTGTAGCATGGTATAAGATGTTCTTGTCAGACCCGGGTGCATTGTTCTAGAGATGTACCATCAGAGGTAGTTCCTTACCTGGTCATAGTATGGAATCCATTCTCCAATACATGCCTTTATGGTTTTGATTGTAAAGCCTAGTATGCTGGAATTTAATTAATGTAACAATTTCGGCTAATATTAATAAGTATTTGTAATTTAGACATTATTATAATATCACTGGATTTTCTATAAAAGTGTTTTGGTTATCGTAAGGTAAAAATCCGTTCGTGTTTTTGTGCGGCGTGGTCTTACGAGATACCTTTGATTTTTAAAAGGTTTTGAAATGTAATAATCAAGTTGTTTGAGTTTACTCACACCAAACCCATGTCTAACCCGGAGTTTTGTTTTCTTTCCCTAAAACTCTTGGGTGCTTAAATTTTTATGAGCAGCCAAGTAGTTCAGGTTTTTCCACGGATGCATTTTGGAGGAGCTTCAAGCAGGAGCTTCACCGATAGCTAGTTATTATCTTGCTTTCGATGTATACTATATGCTTTATATCTGATGTATAAGGACAGGCTGTTATAACTGTCCTAGGTTAGAAATTGTATTAGTGTAACTCCGATCTATCATTTTTGAAATGACTTTGTAAAGAATTATGTTGATTAATATATTTTATTCCGTTGTGTTGTAAGACTCTGTGTTAATTTGCTTTTAGTTCTTTTATCTTCTATATTCTATCTTCTTTCTTTTCCCCTAATGAATGGTGTTTCCGGCACTTGAATGTTCGGCATGTGATATAGTGGACATATTAGTATCGATTATCGAAGGTCGAAAATCCGGTTCGTTACATAAATGATTAATTAAGGCTTAACGTTAAAAATTTAATTAGGAAATAAAATAATATGGCAATGGAAACAAAAATAAACACGCTGAATAATAGAGCAGTCGACCTGACTAGGTTAACTGGTTGACTGTAGCGGTCAACCGATCGCCCAAGGGCGGTCTATCGCTTAGCAATGACAGTTGCCAATGGCGGCTAGGGTTTTATGTTATGTTCTATTCGGTTGTGCGCTCCAAATTTACCCATTTCCTACCTACTTCCATCCTACGGTTCTGGTGCATTTCAACTCATATAATTATAACCTTATCATCTGCACTTTTATTCATATTATTTTGGGGAATACGACGAAACTCTAAAATTGCTATCTCTCTAACAAGATTTTGAAACTCCATAGAGAATTTAGGTAAGGATTCAACCTATTTCCTATTTGTTTCTTCTTCCTCCAATCTATTATTATCCTTTCTTCTCCAATTATTCAGAATCTTATAAATATATACATCTTCCCTATTATGTATGCATATATCAAAAGAGAGAGATTCTGGAAGAGATTGTAAGGCAACGCTAAGGCTATTCTATGAGTGGAAACCTTAGTATTTCTTTTCACAATTGTTTAGTGCATTTCTTTTGGATTTGAATATGCATTAGGGATTTTAGGATTTCGAAAATATGATACACAAAATCCCCTAAAATTCCTTTTTATTTCGAAATTTAAATTCTATGTTGAGATTCTCAATTATTTACATTAATTTAATGGAATTTGTTTCATTTATGCATTTTTTAATAATTTCATAGTCTATTTCACTTCTCCTTCTTCTTTGGGTCAAATTGTGATCCTTCAATATAATAAGGGATTTAGATTACGAATTCTATTCGTAGTTTACACCACCTATTCCTACTATTTCTTTGTAAAAAAGGAGTTGAATAGAATATGAGGTTTAGATTGCAATTCTTATTGTTTAAGATATTCCATTGAATAGGTGTAATAAATTAATTTTCTATTTTATTTACAAGTCTGTTATTACAATTTTGGTTATGAATATTTATTCCCTGTTTTGGACATTATAATTCCATGAAATCTTGTGAAATTGAAGAAAAAAACTTGTAATAATAATTGATTAGGGAATTGACATTTAACACTAGTTTATAGCGAAAAATCTGTGCGTTTAAAACTTATTAGGTACAAATATTTATTTATCTCTATTTACATAATTTACGTATATTTATTGCGTATATGGCGTAGTTAATTAGGAATTTATTTACAATTATTTCCCCCATTAGAAAGGTAATTGATTTTGAGGCGAAAATAAGAGGAAACTCTTATATACCCCAATTATTATTTTATGGCATAACAAGGAAGATTCCTTATAAGGCCTTATTTATGAAACGGTGAGATAAGTGAGTGTGTGTGTGTATGTATGTATATATAGAGAGAGTAATTAATTTATGGCTAAGTCATAGAGGTGCGACGTCAATAGAGTTACATGATAGAAGTGTGCCCTTCACTTTAAGGCTACCAGGAGTTGTGTACACTTTTATTGATGTGAGATATCCTTACGATAAATATTTGTAATGACGCGAGGTTAGTTCCAAATTCTGTGTGGTAAATCTGCCCAGCTAATCTGGCTACTAATTCTTACGAATAGAAAAATAATGTGAGATGTCATTATGGGTATGGGCCATAAGACGAAGGGCCTGCTTCGAGGTTTGAGGCATTATGTGTTTAGACCCGCCTTTTTCCCCAGATGAAGTATTAAATGGCCTAGAGGTTACGTTATGTGGTATCTCTACAAGGGTCTGCTTCTTGAAATAGGTCTTAAATAAAGGGGTCTGCCTATTTTCCACTGGAAGTATTAAGTGGCCTATGAGATTCCATATGATGTCGGCTAGATAGTACCATTGAGGAGCACACTTTTAGAAATAGGCCTTAAATGACGGGGTCAGCCTATTTTACACTGGGAAGTATTAAGTGGCTTGGGTATCGTCTCTCACATTATTAGCTATTTATGACGTATGATTGGAATATGGGATCTACTTCTGGAATGGAAGGTATTAAGTGGTTGGACCCGCCTCCTTTCCTTATAAAGGAGTATTAAATGATTTTAATGGTTTTATGTTTGTAGACATTTCTTTTTTTGAAATATACTGCCCATGTACTGAAAAGGTAAGACTCGGGATTTTTATTCACCAGACACTTGTTGTTCTGACTTCCTCCTCATTACGCATAGGTTAAGGATGGAGTGATGACGGTGAAGATGCTTAGAGATGGAGAAGCTTAGCTTGTTGCAGTATTTGTTATTATTACTTGCTTTTATGTGTACCATGTATTTAGACGATTGTTGTAACATATATAATGTTACAGTTTTTATGGAATTTTATATTATGACATTTTTATGGTTTTGAAATAAATGGGTATGCTTTGCTATTATATTTTGTTCCATTTGTTGTGAGTTCTAAAAGTTTAGTTTTGACTCTATAATATTATTTTCTTAGTTCTACCAACAGGTTACCTTAGAATGGATCTAAGTTTCAATGGGCCTTTTGTGGATCGAAATTTAGGCATGTTCCGGAGTGGGTTGTTACATTTGGTATCAAAGCCTATGTTACCCGATCAACGGGGAAAGTATACTATACATATGAGTGGCGTACTTGTTATTTTTGCAAAGGTTTTCAAAATATTTTTCGAAAACTCAAACTACACACACACTCTCTTATTTTGAAATTTATGCTCAAATTTATAAATTCCGACTATTGAAGTAGTTCCGACCATATTCTAAAAGGATAGGTGAGGTGATTATGAGTTGGAGAATAAATAGAGGTAATTTCTATTCCTACTCCAATTACTCGTGGAGCGAAGATCATATCTTTTGGAGCAAACTAGGGAGTGCATGACCTCAACGTATGGAAGCACCCTAGCAGCTGGATAGTAATTGACTCCTTGATAGGACATGGTCTTCTTATCATTGTGGACCCTATAGACATATTTAATAATAGGGATGACCATAGATGGAAATGTTGATAGGAAATAAAGTTCATTACGATGACAATTAATACGAACAAATTAACATTTATAGAGGTAACAAATGAAGGCGTTATGTATTAATAAAATACACAAGTAAGGATAGGAGCAAACTTCCATAAGAAGAATACATTTATCACCACAAGGAGGAAATTAGATTTTTAAAGGGTAGAGTACAAAGGCTTAAAACAAAGAATTAATTTTAATCCTACCTTTTGTGACATAATTTGATAAAAAGGTTTCTTTGAAAACTCCTTCAAAATTTTGAAAGTTCCTTTCAAAAGATTTTCAAATGAAAATCTTATAAGTTATAAATTTTTGATAAAAAGGTGATTTTAAATGACTTTTAAATTATACTACCATTTGTTTTGTAAAAAGTTTGAAAAGAGGTTGTAAATTTAAAAAGGGTGGTGAAACATTTTTGGTAGGTGATTTTAATTTAAAAATTTAATGATTTGAGAAGTTGAAAAAAAAGTTTCAATTAATTAACTTCTCAATTTAAAATTTGATTGGATTAGAAAGCTTTCAAATTCCTTGCTTTTGTATTATTCTATTTTTCTATGTTATATTTTCTATGCAATAAATTTGAAAGTTCTTTCCTCTACAACTTCTTAGAGGTTGTATAATTTAGAAATTTTTAGAAATATAATTATGGTTTTATACAACTTTGGAAATATACCACCACTAGTTTTGGAAATGTAATGCAATTTTTAAAAGCAATGAATTTCTTTAAGACAAAACCGTGGATAGTTTTAATTGTAAATTAATGCCTTGAAAAGTTTTCATTTGTTAACCTTTTTAGTTTGGTTAAAAAGATTTCAATTTTTGGTTCTTTGATCCTTCTATTTTTTCTTGTTTATAAACCTGAAAGTTCTTTCTTTAGAACTCTTTTTAGGGGTTTATAGATAGAAATAACACCTATTTTGGAATAAAGAAATAGAAAATAGAAAGAAAGAAATGTCCGGTAGTATAGGAAGGAGAGCATTCCCATATAAACTGATGAAGAGAATGATGGCTGGAATTTTGGAAATAATAATTGTGAATTCTGATAGATGAGATATTGAAAGGAGTAATAGAGTAATATAGAAGTTATCTTTGTCTACTCCATCTATTTTTCCATCGAATAAAGTTATAAAAGAAATTTTTGACCACTGATTGGATTTAAACAATGATTGATAAATAAGTTAAAAAAATTTGTATAAGGAGAAGCATTTATGTAAAGATGAGAATTATATATGTTCTTCCTAATTTGAATACAAAAGTTATTTGAATAATGATGATATTGGATTTGATAAAGAAAAGTGTTGCAGGAGATTTTAAGAGTTTTTTAGCAAAGTTACAAGATATATTTTATCAAATAATAGTATATTTTGAGCAATAAGTTAATAAATATTATTTTATGCTTTAGAAAAAAATAACTGTTATTTTGAAATGATGATTGCAAAAAATTTACTATTTTGTAAACGATAATTCTTGTAGCTAGAAAACTCTTTGAAACAAAACTGGTTTAACATATTATTTTGGGAAGATAATTTAGTCTTGAATATTTTGTGTTAAAATTCCTATTTTCATAAAGAAGTAAAGTATTATTTTAGTAAGCTATTGAAAAGGAAAGTTTTTCATAATTTCCTTTTTAAAAAAAACCAAGAGAATTTTGAATGCCATAGATTAGAAAGTCTCACTTTAAAAAAAATTGATAAAGAAAGTTTTAAAAAGGGAGATTATTTTATTCCTATTTGGGGAAAAAGAATGTTGAATCTTTGATAAAGGTTTTTATTAAAGTTTACATTTTCAAAGATGGAGATTTTGAATTTGATACTTCATGTTTTGAGTATTGCAAGAAATGAAATGATAAATACTTATTTTTAAATAAGTTTATTTGTGTGAAGATATTTTATTTTGTGTGCGAAAGTTATGGTTTTATAAAATTTTATAAAGTAGATATGTATCATGACCTAGGTAGAATAGACTAAGGTTTTTTTTAGAATATGAGTAAAATAGAAATAGAATGTACAACCTGATTTGGAAAGTTGAAGTTAGTCCCAAACCTCTATTTGAAGAAGTTGGTAAAGTGTAAAGATATTTCAGATCTGTAGTTGGGTTATGAATTAGGTTGCCTATAGAATATGAATTTCTATATTTTAATTTTGGAGCAATTTCCATATAATTTCCATAAATTATCCAATTCCAAAATACATGTAAAAGTGCATTGTTTGAAGTGACATGGAATACCTAAAAAGGAAAGAGATGTGTAAGAGATGATACTTTTCATAGTTTACACTGTCCATTTCAATAATAAGAAAGGAAATGATTCCTTGTAATTTCAAATAAAGAAAAATTTTAATTGTGATTAATTTATGACAATAATCTTTTTGGAAGGATAGCTTCGATGAATTAAAATATGGAAATGAATATTCTAATATAGATATCGTACAGCTACGCTAAACGACTAGAATATATAGAGAGCATAGATTACGACTATATGTGTATTAGTTAGTAATTGACAAATTAGGATTTATGGATGTTAATTACAAATTTAATGGGAAATAAATTTGTAATTAATGAGAAGAAAAGGAATCTAAAAGGGAATTGATTAGGGAAACTTGATATTGCATTTATGGAAGAAGGAAATTTGAGTAATGAATGGATTTTGAAAACCTGAAGAAGGTTAAAAAGATTGAAGAAGGATTAATTGGAAATGGTCCAATTCCGACAGTGTTGATCAGTTGCCATGGATATTAATTGAAGCAACAAATGGACCTCATTTATGAAAGACCGAAAAAGGGCAAATTAAGAAAATAGGTAGCAATGGAATGAAATATTAAAGATAGCCCATCTTAATTTAGAAAAGAGTGTTAGGACCTCAACACCATTTATATTAACTGATAATAAATGGCAATTTCTAGTAAAATTTTCTTTTGGAGTCTTGGATTATAGTCACTAGTTGTCTTCCTTAGTTATTGGAAAAGTGGATGATGTGGTATAAGATATATTTCTGTTTTGTTCCTGTGTAGACTTTATGAATGGGATTTAAACCACTTGATATATGTTGGAAAACAAAGAAAATAAGGAAATTTTATGGAAACACTTAACTAGTGATAGACCATAAGTAAAACTAGAAGTTAATGAGGAAAGTAGGTTAGCAGCCTAAAGTGAGTAAATGTTTTAATCTCAAAACTTTAAAATTTAGAAAGCATAAGAGATTTAGCTCACAAAATGCCACCATGTAAGGAAAATAGAAAATGTATAGGAATGAAAATGGAATTTCCTATTGATCAATGATTAAGAAGAAGGTGGTAGAAATTTTCCATCAGAAGCAATGGAACCGTAGCACTCCAACACAGCTTTATGGAGTTGCGCTTTGCATCATTAGTAATAGGGAACCTTTAATTTACTAGAAAATTTGAAGGGATTCTCTAGTAGCTTTAGGAACTAGCTTTAGGAACTTCGTTAAATCAGAGCATCGCTTACCACTGAAGACCGATGGACAAACTAAAGGAATGGATGGGAACTTGGAGGATTTATTAAGAGCTTTCATCTTAGACTTTAGAGGACCTTAGGACTAGCGCTTTCCCTTATTAGAATTTAGTAGGATTGTAATCATCAATAGACAATTGGGATGGCGCCCTTAAAGTATTTGTTTGGAGGCCATGCAAATCGTCAAATTGTGGGTGGGAAACCACCGAAAAATTCTACTTAGACCAGATTTGTATTATAAGATTTTGGAAAGTCGGAATTGATTATGCAGCTACAATTTGGATAGTTGGAAAGTAGGCACCGGATTTATTGGGCCTTTTCCCAATATGGGGAAAAACAAGAAAACTTTTATGTTGGCTGGAGTCCATGGCGTTTTTGCTTGAGAAAATACCTTCATAACATAACAATTGTTGTAGAGCCTAACAATTAGGGGTTTTTAAGATGGAGCCAATAATGTACCGTGCCACTGCGTGCATCGTAGAGCATGGAACTCGGAGGCTCCACAACAAAGAATTAGATTGGTTCGAGTACAATTGTGAGAAAATCTGATGGGAGGCACGAGGACTCTTCGTCCAAAACCTTTTTCAGGAACATTTTCTCTCCAAAATTAGGATTTTAGTTGTATTGTGGTTGCTAGATTGGATGGTAAGAGATGGTCTCTACACTTTTCCACAACCATTATACACTCATGTAGAAATTTTTATGCATGTTTAGGGTATTTGAACACAAATTTTCAAGACATGATTACACACTGACATTAGAATTGACTAGGATTGAGCTCATTTTAGTATGTCTGCAGTACATAATTATATTGCAGTATTGGTTGAGTAGATGGTTATGTAGATAACTTGGTTGTATAACATAGATGTTATTATGTGTTACACTGTTCATCCTTTGAAAGATTTCGAGATGAAATCCATTTTAAAAGGGGAAGAATGTAACATCCTGTAAAATGAACAATAAATAAATAAATAAAGTAAATTAAACTAGATATGATATGGTAGAAAATGGAAATTTTATAAACGTTGGAATTTGACCGCGAAAGTTATTCCATTGCGCTAGTGGCGAAATTCTGATCTATTTTCATATATAATATGCTGAAAACGGAGCTCAAATAAAGAAGTTATGAGCATTTGAAGTTCTTAGATTTAAATTAATGTAGTTTGAATTCAAATTCAAACAAGAAATAAAATTTAGGATTTAAATTCAAAAATTAGCTTGGGGGCTAAGTAAACGATTAATTAAGGCTTAACGTTAAAAAGTTAACTAGGGAATAAAATAATATGGCAACGGAAACAAAAATAAACGCCCCTGAATAATAAAGCAGTCGACCTGAATAGGTCAAACAGTCGACCGTAGCGGTCGACCGGTCATCCAAGGGCCATCGACCACTTGGCAACGATAGTTGCTAGTGGCGATTAGGGTTTTACGTTATGTTCTATTCGGTTGTGCGCTCCAGATTTACCCGTTTCCTACCTACTTCCATCCTACGGTTCTGGTGCGTTTCAACTCCTATAAATATAACCCTATCATCTCCACTTTTATTCATATTATTTTGGGAAATACGATGAAACTCTGATGTTTCTATCCCTCTAATAAGATTTAGAAACTCCGTAGAGAATTCAGGTAAGGTTTAACCTATTTCCTATTTGTTTCTTCTTCCTCCAATCTATTCTTATCATATTCTTCTTCAATTATTTTGAATGTAATAAATATATGTACATCTTCCCTATTGTGTATGTGTATATCAAAAGAGAGAGATTCTAGAAGAGATTGCTAGGTATGCAAATCCAAGGAAGGTGAAGCTAAGGCTATTATGTGAGTGAAAACCTTAGTATTTCTTTTCAACAATTGTTTAGTGTGTTTCTTTTCGATTTGAATATGCCTTAGGGATTTTGGGATTTTAAAAAATATGATAGATAAAATCACCAAAAATTCCTTTTATTTTGAAATGTCAATTCTACGTTGAGATTCTCAATTTGTTACATTAATTTGATGGAATTTATTTCATTTATGCAATTTGTAATAATTTCATATTCTATTCCACTTCTCCTTTTTCTTTAGGTCAAATTTTGATCCTTCAATAAAATAAGGGGTTTAGATTACGAATTATATTCATAGTTTACACCACTTATTCTTATCTGTTTCTTTGTAAAAAGAGGACGTGAATAGAATATGAGGTTTAGATTGCAATTCTTATTATTTAAGATATTCCATTAAATAGGTGTAATAAATTTAGTTTCTATTTTATTTAGAAGTCTTTTATTGCAGTTTTGGTTATGAATATTTATTCCCTATTTTGGACATTAGAATTCCATGAAATCTTGGAAAATTGAAGAAAAAAGACTTGTAATAATAACTGATTAGGGAATTGGCATTTAACGCTAGTTTGGAGCGAAAAATCCATGCGTTTGGAACTTATTAGGCACAAATATTTATTTTTCTCTATTTACGTAATTAATGTATATATTTATTGCATATATGGCATAGTTAATTTTCCATTTATTTACATTTATTTTCCCCATAATGAAGGTAATTGATTTTGAGGCAAAAATAAGAGGAAACTTTTATATAGCCTAATTATTATTTTAAAGCGTAATAAGGAAGATTCCTTATAAGGCCTTAATTATGAAATGGTGAGATGTGTGTGTGTGTATAGAGTAACTAATTTATGGCTAAGTCATAGGGGTGCGAGGTCAATAAAGTTACATGACATAAGTCTACCCTTCACTTTAAGGCTACCAGTAGTTGTGTACACTTTTATTGATGTGAGATATCCTTATGATAAATATTTGTAATGACACGAGGTTAGTTCCAAATTCTGTAGGGGAAATTTGCCCAGTTAATCTGGCTAACAATTTCTATGAATAGAGGGCTATTGTAAGACATCATATGGGTATGGGCCATAAGATGAAGGGCCTGCTTCAGAGTTTGAGGTATTAAATGGTTAGACCTGCCTTTTTCTCTAGATGAAGTATTAAATGGCCAAGGGGTTACGTTAGTTGGTATCTCTATAGGGGTCCACTTCTTGATATAGGTCTTAAATAACGGGGTCTGCCTATTTTCCACTTGGAAGTATTAAGTGGCCTATGAGATTCCATTTGATGTCAGCTAGATAGTACCATTGAGGAGCACGCTTCTGCAAATAGGCCTTAAATGATGGGGTCTGCCTATTTTCCACTAGGAAGTATTAAGTGGCTTATGTACGTCTCTCCCTTTATTAGCTATTTATGACGTACGATTGGGATATAGGATCTACTCCTGGAGTGGAAGGTATTAAGTGGTTGGACCCGCCTCCTTTCCTTGTAAAGAAGTATTAAATGATTTTAATGTTTTTATGTCTATAGATATATTCTTATTTTGAAATATACTGCCCAAGTACTAAAAAGGTAAGACTTGAGGTTTTTATTCACCAAACACTTGTTGTTCTGACTCCCTCCTTATTACAACACAGGTTAAGGATGGAGTGATGACGATGCTTGGAGATGAAGATGCTTAGCTTGTGGCGGTATTTGTTATTATTACTTGCTTTTATGTGTACCCATTGTTTGTACCAAAATTGGGCACAACACTCTTCGGATGTAATTGAAGAGATTAGAATGAAGAAAGTAAATGAAAAAAGATGCTAATCTGAAAATCACACCAATAAAAGTATGTAGAAATAGAAACAGAAAAGGGTTTGTAGTGGTTCGGCGTTGTAGCCTACGTCCACTTTGAATGATTTGATCTTTATTGCTGATTTCTAACTGATTACAACAAAGAATAACTCAAACACTCAAGTTACAATGGAGTTTCAGCAGAGTAACGACAGAGAAGAGCCAAAAGTCCTTTTTTTGTTGGCATTGGAGTGCTATTTATAGGTGCAGTCTGGAAATATCTAGCTTAGATCTCGGAATACCCCTTCTCACAAGTGGGTGGGCCCACCAGATCGATCCAAGGTCATTTGGGATCTATCCCTGATCGATCCATGTACATTTCGTATCGATCAAGATTTTCTCCTTTTAGGCGGAGATCGATCTGAGACATTCTTCAGGTGGTAAGTAAGCTCCTGTGAAAATTTAGTAGCATTTGGACTTATAGATTTTGAGTTATGACCCAAGGTTGGATTTGTAGGTTGACTGAACTGTGCGTATCGATACCTTCGTATCGATCATTGTTTGTATCGGCCTTGTGCGTATCGATCAAGTGTGTAGTAATGACGTGAAGCGATAATTCAGGGGAGATCCGAGTATTACGCTAACAGATGCTTGCTTTGTTTGATCACGCCTTCTTCGTATCGATCATGTGTGGCTCTGTTCGTATCGATGCTCGCATGCTACTTCGTATCGATGGCTAGAGGCCGCTTCATATCGATGTTGGCTGTTGGTTCCTTTGTATCGACTGATGGCTATTGGTTTCGTATCGCTGCTTGATTGATCGATACAAAATGGATACTTGCTGATGGATGATGGATACGAAGGGGATGGATACGCAAGTGATGGATACGAAATGACGTCTTCTATGTGAATCTTGATCGATCCATAACTTGAGCATACGAACTCCGATTGACCCGAAATTTGGAACTTTGGCTTTCATAGCTTTGCTTGTTGTGTCACATTAATTATAGCTCGATCCGGACTCAGACTAGATTTGCCAGTATCCATAGTAAACCTGTGTACAACCGATCTTTGGGATGGATTGTCCTTGGTCTCCAGTCAAGTCCTTGGTGTCACGGCCTTGCCAAAAGGCGGGATAACATTTGCCCCCTAAAGTATGTCTTGTGTGAACATAACATGCTCTGAAAAGCGGCAATCTTCATTCTGAAAAAGTTTTATCCGATTCACTGAATAGTTGTTCTCTTTTCGTCAAAATATGTAACCTTTGATTGATCTCCAGCAATATAAATGTTGAACTGTTGACTGTCAATGATCATGCAGTGTTTTGTTGTAACTCAAGGTCGAGTGCTAGCAATTTGTTGTTCGCTGTTTTGACTCCTATTCATGTTTGCACGTTCATGGGTTGTTGTCAAGTTCCTTTTTATTTGGATCGAGTTTCGTATCGATCCTCTCCTGGATCGATATGAAATTCGAGTAGCAACAACGATCGATGGTTGTTTTGATCCCTTTCTTCCTATTGATCCTCTTCTGGATCGATCTGGCATGCATTAATGTAGACTTCGTATCGACGTTTATCAATACGAGATGGACTTACATAAGGAGTGCTTTGTATCGATGGATACAAAATTTATAAGTGTTAACTCGTGGGACAACTTCGCGGAGGATATGCCATTTCTCATTCCTCTGTTCAAGAAAGATTCCTTGTTGTAGATAATCTTTGATAGGAGTCATCCATGACTCCTTTTTTGGCTCTGTCTCTAAGATCTAGTCGATCTTCATCTGTCAATGCTTGGAATAATAAGTATTTCAACTGGGACAAAGTCTATTTGTCATGCATCCCCAGAACTGGCTAACTTGGCCAGTGACTCGGATTTTTCATTTTGTTCTCTAAGGATGTGTGTAATGGTGTAATACTCGAAGTCGGCTAGTAGCTCTTGGACCCAGCTGAGATAAGAAGCTAGACGTTGTCCCTTAGTCAGATAATCTTCCCTGACTTGGCATACCACTAACCAAAAATCACATAAGATATGTAAAGTTTCCACTCCTAGTTTTCTTGCAAGTTTGAGCGTGGCGACCAAGGCTTCATACTTAGCTTCGTTATTTATTGCAGGGAAGTTGAGTTTCAGGGCGTAGCAGATCGACCGTTCCTCAGGAGTCATTAACGCAATTTTGACGCTAGAAAACCGATTATTGGAAGTTCCATCTGTGCACATTCTCCATCGGTTGGACTGTTATCCACTGCTCTTCGGATAGTCGTCTAATGCAATGAATTCAGATATGAAGTATGCTAATGTTTGACCATGGATAGCTCTCCGAGGGAGATAAGTGATATCAAATTGGCTTAGCTCGATATTCCATTTAAGCAACCTTCTGGACATCTAAGGCTACTATAGGACCTATCGTAACGGCTGGTCGATATAGACGTTAACGGGGTGAGCTTGTCATTAGCTAGCTTTCATCATATACTAGACTTTAGATTCGTTTCTCTTCACATAGCATTGCGATGCTTACGACATGTGTTGACATGGCCCAATTGATGTATAAATCTTCGCGATCCAACGGCTTGGGTAAAATGGGAGGTCTCTTTAAGCGATCTATCGGAGCTGGAATTGCATCAACGCAGTTGTTAGTCCATTCAAAAGTTCTCTTCCCTCTCTTGGTCAGGTTGAAGAAGAGAATACACTTGTAGATGGCCCTAGAGTTGAATCAGCTTAGGACGGTAATCTTCCGACTTAGGCTCTGTACCTGCTTGGTTGTCCTCGGTACATGGATGTCTCTAATTGTCAGAATTTTCTGGAAATTAGCCTCAATTCCACGAGGATTGGTGATGAAACCCTAGAATTTTCTGATGCAATGCTGAAAAAGCATTTCAAAGTATCGAGTTTCATTCTGCATTTTTTGAAGAGTACTGAATATCTCTGCCAAGTCATCGATGTGGTCATTTGATAGTCGTGATCTCACTAGCATATTAACCACACATACTTTCATCGATCGGCTGATCAATTTTTGAACGATCTGTTAACCGTCCTTTGGTAAGTAGCACTAGCGTTCTTAAGTTTGAATCAAGGGATTGCAACATAGCACTATAGGCCCAGGCCAGTAACGAAACCGTTGTATTCCTGGTCTGCGACATGCTTCAATATCTGATTTATCTAGAGTTTGCGTCCATGGAAGTGAGAAATTCATGTCCGGTGGTCGAGTCCACCAATTGGGTGATAGTTGGAAGTGGAAAGTTATGCTTTGTCATGCCTCGTGCAAATCCGAGTAGTCGACGTACGTCCGCCACTCTCTTTTTGTTTTTCTCATAAGTAAAGGGTTGGATACTCATTTTGGGTAGAGGACATTGTGGATAAACCCATTGGTTTTGAGTAGATTCGCCTTCTCTTTTAGTGCAGCAGATCTCTTTGGATCCATGTCGCATCATTTTCTATTCACTGAGACATGCCTCGGATCAACATTTAATGCAGGCTTCTCAATAGCTGGTGAGAGTCCATATATATATATATATTATATATATATATATATGAGGTTGAGTCCAAGCAAACACATCAAGATTCACCTGGAGTAAAACAGCTAACTTTTGCATCATCATTGCGCAAAGTTGTGATCTAATCTTTAGTACTCGTGATGGGTTGTAGGCACTTCATATGCTTATTTGCAATGGTTAATAATCAGCCTTATATGCATGTTGAATCAAAGGCTTAGTAGAGTTTAACCTTGTATCGCGTGTTGCTGCATAGCTGGTTCCAGCTATGAGTTTGAATCTACTTGTGTTTCCGAGTGATGCACTTTCCATTCAATGTACTCGCGATCCATTTCTCGTTGTAAGGGTTGAATGAGAATCAGTTGCCCATAAGTCCGGTCATCGATCCGATAATTCTATCTCCAAGCATCCTTTCGATTGCAACCTCAAGTTGTTACAAATACTAGGCATGAGTCATCAGATTGAGTAGTCGTATCCAGCTCTTGGATGATCACACTCGTGCCCACAATCTTGGGTTGATGGACGTATTGTGTGAATGGTCGAGCCTAGCCCCTGCTGTGTTTATACTATAGTCCAAGCTGTAAGAGCCAGAGTTGTTTAATGAATGATCAAATTACATTAATCTTATTTCTCGCGCGTGCCTTTAAGTCTGGGGAATATCTTGATAAGTGGCAAGGTAGATAATGTCCACCTCAATTTCGTATTTTATCCCGTTGAACTGTAGGATCGAGTTAACCGATGGAAGGCTGAGTAATGCCTATCCCACATTATGTTCTAGTTCTTTCCTTTAGGCAGAATACTTCATTACTTCGCCGACATTCGGACATGAGCTAAGTTCTGAATGGTCAATGACATTCGCTTCGGTTCTTATGTCTCCATATTCTGGACAGAAACTGAAGAGTGAATCGTCCGGTCAGATCCAATGCAGCGTTGATTCTTCCCTTGTAAAATCCAGGGCAAGAATCAGTGTGTAGACGTTTAGCTTGCACTTGTTTTGAATTGCTATTTTAGTCGGATCATGGTAAGAGTCAAAGAATGAATGGTCGCATTGCATTCTTTTGGAGTTGGGCGATCAACCACGTCCATTTCGATTTACGTTCTCCCGTCAGATCTAGGGATAAAGTCAGCTCAAATGTGGTCAGGTCATGCTCACCCGGTCTCATGCTCTTCCTGACGAATCGAAGGAAGGTGACGGAGGACGAATGGTCAAGTCACACTCATCCATGGTTATTATCCTATCCATGCTATGGTGATCGGAGTTGTTCGAAGGACATTAGGGTCACTCCCATTTGTGGTCGATGTGGATCGATATTGACCGTCGATTCAGTGACACGATGTAAAAAGCTTAGACCTCATTGCTTGTCAGTCCAATGGTATGATATGAAAAGTCCATATCGATATTGCCCGTTGATCCGGCGGTACGATATAATTGGTCGCTCGTAACTTCGGACATCATTCTGATTGGTTAGCATTAAGGCCTCTTTGTAGTCATTGCCTTAAGTTAAAAAGGACGCTAAGCTGGAGATGTAGCGAGTTACCTTTCTCTTCTTTCAGTGATTTGTACTTCTGCTTCCAATCTTGGGTTAGCAGAGTTAGAGTTTGTGGATGAACGGTCATGTCACGTTCATTTACGGTTGGATGGGTAGTCACATCCATTCAGAACAGGACGTCCAGCTAGGCCTGTTTTGCGAATCTGTGTCTCCCTGTCGAATCAAGGAAGAAATTTTGTCTTGTAGGGTTGGAGTGCATCCCTATAAATTTATGTTATGGGTCCCGTACCGAGGACAAGAGTTGATGCACGGACAGTCGTGTCTCGTCCGCTTAGTGCTGGATGGTAGGATTGCATTCGATTTATACTACAGAACTTGCTGAGGAATCGGAATTGATAGATGGACAGTCGAATCACATCCCTTTTGGTATTTATATTCCAATCCATGCTTTGAAGACTGGTGTTGGTTGATGGGTGGTTAGTCACACCCATTTGGTGTTTATACTCCAGTCCGCGCTTTCGGGACCAGAGTTAGTTGATGGGTGGTCAGTCACGCCCATTTGGTGTTTATACTCCAGTCCGCGCTCTCAAGACCAGAGTTAGTTGATGGGTGGTCAGTCACGCCCATTTGGTGATTATACTCCAGTCCGCGCTCTCAGGACTAGAGTTAGTTGATGGGTGGTCAGTCACGCCCATTTGGTGTTTATACTCCAGTCCGCGCTCGGGACCAGAGTTAGTTGATGGGTGGTCAGTCACACCCGTCAATGTTTATACTCCAGTTAGCACTCCAGGAATCTGGAGTTGTTTAACAGACGGGCGATCACATTTGTTTAGGAAAGATGCTCCTACCAACACTTTAGGAATAAGAGTTAGTTAAGGTCGTGGATGGACGGATCACATCCTCCTTAAACTGGAAAATAAGGTCGTGGATGGACGGATCTATCCTCCTTGAGCTTTGGAAATAAGCGAGGTCGTGGATGGACGGATCCATCCACCTTGAGTTGGAAATAAGCGAGGTCGTGGATGGATGGATCCATCCTCCTCGAGTTGGACGGTCGGATCATGTCTAATTTAAGCTTGGGCTGTCAAACTGCCCCTTGCATCCGGGATAGGAGTCGACACATGGACGGTCGTACTGCGTCGCCCTTGATTTAGATTATGCTTCTGCCAAGCTTAAGGAGTAAGAGTAATGCTCTGGAGAACCATGAGTTTGGACGAAAGAGTGGATGGTCAAATCATATCCACTTAGAGTCATGTCTTTGCCCCCAGTGTTAGGGGAAGGAATTAGAGAGTGGACAATCGAGTCGCGTCCATTTGATACTTTGAGCTCTTCCAGTTAGGTCGGGGAAGAGAGTTGAAATGATAGCTCCTATTGTTTAGCCAGCTGGCAGTCAGTCCATGATTATTGTAAATTGGGGCTCCGGCCTTGACGAAGTTAGTTTAAGGCATGATTTTCTTGCCGAATCACAGACGCGAGCTGGAGAGTGAATGGTCAAATCATAACCACTTTAGAATTGTGTTCTCAACCAACCCCAAGTTTCTAATGTATGATTTGATTCATGGACGGTCACATCGCATCCACTCCTGGTGTGGTTTCGATCTTACTGGGCATCGGAAGAAGCATAAGTATTTTGGTGAGCTTCAAGTATGAGATGGGGAGTGCATTGCTGGGATATATCACTTCAAGTCATTCTTAGATCTCCAATTAAATTGCGTAGGTGGATGAGTGGAGGGTCGGTAGCATCCACTTTGTACTGGAGTCCTAACCTTTTCAATCTCTTCCACTTTGATGCATGGCCCCTTAGTCAAAAGCATATAGTAGCTGATGAGTGGTTGAATCATGCTCATCATGATGATACCTCAATGACCTGATTATAGTCCGTGGAGGTTGTTTGGCACCATTTGCAAGTAGTTTAATCCAAGTTGGTCATATTTCGCAACATAAATGAAATTGTAAGAGAAATGATTCAAAAGAGATCGGATTAAATCTCATTGATAAGTGAAGCAGCGTCGTATGCTCGCTGTTGCACTTCAGTCCAGCCCTTCTCAGTTGGAAGTCTAACGCAAGTGGTTCAATTTAATCAAAGTTCTTGATTGATAGGGGTCGGGGGTTCCCAATCCTTCGTTTTATGAGGCTTGCACATATTGTTGAAGTTATCCTTTCCGGAGCAGCCTTATGGCACTGGCGTCCATGGTAGCCATCTAAAGAAGGGGAGTTTTTCAATCTAGAACATGGAGTAGGTTCCTCCTTATCTCGCTACGTTGATCCTTCATCTGGTTCATCAACTCAATATTGGCCTGGATATGTTGGTGTAGTTGTTGGTGGTTGTCCACCAGTTCTCTTATCAAAATCTGGAAATAAGCTCTTGTGATGAATTCATTCAAGAGTATTGGAAGCAACTGGCTGTGGATTTTGATCAATTCATTGGCTGCCAATTTCTTTATTCCCTTCAGCAATATGAGAAGTAGGACTGGTATGTCTAACCACGGTTGACAGTCTCATTTGAGGAATGAGGGAAGACATCTGCATTTGATGGCATTCATCACTCTTGGCGGAACCCATGCGCCATTCTCGCTTCATGAGGTAGTGTCGGGGGTTGTATTTCCATAGTACACCGACATGGTCAGCATGTTGAACTTTCACTGGAAATTTAGCATATAGAATGGTTTCAATGAATAGGTCTCGATTGGGAAAGATACTCCAATCGTCATTATCAGGTCCATTTTCTAGCTACGGGGTCTTGTAATACTGGTGAATGATGTATGCATGATTGTCCAATGTTTGAGTCGTTGGTAACACCGATTGGATGGTGAGTTGGTTAGAGTAAGCTCGCGGATTGGTGATTGTCCCAAGCTTTCATCAAGATAGGAGACCCATATGAGGCAATTAGGAAGCCCTCTTGAGGTTACACACTATAGTTGTCAATTCAGTCATTTGAAAGTTGACCAATTGGGGGAAGTTGTAATCCACTTTGGAAGCATGATATAGTAACCAAGTCTAGTTCTTGGCATATTAGCTTGGTTCCCCGGCCTCTGGGAGCACCATTTGAGTAGTAGTTCCTTGCCCATTCCTTGATTGCAATTCAGCATCTACTGTTTTAATCCCCTATGTCCGGTTCAGTCATGGAACGATTAGGAGGGTGGATGGAATGTTCCTTCATTAAGTTGAGTTTTGAATTCACTATGTTGGGCACTGTGCTGCGGCTGGATCGTACCCGAAATTTGGATCGTACCTGGATTCTTTTTGGAAATTTGGATTGTACCCGATTTTTTTTTTGAAATTTCGTATCGTTCTTAGTAGTGGAAGTTGGATGTTTGATCTCTGGGAACGATACAAATGTCGGTGAAATTGAACGATCCAAAAAGTGGACATCTGGATCGATACGAAAAGTGCACAACTGGATCGATACGAAAGTGGTATCTGAGGATCGATACGAAAGGCGCACACATGGATAGATACGAAAGTGGTATCTGGGGATCGATATGAAAGGTGCACACTTGGATCGATACGAAAGTGGTATCTGAGGACCGATACAAAAGGCGCACACCTGGATCGATACAAATGTGGTATATGAGGATCGATACGAAAGGCGCACACCTAGATCGCAACGAAAGTGGTATCCGAGGATCGATACGAAAGTGGTATCCGAGGATCAATACGAAAGTGGTATATGAGGATCGATACGAAAGGCGCACACCTAGATCGATACGAAAGTGGTATCTGAGGATCGATACGAAAGCGCGCACCTGGATCAATACGAAAGTTTGGATAGGAAAATAATCATCTTTTCTGGATACGAAAATATGGATATGAAAATCATCATATTTTCTAGATACGAAGACATGGATATGAAAATCATCATATTTTCTGGATATGAAAATATGGATACGAAAATCATTATATTTTCTGGATACAAAAATATGGATACGAAAATCAGGAGTTGGAGTTTTCTGAAGAGCTCAAAGGAGGAGCTTTTTGGATCTGGAAAATATTGTAGTGCGCACCATGTTGAATGTAGTTCTTCTTAGATTTGGAGCAATCTGAATAGAATAAAAGGTACCATTGGAAGCTAGATCTAGAGCTCCTCCTTAGATTTTAGCAATCCAACAACGGCAGTAGATCTAATGAATCAGAGAAAAATGGAGTTTTCTCAGTGAAAGCACCAAAGTGTTTGTACCAAAATTGGGCACAACACTCTTCGGATGTAATTGAAGAGATCAGAATGAAGAAAGTAAATGAAAAAAGATGCTAATCTAACAATCACACCAATAAAAGTATGCAGAAATAGAAACAGACAAGGGTTTATAGTGGTTCGGTGTTGTAGCCTACGTCCACTTTGAATGATTTGATCTTTATTGCTGATTGCTAACTGATTACAACAGAGAATAACTCAAACACTCAAGTTATAATGGAGTTTCAGCAGAGTAACAGCGTAAAAGAGCCAAAAGTCCTTTTTATGTTGGCATTGGAGTGCTATTTATAGGTGCAGTCTGGAAATATCTGGCTTAGATCTCGGAATACCCCTTCTCACACGTGGGTGGGCCGACCGGATCGATCCAAGGTCATTTGGGATCGATCCCTGATCGATCCATGTACATTTCGTATTGATCAAGATTTGCTCCTTTTGGGCTGAGATCGATCTGAGACATTCTTCAGGTGGTAAGTAAGCTCCTGTGAAAATTTGGTAGTATTTGGACTTGTAGATTTTGAGTTATGATCGATCCAATGTTGGATTTATAGGTTGGCTGAACTGTGCGTATCGATACCTTCGTATCGATCGTTGTTTGTATCGGTCTTATGCGTATCGATCAAGTGTGTAGTGATGACGTGGAGCGATAGTTCTGGGGAGATCCGAGTATTATTCTAATAGACCGCTTCCTTTGTTTGACCACGCCTTCTTCGTATCGATCATGTGTGGCTCTGTTCGTATCGCATGCTACTTCGTATCGATGGTTGGAGGCCGCTTCGTATCGATTTTGGTTGTTGGTTCCTTCATATCGATTGATGGTTGTGGGTTTCGTATCGATGCTTGATTGATCGATACGAAATGGATACTTGTCGATGGATGATGGATACGAAGGGGATGGATATGCAAGTGATGGATACGAAATGACATCTTTTATGTGAATCTTGATCGATCCATAACTTGAGCATATGAACTCCGATTGACCCAAAATTTGGAATGTTGGCTTTCATAACTTTGTTTTTCGTGTCACGTTAATTGTAGCTCGGTCCGGACTTGGATCAAATTTGCCAGTATCCATAGTAAACCTATGTACAACCGATCTTCGGGATTGATTGTCCTTGGTCTCTAGTCAAGTCCTTGGTGTCACGGCCTTGCCAAAAGGTGGGATAACACCCATATATTTAGACAATTATTGTAACGGATATAATGTTACGATTTTTATGTAATTTTGTATTATGACGTTTTTATGGTTTTGAAATAAATAGGTACGCTCTGCTATTATATTTTGTTCCATCCGCTATGTGTTCTGAATGTTTAGTTATGGCTCTATATTATTATTTTCTTAGTTCTACCAACAGCTTGCCTTAGAATGGATCTAAGTTTTGATGGGGCATTTCTGGGTCGAAATTTAGGCCTGTTCTAGGGTGGGTTGTTACAATGTTGATTTAGGAGATGAAGGTGGAGGTGAATACGTGTGGCAGTTATCTATCTATTTATACGTTTTTAAATATTTTTATTGTACCCATTTCAGACAGTTATGTTATTTTGGGATATTGTACTATGGAGGCTTTATGTAGACACGTTGTAATATTTAAAATGTTATGTTTCTGAAATAGTATTGTTTTATGAAATGGGTACTTATTTTCTGTTATTATATTTTATCCATTCCGCTATGAGATTCTGAAAGTATAGATAGATAACTCTGTGTACTATGTATTGTTTAAAATTTATCAACATAACAACTTGCCTTGAGATGGGCCTAAGGTTCGACGGGCTTTTGTGTGGTTGAAATTAGTTCCGTTTCAGGGCGGATTGTTACAGTAATGTTACAAAACGGAAATCTTCCCTCCGCAAGGGGCCACCAGCAGTTGTGTATACGTTGTACTGATGTAGGACATCTCCAACTATACGATATGTGGGTATATGCTTCACATATAAGCTTGAGGAATATACCAAAGTGGGTTCGCCTCGGTTTTGAAGCCTTTAATGGCTAATTTGGGTCTTCTTCAATTCCAACATGAGGTACTAAGTAACTAGGTGAGTATTTCCTTAATTTGCGTTAGGCAATCTAAATTGGACGGTGGGTGAAAGCTCGGTGCTATGTCAGCATTGTTGGTACCATATATTTGAGGAGTAGGGCTGTACACATTAGGTCAAGAGCACCATCGGTTCTGAGCGATCATTTGAAAGACTTGGGTTACGCCTAGAGACCGAATACACTTCCTACTGGTGTAGGTTTCATATCAGATATGCAATTACCTCAAAGTTTGTTTATTGTTATTTGTTAGGAGGCGGGATAGTTTACCCTTAGATAAGTCTTTGAGATGAGTTAGTAATATGGCTAATTAGTTGTAATGACATTATTAGGAATCAACTGAAGTTTCCTTGGAGAAAGCGAGATGCGGTGTATAGTTACATATACTAGCGGGGATGTATCCTTGTCCATTGGTGACATCGATGCATATATGTACATGTATATATCTATTTTATACCTCGGAGTAGGTTGAACGTATCGTATGTATATATGAAGTCGAAATGACTGATTTATGAATAATAGACATAACACATAATGAAAACCAATCGTCATGAACTAGTGTTATGGATAAAGTATGTAATTTACCAGTCACCAGAATATTATTCTGACTCCCTCATCATTATAACCTACATGATAGATTTAGAAGTATAGGTACTAGTATAAGGCGGGAATGATGAGAAGGTAGATCATCTCATTCAAGATATGCACTGACAAGGGCACTAGATATCCGAGGAATGTTATTGGTTCCAAGGTATTAGCCTTAGTCGGTATGTATATGTTTTATTATATTTTATTATTCTGTTGTGAGTTCATATAGATAGCTCTTTGATATACTTATGTTTATTACAGGAGACCCACACCAACAATCCGTACCCTAATGGATTTTGGTTTTTTGATTTAGTCAGAATATCAGGCTCACTAAGATGCGGGTTGTTACATTTGGCATCAGAGCTTAGCTCTGCCGATCATGGGAATTAAGAAGCTAAGTGAACGTATTTTAATTTTTACCTATAGCTATATATATTACACCCCAAACTCTATAAATTTCGACTAATGAAGTAGTTACGACCATATTCTTAAAAGATGGACAAGGCGATTATGAGTCAGAATAATAAATGGAGTTAGAACTATAAGCTTATCTCGATCACGCCATGGGAAGTAGGCCATATCATAAGGCATTGACTTAAGAAGAGCATGAGTGCGACATATAGAAGGGTCCCCGACGCTGGATGGTACTTGACTTCCTTATTGGGCCTAGATTGTCATATGGTTATGGATCCCCACTAGATTGTCGATTGTTGACATACACTCTATCTAGACACGTGAGGGGTAAAGAATCTATATGTTATAGATATTCGAAAGTAATAATTGAGCAAGTTCCCGAAGGAAGGTTTTAATAATCACCCGAGGACTATAGTTGGATTTATAATATATTCTGAGTAAGAATAAGTGAAAAGAACAGAAGTCCAAAAGAATGGGCAAATATAATCCATTTTTAAGTCAGACCCAATGTAAAAGTATTTAATAAAATGTTTTAAATTTCCTTAACAATATTTGAAATGGTTTATAAAGGATTTATCTAAAAGTAGAAAAAACCATATTTTTGAAGGAAATAGTAAATATTAAAATTTTCACCATATAAAATATCTTTTTATTAAATAGAAATTTCTAGTTGAAATTAAGACTATTTAGACTAAAAATTCTAATTAAAGGTTTTTAAATAATGAGGTTTTTCCATTGGAATAAATAGAAAATAGAGCCTATGTATAGCTCGACGGATTTTTTTAATTTTGTAAATTCAAAATTTTATAAATTATACTAAGGGGTGGACAATAAGAAGTGGTACTGGATTTAAATGAGGTAAAAAGAATAGAATGGAATAAGCTCTCGATGGAGAAAGTGATAGAAATACTTTGGTGCAAAGAAGAAGTAGGTGGACTTGGATAGGAAGAAGATTTAAAATATATATTGAATGGAAGGGTAAAAATGCCTAATAAGGAAGATAGGAAGAATATTCCCATATAAGGAAAATACGTGAAATAGATTTACACATAAAAAGAGCTATATAAGGAGGAGCAATTTCAATAAGAGCAATTTGAAAAGGAGGAATTAAAATAATGGCAATATTAGGAAATTTAAATAGAAGCAACGTTAGAACTTTTTATATTAAATAGTGTTAATGATATAATTAGAAACAATATAGGAAGTTAAAAGAAAAAATGATAGTTTCATAAATTTGTGCAGTAATTGCAAAAATCTTTTATAAGTTCCCCCGTATGCTATTAGAGTCTCCGCTAAGGTTGAAAGTGGAGATAGCACGAGTAATAGGAAAGTAACAGAATAAAAGTTGTCATTATCTATTCCAGTTTTTATTGTTCAAAGTTATAAAATATGTTTTAGAAGCACTATAATAGTACATTTTTGTAAAATGGTTCGGTATAACAATTAAGTTTGTAAATGCAAAACTTAATAAATAGTTTGAGTTAAACATCCTACCTTTTAAGAAGTAAAATCTTTGTTGTGAAAATACTTCAAAGGAAAGGATTTTTAAATCAAATTTCTAACATTAACTTTTGAACTTAATAAATAAATTTACTTCCTAAATCTAAAATTATGGTTTTAACAGTTAAAATTATGGTTTTGAAAGTTATGACACCTACAATTAAAGTTGGTTAAAATAAGAGTTTTTCTTGGTTCCTTTTGGGAACCAAGTAATTGCTGAATTTAATAAAAAATTTCTAAGTCTATATTTTTACAGATAAAATTTTTGGGTTAAGTACTTCATGATTGTGAAGTTAAACAATGTTATAAGGGGTAGTGAAAAATCAAATTAACTTTGACATGGAGTAGATAAAGATGATTGCCTAAGTAAGACAGGGAAAAAGTTAAGGCTATGAATAAAATAGCTATGAATGTTTGTAGAATAGCAATAATGAATCCCTGTAGAATATAAGGAATATTGGTATAAACCTAGGAATGTTTTAATAGAGATGTATGAAAGCCATAAGAAGAACCCTAAAGGAATATGAAATGGTATCAAGGTACATTTCTACGGGTTCTAGAGTATACTCGTATGAAAGATCAATGATAAAGAAAATAAATGGTAGAGTTTGAGAAGAGTATCAAGGGATTTTGATTAAAAGAGGATAGTAATATAATTGGTTGTAATAATTGAAGTAATGGTTGGACCGTATTTATTAAAAGCCAAAAAAGTGAGTTAAGACATGTGGGTTGTAGTAGTATGGCATACTAAAAGTGTCCATTTATTTAAATAAGACGTAATAGGGCCACGACATCATTAATTCCAGTTGAAAGGCAGCTTCTAACAATTGTCTCTTTTTGGTTAATTGGGTTATAATCGCTAGTTATCTCTTTCTAAGTTGTAACGACCATCCTCCACCATTGGTACCCAATATACATAAGATAGTGCGCTGCTGCCGCGACGATTAAGGTGGAGCAATCTTCAAGGTTTAAAATGAAACAAAACATCACAGAATCTATAGTATGTCTCACAGCGCATAGATTAAAATATAATATCACAAATATAAAACAGAAGTGACAGTAATAACTAAGTGATCCAAATATCAGAGTATAGATACACAAAGTTATGCGTCATGAAATAGAGTTTACACAACAAAAGTAAACTCATTTAACTGTCTCATACAAATAATAATAAGCAAGCACCACCAAGGCTCCACAGTGTTGCACGGTGGAATAGGCATAGAAATCCATATATAATACAAGATAGCTCCCTTCAGCTCATCCTCTGCACAGCTACTACGTCGCACCCAAACCTGCTATCTAGCATACTCATTTAAGAGCACCTAAGATAATAAGAAGCAAAGCATAAAACCTTGAGTCGGACAACAGCCTGGTGTGAGTGGTAAATGAATCTCAAAATACTACACAAGTCGATGTAGTAAGGAACAAAGGTATACGAATCATACCTAACTTCCCCTACAACCAAAGAATTAGCCGTAATAACATAATATGCTACTCTAAGTGTCATAAAGGTGTAATACAACTAAGTTTGATAACGAGTGTCCAGGTATCCCTACCTCCAATACTTATCTCCAATGACTACCCTAGTGTGACAGACTATGGGGAGAGAAATCAAAGCAGCTATAGCATCCATCAAACAATCCTCACTATCACTCTATGTACTCTGGATATATAATGACTCGTATGACTATTATACTGCCAGGGACTAATGGAAATCTCGGTTTTTACTGTACCGTGTTTAGCCTGAAGCTGATACTAGACCCATTCAACCGGTCTAGGGTACATGGATCCATTCATCTGATCCGATGTAACTTTCAACGTACGCATGAGCGTCCTCACAATACCCCTACTTTGAGTACATCAGAGAACACTCTGAATATCAACGATCTCTTGGTACACGTTTCCAAGCCCTTTCCTTTGTTCCAACTAGCTTCCATTATCTAGGAGAAACCATTTACATTCCCCCAATCAATGACTCCTTTCAACATCTTGTCGTCACCTTCGAGAAACCATTCTACATTCCTCATTCTATGAATCCTTTCTACATTAAGCCGTCTTTTTGCGAACCTAACTCCATTCAACATCGAGTTACCATCCGAAGACTCTAACTTTTATCATGTTGTTACATCGCCATCATTCATCATGCGAATGAGCCAACATCTCCAACACGACCTCTTAAACCACTATACCAACCCCTAGAAGTTCCATGCCCATAGGACCAAGCAGCAGAGCTCGGTACCAACCTCAGAACTCGGTACCGACCTTTGTACTTAGCCAACTAGTGGCCAAGTCTCTTCCCATCTCATTCCATGCTTCTAGTGCTTCTTGCCTATATGCTTTGACCCCGACCTCTCTACTCCAAATCAAGTTGTCATGTCTTCAAAGCAACCAACTTTGAATCCTAGAAACAAGTCCTCATAGCCTCAAGCACTTGGATAATCTCCAAACCATCACATTAGACAACTTCTATCAGCAAACATCTCCCCCCCCCCCAAATCGCTGCCAACATGGACCAACACAAAGAGCCCGGTACTAACCTCTCAAGTCGGTACTGACTTCTATGCTTAGATAATTTAGAGTTGCGATTTGGACCATGGCCTTTTCCCATGTTCCAGAATCTACCTTCCAAGTTTCATCCAATTCTGACCAGTTTTGCCTCTGATTTGCCCAATTTCCCAACCTATCTACCTAACATCCAAAACACTAGCAAACAACATCAAAGCACAACATACAATCATAGAATAGCATGCATAGACATCCATTTATACAACCAATACATTAGAATGTATAATTAAACTAGTTTTACTCTAAATCTAAGTTTTACATTAGCATATGCATGTGAATGATGGAAATTACACTATCGTGTGGACATGAGTTAATAGATTACAAAACCCATTTTAAAAACCATTTCAAAATTTTCAACTTCTGGTCAAAAGCATATATGGATAAGTGGTTAAAGTTAGAAAACCCTTTTTAGATCAAAGTCATGTTGAAAACAACCATTTTAACTATATAAACAAGTATAGATGAGTGAGAGGTCAAAAACCACTCACCAAATACCTAAAACACCTAATTTCTTCCTTGGATATGAAGTAGATAGTAAGGAAGAAGGACCCAAATTGATCATCTCTAGCTTCTATATGCTAAGCCCCTCTCTCATAAATGATTTGGCTAAGATTAGTAAGGAAAAGATGTGATTTTGGATGAAATTAGGGCTAATGGAGGTTTAACTTTGTTTTCGGGAAGAAGGAAATGACTTAGGTCGATTCCTATAGCTCCTATTAGCACAAATTTTGAAGTGGGTTATGGGGCCTAAGCAGGGGCTTAGTTAATTACCCATTAAAACTGGATAGCAGCAACCAAAACTTAAAACTGCAATAACTTTTATATGACAAGTCCTTTTTTTCTTTTATGGCCACTCTACGGAATGAGAAACCATCATCCTATCGCAATGGAAGTGGTTTGATATACAAATTTGGCTCTTGTCAAAAGTTATAGTCCAATCGGGGTCAAAATGGTCACATAGAAATTCGACAAAAGTCATAGCTATGGAAAATGTCCCAAACAGTCACTTTTCAATAACTTAGAGTCATACGACCTCATATGAATAAATAAAAATATTTTATGATCCTCCGGTATGTAAAACATGTGTCATTACACTCTCCCTCCCTTTGGAAATTTCGGCCCTGAAATCCCCAAACAAACATAGAAAATCAATCATAGTTACCCCGGTTACCTAACAATCACATGCATCATCAAACATGTCAAACACACAACCATGCAATCAATAATATAGGTAAACCTATCCTAGCATGCAGGATACGAAACTACCCTATATGATATCGAAAGTGAAAGTAAAAACGATAAACAATGGGCCTTACCATGTGAAGAGCTCCGGATGTGTGGCTCTCATACTCTCCTCGGTTTCCCATGTGCAATCGCCTTTACTTTTGCCCTATTGAACCTTCACTAACTCCACCGTCTTCCTCCTAAACTATTTCGTATCGTGTCCAACAATATGAATCGGCCTTCGAGGTCTCGAAGCTTCTGGTTCAATCTCGATATCATCAAGCTGATCCACTTCAATCGTCATGCCTGAGTCATGCAAAAACTTCTGTAGATGAGAAACATGGAAGACGTTGTGCACACCTGCCATCTTCGGAGGTAAGTTTACCATATATGCTAGGCTCCCAATCCTCTCTGCTATCGAAAAGGACCTACGAATCTCAGTGCCAACTTCCCCTTGCTATCGAATCGAATAACATTCTTCAAAGGAGAAATTTTCACGAATACCATATCGCTTATAGAAATTCTAGATCTCTACACCTTCTATCAACATAACTCTTCTGTCTATCTTTTGCAGCTTTCATTAGTTACCGAATGATCTCTATCTTCCGAAGGTTTCTCTAATCATATATGGTCCAAGTATCAGCTTCTTGCTCACTTCCCAACAACACAAAGGGCATTACATAGTCATTCATACAATGCTTCATATGGTGTCATGCCGATAATAGACTGATAACTGTTATTGTATGCAAATTCAACTAGATGTAGGTGACCATCCCATAAGCCCCCAAAATCAAGAATACAAGCTCGCAAGAGAACCTTTAGTCTAGGATTCACTCTCTCAGTTTGGCCGTCTATTTGAGGGTGATAAGTCGTGTTGAGGTGCAGCTCCATCCTTAATGCCTCCTATAGGCTCTTCCCAAAGCCACTAGTGAACAATAGGTCTCAGTTACTCACAATGGTCTTCGGCATACCATGGAATCGTACTGTCCATTTCTCAAACAATTCGGTCAGTTTGGTTATCGTTCTACTTGACTTGATGGGTATAAATATGGTGCTCTTGGTCAATCGATTGACTATGACCAGATGTTTTCATACCCTTCTCAAGTTCTTGGCGGCCCATCAATGAAATCCATCGATATATGTTCCCACTTCCACTCAGAAACTTCAAGCGGTTGTAATTAGCCACTCGGTTTCTTTTGCTCTGCCTTCACCAACAAGCAGTTCATACACTTCGAGATGAATGTCCCGATGTCCTTCTTCATCCCCTCCCAATAGTAGGTCTACCTCATATCACGATGCATCTTATTACTGCCAGGATGTATGTTCAACCTAGAATAGTGGCACTCTCGTAGCACCTCATCACGCAGTTCGTCAACATCGGGAACAACCAATCTCCCATCCTTATGGAGCCAACTTCTCGATCGAGTCTGTATTGCTTTATATCCTCAGACCCTACTCCTTCTATTTTCACCATGATCTCTACCAATCTAGCGTCTCGCTTCTGACTGGTACCGATTCGCTCAATCAAACTATGTCTGATTGTCAAGCTTGCCGACACCCATGGCTCCAACTCGCAATGAGGTCTGAAGTTATAACTAGTAATATACTCTAATTATTTCCACTCTAGAAACATCGCCCCAAACTGGCATGCCTTCTACTCAATGTGTCGGCGACCACATTTCCTAGCATTTCCCTTACCGGGCAAATAGGAAATGCTAAAGTCGTAGGAGGCTAAAAATTCCAACCCTCACTGCACAAGGTTGTTATCCTTCTGGAAGAAAAAGTACTTTAAGGATTTGTGGTCTATGAACAGCTTAAACTTTTCCCCTAATAAATAGTGCCTCCAAATTTTAAAAGCAAACACTATCGCTGCCAACTCCAAATCATGAGTTGGATACTTCTTCTCGTGTGGTTTCAACTGTCGACTAGTGTAGGCGACAACCTTTCCCTTCTGCATCAACATCGCACATAATCCAGTATGACATGCATCTATGTATACTGTCAGCTCCTCATTTCCGCTTGAAATGCTCGATACAGGTGTGCTCGTCCACCTCTCTATCAGACTCACAAATACCTACTTATATCTCACATCCTAAGTGAAAATCTGATTTTTCTTTGTTAAATTGGTCAACCGCGCGACTACCTTCAAGAAGCCCTTGATAAAGCGTCTATAATATCCTGCCAGCCCTAAGAAACTCCTCACGTAAGTAGCATTTAAG
This sequence comes from Allium fistulosum, assembly GCA_030737815.1. Classification (NCBI taxonomy): domain Eukaryota; kingdom Viridiplantae; phylum Streptophyta; class Magnoliopsida; order Asparagales; family Amaryllidaceae; genus Allium; species Allium fistulosum. The sequence goes on along the minus strand of CM060903.1, from coordinate 1,423,261,532 downwards.
GATTGGCTCCAATTTTGAACCGCTGCTACCTTGGAAGGATCTACGGCGATGCTCTGCTCAAAGATGACATGTCATAAGAATCTTATTTCCCTTCTCTAGAAGTGACATGTTGAAAACTTTGCTTTTAACTTGTGCTTCCGCAACACTTCAAGTATAATCCTCAAGTGCGCCTTATGTTCCTCCTCTATCTTGGAATAGATCAGAATATCATCCGCGAACACAAGTACAAATTTGTTTAACTGATCCCCGAAGACATGGTTCATGAGATTAACAAAGTATGCCAGAGCATTGGTTAACTCGAATGGCATAACCAACCAATCGTAAAAACTAGATGGCATACGAAACGTGGTGATCAACACACTCTCCTTCGTTATCTTTAACTGGTGAAATCCCGTAGCCAAATCTAATTAGTAGAACACCTTCATACTATGAATCTGATCAAACAAGTCATCAATACATGAAAATGGATACTTGTTCTTCTTCATCACCATATTCAGATCACGATAATCCACACATAACCTTAGAGAGTCATCCGCCATAGTGGCGAATACAACAGGTGCACCCCACTCAAATATGCTCCTACGAATGAACCCTCTTTTCAACAGGTCATTCACTTACACCTCTAACCCCTTCTGCTCTCTAAGTGCTATATTCCTTAAATACATAACTATAGGTCTGGCATCCTTCGTCAAGTCTGTACAGAACTTGATCACCCTATGAGACCATAATTCGATCACCTCTTCAAATATGTTTGGATACTCCCTAATGATAGACACAAATGACAACTCATCCTGTGAAATCTCAAGCAAATATAGAAAGCTGACCATAAGCCAATCCTCCGGTAGGTAGCCAATCATTACTGTCCGCCCTTCCGCAACCCTAATTGTCAACAACAGCTTCTCGTAATCCACTACTGTTGCATACTTCCTTAGCCAGTCCATTCCCAATATAATCCCAAACCCAATGAAATTCAGAATGAAACAATCACAAATAAAAGAGAATCCATGACTCGATAAGACCAAACCACAACAAACCATACATAGGCTGGTGGAGCCTCCAATGGGGTTCGTCACAATCAATGGTCAATCAACTATTTAGGGTTTCAATCCTAGTCTCTCTACAACGTCACTAGATATAAAGGAATGTGAAGCCCCGGTGTTGAATAAAACATGTATGGGAACATCATAAAGGGAAAGCATACCTTAAGTAACAATGCCCTTCCCCTTTCCTTTCATCGAGGGAGCACTCGACGAAGTCGGAACAACATCTAAAGCATATGCCTTCACAGCCTATTTCTGCTGTAGTGGTACTGGATAATTCTTCAGTATATGCCCAGGCTTTCCGCAGTTGTAACACTTTTTCTTCCCATCGATTTTGCAATCTCTGACCAAGTGACCCTTATATCCACAGCCATAACAAATAGGATCCAATTTAACACTCTTCTAAGCTTCCTTCCCCTCATTTTTCCCCTGAGATTGCTTCCTCTTTCCAAACCACTTCTTCTTCTTACTTCCAATGTTTTGTTGGGGTTTTGGCTCTTCCTTAATGACAAAGCTGATTAAGACTTTGGGTATAAACTCTCCTGGCGAAGAGTTTTTTCGACGAGTCTCTTAAAAGGCTTATCAATGTGACTTACAAGCTTCTCTCGCATGTAGTCATCCAAACCCATCATAAACTACTCATTTTTCCTCAATGGAGTGTAACGACCACACCGATATAGCCATATTTTTAGAGAACATTATAAATAATGCGTAATGACCCACATTTCCGCACAGTTTAAGTGGTCAATAAACCACACATGACACACTCAAATTGGATGGAAAGGTGGATAGTTAGGGGAAAGAAAGAAGAAACTAAACAACACAGAATCTTACAGTGAAACGAATAATCAATAATATACAACAAACCTTTACATAAAAACAGAACTGTAATATATGTATATACGAACATCAATCGATTATACTAACTTATTTCAGTCTGGACAGTTATAACAACCTATCCTCACAATTGCTGATAAATACAACCATGAATGCAATGGAAAATAATCATATATGTGAATACGTTTTTGGGCCTCCAGCTCATCTCTTGTAGCACCAAAATATCCAACTAAACCTGCAAATACACTCGGTCTGACCTGAGTATTTTAGGAAAACCACGCCCGAGTCAGTCTGGTAAAACCAGCATGAGAAACTCAAATCATAAGGAATTTTATTTATTATAGCTTGTAAAATCCTTTAAAATCAAAGGTATCTCGTAATACCATACCGCACATAAACACGGACGGATTTTTACCTTACGATAACCAAAACCATTTTATACCAGAAAATCCAGTGATATTATAATAATGTCTAAGGGTGAAAATAATAATAATCAAGTAGTTGTGATGCTTGTGAGTGTACATCACAACAATACTAGGTATATAATCGAAAACCGATAAGGCATGTTTGCTAATTGTGTAGGATTTCCATGGAGGTGTTCTCAGTACTTTGAGAACGATCCTACTGCACAAGGATCAGAGATATCCTTCCGAAGCAGCATACATCCCTAGTGATGTACCACAGGAAAAACATAGCTGGTCTCGCTAAGACCGAGTACATCGCCCCATGCATGCATAACAACTGTAAGTAACATCTAGGAGGAGCCGACTACACTCTATAGGTTTGCTAACCCTACTGGCCATGCCTCTTATCTCTGGTTTTAGTCATTTCCCGCTAGTGGGGATACGTTCGGTGTTCCAGCTCATGCACTGCCATCAAAATAGATCATGAAATCCCACATGGATTCCAGTACCCCAACGGGTCTTGGAATCACACAAGGATTCCCATATCTCAAATAGATCTTGGAATCACACACGGATTCCCATACCCCACCGGGTTTCGGAACAGCGCATGGATTCCAACATCTCAATATATCACGAAAACCCCTCCATGGAACCGTATATGGTTTTTGGAGTGGTTACGGTTTTCGAGTCATGTCTTACGAGTACACTCTTCCGCTTCCCATGTGCTTCCAAAAAAACCAATCGTCGATTTTTCGGAATGCTCAATACTGGTTCTTTAGTAAATAATCAGACAATACATAAGAGTGGGGTCACCCCCTAACCGTTTAAGTGGACGGATCTCCTTTTCATTTGTCTTAGAAGAATGAAACGAGTTTATATGTACAGTATAGCACCCCCGATGGAACTGTACCATGTAATCCCCGTGTTTAAAATCCTTCAGTGTTAAGTAGGGAATATTTTCCTACCACCAAAATTAAGAAGGATTACATTTTTTATTCCAAGATTTGATAGTCGGTTATTTAACTATCAAATAAACAAACATTTCAAACAAGATTATGTTTCCCATGGAAATCACTAAGCCTATTGAATTAAATTCCATTAATTAGAATCTCTTTCAAATATATTTATCAAAATACTCATATCCTTATCTCACCGGAATAAGTATATTCACAAACCATTCTTTAAAAAATACTTGAAAACTTTTAAAAATAGATGTGGAAAGTACCATTCAATATCGACCATGGATCGCAGCTTACACAATGCTTACGTCGTTATCCTAGCAAATCTATAGTAAACTGTAAGCAATCCCTACCCCTCGAATTACTCTATGAAAATCAACCATTCTTTCCATAAATCTCTTTTATTTTCAAATATCTCCAAATCTATTTATACAATTTCTCTGTAAATATCCAATCTATTTATAAAACATTCTTTATAAACCTCAAAACCTCATTTATAAAAAAATTTATTTTTTAGATCTTTAAAACCCATTTACAAATTCTTTATAAATATCCAAAGCTATTTGTAAAACTCTTACCATATTTAAATAATTTATTTATTGAACTTTTCGAGTCAGTAAGATTTCCTTGATAACCATAAATTATTTTAAAATAACTTTAAATAATAAGTTATTATTTAAACATCCTTTGTTTCAATTTAATTAAATCTCATTTAAAATAATAACTTTAGAATTTATTAATAATATATCTTAAATTAATTTTAAACACCTTTATCAATAAGTTAACTTCAAACAATATTAATATAATAATTAATTAACTTTAAAATGTTATTAAAATAATAATTAATTAACTTTAAACTAATATTGATATAATAATTAATTAACCTATAAATAAAATAAAATAACTTTAAATCAATATAATTAATTAATTATAATTAAAAATTAAAGTATAGTTAAATAACTTTAAATAAATAATTGAATTAAAAACTTTTTAAATAATAAATAAATATTCTTAAACAACTAAAGAAATAACTTTTAAGAATTTTATTAATAAAGTAATTAACTTTAATCATTATTAAAAACAATTATTAATTTCCTTTAAAACATTATAAATAAATAGTTATTACCTTTTAAATCTTATTACTAAATAATAATTAACTTTAAAATAACTTTCAAATAAAAATTTAACTTTTTTAAATTTGAAAAAGGCTTAACGATCACCATGGTACTTAAACAAGCTACCATCTCATTCAATTTAACTTTCCAAGTCAACAATTGATATTTACATAAACAATGACTATATAAATAAATTTAACACTTAACCGTCATTGGTTAACATATCACTTATTCAAGGTGGCATATCGATTTACGATATATAATCAGATGTCCAAAACTATAAGATAGCAGAACGGGGATTTATTCTGCTAATTAAATGTCAAATTAATTTAATTAGTATAACGGTATTTTATTCTGCGAACAGATGTCCAATTACCATATTTGATCCAGTTTAACTCAACTGTAATTTATTTGGCCAAATAAACATCAATAATTAAGGTATATAAATTTAAACGATGTTATTATTTAAAATAACATGATTTAAATTATGTCTGTATTAATAAGTTATAAATTTATACTTGGCCAAAACTATCAACGGGTTTCACTATAACATGTACTCATTCATAAGAGTACAATGCAAAAATTCGCGTGTCAATCTGGTTCAAAATAATCAAGATGTCATCATTCAAATTTTTACTTATTTCTTTAAAATCAATTAAATAAATAAACAAACATTCTTACCTTCAAGGCAAAATGGGCTGAGCCCAAAGCAAACAAACCCAAACTGCTCACCACACCCAAACGCAACAGTATCATCTTCTCCAATTCGCTTTCTCGTTATCCAGCTTCCACCGTGCACGTGTGCATGTGCACGTGCACCACCAAACCATGCATCCATCGCCCAATCCAACCCCACCAGCAAGCTCGTCTCCCCTCGCTTGACCTTGCCGACACCACCATGCCATGACCGAAGCCCACGATCGCCATGGCCCTTCCCAAACTACGTCCAAGTCGAAAACATGCATGACAAAAATTTGCTTCGATCCTCTCTAAATTTTCACCACTCGAAGCTCTCTTCTCCATGATCACAACGCTAAGCTCCAAATCTTCGATCGATGCTTGAATTTACCACAAATCTGAACCCTAATATTCGATGATCGTTGATCATCGTCACCAAACATCGTCGAAACTTCCCTAAAAATACTACAACACCATAACCCAACGGCGCTTATGGCGTCGATCAATTCGAAGCGTAACTCGAGAATTTGATTTTTGAACATCGTTGAACATTTTTCCCTCTTACAGAAAAATTGGGATATCTCGCTTGGTTCTCAATGAAATCTCAAGCAATCAATTTAAAAAAAACTAGACTCTATGGCGAATAACTTTGTAGTTGGATGTATTGGCTAATATTAAACATATTGGGAGTAAATGATTTTTGAATGAGGGAGAATGTTTTGCTTTTTCATTCTCTGGACTTGATTCAATATAGAAAGGAAGATCAACTGTCTGTGTACACGTATGTACATATATACATAGCCAAACCCAACTAAGCAAAACCCAGCAAGATTCACTTCATGTCAGACATCAAGGGAACAAAATATATTGAAGGGGACAAAGGTTGCTGGTAGACCAAGGAGGAAAATACACAGGATGTTGGTTGTGGAAGTTTTGTAGTGTACTGTGGGTGTGTATATTAGTTTTATTATATTTTGAATCAATTCCGCTACCTTGTTACATAGCATGGTATCCATATACGAGCTACAAAACAATAGAAAATGAAATATGATCGTGTACCATAAAGTGACAATCATACAACAACGGTAAAATTGACAAGTTGTCTTATTCTGTGAAGTGTCAAAAATGCCCACGTTTGCCATAAAATACGTCAAACGGAAATTTACTTTTTTCCAAATTAAAAATTATGGAAAGATTCTAAAAATTATATTAAAAATACGTTATTAAAAATCAAGCAGTTATTTAGAACATAGATTTTATTACATTTTAAACAGAACCCCAAATCGAATATTAAAAATTAATTAAATATTCCAAAAATAAAAATGATATTTCGGGTCGTTACATATCCCTCCTTAAAAAGAATTTCGTCTCTGAAATTTCAGCATAAGAATACTCAATACTATTCATAAGCCTGCATGATGTTCATAGATCATTCATATATGGAATCTGATTAGATTGCTACTCGAATACATAACTTCACTTCCAAACTAGCATTGCTCACCCGATTTTTTAGCGCGGACTCTAACCAGGCTTCTTAATTAGAAACCTCTGTTCTTCTTACATAGCCATAGACTATGATAGAAAACCTTAGTTCCATATCAAGAACCCTCATCATGTGCTCGCCGTCAAAATCGAGCAATAGATCCTTATTTGGAACGGTGTGAAAGACCTCAAAGCCATGTGCTCGAATATTAGATCAAAACTATATGAAGAGAAATGATCCATGTCCACCTCATACATTTATTTAATTGGTTATTCCTCATACCCATTCTATTACCTCTAAATTATTTATGAAAACATTTTCATAAACATAGCTTAAGTTTAAAACTGGTACAAAACCCAATTATACCCTAAAATTAGGATTCAAACTTTTATTTTGAATTCATTTAAGAATTTAAACACCCGGTTTTATTCAAACACCTTTTGAAACGATGGCATATATTTTAATCCATAGAAAATATATATATATATAGCTCGAGTAGCCCCAAAATTATACCAAGGAACTGGATATTACCAAACAGTATCATACATTTCCTTACTAGAAGGATAATACTCAATAGAAGCGTTTGCCATCCGAACGCATCTCTTACCCATTTTTAGTTTCTTTCGAGCGACACAAACTAGTTAACTTAAAACCACTTCTCTGCTTTTCAAACCCCTCCTTGAAACAATATCAAATACATTTCCAAATAACTAATTTTTATCAAACTACCAATTTTCAACTTACTTTGGATTCGTCCGGATTCGAACTCGTTCCGACCGTAAAATGACAAAGAGAATAATTTACTAAGTGCACAATATTGTTCGCCTAAGAAAACATCCAATCGTCACTTAAAAGATTATTCTGATCACTACGAAACAAGTCGGGACTCATTCTCAAACCAATCCAAAGAAAATATACCTTTCTATAAAATTTCTTTTCAAAGATATTTATACTTAAATATATTTCTAAGCAAACTATTTCCAAAATATTGGTACACTAAAAATCCCTTTAAGAAAACTATTATTTCTTTTTCTACAAATCATTTAAAATGATTATATACCTATTTACTCTATGGTAAATCAAATCATGCTTTTGGAATCAAATCAAAATTTGTTTTATCAAAAAAATTATATAGCGAGATCCTAATGGTAACAATTCCCCACTTAGAAACTCGAAAATGAACATCGACAATGTTGCAATCATCGTCGGAATATTTCCTAGCGACCGAAGTGAATTCAGTGCTTATATCCCCTTGAAAATCCTTAGAAATATTTTTATTCCAAGAATATTTTCAAATACTATTATTAATTTGTAAACCTTGAAAACCATTTCCAAAAAAACCAGGATTTAAATTCTCAAATTCCATTTATTTATACACACATTCTTGTAAATCAAATTTATAAAATATCTTCCTTTTAAAGGAAACCATTTCTAAAATATTTATTGTAAAAATATTATAGCTTCTATATATAACTCATTCTTCAAGTATTATTTCTGAAATATTCAAGTTTTCTTTTAATAAACTTCTTTTATAAAATCCAAATTAAATCAACTTTTATATTTAATCATTTCCAACATATTTATTTCAAAATATTCCAAATCCCTTATAATAAAGCAACATTTTTTAATTTTTAACCCAACATTATCAACGAATGCCCTATAGTCAAACTGTGAAACTTAATTCACAAGGTGTTCGTTTCAATGTTTCCAAAATTCCTATCTATCCAACCCAAGTTTCAAAGGATGATTCTAGAAAGATTAACTGATAATAGTCAATGCTCAAAAACAGGCAACCAAGAATGATGGAATATTATCATTTCTATCAACCAAGCACAACCAAGAATAACTATATTAAATTTTTGAAAAATTATTCTTATATATATAAAATATAATCTCAGGTAAAATTATTTCATTTACCCATTTAAAACAATACTGTGTCAATTGGTCTCGTTCGAGTGTCTAGGAAATCCCTATTAATAACGTTGGCCAAAAGCATCAACTAGAATTCTTAAGCCACTCAACAAATCAAATGACACAATATAAACCATTTTTATATCACTAAAAAATACACACTCCTATATATACTCTCAAACTCATCCTAGGGTCTCACTTACCCTATCTCAAATGAGTTAACCCCACCAAAGTCTAGGTGTTCGCTCAACCTAAGCTCTAATACCAACTGTAACGACCCACTTTTCCACACAGTTTAAGCGATAAATAAACCACACATGACACACTCAAATTGAATGGAAATTGGATGGTTAGGGGAAAGAAAGAAGATAAGAAGAAACTAAACAACATAGAATCTCACAACGGAACGAATAATCTATAATATACAACAAACCTTTACACAAAAACAAAATTGTAATATATGTATATACAAACATCAATCAGAGAATACTAACCTATTTCAGCTTAGACAGTTATAATAATCTGTCCTCACAACTGCTGATAAATACAACCATGAATGCAACGGAAAATAATCATATACATAAATATGTCTCTGCGCCTCCAACTCGTCTCTTGTAGCTCCAAAACATCCAACTAAACCTGCAAATATGCTTGGTCTGACTTGATCATTTTAGGAAAACAACGCCCAGTTCAGTCTGGTAAAACCAGCGTGAGAAACTCAAATCACTAGGAATTTTATTTATTATAGCTTGTAAAATCCTATAAAATAAAAGGTATCTCGTAAGATCACGCCACACATAAACATGGACGGGTTTTTACCTTACGATAACAAAAACCATTTTATATCAGAAAATCCAGTGATATTATAATAATGTCTAAGGGTGAAAATAATAATAATCAAGTAGCTGTGATGCTTGTGAGTGTACATCACAACAATACTAGAATATAATCGAAAACCGATAAGGCAAGTTCGTTAATTGTGTAGGATTTCCATGGAGGTGCCCTCAGTACTTCGAGAACGGTCCTCCTGCACAAGGATTAGAGATATCCTTCCGAAGCATCATACATCCCTAGTAATGTACCATAGGAAAAACATAGCTGGTCTCGCTAAGACCGAGTGCATCGCCCCATGCATGCATAACAACTGTAAGTAACATCTAGGAGGAGCCGACTACACCCTATGGGTCTGCCAACCCTACTGTTCATGCCTTCTATCTCTGGTTTTAGTCATTTACCGCTAGTGAGGCTACGTCTGGTGTTCCAGCTCATGCACTGCCATCAAAATAGATCATGGAATCTCGCATGGATTCCAATACCCCAATGTGTCTTGGAATCATACATGGATTCCCATATCTCAAATATATTTTGGAATCACATACGGATTCTCATACCCTACCGGGTTTCAAAATACACATGGATTCCAATATCTCAATATATCACGAAACTCCTCCATGAAACCGTATATGGTTTTCGAAGTGGTTACAATTTTCGAGTCATCTCTTACAAGTACACTCTTCCGCTTTCCGAGTGCTCCCAAAAAAACCAATCGTTGATTTTTCGGAATGCTTAATACCAGTTCCTTAGGAAATAATCAGACAATACATGAGAGCAGGGATCACCTCTTAACCGTTTAAGTGCACGGATCTCCTTATCATTTGTCCTAGAAGAACGAAACGAGTTTATATATACAGTATAGCACCCCCGATGGTAGTACTATACGATGTAATCCCCTTGTTTCCCCTAGATATTTCTAGAGTTAAAATCCTTTGGTGTTAAGTAGGGAATATTTCCCTACCACTAAAATTAAGAAGGATTGAATATTTTAGTCCAAGATTTGATAGTCGGTTATTTAAATATCAAATAAACAAACATTACAAACAAGATAACGTTTCCCACGGAAATCACTAAGCCTATCCAATCAAATTCCATTAATATAATCTCTTTCAAATATATTTATCAAAATACTCATATACTTATCTCATTGGAATAAGTATATTCACAAACCATTCGTTCAAAAATACTTGAAAACTTTTAAAAATATATGTGGAAAGTACCATTCAGTATCAACCATGGATTGCAGCCTACACAATGGTTATGTTGCTATCCCAGTGAATCCATAATAAACTATTGGCAATCCCTGCCCCTCGAATTACGCCATGAAAATCAACCATTCTTTCCATAAATCTCTTTTATTTTTAAATATCTCCAAATTTATACAGTTTATTTATAAATCTCCAATCTATTTATAAAACATTCTTTAGAAAGTACCGTTCAGTATCAACCATGGATTGCAGCTTACACAATGGTTATGTCGCTATCCCGGTGAATCCATAATAAACTATAGGCAATCCTTGCCCCTCGAATTACGCCATGAAAATCAACCATTCTTTCCATAAATCTCTTTTATTTTTAAATATCTCCAAATTTATACAGTTTTTTTATAAATCTCCAATCTATTTATAAAACATTCTTTATAAATTTCAAAATCCCATTTATAAAACTTCTCCTTTACAGATCTTTAAAACTCATTTATAAATGATTTAGAAATATCCAAAGCTATTTATAAAACTCTTCCCATATTTAAATAACTTATTTATTGAACTTTTCAAGTCGGTAAGATTTCCTTGATAACCATAAATTATTTTTAAAATAACTTTAAATAATACGTTATTATTTAAACATCCTTCTTTTCATTTTAATTAGATCTCATTTAAAATAATAACTTTAGACTTCATTGATAATATGTAGTAAATTAATTTTAAACACCTTCATTGTATTAATAAGTTAACTTCAAAATAATATTAATATAATAATTAATTAACTTTAAAACATTACTAAAACAATGATTAATTAACTTTAAACTAATATTGATATGATAATTAATTAACCTATAAATAAAATTCAATAACTTAAATCAATATAATTAATTATAATTAAAAATTAAAGTATAGTTAAATCACTTTAAATATATAATTGAATTAAAAACTATTTAAATAATAAATAAATATTCTTAAAAAACTAAAGAAATTACTTTTAAGAATTATATTAATAAAGTAATTAACTTTAATCATTATTATAAACAAATATTAATTTCCTTTAAAACATTGTAAATAATTAGTTATTACCTTTTAAATCTTATTTCTAAATAATAGTTAACTTTCAAATAACTTTCAAATCAAAATTTAACTTTTAAAAATTTGAAAAAGGCTTAACGATTACATGGTACTTAAACAAGCTACCATCTCATTCAATTTAAATTTCCAAGTCAATAACTGATATTTACATAATCAACGACTATTTAAATAAATTTAACACTTAACTGTCATTAGTTAACATATCACTTATTCAAGGTGGCATATCGACTTACGATATATAATTAGATGTCCAATAACTATAAAATAGCATAAGGGGGATTTATTCTGCTAAATAAATGTCAAATTAATTTAATTAGTAGAACGGTGTTTTATTCTGCTAACAGATGTCCAATTACCATATTCGATCCAATTTAACTCAACTGTAATTTATTTGGCCAAATAAACATCAATAATTAAGGTATATAAATTTAAACAATGTTATTATTTAAAATAATATGATTTAAATTCTGTCTGTATTAATAAGTCATAAATTTATACTTGGCCAAAACTATCAACATGTTTCACTATAACGTTGCACTCATCCATACGAGTACAACGCAAAAATTCGCGTGTCAATCTAGTTCAAAAAAGCAAAATATCACCATTCAAAATTTTACTTATTCCTTTAAAATCAATTAAATAAACAAACAAACATTCTCACCTTCATGGAAAAATAGACCGAGCCCTAGGCAAACAAACCGAATCGCTAACCACACCCAAACACAATAGTATCATCTTCCCCAATTCGCTTTCTCGTTTTCCAGCTTCCACCATGCACGCGTGCACGTGCACGTCCAACACCAAACCACACATCCATCGCCCAATCCAACCCCACCAGGAAGCTTATCTCCCTTCGCTCGGCCTTGCCGACACCACCACGCCATAATCGGATCCCACGATCGCCGTCCGCCCTTTCCAAACCGCGTCTAGGTCGAAAACATGCGCGACAAAAATTTGCTTCAATCTTCTCCCAATTTTCACCACTCGAAGCTCTTTCCTCCACGATCACAATGCCAAGCTCCAAATCTTCAATCGATGCTCAAATCGACCACAAATCCGAACCCTAATATTCAATGATCATTGATCATCGTAACCAAACATCACCGAAACTTCCCTAAAAATACTACAACACCATACGAACCGAACGGCGCCTACGGCGTCAATCTATTCGAAGCGTAACTCAAGAGTTTGATTTTTGAACATCGACGAACATTTTCCCCTCTTATATAAAAATTAGGATATCTCGCTCGATTCTCAACAAAATCTCGAGCGATCAATTCTAAAAAAACTTGACTCTTTGGCGAACAACTTTGTAGTTGGACGTATTGGCCAATATTGAACAGATTGGGAGTAAATGATTATTGAATGTGGGAGAATGGTTTACATTTTCATTCTCTGGACTAGATTCAAAAGAAAGGAAGATCAATTGTCTGTGTACACGTATGTACATATATACATAACCAAACCTAACTAAGAAAAATCCAGCAAGATTCACTTCATATCAAGCATCAAGGGAACAAGAAATGTTGAAGGGGAGAAAGGCGGATGGTAGGCCAAGGAGGCAAATACACAGGATGGTGGCTGTGGGGCTTTGCAGTGTACTATGGGTGTGTATATTAGTTTTATTATGTTTTAAATCAATTCCGCTACCCTGTTACACAGCATTGTATCCATATATGAGCTGCAAACGATAGAAAATGAAATATGATCGCGTACCATAAAGTGACACAATCATAAAACAAAGGTAAAATAAACAAGTTATCTTATTCTGCGAAGTGCCAAAAATGCCCATGTTTGCCGTAAAATACGTCAAACGAATTTTATTTTATTTTCAAATTAAAAATTATGGAAAGATTCTAAAAATTAAATTAAAAATACTTTATTAAAAATCAAGCAGTTATTAGGAACATAGATTTTATTACATTTTAAACAGAACCCCAAATTGAATATTTAAAACTAATTAAATGTTCCAAAAATCAAAGTGATAAAATTCTGGGTCGTCACATAATGTCTTCCACTGATATAGAGAATATGGCTTGTTAAGGACGACTAAATGTGAATATATCTTTAAACTAACACTAACACATCATACTTACTACTTTACTAAATCTCTGGAATAAAATTTGACGTGTACAGTCTCGGTTCAAAGTAATAAACACACCGGTTTCTCAGAATCAGAACAGTATATCATATAAACAATAGTCACAGATCGTAGCGGAATAATAAACATCATATACATATACAAACTGAGTGTCTATCAAATATAACACTAGACTCGCATAGTACACATCCGGTACAAATCTCTAACTCGAATATACACTCCATAACAAACACAAAATCCTAAATGAGATAAACTAAAAGTCAAAATGGTTTATCTCCTTGCTAGCACAACCATCCAAAGGTTAACTTGTTTTGTAACCTGAAAAGTATCGACCTGACCCTAGTATCATAAAATAAAAGGGTCAGACTATCTCTAAATATTCAAAAGGGTGAGAACAAGATATAACCTAATATATATATATATATATACACACATGTAACATTATATCAAACATAGAGGTCATATATATAAAAACAATCATTGAAATTATCTAACTCGAAATCCATCACAAAACATAGACATATTTAATCCACAACACATAGAATAATTAAATCACGAACACTGAATAGTCACAGAGTCCAATTTCCCGAATCCAAGATAATCCTAATCCATACCGATCATAATGATCGTCCATACCATTCACAACGATTGTACTCATACCGTAGCAAGCAAACAAATAATTATAGTATCATCCATACCGATCTAATACCATGAAATAGAATCACAATCAATCTCAAGGATCATCGTCCATACCGATCAAGACGATCGTAGGAACCATGACTCAAATTCTCTAGATTATTCATTATTATTATATATTTACCTATATTCCTTTACAACTCATATTGATCAAGATGATCCTAAAGAAATCCATGAGTATGCCACTTAAGGATCTATCGGCCTTCAGCCGAACACCAAAAGAAAATATACTCTAAAGTGCTAAATGTTATCGCTTTTAGTAATCACTAGAAATTAACCAAAACGTCCCATACTGCTTGGTGAAATTCAAGTATTTACCAGAAGCTAGTAAATCTCACTCGTTATACCACTGGAAAACTTGAACTATATTCTCTTAAGAATCTATCGGCCTCCGACTTTGAACACCAAAAGAGATTACAAACCTAAAGTGTTAAATACTTCCTAAAAACAATTACAAGAATTTAACCAAAGCATCCCATACTACTCGATGAAATTCAATTATTCGCTAATGGGCAAGTAAGTACTACTCAAACAGTATATTCAATGAGTTGTACAATATTCGACGAAGCATTACTCGAGAGCATTTAAACCAGTCGGTAACACTAAGTCAATTATTAGCACTCCTCATTTTATAGAACTAAGGCTCTCAAAATATTTACCTTATAAGAGTTTATAGTTTAGAAAATAATATATGATTTTCCATAAAATTCATTTATTATTTAACTTTATACAGATATTCACTATTTGATAAAATATTCCATGAAACCGAATTATTCTAAAATTGCACTTATATGTCCATAATTGTCTCAAAATCTTATACAATATATTTAGTTAACAGACCACGTTCTAAAACCCATATTTATATATAAGTCCATTTATTTTATAAAACCATACTTATTACTCTTCCAAACACCTTTTGATATATATATATATATATCCATGTTAGAAATAAATTAAGTTTATATTTTCGAAATCATATTTCCAAATCCATATCCATGTATACTAGAAATACTTTATATATATATATATAACTATTTGTTAAAATCATTTATAAAAGAAACTAGATTAATTTAGAAACAATTTTGATATTTGTAAACATAAGTAAACTCTCTTTTATATAAAATAGATAAATATAATTTTATGATATTTCAAAGCTTTGAATCAAAGTGATTCAAAGTCCCTAGAACACAAGTTCAACACAACTAAATCCAAGGTCATCACAAGAATATATCAATAAATCGATCCATAGATTTCAAGTTCTATTTCATCTCCTAAACATATTTTATAATTTAGCAAATGAGTTGCAATGAGTGCCAAATATGCAGCAATAGAACACACATAGCACAGGAAATGATCAACAATAAACAAGGCAACAAACAAGGCAACAAATAGGCCAACCGGGGCTTCACGTGGAGCTAAAATAGCTCCAGGTGTACACGCCATCGGTGCACCAGTGGTATCCCACCGATCCACATGTGGTGTCGAATCCTGGAGCAATTCTAGCTCTAGGATGACTCCTGGCTGGTCTCTGGTGATGGGGTTTTGCTCCGGTGTTTTGTGCAGTTGATTAAAGGTGTATATTATAGCATTTCAAGTGATTCAAGATATCATAACATCAATTAGATCATCGTGTTTACTAGTTATATATAACCATAACTTTCAGCAAATAAGAAAATAAAACTGAGGTTGAAAACATCGCAATAAATGAGATCAAATCAATCATAGGTTCATCCAAACAAACAAACAACAACAAGCATTTTATTTAAAAATGGTATTGTGATGTAAACTCACCTTTATAAACTTGAATTGATGATATAATCCCGAATTCTCCTAAGCTAACACCTCTCAGCACAAGACCTAAGTTGATTTCAGAAATTGCAACAAAAATAGGGTCTTGGAACAAGAAATCCTAAACTAAAATCATTAAAAGATGCAGCCAATATGTGCAGGAGATTACCTTCTTTTGGTTTCTACAAGAATTGGCTAAAAGCCCTTTGATTTTAAACTAGAATTTGGGGATTATAGATTCTAGGGTTTTGAGAAGAGAAGAGGGTTTATTTCAGATTTTAGAACTAAAAGTATTAGATAATGAAAAATAAACGTGAGTTACTAACATCATCATCTATATATGCCAAATGGATATGGTGTGAACCCAATAAAAGAAATGGTGCTTATTTCTTTTATTTTACTTATTGTAAAACACTGTTTTCTTCTTAATAATGTTTTACTTAACCTATTTTTATTCCTCAAGTTTTCCAAACCAATCAACAAGTTAAAATTCTCATTTCTATTAATATTGAAATATCTTGAAAATTTTAAATATAACTTTTGAAAATAAAAGTTATTCTCATTATTTTTAATAAAATAAAACAAACTATTAATTGGAAATTCTTATTTTAAACAATAAATCTCAATATTAATATTTTACCCTAAATGCCAAATTTAAATAATTGATTTAATAATATTTTAAATTTAAATTGAAATCTTCTTTAAGAAATGAAACTCATTCTTTAAATAAATCAAATCAACTATCCTCAAAAACTAGATTTAATTTCATAATTAAATTTCACAAATCATAGTTTAAAATTAATTATCCATATTATTAAACCTAATTAATTAGGTAATTTATAACATGGTTACTACAGACTATCCCCTTAAGAAAATTACTTCCTTGCAATTTCCTTAATGAAAAGAATCTACAACAAAATTTCAAAATTTCCATGTAAGGGTTGTCCTATTTACTCATAACCTTCTTCCAAAAAGTCTATATATATTGCAAATTATAAACTCCAATCTTGCAGAAATGTTTTTCCCAAAAGTTACAACATTGAAATTGTTTTATTTATTAGCAAAATTTTATCACATTAACAATCTCAAGAAATCTTTAATCTTATTTTTATTAAACAAAAGTTTAAAATAAAAGAAAACCATTTTAAATTAAAATTTATCTTTTACTTAAACCTTTACTACTATTTGCAATATCCAAAAAGTTTATCATTTAACAAAATTTAAAATTATCAACTTAAAACCAAAAAAATTTAAAAATGTAAAAGATGCTTCTTCATAATCTTAAAACTCTCATTCAAAAAGATTATCCTATTAACATAAATTCATTCAATTTGGAACTTTAATAACTTAAGAAATTATTCTAATCTAATTCCTTTATAATTAATTATTACATCAATTCACAAAAGAACCAAAAGTTTTACCTCATATTTATTCAACACTCAAAGGTAAATAAAATACTCTATCCTTTAAATTTTCAAGGAACTCATAAAATTTTCCAACCAATTCATTAAATTATGAATTAGAATTATCTCATTGTGATTCAAATCAAAGAATTTGAACGTCAAATTCATAAATGGAAGTTGATTTTTAATTATTCTCTTTTCAAAACTTTTTAATTAATTTCCATTTAAATTTTAGCATAAACCAATTCCAAATTTTTTAAAAAATTATTAACTTATCTTACTATATAAAATAATATAATAACATTGCCTCACCATCTATTTATAGCTAATCGCTTTATCAAATAGCTAATGCTCGGTGGTTGATGACTGAAAATCAACATTTCCTCGCTACTGATCTCTGCCATTGCTAATGCTCGGTGGCTGCATACATTATTTAAAATAGTACATATAATGCATTTCATAGTCTCATTACAATTTTCTAAACCACCAAAAAAAATTTAAACACATATACATATAAACAAATTTTATGCTTAATTTATTTTCCAAAATATCTTTACAAAAAGGATTTTATTTTCACAAATAATAATATTCAGTGCTACATCATTTACTAAATGTTATTATCAAAACTCAAATTAATATCTTCTTTCCAAATAATGGTATAACTTAAAATAATCCCTTTTAAAATATTAGTTATATCCAAAATACATACTTTTAATATTATAACAATTGTATATATATGTATACATACTTTTCACGAATATCTTTTTACTTCCAAAATTTATTACATATATGCATATAATTATATTTTTCAAAACATTTATCCCATTTTCCAAAATATCACTCAATTTATTTAACACTTTATTTCCTACTTGAATATTATAACTCAAAATTACTGTGCTTGACAGTCTCGCCAAAGCGTTTAGAAATCCCTATTGACACCATGACATCCCACGTCTCGACCAGAATTCATAAAACACTCAATGGGCAATTTAACACAAAACAAATTCCAAAATTTATAACTCTCTATATTCTCATACAACGGGAAATCTTTTGATAACAATCTAATAATGTAACTAATCATCCATCCATACATCATCCAATCAAACATATAAAGACCACTAATTACCATGCTAAGCGGAAATAGTCTATCAGCTTCTGTTACGCCACTCCAATTACTAATGGATCAGAACTCTACTACATAACACTAAACTTTTAAAATTATTTTATGATAGTAATTTATAATAATGATTCAAAATTTCACAAATACGACCCAAATGATTATTCCCATAATCTTTTATATTCCTATCCCTATATAGATAATTAATATAACTATCTACCACACATCCTAGGGGACATGACTTTAAGTCATCTAGGCCTTAGATTTATGATATTATATTCTATAATGTTCTGACTCGGCTCTGATACCAACTGTAACGACCCCATCGCTATACCCATATTATTAGAGAACATTATAAATAATGTCTTCCAATAATATGGAGAATGCGTCTTGGTAAGGCTGACCAAATGTGAATATATCTTTAAACTAATACTGACACGTCATACTTACCATTTTACTAAATCTATGGAATAAAATTTGACATGTACAGTCTCGGTTCAAAGTAATAAACACACCGGTTTCTCAAAATCCGAACAGTATATCATATAAACAATAGTCACATATCACAACAGAATAATAGACGTCATATACATATACAAACTGAGAGTTTATCAAATATAACACTAGACTCACATAGTATACATCTGGTACAAATCTCTAACTCAAATATACACTGCATAACAAACATAAAATCCTAAATGAGATAAACTAAAAGTCAAAAATGGTTTACCAACTTGCTAGCACAACTATCCAAAGGTTAACCGGTCCTGTAACCTAAAAAGTCTCGGCCTGACCCGAGTATTATAAAATAAAACTGGTCAGACTATCTCTAAATATACAAAAGGGTGAGAACAAGATATAACACTAAGATATACACATACACACACAACATTATATCAAACGAAGAGGTCATATATATATATATATATATAAATGAATCACTGAAATAATCTAACTCGGAATCCATTACAAGACACAGAAATATTTAATCCATAACACACAGAATAATTAAATCACGAACACCGAATAGTCATAGATTCTAATTTCACAAATCCAA
This sequence comes from Allium fistulosum, assembly GCA_030737815.1. Taxonomy (NCBI): domain Eukaryota; kingdom Viridiplantae; phylum Streptophyta; class Magnoliopsida; order Asparagales; family Amaryllidaceae; genus Allium; species Allium fistulosum. Next base: position 1,423,241,809 of record CM060903.1, on the reverse strand, counting down.
GATAATCCTAATCAATGCTGATCATAATGATTGTCCTTACCAATCACAATAATTGTACTCATACCATAGGAAATAAACAAAAAATTATGGTATCATCCATACCAATCTGATACCAAAGATCGTTCATACCATGAAACAGAATCATAACTAATCTCAAAGATCGTCCATATAATCAAGACGATCATAGCAAGCATGACTCAAATTCTCTAGATTATTCATTATTATTATATATTTACCTATATGTATTTATAACTCATACTGATCAAGATGATCGTAAAGAAATCCATGAGTATACATCTTAAGGATCTATCGGCCCTCGGCCGAACACCAAAAGAAAATATACTCTAAAGTGCTAAATATTATCACTTTCAGTATTCACTAAAACTTAACCAAAACGTCCCATACCTCTTGGTGAAATTCAAGTATTTACTAGAAGCTAGTAAATCTCACTCGTTATAGATACCGTTGGAAAACCTGAACTATATTCTCTTAAGGATCTATCGACCCTCGACCGAATACAAAAAGAGAATACAACCGTAAAGTGATAAACACTTCCTAAAAACAATTATAAGAAATTAACCAAAGCATCCCATACTACCCGGTGAAATTCAAGTATTCGCTAATGGGCTAGTTAGTGCCACTCAAACATTATATTCAATGAGTTGTACAATATTCGATGAAGCATTACTCGAGAGCATTTAAACCAATCGGTCACACTAAATCGATTATTAGCACTCCCCATTTTATAGAACCAAGGCTCTCAAAATATTTATCTTATAGAAATTTATAGTTTAGAAAATAATATATGATTTTTCATAAATTCATTTATTATTTAATTTTATATAAATATTCACTATTTGATAAAAATATCCCGTGAAACTGAATTATTCTAAAATTGCACTTATATATGTCCATAATTGTCTCAAAATCTCATACAAGATATTTAGTTAACAAACCATGTTCCAAAACACATATATATAAGTCCATTTATTTTATAAAACCATACTTATTACTCTTCCAAACCCCTTTTGATAAATATATATATATATATATAATTTAGAAATAAATTAAGTTTACTTTTCCAAAATCATATTTCCAAATCCATAACCATGTATACTAGAAATACTTAATATATATATATAACTATTTGTTAAAATCATTTATAAAAGAAACTAAATTAATTTATACACAAGTTTAATGTTTATAAACATAAGTAAACTCTCTTTTATATAAAATAGATATAAGTTTATAATATTCCAAACCTTTGAATCAAAGTGATTCAAAGTCCATAGAACACAAGAGAATTCACCACAACTAAATCCAATGTCATCACAAGAATATAACAATAAATCGATCCATAGATTTCAAGTTCTATATCATCTCCTAAACATATTTTATAATTTAGCAAATGAGTTGCAATGAGTGCCAAATATGCAGCAATAGAACACGCATAGCACAGGAAATGATCAACAATAAACAAGGCGACAAATGGGCCAACCGGGGCTTCACGTAGAGCTAAAATAGCTCCAGATGTACACGCCATCGGTGCACCGGTGGTATCCCACCGGTCCACCTGTGGTGTCGAATCCTGGAGCAATTTCAGCTCTAGGATGACCCTTAGCTGGTCTCTAGTGATGGCGATTTCGCTCTGGTGCTTTGTGCAATTGATTAGAGGTGTATATTCTAGCATTTCAAGTGATTCAAGACATCATAACATCAATTAGATCATCATGTTTACTAATTATATATAAACATAACATTCAGCAAATAGGAAAATGAAACTAAGGTTGAAAATATCGCAATAAATAAGATCAAATCAATCACTTATCCAAACAAACAAACGACGACATGCATTCTATTTAGAGATCGTAGTATGAGGTAAAATCACCTTTATAAACTTGAATTGATGATATAATCTTGGATTCTCCTAAGCTAAAACCTCTCAGCATAAGACCTAAGTTGATTTCAGAAATTGCAACCAAAATATGTTCTTAGAGCAAGAAATCCTAAACTAAAATACTAAAAGATGCAGCAATGGGTGGAGGAGATTACCTTCTTTAGGTTTCTACAAGAATTAGTTAAAAGCGCTTTAATTTATAACTAGAATCTGGGGATTATAGATTCTAGGGTTTTGAGAAGAGAAAAGGGTTTATTTTTAGATTTTAGAACTAAAAGTATGAGAAAATGAAAAATAAACGTGAGTTTTATTTCTCCTTACTTACATTATCTATATGGGCCAAATGGATATGGTGTGAACCCAATAAAAGAAAAGGTGTTTATTTATTTTGTTTTACCTATTATAAAACAATATTTTCTCCTTAAACAATGTTTGACTTAACCTATTTTGATTTCTCAAATTTTCCAAACTAATCAACAAGTTAAAATTCCTATTTCCACTAATATTGAAATATCTTGAAAATTTTAAATATAACTTTTGAAAATAAAAGTTATTCTCATTTTCTTACAAAATAAAATAAACTATTAATTGCAAATTCTCAAATTAAACAATAAATCTCAATATTAACATTTTACCCTAAATGCTAAATTTTAATAATTGATTTAATAATAATTTTAAATTTAAATTGAATTCCTTTTTCAGAAATGAAACTCATTTCCTAAATAAATCAAATTAACTATTCTCAAAAACTAGATTTAATTTCATAATTAAATTTCACAAACCACAATTTAAAATTAATTATCCATATTGTTAAACTTAATTAAATAGTAAATTAACAACAGGGCTGTTACATGGAGTGTTGATAAAAGACATCCTATATTTCGACAAAGCGTCGAACTCAGCAATGTATTCAGAAACAAACATATCTACCTGCTTTAAATCAGCGAATCTCTTGAACAGCACCGACTTCTAAGCCGTCGGAAGGAACTACTCCTCAAACCTAGCCTTGAACTGGTTGCAAATGAACTTATCTTCGAGTGTAGCAATAGTGATGGTATTCCCCCAATTCATGGCCTGCCCTTGAAGCTGTCTAGAGGCTAGCTTCCTCTTTATGGCATCATCAATCTCCAAATCACCAAAGATACGTTTGCAGGTGTCCAGCTAATCTTGCACTTTGATGGCAGACTCCGTTCCAAGAAATGACTTGCTTCCCAAAGTAGAGTAATATTTTTATTGCTTGACGATGTCAGCCCTCGGCGCCTACCTTGAGCACCACCACTAATAGCAACATTCAGAGCAGCCGCTTGGGCATTTTGAAGCATGTTCACCATCATCGCATTGAATATAGCCTACAAGTCAGGATTAGCAGCCCCCGAACTCTCTCCTAGCTCAACTCCAGAGATGGAGTTCCTCGCATTGTTTCTTGTTTGCAGGCTCATTCTTGATCTGTAACAAGAATGACCAATCTCTCAAAAAGAAAACTGTGTGAACGGTACTCATGTGTGCATACGACTTATATACTATATACTACTATATAGTTTTAAAAATTAAAATATATAACAAGTACGCGCTCTCGTATATATATGCTTTCTTGATTGAGTCTAGGATGAGAACTCCTTCCCTATCTCTATTGAATCACGATTTTACTTAGGTTAAACAACGCAATCTAAGCTCTGATACCAAATGTGACGACCACCCTATACTACAAGCACCCAATATACATAAGATAGTATGCTGCTGCCGTACCGATCGATGTGGAGCAATAATCAAGGTTTAAAATGAAACAAAACATCATAGAATTTATAGTATATCTCACAACGCATGGAATAAAATATAGCACCATAGATATAAAATAGAACAGACTGTAATAACTAAGTGATCCTAATATTAGAGTACAGATACACAAAGTTATACATCATGAAATAGAATTTACACAATGGAAGTAAACTCATTTAACTATCTCATACAAATAATAATAAGCAAGCACCGCCAAGGCTCCACAGTGTTGCACAGCGGAATAAGCATATAAATCCATATATAATACGAGATAGCTCCCTACTGCTCTTTTTCTGCACAGCTACTGCATCGCACCTAGACCTGCTATCTAGTCTACTTAGTTAACAGCACCCAAGATAATAAAAAGGAAAGCATAAAACCTTGAGTTAGACAACAGTCTGGTGTGAATGGTAAATGAATCTCAAAATACTATGCAAGATATATTAAAGAACAAAGGTATACGAATCACACTTGATCTATCCCTGCAACCAAAGAGTTAGCACATAATAACATAATATGCTATTCTAAGTGTCACAAAGGTGTAATACAACTAAGTATGATAACGGGTGTCCATGTATCCCTATATCCAATACCTATCTCCAATGACTACCCTAGAGTGATAGACCGTGTGGAGAGAAATCAAAGCAACCAAAGCATCCATCAACAATACTCACTATCACTCTATGTACTCTAGATATATGATAACTCGTATGACCATTCTATTGCCAAAGACTAATGGAAATCCCAGTTTTCAGTGTACTCTCTTTAGCCTGAAGCTGATACTAGACCCATTCAACCGGTCTAGGGTACACAGATCTATTCATCTGATCCGGGGTAACTTTCAACATACCCATGAGCGTCCTCTCGATACCCCTACTTTGAGTATAACATAAAACATTCTGAGTATCAACGATCCCTTAGTACGCGTATTCGAGCCCTTTTCTTTACTCCGACTAGCTTCCATTATGCTGAAGGAACCATTCTACATTCCCCCACTCAATGACTTCTTTCAACATTGAGCTATCACCTTCGAGGAACCATTCTACATTCCCCACTATACGACTCCTGTATACATCGAGTCGTCTTCTTCGTAACCTAACTTCATTCAACGTCAAGTTACTATCTGAAGACTCTACTTATGTTGTTACATCGCCATCAGTCATCTTACGAACGAGCCAACATCTCCAGCATGACCCCTCGAACCCCTGTACCAACCCCATATGTTTCATCCCCTTAGGACCAAGCAGGAGAGCTCTGTACCGAACTCTGAACTTGGTACTGACCTCTGTACTTGGCCAACTAGTAGCCAGGTCTCTTCCCATCTCATTCCTTCATTCTAGTGCTTCTTGCCCATATGCTTTGACCCCGACCTCTCTACTCCAAATCAAGTCATCATGTCTTCAAAGCACCCTACTTCGAATCTTATAAATAAGTCGTCATAGCCTCAAGCACTTAGTCAATCTCCAATCCATAACATTAGGCAACATCTACTAGCTAACATCTCCTTCTTCCCTAAGTCGCTGCTAACATGGACCAATACAAAGAGCTCGGTACCGACCTCTTAAGTCTGTATCGACTTTTGTGCTTAGAGAATTTGGAGTTGCGATTTGGACCATGAGCTCTTCCCATGCTTTAGAATTTGCCTCCAAGTTTCATCCAATTCCAACCAGTTTTGCCTCTGATTTGCCCAATTTCTCAACATATCTACCTAACATCCAAAACACTAGCAAACAACATCAAAACACAACATGAAATCATACAATAGCATGCATATACATCCATTCATACAACCAATATATGAGAATGTGATAATTAAATCAGTTTTACTCCAAATCTAAGTTTTACATTTGCATATGCATATGAATGATGGAAATACATTAGCATGTGGACATGAGTTAATGGATTACAAAACCCATTTTAAAAACCATTTCAAAGTCTCCAATTTCTAGTCATAAGCATATATGGATAAGTGGTTAAAGTTAGAAAAACCTTTTTATATCAAAGTCATGTTAAAAATAACTGTTCTAACTGTATAAGCAAGTATAGATGAGTGAGAGGTCAAGAACCACTCACCAAATATCTAAAATACCTGATTTCTTCCTTAGATCTGAAGTCGATAGCAAGGAAGGACCCAAATCAGTAAAAAAGATGATCTTTAGCTTTTATATGCTAATCCCCTCTCTAATCAATGGTTTGGCTAAGATCGGTAAGGAAAAGATATGATTTTTGATGAAATTAGGGCTAATAGAAGTTTGGATCTGTTTTAGGGAAGAAGGAAATGACATAGGTCAGTTTGTACAGCCTCCTATTAGCACAAATTTCGAAGTGGGTTAGTGGGCTTAAGCACGAGCTTAGTTAATTACCTATCAAAATTGGCCAGTAGCAACCAAAACTTAAAACTGCAATAACTTTCAAGCAACAAATTCATTTTTCTATTATGATCACTCTACTGAATAGGAAACCATCTTCCTATAGTAGTGGAAGTGGTTTGAGATCCTAATTCGACATCTATCAAAAGTCATAGTCCAAACAAGATTTTTAGAGTTAAAATGGTCACATAAAAATTCGAATAAAGTTGTAGATGTGGAAAATGTCCCTAGAGTCACTACCAAAATCTTAGAGTCATACAAGCTCATATGAATGAAATACAAATATTTTACGATCCTCCAATATGTAAAACATGGCTCATTACATAAGTATTGAAAATGCATACCATATGGTACGAGATATGTTCCTTTTTAATACTATGTTGATTTTTTGGAAGAGCTTCGACCACTATATGTATTAAGGAAATTTCATAAGGACACTTAACTAGCGATAAATATAAAGTAAGGCCGGAAGTTCATAAGATTAATTAGGAAATTAATAATATTAGCAAATAAAAAAATGCTTAATTAAATCCCAAAAACTTTGAAATTTTGGAAAAAATAAATTTTAGCAAGCGAAGGACATGAAAGTGTTGTTGCGAAACTCACAGATCACTATCCCGATGCCTTAAGGATGAAATTTATAAATGTACTTGTGTGTTATTTGTTGTTCTAAAATAATAAAAGTAAAGTTTTCAAAATTTAAATATTAACTGTGTAATAGGCTAGGGTCAATCATTGGCGTTAACCCATTGATTGAATCCCGATTACATTGGGATGTGTTCTAATTTTTTTTGGAAATGTAAAAACATATTCATTGGAAAAAATTTGTTCAAAAATCTCTAATTTTTAAAATATAAAATACTTTTGAAAAAGTTTTGAACGGTGAGTTTTATATTAAAATTTTCCAACTATATTACAATTTTAATTGGAAAAGGGATTTGAATGGAAAAAATAGAAAAAAATTATTTTAAAAATACCATAGGCTTAGCGTAGAGAAGCCGACGTGTTAGCAAATATGAATTTTATTGTTCAACAAGTGTGACAGTATGTAAACATAGATAATGACGATGGAAAAAAGCTATTTTAACTTTGAAATTTCTTTTTCCATACATGGTTGTTAGTAAACAAAGCTTGTTTATAAAATATTTTCATTTTAAAATATAAAAATAAACTTCCTTATGCGAACTGTATTTGGAAAAGTTGGAAAAGATGTGGGCGACAAAAGAGAAGATTTCAAGGACATCGGAATTGGTACACAAAAGAAAGGTGGAAATATGAAATTGTCCATCTAAATTCCTTTTCCGGCACAAGAGTATAGATTTAGGAAAATTGGATTTTCAAAATTCTAGATGTTAGAAATTATATTTTAGGTATTGGATAGTAGAGATTGGATGCAAAATTGGCTGTATTATACTCTTATTCTTAGGAATATGGAAAAATTGTTATGTGAACACAAGGATTTTGATTTTTGAAAATTTGCATACATATAGAACTACCAGTATATATAGGTTGTTTGCACCATATTTTTAAAATTATTCTAAAGAATGCATTCATATAGGAGGCGATGACCTTGTATTATTCATCATACATGTCATATGTGTTATGATATATCGTGCATTTGTACATGATTTGCTGAAAAATCGGTTGTACACCAATTGGTTAGATAGTTTAGAATGGTTATCGCACTATTTTACATGGTTTAATCCTTGGAGAATTTTTGGGATGAAATTCTTTTAAGAGGGAAGAATATAACACCCTGTAAAATAAACAGTAGTTACTTAAAAAGAATTATTAAATAATTATTAAAATTCAAAAAAAGAATTTTTATAAATTTTAGAATTTGCTATGAAACTTGCACTAATTTGTTAGTGGTAATTTTCTGATTAACTTTCATACATATAGTTTTACGATCGGAGTTCAAATGAAGAAGTTATTAACGTTTGATAGTTTCAGATCAGAAATAATTAAAAATGTATTAAAGTAATAAGTATCATTAACTTAATGTTAAATCAACCATTAAATAGAGGTCTTAACGTTAAAGTAATCGTCAGTGTAAATCTAATCAAATCAGTGTTAAAAAGGAAAAAAATAAATTAAAGCGATACATTAACATAAAAAAAGCCTGACCATTGGCTGATCAACACTTTCATTGGGGCCGGCCAACCGCTAGCGGTCGACCATCTTAGAAGGAGCCATCGATCGGTTATTGTGTGGTGGTTGGGATTGAACCTAGGCCTAACGGTCTAGATTTAATATAATTAAATCTAACAGATAGAATTGATTTGAACGCCTATAAATATAGGCCTAGCTCTTCACTTCTTTTCTCATATATTCTGAATCAAGGAGCGAACCTCTACCATTTTCTTTTCTACACTACTTATATAAATTATAGAAATTATATAATAGTGTGTGTATATTTTTGTGTGTGTGTGTGTGGAATAATGGAAAATAAAAGAGAAGAAGAATAAGGGTAAATCGATTTTACGAAAAGTAGTAAATTCTAGATTTGTAAATTTAAACCACGTTTAATTCAAATCTCTTCTCAGATCTATAATTCTAACAGGTATGTATACACTGTAGATACATATATTGATTGAAAGAAAGGGAGTTAAATACGGAAAACGGATTTAGATCTGGAGATTTGGAAGCTTAGATGTAAGTGGAAAATTATGTTTTACATAACATTGGATTTATATCGTTTATGAATCTGTGTCTTTTATGCCTGTATATAAATCATGGAATTATAGGCTTAAATATATATATATATATATATGTATATATGTGTGTTTTTCTGAACCTTAAATATATGTATGTATGTATATGTATATAAAATGAACTTGAGATTCTTGCCTACATATTCAGTAAATGGTTAATTTTGATTAAATGTTGTATACACCTAGAAAAAAGTTATGAAATAAGTTATATATATATATGTAAATACGTATATATATAAGAGTGTATGTTAAGTTATTTGAAGGTTATAAGTTGTTAAACTTGAATTGAAGATGTTTCTAATTTGATTGGGGTTTAAGTTTATATTTTAATTCATTGGAATGAAAAATGTTTCTATGTGAATTTCTATAAATTATTTAACTTTACAATTATATATGAAAGTGTGTCGTTTGAAATAATAAGGTATGTCTAAAGGAACAAGATGTACAAAATAAGGATATTTACCGTATTTTGTACTGTCTATTTCGATAAAAAAAATGGAAAAAGTAATTCCTTGTAATTCTAAACACAACACAATTCCTCTTTATAGATAATTTATGCAAAATTACAGTGATAGCATTTCCTTTTTGGGGAGGATACAGTTCCAATGCATTAAATGTAGAAATCCCTAAATGTAGAACCAAAGTGTTATAAATAGAAATAATAAAAATTCCTTATTAATTAAATATATGTTATTAAATATAAGTTAGAAAACATGAATAAGACAATGAATTGAAGAAATAGAGAAGTCACGGTAATCAAGTTAAAATGGGTATTAATTGTAAAGAAGCAGTAAATCATACTTAATCGCATTAATTAAAAAGAAGCAGTTACGTAATTATATTAATTGAAAATAAGCATTAAAGGATATTTAATGGCATTAATGGAATAAGAAGTAAGTTCATGGAAAGTATAATTGAGCTTAGGAGGCATAATAATTTTCGAGTTGAAATTAAATGGCCTTAAGAATACATTTATGATGGGTGTGGATTATTGGGTCTAGCCCAATATTTAAATTAACTATAAATTACACGGTCATTGGTATGGGTTGGGATGCGAGGTCAGTAACATTACACAACAGAAGTCTGTCCTCTGCAAGGAGCTACCAATAGTTGTGTAAACGTTGTACTGATGTGAGACATCTCCAACTATATGACCTATGGGGATATACGTTCGCGTATAAGCATGGGGAAATGCCAAAGTGGGTTCGCCTCGAATTTGAAGTCTTTAATGGCCAATTGGGGTGTGCTTCAATTCCAACATATGGTACTAGGCAACCAGGTAGGCATTTACTTGATTTGCGTTAGGCAATCTAAATTAGACGATGGGTGAAAGCTCAACGCTATATCAGCACTGTTGGTACCATATATTTGAGGAGTAGGTTGTACACATTAGGTCGAGAGCTCCATCAAACTTGAGCAATCATCGGAATGGGTTATGCCTAGAGATGGACCACAATTCCCACTGATGTAGGTTACATATGAGATATGCAATTGCCTCAAAGTCTGTTTGTTATTATTTGTTAGGAGGCGGGCTAGTTAATCCTTATATAAGTCTTTGAGATGAGTTAGTAATACAGCTAATTAGTTGTAACTCCGTTATTAGGCACCAACAGAAGTTTCCTTGGAGAACGCGGGGTGCGGTGTATAGTTACGCCAGATCATTTTTGCTGATTAGTAATTTAGTAAAATATTTTAATGTGCCATTATAGTTATCTTAGTAGGATTAATATGATATTGGTAATAGAAGTCTATCCACCTGTGTGGCTACCAGCATTCACAATAGTGATAGAATTATGCCCACCAATGTGGCTAACAGCAGTTATACATATCGATAGATTATCCTTTAGTTGAATATTTTATATTTATTGGTTAGAAATATTTAAGTGACCGTTTGTGTATTAGATTATAAAATATTATTCAGAGTGGTAAAAAATGCTCTTATTAGAAATATAATATACGTACACATTTACCAATTTTATTATGTATGAATAATGGTATGGTTAAGTACACTTTGCTGGTTTTAGTGTACTATGGGATTAAGTACACAACGCTAGTTTTATAGTATACACTTCAGTAATCTGGTATTGTACACATTTGATAATTTTATTGTGTATAATTAATAATTGTTGTAATATACACACGTTCATTTCCACCTGTTGATTATTTATAAGTACTCACGTGATTAAATAATTATCACCGTTTGATATTGTATGGGTTTGGGTATTGAGTACAATGAGAAGACTTTAAGTGATTAGAATTGCATCCGGTAGATCTTGTGATATCCATTCGACATGAAGGTGTTTTGGTGGTAAATTTTAGTGTAATACCAGAAATGTTAATATCCATCTTAGCTGACCGACGTAAGGTAGCACCACGGGTTTGTGACAAGCTAGCCATATTGTCACTGGTCAAACATTCTGCTGCTCGGATTTTTCCTAGAATTTTGGATCTTAACTTTTAGTGCAATATATTTGATGGAGACTTTGTTACGATTTTGAGTATTATTTGTTGAATATGCTAGTATATGATTTTTGTTTGATGATAATAAACATATATATTCATTTAAATGTATTTGTTATTGTACTATTTTATTTGTCACATAATTGAATAAATATTTGATGAATAAAATAAATAACACAGAATTCATATTTAAACAAATATTTTATTCAAACAAATATTTTATTACAAATTTAAATAGTACAAACTTCAGCTCTAACTACAGTTACACAATTTCAATTACAATTCAATTTCAATTACATTACAATTTCGATTTACAATTTTGACCTCACTACATATCACTCAAACACTCGTATTTATCTTCAACTCTATTCCAGTTTTATATCCAGCATTTGAATTATCTACAAAATAAACGCTTACGCAGTAAAATTGAAAAAGAAAATATTTTGCAGTGCAAATTAAAGTGCGTGTTTTTGAAAATATTATTTGCCTCGGTTATTTGGGTTGTTCATCATTTATTTTTTTGAATTCATCTTACACGAACAGCTTGTAACATGCATAGTGTATCACTATACATGTCATTAGGCCGTGCACATCAATATACACTTGATAAAACTGCAGGGACAGGTGAGCACAAGGTCAAACCCAACCAAATGGTGGATTCAACTCAGGTGCAATGTAATGGTCAAGTACGAGAGTCCATGTTTAGGCAACATGAATAAAAGTCCAATGCAATGGCAGGACTCAAATGTACACAACAGATCACACATGAACACACACCAGAGACAATGCAACAGAAAAGACTACAAAAACTCAGAGCCAAACAACAAGTATGCTTGTGCACAAGGAAGGATAAAGCTGTTTAACTCGAGGCAAGTACAGTCTTCAATACAACAAGTTCAACTTCAACATGTACAAAGTGATGCACCAAACAACGACAAGTATATACATATGCAACATGAAGACTTAAATGAACATGCAACCATAATATATGCACCAGATCTTCAATGAACATGAAAACAAGATCAAAACAGGATGCAATGCTCATGAACGCAATGGACCAGACTTCAAGTGGAACTGGACAGTAGCTCAAATGTACAAAGACATGAGACCATAATTCAGTGCATATGTACAGGAGTGCAAAGAATAATGGAACCACATACAACAAGCTAACATACATATATACATGTGCGAACACACATGTATACATATATACATGCAGTGACAACCGGACCAATTCAATATGCAAGAAATCAAGCAACACACAAGGGCTGCAATCAAATGTACAAAATCAACCAAATAAAACAGCAGACCAGACAAGGTCATCAAAGAATCCATACCAAATCAGAGTATGTGGAACCAAACCCAGTGCAAACTCAAGTGAAACAAAGTCAGAAAAGGTCATCAAGCAATGGGTCAACAAGGCAACCCAGTTCAAATAAATGGAAATGAAAATGTACACAATTACATATGCAAGCAAATACAAGTCCACATGCTCAGTGCACATGTATAAGGTGATGTAAACATGGTTGGTCATATGTACAACAAACTCCAGACTCAAAGAAATGGCATGTATCAAGACAACAATGGGAGTAGTACACAAGCATGAGATGAAGGCTACGCAAAGAAACCACCATACATATATATACACACATATGTATACACACATGTATACATATATATGCAGTGCACAACAACTAAACATGAAGACCAGAGATCAATATGAAGTACAGACCCAACAAACCATCACAAGTCCAGATCAATGGCACAAGTACATGGTGTACACAAGTGGTTCCAGTCAAATGCAAGAAGACCAAACCAGATAAGTAAAACCTGAACCAAAGACCAGAACCAAACAAGTGATCAAGTTTCAAATGCATTCATGGGTCAGCAAGCTTAAACAGGGTCACCAAAACACATATATACATACGTATATGTATGAAGACAACAAACCATCAAAATTGCATGAACACAGGGACAAAGCATGGTACACACGCATTTAGAAAATGGAACAGAGGGTAACAAGTCAAACTTCATCCAATTCAAGTATACACAAATATACACTAAAAATTGTGAAGTGGTGAGTCAAGCTTTTGTACAAAATCAAAAGTTATAAGGAAACAATGAATAAGTCAAAGCTGGAACAAAGTCAAGAGAGTGAACAAGTGCAGTAATTATCTCAAAAATTAAAACACCGAAGTCATAGGAACTGACCCAAAACAATTCACGAAAATTCGAACTCATGAAGAGTACAATGAACAAGTCAAGGCCGAAATAAACAAAGCAAATTCAAAGTCATGGAGCAACACGTATGGATGAATAAGTCAGTGCAATCATCATCATTTAAGCAAAATCGAATAGCTAAGAAAGAATTATGAAGAATTAAAACATATTTATATGAACGAAAATATATGGTGTACGATCCCTATAAAATCCCAATCATCACCATCGGCAGTTCATCAATCGAATTCAAGCATAACAATGATAGTAAATAGAGGCAATTCACTTATTAGTTCAAAGTACTAATTCGAACTCGACAATTGAAGCAACTGCATGCACTCAAGCCAAGGAGATGATTGACAAAGCCAATCGAAGCATAAATTCACTTCAATCGATCAATATATCCAAGCGACGTCTTCAATTTTCCAAAAACCCTAGCTTTCGAAAAGGAACGAAGCAGGAAAAAGATCGGCCGAAGTTTACAGAAGGGAGAAATCCTTATTTCTCATATGTTATAAATCATAGTGGGCCGGTCTACTTTACTTTTGGGCTTAAGTTTTATTAAATAGGGTCTTGGGTTTTATTTTGTTTAGTTGTTTTATTTTCAGTTGTAATTTTCTTTTTTAAACTGTGTAACTTTCTAGTCGTGTGACTAGGTTACGAACTACGGTGGTATAGTTCGAGAATTCGCAACTCAATGGATGAGCTGTGGCAGGGTTTTGAGTGTAGAGTTAGGTTAGTCATTAGCGGGTGTCGCAAGTTTACGTGTGTAAGCATTTGACTACTTAATTTCTAGTAGAAACCTTGGGGGCAGCACGTAGGCAGGGTTTTGCCGAAGCTGGGTAAATCTGTATCGTTCTATTTCTGCTTTTATTATTCTGCTATTATCTGTGCTACAATTATTATATTTATTTCCGCATTAATTTTTATTATTATTAATATCACCCTATTCACCCCCCCTCTAGGGTGAAATCGATCCTACAAGTGGTATCCGAGCTAGGAACAAAAACCATTTTTTTTGTTTTAAAATTTTGATTTTTTCAAAACCAATTTTTGTTTTAAAAATTTTAAATGGCTTCTTTTAATAATGCTTTTGCTGAGGATCAGTCCATAGTTAGACCATCCATGTTCAGTGGTGAATATGCTTACTGGAAAAATAAAATGAATTTTTTTTTGAAAACCATAGATGCATGGAAAATCATTGAGATGGGATATAGGACACCAACTATAGTAGTAGATAATCAAGAAATTGAAAAACCAATGGATCAATGGATAGACCTTGAAAATAAACTACAGAATGCTAATGCTAAAGCTATGAATTCTATTATTTGTTCATTAGATCAAATTGAATTTAATCGTGTCTCACATTGTCTAACTGCACGGGAAGTTTGGCACATACTTGAAGTGACTCACGAAGGAACCTCCCAAGTCAAAGAATCTCGCCTTGCCATGCTCAGTAGCGAATACGAAAACTTCACAATGGCAAAGGATGAAAGTGTCAAAGAAATGTATGGACGACTTTCTAATATCGTATATAAATCAAAATCTCTTGGAAGATCATACACAGAGTTGGAAATAGTTCGAAAATCCTCAGAGTCCTTCCACGAAATTTTGAAGCGAAAGTTACTGCCATTCAAGAATCAAAAGATCTGAAACAAATCAAAGTTGAAGAACTCATCGGAAATCTCACCACATATGAGCTAGAAATTAAATTCAAGGAAGAACATGAAGGAGGTGATGCGCGAAAGAAATCAATAACTCTCAAAGGAACAACTGAAAGTGAAGATGATGATGATGGTGCAGCAGAACTGGCGTTGATAATAAAGAAATTCAAAGGGTGGAATCACAAGTATGGAAATCCAGCTCTAAATCAACAACTGAAAAGCAGAATAGTCAAAGTTCTAGACAACCCAGAAGAGTAGGAGATCATCTGTCACAACTGCAATAAACCCTATCATATCAAGCCAAATTGTCCTCAAAATCGACTCAGCCAAGGAAAGAAACCGAAAAGGAGAAGTTTTGCAGCTACTTGTGATGAAATTGATGAAGCTGATACTGGCAGTGAGAGTGAAAAAGAAAATTTGTGTCTTCAAGGAGAAGCAACTGACAGTGATGATGACGAGCCAGGGGAGGTATCAAAACCTACTCATTTAGAATTACTTATATATTTTTATGAAGTAAATGGCCGTTTTGAAAGACTTATGGAGAAATACGCTAAAATTGAATCACAAAGAGATAGTTTGATAGAATTAAATAAGCAACTTAATCAATTGGTTAAAAACTATCGAAATAAGAGCCCTAACTGTGATAAGTGTCCATCATTCGAAGAAGAAATTAAAAAATCAGAAATTAAAATTAAATCACTTGAAAATGAAATTCTGATTTTAAAAGAAAGTGAAAACACTAGGAGAGAAAATTCTATTAAAAAGTGCACTTTGTTATTGAATGAAAATGAATCTCTCAAAACACAAGTCCAACAATTACCTACAACTTTAGGAAAATTCTCCAGAGGAGAAAAATCACTAAATATGCTAATAGGGAAATAAACAGTCAATACTATTAGACAAGGACTTGGGTATACTCAATCTGAACGTGTTAGAAGCAAAATTAATCAAGTCAATCCCAAGTGCACGATTTGTGGAAAAACTGGACACAATCACAATAATTGCTGGTATAGACCCAAACGCGTGAAAATCATACCAATTTGGGTTCCAAAAGGCACGAATATAAAATTCCTTAAAGTCAAACAAATCTGGGTGCTAAAAGGAACAAATATAAATTGTTTTGGGTCTACTCAAACTTGTTTTTCAAAATCATCTGTCACTAACAATCATGGACCTATAAAAACAAATAGGTCACAAAAATCTTTCCTTGTGTAGGTATGGTGGCAGGCTAAGGAACAACAAGAGTGGTACCTGGATTATGGCTGTTCCAAGCACACGATGGGCGACAAAACAAAATTCCATAGCCTAGAGAAGTACAAAGGTGGCAGAGTCAAAATGGGTCAAACGGTGTATTATATATCTGCACCATAATCAAATTTCAATAAGCCAGCGATCAACTGAGAAAATTTTGAGCATCATAGTTAAATTTTATAAGGATGAAAAAGGTAAGGTAGTTGATCAAAAAGAAACATCAAGGTATGATTGATCACTTCTTCATCTTACTGCTTTTAGACATTGTATTCTCTGCCTACTTGTATACATGGTTTCAATCATATCCAAATAAATCTCATTTTAAATGTTGTAAAATGATTATAAGGTATTTGTTGCACATCTCACGGTTTGGTCTTTGATGTCCATCTAACAACTTTGAGTTAAACCGGTATTCAGATGCAGATTATGCTGGTAGTTTAGTTGATAGAAAAATTACTAGTGGAATGTGTTTTATGTAGAGACATTCATTATTTGCATCACATTTTCAAAGAAAATATCTGCATAATTTTCATTTAAATCGATTTTCAATTGGCAGACATTTTTTCATAAAACCCTTCCAGAAAATAGTTTTTGTTGACTTCGTTTCAGATTAGACATTTTAAAATTTTGATTTTATATTTATTTTTGGATTTGATCTTAAATGAATACATTAACTAATCTGACTCCCTACTGATTATCGAAAAGATAAATAGTGACTGAAAAAGTGATGAGTGTTGATATTAATCATATATTATGACTTGAGATAGTATATTTAGTAAATTTCTTTAAAAATTTAAACAAGAGTTATAATAACTTTTAATGGTAAAAATTCCATGACCATCTCTATTTCTATCATATTTCTAACGACCATCACTCATTAAAATCCAATATAGTATGTCAAAATGTGGTATTTTAAAAGGGAAATTATTCGTTTTTTTTAAATTAGCAATAGAAACGTCCAAGGTATTCACTCTCATTTAAAAGTCCTCATGGTTATGCATGAGTGAATTACTTGGAATATTTGTTTATGTGCTTTCATGCTCATTTAAAAGTCCTCACGGTTATGCATGTATGAAACACATATCAAAATTGATTATTAAATAGACGAATTGATTCTAATCCCATTTAAAAGTCCTCATGGTTATGCGTGGTTAGAAGATGCTTGAAATTCATTTTTTTATATATAAAAATTGGGAATACTACTAATCTCATTTAAAAATCCTAACGGTTATGCATGGTTAGTAGATATTCAAATTCCTGATATAAATATACCACAAATAGACACAACTATATGGTTTTATATGCCGACATCACCCCTATCACTCTAAAGTGGAATATGCGCCTAACAAAGTATTTATGATTTTTGTTTGATTTTTTATTGAAATTTAATATTTATACTCGATTAGGTATAAATGTTGTATTAATGTCTATCACTTTATCTCAATTTTTCTAACACCATTACTCTTTTGCTGATAACAAAAAAGGGAGAGAGAAGTTAAGATTTTGGTTGGCAAATAATTCAAGTCATATTTTTTATTTGCATATTCCCATCTAGGTTCATTTCCATATTTTTATTTATTTTCGTGCATATATGAAGGGGGAGCTTTGTTATAGAAAGGGAGCATTCAAATAGGGGGAGCAAATAGATTTCATCAATGACCAAATACATTTAATAAATTCAAAATCTTAATAATGTTTGTTATCATCAAAAGGGGGAGATTGTTGAATATGCTAGTATATGATTTTTGTTTGATGATAATAAACATATATATATATATTTATTTAAATGTATTTGTTATTGTACTATTTTGTTTTTCACTTAATTGAATAAATATTTGATGAATAAAATAAATAACACAGAATTCATATTCAAACAAATATTTTATTCAAACAAATATTTTATTACAAATTTAAATAGTACAAACTTCAGCTCTAACTACATTTACACAATTTCAATTACAATTCAATTTCAATTACATTAAAATTTCGATTTACAATTCAATTCCAGTTTTCTATCCAGCATCTGAATTATCTGTAAAATAAACGCTGACGCACTAAAATTGAAAAAGAAAATATTTTGCAGTGCAAATTAAAGTGCGTGTTTTTGAAAATATTATTTGCCTCGGTTATTTGGGTTGTTCGTCATTTTTTTTGAATTCATCTTACACGAACAGCTTGTAACATGCATAGTGTATCACTGTACATGTCATAAGGCCGTGCACATCGATATACACTTGATAAAACTGCAGGGACAGGTGAGCACAAGGTCAAACCCAACCAAATGGTGGATTCAACTCAGGTGCAATGTAATGGTCAAGTACGAGAGTCAATGTTCATGCAACATGAATAAAAGTCCAATGCAATGGCAGGACTCAAATGTACATAACCAGATCACACATGAACACACACCAAAGACAATGCAACAAAAAAGACTACAAAAACTCAGAGCCAGATAGCAAGTATGCTTGTGCACAAGGAAGGATAAAGCTGTTTAACTCGAGGCAAGTATTGTCTTCAATACAACAAGTTCAACTTCAACATGTACAAAGTGATGCACCAAAAAGCGACAAGTATATACATATGCAACATGAAGACTTAAATGAACATGCAACCAAAATATGTGCACCAGACCTTCAATGAACATGAAAACAAGATCAAAACAGGATGCAATGCTTATAAACGCAATGGACCAGACTTCAAGTGGAACTGGACACTAGCTCAAATGTACAAAGACATGAGACCATAATTCATTGCATATATACAGGAGTGTAAAGCATAATGGTACCACATACAACAAGCTAACATACATATATACATGTGTGAACACACATGTATACATATATACATGCAGTGACAACCAGACCAGTTCAATATACAAGCAATCAAGCAACACACAAGGGCTACAACCAAATGTACAAAATCAACCAAATACAGCAATCAGACCATACAAGGTCATCAAAGAATCCAGACTAGATCAGAGTATGTGGAACCAAACCCAGTGCAAACTCAAGTGAAACAAAGTCAGAAAAGGTCATCAAGCAATGGGTCAACAAGGCAACCCAGTTCAAATAAATGCAAATGAAAATGTACACAATTACATATGCAACTGAATACAAGTCCACATGTTCAGTGCACATGTATAAGGTGATGTACACATGGTTGGTCATATGTACAACAAGCTCCAGACTCAAAGAAATGGCATGTATCAAGACAACAATGGGAGCAGTACACAAGCATGAGATGAAGGCTACACAAAGAAACCACCATACATATATATGTATATACACATATGTATGCACACATATGTGTGTGTGTATATATATATATATATATATATTCAGTGCACAACAACTAAACAAGAAGACCAGAGATCAATATGAAGTACAGACCCAACAAACCATCACAAGTCCATATCAATGGCACAAGTACATGGTGTACACAAGTGGTTCCAGTCAAATGCAAGGAGACCAAACCATATAAGTAAAACATGAACCAAAGACCAGAACCAAACAAGTGATCAAGTTTCAAATGCATTCATGGGTCAGCAAGCTTAAATAGGGTCACCAAAACACATATATACATACGTATATGTATGAAGACAACAAACCATCAAAACTGCATGAACACAGGGACAGAGCATGGTACACACGCATTTAGAAAATGGAACAGAGGGTAACAAGTCAAACTTCATCCAGTTCAAGTATACACAAATATACAGTAAAAATTGTGAAGCCGTGAGTCAAGCTTTTGAACAAAATCAGAAGTTATAAGGAAACAATGAACAATTCAAAGCTGGAACAAAGTCAAGAGAGTGAGAAAGTGCAGTAATTATCTCAAAAATTAAAACACCGAAGTCATAGGAACTGACCCAAAGCAATTCACGAAAATTCGAACTCATGAAGAGTACAATGAACAAGTCAAGGCCGAAATAAATGAAGCAAATTCAAAGTCATAGAGCAACACGTATGGATGAACAAGTCAGTGCAATCATCATCATTTAAGCACAATCGAACGGCCAAGCAAGAATTATGAAGAATTCAAACATATTTATACGAACGAAAATATAGGGTGTACGATCCCTATAAAATCCCAATCATCATCATCGGCAGTTCATCAATCGAGTTTAAGCATAACAACGGTAGTAAATAAAGGCAATTCACTTACTAGTTCAAAGCACTAATTCAAACTCGACAATTGAAGCAACCGCATGCACTCAAGCCAAGGAGACGATTGACGAAGCCAATCGAATCATAAATTCACTTCAATCGATCAATATATCCAAGCAGCGTCTTCAATTTTCCAAAACCCTAGCTTTTGAAAAGGAACGAAGCAAACAAAAGATCGGCCGAAGTTTACAGAAGGGAGAAATCCTTATTTCTCATATGTTATAAATCATAGTGGGCCGGTCTACTTTACTTTTGGGCTTAAGTTTTATTAAATAGGGTCTTGGGTTTTATTTTGTTTAGTTGTTTTATTTTCAGTTGTAATTTTCTTTTTTAAACTGTGTAACTTTCTAGTCGTGTGACTAGGTTACGAACTACAGTGGTGTAGTTCGAGAATTCGCAACTCAATGGCTGAGTTGTGGCAGAGTTTTGAGCGTAGAGTTAGGTTAGTCATTAGCGGGTGTCGCAAGTTTACGTGTGTAAGCGTTTGACTACTTAATTCATAGTAGAAACCTTGGGGGCAACACGTAGGCAAGGTTTTGCCAAGTTGGATAAATCTGTGTTGTTCTATTTCCGCTTTTATTATTCTACTATTATCTGTGCTGCAATTATTATATTTATTTCCACATTAATTTTTGTTATTATTAGTATCACCCTATTCACCCCCCTATAGGATGAAATCAATCCTACATTATTTAGGTAGCAAAGAGACTACATGTGTATGGGGATGCTCACCGTTTGTGTAACTAAGTATTTTCTCCCATTTGCGTATGCAGCTTATGGTAAGATTTCTATATTTCCAATAAATATGATTTTGCCCAGGTTTCGGGAAAATGGAATTTTGGGAAATCTAAGGAACATGTTTTGGAAATCCTTTAGAAAATGATTTGAAGATAACAGAGCAAACGAAATATAAAAACTCGAATAAATTTGCTTGCATATTAAAGGAAATAAATGGGTATTATGAGATGGGTGAGGTAAGTTAGTGTGTTGTGTGACATTTACCCATGTACCCTGATGATTTGATTATGCATGATTACCTGCATCATAATAGTGCCAAATAGGACTAGAGTGGAATGTTAAGACACAATTACGCAAGTTCTGTCCATGCTAATAAATGCGATTTCTGTATTGTGTCAACATACTTCATATTGGTTGATGTCCTATGGTTGTGCAAAACATAACAGTTTCACTTAGTCTGTTTTGAGAGCCTAGTTTGCCTCTATATTCCAAGCATATCACATTAAAAAAGCATGTAGATAAGAGCTTTATAATTAGACTGTTATTATCAACATTATGGTAATGATATGCTACATATTATTATTATGCATGAGCTAACTCGAAGATGTAGGAGAAGGGTGAGAAATCATACAGTAAGGAGCTTTCTAGCTTATCTAGTTTTTATTTCCTTGCATGTTATGTTGATTATAATTATGTACTATGGTACTAACTTTGTGGTTGCAGGTAACTCTTTTATATACTCATCCTTAATTGGGCTTTGTTAATTTACGTTGGCTTGATCCTGTATGAGTACGTAGACAACCATATTGGTAACGTGACACAGTCCACTTTCCATTCCTTTTCTGTGTGTATGTAACGAGATTGCAAGCTAAGTTGATATTAACTTCTACTTTAGGAAAGAGCAAAGAGAACCATTGTTGATGACCACAATGGAGTTTAGTCGTGAAGGACATTGTAGTTGGCAACACCATTGTGAGTTTTACTTATGATTTTATACCGCGAGATAATTATAGTACGTCTGTTTAATCAATAACTATACACCACTCTGATAATTATTTATGTTATTGACTATATTGATTCTATCACGTCTTACCCAATGACTATATAAGTTATATCGTATCTTGTAGTTATATTATATAATTATGGATAGTAGAGTTGTTTGTTTTGGTCAACGCTTCAATTTTTGGTGCTTCAAATGGGGGTCGAATATCGGGTCACCACATTTGAAAACAAAGTTAATATGATAAAGTGATGGTTAACTAGTGAGTTCAGATCAATATGGGAAATATGCAATGGGAAATACTATGCAGAGGCAGTGCATGGTTACAACATCTATCACGCACTGGCTCTCCGAGGTGATATTGAAAATCACACCATTAGATTACTTGAACATCAATATGGTGTTCTAACTACGTGATTGTTTCAATAATCACACAATTCGACTTTTGTGATATAATAGAATTTTCCAGTTAAGAAAAAATAAAAATAAAAATGAGTTTATCTCCTTTGATTGCTGAACCATTTCATCATCCTCATTAGAATCCATTGATCTAAAAATAAATTGGATTTCTTTTATTAGAATTTAAAACTAGGGCTTGTGAACACTACTAATTTAGTAAACTAATTTTTTGTTGTGTGTACAGAAAAATAGGATAGAGAAAAATAACATTGGCATTTTAATCCAACTAATATTTCGAAATTTAAAGGTGCTACTCAAGTTTGATTAGAATTTGACTTACATTTGTTTACTCATGCTATGCTTGTTACTTCTCTTAAATTTACGAGAATGTAGACCTAATAAAAGCCCAAAATTCAAATTATGCACAAAACTAGTTCAGCTATTAACGCTCGGCTCGAAAGTTCCTTTTATCGGTTTTGACTAGTTTTGGACGACTCTTTATTTCATATGTTGTCATAACCTTTTACGTGTTGTCATAATCATTAATTATAAGTTTTTCCCCGTTAGTTATTATTGGTTATAAAACCGGTGAAAATCGATGAAATGTAATTTTAATAGTAATTCTTAACCTATTAAATTGGGGTGTTTTGAAAGGTTTTTAACATTTTTTTTATAATTATACCACTACTAACCATACTGTAAAACTAATCTTCATAAAATTAGAGAATAAATACAAGAACATACAGTAGGCTGGTTTTATTTAAACATTTTATTTTACTTTACACACACCTAAATTTAGCACAAAACATCACACCTTTTTGTTACTTTACATACACCTTCAAATTTACAGTTCCACCCTTAAGTAGCTTTTAGCCCTTTATAGTTTTAATTCTCTTCTCTTCCAGAATTTACGTAGAAACCATAACAGAAATTCTTTCGTCCAGTGAGACAACTGCGAGAAAAAAATACATTTATATTGGGGTTATTACGAGGAAAAAATAAAATCATAGTAGACCCTCTACACTGTTCTTTTATGTACCGTGTATCGATGTTGTGTTCATCACGAATTAAGCATCTCCTCACTTGCCGTAGAAAATTGTAAAAAAAACAAAAAACAAAAAACAAAATTTACATCTATTTATCAGATTCTGCTTCATAATCATAACCATCTTTTATTTCTACTTTCAAAATCAAAATCTTCTTTTAATTCCAACCCTATATCATTCTCATCTTCCACAATTTCCTTTACTAAATAATAAGGCTGATTCTATTCACGCACCGTTTTCCTCCTTTCACACCCCGCTACTTTATCAATTTTCATTTTTTCCAAAATTGTCTCTATCTTCGATGGACAAGATTACGTTTAAAAGAAATAATTGCGTACAAAAACTCTAAAGGAGCGTGGAGCGATGTTCATGTAAAAACCTCACTCAGTCCAAACGAGATTCGTGTAACAACTTAGTTCGGACCAAGCACGATTTATGTAACAACCTAGTTCGGATCGAGTGAGATTTGTGTAACAACCTAATTCGAACCGAGCGTGATTTGTGAATAAACAACGTCAAAGCTGAACGAAAGAAAAAAGTGGAGTGTAATGATTATTTGTAACTAAGTGGGGTGCGAAAGGAGGAAAGAGGGGTGAAAATAGAACTAGCCAAATAATAATAATTTAATTTACTATATTTGTTGGGTTAATTAGGGTTTTGGGGTTTCACATGGTAAAAAGTATAATAATTAAAGTGTACTATTTAGCAAGTAAATGGTATTTTCGCTTTTAATTCCTTTTAAAAAATGCACGGTGTATATAAGGGAAGGTGTCCAAATAGAATTTGATTAACCATATCTAATGTTGCTTGTGGAAAATTCTAAGATTGGTGTATGTTAAACTGCTTAACCAGTTAAAACCTCGCATTGTCAAAACTGGCTCATCACCGTGCTACAAAACTCCAAACCGAGCCAAGTGTTGCCTTAACTCTTTGTCCAAATCCAGTCCTCAAATGACGGTCAAATTGTAAGATTTTCTCCTCTTGAACTTTAGGGTTTCAAGTTGGAAAGCTAAACGAACTCAAAGGAAATTAAAATTGCAGGCTAATGCACTGGCAACCAAAGCTAGGCACGGCGCTTAACAGCCAGATTCTGACAGAAGCCTGTCAATGCGCAGAAGATTCGCTCAACGCCGTCAAAGATGGCCGGTGGAAATCGTCGCTGACATTCTACCGTCCGATGAACAGGGAGATGTCGTCCATGGCGGGTGGTCAAGGCGGCGGCAGCGGCGATCAAGTCCGAGATTTCCTTGGATTGGCTTTACATGAACAGCCGAACAAGTATTATTTCATACTTCGAGCTAACAAACTTATTATGGAAGCCGATTCATCCATTCAGATTGTCATGGACAAGCTGCAGAGTTATAAAGCTAGGGTGGTCCTCAATTTTGAGGTTCTTTCATCCTTATCATCTTTTTTTGTTGTATTCCTTTTTTATTGATTGACACGTCCGTTTGTTCCCAACTTTGAATGGCTGAAGGCTGAATTCTGAATAATCCCTTGCTTGTTTGTTTGCATTTTAATACTTCTGATTAGAATTAATAATCATGTTTCTTTGGACAAGAACGTCCTCGTTATCAATTGGTTTTTAGATAAAGACTATTAAAAATAGAAAATTTAAATTTCAAATGCTTTAAATTAACAAAAGTTTGAATTAAAAGAAGGGGGAATTAATTTAAAGGACAAAAATTTGTATACTTTTAGCCTCAAGGACACGACCTCAATATTTTAACAACAGGGACAAACATTCTTTCAAAATTATTCATAAGGACAAACATTCTTCCAAAATTATGAATAATTCCCAAATTATTCATAAGGACAAACGTTCTTTCAAAACTGCTACCGAACTAAAAACTGATATCTAAAAACTGCTACCGATAACTACAAACTGATACCTACAAACTGCTATCAATAACTAAAAACTGATACCTAAAGAAAGTTGTTCTTCAGACTAAAATACTGAAGGTCTGTCCTTGAGGCTAAAACGCTGAGAAATTTTGTCATTGACAATAATTTCCTGTTAAAAGAAATATATTAAATGAAGTAGTAAAAATGTTAATTTTGAAAAATATTTTTTCATATTAATTATGAATTTTTTAACATTTGAAATTATAATTAATGAAAGCAATGAAGTTTTGACTTTTAATTTCAGAATTTTGTATGTCTAATTAAACAAAATAGTTTTCAAAACTTTTAATTCTGAAAATTCCGATTTAAAAATCTTGAATTATCAAATTTATTATTTTCAAAAAATGTAGACTTTAAAAGTATACTAGATTTTGCAAATTTGGATCTTTTGAAATTTGGAGATTTTAAATGTTAATATTGAAATTTCAATTTTGCATTATATTTGTTAATTTTAGCAAGGGTATAAAGTGAATGAACTATCATTCAGAATTTACAAATAAAAATAAGCAAGAAAAAAGTTGTGAATACTTTTGTATGAATATGTTGATTTAATCAGAACACTAAGAAAAAACTAACAACATAAAATGTTTTGATTTAGAAATCAGAAGTTATATTTATTTTTGACAAAAACAGACACGACCGTAGTATGGGATTTAGAAGTTATATTCATTCTTAATAAAAACAAACACGACCTTAGTATGGGATTTATCCTGATAATTATGTTAAGAATATTCATTTAGTTGATAGTTACTCATAATTAAGTTGATTTGGATTTTGAATACAATTGACAGATGTGCTCAAGACAACTTCAAGTCCAATCATAATATCATCTTCATTTTATTTCAAGTGAATAAAAGGACTAGACCACACAGAATTCTTTAATCTTTTCATATTCAGATACTACTTGGAATTTATGTTATGTTATCACTTTTCATTTAGTAGATAATTATTCCTAATTTTATCGATCCAGATAAATTTCAAACACAAATTGATGGATGTGCTCAAGACAACTTCAAATCCAATCACATTGTTATCGTTATTTTTAAAGATAGAGAGAAGTAGGACTTCCAAATGATACAAAGTTCATTTATTTTGATTTAGATGGGGATTACGTGGGTTTGTAAACCCTTTTATTTTTTTGTATGTTCAGGTGTTATTGGGAATGTTATTAGTAGTTATGATCTTTTTATATGTAGGGTTTCCAGTACAAACTTGGTGACTTCCAATTGAGAGTTGGAAAGTGTGTTCCTAACATGTCTGAAAGCCTGAGGGGAATAATGATGGAGGTATGATATGTTCCTTTCTGCACATAGAAGTACCTCTAGTTATGTAAACCATGTTGCTTCTATGACGCACCAAGGTATGACCATATGTTCCGGTTGAATCAAAATTGTACGAGCATTCACATTAAATTTGTGAACATCTTAGAACTTAAGTCATTTCACGATCATTTTTTAATCTATTAAATTATAGTAAAATAGATGAATTTTCTGCTCTCATGTTAATTATAGGGATTTCCTCCTTGCTTCTTAATTCTCTCAACTCCTTAATTCTCCCAAGATATTTTATTTTCAAATCCATGCAATTTAGCATTATTATAACTATCATAAAGTTCCGCTACTTCCCTCTATTATCATTTTACATTTTAATATCAAAATTTAATAATTTCAACAAATAATTATAAAATTCTCCTAAACTTTATTAAATTATTTTATATTCAAGTTCATATATCTTTATTAATAGTTGGAATAGAAGCACAATCTTTTGGTTCGACCATGAACTTCCCAAAATACCTCTATATATAACTTTTTAAATATTAAATTGTTATTTCATATAATCTCTCCAATAAATTAGAAGATAAAATCTCTCTGTAATTACTTTAGACGTATTCAAACCTAGATGTTGATTTCAATTATCTTTCTTTAATAATAGTTATAATAACTTTGGTGTCACCCTTTTTTGGTATCAACGTGAACTACCAAAAACGTCCATCTATATATTATCAAATTTTAATAACTTAATAGGATCTAACAATTAAACATGCTTAAATATTCAGAACGCTTCTGAAAATAGGATCTAAAATTAAACATCCTTTATAAATTCAAAATACTTTTTTATAAATATACAAATCTTAATATCACTTGAAAATAAAAAAATTATTTTTTTGACTGATTTAAACATATACAAATTATAAGGAAAACAATTCACGCGTGAAGCGCGTGCCGTAACACTCATTTAAATAAATTGAGTGATCTAAAATTAAAACTTTTAATTAACTAATATTAGTTATTTGGTTTAATAAATCGAACGAATGACAATTCAATATATTGTATATCACACTTATATATCGATAAAAGTTGTAACTTATATTTATTATTAGTTCTCTTCATTATTCTACGTTCAAGTTTACTTAATTTATTTCTTTATAAAATTAGTAATTTACGACAAAGAAAAATATACTTGAGTTTTCTTTCTGAAGTTGGTATTTTATTACAAACAAGCATATACACAATTTTTTCATTCTAAAATTGGTATATTATTACAAACATGTACAACGTTTTTTTTCTTTTTAAAATTTGTATATCAAATGAATTCTTTATCATTAATATTTTTTTATTAAGAATAACATTGCATTAATGATAAGCGATGAATTTTGTAGTTTGTAATATTAGAAAATAATGAATATTTTCAGTTAATATCTTTTGTGGAAATTCAATCTATATATCATTTATCTTTTAAACAAATGTACTAAAAACTAAATGTTAAACTCAAAATTCATGTATATAAATATTTATCTTGAAATTTATAAAATATCAATTTAAAATTAAATAAGAATACAAACTTTCATTTAGTTTCTTCAAAAATAATAAATCATTATTATTTACGACAATGGCAATTTAATTTTTGATACAAATATAAAAATACCTAAATCACATAACAAAAATTACATACTTAAAAATAGTAAGTTTATACATAACTCAACTATCTTAACAAATTCACCATGTATTGTATCATAAATTCAATTAATTAAAAATATTTGTAACATTATTTTTCTAAAACATATCGTGTGCAACACACAGGCTACGCACTAATATAGTAATATAATTGCACGCACAAGTGTGTATGTCCACTCATTGGAGACTTTAATTTTGTTTTAATAGTGGGAAATAGTTTTATTCCAACAATGTTTTTCTTTACTGGAAATTAGGATTCGGTTCTTATTTTTCCATTAATGCCCGAAAAACTCTTCTCAAAAACAAATTTCACGAAACAGCTTTGTCAAAGTTACAAGTAAAATTATGCATTTTAAACTGAGTATATATATATATATATATATATATATGAGGCATTTCACTAGAAGGACAACCTTTGTAGTCCAATTAGTTTCTAGGACACACATCAACAAAAATTAATTTCAAGGCCAAAGTCAGCAGAATAATTACTTTTAAGAACAGAGTCAGCAGTCCAATTATTTTCAAGGACATAATTTCATAGGTTTTTAGGCCTTGAAAACTAATTATTTTGAATTTTGTCCTTAAAAGTAATTATTTCAGTTGTGTGTTCTAGAAACTAATTGCACTTGCCAAAGAGGCCCTTGTGGCTAATTTCCACTATATATATATATATATATATATATATAATAGTAGTTAAGGTGCTAAGGCACAAAAAGGCGCAAGCCTTGAGCCTTGGGCCTTTTTGCGTGCCTTTTATACAAGTTTGATCCACTATTTTACTAACTGCAAATTAAATTTTAAACTATATTTTATAATTCATTCAACTATTTAAATATTTTATTATCTAAATTTTAAATTTTAAACCATATTTTATAATTCATTCAGCTATTTAAATATTTTATTATCTAAATTATAACAATTTTGTAAATTAAAATTTAAATTTTGCAAAAAGGCACCTTAAACTGCAAAAAAGCGCACTCAAACTGCAAAAAGACGCACAACGTGTGCTTGAGCCTTTTTTGAGCCTAAGCGTGCCTAGGCGCACGCCTTGATAACTATGATATATATATGCAGTTAGAACTGCAAATAGTTGCAGTTTAAAATACAAATATTTGCAGTTCTACTTGCGCATTTTTGTAAAACAAAAAATTGCAGTTCTGGTTTCAATTATCTGCGGTTTAAACTGCATAGTTTCGTTGCAAAAGTTGACAGGTGTTTCGTGACTTTTTTTTGGGAGGGGCGGAAGTGTATTTTAAAACTTTTTTGGATGTTTGAAAAAATGTCACTTTTCTTTATTATTGTGTGATTTACGTGAAAAGTTTTGATCATCTTGATGCAAAAAGTTTGCAAACCAATTTGAAGAAGATGAAATAAAGGAAAAACCTAAGAACAATTTTAGTCTGAAGGACATGAGTTTTAAAGTTTAGTCCAAAGGACAACAAATGATATGTTCATATAGCATTACACATATATAATAATGCTATATTCATATAGCATTACACATTCTTTTCGAAATGCTGACTATTCCTTTGGTGGTGTATGCTAACTATTTTTTTGGTAGGTTTCCATAGTAATTATCTGGATGCGTTCTTTTGGTATTTTTCTCATGTTTTCTACCGTTCAGTATTGTTTCATTTTACATTCATGTTTCAGTTATTCTTTATATTGTTTCATTTATTCTTTATATCTGATTATATTGGCCGTGTTTAGTGTTGATTGATTAATGAAAACTGCAACTGTGTGGTGGGATTATGGTTGGTAGTGCTACTGTAACTTGCATATGAAATTTTGGAGTATATTTTGGAGGAAGTTGGATAGTGAAGAGGTGTACAACTCAACTTTTAATTTTAAAGGTGAAAGATACGAAAGTGTGGTAAAAGGCAAGGAAGGACAAATTCGTTAGTGGATGCTTAAAAATGGTGCCTTCATTCATGTCCATATTGCCTTTATCTTTCAGGACATGCTGTTCTTACAAATACTTTAGTAGGTAATAAAAATGTTCTTGAAAAAAATACACATTGAATTCAAATAGTAAATTTAATTTTCCGTTTCTTACCGTTTCAGTTTTTGATATGGTAAAATGTTAAGATAACAAGTGTATAATTTCTGTTATCAAAGGTGAAGGAAAAGGAAAATTAAGAAAATTGAATCATAAATGTACTGTTTTTAACTTAAGGTGATGACAAGTTCATATATTTTTGACCCAAATTTGTTTTTGTCAACCTTTAGTTAGGTCAAATTAGGGTGGACGTCTAGCCAAATACTCCTGGGATTTAGTTGTACTTATTTCTATCATATTCTTTTGAAATTTTGAGGTTTGTGTTACGTGCAAAGTGTATGAAATAACTAAGTTTTAGGATTTTGTGAAGTATGGGTATACTCGAAGTAGAATTGGAGGAATAAAAAACAAAGATATGGGTGAGTAGTTAAAAGACAAGAAAGTAGGACAAATTCATCTGTTATGTACTTTTGTATTCATTGTTGTGCCCTGTAGTCATGTACATGAAAACTACTTCTTGTTATGTCCTTTAGTCCTTTAATCTTTGTTCTAGAACTGCCGAAGCTCCATGAAAATATAATGCTATATGAATATATTATTTTGTTGTCTTTCGGCCCATAATTTAAACGTGTGTTCTTCAGACTAAAATTGATTTTTCCTTTAAACTAATTTCCTCTTCGAAGAATATATATATTTTTTCTTCTTTTTTTATTTGCAAAATTTATGATATTTTTTCTCACTGTTCATATCCAGGCTTTAAATGAAAGAGCTTACACACAGCCACTAATCAATATAGTTATGCTTCTACCCTATAGGATTATATGTGCACGTTTGTGTATGTTCACACATTATTATAAGCTTTTCAAAAACAATATTTGTGTTAATATGCATTATGTACTTTGATATAATGATGTAAATAATAGTGTTTTATCACATACATGGCTTGTCATAAGATTTATTGATTTGAATTTTAACAAAATAGATATTCGGGTATATGTATACATGTGCGCACGTGCGCACACCATTCCCCCTCCTCCCTCCCCCCTCTCCCCGCGCTTACTGACATGGGACACTCAATTAGAATAGAAAATAATGACAAAATGGATCTCAACCATTAGATTGCTCTCTGATTTCAACCTTATGTGATTTGGTGAGATTTAATGGTCAAGATCCATTGTGTCACTTTGTGTGTGTGTGTGTATGTGCATATAGCTAGATTCAATGACACCCCTTATTTAGCACCATGTAGTAGCCCCCGATATCAGTCACAAGTTTCTATTTAAATATTTGTTTAAATATGAACTTGTGGCTGATATCGGGGGCTACTACATGCTGCTAATTAAGGGGTGTCATTGAACCCAGCCCTATATATGTATATACACACACACACACATACAGAGAGATATACAAATCATTTCGAATCATCCCTGGTTCATGCTTTGATATCTACAATTGTTCCAAGTCAAACAATTTTTCGTAGATATGATCTAGTTCATATCAACATCATATCTATGAAATATTAGCTCATTTCGATATTTCTAACTCATGGAAAACCATTTTATATACATCAGTTATTAAAATTGTTTAGGGTCTATTTGGTTTCATTTTATATTTTGTGTTTTTAACATTCATAACAAAATATGAGGATAGCAGAAGAAAAAGCTAAAATTTGAGGTCATCGCGACGACATTGGAGGGATGGCAGAGGGGATAGAGGGACGGAGAAGAGAATGAATTGTTTTCCATTCCTTTGTTATTTCTCAAAATACAGAAAACAAAGTAATTTTGTTTTCTAGTTTATATGTTAGCTTCATTTTCCGGATTGGTTGTTTTTTAAAAATACAGACGTTGTGTGTACGGTTTTTGGACGAAAATACAAGATTAAAAAATTGCAAACCAACCGGGGCCTTAGTATTTGACCATTTAATTTTGGATATTATTTTTAGTAGGGTGGGAGTATCAAAATAATCTATTTTTATGTGGAGATCAAGGTTTTAAATCTCGCCATCTCGGTCGAGATCTCGTTTTCAAGCCTGGGCGATTCGAAACAGGCTATTTCGTTTGAATCTCGTCTGATCCAAATCTCAGACGATATTTCAATATCTCGTTCGGTATCTCGGACGAGATTTAACAGCGAGATATCGGCCGTGTTGTTGAATTTTGGAAAAAAATCGTCTCTTTTTCCGTGTTGGGCTAGCTCATCCTTTACCTTACTTTAAGCCTTCTTAATTGTACTTTTTTAACCCTTATTTCTTATATAAATCTCATTTAATCTTCATCTCTTATTTTACGGCAGTAACGAGTGTAAGAAGATGATAAAATCTACATCGATTATGTTAAGTATTTCACTTTATGATTTTCATTTAGGTTTCTGATCCAAATTAATTTACATCCGATTTCATTTTTTTTTTCGACACTTTTTTGAGTTTTTTTTCTAACCCTATTTTTTTGCGGCTACAAATTTTGGGCTTCACTTATTTAACTTTATGTTCCAAATGGATTCCCAATTTGATTTCATTTAGTTTTTGCTGCTATAAATTTTATCCTCAAGGCTTATTTTTAAGCAATAAAGGAATTCTCTTTCATCTATTAATTTCATTTGATGATTACATGTTCATTCATACATCATTTTTTTTGCTTTTCTTATAATATTACTAAATGTTTGAAAATTGTTTGTACTATGTGTTATCCCGCCTTTTGGCAAGGCCGTGACACCAAGGACTTGACTAGATACCGGTAACAGATCGTCTCGGAAGTCGGTTACACATAAGGATCGCTACGGGTATCGATGAAATTTGTTCAAGTCCGGATCGGGCTACAATTGATAAGACACGTCAAGCAAAGCCGTGGGAACCAACGATCCAAGTTTCAAATCAATCCGAGTTCGTATGCTCGAGATATTGTCGACAAAAGATGGAGTAGAACATCCTTAGTTCGGATCCGTAGGCGAAGCCTAGGTTCGAATCCATCAGGTAGATATTGCCTCGAATCCATGAGGAAGAGAGTAGTTCGAATCGATCAGAAGAGAATTGCTTCGACTCCATCAGCCCTCCTTTGCTTCGACTCCATCAGCATGGAAGCTCTCGTTCGAATCCAGGAGATATAGTTCGCCCTCGACTCCACCATCTTCGAATCCACTCAACTGGAAGTCCTCGAGTCGAACATCTTCGAATCCACTCAACTGGAAGTCCTCGAGTCGAACGTCTTCGAATCCACTCAACTGGGAGTCCTCGACTCCACTATCTTCGAATCCAAGTCATGGATTCGACCCAGTCAAACAGGAGTACAAAACGGATCGAAGCGAGAGACACGCGCCACGTCGCAGCAGGCATCGAGTCGACCGAATCGATTCGAAGTAAGATCGATTCGAAGTATCCCTGTTCTCCAGAAATGCAACATTGAATCGATCATATCTCGAGTTCTACAAGTCCAAATGCCATGAAATTTTCACAGAAGCTCAAACACATGATGAAGAATGTGCACGCCAAATTTCAGCTCGATTGGATGCTTTCTTGATCGATTCGAACCAAGGGTCGAATCGATCCCAAAGTGGGCCCGGATCTCCAGATTTCGGCCATGTGGGCCCCCTGACGTACCAGAACTGGTCTCCCCTCATTTTAGGCGAAATATCAGCCTCCTACACCTATAAATAGACCCCCTGGTCATTCAGAAAAGAGGTCGGAGAATTCTAAGTACTGAAGAGCGCCCAAATTCTGCCATATCTACTCCAGAACACCGCCGCTGCTTTAGATTGAGACTTAACTTAGAAATTCAGTTGTATTACATTATAAACTACTGTAACCTTCAAGTATCGAGCAATAAAATCATCAAACTTCATAGTGGACGTAGGCAAAACGCCGAACCACTCTAAATCGCTTGTCTTTGCAATTTACTTTCTGTTATTTGGAGTTTTTGTTAGATAATCCACAGTTTTAATTTTCATTCTTCACTTTTATCTCTTCAAAAACTTCCGAAGAGTGTTGTGCCCATTTTTGGTACAAACACTTTGGTGCTTTCACTGAGAAAAAACCAGCTTTTTTCTCCTGCTCCTTGGATCTACCATCGATACCGGATTGCACAAATCCAAGAGGAAGATCCAGATCTTTGATTCACAGTCCTTCCATTCTACTCAGATTTGCATAAAATCTAGGAAAAGGATTCATCATTCAAAATGGTTAGCACGAGAACCACTTCTACAGCTGCTGGACAAGAAGGCAGGGATGGACAAAATCCTGCTCAACAGCAGCCATCCAACCAAGACAACACTGCCCACTCAGATCCGTCTGGGGCAGTCACTAGACAAGAATTCCAAGTATTACTACAAGAGCTGACTCAGAGTCGACAGCAATTAGCTGAACAGTTGCGTGCCAATATCGAATTGACGAACCAACTGAACCGCCAGGGCCGTAGGAGGTCCAGAAGGGATGATGTTTCCCGCTCGTCCACTGAAAGTTCTGCTTCATCAGACTACTATCACAGATCTACCCGTCCTCGATTAGACGGGGGTCATGCACAAACGACCGGATATCAGCCCGCTTTGAATGTTGGACAGTTGAGGGCAGGACCGTCATCCAGCTTTCAGGCCGGGCCCTCCACACAAGGAGGCCCTACTACACAGCATACCACGGACAATCATGCCACAGCTGCCACAATAGAAACAAGGGTTGATACCCGAAATCTCTCAAAGCCAAATAATCGGCAACGTGGGCGTACTCCTGAACCGTACGTCTTAGAGGACGCTGAGCCAAGGAGGCAAAATTTGGACCGTCGACAGCGCCCGGTCCGAACTCGCGCTGTGGAACCCGAACACACCTTAGCTCGACAAGCTCAAAATGTAGCAATGCCAGACATCTCGACTATGATACGTCAGATGATCCGCGAAAGCCAGGGCCTTACCAATGATGACTGGGGACTTTCCCGTAGTCACACTCCCTTCACAGACGAGATACTGAATGCTGAACCCCTCCGGCGATTCAGAATGCCAACCCTTCCTATGTACGAAGGAAATTCTGATCCCAATCAACACATCTTGAAATATGAATGGTCGATGAGCGCCGCAAGGGCCGATGACGCAGTAAAATGTCGAAGTTTCCCCATCTCTCTAGGTGGAATTGCAACGATGTGGTTCACGAGATTGCCACTTAGGTCTATCTCTTCATTTGATCAACTGGTTAAGAAATTTGTGGAACAATTTCGCATGCATGTCGCTAGACCCAAAGATGTCAACACCTTATCCAGTGTTACCCAAGCTCGAGGGGAAACGCTAAGGCGTTACTTAGAGAGATTCCATGCGGCATGTGTGGAGATTAGTAATCCCAACGACAACTCAATCTTGATGGCATTGACAAAGGGGATTGACCCTGATTCT
The DNA here is from genome assembly GCA_030737815.1 of Allium fistulosum. Lineage (NCBI taxonomy): Eukaryota > Viridiplantae > Streptophyta > Magnoliopsida > Asparagales > Amaryllidaceae > Allium > Allium fistulosum. The sequence goes on along the minus strand of CM060903.1, from coordinate 1,423,205,887 downwards.
GAGTTTGGAAACTGGTTAGCCGGAAAACCACCCGCATCGTTGGACCGTTTCTACTCCAAAGCCGCACAATTCTTACGGCAGGAGGACGCGAAACAGTCTAGGAAGCAGGACGATGAGGGACCCGGGAGCGAAGGAATACAGAACAATGTAGCAGTAAAACAGTCCGGTGACAATTCCGGAAAAGTTCAGTTGAACATACAGAACAAGCAAACGCAGCCAAGAGGTAACAATGGTCAAAATAAGAAAAGAGATCCAAATCGGGGTCCACGACGTGAGGCTCCAATGTTCGATAATTACACACCATTGAATACATCGTTGGAAAATGTATACCTACAGACTTGCAATACTATGCAATACAAGAAGCCGGCTCCGAAGCAATCGTCGGAGAGGCAGATTCAAACAGGGAAGTTCTGTAGATTCCACGAAAGTTATGGCCACAACACCAATGAATGTCGACACTTGCAGGACCTCATTGAGAAGTTGATCAGAGAGAGAAAGTTAGATCAGTTTGTGCAGGCACCGCAGTCTGAAGGGGCGGGCCCCTCAAATCAAAATCATGTTCAGAATCCAGAAAGACAGGAGGAACCAGGTCGTGTCGGAGGAAGACTGGTAATTAATGTTGTAAGTGATAGTCCTCGTACAGCGAAGCGAAGCTGGGGAGAAATGAAATCATATAACAACTTGGTTAGACGAATAGACTTTGAGTACGATGATAACTTGGACAATAAACCTTCGACCAAGCGAAAAAGAGCGATAATTAACGACATCACTTTCCGAGACAACGATATTGATTATGTCGGAAGCCCGACTACCGACCCACTCGTGATATCGGCACAAGTAGGTCCAGCTTGGATGAAAAGGATACTAGTTGACTGCGGGAGCTCTGTGAATATCCTTTTCATACATGCTTATAATCAAATGAGGATGAATCCCAGAGACTTGGAACCTTGCCAAACTCACCTCCATGGATTCAACGGTAGCTCTACCGTACCTATTGGGGTGGTGAAGTTACCAGTTAGGTTGGGATCTAAGGAACATAGGAGAGTTCGAACATTACAGTTCACTGTGTTGAACATAGTTTCGCCGTACAACGCTTTCTTAGGACGACCTGCCCTTACTGAATTCAGAGCCGTAATTGCCCCATGGTGCTTGACCTTAAAGTTTCCCACCGTCAACGGAGTTGGAGTCGTCCAGGGCGATCAGGTTGACTTGAGAACAGTCATACACCGAAAACGAGTCGCCCGATTACGCAATGCCGAGGACCGACTCAAAACTTTTGAACGCAATAAGATTGTCATTAAAAAAGAATACCCAGCACTACTGCACATGAAACCAACATGGAAGGGATCACATGAGATTAAGCAAGAGCTCGGGGATGATGTATATGAAATGACGACCGCTGATGGTCTAGCTTCACCAAAGGCCTTGGATAGCGAAAGACTTCGTCGCTATCACACATAACAGGCTATGTTTATCTATTTAGTTTCAATTCTGTTTTAGAATCTGTTTCTGCATTTCGAAATTAGAATCTGTAATAAGGCAACTGACTTTGCCATGTTTTCTTATTTCAGCAATAAAATGCCATCTCTTTGAACCAGAGCTGTGATTCATTAAATACAATGTACAACATCACGATGCACGAAGAGCTAAATTCCATCACACAATGGAATTTATTCAAGTAGGGAGTGACTATGAAGCAATCAACCACTCACCAAATGAAACCCGAGCTCGGGGGCAAGCCATCACATCAGGCCAGAAATGGGTTGATACACGACAACTTTTTCCTTAACTCCGTGCTCCCAGAGTGCGAGGCGGAGTATAAACATTTCCCAAAATCCCAGAGTACTCCGAGAGCGCGAGCTGGGTACAAAACTTTTTAATCAACTCCGTACTCCCAGAGTGCGAGGCGGAGTATAAACATTTTCCAAAATCCCAGAGTACTCCGAGAGCGCGAGCTGGGTATAAATATCAACAAACTCCAGCTTTCGAGAGCGCGAACTGGAGTATGAACATTAACTAACTCCGTACTCCCAGAGTGCGAGGCGGAGTATAAACATTTTCCTAAACCCCAGAGTACTCCGAGAGCGCGAGCTGGGTATAAATATCAACAAACTCCAGCTTCCGAGAGCGCGAACTGGAGTATAAACATTAACTAACTCCGTACTCCCAGAGTGCGAGGTGGAGTATAAACATTTTCCTAAACCCCAGAGTACTCCGAGAGCGCGAGCTGGGTATAAATATCAACAAACTCCAGCTTCCGAGAGCGCAAACTGGAGTATAAACATTAACTAACTCCGTACTCTCAGAGTGCGAGGCGGAGTATAAACATTTTCCTAAAACCCCAGAGTACTCCGAGAGCGCGAGCTGGGTATAAATACCAACAAACTCCAGCTTCCGAGAGCGCGAACTGGAGTATAACCATTAACTAACTCCGTACTCCCAGAGTACGAGGCGGAGTATAAACATTCATCTAACTCCGTACTCCTAGAGCGCAAGGCGGAGTATAAACACGCATCAACTCCACACTAATCCCCAATACTGGGGGCAGGACCATAACACATAACAAGTTGAAGACAGAAAGGGAATAGATTTTCATTTCTACTATCAACAAAAAGAATCTGATTACAAAATGGTTCAAGAAATTGCTACTAGTGGGAGCCGAATCCACATCTATACACGGTTATGGAAGAATCAACAAAATGCTACCCTACACAACAAAGATTTAAAGAAAGAGTTCAATCTTTCTTCCTTATCTTCTTCTTCGGGGTAGCTCCGCCCGATCCGCTGCCCGATTTTCTCCTCAACCGCTTACTCTTTTCAGGCTTGCCCTCCGGCAGCGATATGATGTCAACGTCTTCCTCAGAACTAGAGGTGACGGAAGTTCTCCTAGGAGGTCGAGCTGGAGGCATGGGAGTAGTAGCAGGAGGAGGGACAGGAGCGGTCTCGATCAATACGGTACCGCCCGGCGAAATCACCATTAACGGAGCAGGCCCGGGCGGATTCACACCAGCATTCCCTGCTGCCATCTCGGCATCAATCTCAGCCATAACATCGTCCTCACGGGATACTTGGGCCGCATCGGATGTGCCAATAGCTGGCATGGATGAACTAACGGCCGGAGCGGCCCCACTCACAGCATCGGACGGGTTGACAGAGGGATCGATGGGTTCATTGAGAAGTTCCTCAATCATTTGAGCGTTGAAAGAAAACATATTTGCATCTCCCTCTTCGCCGATCAAGGTAGAAGTCGTGATGGCTTCAGTAAAAACAACCCCCTGTGTTTGATGTGGAACTGATAAAGCAAGAGGCGCAGAAACAACGACTTCAGTCACTGAAATGCGACAAAACGAAGATTGTTAACCAAGTGTGTTGCTTAAAGTTCTCCACAACTAAACTACGAGAAGCGTTCAAATACCTTCCTTAGTCTGGACCGAAACGTGGGAGGAATCATCGGTTGAAGATAATAACGGTTGGTCAGGATTATATGCAGGAACAGATTGGGGATCTACCGCACCAGTGGTTTCGGGCAATGTTGGGATTACGGCTCCAACACTTGCCTCGTGATGCGCGGTCCCCGAACCTTCGCCTGTCTCTAAAGATTGAACGCCAAGCTTTTCTCTCGCCATAGAGATCACCACCTCATGAAGGGTCTTCCTCTCATCCTCGGTGAGCAAACGCATCTCCAGCTCAAAGTCGTCAAATGTTTCATCTGGATGCACTGCCTTCTTCTCATTCACCAGCCGGGTCCAGGCATTGTACAAGATCATGGAGTCATCTCCCAGCCAAGCTAAATTTCTATGCTCCAGCACATTAGCGTTGTACGTGACAAGGAGATCGTCGAACTCAGCGTCTAGCCTGGACCTCTCCTCCAAAATCTTTTCCTGGATTTCTGCTTCCGCAGACTTAGACTTGACCGCCACCGCAGCAAGTTCGGCCCTAAGAGATACCGCTTGGTTGCAAGCCTCTTGTGCAGTGGCGTTTGCGTCATCCTTCTCCTTCACCATTTCAGCGAATTTGGCCTTGAGCTCGTTCAACTCTTTAACGGTTAAGTCTCGCTCAGCTGCAACGGTGGTGTTGCGGTGGCCCATCTCTTCTACCGTGGCGCAATGTTCCTGTTGCATCCTAGCCATTTTGGCCACGGCGTCCTCGTGTTTCTGGAGAGCTTGAAGTTCAGAACTCCGGGACGTCTCCATTTCAGATTGAAGAACTTCAATGATGCGTTTCTGTTTAGCAATTTCAGCATCGCGTTCAACAATAATCTTCGCCCTGTCAAAAGCCACTCTAGAAGCCTTCACGGCTGCCTTGTACCACTCCTTGTACTGAGCGTAGAAGTCGTGAATATAACTATGAGCGGTGGTCTCAGCTTCCGGAGGAATTCTTTTGAAGTTAGGAGGGAAGATATAGCCATCCATGCAAATTTCCGGGTAGTCATTCTTCATTTGGGCGAGTTTAGCAGCTCCATCGCTAGTTAACTCAGCCGGAGCGTGTTCAATTATAGTGGCTGCCGTTGGTTCCATTCTTGGCCGCTGAATATCAGGCCGAGAAGATTGAGAAGGCAACTGTTGCTGATGAGATGGCCCTAGGAGGTCTACTGGAGCCCTGAGAGGCGGAGGAGAGCGAGATCGGGGTCGGTACTGGTATCCCCGGTCTCTGTCAGAGTAATCATAGCCAGAACGGTTACGCGAGTAATCTCTGTCTCTATCATAACGTTCTTGACTCGAATAGCCTCGCCCGTGATCCCTATCTGTCTCTCTCCTACGAGAATCATAAAATGGAGAAGATTGGCGCACATTCCGCAGCCTATCTAAAGTAGAGCCACGTCCTGACATCTCACCAGCGATAAGAAAGAATTACGGATTAAACTTCTATAAAGCAATGTTTACCATGCAGAAGTCATGAAGTGCCGTGGAAGTGTGTGTAAATGTGTAAACCCCCAAACCGACCGGAAGTGTTGACCGCACTTAAAGGAAAATGCTCGTTCACGTTTAGGACATCTTGAAATTCCTCCAACCCAGGATCATGAGAAATCGATATATAATCTGGGATAGGAATATCGTCTAGCCCTTTGAAAGAATCTCTCGAATGAGAAGGGGCGGCCTCAGAAATCATGACCCCGGAAGCGGGAAGAAACGCATCTACAGATTTTCCCCCCTTGGACTTAAGTTTTTTGGAAACGGCGGCCTTGCCTTTCCGTTTTTCTCCCGATTCTTCAAAGTTTCCCGAGAGATCAGCCATCGGCTCTGAATCTGTGTGGGTTCTTTCTTCATCACCCGCCTTAATTATTTTGATTCCGAGTGACTTCTTCACTTTTTTCTTCTTGGTCTTCTTCTTATCTCCCTTCTTGGAGGCAGACTTTGCAAAGCCTTCAACGACTATGCTTTGATTGATGTCGATCAAACCAAGGACTCTTAAGTTGTAGTCGTTCAGCACCGAGTCAATATGCCTCAGCTCGCTTGGGACTTCTTGAAGACTCCGGACGGTACCCTTGAAACGCCCTCCATCGGGCCTAGAGATAATAGCTGTAAAAGGAATGAAATGTCAATTTTAACACCGAAGAGCTAGTGGTCAAGGAAACAGGTTAAGACGCTTACGTCTAGACAACCATCGCCTAGCAAAACCCGGAGGGCACCGAACGTAGAACCATTCGTTCTTGAAATAGCTCAGTCGAGTCCAAGCTCCAACTACAACTTGGCAATATCTAACTGCCTCCAAAAATGTAAACGACGGGCTATCACCCCTGCTCTTGAAGTTGAATATGTGTCTGATCTCGGAGGGCCTCGGCGGGCGAAAGAGACAGTCCATAAATATGATAAAGGCACTGTTCAGCAACGCGTGCCCGTTGGGATGAAGTTGTGAAGGAGCGATTCCTAAATATGATAGCATCCCTCTGATATATTGATTGAAAGGAGGAAGAGTTCCAGCCGCACAAGCATGACGGTAGAATGCTGTATATCCTTCAGGCGGATTATGCGGTCTATCAGTGGCGCTGGGCAATAATACATCACCTAGAGATATGTTGTGCTTTAGGCAAATTCGTCCCAATAAGGATTCAGAAATGTTAGACTGAACCGAATCGACAGGGTCCTCAATAAATATAGCCTCCGACAATTCATCTGGAGCTGGATCGATTACATCGGCAGGGATTTCAGGAATCTCAAGAGCCGGAGGAGTCGAGCTCTGTACTTCTTGTTGTTGGGAGCTCGAAGATTCCATAATTAGCTAACTCATCAGAAAGCAACGTTAAGTTCATAACTAGCCCGTGCATGCCCCAGTGTAGTGTGTATGAACGTGTCGTGCAATGCAAGTGCTGTGCATCACTTAAACAAATTTAACAGAATAAAGCGAGATGATCGTACGACATAACTTGGGAATTCGAGAATGAAAATGACCGTCATCGCTGACCGTCACTTCCACACCATCCAAACGCTACGAACCAACTTCAAGTATAAATCAGTTGTATTATTGGTTAAGTCATAGTTCCATCGACGAGCTTCGAAGGAAATTCAAGTTCAAGTTTTTCAGTCAAGTTCGATTATGCGAGGCCGAAGCTCGTCGGAGTCAAGTATGCTAAAATTCTTTAAGTTCGTCAGAGAATAACTTGAAACTGGTCGTAATTCATATAATGGAGCAAGTCATAAACGTTGGGTTCTCAAAACTGAAAGCGTTCGAATCCATATGGATCGACTCGATGTGCTTCGAATCCGAATAGGTCGACTCGATATACTTAGGGATGGAGAAGCGCCTCGAATCCATAGGCACTGAGTGACTTCGAATCGATCGACCTTCGATACCTTCGACTCGATCAAGGCATAGTTACATCGAATCGATCGACACGAGGCTTTTTCTTCCTTTACAAGAATCGATTCGAAGCTATGCATCAGAAAACGATTCGAATCACTTGTTCCTGGATCAATACCCACCGAGTCGACCCACTCCATTCAGATCTCATCACTCAGAGTTCTTTGAGACGAAGACAGTTCTAACATTTTCATCTCGAATCAATCCTTTAGTTACCTGACTCGATTGCAAGTGGATGCGGGGACGAAGTCGATCGTTTCGAGGAAAGCCCGTTAGTTTTTGCTCTGAGAGATCGATTCGAAGAGACGGCTAAAGCAATGATAAATGGTAAAAAGTGAGAAGAGAATAGTACCCCGGTATATATAGAAGAAAATAGACGATTCGCCTCCCGGTACAACTGACCGGCTTTAACAGGTAAGGGCATCGACTCGATTCGTTACGGCAAATTCGAATCGATCGTAACCCACCACTTCGAATCCATCTCCTGCGAATCTCCTTATATGTTCGAATCCATCTCAACAACATCGATGCGAGACAACATCGACTCAAAGCACGAGCCCCACGAACCATCATTTCGAAAGTACATCGGTTCAAGCATTCACGACTTCGACTCCGACAACTCAGACAAACACATCGAATCCACACAACATCGATTCGAAACATTATCGATTCGAAGCCGTAACCGAACAGAGGCTGGATTGAGAGTCATATCGATTCGAAGCACGAGGTCCCTCAAACCCTCGATTCGAAGGCCATCAATTCGAAGAGTCACAACTTCGAATCCATCACCTACCACTAATGACAATGGACTAGCCGTTTCAATGTGAAAAATTGTTTGTCTACTCTTCATACCGATTCAGGAGAGAATCGATACGAGAGGATGACCATAGACAATCATAAAAGTAATGTTTTAACTCAAATCTCAAATCGGTTCAGGAGAGGACCGATGTAGATTTCGATAGCAAACCGAACTGACAACAACTTGCGATCACGCAACGTTAACCAAGGTCAAGATAATACACGTATGCACGTATTTTTGACTACTGTTTTGGTCTTTATCATCAGCAGGAATCAAATGTTCATCTCGTCATGACTCAAAAGCCCAACAGCCAGTCACAATTATACGATAGTCGATTACTGCAATACAGAATGCAACTTTCGATAAAGCATGTTGTAGCTATCCAATGAGAGACTGCAGCTTTTCAAAGCACGTCATGTTTACACAAGACGTACTTTGGGGGGCAAATGTTATCCCGCCTTTTGGCAAGGCCGTGACACCAAGGACTTGACTAGATACCGGTAACAGATCGTCTCGGAAGTCGGTTACACATAAGGATCGCTACGGGTATCGATGAAATTTGTTCAAGTCCGGATCGGGCTACAATTGATAAGACACGTCAAGCAAAGCCGTGGGAACCAACGATCCAAGTTTCAAATCAATCCGAGTTCGTATGCTCGAGATATTGTCGACAAAAGATGGAGTAGAACATCCTTAGTTCGGATCCGTATGCGAAGCCTAGGTTCGAATCCATCAGGTAGATATTGCCTCGAATCCATGAGGAAGAGAGTAGTTCGAATCGATCAGAAGAGAATTGCTTCGACTCCATCAGCCCTCCTTTGCTTCGACTCCATCAGCATGGAAGCTCTCGTTCGAATCCAGGAGATATAGTTCGCCCTCGACTCCACCATCTTCGAATCCACTCAACTGGAAGTCCTCGAGTCGAACATCTTCGAATCCACTCAACTGGAAGTCCTCGAGTCGAACGTCTTCGAATCCACTCAACTGGGAGTCCTCGACTCCACTATCTTCGAATCCAAGTCATGGATTCGACCCAGTCAAACAGGAGTACAAAACGGATCGAAGCGAGAGACACGCGCCACGTCGCAGCAGGCATCGAGTCGACCGAATCGATTCGAAGTAAGATCGATTCGAAGTATCCCTGTTCTCCAGAAATGCAACATTGAATCGATCATATCTCGAGTTCTACAAGTCCAAATGCCATGAAATTTTCACAGAAGCTCAAACACATAATGAAGAATGTGCACGCCAAATTTCAGCTCGATTGGATGCTTTCTTGATCGATTCGAACCAAGGGTCGAATCGATTCCAAAGTGGGCCCGGATCTCCAGATTTCGGCCATGTGGGCCCCCTGACGTACCAGAACTGATCTCCCCTCATTTTAGGCGAAATATCAGCCTCCTACACCTATAAATAGACCCCCTGGTCATTCAGAAAAGAGGTCGGAGAATTCTAAGTACTGAAGAGCGCCCAAATTCTGCCATATCTATTCCAGAACACCGCCGCTGCTTTAGATTGAGACTTAACTTAGAAATTCAGTTGTATTACATTATAAACTACTGTAACCTTCAAGTATCGAGCAATAAAATCATCAAACTTCATAGTGGACGTAGGCAAAACGCCGAACCACTCTAAATCGCTTGTCTTTGCAATTTACTTTCTGTTATTTGGAGTTTTTGTTAGATAATCCACAGTTTTAATTTTCATTCTTCACTTTTATCTCTTCAAAAACTTCCGAAGAGTGTTGTGCCCATTTTTGGTACAAACACTATGTATGCTAGTTTCTACGTTTGTTTGAAATATCTATGCTATCAGTCTCTTAATGAGATTTTGTTTGCTAATAATTAAATACTATAATCAGACATAGAATATTTTAATTCTACTTGTAGACTTTTGTATTTGAAGTTATAAAATTAAGATTTTCCTTGCAGCACTATAAATCATAAAAGGTAGAAATGAGACATTATATTGTGTAGGAAAGTTAAGTGAATGATCAAACAAATTAAAGGTGCATATGTTATGATTTGTTTCTTGTCTACTTTATCTCATATGATATTATATTGAACATTATTCATGAAATCTAATTATTTGTTTATTTTACATGATACAAGTGATATTTTTCCATACTAAATTACTAATGATAAGCATGTGATATATTCAAGGTAAGTGCATAGTGTTTTCCTTAAGGTAGTGACTAGTATTATAATTTTAGGTAAATGAAAACTAATTTTCGACATTGCATATACTCCGAGATAACTCCGAAATGAATTTTAGAAACCGAGATGTAAATCCGAGATGGACGACCGAGATGCACTCATCTCGTTCGTGATCTCATCCGATACGAGATAAGCTCTCTAAATTCTTCGAGACGAGACGTGACTGAAATCCGAGATTTAAAACCTTGGTGGAGATATGATGTTGATGTAAACCTATCACATCTACAAAAATTATGTCCGATAATTGTAGATAACAAATGATTTGGGGATGCAAAAAGTTAGGAATGTGGATTCTTTCCCACACACACATGTATACATGTACACACACATATACATATGTACGTACGTATGTACACACACATATGTATACATGTACACACATATACATATGTACGTACGTACACACACATGTACACTTATACACACTGCACTTTATTACGAGCCACCATAATCTGTAGATCTTGGCAACCACCATAAGAACCTATGCTAAATGGTAGCCCTGACAAGAAAAATAGAACACATGTCAAACAGGACGATGATAGGGAATGCATTCACCTATATCATTATCAAAAAGCAACACTCGTTTTGTTGATTAATATTTTAAGACTAATAATCATGAAAAACTCATTTCACTTAACATGGCTTGCATTGTAAGGCACGACACAGACAAAATGGTAAGGGGAACATGGAAGAAATTTATGATTGTTATTCTAGCCTCCTTGTGGGTGTATTGTGACCTCATTTTCACAAAACATGATCAAAATATTCCATATTATACATCAAATGCGCTGGAAGCAGAAAGTTAATTTGCTATCACAACATAAACTAATCAAAGCTATAGCAATAGTTAATAGTATTAATCAAAATGATTATATCTAATGGTATTAACCAAAATGTGTGTTTAAAAAAGTAACAATAATCACCTAATTTACATGAACACGTCTTTTTCCCTTGCACTTACAAATTCAACTCAGCTCCCCACAATATAGTTTTATGCAATTCAACTCTGGTCACTTATTACATTGAGTAGCAAATAAATCCCTTGAGACAGAACACAATCATTATGTACATTTTGCTTCAATATTATATGATTATAATTATTAAAAATCAACATGAACGCTTGGCAGCCTTGCCCTAGGGCCAGGTCTGTGTGATTATTGCAGAGTCAATAAGATTTAGCAATAAATGTAAATCACCTTGCATAAATGATTTTGTGGTTGCACCAATAGCAATGGATTACCCCACTGCATATAGTAAGGTCACAAACACTAACTGGTCTATCCTTATAGTATGCTCAGTAAATATAACAGCCGAGGTGTGTGAGCTATATTAATCATTCATACTTAACGAAATTCATACATATTCCAATGTAGACTCCATTGATGTTTAGAATTGGTGTCATGAAGCAACTACAAAAATACAAATTGGCATATGTACTTATAAATATTTTTTTATGCAAGTCAAGAAAATCATGAAGGATGAGTCATGAGACTTGTATTGCAGCAACTGCCATGTATGTATGACGTACTCGGGAAATATTTTACTTTAAACAACCATTTATCACACTATACATTAACTCCTTGACGCCACATATTCCATCGAAGATAAAACTTCATCCTTGTAGTCTTCTATCTGAATAGCGGACTTTTGTCGTTGGTGCGGATCACTTGGACCAAATGCCCCATGTCCCCGTGAGGCAGCCAATCAAAATACTAGATTTTGTGAAAATTTTGCAAAAAGGCCCTCTGTAAGAGAGAGAAATGATTTTTTTTTTAAATTTCGGTATTTTGATTGGTTTGCCTCACGGGGCCGGAGGCATTCAGTCCAGGTGATCTGCACCCTTTGATGTTGGTAAGCTAGACATATAACCATGGTATTACTTTTTAGATGTCATTTCACTTGGTGGCTTCTATTATTACGCACTTGTTACGTTGTTGGTTGTTTTTTTTTTTTAAGGCAATGCATTTCCTTGACTGTTATTTGGTAGATAAATCATATACATATGACATTGTTTTCATGTCATAAATATAAATGTTTACATCATTTGAATTTTCAGGTAGAGTATCTCCCCTTGTCATCGATGGAAAAGTCGCGGCAAGTTCTTGAAGAATTCATAGACATATGGCACGAAGCCATATCTAAGAAGTCATTGCCTGGTCATTTTATGCATATTGAATCTAATTTTGCTGAATTCGGACTTGGAGATACTTACACTTCGCAGCACACTGCGGTTCAATATGCCACCTGCATGGCCCAACTCATTGCTGTTGTTAGGCAATAGACTGTAAAACGTTGTAGTATCACCTGTTTAGTTTTCTTAATGATTGAGATATTTACTTCGTTTATAGTGAGTAGAGCTTATACTTTGTTTATATTAAGTAAAGCTTAAACCGACTTTCATGAGACTTTGTGTTAAGTTGGCTTGATGAAAATAAATTCTTGTGCTCGGTAAATGTAAGCTTTTTTGTTGTTCTTTTACAGGTCGATTGCCAGTGTGTTAACAAATCTTTGAATATACGAATGTTTTCTTGTCCTTTTAAACTTTCTGAGAAAATTAAATCATTTTATTTCCTATTGAATACCATTATCATATTGAATTCGATCACATTTGTAAATCAGAATCCTGCGTGACAAATGCAGTGATACCTTCATAGTTAATAATTTTATAACAAATTTTTTTATAGGAAAAACTTGAAACTAAAGTATCATGCATGCGGATTGCTTCACCATTTTAAAAACAATCAAATCGTTGTTTCATTTTGATATGTCAAAAGCTGACAATTACAAAAGCGTAGCACCAAACAGCTACAACGCTCGTAGTATACAAATTTATATGCAAGCAAAGACAAATATGTAATATTATTTTTGAAAAGAAAAAAGGAAAGAATATGATTTTTAAGGTTCAGACATATAATGCTGTTAACCAATGTATTTTCACAAATTTCATTGTATGCCTATTACAATGGGAATGATATATCCAAGTAAAATTAACTATAATAATAGCTAACTTTTGCTTGCTAAAACCATTCAGCAATATTTCTTTTTCACGCTCCGGACTTCTCCCCGAAGTAATCTTCAATCTTCTTGTTTCCCTTTGAATTGTTGCGTGAAAATTTCTCTAGCCCAGATTGAAATTCCTTAAGGTTCACACCATTATTCACCAAAATGCTTGTTACTCCCATTTTAGAAACCTGTAAAATAACGTAAATAATATCATAACATGAGCGAAAATTTTGAGAAGATAGTAATTTTTTTTAAATATTAGCAAGCGAATGAAAGAGCATTTTAAGAATAAGTTTTTGATGACACTAGAAATTGATCCAGTGACCAATTGTGTGATATATCATGCAATGCAGCCTACCGAAAACACATCATACTATAAACTAATATTCAAACAAAGGATCAAGTTTGGTATGTATGGTGATCACACAAGTCGCAGCAAGTAAAAGTAGCTCATTCCCATTGCAAGAGTGTTAAGAAAAGTCAAAATAACATGACATAAGAGTTTAAAAGGAGCATAAATAGTTAGCAATTTCTCAAAGGATGTTTCCCTTTATTATGGTTAAACCAGCCAGGCATGAAGAACCGGTAGTCCACTAAAATATTTGACTTACATTTACAGGATTTTTTTCCCCCTTTTTCTTTTTTTGATGGATAGAAACATTTGTTATCATAAGGGAATGTCAAGCAATACCGATTTGATGTTCCTATCCTCGTCGTCAAAAAATAGCATTGAGTTGTAAGGCACACCAGTGGTTCTGTGAATCCTTTGGAAATGATCAGTCTTGTGCGTCCAACTGGAGAATATTTCCTGCATTAGAAACAAAATAAATTACCAGCTAAATATTTACATGTTAATATTTTTGTATAAACACTGATCTGAAACTTGCATGCAGATATAAGCTTTGCAATAGTTTGCACTAGAACATAGTAGACTTAACATATCAATAGTTATGCGGGTCATTTGAGATGCAGCTCCAACATTATAAGTAGAAAGAAGACTGAAATTAACTCTATTTCAAAATCATGAATATTCATAAGCATAACCAATACATCGTAAAGAATGTCAACAAATAAAGGTATAAAGTAATTCATGATGGATGCATGCATGGTACTTGCATATCACTTGTTGTATATGATCATAACTTGTTACTTGATCTTTTGTTTTTCTCTACATATCACTTAATTTCTTGAAAAGCAGATGATTACAATAATATTCTTACCTCAAAGGATTAAATTAAAACATTACCTTCTATCAGTAATAAATAGAAAACGGAGAATAAAACACAAGGAAAAAAATGTTGTTTGAAAAAAGCTTGATCTCTATTGAGTTCACATATTCCAATAGATCTTACTAGACCTCACCTTGGTCACAAACATCGATTGGATCCCCAATTTATCAAGAAATGTTTTTGCAATGTCAGATGTTGGAGATCGTGAAGCAATGGCCATATCTATTCCTCTATCCTTAAGAGCAAATAATATGCCTTTAGCTTGAGGATATAAAGATGGCATCTCTCTTTTAGATCTGCATTCACTGTATAAATAAAAATAGCAGTTGATATTTAGAGCCCGTCTATCAACTTCATTCTGTATAATAGTTTATAAGTTGTCTCATATAGCAACTTTAAGTAAATAGCAAGAAATAAAAGCGTTCAACAAAACTGCTTCTCAAATTTTGTCACAAGTCCAAAACTGGAAATGTAGGCTTTCATTTTTCAATTTGTTGCCTGTGTATTGGCCAAAAGAATAAATTGGTGCCTAATATAATCCTAAAAGGTCACTAATAAACTAATTTACTACTTATAAGCCATCATCAAACATGCTCTTAGAACCCATTTCGCTGCAATTTATTTTGAACTTCTTATAAGGAGTTTTGAATAAACTTATAAGTAGTTTTAATTGTAACTTATAAATAGAAGTGTTTGGATGTAATTTGAGCTTTTAAGGTAAAACCAAACAAAATAATTGAGTTCATAGTTATGAAATGTGCGCTAAGGCACAAAGACTACGTCATTTCACCATAAGGCGTGATGCATATTGAAAGGCATGCTGAATGGCGCATGGCATACGGTGCAAAAAAAAAGGTGCTTCTCCCTTTTTGTTGTTTTTTCTAATTTTATTTTTTAGTTTTCACAATCTAAAAATGCATGGAAATTAATACTTACCATATGATTATGCTTATTATTATTTTTCATGTTATAATGGATAGTTTTTAAGATAAAAATATGTTGTAATTGACATGAAAAATCTAATTCTTTTTACATAATATATATTCTCAAAACAAGTCGTAATACAAAATTATCGTAAATATAATATGAATCATATTTGAATTTCTAGTTTATCAGTATTATGTATTATTATCTTGAAATTTGGCTTTTAAAAAGTTATTGCACTTGAAATTTATGCTTATGACATTATGAGCATGTTTGGCAAAATAAGCACAAGGAAAACATACAGAAAAATTTTAGTCCTAAGGACAGCATGTTTTCTTTTAGGTTGAAGGTCAAAGTTGGGTAAATACTTGTCTCATGGCCAACGATTTAGCTCCACGTCCACGTATGGAAATGCATTGAGAATTGAAGGGGAAGCCGACAGCTAGTGCAGGCTACAATGCAATAGAATGAGAGGCATTGACTGCAAAGGGTGGGGACAGCGATGATGATAGAGGGGCGCTGTGGTGGCAAGGACTAGATCAAGAGTTTTTTTTTTCCTGAGGGATGATAAAATTTTCTGTACAGTTTAACTGCTTAGCGGATCTATAACGACGAAGGTCCAAAAGGCTATAGCGGAGATAAAGCTAGAATATACCAAAAACTAGCAGCTGTGTATAATGATATATTGGAGATAAAATCAATGTCTAAAAATGGATTTATTATCGGCCTCACTTCATTAGTATAGGAAAAAGAAACAATGTTTATTCCTATGTAACAAAATCCAAAAATGACGTAACCAATCCCGTTCATAATTGGGCAATAAAAATAGTGTTATAACTTATATTGGGCATTTAGAGCCTTGAACTTAGACCGATATGCTAGTATCTTTATTTTTCTTTGAAAAAAACTAGTTAATTTGTCATTCTGCCTAATTCTCTTTTCTACTTACTTACCCAAACACTTTTTCATATTATCATTCACTTATGACTACTTAAAAATTATTATTCAAAACTACATTTAAGTAGGAATAATTAAGTTGTTTCCAAATGGGATCCATCTTTGACGATGTTGTAGCTAAATGATTACTAAAACTCTTTGTTGTATATGTTTTTAGTAAAACAAATATTAATTATATTGGACTTTTTCACACGCGTTGTAAATCAAAAAGGCATGTGCCGTTCGTCACGTTGTGCACCAAAAATCCAGAAAGATCTTGCATCATTTTGCATCATGCACCGTTAATAACTCTGATTTGGTCAAAACTACTTACGAAACATGTTCATGACCAACCAATTGTTGTTTTTCATATTTCTATTTATAAGCCACTTTTGTAAGCTTCTAATAGGAGGTTGCCAACAATAGAACTGAAAATAAACTACTTACAACTAGTACCGACTATTTATAATTAGTTGCCACACACTCTTAGGTAATTTCAGAAATATTGTTAAAGCATTCTATACACGTTCTGGTAGCAATCATATTGATCATCACATCTACAATAATATGAAATTGAGGTATCGAACCAACCGAGTAAAGAGAAATCAACTTATACAGCTTGAATTGTTAAAAGTAACGGAAATGGAGGACGGAATTCCTAAATACTTGGAAATACAGTTCACATAAATTTGTACCTTGAAAATTTACAGTCCGACATTCCCCAATAAAAATTGGAGCAACAGTAAACCTAAAGTTTACATTAAAAAAAAAACTGCAAGACAAATTCAATTGTGACCATAAACGAATGTCGAAGGACAGAATGACTGACTCATAGAGCATTCATTGATAAAAAATAACAATAATAATGATCTCTAAAATTCAAGTAAAAAGTGGAGGATGGGAAAGATACCAATAGAAAGGCCAAAGAGTATAATCGAGATCGAAAACGACCAATCGAGGAAGCGTTTGGAATAAACCGATGATACGAAGGGCCTCGTCCTTTACTCTCATTTCTTCTCCCATCTTCTTTGACAATTGCGTTTATCTTTTCTTCTGATTAAGATCAATTCCAACAATTTAGGTCCTTGGCTTGTGAAAGTGAAACGATGCCCTTGATTCCCAATTTATAATGATAGCAAGGGCAAGGTTAAGAGCATTTTCAACACAACTATGTTTTTGATGTAAACTTCATCCTACCTAGATAACCAACAATCTTAATCAAAAATTTATAATGGTATTTGTTTTGTTTTGTTTGACATTGTGAAATGAAATGTCTAATTCTAAACAATATATTTCGTCATATTAAACGTTAACTACCACTTACCGATTGACACAAATAATTTTTAACATATAAACTTGTTTGCATTGGAGCAAATAAAACCTTTTTACTGAAATATGCAATAGATTTTTCGTAAATTTATTAATTGGAGATGCTATAACTATCAACACAACACTTTTTTTCTATATTAAGAAAAATAACGCAGCACCCATCAACCTCTAATTTCCACCACGAGCTTCGAATTAAATAAAAGTACTTTCTCTTTCTTCCCACTATCCTTATTATTTAGTTTGGAGCTTATAGTGGAAATTAGAAGACTAACGAGGTGCTGCACTGTTTGGAGTGCTATTGAACGCTCCTTATATATACGTGCGTGTTATATAAATGTGTATGTGCAACTCTCTCATCATTAGTTATTTATATTTATATTCATAAGATAAAATGACAACCTTTTGACATTCTAGACTCTCTATTTACAATGTTATAAGTGTCTCTTCGAAGTTTAGCTCTTTGGATATTGGTATTGTTTAAATAAAAAAATACTACAACCGTTAGGAAGTTTTTTTCTCATATCATTGCAGTTTTCTTTGGATGCTTACCTTATTTGTTTATTTGAATACCTTAAATTTTGTGTACTATGAAAACCCGCTTCCTACTGTGGTATGTAATTTATTTAGCTATTTTGAACCAAACTCCATGTCGCCCCCGTAGGCTTAAGTAGTTAAATTTAAGGTGTCTCGCATTGTACGAGGATAATGGACGTGGATTGAAAAAGAATAGTCTCACATCGTGAAAAACTAACGAAGACGGTGTGGTATATATAAGTTTGATCATATGTAACAATCCAGAGATATTGACCAACCTTCTGTTAAAGAGATATTGACCAAAACCTATGTTTAGCACGGAAGGATGACAAATATAGAAATTTCAACATATATAACTTATTTTTATTTAATAGCTATATGTTAGTGTTCTAAGTGTTGTATAATCCTACGCGCTTCTCGTATGCAGCATCTGATGATTAATTATGATAATAAAAGACATGCTACTTGTTTTCGTCAACGTATCAAATTAGTTTTCAAAATTAATGCATATCTGTGCAATGAATTTTGTAAGCAGCCAGAACGTGTACTTTATTTGTAGAATCTTTTGGTTATTTGTAATTATTTATTAACTTGGCAATTTAAAATGATTTATTAAGGTGTAACAAGCATTGATGTTTAGTTTTATATTATTCAAGTTGATTTTCTGATAAACGTAGTATATATACTAATTCATATCAAACTCATTTTATATGTCCGTACATCGAACAATTTATATGAACTTGATACACAATATTTTGTGTTATGTACAAAAACTTTACCAACAATTCGTGTTTGTTAGTGGTTACCATACACACTTTATTAGTAACAATTGTACTGTAAACTTTATCTTGTCTAAAGTATACTTTACAACAATTTTTTTCCTTCTTCTTGACAGTAGACTGAGTCCATAACGGGACAAAAATAGATAAGCATGAGTTCAAAGCTTTGGACATATATAGCGACAGCTATTTATCATAGATATTGATTGTTGAGATCCACTTGCAATCTCAATGCTTAGAAAATGCTATTGAAGATGACAATAATATGTCCCAATAGGATAGAACAAAAACTTTGATATTTTTGAAACATCATATTCATGATGATCTTAATACTGAATACTTAACTGAAAACGATTCTATCCATTTATGGAACTCCCTGAAGAAGCGTTATGACCAGCTAAAGACGATCATATTTTCAAACACTAGACAAGAATGGTTGAACCTGAGGTTTCAAGGCTTCAAATATGTTATGGAATATAATTTCACTATGTTTAGAATCACTTCTAAACTAAAATTGTGTGGAGAAAAGGTGCATAATGCACAAATGCTTGAAAAGAACTTTTTAACGCCCCTCGAATATAAACTTGTAACAACAATATCGAGAGCGTCATTTTATAAAATATTCCAAAACTATAGAATGTCCATTGATTACTGAGAAAAATAATGATTCGCTTAGTAAAAATCACTCCTCAAGGCCAGCTGGTTCAATTACATCACCAGAAGTTTAATGTTAATTTTGCCCGCTCCGGAAGAGGTCGAGGTAGAGGACATAGTCGTGGACACGGACGTGGATATAACTCTAACTCGGAGGCGATTATGGTGGTTTTAGAGGTAAGAAAATTACCAACTTTAAATAGCCACAAAAGATAAGCGAGTCTTAAAAGAATAATGATTTAACTCCATAAGATGAAAGACAATGTGTGAATATTTGTTACAAATCTGGTTGCCCAGGTCATTATTCATGCATATGTCGTTTATCAAAGAAAACAATTGAGGAATATTAGCGTTCGAAGAAAATTGAGGCAAATAACACTAAAGGATTGTCTGAAAGCGCTAACTTGAAGTTAGATGATTTCTTCGAATATGACAATGGGAATATCATTAGTGATAACGACTTTAATGTGATGGTTGAAGATACGAGAGAACTGATTTAGAAGAATTAACATGAAGTTTGTTACTTAGTTTTTTTCCTAATGTTATAATAAATTAGTTGAAATTGGTGTTCGTTTTGAAATTTTTATTGAGCTAATTATGTTGGGTCCGACCCGTTTTGACTATGGATGAAATGGGTAAATTTCAAAAAAAATAAGATCTTATTTGGATCTTAATGGGCCTATATAATTTAACATTATATCCAGTTTATCTATTAGAATAAAATCATATTTTATTTTAAAATATTTTTTGATTAATCACATTAGTTAAGTTTATTTAATGATTATTTCAAATATATCTAATATATTCATACATTAACATGATAACATAAAAATGTATAAACTAAGTACCGAACTAGAAGTCAAGAATGCTTTTGAAACGAAATGGAAGTCAAGAATGCGAGTCTAACACCAAAGTTTGGGAGAAGTCTCAAGAGTCGATACAGATCCTCACTTAATAAAGGGAATTACATAGTCAATTTTAAGATAATTCAAATAATGGGAAGCAAAAAGGGAATTACAAGTCCAAGCCACAAATCAATATCGAGTCACTCACAACTAGGTACCGAGTTATAATGACGAGTCATGCACAACTCAGTATCGAGTTATCGGGACAGGTCATGCACAACTCGATACCGAGTTAGCATGATGAGTTATTATAGTTTGGTCAAGAAAAAGAAGGCAAAGCAAAGTCAAGGCACATGAATACGACGTCACATAATCCAGTACCGAGTTATGCATAACTCGGTACTAAGTTATAATTCTTTGCAATTTGGCCATGATTTTCATTTGGAACTTCATGCTGGAAGTGGATAACGTGGGTGAGCTTATTTGGTGATTTTTGTGATGGCTTTTGTCTATAAATAGATAAGGAGGTGTAATAGAAAAAGGATCTTCTTGGAATCTTCTTTCCTTCCTCTGATCTAATCTGATCTTTGTTATTGGATTCTGTATAACTCATACCCAAGCTATAAGATACCGAGTTACAAAGACTACTTTGTAGGAGCAAAGTACAATTAGTAAAAACAAATTAAGTGGAGGCATGTCGGAGAATTTGCCGAACCACTATAAAAATTGTGCGTTTCTTCTCTCTTTTTGATCTCTTAAACTCTTATAATTTTTGTCCATTACTTGATTGGGTGTTTGTTCTATTTTTGATGCAAACATTTTGGAGCTTTCATCGAGAAGGACTTGAGATTTAATTTGGATAAGACGAAGAGGCCTAATATAAAAGCTATTATTGGAGGAAGTCAACAAGGGCCGTGGGCAGCCAAGATGTAACGACCAACCAATTTATCACTTTGATAAATTGTATTTATTTTTAAATTTATGCAAATAAAAGGATAATATTTTTTAAGTAATAATAAGTGGTAGTAATCTTATAAATATTTTCCTCAAAATTTATATTGATAAAATGACATTGTATTTATTATTATTTTAAATTGAGATTTAATGATTATTTTAGTTATTCAAATAATTATTTTAAATGATTTTGAATAGTTATAAAGTGATAATAAATCTTTCATAATAGTTTTATAAAGATATATATTTGATTTGAAAATATAAGGAAAAATTGATATCGCTTTTTAGGTATAATGGCAATTTTTGTAAATAATTTATAATATTAATTTATATGGTTTTATAAATGAAATGTGATCGTTTTAATTAGTTTAAAATGATAAGAAATTTATTTTTGAATTTTGTTTACAAATATATGTACGTTAATAAATAAATGAAAATGTGACCGATAATCGGTTCTCCGGATTTCAACGATTTAAGAAACAAAAGTTGTTCGAAGACGTTCGAAGTGTTATGCGCCTACATGTACATACTTATATATGTCACATGCACATACATACATAAACACACACACACAGATATATATATATATATATATATATATTACAAAAATGATTTAATAATTCCTAAGCTTAACCTTTAAGTAACCATAAAGCAAACATCACTTCATTGTACCACACCATCACCTCACATCAACCATCACCTGGCTTGGGGGGGGGGAGGAGCCATGCGCTAGAGGATAGGGGAGGAGTGTGGTCTAGGGGTATTTAGGTAATTATGCAATATAATATTTTATTCTAAGTTTTTTCCTATAAATACCATCCCTCTTCTTACAAAAATCCTAATACCATTCCACTTCTTCTTCCTCTTCTTTTCAAGCTTTCTAAGAGCATCTTTAATGGCTTCTTATTCATAAAAAAATAATATTAGAAAAGCTAGAAAAAATATATCAAATAAAAGAGGAAAATGTATACACTAGTTTATAATATCGATCCACCTCAAAACTAGTTCTAAACACCTCCTTTGCTCTTCCAAGTCTACGACCACCACCCCACACCACCTAGGCCATGAGCACCAAGGCTAGGCCGAGCCACTTCAAGGGTCCAATGCTCGATTTCGTGGAGTTTAATTTCATGATAGTAGAGCTATAGTCGATTTTCTATTGGCTCGAAGGGAAAATGAAGATGAGAACTCCTAAACTATTATATTATATTTTGGATAATGATATGATGTTTGAAATGGATGTTTAATATGTTTGATCATCAAGTGTGGTTGTTTAATATTGTTGTTAAATATATATATATATATATATATATATATATGCAAGTCACAGAAATATAGTCGATAAGCACAAAGGTAATTACTTTCCTTGATTTAATGAACGGGTGTATATGGAATGTTAAACCTCTTTAAAATGGTTTAATAATGAGTTTAAAATGTTTTATAATTATTCAAAAGTGTTTTGGAGAAGTTTGAAGAAAGGGAAAATTTAGTCAAAAATAGATGCGTTGCGTAACGGTAATTCGCGATTTCGCGCCATAAGAGTCAAACGAGTGTAAAGAATGGAATATAGCTCGGAATTCTTCGAGATAAGAATTTGTCAAACTATTATATTCATAGTTTTCCAACGAAGAAAGAAAATCGAGATTTTGATAAGTAGATTTTGAGATATTATAACGACCCGTAATTTCGCTACTTAAAAAATGAGAGATTTTGTTTATTTTAAATTTAAAAAGGGTTTAAAACTTAAATAAATAAGTTATATATAATAAATAATAATAGAAAAATTATTTATTCTTATAGTTGATAATTAAAAAGCATAAATTTGGATTTTAGAACAAATCAGCAAAAGTTAAGTTTTGATAAAATTAAACAAAGGCTTAAATAAATATGTTTAAATATTTATTTGAAAAGATAAATCTTATTTAAAAGCACCTAATAAAGATAATAAAAATATATTAAAAGATTTAAAAGTATGTTAATAATCATTTTATAAAAATAACCAAAATTTGTCGCATTTTGTCAGTTTTACATACACTGTAAACATAGAGATATTAATATTATTTAAATATGAATAGACATGTTTTAATTTATTTAAAAGAAGTAAAAAGTTCATTTTTAAGTTTGGTTTACTTGAATATATAGTTTAACAAAAACGTCAAATTTTGACCGTAAAATATGTCAACAAAAGCACCGTTTTCAACCAAAACAAGTTGTCGTTAAGTTATTGTAACATGATATGTTTTCTAACACATATACACAACTTTACAAACTATGCACATTTTAGATTTCCATTTAAATACAAATTCATTTTAAAAAGCCAACATTTACAAATAATTCAAAAGGTAACATAATTTGACAATTTATAATTAAAATTAAATTATTAAATATAATCATTACAAAAAGGACTTAACCTCTATCATCTCATTAATGAGATAGAATGGATATGCATGGAAAAGGAGTAAAAGTTATTTTAACATTTTAATATTTAAGAAAATAAGGCAAACATCATTTCTTAAGTACAAATCACATCTTATCATTCTTTCCACCATTAATGCACTTCACATCATGCTTAACCAAAAGTCAAAAAGTAAGGTAAGGGTATTTAAGTCATTTACCTTTCCAAACTCAAGTATAAATAAGCATGCACACCTTTCATTTTTGCACACTTCATTCTTTACCTTTCTTCTTCACTTTCTCTATCTTCTTCACCTCCATTTCAATGGCATCCAACTTCTCTTCCACTTCCATAACTTCCTCCACCTTAACCAAGCTCCTACACACCCAAACTCTGTTTCTACAACCCATACCCGAGCCCTCAAACCCACCTACCCGCCTATCCAAAGCCCACACCCGAGAGCCATACCCCACCTACCCACCTCAAAACCCCACACTCTCTATGCACCCACCACCTAAGCATCCATACCCGTGCCCTAACCCCACACCCCACACTCACGGCCAACCACCACCACACACCTACCCAAGAACCCAAGACTCATACCCCCTCTCAAAATCTCACGCACAAAAAAAAGAAAAAAAGAAAAGGAAAAGGAAAGAGGAAAAAAGAGAAGAAAAGGAAAGCGACGAATTAGAGACACTCGAAAATAGCAGTTAGTTCGAGAGGCGCATAGCTTACATAAAAGATTGACGGAGTGGAAATGAAGATGAGAAAATTCTCACCGCTTTTAAAAGATCGTATTTTGATTTTGTTATATAATCATCCTATTACATGCAAGTATACACCCCTTTGAAATATTGTTATGGATGTTTGGATATGTTTGTGTTATGTTTGAATAGTTGCAAGTGTTTATAGTTGTGAAATTATTTATCATATTAGTTTGTGTATGGACCATTATTGTGTTAGTGATAAATGTTAAATTTGGTTATGCTCATTTTGATTAACTATTCCCTTTATTAAATAAGACCGATGATATACTTTGGAAAAATAAATCTCTTTTTAAGTGGAATTGAAATTAAAGTGGAAATAAAAAAGAAATTGAAACTAGAAATGAATTTGGATTTGAACTGGAAAGTTAAATTGAAATTGAGATTAATAGTGAAATTAAAATTGAAATCGATTTTGAAAATTGAAAGTGAGATTAAAGTTGAAATTTAAATTAGAATTGGAATTAGATTTAAAATCTAAGTTTTAATTGAGTTTAATTTGAAGTTAGAATTGAAATTGAGTTGAAATTGAATTTTAAAATTTAATATTAAAATAATAGGAATAAAATAATATTATAATATAGAAATATTGAAAATATATTTTAAATACTTTAAAAAGTGAAAATATTAATTTAAAATGATTTGTGATGGTTTTATAAGTAATAAAATTCAATTTGAATAGATTATTTCAAGTATTGAAAAATAAGTTAAAACTAGGCGCGTCGCGCAACGGTAGTTCGCGATTTCGTGTCGAAAAGTTCAAATGAGTGTATAGAGTGGAATATAGCTCGGAATTCTTCCAGATAAGAAAATTCCGAACTATTATATTCATATCTTCTAAACAAAGAAAGAAAATCAAAATTTGGTTGAGTAGATTTTGAATTAAATCCAAATCAATTTTCTAGAAAAATCGCGCTAGTGCAGTTAAGTGACCATAACGAAAAAATCTGTTTATATGAACGTTTTTAATTATGGAAAAATATGGAATAAATTTGATAAATCTATTTAAATTGTTTAGAAGAGATTTGTAGTGGAAAATATGAATTTTCAAATATTAAAAAGTTGTTTAAATCAAATAAGCTTATATAGCACTTTCCGTAGTACTTTTGTGCTGCGAATTCTATTACCTTTTTGAATATGAGTTTAAACGTAACGATTTTTCTTGAAATCAATTATGAATGTTTTTAAAAGGGAAATTTAAGCGTTTAAAAGATAATTTGGAATCTTTATAATCAACTCCAAAATAAAGTTGATAATTGAGTATGCGGAAACGACTAGTACATTTGTCTCGCTTGTGAGATCTGGGAAGATAAAACGAGGTGTTTAACTAAGGTTAGAAATGGAGCAACCAGTGCCCTGAACTTACCTGGCCTTTGTTTTCTCTTCTTAGGCGAGGGGTGGAACAGATCGAAAGGAAAGCCCGGATGCTCCAAAAAGATTATATTAATTTTTCCAAAATAAAAGAAGATTGGTATTATCCAAAGCAAAAGAATGAATTACTTACTCTAGGACAAAAGGAAGAGATTTTGAAATCATCCGAGAAGAATTAAAGTGAAAAGAGACTTAATAAATCCTGTATACTCATATTCACTTTTTATCGATAATTGGATTTCGAAGGAACCGGGGTCAGATTTGGGTGATTCCTATTCGAAAACCACTTCGAACCAGTTTACGCGTTTTAGAAATGAAGATGTTTGAAGACGGAGATATTAAGACGAATAATAACGAGGGACTACTTGTTGATTAATTGAGGATAAACTCCCGATTCACTATATTGTAGCAATGGTCTCTTTGTAATGAAAAAACTCAAAACCACAAGGACTTCTCGCCTAGTAATGGCCGAAGAAAGTACCTTTGGTTTCATTCAGTCCCAGAACGAACTTGTATGGATGGATGTCTGACAGTGCATTTTCTGAGATAACATACTGTAACGCCCCACCTCTATACCCACGCTAGCCAAGAACACTACGGTGTAGTGCTGTCAACTAGCACGGAGAATAAGGCTGTTGAGGAGCGACCATCTATGTAATTGCTTTGTGCGAGCACCGATATGTCAGATAATAAAACATTGCATTTCATCTGAAATCCGACATACCGATACAAACTCAAAGCTACTACACAGTGGCTATAATAGTTTAGGACAATAGATATAAAAATAACACAGATAACATAAATGCGGAATAAAGATGGAACGAAAAGTCTCATATATACAATAACTGATATCAGTTACAATACATTTGACACAATACAAATGATACAACTACAATTGTCGACTCAAGAAGTTATATATACAAGTACATTATCGACTAATATACATGAATACATTATCATCTTAAAACAGACACACTGACTACTACAACAAGACGAAGACCACTTCAAATGATATAAAAAAAAGTCTTCGTAGCTCTAGCAGCAACCCAAAGCTAAAAATCTACAACCTGTAAATACTCGGTCTGACCCGAGTATTACATTCAAAAGAAAATAATACCCGGGTCAGTCTAATTCAAACTCAGTTATTAGTGCACAGAAGCAATAATAATCAAATATCAAATAGACGACAATCACAGAAATCACGTATACCCCACTTCTCGATAAGAGAACCGGATAACGGCGGATATAGCACTAAACAGTGTTAATCCACAAAACAGAAATCCAAAGCAATTTAAACAATTGAAACGTCAATTTAAAACTGTCAAATCTGATAGGGCTGCAGTGCACGCACGCGTGTACTGCCTCGCCACTATCGCAGGAGATACACAAGAGCACAATGAAAGTCACAATGATCGCAAGGTCAAACCCCGAAATCGGGTTCAACTCAAGGAATAACAAGAGAGGTGAGTACTGCACTGATAAATGAAGTGCAGCCACAAACACATATGTTCAAAGACACATGCACATAAATCCGGGTAACATAAACAACATGTAGTGGTATAAAAGTAGGAACCAAGTGAAGAAACTGCAGTGTCAAGTATGCATGAAACTGGATGGAGCAAACTCAACAGGAAATGTATATGAACATAAGGTAGTTCAATACTATTACACCTAACAGATGTAACATGAAGTGATAATTCAAAGGCATAAAAGATCAATGCAGTGACACTCAACATATAGGCATATGTTACAGGGCAACGTAGTAGCCAAGGCCGAAGTGAGGAAGAAACCAAACCAAGACAACTTAATAATTTGCTAAAATGAAATGCCCAGAAACAATTATCAGTTTTGAACCAAGGTAACTGCAATTTGCATTTTTTTAAAAATAACACAAACTTGGTACAATTCCGACCATATATGTACACACACATACCTATGTATGTATGTACATATATGCAGATTTGGATAACAGGTGTCCAAGCAAAGTGCATAGTGTAGACAAAGGAATTGATAAACAACATAACCCAAAACCAAGTCCATAACTTCAAGAGCAATAATGCAAATTCGAACATACATATATATATATATATATATGAAGACTAAAATGCAACTGGATGCAAACAGTCTCCAAAAACATGAGTGTACGAATTTGTAAACATATGGAATACTGTAACTGGACAGTACTTACATCAAAATTTAGAACAAGGAAAAATGCCAAAGTCGAAGTACATAGGTGCAGACAACAAATACATGTCCAGATGTACAAATGCAACAGTGCATCAAAGAAGACAAACTGCAGAGAAGTCACAAAGAAAATCCAAAGTCAAGCAGATACAACTATACATGTATGCACATATATATATATATATATATATGCATACACATACATACCCCTCGCAGATGAAGCAGTACCCAAGATCAAGATAGTTCAGGTAATACAAATCAAAAACCAGGGCTACATAGTCCAACTGAATTTGTCACGAAGACCAATTAAAATGAAGAGACCATTGCAAGTATACTGAATGATGAAAGACACAACAGGGAGAACTTCAAGTTCAACAACTCAAGTGAAGCTACAGATCAACAGGGAAGAACTCAGTGATTAATCTATGAAGGCAACATGCAAGCTCGACTAGCAGGTGATCAAACATGTACACGTGAATGGCAAAAGAACTACACAATGAAGTATGAATGCTACTGGCAACAGGGAAACAAAGGCACCAGTAAACAAAATGTCAAGGCAGTAAGCAACATAACAAACTTCAGAGCACATATGCATGGAGCAAAGGAGACATCTCAAAATGAGCCAGACCGCAACATGGAACAGGCAACTACAACAATCAAGAAATCCAGGTATGTGCAATCAAGTGCACAACATCATGCATATATACAAAGACTACAGCTACATGAAAATGACCAGTAAATCATCTACATGGGTGCAAGCATGTATGATTTAATTATAGATGAAGATACAGTGGAGCATGTACAGACAGTAACTACAACTCAGTGCAGCAAAGAGGAAACTGGCAACTACTCAAATACATTAACTATAAGACTGACAGAGAAGATGGCCAGAGAC
Source organism: Allium fistulosum (assembly GCA_030737815.1). Lineage (NCBI taxonomy): Eukaryota > Viridiplantae > Streptophyta > Magnoliopsida > Asparagales > Amaryllidaceae > Allium > Allium fistulosum. The sequence goes on along the minus strand of CM060903.1, from coordinate 1,423,177,275 downwards.
AAAGCTCACATGAGACAGAAAATCAACACATATGAATGAACAGTGAACATCAATGCATCCAGGAAATCAGATGGCCAGAGACGAAGCTCACTGGGGCCAGAAGATATGCAGTCAGGTGTTAAAAATCACGTTCAAGAAATCGAATGCCAAAATGAAATTTTAACAAGAAGGAGAAAATCAAGTTCGAGTTCTAATAGACATACACGAACGAAGATCAAAGCATTAGCCAAAATCGCAGAGACGAAATCAACGTCGTCGAACTCAAACTCATAACAGTGATTAACCACGAGAACAAACATCTCAAAACAATCGAGCATAACAACAGAATAATACTCGAGTATGAATTAGAAGTGAGCAGAACTCACCTTTTTCCCCGAAGCGAAAGGAAGAGCTTGACCTAAAATCGAATCAGCCGAAGCAAGCTTCAACGAGACGAACGATCGATCGAAGTCACACGCGAGTTCACCAGAGCTTCAAAGATTGACAGAGCCGAAGCTCCTAATTTGCCAGTGGAACGAACAAGGACAAAGCCCCAATTTCGGAAGCGACGAGGCCGAAGCCCTAATTCCAGACGAGCCACCATTTTCACAAGCCAAAAGGAAGAAGGGCAGAAGATAATATTGAATAGGGGATCGGGTTGTCTCGGTTAGTTATCACGGCAACCAAAAAGACTTAACCATTTTATTTTTATTTTTCAAAAGAAAATTTCAAATTGATTTTAAATTTCAATAGCAATTTCAATCATCTAATTTCGATAATCAATTGATGCAAAATACTGGGTTGTTATAGACTCCCCTCCTTAAAGAAATTGCGTCCTCGCAATCATAAAGAATAAATGGACAAAAAGGTAACAACCATAAGAGCATGGCAATGACGAATGCATAAGCAAAGCAAATGTCAGCAGGAGAAGTATTAGATATGAAATAAAAAGGTTCGATTGATTCAAATCAAAAGAATCAACAATCGTGGGGATCAAGGAATCAAAATCAGACGACTATTAGAAGCAAGAATCAATCGAGTTCTAGCAATGGAAAGAAAAAGGAATCAGAGCAGAAATCACGTACTGCACGAATTGAATGTGAGTAAATCAAATTACTCACCTGAATCGTCAGAGAAAAAAGACGAAGCACGAATCTCAAAATCGCAAATATTCAATCATCTAAAACGATAATCGAATTTTCACAAATATCTGATTATCAAAAACGATAATCAGAAACACAATTATTCGATTATCAAATCGAAAAATATTTAATTATCTCAAACGATAATCAATTTCACAAATATCTGATTATCAAAAACGATAATCAGAAATCACAAAGATTCGATTATCAAATCGAAAAATATTTAATTATCTCAAACGATAATCAATTTCACAAATATCTGATTATCAAAAACGATAATCAGAAATCACAAAGATTCGATTATCAAATCGAAAAATATTTAATTATCTCAAACGATAATCAAATTTCACAAATATCTGATTATCAAAAAAAAAATGATAATCAGAAATCATAAATATTCGATTATCAAATCGAAAAAAATATTTGATTATCTCAAACGATAATCAAATTTTACAAATATCTGATTATCAAAAACGATAATCAGAAACACAAATATTCGATTAATCAAATCGAAAAATATTTAATTATCTCAGGCGATAATTAAATTTCACAAATATCTGATTATCAAAAACGATAATCAGAAATCACAAATATTCGATTATCAAATCGAAAAATATTTGATTATCTCAAACGATAATCAAATTTTACAAATATCTGATTATCAAAAACGATAATCAGAAACACAAATATTCGATTAATCAAATCGAAAAATATTTAATTATCTCAGGCGATAATTAAATTTCACAAATATCTGATTATCAAAAACGATAATCAGAAATCACAAATATTCGATTATCAAATCGAAAAATATTTAATTATCTCAATCGATAATCAAATTTCACAAATATCTGATTATCAAAAACGATAATCAGAAACACAAAGATTCGATTATCAAATCGAAAAATATTTAATTATCTCAAACGATAATCAAATTTTACAAATATCTGATTATCAAAAACGATAATCAGAAACACAAACATCTAATTATCAAAAACGATAATCAGAAGTCATAAATATTCAATTAACGAGTCCGGAATTAACCGAAGTAGTAAAAGTATGGTTCCATACTCCTTACTTTTGCTAAATCGTTTAAATCTCTTTATCGTTTTCTTGAAAGTGCAAAATTGTGTGTTTTAAAAATAACATTTCACATTCTCAAACGGACAAGTCCGGAATTAAGCGAATCAGTAAAAGAAAGGGGTCATAGTCCTCGATTTTTCTGAAAGGTTTAAATCGCTTCCTCGTTCTTTTGAAAATGTAAGCTGTAAAAATTTTGAAAACAATTTTAATTTATATTTTTGAAACAACTTTTAAAAATAAAGAATTTTGAAAACACGTGATTAAATTAGCAATATCAGTATTGCGGGAGAACCGCTTGTAAATCATTTCAAAATTGACGAGTACTGAAGTTAACACGTCAAAATCTCATCAAAATAACTGGCATCAAAATATAATACCAAATGAATTTTCATTCATCAAAAATGTCACAAGAATCTTCTCAAAGATAGAAAGGGATATCATACCCTAAACTTGTATTCATAACAAGTTAATAACACATGAATTCACCAATACACAAAGATTGACAAAACTTGTCAATAGAAATCACGAAAATTGGTGAAGCACAAATTCTAGAAATCATCACAAGAAATCCAGAAAACACATGAAGGGGGGGAAAAAAGGCCTAGCATAAAAACGGGAGTATGAAAACTCCAAAACACCGGTATCACATGAACGAGACGCTATCTCTTGGTGGCTAACCAATAAAGTTTCACACAGGAATGGTCCGAAGACCGTAGGGCGCTACCCTACAACAAAGCGGGGTTTAGTCTCCCTCGCAGACAAAGAGACATCGCACAATCACTAGTCTAAATCATAAAAAGAAAAGGGGAAAGGCCTATCACAAAAATGGGAGTATGAAAACTCACCGACCGGTATCACATAACGAGACGCTATCTCATGGAAGCCATCCATTAAATTTTCACACAGGAATGGCCCGAAGACCGTAGGGCGCTACCCTACAACAAAGCGGGGTCTAGTCTCCCTCGTAGACAAAGAGACATCGCACAGTTGCTAGTCTAAATCATAAAAACCACACAAAGAGTATCCAGACAACCCTCAAAGCCCAAGAGATATGTGTGAGACGAAATCACACCGATGAGGCCTAGTCTAACCGTGCAATATGTGTGAGACGAAATCACACACTGGTGTCTAGACAATCCTCAAAGCCCAAGAGATATGTGTGAGACGAAATCACACCGATGAGGTCCAGTCTAAATCATAAAAATGATCGTCATGATCATAAAGAAGTGTCAATCACACCAAGCTAGTAAATATATGAGTTTAGCTTCATGTCCCATAACCACTTGCTTAACTTAAATATTTACGAACAAGCTGTAATTCTTCACTAGGAAATTGTCACGAAAAGGGTTCAATCGAACAAGTCCAGGAGTTAACCGACGAAGTAAACGCAAGCGTTTCATACCACTTGTTTTACTAGGCCGTTTAATTCAATTTCTCATACGAGTGAAATAAAGGCTTGTATATATTAATAGATTGGAAAATGATTCAGGAAAAGAGCTTTGTAGTAAAATAGTTTTGAAATCGTTTGGAGAAAAGGATTTTGATATTTACTACTAGTATAGAAAACCTTTATATTTTTAAAGTGACAAATCACAAAAATGATTGTAGAAACAATCAATCACAAGAATTCACATACGAAGATGTGAATGGAATCCAAAGAAATCGATACTGAATTTATTAAAATAGGAACACCCAAAAATTCCAAAAAATAGAAGTTATCAAAATCAATAAAGGTGATAACAACTAATTAGGAAAGAAGAATCGATATCAACTGGAAAAACAAAGCAAAACGAGTAGAAATGCATAATTGACTTCAACAAAAGTAAGAATCAAGTCAATGTCGAAGCCAACAGTTAATAGCCGAAGTCGAGTACAAAATGAATCAATCATCATTATCAAAGAAACCAACGGCAAACAAAATCAGAGTCTTGAAAATCAAGAAATTAGCAATTTCCCAAAAACAGAGTGACCGAAGTCGAAGGGAAATCCAGATTAGGAAAACACAAAGATAAGCGTTAGGAATTCATACCTAACAGTCAAAAATAATCATATGTAAAGATGAGAGATAAAACATCGACAAATAGTTGTAACACACGCTCCATCTAAGTTATGTTTTATAATTGTCCTAAACCCCAGGCTCTGATACCAAGCTGTAACGCCCCACCTCTATACCCACGCTAGCCAAGAACACTACGGTGTAGTGCTGTCAACTAGCATGGAGAATAAGGCTGTTGAGGAGCGACCATCTATGTAATTGCTTTGTGCGAGCACCGATATGTCAGATAATAAAACATTGCATTTCATCTGAAATCCGACATACCGATACAAACTCAAAGCTACTACACAGTGGCTATAATAGTTTAGGACAATAGATATAAAAATAACACAGATAACATAAATGCGGAATAAAGATGGAACGAAAAGTCTCATATATACAATAACTGATATCAGTTACAATACATTTGACACAATACAAATGATACAACTACAATTGTCGACTCAAGAAGTTATATATACAAGTACATTATCGACTAATATACATGAATACATTATCATCTTAAAACAGACACACTGACTAATACAACAAGACGAAGACCACTTCAAATGATATAAAAAAAAGTCTTCGTAGCTCTAGCAGCAACCCAAAGCTAAAAATCTACAACCTGTAAATACTCGGTCTGACCCGAGTATTACATTCAAAAGAAAATAATACCCGGGTCAGTCTAATTCAAACTCAGTTATTAGTGCACAGAAGCAATAATAATCAAATATCAAATAGACGACAATCACAGAAATCACGTATACCCCACTTCTCGATAAGAGAACCGGATAACGGCGGATATAGCACTAAACAGTGTTAATCCACAAAACAGAAATCCAAAGCAATTTAAACAATTGAAACGTCAATTTAAAACTGTCAAATCTGATAGGGCTGCAGTGCACGCACGCGTGTACTGCCTCGCCACTATCGCAGGAGATACACAAGAGCACAATGAAAGTCACAATGATCGCAAGGTCAAACCCCGAAATCGGGTTCAACTCAAGGAATAACAAGAGAGGTGAGTACTGCACTGATAAATGAAGTGCAGCCACAAACACATATGTTCAAAGACACATGCACATAAATCCGGGTAACATAAACAACATGTAGTGGTATAAAAGTAGGAACCAAGTGAAGAAACTGCAGTGTCAAGTATGCATGAAACTGGATGGAGCAAACTCAACAGGAAATGTATATGAACATAAGGTAGTTCAATACTATTACACCTAACAGATGTAACATGAAGTGATAATTCAAAGGCATAAAAGATCAATGCAGTGACACTCAACATATAGGCATATGTTACAGGGCAACGTAGTAGCCAAGGCCGAAGTGAGGAAGAAACCAAACCAAGACAACTTAATAATTTGCTAAAATGAAATGCCCAGAAACAATTATCAGTTTTGAACCAAGGTAACTGCAATTTGCATTTTTTTAAAAATAACACAAACTTGGTACAATTCCGACCATATATGTACACACACATACCTATGTATGTATGTACATATATGCAGATTTGGATAACAGGTGTCCAAGCAAAGTGCATAGTGTAGACAAAGGAATTGATAAACAACATAACCCAAAACCAAGTCCATAACTTCAAGAGCAATAATGCAAATTCGAACATACATACATATATATATATATATATATATATATGAAGACTAAAATGCAACTGGATGCAAACAGTCTCCAAAAACATGAGTGTACGAATTTGTAAACATATGGAATACTGTAACTGGACAGTACTTACATCAAAATTTAGAACAAGGAAAAATGCCAAAGTCGAAGTACATAGGTGCAGACAACAAATACATGTCCAGATGTACAAATGCAACAGTGCATCAAAGAAGACAAACTGCAGAGAAGTCACAAAGAAAATCCAAAGTCAAGCAGATACAACTATACATGTATGCACATATATATATATATATATGCATACACATACATACCCCTCGCAGATGAAGCAGTACCCAAGATCAAGATAGTTCAGGTAATACAAATCAAAAACCAGGGCTACATAGTCCAACTGAATTTGTCACGAAGACCAATTAAAATGAAGAGACCATTGCAAGTATACTGAATGATGAAAGACACAACAGGGAGAACTTCAAGTTCAACAACTCAAGTGAAGCTACAGATCAACAGGGAAGAACTCAGTGATTAATCTATGAAGGCAACATGCAAGCTCGACTAGCAGGTGATCAAACATGTACACGTGAATGGCAAAAGAACTACACAATGAAGTATGAATGCTACTGGCAACAGGGAAACAAAGGCACCAGTAAACAAAATGTCAAGGCAGTAAGCAACATAACAAACTTCAGAGCACATATGCATGGAGCAAAGGAGACATCTCAAAATGAGCCAGACCGCAACATGGAACAGGCAACTACAACAATCAAGAAATCCAGGTATGTGCAATCAAGTGCACAACATCATGCATATATACAAAGACTACAGCTACATGAAAATGACCAGTAAATCATCTACATGGGTGCAAGCATGTATGATTTAATTATAGATGAAGATACAGTGGAGCATGTACAGATAGTAACTACAACTCAGTGCAGCAAAGAGGAAACTGGCAACTACTCAAATACATTAACTATAAGACTGACAGAGAAGATGGCCAGAGACAAAGATCACATGAGACAGAAAATCAACACATATGAATGAACAGTGAACATCAATGCATCCAGGAAATCAGATGGCCAGAGACGAAGCTCACTGGGGCCAGAAGATATGCAGTCAGGTGTTAAAAATCACGTTCAAGAAATCGAATGCCAAAATGAAATTTTAACAAGAAGGAGAAAATCAAGTTCGAGTTCTAATAGACATACACGAACGAAGATCAAAGCATTAGCCAAAATCGCAGAGACGAAATCAACGTCGTCGAACTCAAACTCATAACAGTGATTAACCACGAGAACAAACATCTCAAAACAATCGAGCATAACAACAGAATAATACTCGAGTATGAATTAGAAGTGAGCAGAACTCACCTTTTTCCCCGAAGCGAAAGGAAGAGCTTGACCTAAAATCGAATCAGCCGAAGCAAGCTTCAACGAGACGAACGATCGATCGAAGTCACACGCGAGTTCACCAGAGCTTCAAAGATTGACAGAGCCGAAGCTCCTAATTTGCCAGTGGAACGAACAAGGACAAAGCCCCAATTTCGGAAGCGACGAGGCCGAAGCCCTAATTCCAGACGAGCCACCATTTTCACAAGCCAAAAGGAAGAAGGGCAGAAGATAATATTGAATAGGGGATCGGGTTGTCTCGGTTAGTTATCACGGCAACCAAAAAGACTTAACCATTTTATTTTTATTTTTCAAAAGAAAATTTCAAATTGATTTTAAATTTCAATAGCAATTTCAATCATCTAATTTCGATAATCAATTGATGCAAAATACTGGGTTGTTACACATACATTGGTTTTTACAAACATACATTTGTGGTGGCGGGAAAGGCAACTTCTCTTAGCTTAACACCCTCCTTGAGACGTACGATCTCAAGGGTTGTATTTTTGTGAAAGGTAATTAGTAGTCAACGGAAATGGCAATGTGACATTCAAAGATGATGTGATATGTGAAAAGGTAATCGTTGCCTCAAGCCTCATCAACCGAAAATGACCAAAACATGGTAGATGCGGCAAAGCTAAGTGGGTCATTCCCATCATAGTATGATCATCCCCTTTTAGATATATTTCTTCCCGCTATGACGTTCGGGATGTAAATTAATGTAGTTTGTATGCTAGAGCGCGCTCGGTTAAAGGTCGGTAATGATTGGGGAATGACATATTCGGTACTACCTAGTTATAGAGGTAGGCCGATCTTGTGTTGGTAGAGGAGCTTTGTGATGGTTCCTCGGGACATCCATCTAGAGGCGTACCCATCGAAAGGTAGTCCCTTCACCTGGTCATTTGTGTGGAAATCCATTCTCCAATAAGAACCTACGGACTTGATTGTAAACCTATTATGCTGGAATTTAATCAATGTAACAATTTCGACTAAGATTAATAAGTTTATTTGCAATTTTTTTCAAAGAATGCCATTAGAAATAATATCTAATGTTTTGATATAAAAGTGTTTTAGTTATCATAAGGTAAAAATCCGTCCGTGTTTATGTGTGGGTGTGCTCTTATGAGATACTGTTTCTTTTCAAAGGATTTTATTCAAAGGTTGATATATGACATTGTCATTTACTATTTGAGTTTTTCTCACGCTGGTTTATCAAGCCTGATCCGGGTATTTTCAATACTCGGGTCAGATCCGAGTAGTTTCAGGTTTAGTCAAAGACGGTTGAAGTTTCCAGAGGAGAGCTGGATATATTCATCTACGTATGACATATTCTATTTTCCGCTGCTGTCTGTTTGTTTTTGTTTGATGTTTGTCAGAAATTGTAAGGACAGATGTTTATAACTGTCCAAGCTGAATTTAGGTTAGACTCTGATATATGTATTTAAAAGTTTTCCGGTGTAAAGATATTGTTCAATATTATATTATTCCATTCGTGTGAGATTTTGTTTTGTCTATTTTTCTTTATTACCCTCAATGATTCGTCTTTTTGTGCAATTTGAGTTAGACATGTGTGGTTTATTGTCGGCACAAATGGTACAAAATTGTGGGTCATTACATTTGGTATCAGAGCTGAAGGTTAAGCGAGAACCTTGGCTTTGGTTGGGTAAAGTCTCATTAGAGATAGGATAAGTAATATCCTAGGATGAGTAACTCATTAAAGATAGGGTTAGTAACATCCTAGAATGAGTTTTGAGAGTATTATATATATGAGCGCGTATTTGTTAATTTTATAAAAATGATTTTGTTTTAAAAGAAGCTGGTAAATGAAATAATTTTACCTAGGTTTATTTTTTATGTAAAAAGAAATATTTTTATATAATTAGAAATTAAGGATTATTTGTAATTTAGCTTAGTAAAACTAAAATATTAATACCTTGTGATTATAATTGCATGATTTGACTATAGGATATTCCATATAGAATCAATTAGTTGAAATCTAGAATTTAGAACTTTAATCATATACTCCTTGACATTTGGTTATTAAGAATAATGATTTAATGACCATCAAAATGGATGGATTTGAAAGCTAAGTACAAATATCTTATGAAGTAAAATTCACGATTTGACTATAAGATATTTGATGATAATATTGAAGCTAGAAGTTGTAATTAGAGAAAGTAAAAAGAAAATGCACACTTAGAAAAAATTCTTATCAACAAGATAGAAAAAGATAAGCCTAAATTGAGACTTTGGGTAAATATAATATAAAATGGTAAGTTCTATAACTTATAAAAGGGATAAGATAATTTGAAATTTAAACTCTTTGATTAGGTTAAAATCAAAGTGATATTTCGGAATAGTGGTTATAAGAAATATTATCCTAATATAAAACTTTGAATTAGTGATACGTTTAGGGTAACAGTTGTAATTCAAAATTAAGTAAGATTAGAAGTGGATAGTTTTGAATAATATGGTTAGTAGGTTAATTGTTGGATGAAAATGTTTAAATATACAAATACCATGTGAATTAAGTTTCATAATTTGACTATAAGGTATTTGATGGATTTAAGGTTAAGAAATTTGATTTAGAAAATGGATGGGTAAATAAGTTAAGTAGATAATCATAGAATCGGTAAGAAAAAGATGTACACTTTGTAAAGTTGTGTTATTAATATATGGTTAAGATAAATAATATTGGCTAAATTAAGACCTTAGAGAAATAAAACTAAGGATTAAGTTTTATAACTTATTAATTTGAGATAATAGTAGAATTCCACATTTGTTAAACACCCTAATTGAAGTAATAACGGTTTGAAGTTTGGGGATATGTATATATACTCTTAGGAAGTAAAGGTATATTATACAAGTTTAAGTCATATTTGTATGCTTAAGTAATAGTGGATTTAGTAGAAAGTAAATGGTTTTGAAATAAACTTGAATTAATAGAAATTTGGAAGAAATATATTAGGTAAAATTGTATATGAATAAATACGTAAGTTATACGTAAATCATTTCGGCACACAAAATTTTTGATCTAAGATTTGAGTACAGAACTTTGAGGTGTTTACACCAATCCGAAAAAGGATTTATCACTCGATTCTTGACGGTGAACATTGATGCGCATTTGTGATTATGTACTCAATTTTTCTATCATAGTTGAGAGCTATGCAAGGAAAGCAAGGGTTTGTGATCAGGAAGTCTGATCAAAGTCCGCACTAGAAAATCGAGGGATCGATACTAGTTCGGATGTAAAGTTATGGATTCGAATAATAGATCGAATCAAATACCACATATAGTATGTTGTTTTTGGTATGTCTACATAGTAGTTGGATAGTTATCTTAAATAATAGGCACTAAGATATAGGGGTTATGTGGATGTATTCATTTATGTTGATATAGTATCAGTTTGGTTGTTTTTGGATGTATAGTCTTGTTTGGTTGATGTATATATTATTTTAAGTGTGCAGTACGCACTAGGATGGGTAGGATAAAAGTCTGACTTGATGTATGTATATATAATCTTAAGCACGTGATGAGTACTCAGGTTGGTATGGGGAATCTTTGTTCCAGGTATGTATGTCTGGTGTTAATTGTTCAGTGTTGTTATGGTATTGGCCTTCTTCTTATATATGCATCTTTTCTATCATCAGTATAAATCAGTCAAAATGTTTGAGGATATAAGTATGAGATAGATTCCTTTATCTAACTTTCATTTCAAGGATGAAATGCTTTTAAGTAGAGGAGAATGTAACGACCCGTAATTTCGCTACTTCGAAAATAAGAGATTTTGTTTATTTTAAATTTAAAAAGGGTTTAAAACTTAAATAAATAAGTTATATATAATAAATAATAATAGAGAAATTATTTATTCTTATAGTTGATAATTAAAAAGCATAAATTTGGATTTTAGAACAAATCAGCAAAAGTTAAGTTTTGATAAAAATAAACAAAGGCTTAAATAAATATGTTTAAATATTTATTTGAAAAGATAAATCTTATTTAAAAGCACCTAATAAAGATAATAAAAATATATTAAAAGATTTAAAAGTATGTTAATAATCGTTTTATAAAAATAACCAAAATTTGTAGCATTTTGTCAGTTTTGCATACACTATAAAAATAGAGATTTTGATATTATTCAAATATGATTTTAAAATATGAATAGACATGTTTTAATTTATTTAAAAGAAGTACAAAGTTCATTTTTAAGTTTGGTTTACTTGAATATATAGTTTAACAAAAACGTCAAATTTTGATTGTAAAATATGTCAACAAAAACACCGTTTTCAACCAAAATAAGTTGTCGTTAAGTTGTTGTAACATGATATGTTTTCTAACACATATACACAACTTTACAAACTATGCACACTTTAGATTTCTATTTAAATACAAATTCATTTTGAAAAGTCAACATTTACAAATAATATAAAAAGTAATATAATTTGACAATTTATAATTAAAATTAAATTATTAAACATAATCATTACAAAAAGGACTTAACCTCTCTCATCTCATTAATGAAATGGAATGGATATGGATGGAAAAGGAGCAAAAGTTATTTTAACATTTTAAAATTTAATAAAATAAGGCAAACATAATTTCTTAAGTACAAATCACATCTTATCATTCTTCCACCATTAATGCACTTCACATCATGCTTAACCAAAAGTCAAAAAGTAAGGTATGGATATTTAAGTCGTTTACCTTTCCAAACTCAATTATAAATAAGCATGCACACCTTTCATTTTTGCACACTTCATTCTTTACCATCCTTCTTCACTTTCTCCATCTTCTTCACCTCCCTTTCCATGGCATCCAACTTCTCTTCCACTTCCATAACTTCCTCCACCTTAACCAAGCTCCTACACACCCAAACCCTGTTTCTACAACCCACACCCGAGCCCTCAAACCCACCTACCTGCCTATCCAAAGCCCACACCCGAGAGCCATATCCCACCTACCCACCTCAAAACCCCACACTCTCCATGCACCCACCACCTAAGCATCCATACCCGCGCCCTAACCCCACACCCCACGCTCACGGCCAACCACCTCCACACACCTACCCAAGCACCCAAGACCCATACCCCCTCTCAAAAGCTCACACACAAAAAAAAAGAAAAAAAGTAAAAGAAAAAAAAGAGGAAAAAATAGAAGAAAAGGAAAGCGACGAATTCGAGATGCTCAAAAATTGCACGTTAGTTCGAGAGGCGCATAGCTTACATAAAAGATTGACGGAGTGGAAATGAAGGTGAGAAAATTCTCACCGCTTTTAAAAGATCGTATATTGATTTTGTTATAATAATCATCCTATTACATGCAAGTATACACCCCTTTAAAATGTTGTTATGGATGTTTGGATATGTTTGTGTTATGTTTGAATAGTTGCAAGTGTTTATGGTTGTGAAATTATTTATCATATTAGTTTGTGTATGGACCATTATTATGTTAGTGATAAATGTTAAACTTGGTTATGCTCATTTTGATTAATTATTCCCATTATTAAATAAGACCCTAATTTGGTGATATGATATACTTTGGAATAACAAGTCTCTTTTTAAGTGGAATTGAAATTAAAGTGGAAATAATAAAGAAATTGAAATCAGAAGTGAAATTGGATTTGAAATGGAAAGTTAAATTGAAATTGAGATGAATAGTGAAATTGAAATTGAAATCGATTTTGAAAATTGAAAGTGAGATTAAGGTTGAAATTTAAATTAGAATTGGAATTAGATTTAAAATCTAAATTTTATTTGAGTTTAATTTGAAGTTAGAATTGATATTGAATTGAAATTGGATTTTAAAATTTAATATTATAATAAAAGAAATAAAATAATATTATAATATTGAAATATTGAAAATACATTTTAAATACTTTAAAAAGTGAAAATATTAATTTAAAATGTTTGTAATGGTTTTATAAGTAATAAAATTCAATTTGAATAGATTATTTCAAGTATTGAAAAATAAGTTAAAACTAGGCGCGTCGCGCAATGGTAGTTCGCGATTTCGTGCCGAAAAGTTCAAATGAGTGTATAGAGTGGAATATAGCTCGGAATTCTTCCAGATAAGAAAATTCCGAACTATTATATTCATATCTTCTAAACGAAGAAAGAAAATCAAAATTTAGTTGAGTAGATTTTGAATTAAATCCAAATCAATTTTCTAGAAAAATCGCGCTAGTGTAGTTAAGTGACCATAACGAAAAAATCTATTTAAATGAACGTTTTTAATTATGGAAAAATATGGAATAAATTTGATAAATCTATTTAAATAGTTTAGAAGAGATTTGAAGTGGAAAATATGAATTTTCAAATATTAAAAAGTTGTTTAAATCAAATAAGCTTATATAGCACTTTCCGCAGCACTTTTATGCTGCGAAGTCTATAACCTTTTTGAATATGAGTTTAAACTTAACAATTTTTCCTGGAACCAATTATGAATGTTTTTAAAAGGGAAATATAAGCGTTTAAAAGATAATTTGGAATCTTTATAATCAATTTCAAAATAAAGTTGATAATTGAGTATGCGGAAACGACTAGTACATTTGTCCCGTTAGTGAGATCTGAGAAGATAAAACAAGGTGTTTAACTTGGGTTAGGGATGGAGCAACCGGTGCCCTAAACTTACCTGGCCTCTGTTTTCTCTTCTAAGGCGAGGGGTAGAACAAATCGAAAGGAAAGCCCGGATGCTCTAAAAAGATTATATTAATTTTTCCAAAATAAAAGAAGATTGGTATTATCCAAAACAAAAGAATGAATTACTTACTCTAAGACAAAAGGAAGAGATTTTGAAATCATCCGAGAAGAATTAAAGTGAAAAGAGACTTAATAAATCCTGTATACTCATATTCACTTTTTATCGATAATTGGATTTCGAAGGAACCGGGGTCGTATTTGGGTGATTCCTATCCGAAAACTACTTCGAACCAGTTTACGCATTCGAGAAATGAAGATATTTGAAGATGGAGATATTGAGATGAATAATAACGAGGTACCACTTGTTGATTAATTGGGGATAAACTCCCGATTCACTATATTGTAGCAGTGGTCTATTTGTTATGAAAAACCTCAAAACCACAAGGACTTCTCACCTAGTAATGGCCGAGGAAAGTACCTTCGGGTTCGTTCAGTTCTAGAACGAACTTGTATGGATGGTTGTCTGACAGTGCATTTTCTAAGATTACATACATTGGTTTTTACAAACATACATCTGTGGTGGCGGGGAAGGAAACTTCTCTTAGCTTAACATCCTCCTTGAGACGTACGAGCTCAAGGGTTGTATTTTTGTGGAAGGAAATTATCAGTCAACAGAAATGGCAATATGACATTTAAAGATGATGTGATATGTGAAAAGGTAATCGTCGCCTCAAGCCTCATCAACCGGATATGATCGAAACAGGGTAGATGCGGCAAGGCTAAGTGGATCATTCCCATCATGGTATGATCATCCCCTTCTAGATATATTTCTTCTTGCTATGACGTTCGGGATGTAAATTAATGTGGTTTTTATGCTAGAGCACGCTCGGTTAAAGGTCGGTAACGACCAGGGGATGACATATTCGGTACTACCTACTTATAGAGGTAGGCCGGTCTTGTGTTGGTAGAGGAGCTTTATGATGGTTCCTCGGGACATCCATCTAGAGGTAACCCATCGGAAGGTTGTCCCTTCGCCTGGTCATTTGTATGGAAATCCATTCTCCAATAAGAACCTACAGACTTGATTGTAAACCTATTATGCTGGAATTTAATCGATGTAACAATTTCGGCTAAGATTAATAAGTTTATTTGCAAATGTGTTTAAAGTATGTCATTATAAATAATATCAAATATTTTGATATAAAAGTGTTTTGGTTATCATAAGGTAAAAACCCGTCCGTGTTTATGTGTGGGCGTGGTCTTATGAGATACTCTTTCTTTTCAGAAGATTTTATTCAAAGGCTGATATATGATACTATCATTTGTTATTTGAGTTTTTCTCACGCTAGTTTATCAAGCCTGATCCGGGTATTTTCAATACTCGGGTCAGATCCGAGTAGTTTCAGGTTTAGTCGAAGATGGTTGAAGTTTCCAGAGGAGAGCTGGATATATTCATCTATGTATGACATATTCTATTACCCGCTGCTGTTTGTTTGTCTTTGTTTGATGTTTGTCAACAATTGTAAGGACAGATGTTTATAACTGCCCAAGCTAAATTTAGGTTAGACTCTGATATATGTATTTAAAAGTTTTCCGCTGTAAAGATATTGTTCAATATTATATATTATTCCATTCATGTGAGATTTTGTTCTGTCTATTTTTCTTTATTACCCTTAATGATCCGTCTTTTCATGCAATTTGAGTTAAACATGTGTGGTTTATTGTCGGCACAAATGGTACGGAATTGTGGGTCATTACAGATATGAGGAAAACAAGCTTTTTGAAAAATCGCGGTTTTGAAGTTCGGGATCCAAAACTGGATATCTTAGAAAATGATGTTTTAAAATTGTTTAAAAATGTTGAATAAATTTTATAAATCTTTTGAAATGTTTGAGTTATAAAAATGAATTTTCAAATAATAGAAAGTCGTTTTGGTTAATATAGCTTATAAAAGCGCTTTCCGAAGCACTTCTCTACAGCACTTTTCTATAACTTTTAAATTTTAGTTTTAAACTTAATGATTCTTTTCCAAATCTTTTATAAATGTTTTCAAAAGGATAATTAAGTGTTTTAATAATGATTGGAGGTTTTCTAGCTTATTTAAGAGAGTTTAAATGAATGTTTAAAGAAAAGATATTATAAATAAGTGGTTTAATCTTGGCTCTAAAAACCGACGAGTAGACTGGATTTTTCTATTCGTGGGATCCGGATTTGAGGTTCTTAAACTAAGGAGATGTTCAGGAGCAACCAGTGCCCTGGCTCACCTGGCCTCTTCCCTGGGCGAGGGATAGATAAGGTCGAAATGTCGGAAACAAGTTAAGTATAAAAGGATCTAAATTTTCTAAATTTAAATTAAATACAACTTTGATTTTATAGAGATGATCTTCTTATACCTAATGTTGAAACACGAAGAGGGAACTCGTACTATTCGTGGAATTTAAAAGGTGATTTCGCCATTATTCTGCCCATAGTATTTGTTGAATACGAGAATTGACATTGAATAGAATTAGATGATTTCTATAGATTCTGCTCACTTAATATTTACTGTTTTTGGATTAACATCTTAGATAACATGGTTTTAACTCAATCAAAATTATGAGTTTTGAACTAAGAAATCATTGTTAAGATTTAAATGAAATAATTTGGAAATGTTTTCCTAAGTGAAAAAACTGAAATGATTTGGAATTATTCCAAGATTAAAAAGGGTTTTAAGTAATCAAAGGATTTGATAAGAGAGGTTTAATGATTCCGTATATACCGAAAAGAATGTTTTAGAAATATATATCTCCAAAAGAGATTTTGATAAAAAGAACTTAATCAATTAAAGAATGATTCCCTATTCACAAAACCACTTTTTATCGATGATTGGTTCGAAAGAACCGGGGTCGGATCTGGGGTAATTCCTATCCGAAGACCACTTCGTACCAATGTATGTGTTCGAAAATTGAAGACTTGATAAAGAAAATGAAGGATGAAGACCGAAGATTTTTGGGGTGAAAGGACTGCTTATTGATAATTCTGGTTAGCTCCCAAATACTAAAGTAGCAGTGGTCCCTTCATTTATGAAAATCTTTGGGTTGCAAGGACTTTTCACTACTAATCCTAGGGTTAATTCCTGACAGGGTGTGGTAGGAGAGTGCCTTCGGTTTCGTTCAGTCCCAGAACGAACTTGTATGGATGAATGTCTGACGTTGCAATTCTAGTTACATAAGTGATCTCTATGAACGTATTCTCTACTTGGTGGCAGAGTTGGCAACTTCTCATAGCTTAACACCCTTTCCTGAGACGTACAAGCTCAGGAGTTATACGTTTGTAGTAATCAGTTGTGTGACCATGGAATGGCAGTGTTGCATTTAAAGGAAGATGATGTGCTATGTGAAAGGTAATCATTACCTCAAGCCTCACACCTGAAAATGGCCGAAACAGGGTAGATGTGGTAGGGCTATGTGTTTCGCAACCATTAGGATATGATCATTCCCTTTTAGATATATTTCTACCCGCTATAACATTCAGGTTTAAATTACTGTGGATGTATGTTGTGAGGGCCCTCGGATAGGTTGGTAACGACTGGGGTGATGACATATTTTGTACTATCTAGTGAGAAAGGTAGGCCGATCTTGAGTTGGTAGAGGGCAAATGTTCTGTGCCTTGGTACATTCCTCTGGAGATGTACTGCCGGAAGGTAGTCCCTTCACCTGGTCATTTGTATGGAAATCCATTCTCTAATAAGTGCCTGCCATTTTGTTTGTAGAACCCGCATTTGTGGTTAGTATGATGGAATTTAATAATGTAACAATTTCGGCTAAGATTAATAAGTTTACTTGCAAATGTTTTCTAAGATATGTCATTAAAGTTAATATCAAGTATCCTATGTAAGAATGTTTTGGTCATCATAAGGTAAAAACCTGTTCCGTATTTATGTGCGGCGTGGTCTTATGAGATACCTTTTTGATTTCAAAACGCATATTTTGAGTTCTCACACCTGTCCCATGACTGACCCGGATTTTATTTTCCTTTTCTTTAAACTCCGGGTGCCCTAATTTTAACGGACAGTCTAGTAGTCAGGTTTATTTTAGAAGAAATCTGGAAGGAGCTCGAAGCATGGAGTTAGAAGATTTTACTAAAGATTTTTGTCCATTTCAACCACACTCTTGTACTATGGTATTCCGCATTTTTAAGGACAGGAATTTATAACTGTCCATGTTTAACTCTGATAAATGTATTTTAATTTCTGCTGTGAATATTATTTGTTGAAATAATATATGTGAGATTCTGTTCTATCTTTATTTTTTCTTTCTTACCCTTAAGAATCTGCTTCTCCGGCACTTAGATTTACGACACGTGAATACCAAGGATGTATCAGTGTCGATTTTCGAGAGTCGAAGAAATGGGTCATCACATCGTGGTATCAGAGCTTAGGATTTTGCAAACACCTTGGCTTTGGTAAGGGTAAAGTCTCATCAGAGATAGGGTTAGAAATACCCTAGGATGAGTAACTCATAGAGATAGTGTTAGTAACACCCTAGAATGAGTTTGAGTATATATAAGTGCATATTTGTTAATATTATATACAAATGATTTTGGTTTTGGAAATTTGTAAAAGAAATAATTTTACCTAGGATTATATTTTAATATAAAGAATATTTTTCAAGTAATATAATTATTTGATTAAGGGAAGGATAATACTCAGTTATTATCATTGATTGATTGATTGTTTAATTTAAAAGTTTAAGTACGAACACCTCGTGAATTTAGTTTCACAATTTGACTATGGGGTACTCGATAAATTATAATGTTGGTTTAAGATTAAGGAAATTTATTTAAGACAAATAAATCTTATGAATATGTTTTAAATAAGTGATTTTATAAACTGGATTTATAAAACGTGCTTTATAAAGGAATTTTTGAGAATTTAAATTCCAGTATTTTTGAAAGGAATTTCAAATGATTTTTGGAAAAGGAATAATAATAGTATTGTATCTAAAATGGGATTTTGAAAACGAAAAATAATCTTATGATTAATTGACTCGAGTGGCTCAAAAGTAACTAAAAATGGGCAGGAGATGTGTTCAGATGGTAAACGCTTCTCTTAAGTATTCCCTTTCTTATTAAGGAAATATGCGATACTATTGGTAGTACCCAGTTCCTTGGTATCATTTTTGAGTTACTCGATCAATATAATTTTCTAAAGTTAAAAAGCATAATGTGAATCATTAGTTAATAAATTAATCTATGATTTTCAATTTTTATCAAAGTGTATTTTCTTAATTGATAAGCATGGCTATGCTTTGATCTTTAAAATAAATATTTAAAGTTATTAATGAATGGTTTTAGGTTTGTAGTAAACGATGTTTTAGCAACATTAGTTTTTAACCTTTAAATGACACTTTGGAAGAAATCTTATGGGTATATTTAGATCCTTAATAACGGGATTTTAAAGATAATAACAAATATTGGAATCTTTTATATAAGGATAGAAATGTTATGAGTTCAAATTATAAAAGAAAAGAGAAGTTCATTATAACAATGTTTTGGTAATAATTGATTTAATCACTTTGATTATATTTTGAAGTAAGAAAAAACTTGTTATATATACTTATAACATTTGAATAAGTATGTATAATTTTTTTTAAGTATTAAAAACTGGTATAAATAAAGAGAAATATATATATACATATACATATATATATATAAAGGAAGTTTCAATTAATAAAGGAGTACTAATTAATAAAGGAAGCTTTGACTAAATAAAGAATGTTTTCACATTTGATATTAGCTAAAAGAAGTTTATGGTGATTTATCAAATTAATAAATTATTTTGAAAATAAGTTTTCCAGAAAACCACTAACATACGTTTAGAAATGTAATATAATAAGAAGATGTTTATCTTTTGGAAAGAAATGTTTTCTTAAAGTAGAAATATTTGGAAATAAAAATGTAAAATGGTTATGCGTAAAGAAGTATCTTTATAAAAAAGTTGAATATAGAATGGAATTTTAATGAAATGTTTTCATAAAAATTTCGAAGAGTTAAAAAATACATATGAAGTATATAGATTGTTTCGTCACCCGATTTAATCTAAGATTCGAGTGCGAACTTTAACGTGTTTGACACTTATCCGAAAGAGGATTTATCACTTGATTCTTGACGACGAACATTGATGAGAGATTGTGGTTAGATACTTGAGTTTTCTATCATAGATGAGAGTTATGCAAGGAGAACTAAAGTTCTGATCAGGAAGCCTAGTCAGAGTCCGCACTAAAGGATCAGGGGATCAATACTAGTTCAGAAGTAAAGTTATGGATTCGAATAGAAGGTCGAATCAGATATTGCGTACAAGTGATTTATATAAATCAAACGGGTATAAATTTAAAATAAATATTTTGGGCAAACCTTTGGGGTTTTTGTTTGGGTAATTTCGGGGATGAAATTCTTTAAAGAATGGGAGTTTGTAACGACATGCCAATTTATCACTTTGATAAATTGGATTTATTTTTAAATTTATGCAAATAAAAGGATAATATTATTTCAAGTAATAATAAGTGACAGTAATCTTATAAATATTTTTCTCAAAATTTGACACTGTATTTAAATAATTAATTAATTTAATTTAATTAAGATTTAATGATTTATTAATTATTTTAATTATTCAAATAATTATTTTAAATTATTTTGAATAGTTATAAAGTGATAATGAATCATATATAATAGTTTTATAAAGATATATATTTGATTTGAAAATACAAGGAAAAATCGATATCGCTTTATCGGTATAATGGCAATTTTTGTATATAGTTTTTAATATTAATTTATATGGTTTTATAAATGAAATATGATCATTTTAATTAGTTTAAAATGGTAAGAAATTTATTTTTGAATTTTTTTACAAATATATGTACGTTAATAAATAAATGAAAATGTGATTGATAATCGATTCTCCGGATTTCAACGATTTAACGAACAAAAGTTATTCGAAGACGTTCAAAGTGTTATGCACCTACATGTACATACATATATATGTAACATGCAGATACATACATAAATACATACATACATACAAACATATATACATACATATATATATATATGTATATATATATACATAAATATTGTAAAAATGATTTAATAATTCCTAAGATTGACCTTTAAGTAACCACAATGCAAACATCACTTCATTGTACCACACCATCACCTCACATCAACCATCACATGGCTTTGGGGGAGGAGCCGTGGACTAGAGGCTAGAGGTATTTAGGTAATTATGCAATATAATATTTTATTCTAAGGTTTTTTCTATAAATACCATCCCTCTTCTTACAAAAATCCTAATACCAATCCACTTCTTCTTCCTCTTCTTTTCAAACTTTCTAAGAGCCTCTTTAATGGCTTCTTATTCATAAAAAATATTAAAAAAGTTAGAAATAATATATCAAATAATAAAGAGGAAAATGCATACACTAGTTTATAATATCGATCCACCTCAAAACTAGTTCTAAACACCTCCTTTGCTCTTCCAAGTCCACGGCCACCACCCCACACCACCTAGGCCGTGAGCACCAAGGCTAGGTCGAGCCACTTCAAGGGTCCAAAGCTCAATTTCGTGGAGTTTAATTTCGTGATAGCGGAGCTATAGTCGATTTTCTATTAGCTCGAAGGGAAAATGAAGGTGAGAACTTCTAAACTATTATATTATAATTTGGATGATGATATGATATTTGAAATGGATGTTTAATATGCTTTGATCGTCAAGTTTGGTTGTTTAATATTGTTGTTAAATATATATGCAAGTCACGGAAATACACGTCGATAAGCACAAAGGAAATCACTTTCCTTGATTTAATGAATGGGTGTATATGGAATGTTAAACCTATTTAAAATGGTTTAATAATGAGTTTGAAATATTTTATAAACATTCAAAAGTGTTTTGGTAAAGTTTGAAAAGAAACAAGAAAATTAGTCAAAAATAGGCGCGTCGCGTAACGGAAGTTCGGTATTTCGCGCCATAAGAGTCAAACGAGTGTAAAGAGTGGAATATAGCTCGGAATTCTTCGAGATAAGAATTTTTCGAACTATTATATCCATAGTTTTTCAACAAAGAAAGAAAATCAAGATTTTCGATAAGTAGATTTTGAGATATGAGCAAAACAAGCTTTTTGAAAAATCGCAGTTTTGCAAGTCGGGATCCAAAACTGGATTTCTTAGAAAATGATATTTCAAAATCGTTTAAAAAATTGGAATAAATCTTATAAATCTTTTTAAATGTTTTAAAAGTGATTTGAGTAATAAAAATGAATTTTCAAATACTAAAAAGTTGTTTCGATTAATATAACTTATAAAAGCGCTTTTCGCAGCACTTTTCCGTAGCACTTTTCTATAACTTTTAAATTTTAATTTTAAACTTAACGATTCTTTTCCAAATCTTTTATAAATGTTTTCCAAAGGATAATTTAGTGTTTTAATAATTATTGGAGGTTTTCTAGCTTATTTAAGAGAGTTTAAATAAATGTTTAAAGAAAAGCTATTATAAATAAGTGGTTTAATCTTGGCTCTAAAAGCCGACGAGTAGACTGGATTTTCCTATTCACGAGATTTGGATGTGAGGTGCTTAAACTAAGGAGATGTGCAGGAGTAACCAGTGCCCTGGCTCACCTGGCCTCTTCCTTGGGCGAGGGATAGATAAGGTCGAAATGTCGGAAACGAGTTAAGTATAAAAGGATTTAAATTAAATACAACTTTGATTTTATAGAAATGATCTTCTTATACCTAGTGTTAAAACCCGAAGAGGGAACTCGTACTATTCGTGGAATTTAAAAGGTGATTTCATCGTTATTCCGCCCATAGTATTTGTTGAATATGGAAATTGACATTTAATAGAATTAGATGATTTCTATAGATTCTACTCACCTAATATTTACTGGTTTTGAATTAACATCCAAGATAACATGGTTTTAACTCAATTAAAATTATGAGTTTTGAATTAAGAAATCATCATTAAGATTTAAATGAAACAATTTGGAAATGTTTTCCTAAGTGAAAAAAATGAAATGATTTGGAATTATTCCAAGACTAAAAGGGTTTTAAGTAATCAAAGGATTTGGTAAGAGAGGTTTAATGATGCCGTATATACCAGAAAGAATGTTTTAGAAATATATATCTCCAAAAGAGATTTTGATAAAAAGAACTTAATCAATTAAAGAATGATTCCCTATTCACAAAACCTCTTTTTATCGATGATTGGTTCGAAGGAACCGGGGTCAGATCTGGGGTAATTCCTATCCGAAGACCACTTCCAACCAATGTATGCGTTCAAAAATTGAAGACTTGATAAAGAAAATGAAGGATGAAGACCAAAGATTTTCGGGGTGAAAAGACTGCTTGTTGATAATTCTAGTTAGCTCCCAAATACTAATGTAGCAGTGGTCCCTTCATTTATGAAACTCTTTGGGTTGCAAGGACTTTTCACTACTAATCCTAGGGTTAATTCCCGACAGGATGTGGTAGGAGTGTGCCTTTGGTTTCGTTCAGTCCTAGAACGTACTTGTATGGACAAATGTCTGACGTTGCATTTCTAGTTACATAAGTGATCTCTATGAACGTATTATCTACTTGGTGGTGGAGAAGGCAACTTCTCTTAGCTTAACACCCTTTCCTGAGACGTACGAGTTCAGAAGTTATACGTTTGTAGAAATCAGTTGTGTGACCATGGAATGGCAGTGTGGCATTCAAAGGAAGATGGTGTGCTATGTGAAAGGTGATCGTGACCTCAAGCCTCACACCCGAAAATGGCCGAAACAGGGTAGATGTGGCAGGGCTATGTTGTTCGTAGCCATTAGGATATGACCATTCCCTTCCAGATATATTTCAACCCGCTACAATGTTCGGGTTTAAATTATTGTGGATATATGCTATAAGGGCCCTCGGATAGGTCGGTAACGACCGGGGTGCTGACATATTCGGTACTATCTAGTGAGAAAGGTAGGCCGGCCTTGTGTTGGTAGAGGGTAGATGTTCTGTGCCTCAGTACATTCCTCTAAAGATGTACTGCTAGAAGGTAGTCCCTTCACCTGGTCATTTATATGGAAATCCATTCTCCAATAAGTGCATGCCATTTTGTTTGTAGAACTCGTGTTTGTGGTTAGTATGCTGGGATTTAATAATGTAACAATTTCGGCTAAGATTAATAAGTTTACTTGCAAATGTTTTCAAAGATATGTCATTAAAAGTAATATCAAGTATCTTTATGTAAGAATGTTTTGGTTATCATAAGGTAAAAACCATTCCATGTTTATGTGTGGCGTGGTCTTATGAGATACCGTTTATTTTCAAAACGCGTATTTTGAGTTCTCACACCAGTCCCATGACTGACCCGGATTTTATTTTCCTTTTCTTAAACTCTGGGTGCCCTAATTTTCCCGGCCAGCCTAGTAGTCAGGTTTAGTTTAGAAGAAATCTGGATGGAGCTTGAAGCATGGAGTTAGAAGATTTTACTGAAGATTTTTGTCTATTTCCACCACACTCTTGTACTATAGTATTCCGCATTTGTAAGGACAGGAATTTATAAATGGTCACGTTTAACTTTGATAAATGTATTTTAATTTCCGCTGTAAATATTATTTGTTGAAATAATATATGTGAGATTCTGTTCTGTCCTTTTATTTTCTTTCTTACCCTTGAGAATCCGCTTCTTCGGCACTTGGATTTACGGCACGTGAATACCAAGAATGTATTAGTGTTGATTTTCGAGAGTCGAAGATACGGGTCCTCACATAAGAGGTGTCCATAAATTCAAACTCATCTTCTATTTATGTGACTAGGGAAGAGATGGAAAGGGTAATAACAACAATGCAAGAGAGGTTGATGGAACAACAAGAGGAGATGATGAATGGGTTCTTCCAAAGGATAGAGCAAAAAAGGACAGTCGGAGAGGTTGGAAATTAAAGTCAAAACAGAAAGGCGATGCAGTGTGTAAGGAAAAGGAGTAGATCAAAGTAGCCCAAACTCCCTGAAGGCAAAATAACACAGTACCGACTTATGTAGACAAGTTGGTACCAGCAGTTATAGTCCAAGGGCATGGAGGGGTCGAATGTCGGGCAAGGTGGAGCACATCAAAGGGATGGTATTGAGCCATAGAACATAGATCATAATGCAAACATATAACTACAAGGGTTAAAACCATAAAATCTGCACCAAAACCGGGAGCATAATAAAGAATTAAACAGGGGCATCTGGAGTCTGGAAGATTTCAACCAAACAAGATGATCATCTAGCGGAGTTGGTAAGACAAGTACTTTGAGGTGGAGCTCTAGATTGGTGTTTGGAGGATGTGAACAAAAACCCCTTCACTTCAAACATCCGATACGTTAGGAATTCGCCGAATTTCAAACTACCTACCTTGGAGCTGTATGATGGAAGGACGGATCAAACAGTGCATTTGATGAGATATATTCAACATATGGGAGTGTTGGGTGCTTCGTAGGTAGTGCATCTGATGAAATTTATTTAAATCAAATTTAATTATTTGTCGATATCGTATATCGATACGTACACATATAACTTTTACATGCACTTTATTAAATACTAATGGCATGCAAATAAATCAAATAAAATTTAACAATTGATATTTCATAAATATTAATTAATTAAATTAATTTATATAAATTATAATTTAATTAAATCATGTGGGATGGAGTATTCATCATTACGGTTATACGACTCAAAGGTGTAAATTAAGTCAGCAATTAATATCGAACAATTTGAATATTAATGTTTACACACCACCTTAGCTAGTAGTGTGAGAGTTTTTCTAAATTTATCGCTTGCACATTTTTGGTTAAAACCCAATTTTACTATTTTAAGTGATAGCTAGTGGTAACGGTTATTTACACCAGTTTTCTTCGTCAAAACTATATCACTTTAGAACTTGCGAAAGTTAATTTTGGTCTAAATTCCAATATCGCCCACATTCAACTTGTTTACTCCAAAAATCAAGTCTGTGGTTCAATCATAATAGTTATTATTAACCATACTGCTCTGCCCAGAGGCTTTAACTTTGAGCTGATCACTATAGTTAACTTTGATACTAACTTCATATAATCGAGGATTTGAATTCTCTATTAAATAATATTCCACTTCGAATGCTTTAACTCAAACCTAGCTATAGTTTTTCGATGGATGCCATGCTTGATTTAAATATAATCAAAGAAAAGTTCCCCATTGAAGTTCAATAGTATTCTCAAGTCGTCCGACATAGAACATTTAAAAGTTACATAATAAGTAAACATGAAAGACATGTATATATGTGAAATGATCACAAAAGGGAAGAAGGCAAGCATAAAGTGTTGAAATGAATATACAAACCCATCTCAACAACTTTCACCACCAAAAAGAAAGAGTTCAATATACGAAAAGTAGAGATATCATTTCGTTTCACAAGTCATTAAAAAAATGGGTCTTGCCTGGTCAGTACATCAGCAAAAGAAAATTACAATACAAAACAATCGACTAGTGCCCCAGAGCATATAGAGGTAGGGACTTCCTAGTGATGTGACAATCATCATCAAAAATGAACCCCTTATCCACCATTTTGGAGGGAGAGGGGTCATTGATGGCCAACACACTTGGGCTGCCCGTCAAGGAGGAAATCTGTTATCAAGTCTAGATTGCTGGGGAACCTTACCCGTTGGAACTGGGTCAGCCAGCAGTGGAAGTTATAAGTGAATTTCAATTTTTTTTGCTATAATGGATCTTTACTAAGCCTTTGAAGTCTAATTTACTGTGAACATTTCTAAATTTTATTTAAATAAAATCTTTTATTTTATTTAAATTGATATAGTTTTATTTAATTTATGTTATGATATATTTTTGACATTAATAATTGTAGTATTAACATTTTTTCAAACTTTAATGATGATTTCACTGTTTATCATAATTTCCTTTTGATTAAAGGACCATATGGATAGGTTTATTTTGTTTTTTGTGTTAGTTTTGTTTTAGTTTGTTTTTTATTTTAGTTTATAGATTTTTAACTTCTTTTGATTATGGTTTCTTTTAGTTTTTTCTCTAATTTTTATTGTATTATGTCCTATTATCTTAACTTTTGTATCTTTTATTTTATTTCATTAATACATATGTATATATACATGTAAATAGATTTTATTTATATACATATATGTGTATTATTTTTAATATTTTCTTTAGCTCCTTTTCATATACAGTTTTGGGCTATAAATGGTGTTAGATTCTTTATACAGGTTCACAAGATTGCCGATAGTAGGATTGTTGTTTGCAGCGAGGGGTTCTTCTCAGTTCTTCTACATCTTCATTGTGGCGATCTTCTTTCTGGATGATTCACTCTTCAGCAAGGCGCTCCCTCCAGTTCTACCGAGTCTACAAAGTGCCGCTTTCCTTTCCAGATCATTTGCATTTCCTTTTCTTTCGAGTCTACAGCGTGGCATTTCCTTCTTAGATGGAGCTGGCTTCTAGTATCATTGACTCTGAGATGCTCCATAGTTTTTTAGGTACTTATAACACCTCAATACCGGGCGGCGGCCTTGCTGGAGCTCGATATTGAGGTGTAATGGGCGGTGGCCTGGCCGGAGCTCATTCTAGGGGTACTTGGATTATTTTCTTTGTTATTTGTATTTTGATTAGCTACCTGCTAGGCATGTTGGAAGCACCTTGTCTTCTGTGATATATACATATTTACATGTGTGCTCTCCTCTATTTTAAAGGATCACACATTTTTCTCAATTTTTGTTATGATACACACACACACGTGTATCATACACACACATATATGTGTGTGAGTGTGTGCGCGTGCATGTGTAACATGTCAATCCATGCAAGGTATAACATGCCCGTGTATAGATGTTGAGATTTGCATCGCAACAGACACGTTATCTCATCTAATATGTAAATATATTGTCCAAATGTATGTATGTATGCATATACATACTTTTGTTTACATGTACAAAAATAATTTATATATATAAACTTTAATTAAAATATATTCATTTTAAAAAATATAAATATAGATAAAAATATAAATATAAATATTTGTAAATATAATCATGAAATATTAGCATTATATATAATTATATGAATATTTTTAAATCACTTATAAATATTAAATAAAATAAATAATTATTTTTTTACAAAATCAAGAACATCACATACATATGTAAATAAAATACATTTCTTACTTAATATATATATATACATTAATTACTTATTTAAATATATATATATATATATATATATATATATATATATATGTTAAAATATAGATTAATATTTATAAATCCACAATTTTTTATATTAAATATTTACTTGGTTCTGCGCATGACTCAAAAATATTTTATTATTATTTTAAATATTATTTAATTAATATCTGTTCAGTTTTAATTAAAATACTAGTATAAAATAATTTCCAAACATAATTTTAAATTTAAATTTCCAATAAATTTCAGAGTGATATTTTGTACTTTGAAAATTTATTTCATAATTTTATTTCTTAAAATAATTTTAAAAATAATTACTGATTTTTGTCTTATATTTAAAATATTTTTAAATAATAGTTTTTTATAATTTCTGCCAAAAAGTTATTTTGAGATAATATAATTTTATAAATTGTGAAGTATAATTTTTATATAATATATATATATATATTAATATATTTAATTTATGTAATTAAATGGTTTAAATATTATTCAAATAATAATAATATACATAATTATTTTTATTACCACCGAATATATTATATGTATAATACTTTATATACATATTTATATAAAGAATATTGTAGTAATTAAATTATAAACTACATTTATATGAATATATTTATAATACATATTTATATATTATTAAAATAAATAAAAAATGTTTTCTTTTTAATTTCTGAGCCAAGCCATTATAGATTGAACATAACAATTTTTTTTATATTAGTACATATATAAATACAATCAAAACAATTTGTGACAATACAATTTAGATATCAGAATGGTCACCTAACTAACATTAAAAATATAATAATAAAACTTCATATCTAAGCTTGGATAATTACATTTTATACCTTACTTCCAATGGTTTGGAGTACACCTTGAGATGATGATGTGTGCTCCTTGAAACAATTTCTGATCCAAAAGAGTGATAGTCCTTGAACCATTAACCACCAGCTATCGAACATCATTCGAATTGACTTGATTTGAACTTGAGAAATTGAATAGATTATAAGGGGGATTTCGACTAGCAAATGTATGGGAATGGAGGCTCAAAACAAATTAATATCACATGGAGGAAAAGATGCTTAAATAGAGGAACGAAAGGAGAGAATTTGAGATCTCATCTTTTACTCAGTCTCCTTTAATCCGAGCCATCCAAAATCAAGCCATCTCTTTCCATATTAGAGCCGTCTATACCCCTTATTATGGTCGCACATACCAGCCTTTCTAATGGGCCATGAACCCATCCTTGGTCCGAAAAAATATTTTGCATTTTAAATCTAATTTAAAACACTTATCGATATCGTATATCAATAAATATATTTATAACTTCTATAAAATATTTAATATTTGTTTATTAAATAAAAATCAAATATATATATATATATAATATTTCATAAATATTAATTAATAACAATTATAAATCAATTAGATCGTTTGGTCAAAAGAGAATTCATCATTTTGGTCGTGTGACTCGTCGGGTATAAATTTGGTCAGCGATTAATATCGAACTATTCGAACATTAATATTCATAGTTACTTGGCAGGTGGTGTGACAATTTGGAAAAATTCATTGCTTACTTTGATTTGGTAAAATCCAATTTTATTTTTTTTAAGCGTTACCCGATTGTGACTTTTATTTACGTCAATTCTCTTCGTCAAAACTATATCACTTTGAACTTATGGAATTTGTAATTCCAATATCGTTCATATTCAGCTCTATAGTCCAAAAACAAAGTCGTTGGTTCAATAATAACAATTATTATTAATGGAAATGCTCTAGTCGAAACCTTGACTTTGATTTAACTTGATTTGACCATGATACTAACCTTATATAACTGAGGAGACAAATCCTATCTTGAATAATGCTTCACTTCTAATACTTCCACCGATCCAACTACAGTCGCTTGATGGATGCCGTGCCATGATTTGACTATAATTAAAGTGGAGCTTTCATATTGAAGATCAACAGTATCCTCAAGTTGAGAGAACTATGTAAATCAGTCATATCGATATTTTCTGTTTGACCTTAGTTATATTAACAAACAGAAAACTATCGAGTAAGTCATTTCATATTTATTCGATAACTATCAGTACGTAACCTCTTGGTGCCCCTAATAGCCATAAGTAATACACAGTCCGACATTTGGAGAGCATTACATACTCTAGTCCCAACGGATGTATCGATATCCAACCTCGATACATCTTGACTAGGAATATTAAATATGATATTTATTTTTATTGTGATAAATTACCCACTGTTACAACACTTTGTAACTACTATCACAAAATATACCATTTATGGATTTTCTATTAAATATACTTTTAATTAAAGTAATTAATTAATATAACACATTATATCAAGTATATGATAGAAAGAAAACACCTTTTATTTCGAACAAGATTGGTTATCGAGTTAGATATATGTAACAAATTACATAATTGCCCCTAGGGCATACTCCTAACTCTATCAATCTCCCACTTGCACTTTGGGTCAATTATAGAATCTTATTCCAACTTCTCCAATCGATTTCCTCAAAACCAATTGGGTCAGTCCCACAGTGAATGAGTATGCTATCATGTTTCAATTATCTACTTTGTCAATCAACTCTTTCTGACACTGATAAGCTATCTTTATCATATGGAACAATTCGGCGTATGTCTCTCGACCTCTAGTGAGCTCTAAGTGCTATTATAAACTATATCGTGACATTGTTATCATATAGCAGTGTTATGAGATTCTCAACATTTGGAATCACCCTCAGCTCAGTTAAAAATTTATGCATTTATATTTATATACATTGCTTTTATTGCGACACTATTCATGGTGACATACTTAGCCTTTTTCATTGAATCAGCCATAGTCTTTTATTTGGAACATTTCCAACTTAAAGATTCTTAACTTAAATTTATTATTAACATATTATACTCAATATCATTTATGAAAGTTTGAGTCCGAACAATCCTTCATAAGGAGTTTGTTGTTTTTGTAAACAATTCTCTAGTATTTAATAAATACACGAGAACATCTCAAACAATCATTTAGTGATATCAATTTGGATTTGAGATTTTCTTCATGTATTGAATAAAAAAACAAATTGCGATATCATAGATTACATAACATGTATGATAATTCCTATTGCCAATGCATAAGGAATCCATCTTACATGTTCCATGTTAAACATTTTAATAAGGTGTCCTTGCATATCGTTTTAGGACATTCCTAATATCTTTTATATATACTATAAAAGATATCATTTACAAATCCAATGTCGAGTATTATAATAACTAAAGCTGATTCTAACACCAGTACATCATTAACAATTAGCAGTGTGTTGTTTACTTATAGTTTAAATATATATATATATATATACCTTTTAATGTTCTTTGTTATGAGCACACGCTTTCTATGCATTTTGACTGATAATCAAACTATTTGGTACATCTATCAAAACGCTTGTTGAATTTTGATGCTTTTCACAATAATACTTTCATATCCATTCTCGGATTGTATCTGAAAACTCACGAACTCAATATCGCTCCCACTGAGTTTGAGACA
Organism: Allium fistulosum; assembly: GCA_030737815.1. Lineage (NCBI taxonomy): Eukaryota > Viridiplantae > Streptophyta > Magnoliopsida > Asparagales > Amaryllidaceae > Allium > Allium fistulosum. The sequence goes on along the minus strand of CM060903.1, from coordinate 1,423,145,595 downwards.
CTTTGGTTGTTATGTGCAAATAGATTAGTCTAAATCTATATTTATGACTTTTTGTTTCAACATATATATCAAAAAATAAAGTCATGCTAGGCAATAATTTTGTGAGTAAAATCTAAACCAACTTGAGCACATCGAATGGTGAATCTGTTGTGTTAATTTCAACAATTGAAGTTTATAGTAATATTCTTATCAATGTGACTCACTAAATTCCAACTACATTTTTCTTTCTCATAAAGACACATTCACAACCAATGGATCATATCCATTCGGATACAACTATCAAAATCATATTTTGATAATGTACTTGGAATCTATTTCGAATTAGCACATTATATCATATCATATAGTTAATACTGTTAATGGTTTAATTAAACAACCGAGGATTATTTATTCTTGACCTTGACAAGAAACTCATGATTTCTCTTAAATGTATAAGAATACTCATTAGATGTTCTAAAGTATTTGTGTTCATTTAGGTTTGGTCAATTTCATTTCATTCCTTGTAATTAGTTTTATAATTGGATCGTATCCAAATTCATTTTATACTAATAATTTCTTAAAGAAATTCCTTCGCTGCAAAGTTGATATTTCTTGAAACAACAATTGTTGCTTAGTGCAACAGAACAGACATTCATAAGCATTTTATGAATTACTTTATATAAAACTGATTTTTCATTAGTTCACAATATGTAACGACCCGGAATTTTCGAACCCGAAAATTCCAGATAGTTAGAAGAAAAAGAAAAGAGATAGAAGAAAGAAACAGAACAAGACACAGATCCTCACATTCGCAGCAAAAGTCAAAATACAATATCAAATAATAATATCAGTTATACAAAGAAAACTGTATTTGTTAATTACATTTTTATACATCGGAGTTACAACATTCACAAATATACTAGACAGTTAGAATTAACATGTCTCTAACAACTATAGTATATCACAGCGGAAAACACTCCATACGTTCCTGCCATCCAGCTCGCCTCCTGAGCTCCAGAACGTCCTTTCCTGAAATCTGTAATACTCGGTCTGACCCGAGCATTACATCAAAGTAACACCCGGGTCAGGCTGGAAACCAGCGTGAGTAAACCCATATAATTTAAAATTCTAAGGTTGTAAAACTTCTTTGAAAACCCGGGTAACTCATGCTTCACTACGAGTTCATTACTTGTTATGCTCAATACTTACTTCACATATCGATTTAAAAAGAATCGAAGTGGTTTCGGGTATTAACTAATACCCGACTCCTGCCTCTTCGAATCCGATGTCATCTTAATCCAAATTATTCAAATGAAAAACAATTCAAACTTTAAATACAGGGTGACACTATTTTAACCCAACATATTATATCACATAGCATTCCATATCACATACCAGAGATATTAACTAATCTAAGGCATACAATATTATTCAAAGATTAACCAACCATACCATCTCTAATTAATTTAATTAACCACAATTGGATTAAATTAATTACTTCAATTACTTTCAAATCCTGCATACTTAACATTAATTAATTACAATCCAATTAATTTATCATCCCTTAATTATCCATCTTAATTAATCATTCCTGATTAATTATTCTTTAATTACATTAAGTAATTAACCCTTTATTAATCCATAGATTAATTAGCCTTAACTATTGCTATTAACTTTTAATTAATTTCCCTAGTTAATTAATCACATTAATTAATGATTCTCTAATTTCTTAATTAAAATAATTACTTAAGAAATTAATTACTTAACCGTGCTTAATCATTAATTAACTACAAACCATTAAATTAATTAATCATTCCTTAATTACCTTACAAATCAATTAATTAATCTTTAATTACAAATTTAATTACCTTTAACAAATCATTTTCCTTTGTTAATTACTAAATCACATTATTAACTTAACCTTTAATTAACATTTAATTATATTTATAAAATGATTAAGTTTTAAAACATTAAATTTAAGTTAAACTAGGATATAAATCAAATTTGATTTCTAGATTAAAACCTAGATTTAAAATTTTGCTTAAAACTTTACCTTCAAATTTAAAAAAAATCCCTTTTTAAAATTTGAACAAACAGGTTTAAAAGAAACCTGTAACCAAACTTTTCACCCGAGCTACCCCTTAATTGCTTCGAGTAAAACACTACCTTGCTTCGAGCCAAAACTCGAATTACTCGAGATAAACTCGAGTATACTATTTCCTAACAAACATCTTCAGGCACAAAACAATGCACACCGTACATATGCACCGAAGCTCCGATCAACTTCAGCCAACCTCGCCGATCGTTCCCCATCAGCAAACAGCTACACGTCTCCCCACGATCATCAGATCGTCATACAGAGGCTCGAAATCAAATCGAGACTTCAAACTCGAACCTGGAAACAACAACAGGCATCACCATCAAAGCCTGTCAACGCCTCCTTCTCGAAGCTCCGACCGCCGTTACTTCTGAAACTCTGGCCACGTTCTCGTCAACCCACCATCTACCATCACCAGAAACTTCATTGCACTCGATCCACTGAGTAAGTCGAACCAATCCAAAATATTCCTCCCAGACAAACTAGGGCTACAGAACAAAAACTTCTATCGCCATCTCCACGGTGATCTACCAACACTTCTACCATTTTTCTCCAAATCTCTGACCACTCATCTTCCTCCACAAAGATACACGAACTTCCAGACCAACGAGCTTCTCAGAAATCACCAATTTTCCATTTCCTGGTCAAACCCGAACTACTCATACATCCCACCATTAAAATTTATGATTTCAGTTTTAAAAATCATGTTTTAGGATGAGAATTCAGTTTACATTCCTGAATTTAAAATTTAAGATGTTTGAATTTTTGACTTATATTAAATTTGCTCAGTTTTTCTTGATTCCAGAGATATTACCTATTTATTTTAACTTAAATAATTTTTAAACTTTAATCTATGATAAAGCAAACAAATTTTGTTTAAATACTAAATCCTAATAATGACTAGATCCAGAGACAAAACATTTTAGATTAAATCCTAAATTTTGAAACTGGGAACAGAAGTGTTCAGGCATACATTCATTACTCATCTAAATATTCACTACTATATACACACAAACATATTTGGCTTTAGATAAAATCATGCAACCTTATTTCATATACTTAAAATTTTTAAAGGTGATGTTACTCACTGTTATTTATAAACTTTCAAATATTTAAAAACAACAGAGCATATATACAGGCATTCAATACTAACACATACACATGCATCCATTTCAATCCAGATTTTCAGACAAGCAACATGATTTTCATTCATATATCAAAATGAAATCCAGATTTTTAAGCTGTTTTTAAAAATATAGTTTACTCACAGAATATTGATAAAATTTTGATTTAAAGCTGAGATTTACTCACATCTGTATGAACAGAGAAGCTTTTTGAACTGAAAGCTGCTCCTGCACTTGAAACTGGAAGAATTTAAATCAGGTTGAATCCTTGAAGCTGCAGATCCGATCCTTGTTTGGTTTGAGAATTTGTTGAGCTTCTATGTTTTTGTTTCAGATTTGAACTTGTGAAGAGATACCCTTTGATTTGATTTTGTTTACTGGATTTTTGTTACAGATTTCCTTCTCAGGTTTGAATTTTGTTTTCAGTTCTTTTTTTTTTCTTTTTAATCTTCAGGTTAGAAATGTATCCAAGAAAATTGAAGAGCAAAAGTATAGATGTGTATATATATTTAAATTTCCTTTAATTGATAATTTTAAAATAAATGACACTTGTATTACATGTAGAAATTTAGTACACACTTGTTTAATGCATGGCATAAATCCTTTACACTTGTTAATCTCATGAGAATTTGTTAAATTGTATATATTTAACTTACATTTGTAATTTCCATGTATTAATATATTTTAATATATATTTATCATACTCTCAATTTGTTCTTATTTTTAAATATGTATCCACACTTTTACAAATTTACAAATATCCTACCACCCATGGCATATATATACATATATATATATTTACACACTTATATATTTGTATAAGTATACATTTAAAATTTTCAACATTATAAATTTTGCATATATCTTTATATATATAGATATATTACTCATTTATCCAAAGATTTATTTGTTTAACATACAAATCGGTGTTTTTATAAATTTAATCCTGTTAATTTACCAATTAACAGATGTCCAAAAATCCGGGTTATCACATTCCTTCCCCCTTTGAATCTTTTCGTCCTCGAAAAGGAACGAAGCTAGAATTTATTTAATAACTTAAGATTAGGTAATTTATTCTTTGATCATTTTTGAAACACTTTTAAAATCCTCATAATATTATAAAATAATTTTTTTACAGAAATACTTTTTATAACTCGATGTTTCAACAAGTCCAACATTGTTCCCACAGAAATTCGGTCATACGTTGATCAGACGTAGGACTGAAAATCTATAAGTACTTAGCAGACCCGTTTTCAACAACCAGTGAAAATATTTGGAAAATAATTTATTGAAAATATAGAAAACATTTTTGAAATCGAGGAAATATCTTTGGTGAAAATGCTCTGGAAATCATCACCTCCATCCATGGTCACAGTTATATCACGGGTTACGTTGCCATCGCAGCAAAAGTCCATGTAACTGATTACACCATAGAACCCACAACAGATCGCAGTTACATCCAGGGTTACGTTGCCATCACAGCAAAAGTCCATGTAACTGTTGGCTCTCAGCGGCACACACGATTTCGCTGTCAAAATGAAACTTCTCCCACATAGGTCGTAGTCTACCGATATAAAATCAAACGCAGACTGTTGGCTCTCAGCGGCACACACGACTTTCGCTATGTTACCATAGTGTCACAGTCTACCGATATAAAATCAAACGTAGACAGTTGGCTCTCAGCGGCACACATGACTTTCGCTATGGTCTGCAGTAGATCGCAGTGACATTGAGTTAAACTGTCGTCACAGCATAACCCAAATGCCTCTGTGGGCACCAGCCCCTCGACTTTCTCTACACAAATAATCCTCAGGAACTAGTTTATTCCGGACTCCTCACAGGATTAACTTTAGAATCCCCCCTTGGGGTTCAAGGCAGTACCACCCAGTGGTACTCCTGAGAAGTTCATTTCAAGGAAGCGCCTTTTTCCCCAGAGCTATTCTCAAAATACTTTATACTATATACTTATAGTATCTTCAAATCATACCCTTTATGATTTATCAAAATCTCCTTTACACAAAATCGATTACCAAAATCGATAATTCTCAAACTAGGCTTTCCAAAATCCAAAATTGATTTTCCCAAAAATCAAAAGCCTTTTCCAAATTCATAGGTTCCCAAAACCTTTTCCAAAATCATTCTCATAAGATCCTTTATATATATATATATAACTTTTAAAAAAAAAAAATCTTTGGATCACTTCAAACTTGTATAAAACCTCTTTTTATACTTCAAATATTTCCAAAAACCCTTTTTATTCTGGCTAGATTCGATAAGGGGAGCTTATCATATTACAAAATATAACTTTATTTATTGCCAAATCAAATATTCAAGTTTGATTTCTTTATAAAGTTATTTACCATATTACTTACCTCCATAAAGTAAATTTCAACCAAAGAAATATCCAATTCCATTATATTTCACAAATTATACTTTTCATTTCAAAGACCATTTTACAGTTCTTATCCATAAAATTTTCAATATCAATTTCATTCAAATCCGTACGATGTACTCATATCATTCGTACGCTATATAAATCTGATCGCTCTTCGATCACACAATTTCACTTCCGAACTAGTATCGTCCACCCGACTTCCTAGTGCGGACTCAGACCTGGTTTCTTGATCAGAAACCGTCATTCTCCTTGCATAGTCGTAGCTATGATAGAGAATATACAGAACCAATCAACAATCCATATCCAGGTTCGCCGTCGAAAATCGAGCGAAAAATCCCAACTCGGATCGATAATACTATCTCGAAATTCTGTGCTCGAATCTGGATCAAATCACTATGCGAATAGAATAATATACGTATATCCTACGTATTTATCTTTATTGGTTATTAGCCAAATCAATTCTCTTTTCTATTCACATTTCCTTTAATTCCATTCACTTATTCTCAATTGCTTCTATTTCCAATTGAGTTATTACTTCAATTACAAACAGTTTGAACTCTGACCTATTTAAATTTAAAAATAGCTTGAAAAAGTTTAAAACAGATAAGTAGTTGAAAAATAGTTATTAGTTTGTAAAATAGCTGTAAAATAGTTAAGTAGGTATAAAATAGTTAGATAATTGCAAAATAGTTTTTAAAATAGTGATTAGATATAAGTACTTGAAAAATAGTAATTAGTTTATAAGACAGTTTCAAAATAGTTAAATAGTTCCAAAATAATTGTAAAAAAAAGTATAAGATAGTTTGGGGTTTTAAGAAGAAAGATTGTATAGTAAATAGTTTGGAAAAATATATTTGTATTAAAACAGTTTATTTTGAAAATAATTTAGAGCCAAACTGTTTAATTTCCCAATCTCCATTTCCAAATAATTTCCCATCAATTCAATTTAAATTTCCACTTCCATTTAAATTGACTTAATACTTCAATTTTTATTGAAATTGATTTAATCCCAATTCAAGTTGAATTAACCTTAATTCCTTTCCAAATTTCAAATCAAATTCCATTTGATTTTAAACATATTCACTTTAATTACAATTTCAAATTATTCAAACTAATTTCAAATTGAATCCACTTAAATTTCAAATCATTTCAATTTCTATATGAATCAATCCCAATTCCCATTTGAATTTTTGAACTCATTCAATCTTCAATTTTTATTTTAAATTAATTCAATTCAAATTTTCCATTTGAATTTTAAACTTATTCATCTTAAATCACAATTCCCATTTATTCAAATCAAATTCAGTTTGAACTAATTCAATTTAAATCTCAATTTTAAACTATCTCGAATTATATAAATCCAAGTTAAATTTTTTAAATATTGATTTAATTCCTTAAATCACAATTCCTTCACTTTTAAACAAATTAAATCTTTAAACCTTTTAATTCTGAATTCAAATTTCAAAATTCCATTTTAAAATTTTCTGTACTTAACTTATTACAAAGTTCAAATAAGAATTCAAAAACAATTTAATCTTCAGATTCTAATTTATTATCCATTTTCAATTTCCAGATCTCAAACCCATTTTGAGATCACTCATAACTCCCATTTAAATTAACCATTTAACTACCCAAGTTAAATTTAAATTTCATCTTGAAATTTCCAATTCAAGTTATTTATTCAAACTTATTTAACTTCCTTCAAGTTAAATTTACTTAATCCGGTCAACTTTTCACAATTTGAATTCCCATTCAAATTTTAAACTTCAGATTAATAGTCTTTCCCCTTTTAGGTTTAAAAACTTACTTTACTTTGGGTTTTACATCACATTCCAATTTAAAACTCAACACTAAGTGTTTATTTCAAATCATCATTGGTATTATGTATATTCCTCTTATATACATTTTCTTTACACACCAAGTTATACTTTAAATTTTAAACCATTCTTGGTTTTTAATTTCAAAACAAATTTCTTTAAAACGATCTCAAGTTTTCTGGACTTAGATTTAAAACTTCACAATTTTTAATTATCTTCAATTCCAATTTATAAGTTATACTCACTTAAATGTTTACTTCCCTAAACATTTCATTTTGCTAAATCATTAACAACATTCATTATTAAACACAATTACCATTTATGATAATAACCAAGATTATCATATCTGGAAACCAATTCATTATTATCTTTATTCTTGATAACATTTCTACAAATTCAAGATTTTAATTTTAGTTTGAATTCATTTCAAACTTATCTTCATTCAATTTTAATTTGGCTTTATTTCTATTACCACTTAATTTAATTCCAATATTTTAACAACCAATTACCTTAATATTTATTAGAAAGAAATATCATTTTATATATCAAAATATATTCTTATATAAAATCATTTAAAATCCTTATATAAGAAAATAACAATTACGCTCTCATATATATATATATACACACTCAACTCGTTCTAGGGTACCATTGACCCTATCCTTAATGAGTAATCCCAACAGAGCCAAGGTTCTCGCTTAACCTTTTGCTCTGATACCAACTGTAACGACCCGGAATTTTCGAACCCGAAAATTCCAGATAGTTAGAAGAAAAAGAAAAGAGATAGAAGAAAGAAACAGAACAAGACACAGATCCTCACATTCGCAGCAAAAGTCAAAATACAATATCAAATAATAATATCAGTTATACAAAGAAAACTGTATTTGTTAATTACATTTTTATACATCAGAGTTACAACATTCACAAATATACTAGACAGTTAGAATTAACATGTCTCTAACAACTATAGTATATCACAGCGGAAAACACTCCATACGTTCCTGCCATCCAGCTCGCCTCCTGAGCTCCAGAACGTCCTTTCCTGAAATCTGTAATACTCGGTCTGACCCGAGCATTACATCAAAGTAACACCCGGGTCAGGCTGGAAACCAGCGTGAGTAAACCCATATAATTTAAAATTCTAAGGTTGTAAAACTTCTTTGAAAACCCGGGTAACTCATGCTTCACTACGAGTTCATTACTTGTTATGCTCAATACTTACTTCACATATCGATTTAAAAAGAATCGAAGTGGTTTCGGGTATTAACTAATACCCGACTCCTGCCTCTTCGAATCCGATGTCATCTTAATCCAAATTATTCAAATGAAAAACAATTCAAACTTTAAATACAGGGTGACACTATTTTAACCCAACATATTATATCACATAGCATTCCATATCACATACCAGAGATATTAACTAATCTAAGGCATACAATATTATTCAAAGATTAACCAACCATACCATCTCTAATTAATTTAATTAACCACAATTGGATTAAATTAATTACTTCAATTACTTTCAAATCCTGCATACTTAACATTAATTAATTACAATCCAATTAATTTATCATCCCTTAATTATCCATCTTAATTAATCATTCCTGATTAATTATTCTTTAATTACATTAAGTAATTAACCCTTTATTACTCCATAGATTAATTAGCCTTAACTATTGCTATTAACTTTTAATTAATTTCCCTAGTTAATTAATCACATTAATTAATGATTCTCTAATTTCTTAATTAAAATAATTACTTAAGAAATTAATTACTTAACCGTGCTTAATCATTAATTAACTACAAACCATTAAATTAATTAATCATTCCTTAATTACCTTACAAATCAATTAATTAATCTTTAATTACAAATTTAATTACCTTTAACAAATCATTTTCCTTTGTTAATTACTAAATCACATTATTAACTTAACCTTTAATTAACATTTAATTATATTTATAAAATGATTAAGTTTTAAAACATTAAATTTAAGTTAAACTAGGATATAAATCAAATTTGATTTCTAGATTAAAACCTAGATTTAAAATTTTGCTTAAAACTTTACCTTCAAATTTAAAAAAATCCCTTTTTAAAATTTGAACAAACAGGTTTAAAAGAAACCTGTAACCAAACTTTTCACCCGAGCTACCCCTTAATTGCTTCGAGTAAAACACTACCTTGCTTCGAGCCAAAACTCGAATTACTCGAGATAAACTCGAGTATACTATTTCCTAACAAACATCTTCAGGCACAAAACAATGCACACCGTACATATGCACCGAAGCTCCGATCAACTTCAGCCAACCTCGCCGATCGTTCCCCATCAGCAAACAGCTACACGTCTCCCCACGATCATCAGATCGTCATACAGAGGCTCGAAATCAAATCGAGACTTCAAACTCGAACCTGGAAACAACAACAGGCATCACCATCAAAGCCTGTCAACGCCTCCTTCTCGAAGCTCCAACCGCCGTTACTTCTGAAACTCTGGCCACGTTCTCGTCAACCCACCATCTACCATCACCAGAAACTTCATTGCACTCGATCCACTGAGTAAGTCGAACCAATCCAAAATATTCCTCCCAGACAAACTAGGGCTACAGAACAAAAACTTCCATCGCCATCTCCACGGTGATCTACCAACACTTCTACCATTTTTCTCCAAATCTCTGACCACTCATCTTCCTCCAGAAAGATACACGAACTTCCAGACCAACGAGCTTCTCAGAAATCACCAATTTTCCATTTCCTGGTCAAACTCGAACTACTCATACATCCCACCATTAAAATTTATGATTTCAGTTTTAAAAATCATGTTTTAGGATGAGAATTCAGTTTACATTCCTGAATTTAAAATTTAAGATGTTTGAATTTTTGACTTATATTAAATTTGCTCAGTTTTTCTTGATTCCAGAGATATTACCTATTTATTTTAACTTAAATAATTTTTAAACTTTAATCTATGATAAAGCAAACAAATTTTGTTTAAATACTAAATCCTAATAATGACTAGATCCAGAGACAAAACATTTTAGATTAAATCCTAAATTTTGAAACTGGGAACAGAAGTGTTCAGGCATACATTCATTACTCATCTAAATATTCACTACTATATACACACAAACATATTTGGCTTCAGATAAAATCATGCAACCTTATTTCATATACTTAAAATTTTTAAAGGTGATGTTACTCACTGTTATTTATAAACTTTCAAATATTTAAAAACAACAGAGCATATATACAGGCATTCAATACTAACACATACACATGCATCCATTTCAATCCAGATTTTCAGACAAGCAACATGATTTTCATTCATATATCAAAATGAAATCCAGATTTTTAAGCTGTTTTTAAAAATATAGTTTACTCATAGAATATTGATAAAATTTTGATTTAAAGCTGAGATTTACTCACATCTGTATGAACAGAGAAGCTTTTTGAACTGAAAGCTGCTCCTGCACTTGAAACTGGAAGAATTTAAATCAGGTTGAATCCTTGAAGCTGCAGATCCGATCCTTGTTTGGTTTGAGAATTTGTTGAGCTTCTATGTTTTTGTTTCAGATTTGAACTTGTGAAGAGATACCCTTTGATTTGATTTTGTTTACTGGATTTTTGTTACAGATTTCCTTCTCAGGTTTGAATTTTGTTTTCAGTTCTTTTTTTTTCTTTTTAATCTTCAGGTTAGAAATGTATCCAAGAAAATTGAAGAGCAAAAGTATAGATGTGTATATATATTTAAATTTCCTTTAATTGATAATTTTAAAATAAATGACACTTGTATTACATGTAGAAATTTAGTACACACTTGTTTAATGCATGGCATAAATCCTTTACACTTGTTAATCTCATGAGAATTTGTTAAATTGTATATATTTAACTTACATTTGTAATTTCCATGTATTAATATATTTTAATATATATTTATCATACTCTCAATTTGTTCTTATTTTTAAATATGTATCCACACTTTTACAAATTTACAAATATCCTACCACCCATGGCATATATATACATATATATATATATATTTACACACTTATATATTTGTATAAGTATACATTTAAAATTTTCAACATTATAAATTTTGCATATATCTTTATATATATAGATATATTACTCATTTATCCAAAGATTTATTTGTTTAACATACAAATCAGTGTTTTTATAAATTTAATCCTGTTAATTTACCAATTAACAGATGTCCAAAAATCCGGGTTATCACACAATATATTTACGTTCACAACATAATTTAATAATCTAATGACTATCATTTCCAAAATTCCCTTTAGGCCGATTCATACAAGATCCCTTACATATAGTTATTACGTGCAGTCTTTTGACTCCACAATTTGCCAACTCCTTGGCTTAGGATATGTAAGAGTTTCTTATAAACCCTTATCTTGTATGGTTTTGTAAACTATTCTTTGGATGAAATTAATTTTAACCTTATGTACTACTCTTAAATACACACCTATAGAAAGAGTCTAACTCAACTTCACTAATCATTGCTCATGCTATATCCAACAAAGTATGATTACTCCTTATCAATACATCATTATGTATCATAGGAAGGGGTAACCTTTGAGTTTGAATCTTTGTTCATATTACGTACGTATAGAACTATTTCCAATATACTCACCCATTCGATCAAATCTAATCATTTTGTTGCATGTTATATTATTTACTTCTATCTGTGAGTTTATCATAGACTTATACATGCGTATCAAATACACATGTCCATGTCTGTAATTCATCAGTGAATATGATGAAGTACGTGGCACTGTTTTAGTATTAATAGACTTATGATTACATACATCTATATGTATCAATCTAAAGAGTACATCAACTCTTATGGCGCTCCCACTAAATGGGTGCATAGCCTTAATTGTTTGAGATATAATTAACTAGTATCATATGGTTATCACATAATAAAAATTATTTCTCAAAATTACAACTTAGTCTATAATTCCAAAATAATTATAAATAACTTTAAATAATTCAGTATTTTCTAATGCATCGTTTTTGTTGTGAAAACAAATATCACATTAAAGTCTTATTTCATAACATATATTCATAAAATTCACATTAGAATATAACTATATCTATTTTTCAATGGACACCAAAAATAGCTATTATTTCATAAATAATGTTCGGTGTGTTTTGTGAAAATAGTTTTCATAATTTGACGCAATCAATAAGTGCTATATGGCATGCTCCCTTTATTTCTGCCATTACTGTAATATTGTTCTAAATTCAGAGGTCCATCATTTACTTAATATATATTATTTATTTCATATAGTATAGCTAGTTTACAATGGAGAGTTCTTTGATCAAATACCTTGAACTTAAAGAAATAAATCTTATAGAAAATAATTTTCTATATGAAAATACATTTCGGAATAGAAATCGTACTTCTCATTCCAATGTGAAGTGTCAATTATAATTATTACAATTCTCATTTTTGATGTTTGTTTAAGAAACAGAAGTGACTATTCACTCTTTTCATCCCAATTGTACCTTAAATCACATCTACTCTTGTACACTCATTTTTCTTTCTAAATGGTCTAACCATTCAAAAGAATACCCTTACTACAACATCATAACGAACGCTTTACAAAAGTGCACTCGATCATCTTTAACATTAAGGACATCAAATATGTTGCGTTTTGTGTAAACTGATCAAACTAACATTTTAGCGATCGAGTTCTTAGATTTATCTTGTAGTTTTGGTCTAATGTTACATTTAACACAATACGATATTTACTGTAATCAATTAAATTGAATACTCGATCTCACAGTATGGTTTATTGGCTTATTTCAAATGAACTAACTTCATCGAAGTACCGTACATTATGAATTATGACCCTTCCCCATGTAACATTTATTTGTGATAGTATACGGATCATCATAGCCTTGAATTACTTTTAGAGATAGAAACTCATAGAATGCAATACACGGTCTCGACCAAATAAATGCTTATGCAACCAAATCACAAATGTATCTAGTAGTTGCAAAATCAGGTGTTTGCATGGGTATTAAAACATTAACATGTAAGAAGCATTTATTAGTAAGTATATATTATATTTCTAATTATCAATCTTTAATTTAGTTCATTTGTATCTTATTTGATAAACGTTTTATCAATCATATTGAATGCACCGATTTATAAATGTGGATTATTATAGCATTATATAACATATGTTCTTATAGTATTAGAAATGTCAAATGTTATCTTTTCGTTTTTTAATAAGGCTACCACTAGTTTTTTATGTTTCACCAAACCCTAAATCGAAACATAGAAGTCTTTCGACTTCACTAGTGGGTGTTAGGACTCATCCGTCTTTGAATTCTGACCTTGAGTTTGCTCAACAAGTCATAGCTCCACGGACGATGGATAACTCCTTATCGGTTGTATCGTATGCAACTCCTAACCCTCGGTACTTTATCCTAATTTCACTTTGACCTTGAATTTGCTTAACAAATTGAAACGAAATTATTCATTCGTATCTACCATATCACGACGGCCTAAGTATAGTATATGTACCTTGAGTTTCCTCAACAAGTACATATGGTTATCTTACATTGTCTATTCAACATATTAATTGTGATGACCCGCTTTAACTCTTGAAAATCGACACTAATACATCCTTGGTATTTGCATGGCGCAAATTCAAGTGCCGAAATGGTAGATTGATCAAGGGTAAAAAGAAAATAAAGACAGAATAGAGTTGAAAACAAAATCTCACGTGAATGGAATAATCATATATTATTAACCATAAAATATTTTATAGTGAAAAAATTTGAATACAATTCCAGAGTCTAACCTAGATTCAGCCTAGAAAGTTATAAATTCTTTGTCCTTACAAATGCTTAAAAAACAACAAAACAAATGGAGTATAAAAATAGAATAAATCCATACGTTGATGAAGATCTCCAACTCTCCTTTAGAAACTCCAAGCCTCCATTGCTAAACCTGAAACTACTCGGGTCTGACCCAAGTATTAAAAATACCCAGATTAGGCTTAATAAAACAGCATGAGAAAACTCGAATGATAAATGTATATGATAGTGTCATAGATCAGATTGATGTCAATCAAAACCTTTGAAAAGAAGGGTATCTCATAAGACCATGTCATACATAAACACGGATGGGTTTTTACCTTAAGATAATAAAAATACTTTATACCAAAACAAATTTGATATTATCATTAATGACATTGGTTTGAAAACAGTTTTCAAATAAATATATATACAAAGTAGGTATTCATACCATGATAATGTCAAACGATGTATAGATGCTAAAAATGGTAGCTGAAATGTTTGCAAAGCATTATAGCTATCTTAGGAATACAACCAAAACCGTAAAGCTCATATTGGAATTGGATTTCCAACATGATAGGAAACTAGTGGCCATTTCCTCCAATGCCAAATCCACGCATAACATCCTAGTCTCCGGTGACTATTCATTTTTCTCACGCAAGTCTTCGTACTACATTGTTACACTACTATAGAACAACGTATTTCGGTGGCTTTGTTCTTTCTTAGTCGAGCCTCAAATACCTTCCCATTTAAACCATTGAGGGTTTGGACATTACTGGACTCCTCCACCATCAATAAAATGGATAGCCTAAAATATATGTGTCGCAAACCACATAGTATCCCATGTCATTCCTAGGATGTGAGGCTCGTGAAGCTACGCTCTTCTTACCACAAAGTGTCGCTTTGCTTTTCACAAAGCAAATTCCACTTAGAATGCCACATTGTCATTTCTAACAACACACTATTGATTTCCACAAAAGTACAACCCCAAGCTTATACGTCTCAGGGAAGGGTATTAAGTGTAAGAGGGGTTACCTCCTACACCACCAAACAGATGTACATTTGTAAAAATCAATGTATGTGGTCTTAGAAATGCAATGTCAGACACTCGTCCATACAAGTTGTCCAGGAACAGGACAAACCGAAGGCACTTCTCCTACTACATCCTGTTTTGGGAATGAACCCTAGGATTAGTAGCGAGTAGTCCTTGCAAATCAAAGATTTTCAGAACGAAGGCACTATTGCCACCATAAATATATGATATGGCGATTAACCCAGAGGTTAGTGGCAAGCAGCCCTACACTACAAAGATCTCCATCTTCAAAATCATTGTCTTCAACATGTCTTCACTTCCGAACATACATATTGGTTTGAAGTGGTTTTCAGATAGGAATTACTCAAATCCGACCTCGGTTTCTCCGAACCAGTCATCGATAAATGGATGTCGAGTATATAGGTGATTACCAAACAACATCCAATCAATTTATTTTTTTATCAATCAAATATCTTTCAGAGATATATTCTTTTGAACTATTCCTTTTATCTTCTTAAGAGTACATTGAATCATTAAGCCTCATTTATCAAATTATCTGGTAAATTAAACCTTTTTAATCTTGGAATAATTCCAAATCATTTCACCTTTTACTTAGGGAAACATTTCCAAATCATGTATTTAAATCTTAACAATGATTTCTTATTATCAAACCATAACCTTTAAATGGGTCAAAAACAATGTTATATAAGACATCATTTGCTGTAAACCCCAACCAACTAGTATAGAGTAGAAAAGGATCCATAGAAATTATACTAATCATACTCAATAATAATTTCCGTATTCAATCTGTACTATTCGTCGAATAACGGTGAAATCATCTTTTAAACTCACATGGATAGTACGAGTTCCCTCCTCGAAATTTAACACCAAGTATAAGAATATTATTCATATACAATCCAAGTTGTAGAAATTAATTATGGGAATTAAATCTCTTATACTTGTCTCGTTTCCTACATTTTGATCTTATCTATCCCTCGCCCAAGAAAGAGGCCAGGTGAGCCAGGGCACTAGTTGCTCTTGAACATCTCCTTGGTTTAAGCACCTCACACCCGGATCTTATGAATAGAAAAATTAGGTCTACTCATCGACTTTTAGAGTCAAGATTAGATCACTTATTTATAATTAGGGTTATAAACAAATTTTCTTTTAACCATTTATTTAAACTCTTCTAAAGTAATTATAAAACTTCCAAATCATTTTCAAAATACTTAATTATTCATTTGAAAAGATTACTAAAAAGATTGAGGGAGAACGATTAAGTTAAAACCATGATTTATAAAAGTTACGGAAAACCGTCGCAAAAACTGCTGCGAATAGCGATTTAAAGCTTATTTGATCAAAACAGTAATTCCATCTCATATATGTTAATTTTTATAACTCAAATCCCTTTTAAAACATTTTAAATATTTATATAATTTATTTCATATTTTTAAAGTTTTAAAATATCCATTTAAAACATTTACCACTTAAATTTCCAAAACTATCAAACCACGATGTTTTTAAAACTTGATTTGGACTTAACTCAAAATTTACTAAATGAAATCTTGATTTTCTTTCTTCATTTGAAAACTATATTCTAATGGGTACAAAAATTCTTATTACATAGTATGTCGACTTATATCGAATCCTATACATTGATTTAACTTTTTAAGTTGGAAAATTAACGAACTGCCGCTACGCGACAAGCTCGATTTTACCACTTTGGTTAAATTTTATGAAACTTGTCCTAAACACTTCTAATTTTTTTTAATATCATATTAAAACTATTTTAAGTTTTTAACCAAATTAAAACTATATTTTGCTATTTCACCTCATTAAAATTTATTTTCACTTCCTTTCTCATATTATAGTATTATATTATTATAACATTCAAATTTCAACATTTTTATATTTCAAAACCATTGAGAGGCTCAATAAGCTCAATACACACATTAATATGGATTTATTTTTTCATGAATTAACTATAGTTAATTAATTAACCTTTTCTATTTTATTTTCTCATTGTTTATCACAATCAAGTTATTAACCAAATATAATCAACTAAATGTTAATCAACCAAATATTCATCCGATATTCAACCAAGCATATTAATTTGCTAGTTTAAACATGCATATCATCATTTTAATTTTTAGATAATTAAAACTAAACTCGAGTACTCACTATTGTTTTTCACTATACCAAACTTTTTTGAAACTCCTTGAATTGATTCTGGCAGAAATCCGACAGCACTTCTCTCCACTATTTTTACTTCGAAGCTTCCCGAATCTTGCTCTATGCCTCTAATAGGTTCGGCCTTGACCTTGAAAGTGGTTGAGCTTGGCCTTGGTTCTTGGAAGAGGGGTGGCCGTGGGTTCTAGTGGTGGTAGGGAGTGACTTTGCCTTGGTTTTGAGGTGGAATGATAACATATATATGTGTATATATTTTTATTTTCTCTTTGCTATTGGTTCTTTATAAATTTCCTAAGAAGAGAAGCCATTAAAAACTTGAGGAAGGAGAAGAAGAATATGAAGAAATGTGTGAATGAAGGAGTGAATGAGTAAATATATTTATAGACTTGAATTTGGAAAATATCTTCTCCCCTCCTACATCATCCTCACGCCCTATCCCCATGTCACTATGAGCTCGGCCACCTTTCACCCCATGTGCCTCCATGTGTAGAAGATGATGGTGATGGTTGCTTTTGACTTTATATGAAATATATATATATCATGATATTTCTACCATATGTATACATGTATATATGTATGTGTATTTGTTTGTGTATGTGACATGTATATATGTGCACATGACATAAAAACAAGGTTGCAATGACTTAAAACAACTTTCGTTTGTTAAACCATTATGAATCCGGAATTCGATTTTCGGTCATATTTTCAGTTTTTCATTAAACTATTTATCTATGTAATCAAAACTTGAAAATAAATTTATTAGCATCTTAGAATAGTTACAACATGCTCATTGAATTATTAAACTATATAAATCAATATTAAACAAGTGTTGCAAAATCCTGCCGTTAAACTGCCAAAGTGCGATGAAATTTGCATATTTTTATAAAACAAGTTTATACATTTATAAAACTATAAAAAATCAATTTTTATCACTATATAATAATTAAAATGAATTATTTATCATTTAAAACAATTATTAAATCACTTAAATTCAATTTAAATTCAAAAATCAATTATTTAAAAATGATGACATCATTGATGATGTCATAAAGATATTTTATTTCCAAAAATAAAATAAATAATTTTATCTTGCTTAGATGAAGAAATAAGTGTCTGTAAAAAAACCGTGCACGACTTTTGATGGTAAAATGTTGTTTATTGATAAAACGATTTTCAGTCATTTTATCGATATTTTTCTACAGAATATATTTTTGTAAACATTTTTCCAAAACAAGATCACCATTATTATTCATTACATAAAACATGATTATTTATGTTTAACAAACCTATATTTGAATATTCAAAATTAATTAAATATTCCAAATCAAAGTGATAAAATTATGGGTCATTACATTAATAATACCATATATAACATCCCTAGCTTGAGTTTGCTCAACAACTAAGGAGTATGCAAGTAATATATATATATATATATATATATATGTGTGTGTGTGTGTGTGTGTGTGGTAGAGGACAATATTATATTGAAGATTCATAATCTTCAATATATTATATTGAGTGATATCGACTTATGGAATAATGTTTTTCATATAAAATACCCTTGTGATTGAAGTGTCTAACACATAAAAAATTACGGTATACGTACAGTTACGTATGTATTTATTCCTTACGTCTGTTTAGGGTTTCTTAATGTTCCATCTTTAATTTATACATTAATATTATATAAGTTTTATTATTGTATAACTTTTATATTTTATATTACTTATATACTAGTCTTATGTATATCATTACATTAATTAATTAATTTAATCAATTAACATTTTAATTAACTTTATAATATCTTAATATAACTTTTATATTAAATATTTATTGTATACTATAATCTTTATAGTATAACACCCATATCTTATATATATATATATATTTATTTAATCAGTTAACCTTTAATTAATTTATTTATTTAACCTTTATTTAATTTCTTTAATTAAACAATTTTGTTGAAATTATACTGATTTCGAAAATCATATTATATACATACATGTATACTTTTGGTATCTTAAACATTTTAAAGTATCATAACATATATCAAACATATATAATTTCTCATTAATTAACTTATTTAATTGATTTATTTATTTTATTAATCTTATTAATAAATTTAAAATTTTGAATTTAATATTTAATATTTTCAAACATTTTGAAAATTTTATTATATTATAACATTATATGTATATCTTATTTCAAATTTAACTTTTAAATTTAAAATCTTATATTTTAGTTTTCAAACAATTTGAAAACTGGCCCAAAGCCCAATTTAAATTTAGGCATTTTCTATTAGGGACAACCTTTATGTTGTAAGCATAATAGTTAACCCTAAATGGCTAATTTAGACCGCATAAGCTATTGGGGTTTGATACAACTATTGGAACTGAACCAGCTCGCAACGGAAGTTATGGATGGATTTTAATTTTTTTTGCCATAATGGATCATTATTGGGTCTAAGAAGTCTAATTTATTTAGTTTCTAAATATTATTTAAATAATTTTTTTATTTTATTTAAATTTATGAATTGATGGAGTTTTAATTAATTTATGTTATGGTGTATACACACACACATATCATATTTATACACACACACACATGTGTGTGCATGTGTAACATATCAATCCGTGTAAGGTATAACATGTCCGTATATAGATGTTAGCATTTACATCATAGCATACACATTAGCGTATCCAATATATAAATATATTATCTAAATGTATGTATATATATACTTTTGTTTACATATATAAACATAATTTAAATATATATATATATATATATATATATATAACTTTAATTAAAATATATTCCTTTTTTTAAAATATAAATGTAGATAAAAATATAAATATTTATAAATATAATTATGAAATATTAGCATTATATATATAATTATGCGAATATGTTTAAATCAATTATAAATATATTAAATAAAATAAATAACATTTTTATTTTATAAAACCGAGAATAATACATACATATGTAAATAATTTTTTTATTTAATATATATTATATTAATTACGTATTTAAATAAATAAATATATATATTAAAATAATGATTAATATTTATAAATACACAAAAAAATTATTAAATATTTTCCTAGTCTTGTGCATGACTCAAATTTTATTTATTTATTTTAAATATTATTTAATTAATATCCGTATGGTTTTAATTAAAATATTAATATAAAATAATTACGAAATATAATTTTAAAATTTAAATTTCTAGTAAATTTTGGAGTATTTATTTTTTTACTACGAAAATTTATTTCATAATTTTATTGCTCAAAATTAATTTTAAAATTAATTATTGATTTGCAGCTTATATTTTAAAAAAAAATTGAACAATAAAAAATGTATTTTCAAATTTTCCGCCGAACATGTATTTTGAGATAATATAATTTTATAAAATTTGAAACATAATTTTTATATAATATATTTATTAATATATTTAATTTATGTAATTAAATGGTTTAAATATTATTTAAAAAATATATATGTATATAATTATTTTTATTACTGTCGAATATATTATATGTATAATACTTTATATAAGAATTTATATAACATATTTATATATAGTATACTTTTGTAATTAAGTTATAAACTATAATTATATGGATATATTTACGGTATATATTTTTATATTATTAAAATAAATAATTTATTTTTTATTTCTAAACCATGCCATAGGCATGAACATAACTATTTTTTAACAAGTATATACATAAATACAATCAAAAAAATTTGTGATAATACTATTTGCATATCAAAATTGTCACCTAACTAACAATATATATATATATATATATATAACAAAACATTATATCTAAGCATGCATAATTATATTTTGATCAGAAATATACCTTACTTCCAATGCCTTGAAGTATACCTTGAAATGATGATGTGTGCTCCTTGAAACAATTTCTGATCCAAAAGAGTGCTAGTCCTTGAACTGTTGACCACCAGCTATCGAATATTAGTTGAATTGACTTAATTTGAACATGAGAAATTAGAGAGATCACAAGGGGGATTTTGGCCAGCAATGTATGGGGATGGAGGCTCAAAAAAAAATTAATATCAAATGGAGGAAGAGATGCTTAATAGAGGAACGAAAGGAGAAAATTTAGGATCTCATCTTTTACTCAATCTCCTTTAATCTAAGCCCCCAAAAATCAAGCCATCTCCCACCTACACCCCTTATTATAGCCGCACATTCCACCCCTCCAATGGGCTATGAACCCATCAATGGTCTGAAAAAATATTTTGCATTTTAATCTAATTTAAAATGCTTATCGATATCGTATATCGATTAATATATTTATAGCTTTTACAAATACATTTAATATTTGTTTATCAAATAAAAATCAAATTTATAAATAATATTTCATAAATATTAATTAATGTATAACAATTAAATTAATTAAATCGTTCGGTCAAAGGAGAATTCATCATTTCGGTTGTGTGACTCGTCATGTATAAATTTGGTCAGCGATTAATATCGGACAATTCGAATATTAATGTTCACACATCACTTAGCAGGTGGTGTGCCATTTTAGCCAAATTCATTGCTTACTTGGTTTTGGTGAAATCCAATTTTACTTTATTAAGTGTTACTCAGTTGTGACTTTTATTTACACCAATTCTCTTCGTCAAATCTATATCACTTTTAACTTATGGAATTTTGTAATGGTCCAAATTCCAGTATCGTTCATATTTAACTCTATAGTCCAAACACAAAGTCCTTTATTCAATAATAACAATTATTATTAACCGAAATGCTCTGACCAGAGACTTTGACTTTGAGTTGACTTGAGTTGAATGCAATACTAACCTCATATAACCGAGGAGACGAATCCTCTCTTGAATAGTCCTTCACTTCCAATACTTCCACTCGATCCAACTAAAGTAACTCGATGGACATTGCGCTACAATTTGACTATAATCAAAGCGGAGCTTTCATATTAAAGATCGATAGTATTCTCAAGTCGAGAGATCCATGTAAATCAATTACATTGATATTTTCAGTTTGACCTTAGTTATATTAACCAACAGAAAACTATCGAGTGATTCATTCCTTAGTTATCCGATAACTATCTGTATGTAACCCCTTGGTGCCCCAGAAGCCATGGATAATACACCGTCTAACATTTGGAAAGTGTTACATACTTTAGTTTCAATGGATGTATTGATATCCTGTCTCGATACATCTTAACTAGGGATATTTAAAATGGTATATTTATTTTCATTGGGATAGATTACTTACTGTTACAACACTTTGTAACTACTATCACAAAACATACCATTTATGGATTTTTTATTAAATATACTTTTAATTTAATTTAATTAATTAATTAACATAACACATTATATCAAGTATATAATAGAAAGGAAACGACTTTTATTTCAAACAAAATTGGTTTTCGAGTTAGATATTTGTAACACATTACCCTTAAGGCATACTCCTAACTCTATCAGTAACTTCCACTTCCATCTCTTACGCCACCTCTCTCCGTACCTCATCGTACTCCTCTTGGGTAAGGAAGCTGACTGCCAAGGGGAGGTGGTAATTGGATGCAAAGATTAGGTTCAATACCTTAATCAGATTGCTGTTCCACTCCTCATCCTTGTCATTCCTTATCTTCACATTTATCTCCAAAGTGGCACAAGTTAGTTGTTGTTGCAGCTTGCCACTCATCCTGTCTACCTCCCTGCAGTTGGCCTCCAAGTCCTCCCGTACCTTCCCGAGCTCCTTCTCTAGTTTCTTTACCTCCTCCGTCGGCTCACTAACAGTGGTGTCCTTAGCTTGCTCTGCCATGTGCCATCCCCCTTCTGCCTCCAAAGCCCATCACTCAAGCTTCCCGACCCTCTTCTGAGCCTCAAGAGCTCGCCTATCAAGTATTCCCATCCTCCACCCTACTCTTGGCGAGCCACCACCTCATTCTTCACCTACTTCCTCAAGGCTAATATGCTGTATGAATGCGAAAGGTGTGTGGTGCGCCCTACATAATGAATACATTGTTGAGTAAGAACAAAAAATGGGAATAAGGGATTTTTTTTACATATATGGATCCTTACGGCATTTACCATAGCCTCTAAGAAGTGAGGCTCCACGCCCGACATAGGCTGACCTTGTTAGCCAAGTCCTCCGAGGCCATCCTGACCATCGAATGCACCAGCATCTATAGGTCGGTCCCATCATCCTCCTCGACTGTCCTCAAAATACTCAAGCCCACTACTTCATATTTTGAGCCCCTAGATAGGAACCCAAAAACCTTTGCTTCCATCGAGAACTTGAAAGCCAGTCCACTCTATGAACCTTCCGACTTGTCTGTAATAGAGTTAGTGGTATGCCATAAGAAAAATTATGTAATTTATTACATAAGTCTAACTCGGTAACCAATCTGATTCAAAATAAAAGGTATTTTCTTTTTGTTATATAATTTTCATAAAATATTATAAATAATTAAGTCGTTAATTTAAGTATATATGTCAGAAAGTCCATAAATGATGTATTTGTGACAGCAGATACAAATAGTTGTAACTATGAGTATTATATCACAATATGATAAGCACATCATTTTAAATATTCCTAGTCAAGATGTAACGAGCTTGGACATTGATGCATCCGTCAAGACTAGAGTACGTAACGCTCCCCAAATGTTAGGAAGTGTATTACTAATGGTCATAGGGGGGCACCAAGAGGATACATACTGATAGTTATTGGATAACTATGGAATGACTCACTCAATAGGTTACTGTTGGTTGATATAACTAAGGTCGAACTGAAAATATCAAAGTGATTAATTTACACAGATCTCCTAACTTGAGAATACTCTTGGCCTTTAATATGAAATCTCTATTTTGATTATAGTTAAATTATGGTATGACGTCCATCGAATGACTATAGTTGGGTCGAGTGGAAGTATTGGAAGTGAAACACTATTCAAGAGAGGATTCGTCTCCTCGGTTATATGAGGTTAGTATCACGGTCAACTCAAGGCAACTCAAAGCCAAAATCTCTGGCCAAAGTAGTTCGATTGATAATAATTGTTATTATTGAACAAGGACTTTGTTTTTGGACTATAAAGTTGAATATGGACGATATTGAAATTTTTTCCATTACCAAATTCCATAAGTCTAAAATGATACAATATCGGCGAAGAGAATTGATGTAAATAATCAATATTACCAGATACCGGTTATTATAAATAAAATTAGATTTTACCGAATAATGTGTAAGCGATAAATTCAGCTAAAATGTCACACCACTAGCTAAGGTGACATGTCAACTTCAATATTTGATTTGTTCAATATTAATTGTTGACTGAATTTACATCTTTGAGTCGCACAACCAAAATGATGAATACTCCGAATGAACAACACGATTTAATTAATTTATTATAATTGTAAATTAATTAAATTACTTAATATTTATGAAATATTAATATTAAATTTTATTTGATTTGTGTAAATACCAATAGTATTTAATAAAGTGTGTATATAAAAGTTATAAACATACGTATCAATATACGATATCGGTAGAATATTTAATCAATTTAAATAGAATAAATACTAAGTGTGTTTTTAAATTAATTAATATTTATGAAATATTAATTATTAAAATTTTATCTGATTTGAATACCATTATCATTTGATAAAGTGCATAAATAAAAGTTATAAACGCGTGTATCGATCTATGATATCGATAGATTGTTTAAAATGGATTTAAATGATATAAATACTGAGTGGGTTTGGGATCTTTTGAGGCCCATGTAGCATCTATGTTTGACTAGCCAATTGAAGGGAAAGGGTTCGAATAGGATTTGTAGGGGCAAGGGAGTGAATGAAGGAAGGAAAATAGTCTCTAGCCGTAATTAAAAATTGATTGCCTTCATTATTCATTCATTCCTTTGCCATTCTCTCTTCGTCTCTCCCAAATGAGTCGTGTCCGAAATTAACTTGGAAACATGGCTAAAGAATTTTCCATAATAAATCAAAATAAAATTAATTTAAATGTGGTTTATCCCTCTTAATCTTTGCAAAATCTAGAGGTTGATTTCTGGATCTCGGAGCTCTTGGTTCATCATTTAATGTGTGATCTTTTGGCATCATTAAATGGTAATTTTCAATCACTTTTAATTTATATTACAACATGTTTTAATAGCTTACATTCCCTTCTTATCATGTTATGATCATAGGCCGTATCTTATTAATTTAGTTTGGATCTCGCATCTTTTACAACAAATTTATACATATGTTTGTGTTGTCCAATTTTGTTTAATGTTGTTTTAGAAACTAAAGTTCAAAAGAAAAAATCTTTCAAACCTAGATCTAATTTTATTTAATTGAAATATATATATATATATATATATGTATATATATATATATGTGTAGATATAAGTGAAACACATACATATCTGTTTGAAATCATTTATGAAAGTGAGTATAAGTTTCATGTGCAATCTTGTTATTTTGATTATTTTATTGTTATTTATTTTGCTTTAATGAAAAATTATAGAAGGACTTCAAAATTATAGATCAGATGTTGTATTCATTCCAAAACTAAAATTACTAGTTGTTATTTTAAGTTGTAAATCATATAAGATTAGAAGTTTTATTTTGTATATTATTTCAAATTAAATATGGGTTTTTATTATATATATATATATATATATATATATATATATATATATAACACATACTTATATTATTTCAATTGGAAATCATAGAAGGATAGTTGAAAATTACAAATCTAATGTTGAATTCTTTTATAAGTCTAAAACATCTTTCAAGTTGTTAATTTTAAATGTTAAACATATAAGATTCCATGTTCTACAAAAGTATGTTATTTTGAGTTTAAAGTATATTTGATCATTATTTACATATACTTTTGTAAATTTAGTTATAAATGACATTTAATATGTCAATTGATCTAATTAATGAGAGAAAGAGGGAAATGAAAGGTTTCTTTCTCTAAATTCATTTACACACGTTTTTATTTACACACATGCACACTTCTTATATGTTGCACTTACACAATATACACTGTTAGTATATTTGGATTTATTCACTTTTGATGACATGTTTAAATTGATCATCAATGACATTTAACAGATTATCGATCTAATCAGAGAGAGAGAGAAATGAAAGGTTTTCTCTTTCCAATTAATGTTGTTTATTCTCCTAATTGATTGCAAAAGTATTAGAGAAGGAAATAAAAGGTTTCCTTCTCAAATTAAATTTAATAAGTAACTGCTGCACACATATGTGTATTTGATACACTCATTCATTTAAATTTATAACAAATTCAAACTCTTTCAAACTAATGAAACAAAATAAAGGTTTTTATTTAAAATATCTTTTAGATTAGATCTAAAGTCTCTTTAGACTTTATAGATCCAATATATCCAAAGAGAATTTTTTTTGAATTTATCCTTTAAATCGGCTACGGGCTGACCCAGTTTCAATAGTCTACACGTGGCCTCTTCGACCACTTCCTCTCCATCTTCACCTTTCCCCTATAGTGTACCACCTCCATTGAAGTCTCTACCAAAAATGTCAAATCATGCATAGGAAAAACATGTCCCCCCTCCTTGGAGCGACTAGGAGCTAACCGATACCCGTTGCTGGCGCTGGATATCAGTGGATATTGTTAGGAGTTAGTGTTCAGACAAGGAAGAGAGGTGGGGCTCTGAGACGGCGTTCTTTCATTAGCAGCAGAATCAAGAGTTGTTGCAAGATTTAGGTGGACCGCTGTAAAACAAAAATAAGGAAGGGGTTAGAAAAGTTTCAAAGAAAACCAAGGCAAACTAAGGCAAAACTAAGCCGCCCTCAGTGGATTGGTCCTCCCATTGCATTCTAACCAGAGGTGAGTAGGAGGACCCTATGTTGTCACTTCTAGAGTGTGCCCCTTCAAATTTTTGTGTGTTAGAGAGAACTATGTGAGTTAATTTGGTTGGAGAAATGCGGGCTTGAGGAGGTTCGAAGGTGCAACCCTTGCTTATTAGCGTATTCAGCCCCTATGCCCATTAGCCTATCCTTAATGCCTCAGGTGTCTTGGGTATGCTAAAGTGATTGTAAGACCACTTAATAACACAGTAGCGGTCCGAAACCACAATGTCCTCTAAGGCGCCTGATGGTATTCCTCCCACTCACCATTATTACTCGTGACATTCAAACTGGATCCGACGTAGTAGCCTCTTCCTCTTTCACTATATCCACCACCGGCCTCATCGCTAGTTACTCCCTAATCATGACCCCTATAGGCCTAGTTGAAATTCCACCATCCCCTCTCATTGTCTTCCTAGGGCCAAACAATCCCACCCGATGGAGGTTCTCGTTTGTTAAAGTCATCGTCATTTTTTTGGTGTCATCAGGGGTCACCTTTATCCGATGGATGTAGTCCTCGTAAACAGAAGTGCCCAGGCCTGTTTTGGTAGGTTGCGCTGTGGTAAAAGAATAATAGGCTTATAACTTACAAAATCACAAGGAATTTTATTATAACTTATAAAATCCTTTAAAACCAATGGTATCTCGTAAGACCATACCACACATAAACACGGACGAGTTTTTACTTATGATAACCAAAACATTTTCTATAAAAAATCCAGTGATATTACAATAATGTCTAAGGTTAAAGTAAATATTAAATCATAGCCAAAATTGTTGCATTAATTAAATTCTAGCAAAAATAGATATATAATCAAGTCTAGAGGCCCTTATTGGAGAATGGATTCCAACTATGAAAGGGCATTGGTCTACCCACTAAATTTATACACTTGTAGATAAAATGTACGGGAGGCTGCCTTAATTTGCACCTCTGCTACTAAGGACCGTCCCCACTCCTCACTGGATAGTGCCAAATATGATCACCCCTTGGTTGATCAACAACCATAATGGGCCCCAAAGCATACATACATATCGACTCTAGATAAGGGATGTTCATACCCTAATGGGAGTTACCCACTTAGCCCTGCGGCACGTACCTGCTTTATTCATTTACCGGTTGTGAGGTTTGAGGCTATGATTACCTTTTATATAGCAAACCATCTTGAAATGCTAACACTGCCCTCTAGGCAGAAATGCAATGCCAGCATTCATCCATACAAGTTCATTTTGGGTCTGAACGAAATCGAAAGCACTACCTCTACTACATCCATTTTGGAATCACCTTCAGGATTAGTAGCAAGTAGCCCTTGCATTTAAATAACTCTTTCTTCAGTTATCTTCAAGATGTCTTCCATTCAAATGCTTACGTTGGTTTGAAGTGGTTTTCGGATAACATATCCGATCATAGTCTCTTCGAACCAATATTCGATAGTTTCTGGTAAACTCAACTCTGGTTCTTTTGGAAATAATCAGACAATACATAGGAATGGGGATCACCCCCTAAACATTTAAGTAGATGGATCTACCTATAATTTTTTCTTAGGAGAATAAAACGAGATTTATATGCACAGTACAACATCATCAAAGATGACTTTGCCATATAACTTACATGTTTCTCCTGGATATTTCTAAAGTTATATTTTTGACCAGATTTGATAGTCGGTTATTTAACTATCAAATAAACAAACAATTAACAATTTATAGATTTAATTTCACATAGCAACCATTAAACCTCATCTTAAATAAATCTTTCATTTATTAAATCTCTTTTAGAATACTTATTAAAATATTTATATACTTATCTCACTGGCATAAGTAAATTCACAAAATATTATGAAAGATTTCTTATTTCAAAATCATATTAAAAGGATCGAAACAAAGTTATTTTAATTAGGGATAAAGATAACCCCAAACACTATTCCTTCGTTGTTAAGCATGGAGCAAATGTCCACACCACCATAATTAAGAATGTCAGTTAAGGGAAATCCCATCTCCAATTCTTTTATAAATTTTCTTCAATAAATCCTTTTAATAAATCATTTCCAATTATGAAATCTCCTTTTCTTAAATTTTAAATCCATCTATAAAACTCTTTTATAAATTATAACAACCCAGAATTTTAGTTATTTGAATTTGAGATATTTAATTGATTTTAAATATTGAAAAGTTAATTTTATAAGTTAACAAAATAAATTCCAAATATAAAGATTATTTGAATATGAATTTTGAATTTTTGAATCTTGGATTTAATATGGATAAAAATGATCTTAGAAACTTATTTAAATTCTGTTTAAATAAGAATGATGATAGAAAAGTTTAAATTTAAAAGAGATTAATTTAGTTTTAAATAATAATCGTTAAATTAATGTGTAAAAATAGCCTTCCGGGGCACTGTCTCGGATTTCAACGAAACCAGTTTCATTATATCTGTAATAGTGAATTATAGTATGTCATCGAATTTCGTAGCAATTGGATGTATCGTGTGGTCGTACGAATTTGAAACGCATATAAATTAATTTCAGAAATTAATATAATATAACTGTGTTTGAAAAATACCTTCTATATATAATCAAATTAGGACTCGAAACTAGTTCCATTGAGTTCGAAATAGGAGTATTACATATGGAAGCTAGGCGGCATGTCTCGATAGGAGTTCGAGATTTTCAGACGTTAAAACTTGATATTTGAAATAAAATAATACATATTAATATACATAATTTCTTTAATCAGCCCATACCAATCCAATACCTAATCCATACCATCTACTATTCAAGCCATACCCACTGCCCTATTTAAACGCACTAAACCAGAGAAAGTTCTCCATTTTTTTCAATTTAAACCATCACCAATCCAACGGCTCGAATTGATCGAAGCCACCGGAGGCCGTAATAGGCCTCAACATCAACTGAAGAGTTGCATGTCTGGGCGAGGGGAAGGAGATGGACGGTCGGATTGGGCTAGATCACATCATGGTGGGTGTGATTGGAGAATAAACGACGTTCGTTCTTTGGTCAAATTCACGGTGATGGTGGTGTTTCGGAGGCCGAGGTCAGGGTCGATGGCAAGTTGGAGGTCGGAGCATGCTTTGAACGAGACGCGACGGTCTTTTTTGATATAGGCGGTGGCGGCGATCATTTAAGCACGACCGAGTTGGGTTCCTGGAACGAACAAAAATGAGAACGAGAGGGAGAAGGGTAGTTAATTTTGAAAACTTAATTAATTTTAAGTTAATTATAATTTACTTATCCCAAAATTCATTAATTCATAATAAATTCATACGAGGTCCAAACAGAACGCTATAAGTTGCATTGTGATCGTATCAGCGAATTCTACGCTATGTAGTTGGATTGGATGGATTTGGAGAATATGGGAATTTTGGTTAAAATTGAACGCCTATTCAATTTTAATTTGAACTGGAGCAGTTTGGCGGAAATTTGAAACCAATGTGACTTAAACTCACCTTTTTGGTTAACTAGTATGATATATAGTTGATAAAAATTGCTGATTAGATGATTTACTATTTTATATTGTTGGTTTGGATATATTTCTACCCCTAGAGCGGATGGTTTACACATGTATTAAGATTTATTTACAAATATGGAATATATAGATGTGATAATGTATCAATGTGGCATTTTACAAATAAAGTGAGGATTTGTAAATTCTTATTTTATTAATAAAACGATAGATTTATATACGATGTTTATAAATAAAGAGAAACTTTTATCAATGGATAAATTGGAAAATAAATCATAGTTGTGGTTTATGAAAATATGTGGGATGTTGTTTTAGAAAAATAGTTGATTCTATTTTGGAAATTGAAAGTGAGGATAGATTTGGAGATGTTAAGCGATATGTTATAAAATATAAGAGATTTATAAACATAGTTTTATAAATATGGAAATGGTTATGTTGAAATTTAAGTATGGAGTTTTATCAAGGAAGTATATTTATGTTTAAAGGGTTGTTATTTGTACTAAAATTGTTTTAAAGCTGTTTATCAATATTTTTATATTTTGAAAAGTTAATTATTTAAATTATTAATATGGTTTGGAATTAATCATAATTATTTATCAATAAAGGTTTGGAAATTAATTATTTTACTTTTAATAATGTTGAAAATAAATTATTATTGTTTATTTAAGAATGTTTTGAAATTTATTAATTATTATTTTAAGATGCTTTAAAGTTAATATTTATTTATTTATAATGTTTATTATTATATAATAGTGTTTTAAAGTAAATGATTAGAATTTATTTATGAATGTTCGAGATTTATAAATAGAGTAAAATGGACCTGGGTTTTATAAGGGAAGTTTTATAAAATGGGTTAAGGGCTTAAAGGAAAATTTTACAAGGTAAACGAGTTTTGTAAATGGTTAGAGATTTATAAAAGGGATTATAGATTTATAAAAAGGAGTTTATAAAAGGTTTTATGGATTTATAAGGGGGTCCTAATGACTTTATTAATGTATAAAAGAGTTTTATAAATGGTTCCTGATATTTATAAAATAGTTTATAAATGGTTTTATAAATTTATAACGGAGTTTATAAATGATTTAGAATTGTATAAATGGAAATCTTCCTCTATGTTTGGTGAATATGCTTATGCCGTTGAGATAAGTATACGAATATTTTTCCAAGTATTTAAATATAAGGATTTGTGGATATATATATATATATATATATATCTTTGTAAAAGAATTTTGCTACAATATTTATAGAATGAAATTAATAAATGAAAAGATTTACTAAAAGAGGCTAGTGATTGCTTATGTGCTTAACCAATGTTGGTTTTCCCTAAGGGATTTGTGACGACCCGACTTCCTACGCCCAGGAAATCGCATCGTTTTGAAGAAAAGAAAGAGGTGAGAAAATAGAAAAGATAGAAAGAAGAAGAAACAACATCAGAATCTCAACAGCGGAACGAATAAAATATAATATATCACATAAATATCATATACATCAGAGTACACAGATAATACAACACATACTAGACAGTTATAAACACCTGTCTAGTTAATACAACTCAACATCACAGAGATACAACACAGCGGAATATACAGAATAACACTGACACAGCGGAACCAATATATATATCTACACGCTGAAGCCTCCTGCTCCAATGCTCCTCCAGAATTCGTCAAAGCTAAACCTGAATCCCTTGACTACCCGTAAAAATTTGGGTACCCGAGAGTTTATGAAAAACAGAAATAAACTTCAGGTCAGACATGGGTCTGGTATGAGTAACAGGTTAAAGTTGTTTAACTTTTAAAAAACATTTGAAACAAAAGGTATCACGTAAGACTTCCCACAAATAAACATGGGTAAGTTTTTACCTTACGCTAACCAAAACATTTGATAGGAAATCTAGTGATATTATAATAGTGTCTAGGGTTTTCATGTAAATAGAAAATAGCTGAAATTGTTACATCTATTAAATTCCAGCATACTAGCCACAATGTGGGTAATACAATCAAAACCGTAGGGTCTCGTAGGGAAATTGGATTTCCATCAATGGCTGGGCTACTGGGGTACCGCCCGTCACAGTACGTGGCCTAGATCACCGTACCGAGGAGTACGCCCGCTCCCCTGCAACACAAAGCCGGACCCGTTCCTTACTGAACAGTTCCAAATGAGACAACCCCGGCAGTTGGACGTCTCCACTGCCCACACAATCGAAATAAAAAGGGACATCTAGACAGGAGAAAATCTCGCTCTCAAGTGGGTGCTACCCACGAAGCTTTGCTGCACCTCCCCTGTTTTAGCCATTCCCGGTTGATGAGGCTTGAGGTCACGATTACCTGAATAGGACTCATCACTTAGAATGCTCATCGTCCACCTGACGATGTGCTGAAAGCATTCAATCCATACAAGTTCGTTCCGGGTTCGAACGAAACCGAAGGCATTATCTCGTTACACTCATATTGGAATCACCCTCAGAGTTAACGACGATAACCCTTGCACTCTGAATCTTCATCTCGAATCTATAAGTACTATCTCCGTCAAACTCATTACGGAATCACCCACAGAGTTATACTGACGAATAGTTCTTATACCTCGAGTCTTCACTTGCTCCACTTGGACTTACGACCTAACGTTAATTTGGATCGATGTGGTTTTCGGGTCTCCAGACCTGGAATCCCGGTATACGAAAACCCGATCCCGGTCTCATCGAAATCCAAACCGTGTCTTTTAAGGCTAAGTTGTTTTAAAGGTTTAAAACAATTCAATTCAATTATCCATATCAACACAGATAGATAAATCACAATATCACAGATAAATAATCACATATCAGCATAACTGGATAATCTATGATATCACACTTAAATCAGAGCATCCAAAACAAACAGAGATTACTCATCACATAACTGAGTTTTCAATCAATCAATGGGAATTCATATCATCCATTCATAAACAAGGATAATAATTACATCGTTGATAATTAATTTAAAATGAATTAAATCAATTACCTTACCTTTAATTAATTTAAAGTTAATTAAATTAATTACTTCATCATTATTAACTCACCTATACTAATTAATTATTAATTAATTAATCATCATCCCATTATTCCTTTTTATTAATCATCCCTGATAAATTTCTTTAATTACATTTAAGTAAATTCTTTGAGTTACTTCTTAGATTAATTACTTAACCAATTATAGAAATTAACCTTTACATAACTTCATTTATTAATTAACTAAAGTTAATTACATTACATAATTAATTATATTAATAAATTTCTTCATTTATTAATTTATCCAAATACATTTATTCCAAATTCCAACATTAATTATAATAATTAATGATCTCGAATTAAATTTACAATTTGATTAAATCAAAGTAATTAATCCTAAATTTAACCCACAATATAAATCACCCTTGATTAATCAAATCAGTAATTAACTCCTTTCATTACTTTATAATATATTTATCTCCAATTAATCCCTTGATTAATTATAAAAAGTAATTATACTCTAATTACTTTATTAACAAACTTCATCCCATTAACTACGTCTTGTAACGATTTACCAATTACTTCTCTGAGAAATTATACATCTCACATTACCAAAATGATTACTCAACAAATTAAATGAGAAATTAACTCTTTAATTTCTTTCCATTCAATTAACTATACTTAACAGTTAAAATGTTGGTTTTAATTAATTAATCCAAATAACTATAAATAAACAGTTATATTGATTAATTATAAAATAATTCAGTTAATGACCTCCATTAACATTTATTTAACTACAATCTAAGTAATTAACTCCCATTAATTTATTATTAATTATAAATTCAACTTACCATTCATTGATAACATATAATTTACTTATTCCATTATCCAAACTTTAATTAATATAATTTAAACTTGTAATTACAAATTTAATCACTTAATTTATTTTTAAACTTGAATTACAAATGAAATCAATATAAATCCATACATTACCATTCAAATCCTCTTAATCGTTAATGAGTTTAAAATTTTATCTTTATCCCTTAAAGTAAACACACTTTCATTCCTAATAAAATTTTACTTACAAAATATTTAAACATTTATTTTCTCCTTTCCTTTAAATTTTCATTTTAAATACCAAGTTTTAAACGAACACTAATTAAATTTAAATTACTTTATAAACAACTAACCTTTTCAATTACGAAGTTTAAACAATACTTTACTATGAAAGATTTAAGTCAAAACCCCTAAGTTCAAATATTTAAATTTATTAAAAGTATTTAAATTTTTAAACTTTTCTTTATTACAAAACTAGAACTTGACCGCTTAATTAAAATTCAGTTTAACATTGGTTTAAATTTTAAAAATCAAAATTTAAAATCTGTTAAAACTGGAACTGTTTACACTTGAGGCATATGACCCGAGACCTCTTCAAACTGCTTTGAGAAAATGTGAAATTTCCCGAGCCAAACTCTAATCTACCTGTGGGTTATACTTGGCTACTGTTAGAAACTAGGAAACAGAGCTACCCGAGGCTTCCATACTTTTACTTCCAGAAATATATCAATTTACCCGAGTCCATCACCCATTTTCACGAGATTTCCTCGAGGCTAACTCTATCATTCCCAACTACAAGAACTGATACCAGATCAGTTATGGTGCACGTGCACACGTAATTCCCACCGCCGCTACCTCTGGCGATCTTCCAGACATCTCGACGAACCACCACCAAGTCGACCTCGACCCTCGAAAACCACTCCACGAAGCTCCACCCAGAATCGAGCACTCTCGAACTCCACCTAGTAAAACAACTCCGACCAAAGCATCCTCGTCCAGGCGATTCCGACCATCAGATGACGTGACACTTCGTGTACACTTCGACGAACACCTCCGCCACCATATCCCGGAGTTTCGTTGCGCTCGATCAACTCTTGGCTTTGAACGAAATGAAAATTCACAGCAACCCAAAACTAGGTCACCCAGTTTCAAAAGCTTCTCACCGCCACCTCGACGAAGATTATCGCCATCCAATATTTTTCCGGACTTCACTGGTCACTCCTCTACCCATTGGAGGAAACATGACACTTCCTATCAACTCCAACGACCATGGCAACTTAAAATACAAGAAACAGAGAAACTGGAACTGCTCTTCAACCCAAGCTTTTAAAATTACAATTTTTGTCTTAAAAATCTTAATTTTGTATGAAGTTTCGATTTATATACCTGAATATAAGAATTTTAATACTTGGTTTTTGACTTGTTTAAATATGCTCTGTATTTTCTTTTGGTTTCAGATGAAATTCAAATGGTTTAAATCTTAAACTAGTTTGTAATCTAAAGTCCATGGTATAACAAACTATATTGTTCTAAACTAAGGTACAAGTGAAGTTGAATCAGGGTATTTGATTTATAAATGAGTTTAGAACCTGGAATTTGAAAACAGTGAACATCCAGACCATACACAAAGCATGTACATACATATATTCACAGAGATAAAAACATGTTCACATGCATATTATATTCAGAGATGATCATGCACTTTAACTATATACTTATATTTTTAAAACATTTGTTACTCACCAGCCTTAGGGGAAAGAACAGATCACCCAGTTGAAACAGTTTTGAATCCTGAAAAACTGGAAGTATTCTCCACTTTGAATCTTCCTGCCAATCTCTACTTCTCTGTTGAATTAAGTTGTAGAATCTGGTTTTGATTTTAAATGGAGTCTTGTTTTAAGTTTTTAAATGAAGTAGTTTTGCAGTTTGTATCTAGCTCGACTGGAATGAAAATGATAAAAGAAAGATAGCTTACTGGTGGTGTTTTTTAAAACATTTTCAGGGTATAATTTTTATATGAAATAGTGTACAAGTTGTACAAATTTTTCAGAGATTTTTCCCTGGTTTGGTGGCCGAGATTTTCATCTTTGTGAGCTAGAGCAGATGTATGCATGACTAGTATTTAATGCTTCTTGTACTTGGTTGTTTCATTTTTATACTTATCTATTTTTTTATATACTTTTGCCTTACTTCATTTACAAGCCACAACATATTATAATTTTACTTTGTATTTTGTTGCCTCAAGTATTGCCTGCATACTCATATTCGAACAGATTTCCATGCTCACCTATACAAGCTTCCCTATACAAGCCTTGCTTGAATTTGCAGATCATTTATTTTGGGCTGGGAAAATCATCTTATATTTTATACCTTCTTATTTCTAATTTGAAATGTGATTGAAATGTTATTGTAATGTTTTTGTTTAATTTAAAAAGTGAGGGATGTTGTTTGATTAAGTTGTTAGATTAAATAGTGTTTGTCTTTATCATTACAAAACGACAAAGTTTATCTCTTGTTTTCATTTCATTTGTACTATCGGTTTTAATATGTTGTTGATTATAAAAATGTATTTGTTTTATTACTTACAAACGATAAAATTTCACTCACGTATATTTGTTTCACTCGTTATTTTAACCTGTGTTTTTGTTACTCGTATTATCGTATTGTATTTTATTTGAATATTTTATTTATTTATAAAAGTTCACTTATCAAATTTAAAAATAATTTAAACAAAGAAATTATTCTTTTTATTCACATTACTTATTTTATAATACATACTAGAATATCATTTGACAAAAATTGAATTTATAACATATATACATTTTAAACTATATTTTTAACAAGCAATACTTTAAAAGAAAAGAAAATCAAATTCTTTTGTTAATAATTATAAATCTAAACCAAAGTTAAAAATAGCTCAAAACAATTTAAACATTTATCTACAATATTTAAAACAATATATTTATGAATTTAATAGCTTTGAAAAACTCATTTTTAAATAAATAATAATTTCCAAATCACTAGAATATATATATATATATATATTAGAAATTTAAAACAAAATTTATCGATTGAATTTAAAACAGAACTTCCCTATCTACAGTATATACCAATATATATAAAATAAATAGAAAATAATTTATTAGTTTTAAAAGATATAATTCACAATACGATATTAATTAAGAGAAAAATATCGATTCAAATATTATAACCCAAAGATATTTCAATATCAATACAATATTGATCAGAAGAAAAATATAAATTCAGATCCGATAATTCAATAATATATCAAATCAATTTAATATTTATTACAGATTATTAAATTGATATTGCTCGAAATTCCGGGATGTCACAGGATTAAATCCCTGATTGAATGTTTGTTATTTGATAGTTAATTACCGACTATCGAATTTGGGCCCAAAACGTAACTTTGGAAATATCTAGAAGAAAACACATGAGTTATATGGCATAATCATCTTCAATGATGCTGTACTGTGTGTATAAATCTCGTTACATTCTCCTAGGACAATGATAAGGAAATTCGTCCACTAACGGTTAGGAGGCGATCTCCACTCTTATCTTTGACTATTTATTTCCTAAAGAATTGGGGTTGAGTTTACCGAAAATTATCAAATGCTATTTCGAAGACACCGGGATCGGATATGTTATCTGAAAACCACTTCTATCTATCTTAAGCGTTTTGAAGTGAAGATATCCTGAAGATGATGGAATTTGAAGACGGCGTTCTCAAGCGTTTCGTTCAGTCCCAAAACGAACTTGTATGGATGAATGCTGGCATTGCATTGTTGCTTGGATGGTAGTGTTAGCATTCCAAATGGGAAGTGCTATATAAAAGGTAAAATGTAGCCTCAAGCCGCATCAACCGAGAATGACTAAAACATGGAAGATGTAAAAGGGCTAAGTGGGTAGCTCCCAAGTAGGGTATGATCATCCCTATCTAGAGTCGATATTATCTCTCAATTGTATGCTTCGGGGTCCATTAACGAAGGGATGATCAAATTCGGTACCATCCAGTAAAGGGTAGGCCGGTTCTGTGTTGGCAGGAGTCGATAGGTTCGATCTCGGTGTTATTTTATCTAGATATGCACCATGACGGATGGTACCCCAGTAGCCCAGTCATTGTATGGAATCCATTCTCCAATACGAGCCTTTACAGTTTTAGTTATATACCTATTATGCTGGAATTTAATTAGTGTAACAATTTCGACTATGATTAATAAGTATTTGTATCTTAGACACTATTATAATATCAAATAATTTCATATGAAATGTTTTGGTTATCGTAAGGTTAAAATCCATCCGTGTTAATGTGCGGTGCGGTCTTACAAGATACTTTTGATTTTCAAAGGTTTTCTATAACTTTAAAATCTCATTAGGTGTGTTTTTCTCACGTTGGTTTTTTAGACTGACTCGAGTATTATTCTATTATAATGCTCGGGTCTGACCTGGCATATTTACAGATTGGTTTGGATACATTAGAGCTTAGGAGACGAGCTGGAGGTCTTCATGACATATTCCCGTATTTTTTTATTTTCCGCTGCATTGTTGTTGAAATTATCAGCATTTGAGAGGATTGGTTGTTATAACTACCCAGGCTGATGATTCTGATTTATTTGTTGTACTCTGATTGGATGTATGTATGTAATAGTTTCTCTTTTGTAAAGATCATTGATATTATATTATATATTGTTCCACTGCGATTGTGAGACTCTGTGTTGTTTTCAGATTCTTTTCCCTTCTTCTTCTCTTCTCTTCTTCTTCCCTCTTTTCCCAACAATCGGGTTTTCCGACATTTGATTGCTCGGCACGCAATACAGTGGACGTACTAGTGTCGATTTTCGAGGGTCGAAAATCCCAAGCTGGTACATAAATATCTAAAAATCATTTATAAAACTCTTTTATAATTCTCAATTTATATTTCTCTTTTCTTAAAATATCATTTACAAATATCATTTGTAAATCTCATTTAAATAAATCCTTTACAAAATATTATTTACACGATATCATTTGTAAATACCTTTATAAAAATAATTGGACAACTTACAAAGTCATTTAAAACACTTATCCTCAAATTGATATAGAATTAAAGTCAATTTAAAAACCATAATCTACAAATTTGAAAGGAGGCTTAGTGACCATAATGGTACTGAATCAAGTTACCATTTTAATTAAATTTGTCTTCCAAATCACATAACAGTTATTTACATAAGCCAACATATATGTAAATACAATCCAAAACCAAATCAGGGAATAACATGTCAATATAAACTAACTGACAAATATATGTCCAGATAACATAATAGCAGGATGTTGATTGTCCTGCCAAATAGATATCCATATAATCTATTAAGTTTAATTATAGTAGAACATAGATTTATTCTGCTAAGAGATGTCCAATAATCAACTTAATTAAGGTATATCAGAATGGGGATTTATTCTGCTAACAAATGTCAAAGTTTAGTATAACCTATTAACATTTGAATGGTTACTTAATGGTATTGACAATCGAATCTCTTGTGCTCAAACTATTCTCTGGAAAGAAATTTGCATTTAAACAAATTGATCATTAGAAAACAAAGTAATTAAGAACTAAAACCTCTTTTTAAATTATTAATTACAAGTTAAATCTTTTTTAAAAACATAATTAAATCTTAATTAAGCATTAACTTAACTTAATTATTAATTAAGAAATTATTAACCTTTAATAAATAATTTGTTTATAAATTAAGCCCTTAATTAATTTATAATTAGAATAATTAAACACTTATTTAATAATTAATTAATTAATAGTTAACCCCATACTTAATTAATAATTAATTAAAAAATTAAATCATATACTTAATTCGCAATTAATTAAAAATTAATTTGATTAAATCAACAATTAAATAAATTAAATCTTACCTTTTTAAAAGATAATTAATTAGTAATTAATCTCCACTTAATTATAATTAATTAACCTTGTTTAATACTTAATTAATTATTAATTACCAGGCTTAATAAAAATAATTAATTAATAAATCTTTAATTAACTTCTTAAACATTATTATCAAGTTTTATAAAACATTTCCGAAGTGTTTTAAGTATAAAATTTAATTTTACAAAAAAATGGACTTTTTAGTGAAGCTGCATCCATAGCGACTATCGCTATGGATACCGTAACTAGAAAAATTATTTCTTAGCTTCCTTTGAAAACTTATTGCTTTTGAAAGCTCACTAACTTCACACAATCATAAAGTAAGTGTTTTTAAAAGCAAAACAAGTTTCGAGCTTTGAAAAAGTTTTGATTTTAAAAACTAAAACCATAGTTTTCACACAAGGATCCTTTATCGCTAAATCATACAAAAGTGCTAACTTTTCCTAGCATCCACTTACATCATCATGTCTATAGCATACATAAACATATCACAACCAACCCTAAACAAAGATCACAACTTTTAGACTTTAATTTCAAATCTAAACTACCTATCACATTCAAACACATAT
Source organism: Allium fistulosum (assembly GCA_030737815.1). Classification (NCBI taxonomy): domain Eukaryota; kingdom Viridiplantae; phylum Streptophyta; class Magnoliopsida; order Asparagales; family Amaryllidaceae; genus Allium; species Allium fistulosum. The sequence continues at coordinate 1,423,104,438 of CM060903.1, read as the reverse complement.
AAGCACACATATACTCTTATAAACTACATCCAAACCATCCAACTAGCCAATAATAAAAACCATTATACATACCAATACTAGCATAAAGTAAAAATATAATTTTTTACCAAAAAGGTGTGAATTTTACTCACCAAACTTATTTAAATCTCCTTAAAAACGTGAAAAGAGCCTAGATCTTTGAAAAACCGTTGGAAAAATTTGATTTTTAGCTAAGAGAAGAGGTGAATGGGCACGACCTTGATGCTATGGGCTCGGTCTAGGTGAGTCTAGGCTCGGCCTAAGGTAGTGTGGGGGTGTATGGCTTTGTTTAAGAAGGAGGAGGTGTTTAGAAATGAAAAGGAAGTATTTTTATAAATTAAAAAGAGGTAAAAAGAAAAAAAATTAAATTTTAAAAGGAGATGGAAGCCATTAAAGGACATAAGAAGCTTTAAGAAAGATGAAGAGGATTTTGAAAAAGTAAGAAATGAAAATGAAGAAAAAGGAGGAAAGTGGATTTGTTTTTATGGAAAAAGCGATAAGTGAAATTACCTTTAACCCCTTAAGTACAATAACCTCTACAAAACTCATGCCGCATCATCATTGTTAACCCAAAATATGGTTAACACCCCAAGCTAGAGTGTATTAGAGCCAATTTGTAGAAATTCCACAAATGCCCTTAGGGTTTGTAAGAAATTACAAAACCGCTTGAATTTGAACATGTGGATATAAAGAATAAAATAAGCAAAAAATGAATATGCCCATGCAATCCTATTTATTCAAATATTTGTCTGTTACAAGAGGAGCTATTGTAGAGAAAAAGAAATTCCAGTCCCCTTTTATGAGGGAATACATCTATATTTATAGAGTTAGGATGTAAATATGTTTGTTTTAATCCACGATGTAGGACTAATAGCTCCATAAGAGTTGTGAAGGAGTGTGAAGACTTTGGGAACCTTGTGAAGGAAAGTAGGTTGATCCCCATTAAATTTGCTTTGTGGATGGCTCTAAATTATTCCTCTTTGCTTTATTTTCTATATGTTATAACTTGGATGTGGTGTAGCTTCAATAATCATGAATTATGACTTCGATTCTTCATAAATTTGATGGCATGCTATCTTGATAAGATATGATGGTAGCTTCAACATTATTCATGTCTTTGTTGGTGTCGCATGGTTATTGTTTGTCTTTAGTGCCTTCATATACCAAGGATATGTGGATAGAACTTGTACGAAAGGCCTAGATTTCTTTCATGGACCTCCTTTGATGGTTAAGAAACTCCTTTCGGCTCTGTCGAAAGCCTCTCTCTTTAACGTGCACGAAACCCTCTTTCGACTCTATTGAAGGTACATATTCAAATAGTTGTAAAATCCCTTTTGACTCCGTCGAAAGCATCGTTCCCAATGTCAGTATTGCCACGCTTTCGATGTCTTTGATAGCCTACTTTCTTTAACACATGCTGAGCTCTGTTTCTGATTGACTCGAAAGTACTGCTTGTAACTAAATGGAGCTATCTAGTTGGATGATCCCTTCGAAGGATTTATCTGCTTCAGAACTAATTGCTTCGAAAGGTTGCCTTTGCCAGATTGGTGATTTCTAAATTTTGTGCAAGCTTGTCTTCCAATGTCTTCGAAAGCCCTTTTTTCAAATCAGTCATCCCCTTTCGCCATCACCCTTTCGACTTAGTCAAAGGATACATGTCGCTTCCGTTCTTTCGACTTAGTCGAAAAGTCTCTTTCGCCTTAGCCGAAAGGTTGAGATACAGAATCATGTATAGGAGGCTAACTTGAACTTAGTCGAAAGGATGCATTGACTTTGTCGAATGGTTCAATCAAGGCGGAAGGTTTGAATCTGGGTTGAAAGGGTAGCCTTGAGCCCTTTTGACCTCCACGGAAGCTTGGGTTTCGCCTATATTTGCCGGAAGCTACCTTTCGACTTCGTTGAAAGGTCGTCCTTACCAAAAACTTCCTTTCGACTTCATCGAAAGGTTGTCTTTGTCGAAAGCTACCTTTCGACTCCGTCGAAAGGTCATCTTTTTCAATGTTTTCAAAAGCTATTAAATTCTCGTCGATTACTCCTTCTTTCATACTCACAATCTTGAGACTATTTTATGGATAACATTTAGCCCCCCACCTTGTATGAAAGAAACTTTTGTTCTTTAGGACAAAAATCCAAGAACTCCTTGGCCATTTTCCTGTAAAACATAATGTAAGTATCATCTCTTGTTATCAACATCAAAATCTTTATGTAAAAGTATGTACTATAGTTTGTTCTATTATATTGTTGGCGATAGTGTCAGAGTTTCTGGTAATAGGTTTTCATAAATCCAAATATGGAATTAAGAGTCCATAAATTAACATCTGCAAATAAAAAATGATGAGAAGTCCACAATAGAAGACCAAAAATCCTTGTCCGATGTTAATAGAGATCCCGATATCCCACTTCGGAAATTATAAGAGACGACCAGAAATCCGACTTTGGCCATAATAATAAAAGCCTGAATCCCTGATTCGGGTATTAATAAGAAATTCAAAAATCATCATCTGGAAATAGTATTAGAAGACCCAAAATCCAGATTCGGATATTAATAAGAAGTTCGGAAATCATTATTTGGGAATAACAAAAGTCAAGAATCTCTGTCTGGTAATAAGAAAAGAAGATATGAAACCCAAATTTGGGTATTTACTAGTAGAAGGCCAAAATAGCATTCTAGGTAATTAATGATAGAAGACCAGGATGCCACTCCCAGAATATCATTTCTGATAATTAATAATAGAAGACCAGAATAACATTTCTGGTAATTAATAATAGAAGACCAGAATACCATTTCTGGTAATTAATAATAGAGGACCAGAGAATCAATCTGGCAATAAGTAATAGAGTAACAACCCGAATTCCAGTGGGTTCGGATTTTTCGCAAAAATGCTAAAACCCAAGCCTACTGAAACCCGAGTTGGGAATCTGGTATCCTGCAAATAGGCAAAGACAAATATATCATAGCACAATTAAATATCTCAAAATGGAATTAACTAAAATATAATAGTAAGTAAATACTCACCAATATAATAACACTTTCTAAACAAGTGTCTTAAAGCTAGGAAGTCTCTGCCATCTACCTAACCTGTAGGATGTTATGAGGAGGGGGTCAGAACTAAAGTTTTGGCGAATGGATAAATTACACACTGTTAAGCTTAATTCTACATATACCATTTTATTTCCATTTACTGTCATATTAGGTTCACTAGGTTTATCATACTCTCGCCTCTGTGCGTGAATCGTACCCATCTACTCCTTAGTAGATTAAAACCTAATAACTGATATATATATATATATAGCTATATGCCCAATGACCATGTTGGTCCTAGGTACTATCCACAGTACCTTCCGTATCCTCCTTGCAAAGGACTCCATCGTCTTGCTCCTATAGCGTTATGTGACTACATCTGTAAAGGACAGCTTCGTGAGGCCTACAATACAGATGTTCTGCCGTCTACTATGAAAACGTAAAACTACGTCCACACTAGTCTATATTAATGCTCAGACATCCGCAATGTACCACCCAGTGCGTACATTGAGGGCTATACGTAATCGTTCTGTCTACTCTCTAAATCCCGCTAACAAGGTCTACCTTGTACGGAACTCAGTCGGGGATTTTCTATATCTGTAAAGGACAGCTTCGTTAGGCTTACAATACATATATTCTAGTTGGTCTGTCTCTTTTCTAATCGTGGCTATGGCCTCACGCAGCCACCCTCAACTAATCGAAAGACCTCTAAAGAGTTAAGTGGTCGTGCCCTACTGCAAACAATCTAACATCCAATTGGTGGTGCCCCTCATCCAATGTCTCGATAGTGAAAGAATCATTAGACTATTGGTTTTAACTCTAGTCTTTCTCGAACTCGCTCTTGGTTTTGATGCTGGCTGATATCCGCATGCGACTATCCTTTTGGGTCCTGCCCACTAAATTTACTTGCAAGTACCGGGACATACGAATATCCTACTCCGAACACCAACCCCTTCTGACTGCCTACAATGGTCCTGCCATGCAAAAAGCAGTCAAGGCATACTCTCTTGATGGAACACCTATAGACCTGCCTCTGGGGATGCGGCTTCGTTAGGCCTACCCAAAGGGCCATCCTAGAGTATCCTCACATCCCGTTGAAGTCTTGTACTTCCTTCTAGCCCAAAATAACTAAGTTGGACGTGCTTCTCCTTTGCTAAAATCTGTGATGAACTGCTTCGTTAGGCTCTTCATCCTTTGGGCTACTCCAAACACATCTCTCTCTTTTATTAGACCCTAAGTCTAATCTTTTAATTTACATTTAGTTTACTTTTCTTATTCCGTTGGCTACTTATTTACCCTAATTAGCATATTCTTGCCCTCGTCTCACTTCTGGCTATTATGAGACCACAGTGATCTAATAGGGAATGCTGTTGGTACTGCCACTTCTATTACCTTGCTTATTTAACTCAATTTAAGTCTTAAGTTTATTAAATAAGCATCTTCTATTATTTCTGTTCTATTTGCTTATTAACTTAATTTAAATCTTAAATAAGCCTTTCCGTTCTTTCTACTTTAATTATAACCTATGTTATAATTTTACTTGTAATTGTCACTTTTATCTTCTTTTATAATATGTATATGATTACAAGTGTCTCTCTTCTGTTCTAGGATGTCTTCTTTTATTATGATATAGAATTCTATTTAATTCTCTTATATTACATAATTCACTTATCATAATAACTGTCTTATTGTATAGTCTGCGTAGTAAATGCAGATTTAGGTTCATTATCGTTTACAGCTTCAAATTCTTTTCTGATAATTTACTTGATTCCTTTCATACTTTACTTTATTTTCTTCTATTCTAGGAAGTAATTCTATTTTATTTGGTTGGGTATGAAAACTATACTAAAAATCCATTTCCATATTTTAATACTAAATAACACTATAAACAATAATTCGTAACTGCAAGGTATTTCTTTTATTATTTTGGAATAGTGTACAATACAGTGGTTTCTCTATTTTACACTGGTTCCCTTTTTCTTTCTTTTATTCTTGCAGTTACGTTTATCGTTATCTTTTAAATATTAAATTATAGAAATGTATTCTATTTTCTAAACCAACCAATTAATCTATTACTTCCAAGATTAATTTATTATTCCCGTTTTAGTGTAATTTATTGTAGAATTCCATTTTTCTAGCTTTATTCCAACTTTTCTTATTTTACATCTAATCTAGTATTTTCCCATTTTAATCCATAATCGTGAATTTTCCTTTTAACTATATTATTCACGTACAAAGAGAATAACACGAAACTAGCATTTAGGCTAAATTATAACTTCAAATTAGATGTAAATAACTGTAAATTTCTTACAGTTCAGCATAACTAATTAACGGAATTAATTACTGAAATACTGAATAAAATTATTTAACAGGAATTTAACGATAATATATCATAAACATAAAAGATATAATTAAATCCACTCATATTGCTAGTTTTTCAAATCTCCCTGTTTTTATTTCAGATCTGTCCCTTACATCTATATTCACCTCCCTTGTAATCCCTATTTGGAATTACAAACGATATATTTACAGATCTATAATATTTGAAAGAGAAAAGAAAGAGATTTGGATTAGAAATAGCAAATAAAACTCAGATCTAGGGTTTTACCTTTGACATAGCCTTCTGATTTGAACCAATTCCTAATTCCCTAATTAATTCTATTCTCTTTCTATTTAGATCTAAATTCGTGTGAATTAGATCTAAAATTTTGTTATTAAGAAAGTGTAGAAGAGATAGAAAATGGCAGAGCTTCTGTAGGCAAGAGAAAAATAATGAGAATAAAAATGAGGCTCTACACCTATATTTATTGTGGTTCAAATTAGTGCTAACCATTATATATAAAACCCTAAAATCTAAAGCATACACTCAGTCTATGGACATTAAATTAATATGTTTTCTTCTGCGTTTGTTTTTATTTCAAATTAATTCTCCAACAATCTTTTCATTAATCACTTTCCTCTTCTCTCTCGCAATCTATGGAAACGTATATTTTTAAATGTGACGTTTCTTTTAAATAAGATTCCCCTACTAATCACCCAATTAATAGAAATTAGGCACAAGGACAAACTTTGAAAAAAATTTAGGCTGAAGGACACAAAGTTTCATTTTTGGGCTGAAGGACAAACTTTGAAAGAAAATTAGGCTGAAGGAAAATGCTAGTTATAATTAGCATTTTGTACAGTGCAAACATTGTACAAAATGCTAATTATAACTAGCATTATATCCAGTTTTAAATTGTACAAAATGCTAGTTGTATTAGCATTGTCCTTCAGCCTAATTATCTTTCAAAGTTTGTCCTTCAGCCTAAAAATAAAACTTGTTGTCCTTCAGCCAAAAATTTTATGAAAATTTGTCCTTGTGCCTATTTTCCACTTTCATATATACCTATAATTAATTTACTATCCAATTAATCCCTGCCTGCACTGTGATTTCTTACCAAATTAATATGCCAATCAACACCATATTAATTTGTCACATATATGAATATTAATTTATTTTATTCCCATAATTATTGCATGCATATATTCTAGAATTGAATTTTGAATCACATTCTTAATTATATACGTTACGATAAGTCTCCATGTTTATTAATTGACAATTGATTACTTGCATAAATTACTCTTCCTCTACCTTATTCTCTTGTACTAACATATATGTTTCTAATCATATCAATTAGTTGCTACAATATATGTTCCATTTCTTGTCAGTTCCTGTCAATTAACCACCTCTACTAATTAATTGAATATTAATTTCCCTTTTAAACAAACACCGTCAATTAATCTGCCCTATTAATTGATTATATATAATTTCTCTCTCTAATTTATTTGTTACACAAATATATATGTATTCCAAATAATATTAATTAGTTGCCCCATTTACAAACATTTCTTTGTTTTAAAATTTCAAACATATATAACTTAATTAAATTATTTGCATATATAACTGTAATTTAACGCGGGGTGTTATAAATAGAAGACCAGAAAACTAATCCGGCAGATGTTCATGAGGAGAAGTCAGAGAATTCTTTCTGATTCTTTTGTCGAATGTGCTGTCATTAGGCTTTGATGATATCTTGCATGTTTTTTCTTTCTTGGGCTCGAGTTTCCTTATTCATTTGTTTTGGCCCATTTCAGGCTAGGACTCTTTTGTCCAATTCTCATGCTTATTTCAAGCAGTGCCCATTTTAGGATGTTGTCATTTTAGACGTTGCCAATTTCTAGCGGTTGCCATTTTAAGCGGTGCCGATTTCTGGTGATTCCCATTTCAGGCAGGGACTTTTTTTAGTCCGCCGGATATTTCAGCCGGGTTTCCGGTGCGCTCAGCTAGCTTATTCTCAAGCAAGGCCCGAGGACTTACCCGACCTCCCTCCAGGAGGTGTCTTGACCTGGTCATAGCATGACGCAGCTAAGGGCTTGTTCGGTACCTTGGCCTGGCCATAGTGTGACGGGACCAAGGGATTACCCGTCCTCCCTCCAGGAGGCGCCTTATCCTAACCATAGCGTGATGCGGATAAGGGCTTGTGCTGCTTTAACCTGGCCATTTCTGACTTTGGCGCGGTTAAAGGCTTACGCCCTCCCACTAGGAGGTGCCTTGACCTGGCCATCTTGGCGCGACCAAAGGCTTTCTACCATTATTGGTAGCCTACCATTTTAGGTAGTCCATGTTTAAGGAGGATTTTACTCCCAACCATGTAGATTTTTCTTAGTGAATCATAGTAGAAACATTCTCGAAAATGCTTTATTCATTCAGAGTCAGAAAATATGGTTTCAAATATTTTATGTTCCAAATTCTTGGTACCATATTACCATCAAGATGGCATAGCTTGTAGGCCTCGGGGGGGATTTCCTTAAAAATTATTAGTGGACCTTCCCAATTTGGTCCCAATGACCCATCTAATGGGTTTCTCGTATTGGCCATTACTCTTCTAAGTGCCAAATCTCCTTGTCTGAATGTCCTCGTTTTTACCTTTGAGTTATAGTACTTTGAAATTCTCCTTTGATATTCAGCCGTTCTTAAGGCTGCTTCATCTCTTAATTCGTGAATCAAGTCAAGTGATTCCTTTTTTAGTTCTTGATTTGGGTTGAAGACATAGTATCTTCGAGTAGCGTTGGCACTTTTCACATCTTTTAACATGTTCGATTGCTTGGTTGGTTAACTGTGGCCAGTAAAATCCTTGTCTCATTATCTTTTTGTCCAATTTGATCCCATTGGAGTAATCTCCACAAAGTCCTTCGTGGACTTCCTTTAATATGCTTAATATGCTCTTGGATTTTACACATCGCAAATAGGGAAGGGCATATCATTTCTTGTATAGAACTCCATCCATAATGGTAAAGTTTTGGGCTTGCCTCTTGGGCTTTCATGCCTCTGTATTATCTGCAGGTAGTGTCCTATTGATAATATAACTCATAATCTGGGCCATCCAAGTGTTTTCATAGTATTCTTCCATTATTGGAGCTGCGGCTTCCTCACTTGGCATTTCCTGATCCATTTCCGCCACTTCTTGTGCTATAGCCTGTGATCGGGTCAATACCAGTAGTTCATTAGTTTTCTCTTGTTTATTTTCCTCAATACTGGGATTAGCCTGAAATCCCTTAGGCACAATTTGAGTCTCAGGGGGTAACTCTTGAACTTGCCAACTTAGCCAATGAGTCTGCTTGGAAATTGTCTCCCCTTGGTATTTGGTGTATAGAGAAATCTTCGAAAAGTGTGAGCATTTTTAGTACCTTTTTCATATATTGACTGAGTTTGGGATCTTTTGTTTGGTATACTTGATTGATTTGATTGACCGTTAATTGGGAATCATTTAATACTTGAATCCTCGGGATTTTGAGTTGTAAAGCAAGGGTCAATCCTACGACCATAGATTCATATTCTACCATGTTGTTAGTTGCAGAAAACCTCAATTTCATAGCATAATGAAGTTTGTGTCCATCAGGGGTAATTATTACGTATCCTACTCTGACCCCTTGTTCATTTGAGGCACCATCCACAAATAACTGCCACTTGGGTTTTAAGTCCTTTTCCTTTTCGGATTGCTCTGAAACAAATCCCATACATTCATTAATGAAGTCAGCCAATGCTTGTCCTTTTATAATCGCTCCGGGTTAATATTCTATATCGTATTGACTTAGCTCAATCCCCCACTTATTCAGTCTTCTAGAGGTCTTAGGTTTACTAAAGACTTGTTTTATCATTCACTAATAAAAGATCATAAGACCATTTTTGACGATAAGCAGTAGAAGACTAGAAATCCATAGCTAGTAAAAGATTTAAAAATCATTAACGCTTTGTATGCCATCTCTTGGGCTTGTTATCGTCGATATTCTATGTACCCTCCTTTGGGTATTGACATCTTGAGAGTATTGTGTGCCACTTATGGCTTTAAAGTTTTGTGTACCCTTCTTAGGGCACTAACATCTTGAGATTATTATGTGCCACTTCTAGCTCTGATGTCTTAGTCCTTTGTTGTTGCCACCACTGGGATCTGGACTTTTCGTCCCACCTCTGGGCATTGGTCCTCTGGGCTGAACTCTATTATTCCTTAACAGCCTCTGGTGATTTAGGTCTCCATCTGACTCTTTTGTCGGAAACACCGGCAAGGTATAAGGTATGCCTTTGCTCATAGATTCTTAATTGACCTCATCAAGACAAAAGCTTTGGTAAGCATAATGCGCCTCATATCTTGGGTTGCCCTTTATTTATACTCGGTGGGGTAGCGAGTTTTTATTACTGTTATAGATTTTTGAGGAGGCTTTTCTCATCGTGAATCTTGCTTGTTGGTTTAAAATAAATCTTTTTCAAGCTTTTTGTGAAAATAACTTTATGACCTTTCGGTCGGTTCATGCATTTGAAGAAACCCTTTGTAAAAATTAGAAGCATGACTTTCTTGGTGGAAAACTTTCTTTTAGATGAAAGAAATTTTTGAAAAGGTACCCCAATATATCGAAAATCAGTTTTTCTAAAATGTTTTTGTTGGTTTAGGTTTTGAGTCATCGAGTTGAAAAGCTTTTGGATATTTGAATTCTTTTGATAGAGATGCCCCTTCCTAGTGTTGTTACCAAGAAGGTTTGTTGCGCTAATCTCGTGATAGAAATGTGGATCCCAAATAAGAGACTGAATGGTCATGATTCATGAACCAATAGTATTTTAATTAAGAATAAACTATTCTAATCAAAGTTTCAACGGTGCTAACGAGCCTCGAAAAAAATCCAAAATCCTTATTTGGAAAATATGTATAAGTTTCTCCTCTTCAATGATGTCCGAAAGTTTTGAAAGTACTTTGGTCATCACTTTTTAAATAAAAATCCTTTATAAGAATATACTAGTGTTAAACAACATATCCTTTTGAATATTTTATGAATTACTCTTGAAATAAGAAAATATATGATTTTATAACCCATTGAGAAATTATTGATGGCGCTTTTGATTTCAAAGTATTTTCCAAAAGATATGTTTGACAAAACATTCTCAAATGAAGATTTGGTGTTTACAATTCCACCTTTGTAGATTTTTCCAATTTAGATTTTTCTTAACGAAAAGAGACATCTTATTTATAGGTTTGAAAAGTCTTGATTCATGAAAAAATAGACCATATTGACAAGAATGAGCTTTTCTATAAAAAATCCCTTCTTTACAAACTGATCTTTTCTACAAAATATATCACCATATAAAGAATTCAAGTTTTATGCATTCTCAAAAATAGTTTGGTATTTGAAAAATTATGGTTATAGAGATTAACATATATGAAATAATATTATTCAAAGGTTTATACAACAAATTATATATATCCAAGGCTATGTCCATAAAGTAACTGAATTTCTTAGAGTAATTAGCATTTTTTCTATTTGGTATGTGACCCGAGAGTCATCGTTCAACCATAAGCCAACATGCCTTAAGCTGCTACGTATGTTACATCATATACACCTAAAGTTTATTCATGCTGGACCTGTTATTACGACTACACCCAAGACCACTCGAATACAATCGCAACGCGCAACGCGGAAAAGCCAAATCGTGCTAGATAGTGCAAAACAACCAAACACTCGAAGAATTCAATAAAACCAAATCCGAACACGATCACAACACCAATACAAGCTATATATGAATGCAATAACAATAAGTAAATCACACACGATTTTATAGTGGTTCCACTAACGTTGTGTTAGTGTACATCCACTTGAGAGAGCTTTTATTATATCACCAATAGAAAGAGTACAAGAGATTGTTTACAATGATCTATTCAATAAGAATCAATGTTTGTGGAGATTAGAATTGAAGAAATAGGATTTGCCTAAACCCTAGATTTGAAGGATAAAACCCTTGATATGGAATTAGATTAGGTCTCTCCTGTTTTACCCCAGAAAATAGCTTATATACTGTGTTAGTAAACCAAGGCAAATCCCCGAAATGCCCTTAGCTAATGACCCAAACAGCTGCACCAAGCCCAGTCCCGAAACCCTGGAAACGCCGGCTCAGACGTCTGCAGGTAGGGCTCAGACGTCTGACTGAACTTTCGGGCATCTGGCCCCTGTAGGGCCAGACGTTTGACCCAAACCTGCAGACGTCTGGCAGCAGCCTGCAGGCAGCCAGCACCACAAACTCCCCTCCAGTTTACTCCTCCGGACTCCGTTTCGCAAACCGTCTTCTCCTATGCCAAGCTACTTCCATCCTCTTCAACTCTTCTATATATTGTGTCGCCTAATTTCAACACTCCACCTCGACACTATATCCATCTCCAACACCAATGGTACCATACCATCAACAACCGATAGCTCCAACTACCAACACTTCTACCTTCACCCAAACGTGAATGTTTCCCCAACGGGTTCCGACAAAGCCACCACCCATTGCACTCCATCAACGAGTTCAGGCACAAAGCCCCCACCCACCAATGAAATGTTGAAAACATCCAACACCGTCTCACCAAAGACAAGAGCACTAGGAGTGTACACTAGCACTACACCAAGAAGATAGAACGACAATCTCATACCAATATTCTTCCACATCTACAACCAAGCTACTCTCTCACCCGTGCCACCTAGTGGCACCTAGCATTTCTCCAAGCGAATCAAGTTCGAGCAATGCTCGAACTTCCCAAACGGCAATGTCTTCGTGAACATATCCGCCGCATTATCCTTTGTGTGCACTTTCCGAAGACATACTTGCTTATCCTCATCCATGGCTACCAAAAATGACTCCCTCACTTCAATGTGCTTAGTCCGTGAGCTAAATGCCAAATTCTCCGCCAGGTGAATAGCACTTTGGCTATCACATTGAACATCGATGCTATCGTGTCCAATCCCCAAGTCACACAACAAACGCTTCAAATAGAGTGCCTCCTTAGCCGCCTCCACCGCGGCTATCAACTCCGCTTCCGTAGTGGATAAAGCTACTACGGTTTGCAATCTCGATCTCCAACTTATGGCCGTACCACCTAGTGTGAAGACATAACCGGAAGTTGACTTTCTCCTATCTCTATCACCGGCGTAGTCCGAATCACAATAACCAACTAAGTTGCAACTCCTTTTCCCACTACCGCCAAAAACAAGACCATGAGATGACGTACCTTTTAGGTATCTCAAGATAAGCTTCACGGCTTCCCAATGCGATTTTCTCGGATTAGACATAAAACGACTAACCACCCCGACGACATTTGCAATATCGGGTCTTGTACACACCATAGCATACATCAAACTACCAACCGCACTTGCATATGGCACCTTTGCCATATAAGCCTTGTCTTTCTCCAAGATAGGTGAATCCTTACTCGAAAGCTTCACGTGCAAAGGTAATGGTGTATTTGACACCTTTGCATTCTCCATGCTAAACCGGCAAAGCACCTTCTTTATGTACTCCTTTTGAGTCAATTTCAACTCAAAATGCTTTCGATCCCTTTCAATCTCCATTCCCAAAATCCTCTTTGCTTCTCCAAGGTCTTTCATTTCGAATTCCGACTTTAATTTCAATTTCAACTTGTTGATTTCATTCTTGTCCTTCGAAGCAATGAGCATGTCGTCCACATACAAGAGCAAGTACACCCAACAATCATTTCCCAACTTCTTGAAATAAACACAAGCATCTTTGATGCTCCTATCAAAGCCACTTTCAAGCATAAAATGATCAAATCTCTTGTACCATTGCCTAGGTGATTGCTTCAACCCATATAGCGATTTCTTCAACTTGCACACCATATTTGACTTACCATTTACAACAAACCCTTGCGGTTGCTCCATGTAAATGTCTTCATCCAAGTCACCATGCAAGAAGGCGGTCTTCACATCAAGTTGCTCCAACTCCAAGTTGTGAATAGCAACTATGGCAAGTAATATCCGGATAGAAGTATGGCGCACAACCGGTGCGAATATCTCATCATACTCCTTTCCTTTCCTTTGTGCAAACCCCTTAGCCACTAACCTAGCTTTGTATCTTCCATCGTCCTTCATCTTGTAAATCCATTTGCACCCAATAGCACGGTTTCCTTTAGGAAGTGGAACCAAACTCCAAGTTTGATTCTTCATCAATGATTGCATCTCTTCCTCCATGGCACAAATCCACTTCGAGCTATCACTCGAATTCATGACGTCATCAAGGTCCAAAGGCTCATCTTGGACTACATTGAGAGCATAGTCCAATCTATCACAAAAGCTAAGATAGTTCCAATCACCATATCTTTCGGGTGGCCTTATAGCACGACGACCAACCCGAGTAGCAATATTATCACCCAAACCCCTTTCGGCTCCACCTTGAACCGAATCTTCTCTAGGTTCGTGTACATCACCAACACTACTAGAGGCACCTTGTGGACTATGTGATGTATCATCAACCGCTTTCTCCTCACAAGCATCTTCAACTAATCTACTCTCTCTACTACTTGGACAAAATGTGGTAATAACTTCCTTCCCCTTCGATTCATCACGAACTAAGACCGGAATATTCGATGAGCTCTCATTCTCCTTGAACATAGCCGACTCATCAAAAGTAACATGACGAGAGTTGATTACCTTCTTCGTTTCCGGATTCCAAATCCGATAGCCTTTCACTCCATCCGTATAGCCAAGCAAAATCCCCTTGAAAGCTCTTGGTTCAAGCTTATCATTTCCCGGATCATGCACATAAACCGGACTTCCAAAGACACGAAGATACCTCAAGTCAATACTCTTTCCCTTCCACACTTCCTCCGGAATTTTGTTATCAATAGCCGAGCACGGAATTCGATTAATAATATGCACCGCGGTTGACAAAGCTTCGGCCCAAAATCCCTTAGACAAACCCGATGTCAATCTCAAGCATCGAGCTTTCTCTAGTAGAGTACGATTCATCCTCTCCGCAACACCATTTGATTGCGAATCTCCCGGTGTAGTAAAATGTCTCCGAATGCCATGATGCTTGCAATACTCCAAGAATTCTCCGGAAACATATTCTCCGCCATTGTCGGACCTTAGAACCTTCAAAGACTTACCACTCTCATTCTCAACAAGAGCCTTCCATACTTTGAACTTAGCAAATGCCTCCGACTTAGCCTTCATTACATACACCCAAACTTTACGAGAAAAATCATCAATAAAAGAAATATAAAACCTTGCTCCACCTAAAGAACCAGTGCCGGTCCCCAAACATCCGTATGCACATACTCAAGAACGCTTCTTGAATCATGTTTTCCTTCACCGAATGAAACCTTTGTTTGCTTCCCCATGACACACTCTTCTCAAAACTCTAGCTTGTTGAAACTCTCACCACCAATCATCTCCCTTTTCCGAAGAATATCCAAACTCCTCTCCGAGACATGTCCTAACCTCAAATGCCACAATCTAGTTGCATCTAAGTCGCGAGAACTATCAACCCCAATGCTAGCTTCACCTTCTATGGTCACACCTTGAAGCAAATATATACCATGAGCCCTAGCACCTTTCATAACTACAAGCGCCCCCTTCGAAACCCTCAAGCCATCTCTCTCAATAGTGATCTTGCACCCCAAAGAATCTAATTGCCCCAAAGAGATAAGGGACTTCCTAAGTCTCGGAACATAGCGCACATTAGTGAGAGTACGAACTACTCCGTCAAACATCCTAATTTTCACGGAACCAATGCCCTTCGACTTACAAATAGCACCATTTCCCATAACAATCGAATTTCCTTCTCTAGCTTCGAAAGAAGAAAAACAATTCCTATTCGGCGTCATATGATAAGACGCCCCCGAATCGAGAACCCATTCGCTACCCGAAACATTTGATGCTACCGCCGTCAATACATCCATGTCTCCCTCACCAACACCTCTCTCCACCGCAACCGATGAAGATGCTACTTCCTTCTTGGCCTTCTCCTTGTCCGGACACTCATTCTTCCAATGACCGGGCTTCTTACAAATATAGCATTTGCCTTTCTTTTCCTTTGACTTTCCTCTCCAACCGGGATTCCTAGATTTGGAACGCCCCCGATTCTCCCTCTTCACATATCTCTCCTTCTCCACAAACAAACCTTGACCATTTCCGGCACTACTACCACCAACACTCAACTCCTTCATTTGATCTCTCAACTCCTCACTAAGAAGACCCGTCTTGACATCATCTAACGTCAATGTATACCGGCTATAGATCAAGCTATTCGAGAAACCCGTATAACGGTCCGGCAACGAACATAACAATATCATCGCCTTTTGCTCTTCCTCAATCTTCAAATCTACCGCCTTCATCTTCATTAGCAAATCATCAAACACATTCAAGTGTGCCTTAAGCGAACTCCCCTCTTTCATCTTATACGTGAAAAACGTTCGCAACAAGATGAAACGATTAGTTAGAGACTTCTTCATATACAACTCCTCTAACTTGTCCCAAATTCCCTTAGCGGTCGTCCCACCACTAATTTCGGAGATCACATTCTCTCCCATTGCTAGTTGAAGTGTAGTAAATGCCCACTCTTCCATTTCCTCTCTCTCGACATCCGAGATGTCCGCCGACAACAAATGTGTATCAAACACTACCCTATGAACACGATTTCTTCTTAAAACCGCTTTCATCTTCCATTGCCATTTTTCAAAATCATTATCACCATTCCACTTGTCGATAACCAATTGCGATCCCGACGCCACATACGACCCACGTACATACGGCGCTATACTACTTGGACCAACCATTGAATTTTCAGAGGTATCCGTTTCCGGCATTTCAACAACCACCTAGCAACACCAAAGCTCCGATACCAAATGTTATTACGACTACACCCAAGACCACTCGAATACAATCGCAACGCGCAACGCGGAAAAGCCAAATCGTGCTAGATAGTGCAAAACAACCAAACACTCGAAGAATTCAATAAAACCAAATCCGAACACGATCACAACACCAATACAAGCAATATATGAATGCAATAACAATAAGTAAATCACACACGATTTTATAGTGGTTCCACTAACGTTGTGTTAGTGTACATCCACTTGAGAGAGCTTTTATTATATCACCAATAGAAAGAGTACAAGAGATTGTTTACAATGATCTATTCAATAAGAATCAATGTTTGTGGAGATTAGAATTGAAGAAATAGGATTTGCCTAAACCCTAGATTTGAAGGATAAAACCCTTGATATGGAATTAGATTAGGTCTCTCCTGTTTTACCCCAGAAAATAGCTTATATACTGTGTTAGTAAACCAAGGCAAATCCCCGAAATGCCCTTAGCTAATGACCCAAACAGCTGCACCAAGCCCAGGCCCGAAACCCTGGAAACGCCGGCTCAGACGTCTGCAGGTAGGGCTCAGACGTCTGACCGAACTTTCGGGTATCTGGCCCCTGTAGGGCCAGACGTCTGACCCAAACCTGCAGACGTCTGGCAGCAGCCTGC
Organism: Allium fistulosum; assembly: GCA_030737815.1. Classification (NCBI taxonomy): domain Eukaryota; kingdom Viridiplantae; phylum Streptophyta; class Magnoliopsida; order Asparagales; family Amaryllidaceae; genus Allium; species Allium fistulosum. The sequence goes on along the minus strand of CM060903.1, from coordinate 1,423,087,562 downwards.
AGGCAGCCAGCACCACAAACTCCCCTCCAGTTTACTCCTCCGGACTCCGTTTCGCAAACCGTCTTCTCCTATGCCAAGCTACTTCCATCCTCTTCAACTCTTCTATATATTGTGTCGCCTAATTTCAACAGGACCTTTATATACAAATTCATACATATTAGGAGAGGTCCAATCATATCCAATTATACTTCAGAAAATTAAAAACATCTGGAAGTCCCATGAATTTGAGACCCGGTAATATACAAGTCTTTATATAAAAATTAATATAAAGTTGCTCAAATTTAGACTTAGGTGAATATTCATGACTACATATATGAGAAATATTTTTCTTTCAAGAATATGCTACCCAGGCTTTTAAATATACACTGAAAATCAGCTATCTTCTGAACCTACATTTCTCACGAAAACCAAAAGTATTCGAAGGCTTGTCTATCTGTTAAAGATATACATAGTATTATTCATGTTTAAAGCCTATACATATGTTTAGATCTATAAACTTTCATACTTGAACCTAGTATCTTTAGAAATTTATATTTATTCATACCTTCATAGAACCTGACATACATAGTGGTTGCACATGAGATTGCACATGCTTATGCCTAAAAATTACATCCTAACAGCCTTCTTTTTTATTTTGAATATCAATGCGTCTAATGTACTTAACTTCCCAAATTTCTTCATATTCTCCGAGCCCAAGTGTGCTTAAATCCAATACTTTCATACATACATATCAAATTGCATGTGCCTAAAATTGTTAAAGCTGGTGTCTATGTCTAAAGCTCCATGCCGTTTAAATTCCTTGTGATATAAATTTTAAACATATATGGACTCATTTAGAACCAAAAGTACATATAAAATCAAAATCAATAGCTAGCACTTTATGAAGTCAATGACCACAACCAGAAATTTAATTTTGAATTAGTTACATGTAACATCTACAAAATAGATAAGTGAAACCCACAACCAAATGAGGATCATATGTTTAAGACCATAATATTTATGCATGTATTTGAAACTAGGTGGCACATATTTTAGACGTATAGGAAGCCTTACACAAAATCAACATGCACACTAAATTTTGCATTTGAGAGATTTGATATATTTATAACCACTGTATACAAAATACTAATCGATATGCCAAACTGCGAAAATATGAAATTTGCTGTGAGTTTAATACCTATCCAAAAATTTCACTTATATGACTTTTATACTTGAAAATAAACTTGTCGAAAATTTGTATGAAAACTACTTCTAAAGCATCAAACATATAAAGTTGATACTCTTGAAATTCATGTTTATACTGGTAATACCTCGTTTAAAACTTAGTATGTGAGGAACCATATGCACCTAACACTTATATGCTTAGCTTATAAGAGTCGATATTCATTTGAAATTTATGCATATGTATGAGCTCTAGTACACAAAGACCAGTATGTTTGAAGCCTAATTACACTCTTGTAACTTGAAACCATCGATATAGTAGGACTAACTTCTTGTAGGGCAAGGTGCTAGAAATCAAATTCTACATACTCAAAATCTAAAGTTTTCATAATTAAGAGTGTGAATACTTGCAATCTTACTGAAGATGAACTCAATTTGTTCATAATCATTTGTCATGTACAAAATTATATGTATTCACACCAAAATTTAGTCTTCAATAAAATCTCACAATACCTTAAAATTTAAGAAAATATAAATCTGCTACGTGTTCTTATATGTAATCACTTAACTTCCTCAAAGTCGGTTTTTCTTGCTTTTGTATGGATTTTGGCATACACAAGACTTAAACTGATATATATATTTCAAAACTTGTACATATACATATATGTATAAATATATGTATATTCGTATATATTTACCAAAAATAAAACCCAAAAAAAATGAAGTGCATTTATATAAGATATATATACAAGTTTGTGTGTGTGTATATATATGGAACTAATGTGTACTCGAAAGTCTGTATTTACAAAACTCATTATTTTGTCTGAAATTTGTTATTTTCCGCATCATAAACTTACGTGTTCGGGAAAACATTTATATTTGAAAACAAAGCATAACAAACCTTTTTAAAACCATCAACCACCCAAAATGTTTTATGTTTAAATCAAAGTTACATATGCTTGAACCTACTTATGTTTTAAGACCAAACACAGTTGAAACTGAAACATAGTTAAAACCCAAATTAGCCTAAACCATACTCGATTGAAGCCTTATATATACGAAACTGGTATATTTTAGAAAGTATGACATACCTTAAATCTCTTAATATGATAGCATGCTCTATGAAACCTAAATGAATATTGGTCAGATACCAGGTTTTTAAAGTTTAAGTAAACATAAATCCATTATTTGAAAACCAAAATTCACAGGTTCGATATGAGACTAAGTATTCTTCAAAAATTAAATTTCTTTTAGAAAATTTTCACTTATTTTTTTTAGAAATCCTTTCCTTTTGAAGTTAATAGGTTTTAAATTCTTTCACTCTTCAAATCGCGGGTTCTCAAAATAGACTACTCTTAAAATTGAGTTGTGTAGACATTTAAAGAAAGAATTTGAAGTCCCATACCTTAGATCCTTCTTTCTGATAAGTCAATTGATACCTACAATGGTGTGACGGTGGCAGATCTGAAGGGCCGTTGAACTAATACCGCCTCGAAGGCAGCTGAAGTGGAAGCATCCAAATCTAATAACTCCGAAGGCATCCCCTCTGTTCGCCGACGTTGACGAAAGCCACTTTTGAACAACCGCGGAAGCATATATTGTGGAAGGAACTACCTTTCATCGATGCCGATGAAAGCAATTTTTGAATGACTATGGCACTAATTTCTCTTTCGACAATGTTTGTAGAAGCTATAACTTAATGATGATGGAAGGTTTACCAATCAACAGTCGTGGAAGCTTTATCTAGAATCCCTCAATAGATGCGGAGATCTTACTTTGATTGATGCGGCAACAAATCCCTTTCGCCACTATTGACGGAAGGAAACACTAAACAATAGTGGTTGCAATCCTTCTGTTAATGTTTACGAAAGCAATCACTAAGAAATTGCGGCAACAATCCTTTCCAAGGCGGCCAAAGCAAATGTTCCCTTTCAAAAGTAGCTGAAAATCTATCATCGGCGTAAGCACTTCTTCGGAAGCTGTCGAGATGGAAGTATCTCTATCGAAGGCAATTTTTACCCTTTCGAGAGCAATTTATAATCTATCATCGATGGAAGCACTTCTTTGGAAGAAACCGAGGCGGAAGTATTCAAATCTAATAACTGCGAAGGCTTCCCCTTCGACATCGTTGAAAGCCCCTAAATCGAACTACTATGGAAAACTCTAAGTTTAATAACTACGAAAGCTTTCCCTTCGACAACGTCGAAGGGCCTCAAATCAAGCTCATCAAACATTTTACCACCCTCTGCCTTCGACCGAGAAGGAAGCAAACCCTTCAATACCAACATTCTTTTCTCAAAAAGCAATTGCTTCCCTTCGAAAGCAGATAACCGTCAAAAGCCTCCAACCCTACGAAAGCAATCGCCCTCGTCGGAAGTAGCTAAACCAACCACTACCGAAAGCACCTTCTCGAAGGCGACTTAAAGCAGAAGTATCCCTTCTATAAGCATTTGAATTCGACATGTGAATATGCTTTGAGATAGCCTGAAATGGTTTTGAAATTCAGATCTGCCTTGATTCCTTTTCGAATGAGTTGAGGCTATCGAAAGGAGATGGAGTCGTCACATGACAGGTGTATGAGACGGATGGATTTGCTTTCGAATGCATTTGACGTGGATTATACCTAGCAAACATTTGAACACTGCTTAGATCCAAAATTTAAACTGAAAACGGATTTAAATTTAAAATTAAAAACATGAAATTCAAATCCCATCGGGGTATTTTGGTCATGCGGAGGTTCGAGCCCTCCTTCTAGCGTAAAAAATGTTAACTAAAAATATGGTTAACACCCCAGGCTAGAGTGTATTATAGCCGATTGGTAGAAATTCCATAAATGCTCTTAGGGTTTGTAAGAAATTACAAAATCGTTTGAATTTGAACATGTGGATATAAAGAATAAAATTAGCAAAAAAATGAATGTGCCCAAGCCATCCTCTTTATTCAAATATTTGTCTATTACAAGAGGATCTATTGTAGAGAAAAAGAAATTACGGTCTCCTTTTATGAGGGAATACATCTATATTTATAGAGTTAGGATGTAGAGATGCTTGTTTTAATCCGCGATGTGGGACTAATAGCTCCATAAGAGTTGTGAAGGAGTGTGAAGACTTTGAGAACCTTGTGAAGGAAAGTAGGCTGATCCCCATTGAATTTGCTTTGTGGATGGCTCTAATTTATTCCTCTTTGCTTTATTTTCTATATGTTATAACTTGGATGTGGTGTTGCTTCAATAATCATGAATTATGACGTCGATTCTTCATAAATTTGACGGCATGCTATCTTGATAAGGTATGATGGTAACTTCAACATTATTCATGTCTTTGTTGGTGTCGCATGGTTATTGTCTATCTTTGGTGCCTTCATATTCCAAGGATATGTGGATAGAACTTGTACGAAAGGCCTGGATTTCTTTCATGGACCTCCTTTGATGGTTAAGGAACTCCTTTCGGCTCTGTCGAAAGCCTCTCTCTTTGACATGCACGAAATCCTCTTTCGACTTTATTGAAGGTACATATTCCAATAGTTGTAAAATCCCTTTTGACTCCATCGAAAGCATCGTTCCCAATGTTTGTGTTGCCACGATTTTGATGTCTTTGATAGCCTACTTTCTTTAACATATGCTAAGCTCTGTTTCTAATTGACTCGAAAGTACTGCTTGGAACTAAATGGAGCTATCTAGTTGAATGATCCCTTCGAAGGATTTAGCTGCTTCAGAACTAATTGCTTCGAAAGGTTGCCTTGGCCAGATTGGTGATTTCTGAATTTTGTGTTGGCTTGTCTTCCAATGCCTTCGAAAGCCCTTTTTTCAAATCAGTCATCCCCTTTCACCATCACCCTTTCGACTTAGTCAAAGGATACCTTTCGCTTCCGTTCTTTCGCCTTAGTCGAAAAGTCCCTTTTGCCTTAGTCGAAAGGTTGAGATGCGGAATCATGTATAGGAGGCTAACTTGAACTTGGTCGAAAGGATGCATTGACTTTGTTGGAAGGTTAAATCAAGGTGGAAGGTCTGAATCTGGGTCGAAAGGGTAGCCTTGAGCCCTTTTGACCTCCATGGAAGCTTGTGTTTTGCCTATCTTTGGCGGAAGCTACCTTTCGACTTCGTTGAAAGGTCGTCCTTACCAAAAACTTCCTTTCGACTTCATCGGAAGGTTGTCTTTGTCTAAAGCTACCTTTCGACACCGTCGAAAGGTCATCTTTTTCAATGTTTTCAAAAGCTGTTAAATTTTCGTCGATTGCTCCTACTTTCATACTCACAATCCTGAGACTATTTTATGGACAACAATTATCACATACACCCTCCTCATCATGTTGCACGTGCAAGGACCAAAAATGTAATAACCCGCTTATTTTACGATTGTATATTTAAATATTATATTTAAATATAGCATCGTTAGTCGAATTAAAGTCCGAAATGTCACTTTTTGCAAACGGTCGAATTGGGACTCGAGACCTCTTCCATTGAGTCCAAAATGACGTTTGCGACTTTTTTGAGTATAAGTATCGATATGTTTGGAGTAAGTTGAATTTTGCTATTTTCTAAGTGGGCTTTTGGGTTTGGGTTTCACCCAACTCATCCTATACCCTAACTCAGCCCCTCTCCTCTCCATTCACTCATTTCATTTCTTTTTCTCAAGCTCAACTGAAAATGGGGGAAGAGAATGGGAAATAGAAATTCCAAGCCTTAGTTTCCTTTTGCAAACTCAATTCTTGCTCCAAAATCAAAGAGAAGCTTAGGTAAGCCTTCTCTTCATCTTCCCCATTTCATTTCCTCTTCTATTTCAGAAATGTTCTAAACCCTAACTTAGGAAATGTTTTCTTTTGAGCTTAGATTGAAGCTCCTTGGGTTGAAATTGAAGAGTGATTGTTCTAGCCTTGCTCTGTAGCTTCTCTCTTGTGTTTTTGGGTTTAAAGGTGAGATTTTTGAACTCACATCTAAGCCTATAGCTTTTGTTGTGGTTGGGTAAGAATTCCTAACATCAACTCATGTTCATTTGTGTTCGCTTTGGATCGATTTGGTGAATTGTCCAATTTTTGGTTTTTGGAATCCAATTTTGTGAAAATCTAATCTTTGATGTTTGAACACGTTAGTGGGGTGTTTCGAAGGGCCATACAATGCTGGGTTGTCGCTTGGCATAAATTCTTGGCCATGGTTGCTCGCTCGTCGCTCCCATTCCGTGTTATCGATTTTGCCCCAAAGGGGGCTAGGCTGATTCTGCTCTGGTAGCAGGTTCAGTCGACTGAACCAGATCCCAAGAATTTGCCTGGGTCTGTATCAGTCGACTGACACCCTGGGTCAGTCGACTGACCTGGAAACTCAAAGTTTCCAGGCATTGGGCCAGTCGACTGACCCCTTGGTTCAGTCGACTGACCTACTTGTCTCAGCCAATTTGTTTATTTTGCTTGGTTTCCAATTTTGATCGATTTGTGTCGATCCAATCAGTCGTATCGCATTTTTTACTTTGATGATTCCTTTTTAGATTTCGTGCACAGGTTTTTATAAAATGATCTTTTCAAATTGTATTAAAAGCTTGTTTCTCCAATTTATAATTTCTATTTAAAACACACACACGATTTTGCACTTCGAGCGAAGAGGGAGGAGAATTAAATGATTAAATAAAACGCGTGCTATGAACACGTGGGTTTATCTTTACAGTTAATTCCTAATCTATTCGTTTGACCGTTTTGACCTTTGGGTCTGGTTTACCGATGAGATGAGGTAAACTTTGTACTGCTTTGAGTGTGAAATTGACTAACGGTTAGTAAATCGTTTAGTGCGAACGTGTGGTATGAGACTCACGTTAACATTTTTCGGGTTCCTTTCTGAGAGTCGTGACACATTCTGCCAGTTAGTGGTGTTCAGTACTGGGTCTCCGGACCTTCGCCACTACGGTTTGTTGCCTTCGGGGTTTGTTGCCTTCGGGTTTGAGCCTTCGGGGTTTGTTGCCTTCGGGTTTGTTGCCCTATAGTATCACTTTTGGAGTTGGTCATTCGTCACCGCTCGAGTGATATTTGGGTTTTTTGCCTTCGGGTTTGTGGATCCTTGTTATACAGTACTGAGCTCGAGCATCTTTTGTTTCTTTGACAATTATATTTCCCTAGTGTAGGGCATTTCGGGGTAGGTTCTGTGAACCACGCGATATATAGCGATTACCTTGTGGAAACTTGTGTTACCTTTATTGGTATTTGTTATTTGCCTTTTGGCTTGTTTTGGGATATGATATCCTTTTTTTATTCGAGTTGCCGATGATATGAGGCTTGTTATGATTCATCTTATGTTAGATGATTTGGTTATCTCCTTTGGAGATAATTGTGGTACTTTATGATCTTGTATGTTCATTATTATTTAGTTTATCTAACTGATTTGTTTAGCTAGACTGACCCGTGTATTTTATACTCGGGTCAGACCGAGATGTTTCAGGTTAGGTACATTGGACTTAGCCTATTTTGCTTTCGCATGGACTATTATGCTAGCTCTTTTTTGTTATAGCTTTTTGTGTAGTCCTTTTTGGCTGTAACTCTGATATGCATTCTTTTGACTCGCCTGTATATTGTGGTTTACTTTACCACTTGACATGTATCATTTTGTATACTCTGTAATGTATCTGTGTATGTGTAAATGTATGTGATGATCTACTGTTCTGTGATGTGTATTACATTTGAGTTGTTATATCTTGTTCTGATAGATCCTTTAGCCACCTATGACTTTGTATTAAGTATTTATTGGAAACGTCGATCCATTTGAGAAAGAAGAAAAAAATGTATGGCAATTGTCGGTGTATTCAATAGATAATTAAGACAAGGCTATAGATGGTCGCTCCTATCCAGCTCTATTCTCCGTATTAGCAGACGGTGTTACCTAGTAATACTCTTTGCTAATGTGGGTCTCGGAGTGGGGCGTGACAAAAATTCACCCCCTTTAACCAATGTGCAAAAGACTTCCCTTGTACCATGATGTAGAATAAAAGTGACATGTCATGATTATCTTTTCTGTTTAATTTTTAAACTTGGAAAACATCTTTGTTTTCACTGAAGTACACTAATATTTCCACCTTTCTCACACTTAATTAAATCCTTATCAATTATATACATGTATGTTTAAGTATATTAAGGAATTTACAACCTGTTTAACAACTTTTAAATAGTTCAAAAATTGAATTTCGGAAAAAGCTTTCCGGTCACATTTTCTAATTTTCTTTTAACTAAATACTTTCGTAAACAAAAATAAAAAATTTGATTCTATCATTAGTTATAAATTAAAGAGGTTTATTTAATTATTAAAACCATTAATTAAATAATTACAATTAATTAAATATTCACAAATCAAAGCGATAAATTTTTTGGTCGTTACACTTAATGCACAAGGTATTCGTTTTAATGTTCCCATAAGTTACTATCTACCCAACTCATGGAGTAAAAAGGTAAAACTGCTCATAAACTGGTCTAGTATAACTAATTAAACAATAAATGATAATAATTGAATATTATCATTTCTTAACAAACAAACACATCATAAATAAATATATCAATTTTTGAAGATAATTCTTTTATATATAAAATATAATCCTATGTAAAATTATTTCAGTTACCAATTTAAAAAACAATACTGTGTCGGTTTTCCTTGTTCAAGTGTTTAGAGATCCCTATCAATAATGATAGCAACTCGTATTGACCAGAATCCATAATCAACTCAATAGACCAATCGACACAGTACAAAACATTTTTATATAACAATAACAAATACGCATTCTCATATATAGAATACTCTCAACTCAAAATAAAGCATTCTGCTACCCCATCTCTTAATAAGTTATACCCACGAAAGCCAAGGTTCTCGCTTAACCTTCGGCTCTGATACCAAGTGTAACGAACCGCCTTTTCGACCCCCGAATGTTGACACTAATACATCCACGGTATTCACTGCCGAGCACCCAAGTGCCAGAGAGACGGAATGTTAGGGTAAAAGAAAAAGAAAACAAAACAGAACAAGGAAGCAGAACACAATATTAGAATCTCACATGCAGAAACATAATATATAATATCTCAAAAGGTCTTTACCAAAACGAAATTTTTGATATATATATATATACATCAATCAGAGTAAACTAACCTATCATCAGCTTGGACAGTTATAACAGCCTGTCCTCACAAATGCTAATAGGTACAAAGCAAGTAATGCAGTGGAAAATAAATACTGTAGGAAATCATCCAACTCCTCTCCAAGAGCTCCAATGAACCACAACTAAATCTGAAAATATACATGGACTGATCTGAGCATTACAAGAAAATAACACCTGAATTAGTCTGGTAAACCAGTGTGTTATATGGATTATTGTATTTATAAAATCCTTCAAAATAAAAGTATATCATAAGACCACGCCGCAAATAAACACAGACAGGTTTTATCTTATGATAACCAAACAATATCTATTAGAAAATCTAGTGATACTATAATAACATCTAAGGTGTGAAATATAGATAATTAAATAGTTGCGATGCATGTGAGTGCTCATCACAGAAATAATAGGTATAAAATCACAATCCCTAAGGCGCGTTCGTTGATTTTGTAGGATTTCACAGAGGTGCTCTTAGTACTTCGAGAACGGTCTCTTCCATAAGGATTAGAGATATCCTTCCAAGCGTCGTATATCTCTAGATAAATATACCATAGGAAAAACATAGCCGGTCCACGCCCGAACATGTTGCACTGGGTCACGTCACTCCCGCATGCATATCCATAAGTAACACTGGAATGGAGTGCCTGCACCCTTTAAGTTAGCTAAATCCCATAGGCTATGCCTCCTATCTTTGGTTTCTGTCAATACCGATGGTGAAGTCACGTTCAGCATCCCAACGCATGAGTCACAACTCGAATAGATCTCGATACACGAGTCCCCAACTCGAATAAATCTTGGAACAACACATGGATCCCCATATCTCAACAGATCTTTAAATCACACATGTATTCCTATATTCTGAATATATCACGAACCTCTACATGGGTTCGAGCATCTCAATCAGATTTTGAATCTCCACATAAATTCCAGCATCTCAAACCAATCATGAATCTCTTACAAAGCATAGAACACATATTTGTTTTTGGAGTGGTTACGGTTTCTTATCATCTCATACAAGTACACTCCCCCGCTTACCGAGCGCTTCGAAACCAATCGATCAATTTTCGGTAAACTCAACTTCGGTTTTATCGAAAATAAACGGACAATACATAAGAGAAGATATTACCTCCTAACCATTTAAGCGGACAGATTTCCTTATCATTTGTCCTAGAAGAGCACAGTGAGCTTATACGTATAGTATAGCATCATCGGAGATAACTGTACCATATAATTCTCGTGTTTCTTCTAGATATCTCCAGAGTTATATTTGGTCAATTTCAACAAAATGAGAATGATCATATAAGGGAAACTAAGTCCCATATACTTTCCATACACAAGTAATCACAAAAGTATGATTAACACACACATGCACGATCAAGTCATATAAACGACTTCTAATCCCCCTTTTAATTAATTAATCCTTTATTAATTAAAAACCTCCTTTATTAGTAAAAAATCCTTTTTAATTAATAAACTTCTTATAAATTAAACTTCATTTATTAATTAAATTTCACTATTTAACTAAAACTTCCCTATTCATTTCTAAACATTTCAATACTCTCAAAAGTATTCATATATTTATCTCAACGGTACAAGTATATTCACAAATCAATAACAAATTCCGCTTACTTAAAACACGGCTGAAGAGGTTAAAAACGAATGTCACCCAAACATTGTTACTATAAATCCCTTCTCTCTTTTATACTTTGAAACTTACACTTCTCTATCTTTTCCCAAAAGATTCCATACTTGTTATTATCTTTAAAATTCCATTATTAAATATCCAAGTATTTCCCAAATCATTTACAATATTTTACCACTTTATAATATTATTCAAGGGTTTAAAAATAAATGTTACTAAAATATTGTTTACAATGAACCGAAAACACTTCCCGCTTAGTGATTATCTTTAAAACTCTCTTTTTAGATTAAGTTACATTCATATGTTTAGGACAATTGTTACTCAAACAATGTCACAACAAAACCAAATCATTTCCTTTATAATTATCTTTTAAAACATTCTCCTTTAAAAGATCTAATGATCTCCTAAATTGACAAGTTAATACTTTTACTTAACTTTACAAAATTATTCATTATAACTTAAGTGTTATAATCCAATTCTTCCTTTATCTCTTTATTAGAGGCTTAACTTACTTTTCCAAGCTTAAGTAAACATTTTAGAATACTAAAATCAGTTCAAAGGACATTATTTTATACATATTCTAAAATACTTTAATAAAATATTTAACTAATTTTCTAAAAACCATTTATACTTAAAAATACTTTAAAACACTTTTACTTTGGTTTAAAACATTTATTTAAAATACCACTTAAAATTGCTTATTTTATACTTTAAAAAAAACCATAAAAAACCAGTTTGATAATTTAAAATCTTTTGTTAAAAATCCATAATTAACTTCAACGATATATTAAACCTTGGTATTTTCCCGAAAATAAGTACGCTTATAGTCCTTATTAAAAATACAAAGAAGCTCTAGGATGTCTTTCAACATTAACTTTAAAATCACTGAACGAAAACAAATTTCAAAGTGCATCCATAGCGACATTTTCGCTTCAAATATCACAACTGCATTCACATTTCTATAACTTTCCAAACCAATCCAAGATGTATACAATCCCGCTACGAGCGCAATGACGAAAACAACGTCTCGATTGGACCTCGTACGCAGAAGTTACATGTTTTATAAGAATTTGAATTAATTAACTTAATTATAATTAACTATTACCTTAATCTTTCTTCCCCAACATCCCTAATACTTCTCCCTCCGAATATCAAACCAGTGCACCCAAATTCGTGCACGCACTATATCACTAACACGACCCTTCCGACCACCGAATGATGAACTACGACCATTAGTAGACTCCACTTCGCGAGTATTATGCAACATACCCACTGCCATCACGACCGCACCTCTCTACCAAAAAGCAATGCTGCCGCCCTAAATAGCCATACCTAATTCGTGATTTGATGTGCTCAACTGGAGCTCTTCCGACTATCGCCAATCCACCCCTCTTGCCATTCCGTGTTCAATTGCGCCATCGATTTCACCTCCTGCTCACCCTATAAAAATGCGATAGAACCTCCTCTTCGTACAGTAAAATGTTGCCCCTCCCGTGGATGATCGGACCACCCGTCGTCAATGCTAAAAGGTGCAGCTCCTCAAGAGAAACGAAATGACAACCACCACTTCATTTAACCCCACCTAAATCACCAACCAATGGCGACCCTATTTCGGCCTCCATTATGTCAGGCAAACCTAAATCATGCCTTACCCCAAACAACACACACCAACGTGAAGCCTTTGACCATATGGGTTCAACGGATCCAAAATCACTCGATTTCATTAACTATTTCTCTCAAAACAATTGAAAGAAGAAGAGGAAGAGTGGTGCTCATTTTTAAGAAGGAACAGAAAATGAAAATAAAGTGTGAGGGAAGAGAAGTTAAGGATTATTTATAGTAAAATTGTATTATATTTAATTCTCTTAATTTTATCATCCTACGTTCCGAGCTTGTACGAACACATGACGCTCGATCGCCATGAAATTAATCGACGTACAACAACTCACTATTCCGAACTCAATGACACTAGTTTTATCTAAATCCAAGACAGTGCCCCGAGATGATAATTTCATACGTTAATTAAAAAGAATTATTATTAAAACAAGTTTAATCATTTTAATTATAAATTAAAGTTTGCCATCACTATTTACTATTTATAAGAATTTAAATAGGCTTATTAAATTATTTTTATTACATTAAATCCGCTATTTAAATATTTAAATAATTCCGATATTTAGTTATAAAATGTCCAAAATTCCAGGTCGTTACATGTATATGTATATTTATTTATTACTAATTTTCTCATATACGATAAAGGCATATATAAAGGGAAAAATATCCGTTGCGGTGTAAATCCCAACACCTAAGCAACATTCACATTAACTATGTACGTTTTACATATATTACACTTACACTTTACACATAGGTGCATTTGATGCGTCCATCATAATATATAATCAATTAAAATTAAATTAAACTAATTTAAAAAAAAATGAAAAAATGAAAAAAGTTAAAAGAAAATTTAAAAAAATTCTAAATGAATTTAGACTACATAGGTCCAATAAAGATCCTATAGAATTTTTTTTGAAATTTATCAAATTGCCCCGCTTTTGACTGGCCTGGTTCCTTTAATGGTATCAGAACACAATAGTATATGCAGTCTAAATTAGTTATGTTAGGGCTGATTAATTAAACATACCCACTTGGTAATGTATCTAGAAAGGTAATGTCTAGGATTAGAATTGGATAATCATGTACCATGTCCTACCTTATTACCGACCTAGCCTAAAGGTGAAGTGAGCCCAAAGTTTGCCTACAATAGAAAAGACCCAATTTGAATTGGGCCATAGGCTAATTTTCAAAATTATTTTGAAAGTTAAAGTAAAGATTTTAATTTTGAAAGTTAAATTTAAAATGAAATATGTTTATTATAAAAGTTATAATATAACGTAAGTTTTCAAAATGTTTGAAAGGATAAAAAAATTTCAAAGTGTTTGAAAATTTAAAATTTAAACATTAATTTTGAAAACTAATTAGATAAGTTAATTAATTAAACGTACACATATATGCATGTACTATGTATACTGATATTTGTTATGTTATCTTAAAATGTTTAAGATGGTATAAATATACATGTATGTAAAGATGACTTTCAAAATTAATGTAATTTATTTAAATGCGTTTAATCACACAGATTAATTAAAGGTCAATTAATTAAATTAAAGATATGTGTGTGTATATATATTTGTGTGTGTGTGTGTGTATATGTATTACTATAAAGGTTATAGAATATATATTATAAAGGTTATAGTATACTTGTTCAATATTAAAGTTATATTGGAATTGTAATATAAAATTAATTAAAGTGTTAGTTAATTAAAACTAATTAAATAAGATAAAATTACTATAATGTTATACATAAAATTATTATCAAAGTTAATGAAATATAAAAGTTTTATAATAATTAAACTTATATAATATGAATGTATAAACCAAAAGCGAGACATTAAAGAAACTCAAATAGACTTAAGGAATAAACACATACGTATATATACGTATACCATGATTTCTACTATGTCCGACACTTGAATCACGAGGGTATTTCACAAGAAATATATTATTTCATAAGTCAACATCACTCAATTAAAGATATTAAAGATTATGAATCTTTAATATAAGTGTTATCCTCTACCATTTATATGTTAATAAATTACTTGCATTCTTTGGTTGTTAAGCAAACTCAAGCTAGAGATGTTATGTGTAGTATTATTAATATATTGACTAGACAAGGTAAGATAACTATATGTATTTGACATTTGTTGAGCAAACTCAAGGTACATATACAATACTTCGGACATCGCAAAATGGTAAGTACGAGTGAATAATTTATTTCAATTTGTTGAGTAAATTTAAGGTCGAAATGAGATAAGGATAAGGAACACATGTTTGGAGTTGTATATGGTACAACTGATAAGCAGTTATCTATCATTTTTGGAGCTATGACTTATTGAGCAAACTCAATGTTAGAATCTCAAGACAGATGAGTCGTAACACCCACTAATGAAGTCGAAAGACTTCAATGTTTCATCTTAGGGTTTGAAGAAACATAAAAGACTAGTGGAGTCTTACTAGAAAAATAAAATGATAGCATTTAACCTTTCCAATACTATAAGAACATATGCTGTATAGTGTTATAAAAATCTACGTTGATAAATTTGTGCCTTTAAAATGATTGATAAAACGTTTATGAATTAAAATATACAAATGAACCGAATATATATTGACAAATAGAAATACAAAAATATACTTACCAATAGATTTTTGTATGTTGATCCATGCAAGCGCCTAATGATATAACTACTAAATACATACGTAACTTGGTCACTTACGAGTTTACTTGCTTGAGATGTGTATTGTCTTCGATGAATTTCAAACTCTAGAAGCAATACAAGAATATAGATGTTTGATTCATATACGATCACATATAAATAATATATGGTGAAAAGTCATAATTTATAATGTATGAAACCTTGATGAAATCAGTGCACTGAAATAAGCAAGTAAACTGTAGTGTGAGATTGTGTATTTGTAACAACCTACCTCGGAATAGGCCTAGATTTTGACCCAGAAAAGGCCCATTGAAACTTAGATCCATTCTAAGGTAAGCTGTAAGAAATAATATTGCAGAGCCATAGCTAAACTTTCAGAACTCACAGCGGATGGAACAAAATATAATAGCAAAGTGTACCCATTTATTTCAAAACCATAAAAACGTAATAACACAAAATTCCATAAAAATCGTAACATAATATCCATTACAACAATTGTTTGAATCCATGGGTAAGCGTAAAAGCAAATAATAATGAATGCATACTGCTTCATGCCAAGCTTCTCCATCTCTAAGCATCATCACTGTCATCACTCTGTCCTTAGCCTATGTTGTAATGAGGAGGGAGTCAGAACAACAAGTGTCTGGTGAATGAAAATCTCGAGTCCTACCTTTTCAATACTTAGGCAGTATATTTCAACATAAGAACATAAAACCATTAAAATCATTTAATACTTCATTATAAGGAAAGGAGGTTAGTCCAAACACTTAATACCTTCCATTCCAGAAGCAGGTTTTTAAAATCCCATATCCCAATCATACGTCATAAGTAGAAAATAATATAAGAGACGGTACCCACGCCACTTAATACCTTTTACTGGAAAATAGGCAGACTCTAGTCATTTAATACCTTAATTAAGGTAGACCCTATCATTTAAGACCTATTTCCAAGGCGTGCTCCTCAATGGTACTATCTAGCTAACATCATATGAAATCAAATAGGCCACTTAATATTTCCAAGTGGAAAATAGGCAGCCTCTTGTCATTTAAGACTTTAATTAAGGAAGACTAATTATTTAATACCTATTTCCAGAAGCGGACCCCTGTAGAGATACCACCTAACATGTCCCATATTGGCCATTTAATACTTCATCTAGGGATAAGAGGCGGGTCCAACCACATAATACCTCAAAACCACGAAGTAGGCCCTTCATTTTATGGCCTGTATTCATAATGACATCTCACATTAGCCTGCTAGTCGTAGGAACTGGTAGCCAGATTAACTGGGTAGATTTCTTCTATAGAATTTGGGATCAACCTTGTGTCACTACAAATATTTATCATAAGGATATCTCACATCAATAAAAGTGTATACAACTGCTGCTACCCTCAAAGTGAAGAGCAAACTTCCGTCATGTAACTCTATTGACCTCGCATGCCTATGACTTAACCACAAATCAATTACTCTCCATACACACACGCACAATCTCTCTCTCTCATCTCACCGTTTCATAAATAAGGCCTTATAAGGAATCTTCTTTACTACGCCTTAAAATAATTAATTAGACTATATAAGAGTTTCCTCGTATTTTTACCTCACAATCAATTACCTTCCTAATGGGGGAAATAAATGAAAATAAATATCTAATTGACTAGGACATATATGCAGTACTTTATCTGTTAATTACGCAAATAGAGATAAATAAATATTCATGCCTAATAAGTTGTAAACGCGCGGATTTTACGCTTTTAACTAGTGTTAAATGTCAATTCTCTAACCAAATATTATTACAAGTCCTTTTTCTTCAAATTCCTAAGATTCCATGGGATTCTAATATCCAAAATAGGGAACAAATATTTATAACCAAAACAGCAATAACAGACTTGTAAGTAAAATAGAAACTCAATTTATTACACCAATTCAATGGAATACCTTAAACAATAAAAATTACAATCTAAACCCGTATTCTATTCAACTCCTCTTTTACAGAGAAATAGATAAGAATAAATGGTGTAAACTACGGATAGAATTCGTAATCTAAACCCCTTTATTTTATTGAAGAATCACAATTTTACCAAAGAAGAAAGAGAAGTGGAATAGACTATGAAATTATCAAAAATTGCATAAACGAAACAAATTCCACCAAATTAATGTAAATAATTGGGAATCTCAGCATAGAATTGACATATCGAAATAAAAAGGAATTTTGGAGGATTTTATCTATTATATTTTCGAAATCCCAAAATCCCTAAGGCATATTCAAATCCAAAAAGAGATACACTAAACAATTGCTGAAAAGAAATACTAAGGTTTCCACTCACAGATTAGCCTTATCTTCACTCAAATGGATTCGTAGCCTTCCGATCTCTTCTAGAATCTCTATCTTTTGATGTATACACACACAATAGGAAAGAGGTATATATATTAATTAAATTCGGAATAATTAGAGAAGCATAGGATAATAATAGATTGGAGGAAGAAGAAACAAATAAGATTTAAGTTGAATTCTTACCTGAATTCTATACGGAGTTTCTGAATCTTATTAGAGAGAGATAGCAATGTAGAATTTCATCGTTTTCCCTAAAATAATATGAATGAAAGTGGAGAAGATAGAGTTATATTTATAAGGGTTGAAACGCACTAGAACCTTAGGATGGAAGTAGATAGGAAACAGGTAAATCTGGAGTGTACAACTGAATATAACATAGCTTCAAAATGTAGTCGCTACTGGTAACTTTAGTTGCCAAGCAGTCGACCACTTATGGGTGACCGGTCGACTGCTACGGTCGACCAGTTAACATATATAGGTCAATCGCTCCTCTATTTTGGGGAACGTTTATTCTCTTCCGTTGTAAGATTATTTTATTCCCTAATTAACTTTTTAATGTTAAACGTTAATTGAACTTTTACTTAGGCCTCAAGCTAATTTTTGAATTTTAAATCCAAAATTTGATTTTTCAATTGAATTTGAATTCAAACTAAATTAATTTAAATCTGAGAACTACAAATGCTCATAACTTCTTTGCTTGAGCTCCGTTTTCAGCATGTTATATATGAAAACAGATTAGAATTTCGCCACGAACGCAACATAATAACTTTCGTGGTCAAATTCTATAACAACCCGCATATTTATCGATTTTTATATTTAAATATTTTATTTAAATATAACATCATTCGTCGGATTATAGTCCGAAATGCTACTTTTTGCAAACAGTCGAATTAGGACTCTAGACCACTTCCATTGAGTTCAAAACTCCGTTTGCGACCTTTTTGAGTATAAACATTGATATGTTTGGAGCTAGCCAAAAATTTGACCGTTTTCACTTTGGGTTTGGGTTCAGCCCTATGTCTAACTTAATACTCAAAACTGAAACCCCCTCTTCATTCACTCCCTCCCCCTCTACTTTTAGTTCTAAAGAGATTAATGGTGAGTGGAATGGGAAATTAAAACTCCAAACCCTAGTTTTCTTTTGCAAATCATGTTCTAGCTCCAAACTAATAGAAGAAGCTTTGGTAAGCCTCCTCTTCTTCTTCTCCAACTCATTCTTTTATCAATTTCAAAAATTCCTAAACCTAACTTTGGGAATGTTCTCCTTTTTTAGCATAGATTCAAGCTCATTTGGGTTATGTTGAAGAGTGGTTGATTCTCCCTTTGCTTTCAAGCTCCTTCTTCATTATTTTTGTGTAAAGGTGAGATTTTTATCTCACATCTTAGTCTATATTTATCTTCGATTGTTAGGTATGAATTCCTAACACTTATTCTTGTGCAAATGCTTTTGGTTTGGATTAATTTGGTGAATATTCCAATTTTTAGTGTTTTGAGTTCAATTCTTTTAAAATCCTAACTTTGATGTTTTGATCATGTTTTTGGTAATGAATCGAAGAGCTTATATGGCCAGGTAGTCGATGGGCGTAATCCCTTAGTGTCGTTGCTCGACCGATTGCAATTCGGAAGGGATTGGCATTCATTAGATAGGCATGGGAGTGCTGGCAACAGGCTCCGGTCGACCGAACTTAGGGTCCGGTCGACCGACCTGCTACCCAGGCACTTCACTGCCTCTGGTTTGGAAGTGCAGGTTACAGACTCCGGTCGACCGAACTCAGGGTCCGGTTGACCGACCTGCTACTCGAGCATTTCTGCCTCTGGTCCGGTCAACCGAACTTAGTGAGCCGGTTGACCGACCTGCCCCCTTTTGCCAATTATGCCTATATTGCCTATTTGTTTGAATTTCCAACTTTAATCGATTCGTGTTGGTTCCCTTTTTGTTGTTATCATTTATTATCGGCTTTGATGACATTTTCTTTGTGATTTTGGGAATATCCATTTTGATGGATTCGGTATCGGTTTCTTTGGATTTTATTCACATCTTCGAATGTGAATTCTTATGGCCGATTGTTCAACAGTCGTTTTGTGGTTTGTCACTTTAAAAATATGAAGGTTTCAATACTAGTAGTAAATATCAAAACTCTTTCATCAAAACGATTTCAACTCTATTTTATTACAAAGCTCTTTTTCCTAAACCGTTTTCCAATCTATTAGTATATACAAGCCTTTACTTCACTCGGATGAGAAATCTAATTAAACGGCTTAGCAAAACAGGTGGCATGAAACGCTTGCGTTTACTTCGTCGGTTAATTCTTGGACTTGTTCGACTGAACCTTTTGTGACAATTTCCTAGTGAAGATCTACAGTTTGTTCGTAAATATTTAAGTTAAGCTAGTGGTTATGGGACATGAAGCTAAACTCATATATTTACTAGCTTAGTTTAATTGACACTTCTTTATGATCATGACGATCATTTTTGTGATTTAGACTAGCGATTGAGCGATGTCTCTTTGTCTGCGAGGGAGACTAGACCCCGCTTGTGTGATGTTTCTACTCACATATATGGGGGTAGCGCCCCATGGTCTTCGGGCCATTCGTGTGTCATGGTCTTCGGGCCGTTCGTGTGTCAAAATTAAATGGTTAGCTTCCATGAGATAGCTTCTCGTTCATGTGTTTCATATGTAGGTGAGCTTTCATGCTCCCGTTCTTGTGATAGGCCTCCCCCTTTTTATGATTTCTGGATTTCTTGTGATGATTTCTGGAATTTTGTGCTTCACCAATTTTCGTGATTTCCATTGATAAGTTTTATCAATTTTTGTGCATTGGTGAATTTGTGTGTCATTGACTTGTTATGAATACAAGTTTAGGGTATGATACCCTATTTTATCTTAGAGAAGATTCTTGTGATATTGATTAATCTCTTGTTGATTTTCAGTTACATACTTATAGTAGTATGCTATTAGGGTTATTACATGTTCATGCTATGTCTTTTATTTTGTACCATATCATTTGATATTTATAGCTAGACTGACCCGTTTATTATTTTCTTATAAATAATACTCGGGTCAGACCGAGATGTTATAGGTACTTTTGTTTGACTTCTCTCCAGGGATCTATTACTCTGACTTTTGGCTAACTACTTAGATTAGTAGTTTTTGTTGTATACATTTGAGATACTGACTCATAAATGTATTCTTTTGTGTAGCACGTGTTGCTATTCTTTTGTATTATCGTGGATCTTTCTGACCACTACTCTGATGTACACTTTCATGTGTTATATATATATATTCATATCTTTTTCCGCCTTTGTGATATGGATGTCTGTGACTGATTTGTGTTATGTTTATTTCTATATTTGTTTCCGAAGATTATATATAGCCACTGTGTGATAGCTTTGAGTTTGTATCGGTATGTCGGATTTCCTCCTTAAATGATATGCATTCTATACTATCTGACATATCGGTACTCGCACAAAGAAGTTACATGGATGGTCTCTCCTCAACAGCCTTATTCTCCGTGCTAACTGACAGCACTACACCGTGGTGTTCTTGGTTAGCGTGGGTATAGAGGTGGGGCGTCATAGCTTGGTATCAGAGCGAAACTTCGGAACAATGTAGAATGACTTAACAAGGATCATCGTCTTGAGTCTACCTTAGGAGTCGTGCTTCAGGATTTAGTTCGAGTCTTCGAACCGATTCATCCTGTTTTCTTTATGATTCCTTGTTTTATCTATCAAGATTGCTTGATAGTCATTCTGAGAATAACTTTTTTTTTCTTCTTCCTCCTTTCTTAAAGAAGAAGAGATGGTTAGTTCTGGCAGTCCTAGCGCCGGCCAATCCAGTAGTCCTCCTCTGGATGGCGTATTCATATCTGCCCAACAATGTTTGGATCTTGCTAAGAATCAAAGGTTTATTTGTGCTTTGGGGAAGAACCCCGAAATGGTTTTACCTTTGAATATTGAAGTTCCTTTCGATCAACTTGTGGATATCACTCTTCGACATGAAGAGGCTGGTAAAGGAATTGATAGTGATATTGGGATTTCCAAGAAGAGGCATATTAAGTTCAAAAGCCCTTATCCCGATAAGAAGGTGAAACAACCTACTTTGGTAGCAAAGACTTTAAACTCTATTTGTAGAGGATGCTACAATTGTAAATCTAAGGACCACTACGCAAAGGAGTATTCAGAACCACTCTTTTGTCGTTATTGCAAAAATTCAAGTCATCATATTTCTGTCTGCCCCATACTTCTGAGCAAGAAGAAAATGGAACCAGAAACTCCGGTAGTTGAGACTCCTACCGCTAGTCGTAAACAATGTTACAATTGTGGTTCCACGGACCATTATGTAATTAAGTGCCCGAAACCCCTTTATTGCCGCTATTGCAAAGGCTCGGGTCATTACTTATCTACCTGTCTCAAACTTCAAAGTAGGAGAGAGGGAAAGCTGCAAGCCCCTAGCAACCCTTCTCTTGGTCAAGGTATTTCTTATTTAATCCTTGATTACACTTGTTTTGTGATTATCCTATTCGAGTTCTTTTTGATATGGGGTCATCTTATCCTTTTTATATCAAAAGAACTTGTTGATTCTTTTTCTCTAAAACATTTTGGGATTGATGACTTCTTTGAGAATTGTGTATCCGGTTGGTGGATCCACAACACTCAATTTGCTTTTTTTATTGATGTCAAAATTATTTCATATGATTTTCTTTCCGAACCGATTTGCATGTTATGCTTTGTTTAGATTTCGGAATTGATTTGCGTGAAAGGATTAGCTTCATCATTGTGAGGTCCATATCCTATTTTTCAGTATGGACTATTCATTTTCGACATTTTTAATCTGTTATGCAGATTCATATTTTTCCTTTGTGATTTCGATCCCAAATTAATGGCATCATCTTATTCTTTAAGCTCACATGTTGAGTAAAGAATTATTTCTCTCAATTGAGAAGTTGTGAATTTTCTGGAATCTTTGAGCTTGTCTTAGGATCATCACCTAAGCAATCTTTTAAGAAGTGTTAAGGTCTTTTCAGTTTGACCTTGCCCCAGATTTCATTAGCTAGGAGTTGCGGGAGTTAGCATTCCGCTTACCACATTCCGCACTCGTTATGCTTCTTATGAATGACTTATTATGTCATTCGGTTTATCCAGCTTATTTCATCCAATTTATAAATCGAGTATTCTATGAATATCTCAATAATTCTATTCTTGTATTTATTAATTTTGGATGAAAATAGAAACTTAAAATTTTGCAAATCTTTTTCATAAGATTTATTTATAAGTACAAATTGATTTTTAATTAGACAAGCAAAGAATATTCTCAAAACTTTTAAGAGATATTTTCATTATTTAGAAGATGATTTTTTGTTGTATTGCTCATTTAGTGTTTTAAGAATTCTGGTCGATGCGCTTGATCAACGTTATCGATAGGAATTTCCTAAACTCTTTGATAAGACAATCAGACACAATAAATTGACTTGTAAAATGTAAATTTTTCTATAAAGGTAATTGTGATTTTGAAAGTTTTAGCTTTTCGGGAAAGAAGATTAAATTCTTCCTTTTCGATACTCTTATCCTTGTGATTCCCGAAGGGAACCAAAACTTTATCTTTAGCACCAATGCTAATCGTATTGGTTTGGATGCCATTCTCTTGCAAAAGAGAGCGCGCAATCACTTGTGCTTCTAAATCCTAAAAGCCGATCGAGACTAGGTATGTCACTTATGATCTGGTGCTCGCGGCTATTGTTTTTGCTTCCCAAGTTTGACATCATCATCTTGGAGGAGAAATTTGTTCTCCACCTCGATTATATATTATTGGGATATCTATTTTCTCATAAGGAACTTAATTTGTGTCAACCGCGTTGGCTCGAATCCCTTGTATCTTATGATCTTGATATCCTTTATACTCCTGGATGGGAGAATCGTGTTGCCGATACCCTTAGTCTTAAGCAACAAGCAGTTATTTCTTTGATGATATCCGAATGGAATGATCTCGAGATTTCCCCCACTTGTGAGATTCGAGATCGTGAATTCTAATTCATGTTCATCTCTTGTTTTATGTAGCCTTGAGGCTCATCCTTCTCTTTTTGACTGCATTCTTGAAGCTCAAAGGGCTAGATCCCGAATTGGCTCTTTTTTTAGCTAAAGTTGTAGGGATAAAATTAATATTGAAAGTTGAAAGACTTCGATATTGATTTTCGTGGCGGCATTCGAAAATTTGGTAGACTTATCATACCAAATATTCGTGATCTTCGTAAAGATACTTTAGAAGATTCTCATCATTCTAAATTTGCCATTCATCCCGGAAGTAGTAAAATGTACGCAGATGTGAAGCGACTTTATTATTGGGTGTGAATGAATTCTGATATTGCTAACTTTGATTAAGTGTTGCATGACTTGCCATCTTGTTAAGGCCGAACATCAAAGGCCCGGTGGGTTATTGCAACCTTTAGAAATTCCAATTTGGAAGTGGGACCAAATTTCCATGGATTTTAGTGATGACCTTTCCCGTTCTTGTTCGGGTCATGATAGCTTATGGGTGATAGTTGATAGACTTACTATATCCGCCCATTTTATTCCTGTTCGGTCTAACCGAACCGTTTCTCTTTTGGCCAAACTCTTTATCAAGGAAATTGTTAAATTACATGTTGTCCCTACTTCTATTGTTAGCGATCGCGATCCATTGTTTAATAGTGGATTTCGGAAAATTCTTCGAGATTTTAGCACCGCTTATCACCCCAGTCCGATGGACAAACCGAGCGTGTGAATCAAACTCTTAAAGATTTTCTTCGTTCTTGTGTTCTTGGTTTTGATGGAAGTTGGGAAGATCATATTTTTCTATTTGAATTTTCCTATAATAATAGCTTCCAATCTAGTATTGGTATGGAACCTTTCGAGGCACTCTATGGAAGGCCATGCCGATCCCCTTCTTGTTGGCTTGAGGCCGGTGAGAAGCTGGTTTTAGGTCCAGATTTTATTCGTGTTTCACCTATTAAGGGTGTTTTACGTTTCAGTCGATCGGGAAAAATTAGCGCCTCAATATATTGGTCCATTTCCTATCACTGGACGTAGTGATTCCATGGCGTATCGCCTTTTATTACCGGCTCAAATTTTCTACTATTTGTGACGTGTTTCACGTTTCTCAATTACGGAAATGCTTTCGAGATTCCGATTTTATTCTTGAGTCTGGTGTTGTGGAAGAAATTGAAGTTTCACCTAATTTAACTTGTGAGCAACATTCCATTCGCATCATTGCTTCGGAGGTTGAGAGCCTTCGGAATAAAGATGTTCTTCTTGTGGAGGCTCAATGGTTCTCAAATCCCAAGGATTTCTCTTGGGAATCCAGAGAACTCATCGAGCAAACACGTTCGGACTAACTCTTTCGTGCTCTTTATGGTGAACTTCTTATTTCAAATTTTCTTTTGTGTTGATATGCCTATATGGTTGTTACTATTTATTTTCTTCTTAAGATTGCGAGGACGCAATTTCTTTAAGGAGGGGAGTCTGTAACAACCCGCATATTTATCGATTTTTATATTTAAATATTTTATTTAAATATAACATCGTTCGTCGGATTATAGTCCGAAATGCTACTTTTTGCAAACAGTCGAATTAGGACTCGAGACCACTTCCATTGAGTTCAAAACTCCGTTTGCGACCTTTTTGAGTATAAACATTGATATGTTTGGAGCTAGCCAAAAATTTGACCGTTTTCACTTTGGGTTTGGGTTTGGGTTCAGCCCTATGTCTAACTTAATACTCAAAACTGAAACCCCCTCTTCATTCACTCCCTCCCCCTCTACTTTCAGTTTTAAAGAGATTAATGGTGAGTGGAATGGGAAATTAAAACTCCAAACCCTAGTTTTCTTTTGCAAATCATGTTCTAGCTCCAAACTAATAGAAGAAGCTTTGGTAAGCCTCCTCTTCTTCTTCTCCAACTCATTCTTTTATCAATTTCAGAAATTCCTAAACCTAGCTTTGGGAATGTTCTCCTTTTTGAGCATAGATTCAAGCTCATTTGGGTTGTGTTGAAGAGTGGTTGATTCTCCCTTTGCTTTCAAGCTCCTTCTTCATTATTTTTGTGTAAAGGTGAGATTTTTATCTCACATCTTAGTCTATATTTATCTTCGATTGTTAGGTATGAATTCCTAACACTTATTCTTGTGCAAATGCTTTTGGTTTGGATTAATTTGGTGAATATTCCAATTTTTAGTGTTTTGAGTTCAATTCTTTTATAATCCTAACTTTGATGTTTTGATCATGTTTTTGGTAATGAATCGAAGAGCTTATATGGCCGGGTAGTCGATGTGCGTAATCCCTTAGTGTCGTTGCTCGACCGATTGCAATTTGGAAGGGATTGGCATTCATTAGATAGGCATGGGAGTGCTAGCAACAGGCTCCGGTCGACCGAACTCAGGGTCCGGTCGACCGACCTGCTACCCAGGCACTTCCCTGCCTCTGGTTTGGAAGTGTAGGTTACAGACTCCGGTCGACCAAACTCAGGGTCCGGTTAACCGACCTGCTACCCGAGCATTTCTGCCTCTGGTCCGGTCAACCGAACTCAGTGTGCCGGTTGACCGACCTGCCCCCTTTTGCCAATTATGCCTATATTGCCTATTTGTTTGAATTTCCAACTTTAATCGATTCATGTTGGTTCCCTTTTTGTTGTTATCATTTATTATCGGCTTTGATGAAATTTTCTTCGTGATTTTGGGAATATCCATTTTGATGGATTCGGTATCGGTTTCTTTGGATTTTATTCACATCTTCGAATGTGAATTCTTATGGCCGATTGTTCAACAGTCGTTTTGTGGTTTGTCACTTTAAAAATATGAAGGTTTCAATACTAGTAGTAAATATCAAAACTCTTTCATCAAAACGATTTCAACTCTATTTTATTACAAAGCTCTTTTTCCTAAACCGTTTTCCAATCTATCAGTATATACAAGCCTTTACTTCACTCGGATGAGAAATCTAATTAAACGGCTTAGCAAAACAGGTGGTATGAAACGCTTGCGTTTACTTCGTCAGTTAATTCTTGGACTTGTTCGACTGAACCTTTTGTGACAATTTCCTAGTGAAGATCTACAGTTTGTTCGTAAATATTTAAGTTAAGCTAGTGGTTATGGGACATGAAGCTAAACTCATATATTTACTAGCTTAGTGTAATTGACACTTCTTTATGATCATGACGATCATTTTTGTGATTTAGACTAGCGATTGAGCGATGTCTCTTTGTCTGCGAGGGAGACTAGACCCCGCTTGTGTGATGTTTCTACTCACATATATGGGGTAGCGCCCCATGGTCTTCGGGCCATTCGTGTGTCATGGTCTTTGGGCCGTTCGTGTGTCAAAATTAAATGGTTAGCTTCCATGAGATAGCTTCTCGTTCATGTGTTACATATGTAGGTGAGCTTTCATGCTCCCGTTCTTGTGATAGGCCTCCCCCCTTTTTGTGATTTCTGGATTTCTTGTGATGATTTCTGGAATTTTGTGCTTCACCAATTTTCGTGATTTCCATTGATAAGTTTTATCAATTTTTGTGCATTGGTGAATTTGTGTGTCATTGACTTGTTATGAATACAAGTTTAGGGTATGATACCCTATTTTATCTTAGAGAAGATTCTTGTGATATTGATTAATCTCTTGTTGATATTCAGTTACATACTTATAGTAGTATGCTATTATGGTTATTACATGTTCATGCTATGTCTTTTATTTTGTACCATATCATCTGATATTTATAGCTAGACTGACCCGTTTATTATTTTCTTATAAATAATACTCGGGTCAGACCGAGATGTTATAGGTACTTCTGTTTGACTTCTCTCCAGGGATCTATTACTCTGACTTTTGGCTAACTACTTAGATTAGTAGTTTTTGTTGTATACATTTGAGATACCGACTCGTAGATGTATTCTTTTGTGTAGCACGTGTTGCTATTCTTTTGTATTATCGTGGATCTTTCTGACCACTACTCTGATGTACACTTTCATGTGTTATATATATATTCATATCTTTTTCCGCCTTTGTGATATGGATGTCTGTGACTGATTTGTGTTATGTTTATTTCTATATTTGTTTTCGAAGATTATATATAGCCACTGTGTGATAGCTTTGAGTTTGTATCGGTATGTCGGATTTCCTCCTTAAATGATATGCATTCTATACTATCTGACATATCGGTACTCGCACAAAGAAGTTACATGGATGGTCGCTCCTCAACAGCCTTATTCTCCGTGCTAACTGACAGCACTACACCGTGGTGTTCTTGGTTAGCGTGGGTATAGAGGTGGGGTGTCACAAATTCCAACTCTTATAAAATTTCCATATCCAACCCTTATCATATTTAATTCAATTTACTTTATTTATTTATGATTCATTTTACGAGGTGTTACAGTATTCAATATGATTAATTGCACTAATGATCCTCTTGTGTTAAATGTAACACTAGACCAAATGCTACAAGTTATAAAAATTCGATCTTTTAAATGTCAATTTAATGAGTTTACATAAAGTGTAATTTATTTGATATACGTAAATGTTAAAGAAGACCAAATGCACTTTTGTAAAGAGTTTGCTATGATATGATAGTAAGGATTTCCTCTGAATGGTTCGTCTATTTAGAAAGAAAATTGAATGTATAAGAGTGGATGTGACTTAAGGCACAGTTGGGATGAAGAGAGTGAATGGTCACTTCTCCTTCATAAAGAAACATCAGAAACTAGAATTGTAAAATAGTAATAGATAGTTAACAAGGAGTAAGAAGCATGATATCTATTCCAAAAGTATTTTCATATAGAAAATTGTTTTATGTGAGATTTATTTCATTGAATTCAAGATATTTGATCTAAAAATTCTTGACTGTATACCAGTTATAGTAAATGAAATAAATAGCCTAGATTAAGTGGTTAAATAAAGCTTCATATTTCATACACTGTTATAGTAATGGTGGGAATATACGTGACATATAACACTTATTGGTCGCATCAAGTTACGCAAATTGTTTTCGTCAAATGCACTAAACATTATTTATGAAATAATAATAATTTTTCAGTATTGACTGAAAAATAGACATTGATTTATTTCAATGTGAATATTATGAATATTCGTTATAAAATAAATCTATAGTAGTAGTATTTGTGAAGCATTGGAAAATGCAGAAGCATCTAAATTTATTTGCAATCGTTTCGGAATTATAGACTAAGCCACGATTTAGAGAAATAATTCTTTGGTTATATGATTATGAATCATATGGTACTAGTGAAGTATGTCTCAAGCAATAAAGGGCAAAAAACCCATTGAGTAGGAGCGACATAAGAGTTGATAAACTATTTGTATTGATATAATAGATGTATGCGATCATAAGCCTATTGATACCAAAATGGTTCCACATATTTCATAGTATTCACTAATGAGTTATCATAAATGTGAACAAGTGTATTTGATACACAGGTAATATGTCTATGATAAGCGAATATATAATGGAAGTAAATAACAAAAAGTGCAATAATAAA
Source organism: Allium fistulosum (assembly GCA_030737815.1). Taxonomy (NCBI): domain Eukaryota; kingdom Viridiplantae; phylum Streptophyta; class Magnoliopsida; order Asparagales; family Amaryllidaceae; genus Allium; species Allium fistulosum. Next base: position 1,423,058,537 of record CM060903.1, on the reverse strand, counting down.
TGATTTAATTTAATCGAATAGGTGAGTATATTTTTGAAAATACCTAGAAATGAATAAAGATTTAATTTTAAAAGTCACTCCTCCCTATGATACATAATGAAGTATCGAGAAGGAGTATGAACTTTGTCAGGCAAAGTATGATTAACTATGAGTGAAGTTGAGTTAACATTTTCTAAAAGGTCGTACGCTTAAGAGTAGTGCACAAGGTTAAATTTAATTTCATCTAAATAATAGTTTACAAAATCCCTAACATATCCTAGGTTAAGGAGTTAGTAGGTTGTGCGAGTCAGAAGATTGCACGTAATAATTGTTTGTGAGGGATCTCGTATGAATCGCTCCGAAAGGAGTTTGGAAACGACTGTCATTGGATGACCAATTTATATTTTGAACATAAGCATTGTAAACTAAAGCTATCTCAGTTTTATATCTAAGGAAATTCATAAAGTGTTTATGAATACTCATTCTGTTGCACTGAAAAATAATTGTTGTTTCAAGAATTACCAACTTCATATCGAAGGAATTTTATTTTAGAAATTATTGTAGTAAAATGGATTTGGATACCATTCAAAGAAAAAAGCTGAGTACATGGGATAAAATGAAATTAAAAAACCTAAAATGTACACAACGCATTAGAATGTCTAATAAATATTCTCACGTATTGAAGAAAAACCATGAGTTTCTTATTAAGTCGAAAAAGACAATCCTTAGCTGTCAATCAAACATTAAGAGTACCGACTCCACGATATGGTACGATGTGCAAATCCAAAGTGGATTCTAAGTACGTTATCAAAATATGATTTTGGTAATAGTACCCGAAGGGATATGATCCATCGGTCGCAAATGTGTCTTCAAGAGTAAGACTAATGCAGTTGGAATATAATTAGCAACATTGATAAGAATAACATCATAAATTTCAATTGTTGAAATTAGCATAGTAGATCCGTTATTCAACGTGCTCAAGTTAAGTCTAATTTTCTCACGAAATTATCGTTTGGTGTGACTTTGTGTGTGGCACTATTTGTTGAAATGGAAAAGTCTAAATAATGATTTAGAATAGACTATTTGCACATAACAGCCAAAGTTTCTTGAAGTCAGTGGGAACGATATTGAGTTTGTGGGTTTTTTGGGTATGATCCGAGAAAAGATACGAAGGTATCACTCTATAAGCATCGGAATTAAGTAAGATTTTGATAGAAATGTCAAATTGTTTGATTTTCAGTCAAAAAGCAGAGGAAGCATGTGTCCATTAGAAAGAACTATTAAAGGTACTAAAATATTTCTAAAAGGGTTAGTAACATAATACTGATTGTTAACGATGTACTTATGTTAAAATCAATAATAGTTTGTTATTTCGTTATTAGATTTGTAAATTATATCTTTTATAATTTGCACAAAGGATGTTGGGAATGTCCCATACGATATGTGAATACATCTTATTAAATATTTAATATGGAACATGTAAGATGGATCCTTATGTATTAACAATATGAATTATTATACATGTTATATTTTCTACATTATCGTTGTTTGCTTATGTATTTGATGCATGAAGCAAATATCAAATCCAAATTAAGATCACTAAATGGTAGTTTAGAATATTCTCGAGTATTTATGAAATACTAGAGAATTGTTTACAGAAACAACAAACTCTTTATGAAGGAATGCTTGGACTTAAACTTCATAAACGATATCAAATATAATATGTCAATATTAAATTCATGTTCAAACCTTAGTTAAGAAGATTTAAGTTGGGAACGTTCCAAACAAAACATTGTGGCTGATTCAAATGAAAATGCTAAGTACATCGCCTTAAATAGCGCGATGATAAAAGCAATGTATAAATATAAATGAATAAATATAAATGCATAAATTTATAACTGAGATAGGGGTGACTCCAAGTATTAAGAATACCACATTATTGTTATATGATAATAATAAAATGATAAGAGCTCACTAGCAGTTGAGAAACATACTCTTACTAGTTCTACATGATAAATGTAGTTTATTAGCATCGGACAGAGTTAACTAACAGAGTGGATAATTAAAACAACACTGTAGATCCATTCACGGAGGGTCTAACTAGATCAGTTCTCATCAAACTGATTGAAAGGATGAGATAAAAATTTCATAATTGACCCCAAGTGCAAGCGGGAGATTGATAGAGTTTGGGATATGCCCTAGGGACAATTATATAATTTGTTACATATATCTAACTTGATAACCAATTTTTTCAAAATAAAAAGTGTTTTCTTTATTTTATATATACCTAAGGGCATCTCCAGTGGGTTAAGGGCTGAATATTCAGAGCATAGAATATTCAGCCCTTAACTGGGCTGGAAATTCCAGTGATCAGGCGCCCATTTAATGGGCGCTTGAGCATTAGACGCCCATTAAATGGGCACCAGCCCCCCTCCTGGCTTCAAACAGGTTTGCAGGAGGGGCCTATTAAATGGGTGCTAGGGCTTGGGCGCCCAATAAATGGGCGCCCAAGTCCAATTCAGTTTTCAGAATTAAAAACTGAATATTAGCCTTAATATTCAAGGTTGAACTGACGACTGGGGGAGCATTCCGTAATATTCAAGGCTGAATTCGAACCACTGGAGATGCTCTAATAAAACATGTATATTAATTAATTAATTGAATTAGAAGTATATTTAACAGAAAATCAGTAAATGGTATGTTTTGTGATAGTTATTATGAAGTGTTGTAATAATGAATGATTTATCACAATAAAATAAATATATATATATCATTTTAAATATTCCTAGTCAAGATGAATCGAGATCGGATATTGATATATCTGTTGAGACTGGAGTATGTGACGCTCTCCAAATGTTGGGTAGTGTATTACTCATGACCGCTAAGGGCACCAAGAGGTTACGTACTAACAGTTAAAGGATAAATATGGAATGGCTCACTCAATAGTTTTCTATTGGTTAATATAACTAAGGTCAAACAAAAAATATCGATGTGACTAATTTACACAGTTCTCTTGACTTGAGAATACCATCGATCTTCTATGAAAGCTTTCCTTTGATTAAAGTCAATCATTGCACATAGTCCATCGAATGACAGTAATTGGGTCGAGTGAAGTATTGGAAGTGAAACACTATTCTAGAGAGGATTCGTCTCCTCGGTTATATTGGATTAATACTACGGTCAACTTAAGTCAACTCAAAGTCAAAATCTCTAGCTAGAGTAGTTTGGTTAACAATAATTATTATTATTGAACCAAGGATTTTGTGTTTTGATTATAGAGTTGAATATGGATGATATTAAAATTTTAACCATTACAAATTTCCATAGGTCCAAAGTGATATAGTTTTGACTAAGAGAATTGGTGTAAATGAGCGCCCGTAATGGGTAAGGCTTATAATAAGTAAAATTAGATTTTACCAAAGGATGTGTAAGCAATGAATTCAACCAAACTGTCATACCACTTACTAAGGTGACATGTGAACTTTAATATTTGTATTGTCCAATATTAACCGCAAAATGAATTCACACTTTTGAGTCACACAACCGAAATGATAAATATTTCGAATAAACCACATGGTTTAATTAATCTTTAATTGTAGAAAATTAATTTAATTAATATTTATGAAATATTAATTATAAAATTTTATTTATTTATTAGATGCGATTAGTATTTAGTAAAGTGTGTACATAAAAGTTATAAACACACGTTTTGATATACGATATTAGTAGAATGTTCAAATTTGATTTAAATAGAATAAATACTAAAATTGGTTTTAAATAAATTAAATAAATTATTATTTGTGAAATATTAATTGTTAAAATATTTCTTATTTGATTTGTTTGATTTTCATTAGTATTTAATAACGCATGTATCGGTATACGATATCGATAGGAAATTCAAATTAGATTTAAATATAGATAATAATATTTGGATTTTGGAATATTATGAACCCAAAGCCCAAAGTAATAGCTGGCTATGATATAGAGAAAGGGAGGGGTTTTTGAATTTGAAATGAATGGGCAATCTTAATTAAAGGAGAGAAAAGGACCATATTATTGATTACACATTTATTTCCTCCTTTGAACAACACAAGCTCTCAAAGATTGTATTTTATTGTTATTATATATTCTAATCATATTTGTTGCAAGAGAAACAAAGTAGTAAGAAATTCCTTTTAAGGGACGTAGATCAACTTAGGTTGAACCACTAAAATCTTATTTCTTTTACATTTTAAACACTTTACTTCATCATTTTTACATTTTAAATTATGGCACTAGTAAATAAATTTTTGCTAATATCACCTCATAATCATAATTCTGAGGTTGGCTAAACTTTTAGACAACAACGATACTTAGAGATAGTCCCCTCAGTAAACTTCTATTCAACCCTCTTCTCTATTTTTCGTTTTGGACAACATTTGGTTACTCTCATGAGCAGATCCAAAGCTAGCTAGTTAGGGATACGTTAACAGGGTAGCCAAATGTTTAGGAACATGAGGTCTGTAACCTTAAGGACCGTTATCTTTAGTCAATTTATTATTTTATGCACTACATCCATTATTTATATATAAGGGCATGCACTATATTTATATATAAGGGCATCCAAAGCCAACTACTTAGTTTGTATTTGATGTGCACGTAAATGTGCATATTTTTACCACCATATTTAATCTATTTAAATTAAATAAATAATCATATCGGGTATTTTAACTTGTTTAAACCAAAATTCATATTATTTTCAAATCGTCACATATTCATCTTCATCCAAGGGCAAAATGGTCATTTTTGTGCATATATTAATTTGAGAAAATTTAATTAGAAATTTCTATATTATTTTATAGGAATTTGGCTTCATATACAAGTGGGTTCATGAAGATGTATGCATGCACAAGAGTGAAGATAAAGAAGTGAAGATGGAAATAATTCAAAGGCATGATAATGGAGGACCCCACCTACCCACCTACCTTAATGTACACATTAGAGGCTAATGCACATGCTTATGGAATTAATGGCTTCATGTACACTTAAATGATGATTAGTAGAAGCTAATGATTACTTGGCCTCCACACTTTCTCAAGGGTATTTTGGGCATCCCCTAAAAATATGAATTAGGGTTTCATACATGTATAAAGACCCCTTATGTTTCATGTAACCCTCTTCTTGCTTAGTTCCTCTTAGTTTTAGTTTAGGCTCAAAAATACACAAAGCTCTTCTCTTTCTCTTTTCATGGCTACTTAGCCATTTCTTTTATGTAATCTTTTCCTTTTGCAATTTTCAATACATGCTCTTTTCTTCTTTTGTTTATTTCCTTTCATATTAGTAGTGTAGATTTGTTTATATATGCAAGTAATGTAGACTTTATTTTATGCAATTAGAATAATTTTTCCTTTCATTTTGCTTTCATGTTGTTAGCTACGTTTGTTAATAGAATGATAAATATGAGAGGCTAAATCCCTTCAATTTAGGGGTAATGAAGCTCTCTAATTGTGTAGCTTCAACTATTTGTTAATTCATGCTCTCTTTTTGTGCTTAATGATGATGATAGAAATGGTTTACTAGTTGTTTTTGCTTTGAATTTGATAGCCTATATTGTTGACATCAAATAGGCTATGCTTAAACAATCAGTAACACGAATTACCTCTTCATCAAAATATGATTATGGCAAAAGAAAGTGATTTGAAATTAAAATTTGATGGTCTATATTTCTAATCAATAGTTAATAGGCCATACTTAAAATAGATTTCATTTTCATTGTCAAATTTCATGGAAGTTGGTAAGTGGTTTAAGGGGTGTGTTATAGTTTGATGGCTTATGTTGGCTAACTAATAGCACAAATATGCCATACTTATGATAAACACATCAATTAAAGCACTAATGACCAAAAAGAGAGATTATGATTTCATATGTGTTGAACTACATGATCTAGAGAGTGGATTTATTCTCTAAATTGTCATTTAACTCTTATATTTGCATCTTTTTTCTTTTAGTTAGTTAGCTAATTTTCTAATTCTCTAGCTTAACTTTCACTTGACTTTTGTTTAATTTGATTGAATAGATTTTTAAAATCATCAATTCCCTACGGATCGATCCGTATTCGCCACGTACTACAAGTGTACGTCGTGCGCTTGCAGTTATATTTTTAATTTAAATTCGTTCGACGGTTTTCTAAACCGATAGAATTTCCGTCGACGAACAAGTTTTTGGCGCCATTGCCGGGGAATTGCTTTGATTTTAATTTTCTATTCTTCGAATTTTTTGGTTTGATCTTTGTGTGATTTTATTTTGTGTGTTTGTTTGCTTGTTAATTTTTTTTTTTTAGTTTGTGTGATTTTTATTTTCAATTTTGTTTGTGTGCTTGTCATTGTTTATTTTCATTTGCATTTCATTTTACTTAAAAAAAAGAGCATACACAATTTCTAAAAGAAAAAAATATTCTTCCATTCCATTTTCTATTTCATTTACAAGTTTTATTTTACAATTTACAAAAAAATAGTGTACATATTTTTTCTTTTTGCACTGATTCGCTGCACAGTCTTGCTCTCTCTGTTTTCACTCCTTCATATCAAAATCTCCTTCACGAAACAGTGAAACAGTCACAACTGCTTCCATTTCCATCTGTGCACCACCCTGAATCTCACTGTTTCTCCACCACAAACCACAGCTGTGCACTATCACCAGTGCACGAAACTGTGCATCAAACCCTCTTCTATCACACTCATCAAAACTCCCTTGCCTGCTCTTCTCCCTCCTCCTTCTAGACAATACTACAACTGCTTCAATTTCTGCCAAAAACCAAACAACATCACCTGTTATACAAACTGGCTACCTGCTTGCAAGCCAACACTTACCACATACCATCCATACAACATCCCAATCTCATCCATCCATATAACATCTACATCTGCATATTGATCAACCACCACCCCAACTCATTTTACCAATAAAATCATACTTCAACATCCACAACCTCACTGTTTCACCCCCTTCCCCCTGTCACAACATAACAACCATTCACACACCTTCGCTCGGATATCACATACAACAGTGCACAACTTCACTCCTCTGCCTACACTTCAAACTGCACCACGCTACAACTCCTTGCACTTCTGCCAACATACTTGAATGCTGTTGCTTCAACCACCATATCATCACTACAACCCATACCAATGCCTGTAACTTCTGTTGCTCACCATCAAGTCTGTGTGACCAAACATACATCATAAACAACCACAACATACACCTACATTACTTGCCAAACTTCCAACTCCACACTGCTGTCAACAAGACAACCATCACAATTCACTTGCCTACCGACTTGCCTTCTACCACCAGTGCACTGCACACAACTACACAAAGCAGTTACAATGCCACTTCAACATCCATCACTCATAGTCCTGCACATCACACTTCTCAACAACATCTCAAACTTCCCCTGCTTTTACATCTACTGACAGCAACAATTCCACCAACTTCTCCACTGTCATACCTGTACAAGCCACCAAACGACCAAAAACCACCTCATAACCATCTGTTCTCATCCCCTCTTCAAAACTTGCACCTGCAAATCTACCCAAATCATCGAACTCAATCTTCTCATCCACATCGCCTTCACCTAAAGTCACTCGCGACAATCACCACCACAAACGAACTCACCTGCAACAACGAACTATCACCAAAATTGCCTCGACCTTCAATCAAATCACGTCCTCTAATCAAACATCTCCAGTAACCCAAATTGAACTACCACTGCATTCCTCCTATACAACAACCCCAATTCAACTTCTTCGAGCACCATAACCTAAGTCGACATCGAACCAGCAACAACTCACTGTCTACATTCACCCTGCGACCTTCCCTGACAGCAACTTGAACAGCCATCGCCTTCAACCACCAATTCGCAACCTTCGACTTCCACGAACTTCGCCCAGATCACCAGAACCAACCGAGAAGACGCAAACCACCGTGACCTCCAATCCTCATCAATCGTCTACACTTCGCCGTCGACCGAACTAGTTTCATCGTCAACCCCAAGTCGCTTCACTAACACACAAGAGGATTTCAATTTTGAGTTGAATTTGTGAATTTACGATTTTGCGAAGTAAAAATCTTTGTCACGAATTGAATTTGACTGTGTCTTTGAATTGAGTTCACTGGAAAAGTAATTTTTTTTGGGTCGAGTTAGAAGTCGAGTGGGTAAATGTTTAGTTTGTTTTTTCCCTTTGTTTTAAGTTTACATTTGTGTAGGATATATCTTTGGTTTTGTTTTCATTTCTTTTGATTTTTCTTTGTATTAGTACTTTTATATATATATATAACAAAAAAACAAAACATTTTCTTTACCTTTTCTCGTTAAATATATATATATATACAATTCAGTTCTTTTGTAAAAACTTTTCTTTCTTTTCCTTTTGTAAATTTTTATTTCCTTTTCCTTCAAGAATTTTTTTTAAGAAAAACTTCGCTTTTAAATTTTCTTTCCTTTTCAAAAAAAAACTGTATATATATGTTGTTTTTATTTCAGGTTGCCAAAGCAGAATTGTAGAAGGAGCAGAAGTGCTTGCTAAAATAAATTGCTTGCGTGCTGAGCTTGCCAAAAAAAAGCTGCTTGCTTATTTATAATTTTTTCTTTATTTGCCTTGCATTATATATATCTATTGTTTTTATTTGTCTTGCATTGTTGTTTGCTTGCATTTAAAAATAAAACAAAAACAATTTCATTTTAGTTGCATTGTTAATACACGTTTAATTTCTGCTTTGCATTTCATTCTAGAATTTTGTTTAGTAATAACGGTTAGACATCGATAACACTTAATTGTATATTGGCAAATTGTCTTCTTTGAACAATTTAATTTCTTGGTGTCTAGGCTACGGCAGAGTATTAACCATTTATAAATATTACGGTGATTCGTAAATATTATTCTGGTTGTTCCTCTGAAGGTACTTAAACCTTCGGCTGCATTGCTACGGTGATTCGTGGTGCACCGATAAATCCTGTTTGTTACCTAGTTGAGAACTATCTTGTTTATTTAAGACAATGTGTGATTATACAATTTTGGGTTAACATAGGATAAATTATTTGTAATTAACCCTTGCATTCATTTAGTTGCATTAGTTCATGCATATTTAAAAAAAAAACAAAATCCAAAACTAAAAAATTGGAAATATTCCTTTTCCTTTGAAAATTTTAAATCCTTTTTCTTTGAAATTTCAAAAATAAAAAAAAATTTAGAAAAACCAAAATCCAAAAAAAAAATTATAAAACCTTTTCAAAAACAAAGAAAAAATTTGAAAAACCAAAAAAAAACAAAACAAAAATCAATTTCCCTTTTGAAAAATAAATTTTATTTGTAAATATTTCTCCTTTATAAAAAAAAAGCAAAAAAATTCTTGAAATGTCTGAGTTTCCCCACTTACGTGAATTTTACAATAGTTGTGAAAATCAATATAATTCATATGATTTCACTCCAAATTCGTATGGATATTTTAACAACAACTATTGCTTAAATGATTCAAATTTTGAACCACAAAATTTTCAAAATGATGACCAACCCTCAAGTCTTGAAAAGAGCATTTCATCTTTACTTGAAATCTCTACACAACAAAATCAAATGATAAATGATTTGTGTAATTCATATTTGGGCAATGATTCAAATCAAAGTTTTCAAAATAATCAAAATTTGAATTCACTTCAGAATTCAAACGATTTCGATTATAACCCACGCCAATTCAATTTCGAACTCCAAAATGAATTTCAAACTCAAAATGAAAATGGAAACAACTTTTCAAACGAATTTGGCAATGGGAATAATCTTAACCACGTTACGATTGAAAATCTTTGTTCTCAACAATTTCAAAGTGAAAATCCTCATGTTAATAATTATAAATTGGATTTTGTTGAGCAAATGAACGAAATTTACGATGATCACATGGATTCATTGTTTGAAACATATATGAAACAACGTGAAAAACAAAACCAAATTCCAACGTGTGACGAGTCAAACGATAATCCATCTTTTAACCAAATCACTGATTTTCAAATGACAACTTTTGAAATGGAAAATGATGATCTTAATGAAGTTGTTGAAAATTTGGTAATTGAGTTGGATTTCAATTCTTTTGAGGGTGAGAAACTCGATTTAAATTTCGATCTTCCTTTTTCTGAAAATTTGAATACAATAACTTTGAATTTTGAACTTGATTTATGCAATAAAGTTGTCGATAATTGTGACGACCGCCCATGACCCCTGCACTGAACATAGGAATAGTGCGCTGTAAAGTGTGCCAGGCAGCCATGGACGGTTGCCAAGGTTAAATTAAAACAACAGAATCTATCGTATAACTCACAGCGCATGGATAAAATACAATAGAAAATATATATAGTGAAGCTTTACAGAACAGAATCTCAATTAAACTTCATAATAGTTTGGTACAACATCTGAATAGCCAATACATCAAGCCTCACTACATAACACTCAGAGAATATACAAGCAGCTGAACATCCAGTACATATAGTAAGAAACTAATACGCAAGCCTCCAGCTCGTCTTCGTCATCAGCATCGTCGGTCACTAAGAACAGCACCTGTCACCTGATACCTAGTCTGCCCATCCCAAAATGGATGAACAGCCCAAGGTAATAAGAGTGGAACATAAAACCTTGAGTCAGACAACAGTCTTAGTGAGCGGTAAATTAACTAACAACATACCAAAAGAGCATAAAGGTAAAAGGAATAGGAATCCAACCCTCCCACTCCACCTCTTTCTACAGTGATTGCCCCCAGACACACTAAGTAGAAATAAACATAGCAAAGCAGACATTTAAAGTAAAGCAATTATCTCTCGAGTCAAGGTCGGTGTTTTCCAAGTACAAACCCCCAAGGCCTAAACCAAGATCAGATAAGCACCCAGAAAACATCGCTCTTGAGACCGAATGACGATACAACCAAACATCCATGACTCTGGCTATCACTGTTATCATTGCTTCGATACCACCGTTAATTGAATGACCGGCACATTCTTTCAGCCGTCCGTCAAGGGTTAATGGCAACCCCGGTTCTAGACATAACTCTGCACGTCGTCGCAGCCCGTGCCTAGGACTATCGAATCTGCCCAGAGTACTTGACTACAATCATAGTCTTTAGGGACTATCGAATCTGCCCAACATACTCTTGCTTTGAGCCTACTAGAACCTTTAATAACGATGAAATCTCAGCCTTCTAGTCATCCTCCTCGACGACTATTTCCATACTAGCCCAAGCGCCTCTCGAGCAAACCATTATCCTTAACTCGAACCATTTCACCGAGTTATCAACATGCTTGGAATGATCCCGTCTGGTTTAAACCAAGGCTATCTCCTACCATGCCTTGCTTCATCTCATCATAGCAAAGCCTCATCTCAACATCAACATCATCAAATCTATCCATATGAGCTTCATCATCCGCCACATATGCCACGAGCAGCTTTTCCAATTCAAGAGCTTTTTCCTTAGCTTTTGAATCACCTTCGACCAAACTTGTCTAAATCAAATCATCAATCAACTAACACATAACAATCAATCAAGTCAATCATTAATCCAAGTAATTAAGCATTCAAACATGATCAAATAAACAATTATAACAATAATGGCAATTCTGTAAATAAAGAGTCTAAATCTAACAAGCATGAAACATGAACAATATCTCTATAACTTGATGAATGAACTTGCATAGGTTAACATGTAGTAAATGGATGTCAAATCATCATGGACAATAGATCTACACTTAAGTTTATGAAAATGCATGGAAATCACTATTTTAACACCAAATCAAGCCAACAATCCGATATACTCCTTTGGATCCGTGTGAGAGATAATCACCACTCACCAAATCACCTAAACACCTCAAAAGCAACACTCTTTAGATCTGGACAGCGAAGAATCTAACTCGATCTATCACAATCCCGCTTCAAACGATGAAATCACTCTTCGAAGAATGTAGATCTTCAACTTTAGCTCTTGGATCTTCGATCTTGGATGGAAGGAAGTACTAAATCAAAGTGGAGAAAAGAAGTGAAGAAGTGTAGAACTCGAGCTCTCAAAATAGCAGCACTTCGTCGCGTCAAAATCCGGATCCCAAAAATGAAGAAGAACTCGCCTATTTATAGGCTGAATTCCTTAGGTCGTTTGCTCGCTATTAGGTCGTCCACGACCTAAAAAACCCCACGACCTAACTGTCCACGACCTACGACCTAAAAACATTACAACCTAACACATGCGCGCGACCTACCACATATGCGACCTAACATATGCGCGCGACCTACGACCTAACACACTCAAGCGGCTTAGCAATAGTGCCGACCTAACGAAACAGAAGCCACGACCTAACTATGTCACGACCTAAAAATGTCACGACCTAAGTCTTAACACTAATGCGCGACCTAACGACTCATCCAAGGTCGCGACCTAACTATACTCAGGGTCACACAACCTAACACCTAAGTCGTCTGGATGACCTAACTAACTTAGGTCGCTTACGACCTAACTAAACATAGCACCCCATAGGTCGCTCACGACCTAACTACTACACTCCTTAAGTCGCTCGAACGACTCAAACCCCCTAGGTCGTTAACTCGCTAACTCTCTTAGGTCAGTAACCTTCTTAGGTCGGTCCATTTCTTAGGTCGCCAACTTCCTATAGGTCGCTCCTATTCTTAGGTCGCCAACTTCCTATAGGTCGCTCCTATTCTTAAGTCGTCCACTCCGACCTAACCTATCCCACGACCTAAGCCATCACACGACTTAACTTCCAAACGGCTTAAGCTACAACATGGCTTAACTTCTAGACAACCTAAGCTCTAGTCGACCAAAACTCTGGGCGACTTATCAATACTAACAGTCTAATAACAACTGTTTTACGAACATTTGATCCGTAAAAATACGGGTCGTTACATTCTCTCCCCCTTAGGAATTTCGCCCCCGGAATTCCAAACAAACAAGAACAATCAAAAGCTATTCTGCATGCCTATCATCCATAGCAATCAACAAACCATGCATCCAATTCTAGCCTAGCATGCAGAATTCTAAAACTAGAACAAGTTACAATGTCGTGAGATGACACGACACCTTATGGCCATACCTTGAAGAGTTCAGGATGAGCTGCCTTCATCCTCTCTTCCACCTCCCATGTACAGTCGTTATCATCATCACTCCATTGTATCTTGAGCAACCTAACTACCTTCCTCCTAAGCTGTTTCGTGTCAGTTTCCATAACACGAAGCGGCTTACGAGGTCTCTTATCGATTGAATCAATCTCGAAATCTTCACAACTATCAGCAGAAACCACCGTATTCGAGTCGTGCACATACTTCCGTAGATATGATACATGAAAAACATTGTGCACACTCGACATCTTTTCTGGTAACTCCAATTTATAGGTGAGCTTTCCAATTCGCTCGATAATCGGGAATGGTCCAACAAATCTCGGAGTCAATTTTCCTTTCTTCCCGAATCGAATAACATTCTCCAGTGGAGAAATCTTCACAAAAACCATATCACCCACGTCGAACTCCAAATCCTTACGACGCTTATCGGCATAACTTTTCTGACGGTCTTGGGCTGCCTTCATTCGTCGCCGAATGATCTCTATGCAATCTGAAGTCTGTCGAATCATTTCTGGCCCAAGTATCAGCTTTTCTCCTGTTTCTAACCAACATGTCGGATAGTTACACGGTCTTCCATACAATGCCTCATACGGTGCCATACCAATGCTTGACTGGTAACTGTTATTATACGAAAATTCCACCAAATGAAGATGATCTTCCCATGATCCTTCAAAATCCAAAACACAAGCTCTAAGGAGATCTTCCAAAACTCGATTGACTCTCTCAGTCTGACCATCTGTTTGGGGATGACAAGATGTACTCAAACACAGCTCAGTTCCCAAAACTTCTTGGAAGCTCTTCCAAAATCCACTAGTGAACAATGGGTCTCGATCGCACACTATACTCTTCGGAATACCATGGAATCGAACTATCCACTTAACATACAACTCAGCCAACTTTGATGCAGTCCTAGTCGATCGAACAGGAATGAATCTTGCACTCTTAGTCAAACGATCTACGATGACCCAAATCCCTTCATTTCCCGTTCTTGTTCTAGGTAACCCATCGATAAAATCCATCGATACTTGCTCCCACTTCCATGTAGGAACTTTTAATGGCTGAAGCAGTCCACTTGGCTTCTTCTGCTCGGCTTTTACCAACTGGCAGTTCATGCACTTGGAAATAAAATTTCCAACATCCTTCTTCATACCTTCCCAGTAATAGGTTCTCTTCATATCCCGATACATCTTATTTCCATTTGGATGAATTGTCAACTTCGAGTGATGAATTTCCTTCAGAACTTCATTTCTCAATTCATCTATATCGGGAACAACTAGTCGTCCTTGCTTCCGAAGCCAACCCTCTCGATCGACCTCGAATCCTTTATCCTACTCTGGATCCAATCCAGATTCCAAATCACGGATAATCTTGACAAGCTTATCGTCTCGCTTTTGGCTCTCGCCAATCCTTTCCACAAGAGTAGGTCTTATAGATAAGTTTGCCAACATCTCAGGTTCCAATTCACATCTAGGCCTGAAGTCAAATCCAGCAAAATACTCGAGATTCTTCCATTCTGAAAACATGGCTCCCAATCCTGCATGTCTTCGACTTAACGCATTTGCCACTGCGTTACCCTTTCCCGGAGTATAGGCTATACCAAAATCATATGATGTCAAAAACTCTAGCCATCGTTGCTGCCTAAGATTCAAATCCCTTTGGGAGAAAAGATACTTCAACGACTTATGATCTGTAAACAACTCGAATCGAACTCCCAATAGATAATGTCTCCACATCTTCAGAGCAAAAACAATCGCCGCCAACTCCAAATCATGAGTTGGATAATTCCTTTCATGCGGCTTCAGTCGCCGACTTGCATACGCAACAACTTTACCCTTTTGCATTAGCACTGCTCCAAGTCCAGTACCACATGCGTCGGTGTAAACCACCATCTCATCATTTCCACTTGGAATAGTCAAAACAAGAGCACTTGTCAGTCGCTCTTTCAGGATTCCGAAAGCTTGCTCACACTTAGCATCCCATCTGAATACTTGGTTCTTTTTCGTCAATCCTGTTAACGGTGCAGCCACCTTGGAAAAGTCTTTGATAAATCGACGATAGTATCCTGCTAATCCAAGAAAACTTCTCACATCAGATGCATTCTTAGGTCTAACCCAATCCTGGATTGCTGCCACCTTAGCGGGATCAACCGCTATTCCATTTCCAGAGATAATATGGCCTAAGAACCTCACTTCGCTCTTCCAGAAGTGACACTTCGAAAACTTAGCCTTCAGCTGATGTTTCCGTAAGATTTCCAAAACAATACGCAAGTGCGTCTTGTGTTCTTCTTCAGTTCTGGAATAAATCAAAATATCATCCACGAACACAAGTACGAACTTGTTCAACTGATCTCTGAACACTCTATTCATAAGATCCACAAAATATGCTGGTGCATTGGTCAATCCAAATGACATTACCAGCCACTCAAAGAAACCAGATGGTGTCCTGAAAGCAGTCTTCGGCACACTATCCTTAGCCACTCTTAACTGGTGAAATCCCGTTGCCAAATCCATCTGAGAAAACACCTTAGCTCCGTGAAGCTGGTCAAACAAGTCATCTATTCTCGGCAATGGATACTTGTTCTTCTTAGTCACTTTATTCAGCTCACGATAATCCACACACAACCTCAACGATCCATCCGCTTTGGTTACAAACACAACTGGTGCACCCCATTCGGACACACTCCGCCGAATGAATCCTTTCCGTAAAAGATCATCAACTTGCACCCTCAATTCTTGCTGTTCCCTAGGCGCCATCCGCCTAAGAGGCATCACAACAGGTCTGGCTCCTTCAACTAAATCGATACGAAACTCGATCTCCCTATGCGGCGGTAACCCTTTGACCTCATCAAAGACATCCTCAAATCCATTAGCGATTGGCACAGATGACAGTTCATCCCGTGGAACAACCAGCGAATACATGAAGCTCATGAAGACGCCTTCCTCATGCTTACATCGTATCACAACCTTTCGCCCCTACACATTCTCGACTGTCACCTCCAACCTTTCACAATCAACCTTTGCCGCATACTTCCTAAGCCAGTCCATTCCCAAAATAATTCTGAACCCCGCAAAGTTTAGAACAAAACAATCACAAACAAAAGAACAATCATGACTCGATACAATCAGACCACGGCAAAGCATACACAGACAAGACGAACCCCCAACTGGATTAGTCACAACCAATAGCATATCAACAATATCCTGTTCTAAACCCAACCGGCCTACAAGTTCATTACAAACAAAAGAATGCGACACCCCAGTATCGAATAACACTCTAACTGGAACACCACATATGGAAAGAGTACCTTGACCACCACACTCTTTCCTTTCTCTTCAGCGGTAGGAGCTTTCGAAGATGATGGAACAACCCCCAAAGCATAAGCTTGCACAATCTGCTTGTCCTTCCGCGGTTCTGGACAATTCTTCCTGATATGCCCCGGCTTGTCACAGTTGTGGCACTTCACCGGTACCTTCAGATTCTTGCAATCTCTGGAGAAATGGCCCTTCTGCTGACAATTGTAGCAGGTCACTTCGCCCTTCGGCTTCTTCTGACTATCCTTACCCTTTTGCTGATGCTGCTTCCTCTTCTTGTTTCCACCCTGCTGTGGTTTAGACTCTTCCTTGGTCACAGCAACAACAGATCCTTCTTTAGGAAATAGATTCTCGTGTCTGAGAGCCTTCTCCACAAGCTTCTCAAATGGATCGTCCAAATGATCCACCAACTGCCTCCCAAGATAACTGTCCAAGCCTGTCACAAACTTCTCGTTCTTCTGATATGAAGATTCAATATACGACCGGGCATACTTGGACAAAGCCTCAAACTCAGAAACATACTCAAGAACTGGTCTTCCATCTTGCTTGAGCTCTACAAACTTCTTGAACAGAACAGACTTCTGAGCTGTAGAAATGAACTTAGCTTCAAATCTGGCTTGGAATTGCTCCCAAGTAATTTCTTCCTCCGGAGTATCAATGGTGATAGAGTTCCACCAATCAGAAGCTCTCCCTTGAATTTGTCTTGATGCAAGCTTCCTTTAGTTGCATCCTCGATTCCCAAATCACCAAAGATCCTTCTACAAGCATATATCCATCTCTGAACCTTAATGGTTGACTCTGTTCCCAAGAAATCCTTTCCTCCAAGAGCAGTATAGTCTTTACACAGCTTAGCAAAATCCACCGGTTTTGGAGTTTGAACTTGAACTCCAACATCTACCGATGGCCCCAGAGCTGGCATCCTTCTCATGATCGAAGTCATCATAGCTTCGAACATAGTAGTATAATCAGCAGCCTCCTCAGTAGCACGGCCTTCCCTAGCAGCTAGTCTCCCTCTTCGACTCATCCTTAATATCTACAAAAAGGAATGATTAATACACCTTAAGAACAACTGCATAAAGAACTCAAATCCTTCTAAGCTACTATATTATATATAGTAATCATCCATCAAAATACAATTATGTCTCTCATACGTAGTTACGTCAGCGAGCGTTGGGTAAAATTGATTAACCAAAGCTCCGATACCAAATGTGACGACCGCCCATGACCCCTGCACTGAACATAGGAATAGTGCGCTGTAAAGTGTGCCAGGCAGCCATGGACGGTTGCCAAGGTTAAATTAAAACAACAGAATCTATCGTATAACTCACAGCGCATGGATAAAATACAACAGAAAATATATGTAGTGAAGCTTTACAGAACAGAATCTCAATTAAACTTCATAATAGTTTGGTACAACATCTGAATAGCCAATACATCAAGCCTCACTACATAACACTCAGAGAATAGACAAGCAGCGGAACATCCAGTACATATAGTAAGAAACTAATACGCAAGCCTCCAGCTCGTCTTCGTCATCAGCATCGTCGGTCACTAAGAACAGCACCTGTCACCTGATACATAGTCTGGCCATCCCAAAATGGATGAACAGCCCAAGGTAATAAGAGTGGAACATAAAACCTTGAATCAGACAACAGTCTTAGTGAGCGGTAAATTAACTAACAACATACCAAAAGAGCATAAAGGTAAAAGGAATAGGAATCCAACCCTCCCACTCCACCTCTTTCTACAGTGATAGCCCCCAGACACACTAAGTAGAAATAAACATAGCAAAGCAGACATTTAAAGTAAAGCATTTATCACTCGAGTCAAGGTCGGTGTTTTCCAAGTACAAACCCCCAAGGCCTAAACCAAGATCAGATAAGCACCCAGAAAGCATCGCTCTTGAGACCGAATGACGATACAACCAAACATCCATGACTCTGGCTATCACTATTATCATTGCTTCGATGCCACTGTTAATTGAATGACCGGCACATTCTTTCAGCCGTCCGTCAAGGGTTAATGGAAACCCGGTTCTAGACATAACTCCGCACGTCGTCGCAGCCCGTGCCTAGGACTATCGAATCTGCCCAGAGTACTTGACTACAATCATAGTCTTTAGGGACTATCGAATCTGCCCAACGTACTCTTGCTTTGAGCCTGCTAGAACCTTCAACAACGATGAAATCTCAGCCTTCTAGTCATCCTCCTCGACGACTATTTCCATACTAGCCCAAGCGCCTCTCGAGCAAACCATTATCCTTAACTCGAACCATTTCACCGAGTTATCAACATGCTTGGAATGATCCCGTCTGGTTTAAACCAAGGCTATCTCCTACCATGCCTTGCTTCATCTCATCATAGCAAAGCCTCATCTCAACATCAACATCATCAAATCTATCCATATGAGCTTCATCATCCGCCACATATGCCACGAGCAGCTTTTCCAATTCAAGAGCTTTTTCCTTAGCTTTTGAATCACCTTCGACCAAACTTGTCTAAATCAAATCATCAATCAACTAACACATAACAATCAATCAAGTCAATCATTAATCCAAGTAATTAAGCATTCAAACATGATCAAATAAACAATTATAACAATAATGGCAATTCTGTAAATAAAGAGTCTAAATCTAACAAGCATGAAACATGAACAATATCTCTATAACTTGATGAATGAACTTGCATAGGTTAACATGTAGTAAATGGATGTCAAATCATCATGGACAATAGATCTACACTTAAGTTTATGAAAATGCATGGAAATCACTATTTTAACACCAAATCAAGCCAACAATCCGATATACTCCTTTGGATCCGTGTGAGAGATAATCACCACTCACCAAATCACCTAAACACCTCAAAAGCAACACTCTTCAGATCTGGACAGCGAAGAATCTTACTCGATCTATCACAATCCCGCTTCAAACGATGAAATCACTCTTCGAAGAATGTAGATCTTCAACTTTAGCTCTTGGATCTTCGATCTTGGATGGAAGGAAGTACTAAATCAAAGTGGAGAAAAGAAGTGAAGAAGTGTAGAACTCGAGCTCTCAAAATAGCAGCTCTTCGTCGCTTCGAAATCCGGATCCCAAAAATGAAGAAGAACCCGCCTATTTATAGGCTGAATTCCTTAGGTCGTTTGCTCGCTATTAGGTCGTCCACGACCTAAGAAACCCCACGACCTAACTGTCCACGACCTACGACCTAAAAACATTACAACCTAACACATGCGCGCGACCTACCACATATGCGACCTAACATATGCGCGCGACCTACGACCTAACACACTCAAGCGGCTTAGCAATAGTGCCGACCTAACGAAACAGAAGCCACGACCTAACTATGTCACGACCTAAGTCTTAACACTAATGCGCGACCTAACGA
The DNA here is from genome assembly GCA_030737815.1 of Allium fistulosum. Taxonomy (NCBI): domain Eukaryota; kingdom Viridiplantae; phylum Streptophyta; class Magnoliopsida; order Asparagales; family Amaryllidaceae; genus Allium; species Allium fistulosum. The sequence goes on along the minus strand of CM060903.1, from coordinate 1,423,038,724 downwards.
CTCATCCAAGGTCGCGACCTAACTATACTCAGGGTCACACGACCTAACACCTAAGTCGTCTGGACGACCTAACTAACTTAGGTCGCTTACGACCTAACTAAACATAGCACCCCATAGGTCGCTCACGACCTAACTACTACACTCCTTAAGTCGCTCGAACGACTCAAACCCCCTAGGTCGTTAACTCGCTAACTCTCTTAGGTCGGTAACCTTCTTAGGTCGGTCCATTTCTTAGGTCGCCAACTTCCTATAGGTCGCTCCTATTCTTAGGTCGCTAACTTCCTATAGGTCGCTCCTATTCTTAAGTCGTCCACTCCGACCTAACCTATCCCACGACCTAAGCCATCACACGACTTAACTTCCAAACGGCTTAAGCTACAACATGGCTTAACTTCTAGACAACCTAAGCTCTAGTCGACCAAAACTCTGGGCGACTTATCAATACTAACAGTCTAATAACAACTGTTTTACGAACATTTGATCCGTAAAAATACGGGTCGTTACAATAATCCAACAAAGGAAGTCGAATTTAACGAACACGAGTTTTATGGACTTTTTGAAAACGAGTCGTTAAACTCTGATGGGGAAGATTTAAATCACCACTTTGATTTTGATTTTGAAGAAGTTTTCAATGATAAGTTTGAATTTCAAATTGGTGATAATAAATTTGAATTTCAATCAATTATTCTATCAACCCCGAAAATCATCGAAAATAAAACAACTCGTACGATTTTTAATAAAACGACATTCGTTTTTCCAAATCAACGTTCAACTTCGAAATCGTTTACAGTTTGGTTTTTCGAGCTTAAGCTGTGTCTCGTATACTTGACGAGACAAATGAATCGGTCTTTGGAAGACCGTTTCATTTACTTTTTGACGATATACTTTCTGTTCTCGTGTAAATACCGTTAATTTTCATTTAAATAAAGGTCATGTTTTCATTTTTATTTTTCTCCTTCCACTTGGCTTGACTGTGGGGACACTGTCAAAATCAACTGTGGGGGGGGAGGCTCATCATTATTTTTTATTTTATTTTTTCTTTCCAAAATTTTAAAAAAAATCTCAAAATTTTTTTTAAGCATTTTTGATTTATTTTTAAAGAAACACTATAGGATAAATATATGGTTTTGGTTTATTAAATTGAAATGTTTAAAAATTTATTTGTCTTAACAAAAATAAAAATGAAGTTTGATTACAAATAATGATGGTTTAACTAGTATATAGGAAATTTCATGGTGATAATTATGAAGTAAATCCTAATTGAAAATCTTTGTTTTAAAAAGTGGTGAATTTAAAGTAAAGGATATAACATTTTTTTTGTCTTCTAAGTTAAATAGTTCTAAGATGATTTTGCGAAAACTCTCTCTTTCCAAAAAATAAAAATAAAAATTTGAAAAAAAACATATATAAAAAAACAAAACATTTGTATATATGTAAATATTTTCTATTAACACCTACGGTCGACAGGTGTTCACACTTGTGTGTTCACTCGCCATGCTCTGTACCCTTCTCACGTAAGCCCGAAAGGCGGTGCTTGATCGGTATATCTGGCCTTAGTTTTTCTGAGCTAGGTGTATGTATATAAAAATTCTTTTATTAATAATGCCTACAGTCGATAAGTGTTCACACTTATGTGTTCACTCGCCACGCTCTGTATTCCCCTCACATCAGTCCGCAAGGCAGTGCATGGGTAATATATCTGGCCTCAGTTTATCTGAGTTAGGCATATGTATATATTGTTAATATCCATAAAATTTTCAAAAACAAAATAAAATAAGAGAGAGTAAGCAATTGAAATCTAAGCACTATTTTAACTTATTTGATTTGATTTGTTATTGAAATGAAATGAAATACCACTTTGATAAACTTTGATAATCAACTAAGGATCCATTTCATAGTTACACTGTGTTATCAACCGAAACATCGAGTTAAACTATAGCTTATTTGTTATGATAACTTGATTTTTGTTGGATGTTTTGACGAGTAAATGACTTAAATTTCAAGATAATAACCAAACCTATATTTAACTTATTTGTGTTAATTTAAAAGTAAGTCCTTCATTCGTAAATATTTTCAAAAACTTGCATTCACATCTTTGTAAATAAATATTGCATTTTCGTAAATATTTTCATCATGCATTTGGATTTTGTGGGTAGTATCCGCTGAAAACCCTCACGAGACAACACTCGTCCTACTGGGGACACCCAGAGGTTAAACGGCTTGTTGCATACGCTCAATGCAATTGTGCTACCTACGAAAATGGATTTATCTTAGTTTTTCCTTTATTCGAGGACGAATAAAAAGATAAGTGTGGGGGTATTTGATGTGCACGTAAATGTGCATATTTTTACCGCCATATTTAATCTATTTAAATCAAATAAATGATCATATCGGGTATTTTAACTTGTTTAAACCAAAATTCATATTATTTTCAAATCGTCACATATTCATCTTCATTCAAGGGAAAAATGGTCATTTTTGTGCATATATTAATTTGATAAAATTTAAATAGAAATTTCTATATTATTTTATAGGAATTTGGCTTCATATACAAGTGGGTTCATGAAGATGTATGCATGCACAAGAGTGAAGATAAAGAAATGAAAATAGAAATAATTCAAAGGCATGATAATGGAGCACCCCACCTACCCACCTACCTTAATGTACACATTAGAGGCTAATGCACATGCTTATGGAATTAATGTCTTCATGTACACTTAAATGATGATTAGTAGAAGCTAATGATTACTTGGCCTCCACACTTTCTCAAGGGTATTTTGGGCATTCCCCAAAAATATGAATTAGGGTTTCATACATGTATAAAGACCCCTTATGTTTCATGTAACCCTCTTTGACGCAGCGGATTAATCAAAAACAATGTAGATCGATGAAAGTAGCAATCGGTGGATTGATGAATACTGAAATGCCCAAATTCGTTGATCCGAAGATACCGAATTCTAGCTATCCCGAACACGTTGATCGCGCACGATACCGGGTTCAAAGATCTGCAATTCTTCGCACGTTGATCTAGCGCACTAGATTCCGTGAATCAGCTTCTGCAGTCGTTGAATCGAGCGCACTCGATTAACAGAAAGAGGAGATAGGAGATTACACTCAACTACCAATTTGGTGAAAGCACAAAGCTAACAAAACAAGTGTTTTATTTCAAATCAACTAAACTTTTACAAATGACTCAACTTGCCTATTTATAGGCTACAACTCACGCCATAAACAAAAATTGTACAACACATAAGTCGTCTCCGACCTAACAACCCACGACTTAAAAAATCAGACGACTTACGACTTAAAAGACACACCAAATAGTACATAGCGACTTAACAAAGCAACACATACAACACATCACGAATTTACAACACTTAGGTCGTTTCCGACCTATAACCTGCGACCTATGACTTAACAGGCCCAACGACTCAACAGCAGCGACCTAACATTCTTCGCGACTTAAAACAATCAACGACATAGAGTAAAGCGGCATAGGAATCCACGGCTTCAATCTTCAGCGACTTAACTTAGGTCGGTAACGACCTAAAACATGTACCGACTTACCATGCAGACGACTTAAGAGATAACCAGCTTCACGCGACTTACGACCTAAAGACTTCACGAGTTAAGAATCTTCAGCGACCTATGGTAGGTTGTGGCTTCGTTAGGTCGTAACTCGTCACCGACCTATGGCATATCCCAGACGCTACCTCCTGTTTTACTGCATCACCAGTAGGTCGTACCTTGGCCACACGATCTAACTGCTCGTTAACTCGCCTATCTTCACTAAGTCGTTCCAACGACTTAAAAACCTTGTTAGGTCGGAGCCTTTTTCCCCGAGCTTGGTTAAGTCGTACCCCCCTGGAATTAAGTCGCAGCTCCTCCTCACGTGACTCTATAGGTCGTCCACGACCTATAGCTTCTTCCTTAAGTCGTGTGCGACTTAGACCCTTAAGTCGTGTGCGACTTAGACCTTCACCTCTGGCCTGAGCTGCATCATCCTCCCCAGGTTGAGAAAAATTCGTCCTCGAATTTGTAAATTCTCCCACATCAGATTGTTCATTCCCGTAATATGGCACAAGATGCTTAACATTGAACACGTCAGAAGTTTACACATCCTCCGGTAGCTTCAATTTATAAGCATTTTCATTAATCCGTTTCACAACTTCCACAGGACCAATTTTACTGGCTTTCAACTTGTTATAAGCACCCACTGGAAAACGATCTCTTGTTAACACAGCATATACCATATCTCCTTCATTAAACTCAACATTTCTTCGCTTCAGATCTGCAGATCGTTTGTACTTCTCATTCGCTTTCTTCAATCGTTCCTGAACGACTTGATGACATTCAGTCAACCCATCAACAAGATCAACAGCCCGTTTAACAGTTCCCTTTGGTTGTGGTACTATTGTCAAATCCAACGACCCCTTTGGCAAACTGGAATATACAATCTGGAATGGTCTGAATCCTATACTACGATTCACTGCATGATTATGAGCAAATTCTTCCTGGCATAACTTCATGTCCCAACTCTTCAGATTATCTTTCACAAGGCATCTCAACAAATTCCCCAATGATCTATTGACTACCTCTGTTTGCCCATCAGTTTGTGGATGGTAAGCGCTACTAAAATTCAGCTTCGTTCCGACCATCTTCCACAAACTTAGCCAGAAATGACTCAGAAAACGAGTATCCCTGTCTGACACAATCGATTCTGGCAATCCATGAAGTCGATATATCTCTTTGAAAAACAACTGAGCAACCCGGACAGCATCAGCTGTCTTCTTACAAGCGATGAAATGTGCCATCTTTGAAAACCGATCAACCACCACATAAATGGAATCGTTTCCCCTTTGAGTTCGAGGCAAACCCAAAACAAAATCCATACTGATATCAACCCATGGTTTAACAGGCACGGGTAACGGCATATACAATCCCGCATTCGTCGCTGTTCCCTTGGAAACTTGGCAGATATGACATCTTTCCACAAACCTTCCAACTTCCCGCTTCATCGACGGCCAAAAATAAGATTGAGAAATCAGCTGTAGTGTACGGTCTCTACCCATGTGGCCTTCTTCATGTAGCTCCTTCACAATCTTCATTCTCAAACTACAATCAGGTATGCACAATCGATTTCCTTTGAACAGAAAACCATCTACCATCATAAACTCGTCCGTCTCTCCTTCCTTGACTTTATCAACAAACTGTGCAAAGTAATGATCATCGACAAATAATTCTGGCAACACATCAAACCCTATCACTTCGACCTTCATTGTAGTCAACAAATGATTCCTTCTGCTCAATGCATCCGCAACACGATTCGTCACTCCCGATTTGTGTTTCACAACAAACGTAAACTGTTGCAGATATGCAATCCACGATGCATGTCTCGCTGAAATCTTGTCTTGCCCTTGTAAATGCTTCAACGCCTCATGATCCGTATACAGAACAAACTCTTTCTGAAATAGATAGTGTCTCCAGTGTTTAATAGCTTGCACAATAGCATAAAATTCCACGTCATATGTACTATATCTCATCTTCGCTCCTGATAACTTCTCACTGAAATATGCAATCGGACGTCCCCTCTGACTCAACACTCCTCCAATCCCAACCTTCGATGCGTCGGTATGTAATTCAAACAACAACTGAAAATCAGGTAAAGCTAGAATCGGTGCTGACGTCAAGAGTTCTTTGATTTGCTCAAAAGCAACCCCTGCTTCCTCCATCCATGCAAACTGTTTACCCTTCATACAATCTATAACAGGCGCCATCACACTACTAAAGTGTGGAATAAACCTCCGATAAAATGAAGCCAACCCGTGGAAACTCCGAACTTCTGTTATCGTCTTGGGTTGCGGCCAATCTCTAATTGCTTCGACTTTACTCTGGTCAACCTGTATTCCTCCCTCCGATACAACATACCCCAGAAATAAAACACTCCTTGCCATGAAAACACATTTCTTTGTAGCAGCATAAAACTGTTCTTCACGAAGAATAATTAACACTTTCCTCAAATGTTGAACATGCTCCTCCGTACTAGCACTGTAGATCAGAATATCATCAAAGTAAACCACCACAAATTTCCCAATGCACGGCCTGAAAATTTGGTTCATCACCCTCATGAATGTACTCGGTGCATTTGATAGACCAAACGGCATTACCAGCCATTCATACAATCCTTCCCTCGTTTTGAATGTTGTCTTCCATTCGTCTCCTGGTCTAATTCGAATTTGATGATAACCACTCTTCAAGTCAATCTTAGAAAAGATTACGGACCCACTGATTTGATCCAATAAATCATCAAGCCGCGGCATCGGAAATCTGTATCTGACTGTGATCTTATTCAATGCTCTACTATCTGTGCACATCCTCCACGTTCCATCCTTTTTGGGTACCAATAAAGCTGGTACATCACAAGGACTCAAACTCTCCTGCACACGCCCCTGTTCAAGCAATTCTTCCACCTGCCTTCGCAACTCCTCATGCTCTTTTGGACTCATTCTGTAGTGTGGTCTGTGGGGTAACACAGTTCCTGGAACAAGATCAATTTGATGTTGAATGTCCCTCAATGGCGGTAACTCCGTTGGCAACTCCTCTGGAAATACATCGTCAAACTCTTCCAGTACTGGTTTTACTTCTTCTGGTATTTCCACCACTTCATGACTCTCTCGTCCAATCAACAAAAACACCTCAGGCTCCTCTTCAACTTCTTTAACAAACTCCTTCAAGGATAATAAAGTTTTCAGCTCTTCAATCTCCTCTAGTTTGTTTTCTTCTTGTGGTCGCTTCTTTGGAACTAGAGTAATCTTCGTGCCTTCAAACATGAAACTGTAACTGTTGGTACGCCCATCATGTTGCACCGCCCTATCATACTGCCACGGTCTCCCCAGCAACAAATGACAGACATCCATATCTACCACATCGCACCAGATTTCATCCTTGTATTTCTTTCCAATTGAAAAATTCACACAAGCCCTTCGTCCAACCTTCACCTCCCCGCCTTTCCTCAACCAAACCAGCTTGTATGGTTTTGGATGTTTCTCAGTCTTCAATGCCAACTTCCTCACAGCCTCTGACGAAATTATATTATCACAGCTTCCAGCATCAATAACAAATTTGCAAACTTTCCCCAGAATAGTACATGTCAACTGAAATATATTGCTCCTCAACCAACTACAATCCTCCTCTAGTTTTGGTGTCAAACAAGACCTCTTCATCATCAGATTACAACCTTCGTCTCCTGACACTTCTTCTTCCTCCTCATCAGGTGGTGAATTTGAACATTCAACTTCTTCATCCTCATCCTCAACCTCCACTATCATAGCTCTCTTCTTCGGCTTTGGACACTCATTGCTTTTGTGGCCCATTTCTTGACAATTATAACACTTGAAACCATTATTGACTTTCATCTTCCCAACCTCATTCACAACTGGTTTTGCAACAGCTTTTGAAACATTAGAACTTCCACTAACACCCTTCACTGGATTGTTGGAATTTGTAAACACACCACCTCCTCGTCTTCCCTATTTCTCCCAAGCTAACGCCTTCTGGTGTGCTTCAGCAACTGATCTGGGATCAAACATGTTAACCATATCCTGTATCTGCATTCGCAACCCCCCAACAAATCTAGCTGTCAATTGTTCCTCTGTTTCCATGATATCGTTCCTTGCAATCAGTTGATAGAATTCATCAGCATAGTCATTAACAGACTTCGTTCCTTGCCTCAAGTTTTGCAACCTCTGATACATAAGCGACTGATAGTTATAAGGTAAGAATGTGGCTTTCATCATTTTCCTCATCTTTTCCCATGATTCAACCTTTGACTTCCCCATCCATTCACATGTAAGTTTGGTTTGCTGCCACCATGCCAAAGCTCTACCCCTCAACCTTGTAGCAACCAACTTCACTCTACGATGTTCTGGAACTTCCTTGAAGTCAAAAATCTCCTCCACATTAGACAACCAATCCAAAAACTCCTCAGCTAGCATACCACCTTTGAACTCTGGAATTTCAGTCTTCATCCCAGATTCCCACTTGTGATCATACTCCGACTGATTTCTTCCTTGTCCACGTCCTTGCCCATGAACACTACCACCATCATACTCCTCTTCAAAATCAGATGTATATCGATGTCGATCCTGACCACCAACATCTCTACTACCATCACGTCTTCCACCAACATCCCTTCTATCTATATTCCTCCTTTCACGATCATTCACATTCCTCCCACGTCTTTGATCATCATCAGCACTTCTTTCTCGATTGGATTGTGGTGAGACTCTACTTCCCCCATGGTTAGATTCAGGTGATACCCTTCTCCGATTCTGATTCATCTCTAACATCATCTTCTCTAACCGACCAATTCCTTCGTTAAGCTTTTCACTAAAGTTTTCATTGATTCTTTGCTCCATCTCATCAGCTTCTTCTCTTCTATACAAAGCTTCTATGTTTTGGTGACGATTAGCTCTTCTCGGCGGCATGGTTGATTCTTCAAAACTTTGACTTTCGGCTCCACTCCAAATTTCAAACACCTTTCGAACTTAGATCCAAAATGAAATGGATCGAAAACTCCCACTTTGTTGCAAAAATATGATGAACACGATGAACACAACTTCAACACTTCAAACAAAGTTGCACGGCTTAACACTTCAAGCTCGGCTAGCACTTCAACTTCGAAATTCTCGGCTCCAAGACTCGATTTAGCTATGATTGGCTAAAACAAGCTCTGATACCAAACTGACGCAGCGGATTAATCAAAAACAATGTAGATCGATGAAAGTAGCAATCAGTGGATTGATGAATACTTAAATGCCCAAATTTGTTGATCCGAAGATACCGAATTCTAGCTATCCCGAGCACGTTGATCGCGCACGATACCGGGTTCAAAGATCTGCGATTCTTCGCACGTTGATCTAGCGCACTAGATTCCGTGAATCGGCTTCTGCAGTCGTTGAATCGAGCGCACTCGATTAACCGAAAGAGGAGATAGGAGATTACACTCAACTACCAATTTGGTGAAAGCACAAAGCTAACAAAACAAGAGTTTTATTTCAAATCAACTAAACTTTTACAAATGACTCAACTTGCCTATTTATAGGCTACAACTCACGCCACAAACAAAAATTGTACAACACATAAGTCGTCTCCGACCTAACAACCCACGACTTAAAAAATCAGATGACTTACGACTTAAAAGACACACCAAATAGTACATAGCGACTTAACAAAGCAACACATACAACACATCACGAATTTACAACACTTAGGTCGTTTTCGACCTATAACCTGCGACCTATGACTTAACAGGCCCAACGACTCAACAGCAGCGACCTAACATTCTTCGCGACTTAAAACAATCAACGGCATAAAGTAAAGTGGCATAGGAATCCACGGCTTCAATCTTCAGCGACTTAACTTAGGTCGGTAACGACCTAAAACATGTAACGACTTACCATGCAGACGACTTAAGAGATAACCAGCTTCACGCGACTTACGACCTAAAGACTTCACGAGTTAAGAATCTTCAGCGACCTATGGTAGGTCGTGGCTTCGTTAGGTCGTAACTCGTCACCGACCTATGGCATATCCCAGACGCTACCTCCTGTTTTACTGCATCACCAGTAGGTCGTACCTTGTCCACACGATCTAACTGCTCGTTAACTCACCTATCTTCACTAAGTCGTTCCAACGACTTAAAAACCTTGTTAGGTCGAAGCCTTTTTCCCCGAGCTTGGTTAAGTCGTACCCCCCTGGAATTAAGTCGCAGCTCCTCCTCACGTGACTCTATAGGTCGTCCACGACCTATAGCTTCTTCCTTAAGTCGTGTGCGACTTAGACCCTTAAGTCGTGTGCGACTTAGACCTTCACCTCTGGCCTGAGCTGCATCACTCTTCTTGCTTAGTTCCTCTTAGTTTTAGTTTAGGCTCAAAAATAAACAAAGCTCTTCTCTTTCTCTTTTCATGGCTACTTAGCCATTTCTTTTATGTAATCTTTTCTTTTTGCAATTTTCAATACATGCTCTTTTCTTCTTTTGTTTATTTCCTTTCATATTATTAGTGTAGATTTGTTTATATATGCAAGTAGTGTAGACTTTCTTTTATGCAATTAGAATAATTTTTCCTTTCATTTTGCTTTCATGTTGTTAGCTACATTTGTTAATCAAATGACAAATATGAGAGGCTAAATCCCTTCAATTTAGGGGTAATGAAGCTCTCTAATTATGTAGCTTCAACTATTTGTTAATTCATGCTCTCTTTTTGTGCTTAATGATGATGATAGAAATGGTTTACTAGTTGTTTTTGCTTTGAATTTGATAGCCTATATTGTTGACATCAAATAGGCTATGCTTAAACAATCACTAACACGAATTGCCTCTTCATCAAAATATGATTATGGCAAAAGAAAGTGATTTGAAATTAAAATTTAATGGTCTATATTTCTAATAAATAGTTAATAGGCCATACTTAAAATAGATTTCATTTTCATTGTCAAATTTCATGGAAGTTGGTAAGTGGTTTAAGGGGTGTGTTATAGTTTGATGGCTTATGTTGGCAAACTAATAGCACACAAAAATGCCATACTTATGATAAACACATCAATTAAAGCACTAATGACCAAAAAGAGAGATTATGATTTCATATGTGTTGAACTACATGATCTAGAGAGTGGATTTATTCTCTAAATTGTCATTTAACTCTTATATTTGCATCTTTTTTCTTTTAGTCTAATTTTCTAATTCTCTAGCTTAACTTTCACTTGACTTTGGTTTAATTTGATTGAATAGATTTTTAAAATCATCAATTCCCTGCGGATCGACCCGTATTCGCCACGTACTACAAGTGTACGTCGTGCGCTTGCGGTTATATTTTTAATTTAAATTCGTTCGATGGTTTTCTAAACCGATAGAATTTCCGTCGACGAACAAGTTTTTGGCGCCGTTGCCCGGGAATTGCTTTGATTTTAATTTTCTAATCTTCGAATTATTTTTCTTTGATCTTTGTGTGATTTTATTTTGTGTGTTTGTTTGCTTGTTAAAAAGAAATTTGGGTTTGTGTGATTTTTATTTTCAATTTTGTTTGTGTGCTTGTCATTGTTTATTTTCATTTGCATTTCATTTTACTTAAAAAAAGAAGAGCATACACAATTTCGAAAAGAAAAAAATATTATTCCATTCCATTTTCTATTTCATTTACAAGTTTTATTTTACAATGTACAAAGAAAAAGTGTACATATTTTTTCTTTTTGCACTGATTCGCTGTGCACAGTCTTGCTCTCTCTGTTTTCACTCCTTCATATCAATATCTCCTTCACGAAACAGTGCAACAGTCACAACTGCTTCCATTTCCATCTGTGCACCACCCTGAATCTCACTGTTTCTCCACCACAAACCACAGCTGTGCACTATCACCAGTGCACAAAACTGTGCATCAAACCCTCTTCTATCACACTCATCAAAACTCCCCTGCCTGCTCTTCTCCCTCCTCCTTCCAAACAATACTACAACTGCTTCAATTTCTGCCAAAAACCAAACAACATCACCTGTCATACAAACCGCCTACCGCTTGTAAGCCAACACTTACCACATACCATCCATACAACATCCCCATCTCATCCATCCATATAACATCTACATCTGCATATTGATCAACCACTACCCCAACTCATTTTACCAATAACATCATACTTCAACATCCACAACCTCACTGTTTCACCTCCTTCCCCCTGTCACAACATAACAACCATTCACACACCTTCGCTCGGATATCACATACAATAGTGCACAACTTCACTCCTCTGCCTACACTTCAAACTGCACCACGCTACAACTCCTTGCACTTCTTCCAACATACTTGAATGTTGTTGCTTCAACCACCATTCATCACTACAACCCATACCAAAGCCTGTAACTTCTGCTGCTCACCATCAAGTCTGTGTGACCAAACATACATCATAACCAACCACAACATACACCTACATTACTTGCCAAACTTCCAACTCCACACTGCTGTCAACAAGACAACCATCATAATTCACTTGCCTACCGACTTGCCTTCTACCACCAGTGCACTGCACACAACTGCACAAAGCAGTTACAATGCCACTTCAACATCCATCACTCATAGTCCTGCACATCACACTTCTCAACAACATCTCAAACTTCCCCTACTTTTACATCTACTGACAACAACAATTCCTCCAACTTCTCCACTGTCATACCTGTACAAGCCACCAAACGACCAAAAACCACCTCATAACCATCTGTTCTCATCCCCTCTTCAAAACTTGCACCTAAAAATCTACCCAAATCATCGAACTCAATGTTCTCATCCCCATCGCCTTCACCTAAAGTCACTCGCCACAATCACCACCACAAACGAACTCACCTGCAACAACGAACTATCACCAAAATTGCCTCGACCTTCAATCAAATCACGTCCTCCAATCAAACATCTCCAGTAACCCAAATCGAACTACCACTGCATTCCTCCTATACAACAACCCCAATTCAACTTCTTCGAGCACCATAACCTAAGTCGACATCGAACCAGCAACAACTCACTGTCTACATTCACCCTGCGACCTTCCCTGACAGCAACTTGAACAGCCATCGCCTTCAACCACCAATTAAAAACCTTCGACTTCCACGAACTTCGCCCAGATCACCAGAACCAACCGAGAAGACGCAAACCACCGTGACCTCCAATCCTCATCAATCGTCTACACTTCGCCGTCGACCGAACTAGTTTCATCGTCAACCCCAAGTCGCCTCACTAACACACAAGCGGATTTCAATTTTGAGTTGAATTTGTGAATTTACGATTTTGCGAAGTAAAAATCTTTGTCGCGAATTGAATTTGACTGTGTCTTTGAATTGAGTTCACTGGAAAAGTAATTTTTTTTGGGTCGGGTTAGAAGTTGAGTGGGTAAATGTTTAGTTTGTTTTTTTCCCTTTGTTTTAAATTTACATTTTTGTAGGATATATCTTTGGTTTTGTTTTCATTTCTTTTGATTTGTTTTGATTTTTCTTTGTTTTAGTTCTTTTATATATATATATAAAACAAAAAAAACAAAACATTTTCTTTACCTTTTCTCGTTAAATATATATATATATATAATTCGGTTCTTTTGTAAAAACTTTTCTTTCTTTTCCTTTTGTAAATTTTTATTTCCTTTTCCTTAAAGAATTTTTTTAAGTAAAACTTCACTTTTAAATTTTCTTTCCTTTTCAAAAAAAAACTGTATATATATTTTGTTTTTATTTCAGGTTGCCAAAGCAGAAATGCATAAGGAGCAGAAGTGCTTGCTAAAATAAATTGCTTGCGTGCTGAGCTTGCCAAAAAAAAGCTGCTTTCTTATTTACAATTTTTTCTTTATTTTCCTTGCATTATATATATATATATATTGTTTTTGTTTGCTTGCATTTAAAAATAAAACAAAAACAATTTCATTATAGTTGCATTGTTAATACACGTTTAATTTCTGCTTTGCATTTCATTCTAGAATTTTGTTTAGTAATAACGGTTAGACATCGATAACAATTAATTGTATATTGGCAAATTGTCTTCTTTGAACAATTTAATTTCTTGGTGTCTAGGCTACGGCAGAGTAATAACCATTTATAAATATTATAGTGATTCGTAAATATTATTGTGGTCGTTCCTCTGAAGGTACTTAAACCTTCGGCTGCATTGCTACGGTGATTCGTGGTGCACCGATAAATCCTGTATGTTACCTGGCTGAGAACTATCTTGTTTATTTAAGACAATGTGTGATTATACAATTTTGGGTTAACATAGGATAAATCATTTGTAATTAACCCTTGCATTCATTTAGTTGCATTAGTTCATGCATATTTATTAAAAAAATCAAAATCCAAAACTAAAAAATTGGAAATATTCCTTTTCCTTTGAAATTTTTAAATCCTTTTTCTTTGAAATTTCAAAAATCCAAAAAAATTTAGAAAAACCAAAATCCAAAAAAAAAATTATAAAACCTTTTCAAAAACAAGGAAAAAATTTGAAAAACCAAAAAAAAAACTAAACAAAAATCAATTTCCCTTTTGAAAAATAAATTTTATTTGTAAATATTTCTCCTTTATAAAAAAAAGCAAAAAAATTCTTGAAAATGTCTGAGTTTCCCCACTTACGTGAATTTTACAATAGTTGTGAAAATCAATATAATCCATATGATTTCACTCCAAATTCGTATGGATATTTTAACAACAACTATTGCTTAAATGATTCAAATTTTGAACCACAAAATTTTCAAAACGATGACCAACCCTCAAGTCTTGAAAATAGCATTTCGTCTTTACTAGAAATCTCTACACAACAAAATCAAATGATAAATGATTTGTGTAATTCATATTTGGGCAATGATTCAAATCAAAGTTTTCAAAATAATCAAAATTTGAATTCACTTCAAAATTCAAACGATTTTGATTATAACCCATGCCAATCCAATTTCGAACTCCAAAATGAATTTCAAACTCAAAATGAAAATGGAAACAACTTTTCGAACGAATTTGGCAATGGGAATAATCTTAACCACGTCACGATTGAAAATCTATGTTCTCAACAATTTCAAAGTGAAAATCCTCATGTTAATAATTATAAATTGGATTTTGTTGAGCAAATGAACGAAATTTATGATGATCACACGGATTCGTTGTTTGAAACATATATGAAACAACGTGAAAAAAAAACCAAATTCCAACGTGTGACGAGTCAAACGATAATCCATCTTTTAACAAATCACTGATTTTCAAATGACAACTTTTGAAATGGAAAATGATGATCTTAATGAAGTTGTTGAAAATTTGGTAATTGAGTTGGATTTCAATTCTTTTGAGGGTGAGAAACTCGATTTAAATTTCGATCTTCCTTTTTCTGAAAATTTGAATACAACAACTTTGAATTTTGAACTTGATTTATGCAATAAAGTTGTTGATAATCCAACAAAGGAAGCCGAATTTAACGAACACGAGTTTATGGACTTTTTGAAAACAAGTCGTTAAACTCTGATGGGGAAGATTTTAATCACCACTTTGATTTTGATTTTGAAGAAGTTTTCAATGATAAGTTTGAATTTCAAATTGGTGATAATAAATAAAACAACTCGTACGATTTCAAATCGAAAATAAAACAACTCGTACAATTTTTAATAAAACGACATTCGTTTTTCCAAATCAACGTTCAACTTCGAAATCTATTACGGTTTGATTTTTCGAGCTTAAGCTGTGTCTCGTATACTTGAGGAGACAAATGAATCGGTCTTTGGAAGACCGTTTCATTTACGTTTTGACGATAAACTTTCTGTTCTCGTGTAAATACCATTAATTTTCATTTAAATAAAGGTCATGTTTTCATTTTTATTTTTCCCTTCCACTTGGCTTGACTGTGGGGACACAGTCAAAATCAAGTGTGGGGGGAGGCTCATCGTTATTTTTTATTTATTTTTTCTTTCCAAAATTTTAAAAAAAATCTAAATTTTTTTTTAAAGAATTTTTGATTTATTTTTAAAGAAACACTATAGGATAAATATATGGTTTTGGTTTATTAAATTGAAATGTTTAAAAATTTATTTGTCTTAACAAAAATAAAAATGAAGTTTGATTACAAATAATGATAGTTTAACTAGCATATAGGAAATTTCATGGTGATAATTATGAAGTAAATTCTAATTGAAAATCTTTGTTTTAAAAAGTGGTGAATTTAAAGTAAAGGATATAACATTTTTTTGTCTTCTAAGTTAAATAGTGCTAAGATGATTTTGTGAAAACTCTCTCTTTCCAAAAAATAAAAATAAAAATTTGAAAAAAACATATATAAAAAAACAAAACATTTGTATATATGTAAATATTTTCTATTAACACCTACGGTCGACAGGTGTTCACACTTATGTGTTCACTCTCCATGCTCTGTACCCTTCTCACTTATGCCCGAAAGGCGGTGCACGATCGGTATATCTGGCCTTAGTTTATCTGAGCTAGGTGTATGTATATAAAAATTCTTTTATTAATAATGCCTACAGTCGATAAGTGTTCACACTTGTGTGTTCACTCGCCACGCTCTGTATTCCCCTCACATCAGTCCGCAAGGCAGTGCATGGGTAATATATCTGGCCTCAGTTTATCTGAGTTAGGCATATGTATATATTGTTAATATCCATAAAATTTTCAAAAACAAAATAAAATAAGAGAGAGAGTAAGCAATTGAAATCTAAGCACTATTTTAACTTATTTGATTTGTTATTGAAATGAAATGAAATACCACTTTGATAAACTTTGATAATCAACTAAGGATCCATTTCATAGTTACACTGTGTTATCAACCGAAACATCGAGTTAAACTATAGCTTATTTGTTATGATAACTTGATTTTTGTTGGATGTTTTGACGAGTAAATGACTTAAATTTCAAGATAATAACCAAACCTATATTTAACTTATTTGTGTTAATTTAAAAGTAAATCCTTCATTCGTAAATATTTTCAAAAACTTGCATTCACATCTTTGTAAATAAATCTTGCATTTTCGTAAATATTTTCATCATGCATTCGGATATTGTGGGTAGTATCCGCTGAAAACCCTCACGAGACAACACTCGTCCTACTGGGGACACCCAGAGGTTTAACGGCTTGTTGCATATGCTCAATGCAATCGTGCTACCTACGAAAATGGATTTATCTTAGTTTTTCCTTTATTCGAGGACGAATAAAAAGATAAGTGTGGGGGTATTTGATGTGCACGTAAATGTGCATATTTTTACCACCATATTTAATCTATTTAAATTAAATAAATGATCATATTGGGTATTTTAACTTGTTTAAACCAAAATTCATATTATTTTCAAATCGTCACATATTCATCTTCATCCAAGGGCAAAATGGTCATTTTTGTGCATATATTAATTTGAGAAAATTTAAATAGAAATTTCTATATTATTTTATAGGAATTTGGCTTCATATACAAGTGGGTTCATGAAGATGTATGCATGCACAAGAGTGAAGATAAAGAAATGAAGATGGAAATAATTCAAAGTCATGATAATGGAGCACCCCACCTACCCACCTACCTTATTGTACACATTAGAGGCTAATGCACATGCTTATGGAATTAATGGCTTCATGTACACTTAAATGATGATTAGTAGAAGCTAATGATTACTTGGCCTCCACACTTTCTCAAGGGTATTTTGGGCATTCCCCAAAAATATGAATTAGAGTTTCATACATGTATAAAGACCCCTTATGTTTCATGTAACCCTCTTCTTGCTTAGTTCCTCTTAGTTTTAGTTTAGGCTCAAAAATAAACAAAGCTCTTCTCTTTCTCTTTTCATGGCTACTTAGCCATTTCTTTTATGTAATCTTTTCTTTTTGCAATTTTCAATACATGCTCTTTTCTTCTTTTGTTTATTTCCTTTCATGTTAGTAGTGTAGATTTGTTTATATATGCAAGTAGTGTAGACTTTCTTTTATGCAATTAGAATAATTTTTCCTTTCATTTTGCTTTCCTGTTGTTAGCTACATTTGTTAATCAAATGACAAATATGAGAGGCTAAATCCCTTCAATTTAGGGGTAATAAAGCTCTCTAATTATGTAGCTTCAACTATTTGTTAATTCATGCTCTCTTTTGTGCTTAATGATGATGATAGAAATTATTTATTAGTTGTTTTGCTTTGAATTTGATAGCCTATATTGTTGACATCAAATAGGCTATGCTTAAACAATCACTAACACTAATTGCCTCTTCATCAAAATATGATTATGGCAAAAGAAAGTGATTTGAAATTAAAATTTGATGGTCTATATTTCTAATCAATAGTTAATAGGCCATACTTAAAATAGATTTCATTTTCATTTTCATTGTCAAATTTCATGGAAGTTGGTAAGTGGTTTAAGGGGTGTGTTATAGTTTGATGGCTTATGTTGGCTAACTAATAGCACAAATATGCCATACTTATGATAAACACATCAATTAAAGCACTAATGACTAAAAAGAGAGATTATGATTTCATATGTGTTGAACTACATGATCTAGAGAGTGGATTTATTCTCTAAATTGTCATTTAACTCTTATATTTGCATCTCTTTTCTTTTAGTTAGTTAGCTAATTTTCTAGTTCTCTAGCTTAACTTTCACTCGACTTTGGTTTAATTTGATTGAATAGATTTTTAAAATCATCAATTCCCTGCGGATCGACCCGTATTCGCCACGTACTACAAGTGTACGCCGTGCGCTTGTGGTTATATTTTTAAATTAAATTCGTTCGATGGTTTTCTAAACCGATAGAATTTCCATCGACGAACAGTATTGAGATGATATATTCTGATTATTCTGTTATATCAATTTTGTTCTCCTACCATGCTTATATAAAATATCTCTCATATTTTCTGTGCATACACACACATATACATTGGTATAATGTTACTATTCCTCAGTGATATAATATATCAATAAGTCATGCAAGATAAAAAAATTTAAATTTATCTTTATGGTGTTAGGAGTCATAAGTTGTTATTTAGCACTGATTGAGGGTAGCGTAAATGGAGGGTTACATAACCACTCAATAATTCATCAATTATCGTTAAAAAAAATTAAAATTATATGTGGACTTCTTAAGTTAGACTTTGCCTCTATAAATTGGGGATTTCTTTCGGATGCTTTTAGAGTAAGCGGATTTAGTGAAAGATGAACTTATTCTTAAAAGTAATGTATCCAATATCATAGTAAATGACGTGAAAGGAAACAAAACTCAGTCTAAATGAGGTTTTCGCTAGGGTGATTCCTTTACACCTTTACTTTAAACATCACAACCAATGCCTTTAGTAAAATTATTAAACGTGTAATAAATAACAATATGTAACATCCTCCACTTCGAGACTCGAAAATAGATGTCGATGATGCTGTAGTTATCACTGAAATAATTTCCCAGCGATGAAGTGAGTTTAGTATTTTTTTCACAACATAAGTAACAGAGCATGTAAATATCTTTCTCATCACATTAATTTGAATTACAAAATTCATTAATCATTAAACCTATAGTTCCCACGCAGGGGTAAATATATAATAAGAAAATCAGAGTAGCGTGCATCCGACGTACGAAGATGCCAACACCACATCTTTGTAGTTAAAGCCCCTCTAAAGCTCCGCAAAATCCCCGCTATAGCGCATGGTGCTCTTTAACCGCTATGCTATTTCAATTTAGCGCTATTAAACAGTAGATCCGCTTTAAGCCTCGTTATATTCCGCTACACCCGCTAAATCAAGGCTTTTTAGCACCTATTTTAACAACATTAATATACAAATGTTGATTTGACTAGTTCTCTTTTAAACCAAGTCAACAAAATTAGGGTTAATACCTATTTATGGCGTAATTGCTCAATATAAGTTAGAAAT
Organism: Allium fistulosum; assembly: GCA_030737815.1. NCBI lineage: Eukaryota > Viridiplantae > Streptophyta > Magnoliopsida > Asparagales > Amaryllidaceae > Allium > Allium fistulosum. The sequence goes on along the minus strand of CM060903.1, from coordinate 1,423,019,320 downwards.
CAATTCTAGTCACCAATTCGAGTCTGCATAAATCATTATATTCTTCGGTTTTGTTATATAAGATTAAAAAATATTTCTTTTTTTTCTACACATTATGATGTGAGAATGAGAATAAATTAACTTCAAACATTTGGTTTTATATCTAATGAAGCTATTTGCACCTCCACTATTTTTTGCTATCAACGTTTTACCTCCGCTAAGCGCTTTAACTACACAGCACCACACCTAACCAGTTATAAATCATGGTTTTACACAGTGGAATTTCAAAATACTTATTTAAATAGCGATCCTCCTACTTCATCTTCAAAATATTTATTCGTCTTTCCAAAAGATGTACTATTTAATCTATAAACTCAGCCTACTCGAATGAGTACCCGTAAGTTTATGGGAAATAATAAAAACATAGATCAGACAGTAAGTCTGATATGAGTAAAACAATTACCCAAGTCATCCACAGCGAGACCATGCCGCTAACGCAGAATGGGTTTTTCCCTCACTTCATCATCACCGCATAATATACATTAATATATATATATATATATCACGAAGAGAAACCATGTGCATATATTCAGTCAATAAGTGTTCCCTACATTTGTCATCCAATTATGAACCATGTCAAACACACACACACACACACACAGATATATATATATATATATATATATATATATCAAGTCAAGTATGCCTTATACTTATCATCGGAATATGAAGCAGGTCATATAATTAGTCGTCATTCATTCATCCATCATCTAATCTCTTGTATAGGTTTTCTTATCATGAGCTTATTTTAGTGATCATATCCCTAGGCCTCCCTATCACTAATTTAATCTTTTATTTGAACAACGTCACCGGGTGAAAACGATGACTCATTTACTCATGCGATCCAAATTGACTAGAGTCCTTCGGACTCTCCTAAGAGGTTGAATGTAAGCATATTGAATACATTCTACTAAGCGTCTCTACTAAGCATGAATAGCCCTTCTTAGTCCCTGAACCGCAATCGCTAGCATTGCTGATTTATTTATAACATCCTCCCCAGATGTTTTGGCACTTTGCCATGGCATCGTGCCTTTACTTCTCTGTAGAGTTTTATAATATTCTTACGTTGAACCCTACCGCTCGCTGCCATACACCATTAGACTTTAAACTATTAGTCAAGGCACTCTGTCATCCAATAACTTCATAAGCTGGTATATGTTTATGATCATGGTTCAACTCTTTTATTTACTAATGGTGTACATTGTATGTTCTTTAGATAAAATGATATTTTATCCTTTATTTAAATGATACTCTATAATTTACAAGCTTCTCTCATCTTACTTCATTTCAAAAATAAGTTGACATGATTTTAACTTATAAAATCTTTCATTTATTTTATTCCTATAAAATGGTTCAATAACACTTGGAATCTATCTTCCAGAGCGTCCTAAGTATTTGTTATTTTACTTAAAAAAATAGCTTTCCAAACTATTACAAATTACATTTAATTGATTTATATTAGCCATCCCATAGCCATCACATTCAATTCAAACCATTATTAGCGGTCGTGTGCAAATCCTAAACTAACACGTACTACCATAATGTTTATTTTCTACCTAGTGATCGCGTTCAAATTTAACAGAGCCATCGTACATCATTTATTAGAGCCTTTGCATGATTTAATAAGTTAGCAGCCTTCACGTATAATTAGTAAACGTGAGCTCGTATATAAATATTTGGCCTTCTTGCTCTATTTATCTTGAACATGCTAAGTCATTTCGTACGTTAACATATGCAGCCTTCATGAGCTATAAACCAGTCTTCACTTGCATAAAATATAGTGAAAATTAGGCCCACGTCCCTAAAATCAAATTAATAGCCCAAAACTCCTTCCGTTTTAAACTTGCAAATCCGGTCCTTATTTTTCTTTTACAATATTTTGTTTCCCTAATTACCCTCGTTTATTTCATGTCGACTATTCTCGTATGATTGTATTGGCGATCAAGATTTGAAATCTTCGTAGGGAAATCAGATTTAATTCGATCTACTGTTCGATTTTTTTTGCGATTCATTATGGCTTCATCATCTTGCAGGTAAACGCTTGATTTAATTTTCAATCGACTTTGTATTATTGTTTTTTGCAATTTTTTGATAATTTAGCAATATTTTTTGTATAATTATGCATAGAAAGTATAAGTTATATTAAGTAATTCGAATAATATGATGTTTTTTGTTCAAAGAAATTTTATTTTTAATCTTGTATGTAAATGCAGAGTTGTATGCAGTTAAGTAAAATAACTGCAGAGTCTGCTGCAATTATTGTAAGTAATTGCGTTCATGGCTGTATTTATCAAAATCTTTAGTTATCTAAATAAATGTATATTTTTCAGCAGTTATCGAGGTTTATTGTAGAATTTTATGCGTGTTGATAATAAGAAGTCTGATCCTATTCGTTGTAGTGTGATTGTATATGTTGTATTTTGGTTTGTTAATAATGGCAAGTTTTCCTACAATTACTGTAAATGAATTAAAGTGTTTTAATAGATTAAGAGGTTCAATTTTTGTATTATTATATAAGTAATTGCAGACTTCTCTGTAGTTATATTAAATAAGTGCAGATAACGCTGCAATTATTCTTAAAAATTGCAGAAATATTTGAAAATATTGATTTTTTTGTTAAAAGTCTTTAAATATTATCAATGTTTTTCAGTCAGAAATGTAATAATGTATGTTGGAGTTTCAAGAGTTTTTTGAATTGAAATAATTGCATACATGTGTTGAAGAATGTAAATTGTTTTAAGTGAATAATTGCTAATAAGCAAGCAATTATTCAATTTAATTGCACTTTAAGTACATTTCTTAATTACATATGTTGTTTGCAATTAAAGATTTCATCTTTTAATTGTAGTTTTTAACTGCATATCATATATGCAGTTATAAAATACACTTTAATGGTTCAATTTTAACTGCATTACAATTATGCAGTCAAAAATTTATGGGTTTTTTAACTGTATATTTGATATGCAGTTAATTGAATTAATGTATGATATTTAAATACTTTGCATTACCTAATTGCATTTTTAACTGCATATTTGATATGCAGTTAAAATTTGCAGTTGTTGAATGCAGTTATTAACTGCATATCAAATATGCAGTTTAAAAATACATTTAAATGATGCTATTTTTAAGTGTATTTCATTTATGCAGTTAAATACATTAATGTATGATATTTAAATACATTTATGTATTACTTCAGGATGTACAATGGTTTATTCAAATGAAATTTGTGTAAAATGCAGTTATAACTGCTTTATCATACTAAAGGAATAACTACAATTATGTTTTTGTTCAAATAATTTTTATTTTTAATCTTGTATGTAAATGCAGAGTTTTATGCAGTTATGTTAAATAATTACAATGAGTGCTGGACATTTTTGTCTCTTTATTACAAATAGATAAGGATGTAACTGCTTTTTATGAGTCAATCACTGGCACTTTTGACCATTGGTTAAGTAAAATAATTGCAGAGTTTGCTGCAATTATTGTAGATAATTGTATTATGGTTGTATTTATCAAAAAAAAATTAGTAATATAAATAAATTTATATTTTTGAGCAATTATTGTGAATTATTGTATAAATTAATGTGTGTTGATAGTTAAAAAACCACATAAGTGAAATGCACTTCAAAATTTGCATGATTCAAGTGTATGTTTTAACTGCATATGTTATAT